>OX638122.1:10210000-11498333 GCA_951804975.1 Anthophora plumipes | reverse complement strand
GAAAACAGCAGACAAATATTCCGAACAAAATTTCAACATATCTCGAACATCTTGATAATCATTTCATACCACGTTTACAGCCTTCTGTGATAATTAACACCGTATATTCCTCTAAGTAAAACATGCCGAAGGTAGCTCAGATCGCATATATCATAAAAATTAAATATCTAAACCTAACTTGCATCCACATCGTATACAGTCGCTTTCGTTAATATTCTAATAGCCTTTGAAACAGAATAACTTTTTAAATTGGACCAGACGTGATCATTGCATGTGAAACTGAATTTTAGAAAATTGAAATTTAACGATTTTTAAAGAGTTAGATGGTTTTTCATGCAAAAAACCATGATTTCGATTAACACGGTATTTTGGGGAATCGATTTTCCATGTAAATCGGGGGAAAGCTATATACATGGATTGAAGTAACGTGACAAAATAATCCAAAGTAGAATTTTTCATGCTTTGCCCTAAAGGCTACGAGAATTCTCATTATTCTAAGGATAAAATATTAAAAGTGATACGAGATCTGCATAAGCAAGAGAAATAAAATTCAAAAGAAGAAAGGATGATGCCCGAAGAAAAACCTAACCTAACCCTATCTAGTGAAAGTGTCGAAAATTTTGTTACGTAAATTTTCCTATCTAAAAGATTGCACGAAGAAGGTAACCAATATACTGCGAAGATTACGATGAACATCCGCCATCTTCTGTTTGAAATGCTTGAATACAGCGCATCGCAATGTATAATTTTAACAAAATATGTTCTAATAAAACTGTTTAATTTTTGAATAGTGCACTTTTTATTTCAAAACGACTATCTAAAATGAAAACTGAGATTTTGAAATATTTTTATCGATGATATTTATCTTATTTCATCACATTAAACGCTGCGTCGGTCTCCAGAGATCCGACAGTATCAAATTAAAAAAAATTAATTTTACGAAATATGAAAAAATATATTTGCACTTCTTTAATACATTTTATTCAAATATTTTAGACAGAAACACTTTTTTGCCTGTATGCCTAAGCAATCGTCGAACGTTGCTCACGTAAACAGAAAATAAAGCAAAATCGGCTCGTGTTAATCACTCTAAACCATCAAAAACTGACGGTTACAACGGCAGTTAACGTGTTTAAACGAAAACATTCAATGATCTATAGAATTAAACGAAGCACGATCGAGATGACGCTCGTAAAGAGAAACGAGAGAACGAAACAAACGATATCCTCTGGACAAACATAAAAACAGTTGACTAAGAGGAGTCCTCGTCTTCTCTCACTTGGCGAGTGGTCCTCCGCGTGTTAAATTCATTCCTCTCGTAACATTCGAATTCATGAAGTGAAACGCGATAACGAATTTCCATATAGACTGGTCGACGCGTACCAGTGTATTGTGCCACCGCGCGAGAAGGAACGTCGTCGACGAAACCGAAGGGTAGAAAACAGAAACGGGTTATCTATACTCTTCTCTCATCCAACGGAAGAGTTGAAACTTCGATCGTCCAAGGACCTATAAAAACTTAACTCCTGTTCTTCGTCCTCGTATATACACATACTGGTGAACCTGAAGAATCGATCCGTTTTATGTACACCCTTTTGATGGCCTTTGATCTTACAAGCTGAATCAATTTGGAAATTCGTGCAACTCGGGAAGTTGCTCTTTCAGAAAATACCAGTTTTCGCCTGGGTTGTTCTTTTATTTAAAGTGTGAATCCATTTTGATAATAAACAGATGGATAAGATATTTTGGTCGCTGATTTAACGAACTTTGATGGAGTTTTTCATTCTGTTTACGAAGATGTTTGTAATTGAAGTTTTTAAATGGAGAAATGATAATTGAAGGATTTTATACTGCAATGTTGTTAGATATAAAATTTTCTTTTTTTTAAGGGTTCTGGAAAATATCACTATTGCTTTCGTTTGGAATTCTCAGACCCTCTCGAACGTTACTTAGTAAAAAACTAAGACTAGAAAACTTAAAAACTTGCAAGTTTCAGATGACGAAAACTAAGATTAACTTTCCGAAAAATTGGCCACTTTGAAATTACTTATAAATAATCTCTCTCTCAATAACAAGATTCTTCATAACAAGACACCTTGCAGTAACTTGTTACGTAGCCATGCGGATCGTTGCATAAATTCTATGTCAACCTACTCTGTCGATGAAGTCAAAGCAACTCCTCCACCTTAACAGTCATACTCTTCCCACTTCACTTTGCTACTTGAGTAGCAATAAACCTGTCTCACATTTCGTTATGTCATCGCCAAAACTTTCCTTCCTAGCCACCGTGTGCTATCCAATAATACTTCCTTGAACATACGCGTAGTACAGTCTTTATCCTTTATCAATCCTTAAGACTTCGTGTAGACGTAAATATTTTATTTGCAAGTTTTAACAAAATTTTTACGTTTAATAAAAATATTACCAACATTTTTTGAACTTTATACGAGACTGATTTTTTTTAAACCTTCAAGGAATTTCATTAACTTTTATACCGAATATTGTAAATTGGATCTATACTTTTCCTGACCCAGAAAATCGCTTCTTAGCAACTCGTTAGAATTTTTTTTTTTATTTTATGTACCCCACAATTTAGAAATAGAATCCATAACCTTTTATAGCCACAGTGAGCGCCATGATGTTAGCGCATCATAACCTAACCTAACATAACCTAACTTCGCTGTTTTTTCCAGTAATTATCATTACTATATTACTGTTATTATTATAATGAAGTCCAAGTAGCTAAAAGGAGTTAATATGATAGTCTTCCCTTTTTTTTTTATCGATTCGATTACTAAACGATTTATTAGTATTATAAATACTGCCTGGTTTCATCTTTGGAAATATTTCAATGCAATTTCAATGCAAGAAATTGACTGGTGATAATGTAATTCAATAAATGAATAAAATGCGAATTACATCAATGGGTATAAAAAAATTAGTACAAAAAAATAACAACAGTAATCTCTTACGATTATGTTAACACTCTTTTATTCAATATTGATATTGGAATGAGTAGAAAAACCACGATTGAACTTAGAGAAAAGTAAAATGAACCAGTAAGAAGAGATAGTTCACGAGGCGTTCCGACGTGACGCGTCGCGTCAATAGCGACCCAGTGGTTAGGACCGTCGCGACGCGCGGAGCCTTGAAATCGACAAGGGAGGAGACCACTCGATTTCCCCTGTAACTGACCATTCCTAATTCCGAAGTTTTACCGTTGATCGCGGTTAATCTCTACGGAGACTTCACTTTCCCCCATTCCAGTTTCCACGCGGACCGCAAAAACTACCGTTCGATTCGATCGATCCAAAGAATAAACGACTCGAACTCCACTTGTGGAATTCACTAATGACCGACGCTCATGTTCCAGCTGTTTGCACCTAATAACCGCTCGAACGATTCATCGATCGTGAGCTTGAAATCACCGATAAACGGCCGTCAAATTAGCCAACTAAAAAGTAACCTCCTACGGGAATGAATAATTTATTTAATATTCAATAAAGGGGCTAATAAAGTTGTTTGCCCTTTCTTCGTTAAGTGCTGCTTGCACTTTGCGCGACATCGATACTCCATGCAATTGTAAAGAGCAACACTTTACAGCACGGTGAAAATTTTGCGAAAACACGTTTAGCATAAAAAAAATAAAATAAAATAAAAAAAGAAACGTAATTTTCTCAGGACAAATTCCCTTTTGTAATTTTTCAAATATTAGTCGAGTATAAAGGGTTAATATATTGAGGGAATTGTAAGATATTAATTATTCTATTCTGAATGGAGAAATTGAAGAGAGTAGTGAAATATTTCACGTAGAGAACTGAATTCTCACCCGCTAACCATAAACTATTCGATCACTAAATACTTCAAATTACTCGAACCTCTAAAGTAAAACCATGAAAATTACCATAATATCGTTCTCATTATACCGAAACCATGAATGTGCAAATTTTCACTTTTTTAAGTAAAGAAGTCGGCTGAATATCTTTTTTCCTTCCCAACTTCATGCAAAAACGATGAATATTTACGTAGCATAACAACTACCGTAAGCTCGATCCAAGAAAAAACATTTTCCCCCAAAGATTTGCATCACCAGAATTATCTGATTACATTTCACATTCAACTGTGATTTCCATAATTCATCGAATCGCGTTGTCGCGAATTCATGATACCGGCTTAAGGAGGACAATGCAACTATATCGATAAAAGGTTTCCAAGAGAGCACATCTATCCACATTGATCACAAAAAATTTTTTTTTAAATATATTATCTCAAAACTGAATAATTAAAAATACATTAAATTCTAGCTATTTCGAAAATTGCACCACGAATGAAATGCACCAAAGGGAAACGGATCGTTCGATGCATTTAACGGGAGGTCATCCAGAAACAAAGTACCGTTTTACGAGCCTAACCTTGAACCATCTGCGAGACAAGTGCGTCGATTAAAGGCCGTCGCGGCAATAAAACCGACCTTTTATAAATCCGTACGCATCAGACGATACCGTCTATCCTGCTTGAAATCGCGGTCGAAAAAAAAAGCGAGAAGGTCCCGCGCGTCGTTGAGAGCCCTTCTACGCTTATGGTAATCCAGTGGTCCATGACCCTAACCTATCCTAATCCGTCTGAACCGCGGGGAGGTTAACCCCTGACCGCAAGGTCAGCAGCACTGGTCGCAGCATACGTTTACACCCCGAAGGGACTGAACGGATAAATGACGGTAAACAAACTCGCGCTACTCTTCCGGAAGCCACTTGGCGTTAATTAGAAAACCAGAAAAGCTTCCCGCCCGTCTCGGAAGGAAGAAAGGAAGGAAAAACAACTGAACGGTCGAGTGAAATGGATAACTTTCAATCTGCTGGGCAATTGGAGTGGGGAGGAGAGGTATAGTGGTTCAACGAAGAATCTGCAACGTGGGAGAAACGCTCGTGGAATGTCTGGTTTGTTTGAACAAGTTACGATCGAAAACAGGTGTAAGTGATTGGGTGTCGATGATTGTACGCGATTTTTCTTTTTATTCATATTCGGAACGAAACTTCGACAGTAGAATAATCATATTCTAAAAAATTTGCCCAAGATGTCAAACAAAGGTTTATAACGAAATAATCTATATTTTCTTGATTTGGTCTGTTAAGAACAAAAGTATCGAACCTAACCTAACTTGAGAACGCGAGTTCATTCGTTATTGGTTCGTCAATATTTGGAACGTAGTAGCTTATTTTACTGAACGACGGGTTACACTTCAACCAAGTCACCAAGCATCATCCTCGACTGAATTGTCTTCGGAGTTATTGTTCACATTTCACATTTCAACACAGCTCGTGTCGTCGTTCATTTGCATCACAATAGCGTGCCACTAATTACCACGCTATACACACTACAATAATTATCAATGACATTCAACGAGTCATCATCAACATATTTTCGAAAACTTGAAAATAATTCCACTCGTAACTTCTGACGCTTCTACAAACAAGGAAACGAGAAAGAATGGACGGCGAAGGAGTTTTCGTGGGCAAACGAGAAACCCGCCTCAAATATTTACGCCGTGGCCGGTAACAATGAGAACAATATCGGTTGCTAGGCAACGCTCCGTTAATAGGCCGCATTCTACTCTCGGCAACCACCATCTACGTAGTAGAAATGCTAACGTTCTCTTTCTCATCCTTTTACCTTCTCTTTCTCTGATTCTTCCACTTCGTTGCACCCTCCTTCGTTGAAACCCTTAGCCTCGTTCGAGCTGGATGACGAATGATCGACACTGGATTCGGAACTAACGAGAACCATCTGAATCGAAATGTTTGTCAAACAAGGATAACAGGTAAGTTTAAAAAAAGAAAAAAGAAAAAAAGAATAAGGAAGCAGAAGAGGCGGAAAAAAAGTACAGCAAGCAAGACTAAGCAGGAAAAAAGATTCTTGCTGTTCTACATGGATCTGTGTATTCGACAGCACACAGAGAGAGAAAGAGAACAAGAGAGAAAGAGACTAATAATGCGTGCTGGAGGAGAGACGAAAAGGACGGTAGAACAAGAGGGGAGGGATCAATGCCGGTTGCCAGGGCAACCACGGCACCTGATCTTCATCCGTCCTGGACCATACTTCTCAGTCCTACCCTGTTCACGGGAACGAACTGGGACGCAGAGAATCCTCCAGGATACCTTGGAGCGATTTCTTTAAGAAACTGCACTGGCATCACAGATTGAAACACAAATGCTAGGAAAGAGCTGGATGAACAACGTTGACCTCCTCCAATTGAGCTTTCCAATTCCTTAGGATTTCTGCTTTTCTACTTTCTATTTTCGATGTTGGCAATAGGAGAAATTATTTAATGAAATTAGCCTGACATTTTATAATATACGTACAGGGAATGAACAGAAATTTGACGGTCGATATTTCATGGCATTTTGTCAATAATTAAAACGATTAAACTAATCTCGACGTATTTCAACTATCTGTATGAAGTTTTATTTGGAGCATATTTATACTCCTGTAATTTTAAACGTTTGATAGTATTTAATTATAAAATAGCAACTATACCTTCTTTATTTCTGTTTCTTCCCCTTCATTTCACTTGAAAATGAATCCCCCCCTTCAATCGATGATAACAACGATATTTTTACACTCCGTTTTACAACGAAAGAGTGCAGCACGTGGGCGGCGAGCAATAAAGTAACACGTAAAATCGCAAACTGCACGCTTCTACGTATCGATTACAGACTCCGCTTTGATTCTTCCTAGCAGAATCACTGGTAATGGCGTATAAGGTTTTGTGGAACGTGTCGGTGTGTTGCAGCATTAAAACTTGCCTCTGAAAGTATTAACAGCGAAACAACTTTCTCCTATTTCCAGCAACAACCGTTGCAAAATAATACTCCAAACTTAAAACAAAGCTATCCTTTGTTAACAACTAATACGCACAACCAAACCCCACCCAATTATGCGATAATTTACAAAATTAATCTACCAAATCCATAAGGAAAGTTAACTTAAAAAACGTAACAAAAGAATTTCGATAAGTTCGAAAGGAACATAACCACTGAACAGCTACTACGTTGGTCAAGAGACGGTTATTCATAGAGCCACTACTGCGCATGCTTTTGCGCATCGGACAAATAGACGTCCACCTTGTCTTTCCTTTTTTTCCTTTTTCAATCACGTACTCGTCCGTACGTTACACCAATACGATTTATCACAGTATATCTTTTCCATCGACACGTCGATCGAATCTATAAAATAAACGGCGAGGGGGGGGGAAGGAGAAACGCGAGAGCAGTTAGCAACTTTAGCTTGATTAAAGTAGTTGCGGCGCGCGCGTTTCTGCGCATCAGCACAAGTTTTGGCGGGTCGATGCGCCATTGTTACCCTGGCGGCTGCATTCGCTTTGTTTTCGTCTCTCTCCCGTTCCCGTCTCCTTTCTCCTTTCACCCACGTTCTTTTTATCTCTCGTCTGCTCTCTCGGTTTCACCATTTTTCACTCGGCGTTCTCTCGCCAAAGCCACCCCCCACGCGTCTCTCCGGCTGGTTCGTTAATGAAAAATAATAAATCGAAAACTATCGAGAGATGGAGAGAGAGAGAGAGAGAGAGAGAGAGAGAGAGAGAGAGAGAGAGAAATGACAACAGAAAAATAGGGGAAAGGAAGAACAAGACGAAACGATGTTACAAAAGCGACGAAATCCAGTTTTACCTTACATTTTACAAACATCTCTTTCTTTTTTTTTCCCTCTCGCCGGAATATACGTCAGCAGTGTTTCACGGTAAATATTAGGTAGGAATTGAATTTTTAAACAATCTTACAGGTCAGAATTAAACTATGCACACACCGGGTGTCCCTGAATTTATTACACTACGCAATAATACAATAATATGGTTGTTTACTTGACGAAATTTTTTCTTTCTTTTTTCTTTTTTTTTTTACGGGAGAATCTTTTCATTTTCAACGTGTAAATGTCGAACGGGAATACGTGCGACGGCAAATAGGTCAGTAAATATGGAATTTACGCAAATCCCGTTACGAAATTGGATAATGAGAAGACAGAGCAAAAGAAGGATGAGCGATATGCAGCATAGAAGGCAGATATCACGTTATCACACCGAGATATCATACGCACACATTCTTTCATCGCTTGCCAACGAATATGGTTACGCTACGTTCCTGGAGAACTTTCTCTAATACAGTTTCTGATGTTTTCGACTTGTACCACCACTCTCTCGTGTATTTCACGAATTTTCATTCGTTCGATCACGAACAATTTTTTTCCTTTTTAGACGAACAATTAGTAGATCAAATTTCGTTGTAACCCGAGAAAAGTTACGTTCAACCTGTGTTTAGTATTCAATTTGCTAACTTCGTATAGCGTGAACTGTATCAAGCTTGAAAAAATTTACGTGCACATCGATAGGAACTCGTGAAACAGCAATTAATTTTTTATGTAACTTTGTTTGTCTTCCCGTGACTCGAAAATTGTCATGTTAATAGCCACTTGTGAAATAAACTTTGGCACGGATGTTAATATATCAACTGGAGAAATTTATTGATACCTCAGGCCAGGAGAATTAATCGAGCAAGCGCGTTGAAATAAAAAAAAATAAATAAAAAAAAGACGAGGATGACCTTTGCGTATCGATGAAGATGCAAAATTGCAAACTAATTACCGTTACGTCTTCGTTGAAACGTGTAGAGGTCAATTTACAAGTAAATAAATGTTAATCGATCGTTTTAAATGTGCAAAATTGTATGAAAAAAGAAGATATTAATAGAACGATGAAGTTACCATCTCTCGTTCAAAGATGTATTCGATTTCACGATTTCAATCTCTCTCCTTTTTTTTTTTTTATAGAAAAAATTACTTACGTCAAGCACGATATGTTCTCGAACAAACCGTAAAAATGAAGTTCTGGAGAATCTTGCGCGCAAACAGAGAACATTGTCGCAGCGATATCGATAACGAAACGACCCGTCACTCCACAGACATCACTTTCGGTTTCGTGGTTGATAAGCCAACAAATGTTACCACGAAATAAGCAGAATCGAGAGACGTTTCGCCATTGCTCCCGCGAATCGAGCGTTTCAATAATCGTCCTTCGCGCGAAAGTAAAATAAAGCCAGTGAAGATAATTCAATCGGACACCAATCCTTGACCCGACGACAATTTTGGTTCATCGAGTACTCGCTCGTCATGAAAGAAACGCCATAATCGCGTATTTTAAAACTCCCGATACGAGTAATTGAATTTTCAATTCAACAACTAAAGAATAACAAGGGAAAAATCATGCATTTCCTGCCTAACGATATTTTAAAATATTAGACACGATTGTTTAAACAAATTTGCAATCACGTTTGCTTGAAATTAATAAAATTAAAATTTCGCGAATTTCGAAGTCACATTAGAAATCTTGGTATAGATAAGAAATGCTTCCCAGAACAGGAGTGTTATATATAACGCCACAATCTGTATCCTATTACTTATTCACTTCCTATTACGCAAATCGAGAATAATCAATTACTGATATATAGTCGATCAGAAAGACCCTCCAACTCGCACGACTTCGTCATTCGATATTGAATTCATAGAAATACACGGAAGAACGATTTGAAATATAATTCGACGATAAATCGTGAACGATAAATTCGAATTTGAGGTTAGGTTTCAAACGATAACCGATGTTCGCCTCATTATTGTCGCTGTTGGACTCTATTTCATTATTATCGCATTAATAAAGACGTCGGAGAATATTCCAATCACTAGAATAATTTCACGTTTAATTTGAAATTACATAAATATATCGGCAAACAGGGAAAGCTATACGATCGCGCGTATTTATTTCATTCCGAAATTCGCCGGAAACACACGATCTCCGAAAGTGTGTTTTACGCCCTGTTTTTAACTCTCATCCTCCATTATACGCGTACGGATTTTATTATACATATAGAACAATTCACTGATAACGCGCGGTGTGTTTGCGAAATCTACGGTGTGATGCATCACATATACCTCAACAATGGCAGATACGCGCACTCGTAAAAATTAATGCACGCCACGTACTTGTTGCTCGTACGTTTAAAAACGCGCCCCGCGATGCTTATCCGTCGAAAATTCACGTACGTAACGGGCCGCCGGTACGTAAGGTGGGCTTTTATCTTTTAATTTCATACGTCACGCGTGCCAATTGCCGACGTACAGCCCATACACCTGAGATAAGTTTACCGGAAATGCGTCAACCGGTAATTTCTTTTGTACATCAGGTCAGCACGCAGCCCGGTAAGAATGGAAATTCTTTTCCGCGTTCGGCTATCGAACCTGAATTCTTCGAGACAAGCCTCGGAAGTTACTATTGCTTCGACTATTCTCTCGTAATTATCCTTTTAAATGGATTCTAAAGGTTTTCTTCATAGATAATTGAAAAGAACGACCGTTGAATGTGGAGCAACCTATTGGGAACGATAATCGTCACAACGAATGAGGTTCTCAACATTTGTAAATGGGGACAAATTTACCGTTGCTTTTTTATTACATGTTTCTAATAAATTCTTTCTATATCATTGATCGTAGTTATAAATATATGTATAACTGTAGCGAAAGAAAAATGCGATCTATCAAGGAACAAGATGTACAGTTATACGAATATAAATATGGAAAATAACGTGCAAACGTAGCAGACCGGAAATCGTCACGGAAGATAGTATGTCAGGATATCAGGCTGACGTACTTAATGGATATAAAAAGTTTGTTGTTATTTACCTTAGCGGGCGACGCGATACCATTCCGTTGCCGTTAATTTTCGAACGCGTGTCGATAATGTCCATGTAGTTAATCCTTCGTCGAAGCGCATCACGAGGCAATGAATCAAACTGTTTCAAGGTATTTCAATCTTAATTGACGTCAACGGCAAATAAGCACAGGCTGGCCAATGGTCCGTTTACAAGTGACTGCAAGACGGCAGTGTTGCTCGTGAAAACAGATATTTCTGTATTTCTGTCCGCGTATCGACGAAATTTCCGTTCGACGCGTAACGAAATATAACGAAGATATTTATTCCGATACGATTTTAAGTACCGTTTAATCTTGCCCTAATAAATGTATCACGAATTACTATTCTTCCGGCACGCAGTTTGCACATTGATATCTTTGACAGCGATTCCGATAAAACGCGTGTCTTTCGCGAGAAGAATTTAAACGATAAACGAAACTAATCTTTGTGGAGAGTGAAGTAGAAAAAAAAAAGAAAGAAAAGATTGTGGACAAAAGTTTCCAAACTCCACCTGAATAAGAATGCAGGTAAGTTTTGCGTGCCAGGTATGTAGAAAGGACTACCAATAGCGACCCCGTCGTGCGTCTTTCGCCCAATCGAGAGGTAAGGTTAGTTCTCCCACTCACAACGGAAAACGGAAATATTACGCTACGAAGGTGCGTATCGTACGTTGAAAAGTGCAACGGAATATCGCGAATTGCGATACGCCGTTTTCTGCAACGAACTGTTTCAATTTTTTTAAGAAATAACGTTAACCGCGTCACAATTCGTTTCTATTTTATCAACGAACACGAAAAAAAAATAAAGTATCAGCTTAACGAACGTGAAGATATGTGATCACGATCGAGCGACGAAGACAAAGAGATTGCACGAACTGTCGACGATAGTGACATCATAACCTATCAATGAGAATCGTCTTGGAAACTATCGATAGATTTTGAACGATCGTTTTATCACGTTATCACGTATTCTTACGGAGTACGAGGAAAAGAAAGTTTTTGTTGCCGTCTGGCGTATCTGTCTGTCACAGGCTCTATCCCCTCTTGTCTCTTTCTTCTTCGTATTCCTAACCACACAAATTTCACTTTTTCGAGGTGACTACGTCACTGCGTTTTAAGCGAAAACGCAACCGGCTATTATACTAGCTATCACAAAGTGGAAAAATAGGGATCGTATACGTGACGACTTACCGGTTTTCAGTCGATCGTCACATTTCCAAGTTGCCCCGAGTTACCAGCCGGTCGTGTCACGTCGTCGTCCTAACCACTGACAAACTTTTTTCACGAAACGTTTACGGAGTCACAAGCACCGTGAATCAAATGATCACACCATGGCGCGCAACAGCAGCCTGCAGGCCATCTTGAAGCCACCGACGAGGCACGCACACAATAAACCCCGTCGAATCAGGCACATACGGTGTAAGGTCCTCCCAGAAGGACGGAAGACAATCGAGTGAATGCTCCGCTAAGTGGCGGCCATGATGGCGCCACTCGTCGAACCTTTCAAACTTGAACGAAATTCTTCTTACAAATCAAGTGTAAATTTGATTCATTGTAAACGATCATCGTTATAATACACGATTTTCTTTCGACGTGTAACTTTATAAATTAAAATTCCCATTTCACTGTGATATTACGTCTCGTTTCAGTGGAACGCTCGAAGGGAATCAAATTGATACTTCGTCGCGCGGTTGTAGCGATGGCGCCACTGCTCGGCCGCATGGCCGATGATTCAGATAACAATTATCTATATTTTTCACGTAATATGTAATTGGTCTCTAGAGATTAAGAACAAACAACTCGTCGTTTTAGGATTGAAATTATGATTCACCATTTCGTACATATTGTTATTAGTCTCAACTAGGATCGATCGATCGTGTTTTTCTTCTTTTTTTCTCTTTTTTTTCCGCTCGTTGCATGAATTATAATGTTAATATAGACGGTTTACATGTACGACCTTGCGGATGTTGACAAAATTTTCATTAAATGAGTCACGCGTTAGTAATATATCTATTCATAATGCTGCATGAAAAATCGTCGATTCAACGATCCACGTTGCGTTCCTGTTTAAAAATAGACGGTAAGTTCAATTTTCACAAAGTAATCGGATACACCTGTCCGATAGTAAAATCAACTTATTTCGCTGAAAAAAAAGGCGAAGAAAAAGAACGAAGAAACATCATCCTTATATTAACTCGCTTCGATGCATTTTTAATTAAAGTTCTATAATACAGATGCCCTGAAAGAACATCAATCATTATCTACCACGTTTGTTATACTTATCTTTGTGAAAACCAACAGCACACATTATCAATAGTAGAAACATTTTTTTTTTTTTATCATCGTATACGATTTTCTCTCAGAGCATCGGTTCGATCCGTAACTTTCTTAAATAGATTTTATTCGAGCACTAAACAGTGATATCTACACTCTACAACAAACATCCTTGCGTCTGTTCCTCTCAGCCGTAAACCTCTGCGCACTTTCATTGTTATTTAACGACAACCGTCATTAGGAATTCTATACGTGTAATATAGTTGTAATAATAATCGTTATTGCTTGCCGTACAAACGGGCGTCGTTAAATATTCACAAACGTTTTTCCTCCAGAACCTGTCGAAGTGCGAAGATTTCAGTCGGTTCGTTACATTATTTCGAACACACTTTTATCCTTCGCTCCAGGTTCTCGCGTTCGATTATTCTCGCGAGAAGAAAAAAAAAATAAAGAATGAATATATCCTTGGCACATCGTAGTAAACTCTTAATAAACGCGTTATGTATATAAATAAGTTATACAATCGATGGCTCAATTCGAATTATTAAATATATATATATATTTCTATATATATATCTATGTATATATATATATATATATAATATGTATATGAATATTTAAGATCTGTACGCGTGTATGACTAGAATATAATATATATATATATAATATCTCGACATGTATCACATGCTATATTGACTATCGCGTTGCCGGACAGGATTTGGAAATTTCGTTCCTCATCCTCGCATCATTTCTCTCTCTGGGCAGTTAATGCTTGATGTTTCGAAAAAAAAAAAAAAAAAATTTCCTTCTTCGATTATCTTCTTTTTCTTCTTGTTTAAACCAGAGACAGAAATATGCTTTTGTCGCTCTTTATTGCTCTTGTTGGTTAGATCAGTTAGACCGTGTGAGTTGATTAGCATTAAAAATCGTTACATCGCTAATACTTTCATAAACTTTCTCATCTTAGGAGCATCAAACCGTAAATACTAGTATTGACTTAGCGTTTATCGAACTCGTAACAGTGTACGCCACCCGTCGAAGAAATACTTCTTCCTCCCCCTCATCCTCCACCGCCGCGAAATACTTTCATTGTAATATCAACAAGTAGTCTCGCTTCGTACGAAAGCGCTTAAAGGCTATTCGTCTCGTACTATGTACTTATAATATTTAAAAAATGGATCGTTAGATTTCTGTTATGGAAGATTAATTGCGTATTATCGATCGATCCCGCGATACACTTCTCTTCGTTCGAGATCGTTATCGGCGCTAAAATTAACGCGCCTTCTTAACACACTGACGTCGGGGCACTTTGGGGAGATTTCGCGTTTTTCTATTTTAATCGTGTTACATTGAAAAAACTGCTGCAACTTCTTAACTAATTAATATTTTTCAAATAAAAAACTTTGAGGGAAGTGATAAATTGTACTTCTGCATCGTGATTTGCACTTTTCAACGTGAAATTGTCAAAATTTCTCAATTTTTTTATGAAAGAATCAAAATTTGCCATTTTTTCCATAGTAACGTATTATCGAAGTTAGTATTTCTTCTTTGCATAAGTTTCAGGCTTTATGCTGTATTCAACAGGAAACTGTGAAATTTCATTTTTCACTATGGATCAAGGTTTGTAACTTGAATTCAAAGAAAGTTGCAAGCTTATACGATTGTTTGAGTTCGTGAAAGATCTGTTGTGGCATTCACGGTGAGAAAGTAAATTATCTACGGGATTTTCTGAATTCATTTTAAGATAGATATGTGAAAATCTCAGTGACGTATTTCCGCGTCATCCAGATCCAAGTCGAGAACCTAAATGACACATTTGTGTGCCATTCGACCCCAATGTGTTAATATAATATATACAGGATGTTTAATAAATGCATGTCAGTACTTCATGTGTTAAATCTACACACCAAAACAAGTGAAAAATATGCGATGTACGTTAGTTTTCGAGTTATCGATGATTAACTCTCACACATAAATTAACTCTCATGTATAATAAGATTAATTTAAACGTAAATTGAAAATGGATGAAATATCACCCGAGAATCTTAACGCATTGCCAACCGCCCACATTTTTTGCGAACGTCGCTTAGAAAATCAATCCAGAAAAACAGAAAATTCGTCGATTTACACCATACCTCTATATTAATCTACATATATTCACTACCTTAAATTTTGAGGACGATTTTCAAAATTCCTAAACTCGAATATTTTCTTCAACTATCTCAAACACTGAGATATATCGGACATACATTCATACGACATTTTTTCCTCCTTTAAGTATATATTGATACACATTTATGAAACATCCTGTATAATAAGAAACCCTTCGAACACTTTTTATAATCGTTTGATTTTCGATTGAACCTTACACCTAAGTCGACGAAGAAGAAAAAAAAAAGAGAAAAAAAAGGTTCGAATCATCTTCAGTTCGATTCTCCGCTGGCTACGGTACCATCGGTGGGTGGTCCGCCTGCAGTGACGCTCTGTGGATCGCTTGTATGAAGTCCTGGCATATCCTGCACACCTTGGAACAGTTTGCCTGGGAAACCATGCAACAGATCGTAGGAAACAGGTGTAGGTGGTAGGGCGGTGGTGTGAGCGTGCGGCGACTGTAAAACCGCTATCACTCGTCTCAGTTCCTCCAAAGCGTTTCCTGCGCCGTGCGTGTAATTCAATGAAGGAACAATTTCGTGAATACAAGTGAAATAAAACAACCACTCGTTCGTGGTGATTCTTATATATATATTTCTTTTTTTCGTTACCTTGCATGAGAATGTAGTTCTTCGCCAGAAGTAGAGTGGCAATCTTCGAGAGTTTTCTCACGGACGGACTGTGGGCGTACGGGATTACAGATCGAAGCTCGTCGAGGGCGTCGTTCAAATCGTGCATCCTCCTGCGTTCCCTCGCGTTGATATTTAATCGCATACTTTTCCCCTGGCGAGTAGTCTTCGACTTCGGTGGACAGTTTAATCTCGACGCTCCTGGTCTAGATTTTGTGGAAGATTATCGTCGATGTACATATCTACTGATTGATTAGATCAATTGTATACACCTGTCCCACGATTTACACGGAAGATCGTGTTCTTCAAAATACGATGTATATCGAAGAGCATAATTTAGTCAGTTATTTAATTGAATTCTTTTATTACAACGTAAGATAAGAATAGAATAAGTGAAATATTAAATGTTGGAGAAACTGGATCGCTTTTTCTAACAGCGACAGAAAAACCACAAGTAATCCTTAAAAGCTTTGTTGTTACAAGACAAGGAAAAATCTGATTTAATATTTAATTTGTTTCATTTTTATCTTATGTTGAAATAAATGAATTCAATTGAATAATTGACTAAATTACACTAGTACAAAGAAAAGGGGGATTCTCCTTTTAACGGTGCTAAAGAAATGATCGTACAAATATTTCTGCAGCGTAAATTTGTATATCTAACAGTTTTTATTTTTAAAAATTCCTTATTTCGAAAACCGTGTAAATCGGCGGCTAGGTGTATTTATCGTAGAATTTTCGATACCTTTCTTGATCAGGTCTGTTTTCATCGGACAGAGCACTTGATGAAGTATGAGGCTGAGGCTGTTGTTGGAAATAGAAACCGCCTAGACCAACTGCACCCAAGGGAGTCCTTCTTCCAGGTGCACTCTGAGGATGTTCCGACGAGTAGCCAGCTGGAGGAGCGGAAACACTCGCGTGTGATGCTCCTGGCACGGAATACATTGACTCGAGAGATGCCGTGGACTGTGGTGGTAGTGGATGCTAGAACAATAACGAAATGGTAAATTAATGGACATATTCTAATTAGTGGTTTCCATCGCTAGGTTTCATTGTGAATCATTCTTTCGTATTATAGTCTGTAGAAAGTTGACTACTACGTTGGTTAGGTGATTGCTTTCTCGATGGAATCCCATGGTGGTCGTTAGTGACCGAAGGGTCCCAAATGTTTAGAATAATTGAAGTAAAATGAATATCGTCAACTAAATAATTTGGAACATTTGTTGGACAATTTCATTAATGCAATATAATAGTTGAATATAGGATCAAAACTTCCGAATAAATTAATTACAATAAATTTCATTTAAATTTGTTAAGTATAATTTTATCTTTATTATCTATAATTAAATTTATTGGTATTCTGTTAAAAAAAAAGTATTACAAAAAATATATTAACCAAATTAAAAATAGATAAAATTCATGAATTTATTGATGTTGTTTAAGGAATAAAAGAATCTTTAGAAGTAATTGTTTTTACTAATACATGACTACAAAGAACAATTTTGACCATTTAGTGTTGAAAATTAATCTAATTATTTAAATATTTGTATAATTATTTATATTTTACTGAAAATTCAATCAAAGCATAAATTCTATTAATAAATAATTCTTTATACTATAATTTAATGAAAATTCTTTACACTAAAAAAACTCAATTTAAAAGCATAACTAAAATATGATTAATTTTCGAATGACAATACAATGTTCAAAATTAATCTAATTAATTAAATATTTAACTCAAATATTTGTACAATTATTAAAACACAATAATTCATATTTTACTGAAAACTCAATTATTAAAAAATTTTTAATTACATCCTAATGTAAATAGATATAAATCTATGGTCGTTGCCCTTGCTTGTACAATTATCTATCATCCGAAAGATATTTGTTTAAAATATACCCACAGTAGCACGATGCTCCCAGGCCCATGTGGGATGCGACGCTGAACGTTGCCAAGATCCTTGCTGCAGATGCGCCTCAGGAAGACCCTCTCTCCTATCATCGTCCTCCGTGGAACTACTTTCACCGTCGTAGGACCTCATCTTTCAAAAACAAACCTCGTCCTCGATTACAAACAAAACGATCCTCTCCAATCTCTCTGTTTCTGTAATCTCCTCGAGTTGCCTTATTTACTGAATTCACCAGGTGCCGGCTTCCTCGCGCGCATGAAAAATGTCCACACACCGGTTATCATCGTTCACGCGTGAATAAACGGCGGCGTATCGAGCGGTACAGTATCATCGACGAGTATATAACATAATCAATAGTAACCGCAAACACTTACCGACAAATTTTCTTTCCGCCGGCGGTCATGCACGGCGCAGGATCCCTCCTCCCGAATGCACCGAGGATCAGCAGAATTTTTTGCGCACCACCGCGTCGTAATCATCCATCCCTCTAACATCCATTAGCCTTTCTCTTCTCTTCAATTAATAAACAAATCTTCTCGACGAATAGAAAAAAGAAAAGAAAAACAAAAAAAGAAAAGAATTCGATTAATAATAAAAAATTCCCCTACTGTTTTACACACCTTCGTTTTCTTCTTCGTTTTTTATCATCGACTCTGTATATATGTATATACACTGGTGTAAATATGAATCACTGTTTACGACTCTGAAACGACGCCAATCACAGCCATGTTAACACGAACGATCTCTGTTTTTCCTCTCGCCTCCACGAGGTAGCATTCGATCGTTCGAACTTCTCGATTGCCTCGGATTCTCCCACACCGTGTCTCAGTTTGATCTTTCTCATCACTCGTGTCGATGCATTTTCTATTTAACGAAATTATCAACAACCACGGTGAACGTTACTACACTTCTAACTTGTTCACGAAACACGTTACACGTCTCTCTCTCTCTCTTTCTCTGTATTGTGTTCAAGATACAGCCTGCGCAGAGAGGGTGGCAGCAACCCTTAAAATGGTAGTTCGAGTCGTCGCCAATAGGACGAGTGACGATCGAATACAGGATGCTGGCCTGGACCAACGGCTGGCGAACCCTGGTGAACGTCTGGCTAAGTTCCAGGGGATGAAACATCCGTTTCTTACCATCTGGATAGGTCGATGCCCCGATGAAAGGGTCTGGGTCTTCTTGGGGGGGCTCTGTAACGGGGGTCTTTTTTTCTTTCTGGCCCTTTCGTGACTAGGATGCTTCCCCTTGTTCGAGGGGCGGTTTAATTTCATGGCATCGACCGCTATAGAATGATGGTACTGTTTCTTATTTGGAATTTTAATGGTGAATGGTACATGATACACTTTGGGACCAATTTCTTTGAATAGGATATATCGTGTAGTAATCGTACAGGAGAGTATTATGAAAATTAGGTACTGTGAGTATTTACACGATGGATTGAAACATGAGAGTGTTTTCATGCATATTTTGAGGGAATTTATAGCATCTTCTTCTTCTTCTTCTTTTTTTCTTCTAATTAAATTAATTTAGTGATTATTTCTTTTTTTTTGTAATAAAGCTAGTTTCTTTTTGTTCACTTTAGTAATTTACTATAGTATGAACTGAATTATTAGTCACACAGGGCTGTAAAAATTGGAATATTCAAACTACCCGAAATATTCGGATAATTTCAAATACAAATTTTTTATTCGTATAATTCCAATATTCAAAACGTACGAAATGTTCAAATTTTGCCGAAATGTGGACACTACGAATATTCGAATTATCGTAAAAACACGAACAAAGAAATCTCATTAGAAATCATTCGAGCAGAGCAAATACTTGAATTCTCGCATTTCAGATATTTAATTTCCCCAATTAGTCCTTATCTCGTCGAAAAAAACGCGATAAATTAACCAAAAGAGACCAAAAGTTCAATCTCCGTTTCGCTCCTCGGAAATCCACGAAGTATCTTCTCCTCTCCGAAACCTCTCTTCTAATCAACCGTCATCCTTTTAAACGCGCTCGACGATTCTATCCCTTTTCGTCATTTCTCGAACAACGAGCGGATAGATAGGAAATTCGTGGCAACGCGGCCCGTGAAATCGATAAAAAAGGGAAAACGATGAGCATGGACAAAAAAGGGGCGCGGAAAATTTCATAAATGGTGGGACAAAAGGGGGTAGAGGGTGGCTGGTGGCAAGGGGTGGAGAAGAGGTGGAGAAGGGGGGAAACGAAAGGCGGAAATGCAGCGTGGAGTGTATCGCGAGGCGCGCCTCGCTCTCTCGTGTAACATTGCAGATCAATTTTGCGAACAGCGAACAGGGCGAGCCTAGAGTATAGTTTTCGAGTGTACGAAATAACGACGGATCGACGGCTGACACGTTCTACCGTGCGTTATACCTGACCGTCGGCATAATAACGCCGAAATCAAAACCGACTACGCGCACACGTCGGACCATATTGTTCGTTGCATCTGTCGTGTGCACGACACAGAGGGTTGTCATTCGCAACGAACGCGTTCGACGAAAACTCTGTATCGCCCGTCGTTCGACTCGCCTTTAAACGGGAACAATGCGAATTTTTCACCGTGGCGAACAATTTTTTCTTTCCCTTTCTCTGCGTCCATCGTTTCTCTGGCCCTTTCCTTTTCCTTTTTCTCTGGGCTTTTTCCTTTTTTTTTTGTTTTTTTTCGCTTTGGGTTGCTTGTTTGTTTCCGTTTTAATTAATAGCAACGGGGGAAAACGAGGCAGGCATGGAAGTTTTTCGACGGTTTTTCGGGTATGAAGGTTCGTTCGTTCGAAATGATGTTGAGAATCGATGGACTTCCCTATTGCTCTCTTTGTTTGTCCCTCTTCTTCCTTGTAATCTCGGAAATGGATAGTTTGGGAATATTGAGAGAACGAATTTTTCAGTTTCTCTGTAATGGTCCCGTTTTGCGGTTTTTTTTTCGTACGGAGATTTGATAGTTTGTAATTTCTTTTTTAACAAAGGGTGCACGCTGGTTTCGATCAATTTTTCGTGTAAATTAGACATGTATATTTTTGTTCATATTCACCTTTTAAGGGGTGGAATTACCATAAAAAAATTAAAAGGTGAAGAAGCTTTAATTCTCTTGGAAAAATTAAACAAGATTCTCTTTTAACTTTTTTCTCTATCTCAATTCATTCTCGAATTATCCTAATTAATAGTTTCTTAGTCATCAACTTTGGAGGATAATCATCCCCTAAACATGAATATCAGAAAATTAGAAAAAGGTACTTGTCCAATATTTTCGGATTCTTTAACTGTACACAAAATTTTATGAAAATCAGTATCTAACACGATGACACTTAAAAAAAATTATTACCGATGGAGATACTATTAAAATATTTTATTTATTTTATTGAAACTATTAAAGCATTTTAGATTTCCTAATTAATTTTGTTTTTATTCATTTCCCCTTCTTTGAACCCTGAAAACGATTAGTTCGAGAATATCTACGAAGGAATTGCGCGTTTCACGATAGTTTATTTCTTTAATTTCACCGGTTCGGTAGATGATACATAGGTGAGTGCTGATGAAAACAAAGGGAGGATTTGAAGCATTGTGATTTTTATGGAGAAAGATATCCTGTTTGATTTAATGTCCGCGTCTCCCCCTGTATATATTCTCCCGTGGATACGACGCTCTCTCTTTCTCTTTTTTTTTCGAAAAAAGATAGAAAAAACAGACAAAAAAAAGTTAAAATAGATTTATGCGCGCGGAAGAATATTGTGCAGACGTAATAAAAACGCGCTATCCCGCCCACACACTTGTCGGTAACATAGAGGAAAGGAAATTTGTTACATGAATGCAACCAGAATTTCAAAGTGTCGAGAGGATCCAACGACGTCATACTTGGCTCAGGACCATATGTAAAATAGATCCACGAAACCGGGAAACATTTTGCGTAGGCGAGATTTATACAATTCCGAAGATATCCTCTCGCAAACTGTACATTTATCATGCCGAAACTTTTCTGACTCATCACAAATATCTTGAGTCACGTACATTCCGCTGTTACACGAGCTTCGTGAATGAATTTAAATGCTGCTAATTCAAACTTTCCCTAACAATGAAGGACACCTACTATTATCTTTTTTTTTCTTCCTTCTTTCTATCCGAAAGATGTGACGAAATTTTTCTACACAACCATTCCTGCTCGAAAGATCAAATCTGCGATTCCGTAGCTCTTTGGATATTCGCTGAATAAAATTGCTTTGACGAGAAGATACTTTAAATAAATGAATATTTAGATGTTTATTTAATAACAGCGAAGTTGCAAAAGTGCAGAGAATTCAGTTTTCATGGGAGAAGAGACATACTTTGTCGATTAACGTGAAATCACGCTTGTATTGATGTTATTTAACGATTATATAACGCAACACTATACATTTTAATATAAATTTATTAAATTGTACGTCAATGACAAAGAAATGAAATCGTGCATTTAGCTCAGATTCACAAAAACTTCAGTTCCATCGTTTTACCACTGAAACGATAATACAAATAAGTATATGTTTAAACATTAGAAGGGATTTAATCGAATTCATTAAACATCAAGATCATCAAGAATTTATTGAACATTGAACATTTAAAAAAATTACATTCTATCATTTAATGTAAAATTTCAGGTTTCCAATTATTTACAAAATGATTACTGAAAATGTCCAATTTTTTTCACATTTTATACAATTTGTATACATAGAAATATATAGAAATCATTTCTTCAAAGTTCATACAATTCCTAGCAAATTACCATTGGAGAATCTAAAGATAACACTTCGATTTTCATCAATAATAATACCAAAGTTCAATTTGTATTAATTTTCTTCGAAGTATTGTCTCATTGTTTCGAACATAAAAGATAGGCCTCTGAATCATTTTCCTTGGACCCATCATCCCCGAAATAGTGGTCCATAGCAGGGGTTAGTTTTACTTCTACCCTCGAAGTGTTTACTATACGCAATCCAGCATAATGTTGCAGTCTCTCAGCCCCTACCTACCACGAGTTCTCGAGGTGGCCAAATCTTTGGCACAGAAATGAGGGCTTTAATACATATATATATATATATAGAAGGCTGGAATTGTTTAAGAAGCTTGCAGGAGTCGCACCCTCATCGAACTTCCCTCTTCAAGTGGGTTTTACCGTTCTTTAAATTCACCAAATTATACCACCGTCGTTTCCCTCTTAAATGGAAACAACTCAGCAATATTAATTCTTTCTATACGTTTTATTATAAAACAACATAAACCTAACCTACACCAGAAGAGTATAGAATTTATCATCGTTCGATAAATTGTATATATATACGTCGTGTGTTTCCCATTTGTGGGAAAATAAATACAGAATCTTTCTGGGTCGAGTATCCCCTTCGTCGTAAACGACTTGCTCGCTGCGGAAGAGCCTCTCGAATTTCGACCAGAGCACAGAATGTGTCATTTGTCGCAAATAAAAATTACTAATGAACTTTTCATAGAAATTGTCACATTGTTAATATCTTTCGAAGCAACGTATACAATGGGAAACTCTTATAATTGTATTCTGTGCAAGACAGACTTGGAAAACTCTGTTCCCAAGAATGTGCGACGGGATTATTCGTATTAAAGAAAAATTTGAAGGAAATTTCAATTGCCTTTGCTCGATTCTAAGTTTCTACTTTAATTTAGGATTTTTCTCAGGGTACATCAAGGTGCTTTTTTACAAATTTGGAAAACTTAAACGCGCGGTCACGTTTTTCAAACTTCACGTCGAAGAAAATCCACTGTATTCGACTGATATAGACAACTGGCAGTGTATTTCCATTCTATCGAAGTCAGCGCGCTCAACTTTCATTGCTGCTCGTCCGTCGCATCGTTGCTTTTTCTCATATCAACCATACAATTGATACATTTTGTTTTTAATTGTTGTTATTTTCAATGTAAGATAAGCTTAAAAAAGTGCTTGTTTTTTGACAAGATTTCTTTAAAATCCCTGGGATTCAAATGGTTAAGAGACTTTCCAAGTTATTTCTTAATTTTTTATTTTAGCTGAGATTTAACAAGAACAGTTATGTTAGTAGTATTTAATTCTAACTTTCCGTTTAATTTATAAGATCGAGAATTTTCAATTGTAATGAATTTATGATACATTCGCGTTTCGTATGTAAAATAGTACAATTGTAGGAATTTATAGTGACTTCTAATAAGATGAAATATATCATTTACTCCTTTTCAAATGCTATAAGTTTTAATTATGTAACCAAAGTATACCTAAATATACCAAAACCCGTGAAAATGAAAGGTGAATAACATGAAATGACATTTAGATTGAAAAATATTTATTTTATTTAAAAAAAAGAGCTACATATGAAAGCACATTTTTCAAATATCCATCGAATTGACAGGTATGAGGAATTAGGTATACATTATCATAGTATACAGTATTAAATGTATAGTCAGGAAAAGAAATCATAAATTAAAGGGTTAAGATATAAGCGAATTATTGGTAAAAACTGTTCTTCATTCATTATCGAGTGTGTTTTTTACAATACTGCTTCTACGCTGACAGCATGCTTTTATAATTGATAGAATCTAGTGCTCGATTAGCATAATTCTCGCAATATTGTAGAAAGGCTCTAATAATCGAGCGTAGTCTAATACTCAAAAGTTATTTCAGTTATTACGATTGGATATCTGTTGATAAAAGTAGAATCGTGACAGCCACGTAGATTGTTAGGATTTGAGAGATTATATAAAGTTCATTGATTCAACAAACGTTTACATTTAGAGTTATTATTTAAATAAAACATCGTTCGCCGAAGAAACTGCGAATCGTAACGATATACAGTGACTTCCATTAATATTCGAGCACACATTAAAACACAATAACTGTTTTAAAATTGAACCAAACGACGTGAGTTATTTCAAAGAGTTAAAAAGATTAGTTTACTGAATGACGTGTAGTGACTATCTTAAGAATATTAACGTATCACTGTACATATCGCAAAGAATAGATCTTACAGCTTATGACTCTATTCTGAAATTGCTTAGAACGATTTCCAGAGAGTTGAACACCGATCATGTGCCCTCGATCGTCGTTACAGATGCAACAACATCAACCAGGGAAAGAATCAACGCGCGTATCCAGTGTCAGGTGGGATACAGTCTTCGAGCGTCAGTCTCGTTTCAAATAGACGAGATTATTTCCGCGGTGGCAAAAAGGAAAGGTACATACATATATACATACATACGTGTCGAAGACCCCGGAAGGAGCGATTCTACGTGCGCGCGACTGGAAAAAGGATCTTTCGCGTACGCCCACGTAGAACTCTTACGAACCTACAGTTCACATCCAACGGGGATCTAGCGGGTTATACGGGGAGACATGAGGAGAAACCGGGCGTTCGTTTAACACCTATAGATCGACCTGGTGAGAACAGAGAGTCTACGAGAGAGCGACAAAGAAAGGGAGAGATTGAAAGCGAGAGAGAGAGAAAGAGAGAGATACACAGAGTTAAGGGTAGAGGAACAGCGACGACCAGATGAACCGAGAGATAGATAGATAGATAGATATATAGAAAGAGAGAGAGAGAGAGAGGTAGAAACGCTGGAGCAGCTCTCTGTTCGGGGGTGGTTTTCGGTGCGAGGGGCTGGACCGAGTCCTGAGGGATGAGATGGTTACCAAGGCAACGCTCTGCCAGCCTCGGCTTACTTTAGCTCTGCTCGTGCACTCGGATCAATACAGCATCACCGTGAATTCCCGGACCAAACACCCCCCTCGACACCCCCATACCTACCCCCTTCTTCCATCTGCTGCTCCTCTTCGTCTGTCTCTACATCGTCGCTCTACTTCTTCTTACTTCGGTTTCACAGATCTGTCTTTCTCGCTGCTTTTCTCTCGTGCGCACACTCTCTCTCCTGCTTAGTTTCTCGATTACCCTCCGGCTCTTTTCATCTTTGTCCTACCCTCGAATTGGATCTCCTCTTTCCTCTTTTATTTGCTGAATGTACGTATCTCTCTCTCTCTCACTCTTTCTCTGTATTCATCTTTCTTCTATCTTTCTCTTTTTCGGGGGCTCGTGACTCGCCCTCTTCTCTCTCCGTCTCTCTTCCTACCATCCCCGAGCGTAACGGATGTCGTTGTCTGGCCAAGGTGTAACCCCTGTCCAACTGTGGGCTCTCTCGGTGCAGCGATCGCAAAAATTATCGCGCCGTTTTCGGTGGGTCATCCTCCGAAAACAAACGCGATGTACTATGAAGGGGTAGAACGTTGGTTAATTAAACATTGAACGACGAAAGGAAACGTTACCAATGATTTTTCATCTCTCGTCTCGTTTCAATTAGGTTGGAATTGTACCTATATTCCTTCTTTCTTTCTTTTTTCTTCTCTCTCTATCTCTCTCTCTCTCTTTTCCTCTCGACGCTCTATCGGCCACGAGTTTTATAAATACACCGACCTTATCTCTCGTTTCATTCAACGTTTACGTTATATTTACCACCTCGATTAACCGCGAATGTTAACTTTTCCATCCCTTTAGGCTCGTACACTCTTGGAATCGAACTTCTGCGTATGGTTTAACGTTGATATGTTTTCGATTGCTGTGCGAGTCGAGCTGTTGAAATTATTAGAAACGGAGGAGCATTCTTTTCTCGCAGCTGACGTTGAACATGGGTCGATGGATGAGTTTTCTGTCGAGAAGGCCAGGGCTGAATTTCGACGGATACCGTCGACGTCCGACGACCGTCCATCGCAACGGTGGCGTCGACAGCTTTACCAATCGTATTCGTCTCGGGGAGTATCTTTCCACGACGCGCGTGGACGCCCCTAAATCGATCGCCCTCTGACCGAAACGAAATTCCTGACCACGATTTTCGAATACCGTTATAATAGGTCATTTCATAAGCAATTTTGCAATTTGGAGCTATTGAAACGACGTCAGCCTGTTTATCGATACCGTTGTTGTTAGGTTGGTGCAAATGAAACGTCGTTTTCTCAACAGTTAAAATTGGCGGGTTAATATCTCGTATTCAATTTTTTGTCCGAACGTAAATCTTTTTACACAACGGAAAAAATTCATAAGACAATTGTTTAGACATTACTCGAACGTAAATCGTTTTATACAACGGAAAAGAATTCGTAAGGCAGTTGTTTAGATGTAAGATATTTTGTGTAATTTTTTTTATGTAAGTTTAAACTTGGTAAAAGCTGTCATAAAAACTGCTACAAATATGAATTTAGCACTTGAAGAAGATTATGCAAATGTTATGACACTAATCTTGGTGTGAAAAATTCAAGAGGGGTGACTTTTTATTCGACAATGAGTCAAGAGCCAATAACGTTTCAGGAAGAATTATTAAAAACACTCTTTACGAGAAAAAATATGAAGTTTCGCAACATCCTCCTCTATTCGATAGACTTTTCTCCAACAGAATACCATTTTTTCAAACACTTGAACAATTTTTTAACAACTAAATTATTCTGAAACGAAGACACTGTAAAGAATTTATTAATTCAAAGATTAACAATTAATTTGGAATAATGAAAATAGTTAATCGTTTGGAAAAATGTATAGAATTGCGTGGAAATTATTCATTACAAGAAACACAATGTACCTAATACATTTCTCTTATTTAGATTTGATTGTATTATAGATTTTAAAGTTTTAAAAAGGATAGTTTTACTCTGACTCATTGGATGCATAAAATATTTTCTAATCTTTAAGAGTATTAATTTTCTTTATACTTTTGACTGTGGTTTTTATACAGTATGACGAATATAAAATGCAATTTTACAGATTCATTTGGTAATAATGCATTTTAGGATATTTTTAATATAAAGGTTTAAATTTATCGGCATTTTTATATAAAAATTGTGTTATATTTTTTGTGGTCAGTTTTATATGCACTATATAGTAGAACTTGTCTCTAGAAATTCAATATGTAACGTTACAACTGCACCTACGTTCATTTCTCTCTCACATTTTCACGTCGTGAAGTTCAGAGAACTGCATATCAAGTTTCTAGCTCGATCAACTTAATATTTCATTACCGAATCGAACGAGACTTCTAATATAACGCAAGAAATACCAGAAACTATCAATAGTGCACAGTATTTTTATACACATTTTCCCCGAATCGTTAAGAAATATATCTCAAAGAAAATATTCGATTGCTCTTTTAAAATTTGCATACAAATTTTCTAAAATATTAATTTCATTTTAATATTCATTAAATTTAACAATGAGGCAAACTATCAAACGTTAAACTCGCACGACATAAGAGACCTTTGTGCAAAGTAGCCAAACCATCGACAGTCTTCCAAATTTAAACGATCGATGTACAACAGTAAATTTATCGTTCGTGAGAATAAAGTTCTAAAACGGTCGTAGTTCCGATCGATCGACCATCTCGCGTCATTCTCAAGTGTAATTACTTTCCTAAAAAAAAAAAAAATCATCATCTAGTGACGATGGAACAAATTACAAACAGCACTCACAACGAGAAAAGTTCTCCTGGATCGTACAAATTTGCTTTCGACAGCTTAACACATTTCAACACACTTCATTTTACATTTTTCAAAAACATTACAATATTATTTCAAAATCTGCAGCAGAGTATTGAAAATATATCTTTTTTAAGCTCTCAAGACGATTTTTGTGCATTCTACAATGACTATGGCCTTATTACTCATTGTTGCGTATCCTTAAAAAATTGGTGCATTCGATTGATACACAATAGATGAAAGACAGTTATTAAAATTCGCTGAGATAACTATTTAATAACATTTAGAATAGCCAATAACATTTAAAGTTGGAAAATTTTTGTTCGTTTGTGCATATATTCGCAGTCGAAATTCGTACAAAGTGTGCATCATTTACAAATTTCGTAAGGATATAATTATTTCGAATTATTTGCAGATTAACTATAATAAATTATGTTCTCTTTAATATAAATCAAACCTCTAATGCCCGATGACATAGACTACTGTATCTGCAACTATTAAACCAAAAACTTTCATATTTTTCTGTGACCACTATTGTATATATAAATAATATTACTGCGTTTGTTATATTTAATTTTTTGTTCAAATTTTTAGCAACAAATGATTGTAAGTATCATATCAATAAGCGATATATTTTCTAATGACACACATTTAAATAGTAGATTCTTGCTATATTCAGCTGTAGATTTTCAAAAATTATTCAGCTAAGCTTTTCGCTGGAAAACCACCGATTGCGAATTTGTTAACGGAATCATTCTCAGTGAACGTCGAATCCGTATAAATCTCGTCTCGTTTTCTCGTTGATGTCTCCCTGACGGCGTGACACTCGAGTATCAACAAATTCAATCAGTGTTCTCGCGATCGTTTCTCGATTTTAACACAGAGAGGAAATGTGTGTTGGGAAAAAGGTGAAAGATGTAAATCACTCGGCGAAAACGTTCGCTTTGCTCCATTTTCGCCAATTTTATCTCTGTGAGTCATCGTTCAGCGTCTTCGAGTTGTCGCGGGAATTAGAAGAAAAGGAAAGGATGGAAAAGCTACGCCTGGTAGTTTTCGTCTGTCGAATTCACGAACTTCTTCGAACTGCTCTCTCTCTCTCTCTCTTTCTCTCTTTTTTTTTTATACAACTGGGACGAGAGGAAGTGGAATTTTGAACTTAATTAAATTGACGTCACGGTGGAAGGATGCAAAAGGAAGGAGTGTTAACGAGACAGCTGAAAGGAGATCCATTTTCACTTTCCTCTTTTCTGCGATATCACAACGATCTTTATTCAGTTTCTGTAATGTACATACTGTGCATATTTTTCGGGTGCAATTATCCTGTTGCGTTATTGAAAGTAATACTGATTAATAATCAAATAACCTGTAGTATAATAAAATGCAGTAAAATACAAATTTTGTGCATGAAGATAAGGAAGAATTTAATTCGATTGTAAACAAAGAATCTTTATTTGAAAAGAAATTTGTCATTTTTTTGAATAATTTAATAAACAGCGAGTACTTTAATATTAGAGCGTGATTTCTTTTGTTTCGTGAATTTAATTTTATTACAGATTCAAAATAATTTGCTGTGTCTTTTTATTAAGAAAGTCGCGTAAGTCCATTCTTGGAAAAAATTGAAAAATCACATAATTTACGTATTCAGACTTAATAGTTTAAAATATCCGTATGTTTTGTTCAATTGAAAATTCGACAAGTTGTATAATTGGAGTAGTATACAAGTAAATAATTAATATCGAGAATAAACAACGCTATTATATTTCTCGTCCTTTTTTTATAAACAAACGCAGGATAAAACATTACATATTCCAAGTGAAATTGAATTTTAGATAATTGAAATTTAATGATTTGTACACTTCAATAATTATGAAAATGATGTAAGTCCATTTACAATCCAGATAGATTATATCGGTTTAATTAAATTCACGTAGAAATCATTTATAGGATCAATTTACATATATTTAAATTCATAGAAATATTGGAAAGTTTAGTATATTTCGTTCATATTTTTGAATCAAGTAAAATGCAAATTATAAAATATTTCACACACCACTTTCAAAATAAGCGATGCATTTATCTATCTATAACGCTATGCAACTTAAAAGTTACATATCCACTTATCTACATTTTGTTTATTTATTATTAATTCTTATTTTTCAACATTTTTCAAAATATAAAAATTCTAATCAACTGCAATTTTTCGACTCACGAAAAACCGGATTAAATGAAATAAAACAGCGAAATTAAGGATGCAAGTTTCTATAACATCGAGATTATAAAAGAGAAATAAAAGCAGGCAACAGGAGGGTGGGAAAAATCATCATGGACGTCGGAGGTACCTAATTGATGATTCCAGTTCGAGGCTGCAACATCGGCTATATCCAGGCTTGCTTTCCCACGCGAACTTAGTCAAGTTCATAACTGCGTGAAATCGAAGCAGCAACCTCCATCGAGCAAGCTGCATAAACTTAGATTAATTCATCTTTTTAACGAAATCACCGATAAACACTGTGGCTTAATCGTCGAAGATAATCTTCATATCTTAGGAAGGACCCTTGAACTTCATCTACATACACCCTAACTTGAATGTTTACATTCTGCGTGATTATAGCCTGCCTCAACTTCAATGGTCTAATAATCACCTTTCATGCTACACCTCGGTTTTCAATCATATTTCACGATAATTGTTTTAATTTATTTAATTTATTTCAGAATAATTTTATAGTTCATTCTTACAGAATTTTTCAGAACTTTTTACAGTATTCTTTTAGAATTTTTAGCTATTGTACACGATTATGGTTACCCTCGTTGATAATTTATCGTAATTTATTGTTTACATTCTTCCTTTGTATCATATATCATTAGATATCAAAGGATTTATGTTTGCATATAAATATTTTAATTGGTGCATCTGAAATTGCTGATTGTGGCCAGTGTAAAAAGTTCCTTTCTTCGTGACAAAAGACGATCATTCTTCAATCTTGTGACAATTAGCAATTATATTGTCTTGCTTGAAGAGATGCACTCTCGGAAGTTTAGGAAATTTATACTGTATGGACATAGTGCATCACTGAAACAACAAGTCGAACGAATGATCGATTAGGAGGAAAACTCATCTCTGAAAAATTTCGGAAACGAAGAACACGATCTTTCAAATCGACATACAATGCAGAAATGAAGCTCAATCTTTACCAATCAATCCGTATAAAATAAAATACTTAAAAATTAGAAAAAAAATAAAAATACTTTCGATTAGGGGGGAAAAACACCGTCAAGAATTCGTTTCAAAAAATTTCGAAAACGAAGAACGCTATTTTCCAAATCGACAGAGAATGCAGAAGTATAGTTCAAAGTTCGTCGATTATTTTGATGAAATAAAATAATGAAAAAACCCTGAAATAAATATTTTCGTTCAAATTTCATTACTGTCAACCTAAAATTATTATTATTATCCTCATCTTCAACGACGAGAAGACCACAAGCTAGCCTTGGACGATGCTCGAAATTCAGTGGCCGATTAAAAGGAATACCCGTGGAAACCAGCGGTTGATTATGATCAACGACCTCCTCGAAGCTGCTGTGCACGGGAAAAAGAGGTGGAGGAGGATGGAAAAAGGATAAACTTCGAGGCAGCCGGTAATCGGGCAGAAGTTCTCCGCGAGTTCGCCATGGAAAACACAAGGAGACACCCTCTCCATCATTTTGCTCGTAAATTCAACGGGATAAGGGTTTGGTGAGGGGGATAGGGGGGGAGGTAAGAGTAGAAGAGGACTCGGTCTGGGTGCCAAAAAAGAAGCTCTCTCTCTCTTGAAGATTAACGAAGAGGAGGAAGATTAACTGACGTTTCCTTCTCCTTTTCTTAGACAGAATGCATGACTCGTTTCGCCTCGAGCACGGTGTCATCGGGAAAAATAATGGCGCGGGATCAAAGGTTAATCGGAATCCCTTGTATCGTTTCGCGATTTGCCGCTAAAAAGAAAAAAAGCAACATGTGCGAAGGATGAAACGAACGTAGAACGTAGAAACGAGCATTTTAGAGTAACAATACTTCTTTTATCCTCATGAGTTATCTCAATTTCTGAAAGTTTCACACTTACAACGTTATGATACGGAATTCATTCAGCAAATCGGCCCTTTGAAACAAATTATGCATAGAACACGCAACATCTTCAAACAAATTCACGATTAATCACTCGAAGATACATAAATTCGTCGGCCACATTGGTAGCTTACGCGAACGTACACGCGAGTCCATCGTTCTCGAAGGGCTAATCCCCCTAACAACGATGAAACATCAACTTCCCCTTTCCAAATATTCTTCCTCTTCCGCCTCCTCCTCCGAAAAGCAAAACAGAGAAGAAAAAAGCCTTAAAATCCTCCGATAGTAGAAACTAACTCTCTACACGATATTCAACACCGTATCGTTTCATCCGTCCCTTTTCTACAACTATGGAAAGGAAGCTAAAACCCCCTTCGATTTCTTCCTTCTTTCATCGTGGGTAAAAGTGTTGAAAATACAAAGACAAGTATCGTTAAAGCGTAGGAGATGGCCAGGGATGTAGAGAAGAAGCATGAAGGGGGGTTTGAGGGGGTGGATAGTATCCATGTTCAAGTGGAACAAGGAGAAAAGTAACGTCGAAAGAGTACAACATCACTGTGTGTAACGTGCGTAAGAGAGAAAACGAAGAAGCAGGAAGAACGAAGGCACAAATGAAATTTAATAAAATTTCAAGCTCGCTGGTCGGACCGTACACAGAGAGCAGCCGGGTCCGTTGGCGGTCACCATGGAGACGCAGCATCCCGCCCCCCCGTGACGTCACTGCTCCATCGATCTGCAACCCCTCTATGGATATCGCCACCACTATAGTCGCTTTTGCCCAACACCACCACCGACCACCACCACTACTACTACCATCTCCGATACCATCACCAACACGAACAAACATCAGCCTGATCTCCCACTGTAACCCCCTTCGTCCATGTTACCACCCTTAACACTCTTCCACTATAACGGTACCACATCCATGTGGACCAAGTTAGTGGTACGTTGATGAACATTCACGTACGTACTACTGTGTACCAATGGACGTTTATGCACGTAGACAGGGGCCTCGTTGCAACCGGATACTTACGCAGCCGCACGGTAGTACGCATAGGGAAAGTGAGTAACCTTGCCTCGGCTGGCTGCTGGTTGCTGCCTACCTCTGGCTGGTGTATACACCTTTCCGTCTACCTTCGTTCCGGCGTGGAGCAGGTGAGGGTGGAGTCGCAAAGATGAACGTAGAGAAACTTGATGTTTGAAAGAGTGAGATAGTAGAGGGAAAGAGAGAGGAGGAGAGAGAGAGAGAGAGAGAGAGAAACACAGTGGGAGAGGCTTAGCCCTTATTTCTGCGATTCGCCACCCTTCGCCAGATCGCATTATCGATCGATAGATGAGCGCGAAGGGGCAAAGGGCTCCGACGCTCTCTCCCTGGACCCGATGCCTACATCTTTCTCTACGCTTTTTATACATCATCGATGACTCTTCTTATTCTTATGCCGATTCTTTTTGGATTCTCGATTAGTTCGCGCTTTCTCTCTTTGTTTTTTCTTTTTTTTTTTTAAGTAGTGTAACTTTTGTTTAATTAAATCGTTGTAAGGATACTCGAAATGGTATGTAGAAGCATGACAAAAAATAAAATTTGCTGACTACTGATCGAGGATTAGTATCTCCCCAAATTCGGCAATTGTATTTATTGGCGAAGTCATGTATCTAAAAGTGAGCTTCATCAGTGGAGATGATTTTTGCGACGAAACACAATCGGTAAAATTATAATGCATACGATGGTCAGCAGGTTTCAATTCTTAGGTTAACTGAATCTTGTAAGGACGAAGATCTAAATCTCTATGCAAAATTCGCCATACAGAAGTTTGAGAAATGTTTAATTGCTGAGAACTTCGTGAAATCCATAAATTTTAATTCTCAGTAACACTTTCCCTCACAGTCGCAATATGTTGATCAACAACTGAGCCAGAGGTTTCGAATTTCTGTATCAGACGACGAATTGTGAGTTCTATTGGTCGATCATGTTGATTATAAATTGAACGAAGTGTGCGAAATGTTTCTCGAATTGAACAAGAACTTTGATAATAAATTTGAATAATTTCAACACATTGAGCAATTGAGCATCTATCCACGATGGCATGCGAAACACTATAACAAACATGGCGACTATGACGATTTAAAGATTTATCGGTCTTATTGGAAGATCCTGTAATTATGAAACAAAAGAAATCGGTAGTTATGAATATAACAAGCTATGCTATAGTTCGATTAAAGTTGTGAATCAATACAAAATTTTACGGTGTGACTATAGTCACCGGTATAATACAGCGAGCGTGCAATGATGGGTAACTATTGTCATCGATAATATCGGAAGGGTTAAATATTGAAGAAAGATTGTGTAATATTAATGCTGATCAAGAGAACTTTGCGAGATCAAAATGAGGATTGAGTTACAAAATATATGTGTAGTATTGAAAGAAAATTATTAGAATCTAAAATATTGGCTATTGTACTTTTGTACTTTCAGTGTTTCGTTTCTTTTTTTTCTCTCTTTTTTTGTTTGCTCTGTTTGCTGAGAAGAATTTCGTTTCTTTCTTTTTTTCACTGAGAATCTAATAAATTAAGCGGGAATGGCTTCGTTGTACAGGAGGTTGATTTTTCTACTTGGTCTAAACGAACGCGCCTCTGCGCGTCCCACTTCCGTTTAATTTCATTAAAACTACGCGCTGCGTCTTTCTTCGTCGTTTCAGCGCTGCTTATAGCCCGTTAATCGAATCCGCGGTTAAGCGCGCAATTTATACGAACCACGGACCGACTCCTTTCTCCCGTTTCCCATTTTCTTTTTGCGTCGTCGGGGCCCCATGGGATACGAAACACGCAATAAATATCACCTACGTTTCCCACCTTCCATGGGAAATACTATTTACATGATTGTTCGCACTTCTTCAAATGTTATCGTCACTCAAGATCAACAGTATAGTAAACTGAATCTATTCAGTGACGTATCAATTCGTTGTAGTTATTTATTTATTTATTTATTTTTTTCTTATAATATTATGGCGAACGAAAATTTATTATTCAAGCTTACAGGTGAATATATTTAACAGGTAAATATTGTAGAGGGTGTCTCGTAAAAAAAAATTATCTGCCTATCAAATGTATATTTCTGCTCTGATTTCAGTATCAACGAGAGACTGGTCATTACAAAATAAAAATCATACATAATATCTCGACTTCTTTTTACTTGGAACATCATTTTGTTTGCGTACTTCCAATTGTAGAGACTTTAAATTACAAACTCCTCGAATTCTTACCAGAGAAATCAAATAGATACCAACTCGAAGCAACAATCGAAAGTGTACCAAAATTATACCTTTTCTTTTTAACCTTCGAACGATTAGTTCCATGAGTAAAATTGAAAACGGAAGCGGTTTACCTAACCATAGGAACGAGGTAATCGTGAACGGTGGGTACATCGAGTTTTGCGACATTTACGCGCGTTGTCCAGAACGGAAAGGAAACACCGCGAAAACGTCATTTCCTCGAGTATTTTTCTTTGCCACACAGACTGCAACGATACGCAGGCCATTTCTGCCCACTTTTCCCCGAGTCGATGAGGGGGTTGCTGGCCTCCGGCGAGCTACAGCTGATCCCAAATTTTATCTCCTCCCGTGACCAATCAGGAGGTCGGTGTCCCGCACATGATCGAGCTAGACGGTGTGCCGCCAGTATACTCCCAGTAGCCCCGACGGATTTTCACCCTCGGAACGAGCCCGACTGCGCAGGACCCTTTACTCTCCGCGTGCGATAGGCCAGATTCTCTCTCTCTTTCTCTCTCCCTCTCTCTCTCTTTCTCTCTCTCTCTCTCGCTTTATTTCTCTCCTCTGCTCTCTTCGCTGCGGGTACGCTGTTAGCGGCGACGCACCGTGACCGAGAACCCGCGACTTCCCGAGGAAACGACCGACCAGATATTTCGATTTCCTTCCCCTGATTAACGCTACGTCTAAAAACAGCCCGGTTGTAGTATGTTTAGACATATTTATCGACTACTAATTTAATTGTTTTGTTCTTTAAAACGTTTGCATAAGTACAAATACGAAGTTCACTTGACCGTATGAAACAGCGATAAATCACCTCGCTTTTTTTTATTTAAACAACACTACCGATGCAGAATTGTTTCTGGTTCAACGGACAGCAAGGAGAGTTAACCCTTTGACAGTTTGTTAAAATGATGAATTACGATAAACGAAATGTTTTTAATAACTACATCGTACCCTGTTAGTTTCCAAGTACAGGGTACATAATTCTACGCCGCAGTCTTGACGATGATACCTTCTTGTTTTGTAATTTTCTTCTTGACAATCTATCGAGATTCTACCTGAGTCTAATTCGAGATATACTGTCGAAGAGTTAATAACAGAAACGTCGCATCAAAATAGTTACAATTTTATTGCTATTTTTATTGAATCAAGTCGTCGATGCACGAGCAAGCAAGAATCGAGTATCAATTTTTCCCAATCAGGCTCTACTATCGTACACCAAATTCGATAGTTTCTTCCACCGATTGGAAACTATTCCCCAGAATAAATTACACAAAATTACCAACGTCTCTGTTGTATATACATTAATCCTTCTGTGACAATCGAATTATCCTGAGAAACATATCGAGCGCGAGTTAAACCATAAACCACGATAAATTTCGATTTCCGAGGGAAGCAAAAATTATCCCATCCCCCCTTTCCCCTCGGACTTTATCGATTCTCCTCGATACCACCGAGTGTACGACCGGTTCCCGAGTACAGCCTTGACAGTCGGTATCGGTTATCCACGGTAACACGCTGCCACGAAGGGGGCGGCAGAGTATGGGGGAGGGGGGATAGGGTATAGGTGCATGGGAACCACCAAAATTGGAAAGGCAATAAGGGTGTACCGAGGGTGCACCTCGAGCAGCTCATGGGGGTTGCCTAGCGACCCCAGCATCCCAGGTCTCTTTCTTCCTTTCGCTGGCCCGTACCTCTCTTTCCCTACCCAATCCCCCTATTTACTGGCTCGTGCTGCTCGCTCTCCTCCTCCACCTCCACCACCTCCACCTCCTCCTCTTTCATCCCCCTAGCTGTACCCAACTTGCTTGCTCCAACCGTAGAGAACGCACGCCACCAGCGGATCTCTCCTCTCGGTCCTTCGTCCGTCTTTCTTCATCGGCAAACGAACCTAACAGGAGCTCCTTCTCTGATTCGTTTCTGTCCGTCTCTCGAAATACCAATGCCCTCTTCCTCTTTCTTCGAAACCCACCTCCGTTACGCTGTTTCCCACCACCATCTCCTCTAGGAGCACCGTTACCGCTCTCGTACACCCTCTCCCTCCTTCTCCTCTTTTCTTTTCCTCTTTTCTTTTTTTTTTTTCTTCATCCTCTCCGTTGTTTCTTTTTCTCCCTGATCTCTTTTCCATTCGACGCTCCGTAGTACTCTTCCTCCGTAGCTTCACTCTTCCCAAACCCCTCCCTTTCATTCTTTCTCCTTCGAACGGGTCCACTAGCTTTTTTTTCTTTCCTCTCTTTCTCTCTTACTACTACCGCTAGTACTACTACATCCCCGGGACGAATTTTCCCTCTTCTACACTTTTTCCCTACTCTCTGGCGACTCGCGTTCTCTCTTCCTTCCGACGAGTAGCAGCTTTCTCGTCGGTTTTTCGTGTCTTTTCACTACGCGCCAGAACCGGGAATAGACACTCTTTCCTCGTTCCCGGCGAACCTACACTTCTATAGATCTCTTCGTTGCACCACGAACGCTTTAGATATCGCTATCTCTGTTTCACCAACAGGTTGGATATCGTTAACTCTGTCTTCGTTCAGGTGGCTCCTGAAGAGGAGGGGGACAGTCCCCCCTTTTGCTCCCGCCACGAGAAACTAGCCCTGGTGGTGCTAGCAAGGAGGCCGTGGCCCGAATTCTATCGACCCACGGTGTGTACCTACTATCAACAGCCTTCAGCTTCATTCACCCGCCCAAAAGATCCGGTTAAGAGATTGCGTACGCACACAGAAGACCGGCACGTGTTTTTGTTTTCGCGACGCTGCCCCGGCTTCCGTCGGGGTCGCACTGTTCTCTTAAGGAGCAGCGCCCCGTTTGATTTTTACGATTGAACGCGACACGAGGAGTCGCCGGGGGTGGAGGAGGAGGGAAGGATCGAATTATGGGGTTGATTTGATTGCAGTCACCGCGGGTGTTCTTACGTCTACGCGCGAAGAAGCTTTCCGTTGTTTCTGCGACCGCGAGAATTTTTCCGTGAGCAAAGGACGATAGTAGAATTTAGCCGATTTTGAACTTGCCAACGAAAATATTTTACGGGTTTTAAGGAACGCGTAATTATTTACCCTGAAGATGACAGGAAAGTTATGAAACGTCAGCGAAAATTCTGAAATGTCGTCGTTAGTGAAACTCGTCAGATTAATCTTCTTCGCGTGACAATTCGTTAAGAAAATAATTATTTGAAAAATCGCGTAGAAAAGTTCATTGTGAATTGATGTCTAGTATATCTGAAAAAGTGTAAAATTGTTGTCACATATCTACTGACAGCTTGCTCACCATTTTTATATTTCTGTAAACAGGCGATGTTAGAGTGAGATATATATTTAGCAGAAAATTAATAATAAATTTGAAGAAAATATCATTTGCATTCTAGGATACTTAATTTATTTGTAACCTCAACCGGAATAATCCGTACATAATAATTGTTATCTGTTACTCAACGCGTAATAATCTTTCATTTTGATTATTACACGTAATTTCTAAGCAAAGTCAGAAATTAAAAAGATTTATCGATGCACGGTGACCAATTATTAGTTCCTGATTTATGAAGCTAATAACGTATTTAAAGCTGTGGTGCAAATGGATTAAAAATGCTTAATGATTCAATGATTAAGTACAACATTTCGAAGATTTGAATTGCAGTTCCCCTTTCTCACTGTAGAAATGAAAGCTTGAATACACGCAGGTCAAACTTTCATCGTACAGAAAACATCGAACTACAATTTTTCCCTCGATTATTTATCCGTGAGTTACATTTATATACATATGGAATGTATCAACTTTTTCCCACGAACACGTTCATCACATGTACCAGAACTACAGTCCGTTCTATTATTTGTACAATATTCTGTTTAACAACGTTTACTCCCGAGTGTAACATCCGACGAGGTTGCTGCTAACTCGTCCAAAAGCATTTTTTATACATTTTTTAAAACGTACAAGTTTTCAAATATGTTCAACTTTCTGGAAAGCGTTAAAGTTGCTACAAAATTATACGAGAAATATATAAAATATCAATGAAATCAAAATCTCATCTAATATTGGTTAATATTGGAAGAGGAACAAAAAATTATGCACTTAAATAAAAGTAACGAAAGATTTCAGAAAATAAGATGTGCTAAAGATGAGTAATCGTTACAATAAAATATCAAACAAATTATTTCGACCTCCTATAGTGTTAAGCACTCATGAAACGTAACTTGAAATAATAGAATAATAATTACCTAATATTTACACTAACGCAAATCGAAGTAACACGTTCGATAAAATACGAAGTAAAATAAAAATAGGAAAAGGTAGTAAAGTAAATAGTAAAGTAAAAATAATAGTAAAATAAAGGTAAAGTAGAGATCGGTTGGCAAACCATTGAGCTATATTTGAAAATGGTTCCTTTGGCGGATTAGTTGCTTGCAAGGGAACTTTGGTACCCCAGAAATTCGAATTCTGTTTTTTTTTAAGTTTGCAGATTTCTAGGGAATCGTATTAAATAAAATCTCGTTCAAAGTGTAAATAATGAACGTATTAGAAGAACACGTTTGTATAAAGGTGACAAGAGATGTTTTTTTTTTTTATTTAAAGCAGATAATTTCAGTAGAACGTGACCAATAAGTACACCGAGTGATGAAAAAGTTCTGAAGTAAGTTTCAGTATCGTGTTCCTAGTCAATATAACAGGCTGGCGTTGTCACGAAGCAATTTGACTGAGCAACTTCCCTTGTTTTCGTTCCAATTCTTCGCTGAAACAGAGTAATTGACGACTTCACTGAATTACTCGAGCAACTTACCGATGTGGCGCACACAAACGCCTGGCATAACAGTTTTAAGCTTTAGCCGACCTACATTGTTCCTAATTGATAATGAATTTAATAAATAATAATCAGTATGCTTCTCGAGCATTATAAAAGCTTGCTGTAATACTTGAATAATTAACAATTCGAATGATCTTTTCGAGTGTTACCTTGTCGTTTACAATTTTCGTTACACGCAATCGAATTAAATTCTGTCCGTTTCAATAAACAAACCGTATTGGATTACTGATTAGTACATTGAAGTAAACAATTGTTCCTTGAACAATGATACAGATTATTTATGAACTCGCGGCGGCACGAGCGACACAGCACTTTGAACAAGCCGGTATTTTCCAATTCTGTGAAAATTACAGAAACCATGGATCCGGATAAAGCGGATTCAATTCATATTTCACCGGGAGGCGAATGAAATTTTATTCGTCCGCGCATGCATGAAATGCGCAATCCCTTTTAATAATGAATCCCCGTACCCGATATTAACCCGTAATGGCCGTTTCGTCAAACGGTAATTTTAACCTTGATACTGTGGCGTCTCACTTCGAGAACGCTTGCGAATGAGTAATTGAAAGAGAAAAAATAAAGAAACGAACAGAAAGGAAACGAGAGAAAAATATTGCAACGCTCAAGAGAATGACAAAAAGACAATAGAAAATTAGAGAAAAAAATATAGAAGAAGAAAGAAGAAACAAAGTACAATAGTGGAGTAGAAACAAAACGCGTATACACGTTGAAATAAAAGTTATCGTAGTTCGAAATTGATCGAAACGTCGGCCAATTCCCTTTCTAGAATAGCAATCATCACCTCTGCCAACGTCGATAACGCTCGTTGCCGTGGGCAATTTAATTCAAACATAAAAAATAATCCCTTTGATGATAGGTGGAGGTCGGCTGGAACGGAGCCAGCGGTCACGGAAAGAGAGAGAGAGAGAGAGAGAGAGAGAGAGAGAGAGAGAGAGGCTGGATTCCATGACCAATCTCCATTTTCCGCGAGATCTTCCGCGCAAAATTTGTTTTCCCCTCGCCGGTCCATCCAGTTTCGCGGTGTCTACCCCGGTGAAAAACACGCGTAACTGAAAGTAACATAGTAGATCCCAATACGTGGAACTCTAACCCGGGAATCGACGCGCGGTATACACAGTGAGAACGAAACCGGAGCGATAGGATGAGGTAGAACCGGAGATTCCAGATTTAAAAATAAGTCGAGAATGTAGAACGTAGAGAATGTAGAATTTGTTCGTACGAAGCTACGTATTTCCAGGATATAATTGAATCTGAAAAATTTCTACCTTCGATTCGTATTAAAATTCTCGAGTTGAAAGATATTAATCTTTCCGGTTCGGTACACTTCCATTTTTGTTCTCGTCGATGTTCCAGTTATTGTGAATTCTGCAGTATAGATTACTTTTTTTTTTCCTGAAGGAAGTTTTAATCTATATTCTTGACTATTTGTTCAGCTTCGTTCGTTAATACAAGCTCTCGTTAGAAGAAGTAGTTCGAAAATTAATAGATAGAACACTTTTATCTAAATTATTTATTTTTTCTGTATTAAATCTTATTGTTTGATTCGCGATAATCACCGGAGAAATTAATTTTTCCTGATTTTTAAATTCCTTCTCAGCAAGCAATTAAAAATTTTTTTTTTTTTTTAATTTCACGAATTTTATTTTTTTAACAATATCATTTTCATTGGCTCGCTTAACCACTTGCCTTATAACGATCATTCACACTCGTAGCGCAGATTATGGTGAAGATACGACAAAGGAAGGATTAAATTTCTGTTTTGCTGGAGCCTTAAAACTAAGGATTATCATACACAAATTTTATACAACATCCTAATCTTTTTCTGTTTAACGCTATATTAGAACAACGAAGAGCTAAGATTAATATACATAGTGACTAAAAAAAAATCGAAAAGTTAACAATTAACATCAAATTTCACATGAAATTTATCAAACGATTAATTTACAAAATCTGTAATTTTTCTCGAGCAACTTTTGTTAAGTTACAAGAACTTAGTTAAATTGAATAACTCATAGCAGTCAAAATGCCCTAAAATGATTCATTTACCATTTCCGAAATCTTGAATTCCCCCTTAAATTCAAATTAAGTCACCAGTGACGTCTTCCGATCGGAAGTCAAGATACCATTGATGCGCACACGTCTGACGACAAGATCACGTCCCTTATCTACGAAGCACACAAATCTCGTTGATTCTCCACGGGAGATCGCGAGGATCTCACTGCTGTAACAGCAGGTAGCTATTAGACAGCCATCGTCCCACCCACGATGTACGTTCATGGTAACCTCCGGTGCCGTGCAGTTTTATGGTCCCCGTGGTCTTTCGTCTCGCGATTCGATTTTCTCAAATCGACGCCGACAACCACGCGAAGATCGAGATAATCCTGGTGATCGTGATTCACTCTGGTCCCGAGAAAGGCAAAGTGAGTTGTTTATTGCGCTGGACGCGCTTTTACGTTCCCATCACGTTCTGGTGTCTCTGTCGTTTATAAACTTTCAATATGTTTTTTAATACATATTAATTCATAATGTTTCAGGTTTGAAGTAACAAAGTCAGTACATCCTATGAGTAAAAATAAGAAAAAAAGTGTTATGTGAATCTAAGTTTTTTTAAGCTCTATTAACGATTTATAATGAAAATAGGAAATACGAAGAGAATGAGGAGGAACTTATGGTTGCTACGATTGAAAACCAAAATGGTACTGGGAAAAAGTTACGTTCAACATAGGTTAGTCAAAAAGGCGGTGAAAATGTTCGTACAATTCGTTGGATATCTAATAAATTAGAATAAAATATTTACTCGAGATATTTTACAGAAACTCTTTAAAAAAAAAAATCGTTTACAAGAGATTTTCAATATTTAGAAACAAAAACTTCAATTCTAGAGAAAAAGTCAGAAATTGTTTAGCAGAATAAAATTTTCAAACTGTCGGAAAGGCAGTGAAATATAAAACAAAGCAAAATATATCTTCTAGAATAAGAAAATAATTACTTCAAAATTGCAATGTATTCGTATACATAAAAAACTGTATGAATTTCTTGAACAACCCGATATATTCATTCACCCGGGCATTTAAAAACAGCCGAACGATAAAAGTTGTTCCAGTGAACGCCCGGTACTAACCAGACCGCACTGTCTGACCAACAAGTGTCTAATACTACTTACGGGCAGACTCAAACCAGACACGCGGTGTTCCGTCAAAAAAATAAAAAAATAAAAACCGTGGCGAAGAGAAAGATATGCAAAGGAAAATGTCGCAGTGTTCTGGGGATCAATGATAATCGTTGCGATTTTAACGAGAACACGTGCAAGAGAAATTAATGTTCACTTTCGATATCGGCGCAACCGTTCAGCCTCGATCGGGACACCGATTAAATCCAGTGTCATTAAAAATAATTAATCGACATCGCAACCGTCCGATATTCTCGCGAAATTTACTTTCCATGATTATTCACAATTATCAATCATACAAGTACAAATGAACAAAAACGGTTCCAATTCCTCGAGGAATTCATATAAAACAACACCAGACAAAAAGAGATATATTTCATCCTCTTTACTCTTTTTTTTTTAGTTCTCTATTTTTTTTAACGGTCAACCGAGAATATTATTACACAAAATATTAACGTATATTGCTGAACACTGTGGCGTACACGCGTGTCGACATGGATACGCGCCTTTGGTTTACACACCGGCCATGTTAATTACGTGTTAGTTGCGAACTGCAGTGCTGGACTAATATGCCCGCAAATTCGCGACGCGGCTTGTCGATATACGCGATAGGGTGTTTCTGGATGTGTGTCGGTAATTGCGAGGAAATTCTAGAGACGTGTATTGATTAATAAATTACGAAATAACGAAGAAGTTCTGACAAATTCTCTGTTAAAATTCCGATATATTCCTCGCTGTTAAAAGTTCCAAAAATTCGAATCATTTACCGTTTAATAACTCACATAACGGTAAATTTTGCACTGATTCGATTACATTGGTCTTGAATTTCGCAACAATGATTTATCAATGAATTGCACATACCTTAAGTTATCGATAGTTCTACGAGATAATTAGAAAACAGAGGAAAATCTTCTGGTAAATCTTTCACCAAACCTCTCTTAAATTTTTCAACAACGAAGCTCGCTAGGGGTAGACACAGTAAATATTTGATTCCATTAAAAGTGCCTTCCACTTCTTCTCTTCAACCGAATCCACAGAAGGAACCTCGCGTGTCGTTTACCATCGGACACACCGTTAATTTTATTACATCGTACGATTCATATTACCAAGTATCGCAGCCTCGCCGTCCGCTAATTGCCGATCAATTTTCCAATTTCCGTGGTCCATTATTACATAACCGGCAAAAAAGAACAAAAGAGAAGAAAAATGAAGAAAAGACACGTCACGTGCCGGAAAATACTCCAACGGAACACATCTTGGGACTATATACCTCGCTACTTTACACTTTACAGAAATGCTCTTAATAAAACAAAAAAGGAACCTCACGTTCCGACCCACGTCTTTCTCGGGAACTTCATCTCGAACAGGAAAAGAACTTTCGAAATGGAAAGACGGCGGTGTGACTACTGGATGGAAATGATTATTAGAGGAACAGAAGAGCGAAGTAATCGACGATATAGACAAGAATGGAAACCTTGGATTTCTTCGTCAAACATTATTAAAAAGAGGAAGAAAAAAGGGAAATATAGAACAACGATTCTTCGATGTGCCGAGCTTTAATTCATATTAGGAAGTAGTGAGAAGCAGGAAGTAGAGCGTGGAAAATGTAGTGGACGGTAAACTCCGGTGCCTTTCTTACGTTCGTTCTCGATGGAAATCACTATGCCGCGTTTTTAATTGCTTTCGCAGCCTCGAGCAATCGTGGAAGATTCTTCTTTGGCAAAGAAGAAGAAGAAGAAGAAGAAGAATATCTTTGGCCGTCGGTGGGTACTCTGGTGTTTCTTGCAAACGGGTCGAGGGAAATGGATTTTAATTTTCCTTCGTTTCCTGCCGTTCCTCACGCCAGGTCTGCGCGAATCACCCAGCATGGCGGAGAAACGGGGAAAAGACTCGCTAATAATGCCTGTGCACCGGGCGACGCTGAGAGCAAGAAACGGAAATGGCGCGACGTAAACGAGTCGTTCCGCTCTTCCGCGAATAAAGGGCGGGAAAGGGGAGATCAAAGTCAATTTTTTTCTCTCTCTTTCTCTCTCCGCCCGTAGCTGCTCCGCCGAGGAATAATCCGGTAAAAGGGCCTTTTTCCTCGCCATCTCTCCTCGAACCCCACCTCGATACTTCGCCGCGAAGCGCGCAAGACGCGAGTCTTGTCGCGTTGAACAAAAACATTCGACAAAGCTCGTCTCGTTCGCCTTGTGTACAGGAGCTCTTATTTCCTTTTCTCTCCTTTTCTTTCTCGTAATTTTTCAACGGGAAATTTCTTCAATGCTACTTCTACCTTTGTCACGATAGACGCAACGAAGGGACATGTTCTTCTTTCATTTTAACGAAAGAACAGTTACATAGATACAATTATTATATTCCCGAGCTATCTGAGAGCACGTTCGATTAAAGAAAACATTAGCCACGTCTACGAGTGTATCTCAAGGGACAGATCCTCGAGAACACCAGACCTTGCAACCCCGAAAATCGGTTCCCCTTCCACCCCCTAGACACATCCAAGCCACCGTGAGGAAAACACCTCCTCTTTGGTTTCTAGGTGACTCGTGGCTGAAGGAAGAATGACAGGCGGAATCGCGAGACAAAGCGGGAGCAACGCGCGGAAACGAAGAGAAGAGAAACACATTACAGGCCTAGTGTAGAGCCACGAAGAGAGAGAGAGACAGTGAGAGAGAGAGAGAACGAGAGAGAGCTGAGGGGGGTAGAAACCCTGGTGGAGGATAAAGAGGCGGGCTAGGTGGCTGTCGAAAAGAGAGAAAAAGAGTTAAGGAAGGAAGGAAGGAAGCGAAACGACGAGGAAGGTTGCACCCCCGCCTTCCTCCACCTCCTCCTCCCTCCTGAAGGTTGCTAGAGGAGGTTGTACGCCCTTGAACGAAGACGGGCAACAGGAGCGTACGACGTGCATCCGTCGAATGGAGAGGAGAGTGCAGGAGAATGGTTGGTGGTGGGCGATGGGGGAGATCCAGGAACGAGGAGAGAAAGAAACGAGGGTATATAAAGAGAGAACAAGAGTGAAAGAGATGGTTAGAGAAAAGGTGGTATAGAACGCGCCGCTTGGTTATACGACGGGAGGCTCCATTTTCTGGGTGACGCTTGCGCGACGCATGTTTAAAGCGCGCTCGCGCAATCCTTCGGAACCACCACCGCCAACCCAGCATCAGGCAGCCATCGAGGGACAACCACCACCTCCTAGTGGTGAGCGGCGTGGTTCTGCGGGCAGAGCGGTGGCAGGCGGGTAAACGCGAACACCGAGCAGCCAGAGAAGCGACGTTTCCACCATCAGTGCGATCACGAGCTAAGCGGAGGCGAGCTTCGTCCGGGTACCGACAGGGAAAATGCGCGGCAGGGGTGGAAAAGAGCTTCTCTCTGTGTGAACGTGTTATACTATCGAATATATATATACGTATATACATGTGTATATATATATAGGTATATATATATATATATATATATACGTATATACATAGCCCAGGTTGTCGGGTTTTCGGCAAAGGCGACACACAGCAGCATCCAGGAGCAGCCTGTTCGTAACCCAGCGGAGAATGCTGTTGGTAGTGTGGAGGGGATTGGACTTGGTGTGTGGAGAACGTGAGAGAGAGAGAGAAAGAGAGAACGAAAGAGAGAGAGGGTGGAGCGTGGCTCCAGAGCCGGCATCCTTCGGTACTAGGGTGGAAACCACCGGCAGCCAGCGCGCGTGCCACCTCTGGTGGGGGATTCAGAGAGGGCTAAAACGAGAGGCGGCTTTGTGAGAGGGAGAACAGTCGATCCCTGGGCCACTACCAGGGGGATTGGGGGTTGATATCGAGGGGCAGGGCTAGGTGGGCGAAGGCGGAGAGGGCGCAGTGGTCCCGCGACCATCAAACCAACAACACCGTCCCGACACAAAACGGCGCATCCTGCTGCGCCCCCTTCTTCTTCTTCTCCGCCGCTTCTGCCTCTCTTCTTCTTCGTCGTTGGTCCACGTCCTGTTCCAACCGTAGTCGACCACCGTGGCGTCAACCATACGTCCTCGCTTTCTCGACGGTCTAATCATCAACGGGATTGTCAAACGGATTCACCGGAGATATTTTCTTCTTTTCTTTTTCTCTTCTTTCTTTTCTCTTCTTTTTTTTTTGAGAATGACGGGGCTGGAGCTGAAGATCCACGAGGCGAGAGAAAGTAACAGAGATGAATTCTTCCGATTTGGAAAGAGATCGATGACCCTGGTCAGAGGAAGGGATCTAGAGGACCGTAGGAAAAAGGATCTAACGGCGGATGGATCAACGGGGGATGAAGATCGTTTCGAGGTAATGTATTTTCAAGAGTCAAGGTCAGTCTTTCGTTCGCGTGATCTCGTTGAAATCTTTTTTTGTTCTTTGTTTTATCGAGGGTCGTTGGATTTGGTGTCTGTTTAAAGATTGGTTATTACCTAAAGATCTTTAGTGATACGTAGTTTCCTTTCTCCTTCCTTTTTTTTTTTTTTGTTTCGTATCCCCGTCTGGGGTAGTTCAAGGTTACGTATAGGAGGAGTGACGTTTATGATGCCTCAGGGTCATCGATGATACCCTTCGGTGTTTTTTTTTCTTTTCTTTTTTTTTCTCTCTCTGAGATCCAAGGGGGATAGCTTGTTTTCGTGCGAATTACCGATCGATAACGATTAAAACTGTCCCATAGAAAATTAGAAATTTAATTGTCTTGTTAATTTCCTTTTGTCTGTATCGGACAGGGTGTATCTAGTTGATAAAAATAAAAACGTTATTCTTCTCTCTTCGCTGTCTGTCGATCTTCGGTTACGTCAAGTTACATCATTCGACGCGAGCAATCTAACGGCATATGGTCGACTAGGAATTTCGATAGGAAAAAGCATCCACGTTGCACAGAATCACCATATGTTGCCACGACCCTAATGCTTTCACTGAACTCTATATATCATTTTCAAAAAGGGAAAAAGAAAAAAGAGCAACCCTCCAGAGTGCTGTTCCTCGTTTGATGATATAAATTCAACACACTATACCATACTCTCACTATACGTATCTTTTCACAATACTCTTGGCATCCAGTTAAAATCATTCATAACGGCGTAATTAACCTGATTGATCACTGTTCGTCCAAACAAACACGATCACATCTCTCATCCGAAAAAAGTTTCACGGTTAAAAAAAAGAACACGTTTCACCAGTGTAGACATAAAAAAAAAAGCTGTAACAGGTCACTTTCGAGTCCCGTAAACGTTTCTCGATGTCGTAACAACACGAAACGTCCTGATTTCTATGACACCCGGTAGACAAGGTGTTCCCCTATTCCGCGTAAGTACATTATGGTGTGTACTGTTGTTTTATCAGTAGTGCAGGATCGCCATGGCTACGAAGTATGAATAAGCCGTTGCCGGCACGTCGCCGCTAGCTGCCTAATTACCATTTTCGTAATTTTCTGTCACGAAACTGACTTTCAGTCGCCATCCATCGAAGTCGGCCCTCGATCGCGCCGGAACTTGAGGAACCTGCCGCTAGAGAAAAATCTCTCCCTAACAATTCACCATCTTGTTTACGGGGTCCTCTTTCATTGATCTATCATCGATCATTCTTCGCGTTAGAATTGCTACAAAAAAAAAAATACATAAATTCAAAGATTTATATCAAGGATGGTTCCACTACCTCCACCCACCCCCCTTTTTTGCGAAACAATGATCGAGCTAATTGCGCGAAAAACGGTCCGGTGGATTCGAACGACACCGTCGAGACATCTTATCGGATTGTCAATATGTGATCAGCTGACGAACTCGACCGAGGGTTTCACGACGGATTCCTATTTATAACCAGCGGATCGGTCGAGCGTCGCTCAACGGTCGACGCCTCGATTACGCTAGAAAAAATTTCGATTATCAACTGGCCGCTGGATATGTAAAATTCTATACAGCAGCCTCCCGGTCGATCGCACACAATCGATTCTCCACGAATTCCGATAGTAACGTGACAAATTTGAGAGATCCAAAATAGAATATACGGAGTTTTATCGAACGATACGTGACGTATATACGAGAGGACAAGAATTCTTGAAAGGTACAATGGAGAAAAGCTGTTTCTGACCTACGATCATACAGCTGCCACGTCTCACCCTTTTGTCCATGATTGCTACCTCATCTCTCTCTCTCTCTCTCTCTCTCTCTCTCTCTCTCTCTCTCTCTCTTTGCACGCCTACTTGCTGCTGCTTCTCCTCGTGAAAACTGTTCCATTTGTTCCAGATACCAGGTAGAACCATGCGGTTCGTCGGCCTGGTACCAGGGTTCTCATGAATGGAGGAGGGTTCGCCAGGATCGATGAAGAGGGCGTGCCCTCAGGGGGAGAGGATTGGTATCCGTGACGTTTCCAACCCCACCTGAGAAGGTCGCAAAACACGGAGTGCACGTGCTCGGTTACGTCAGAAGGATAGCTACGGTTCAGAATAAAGCCATTCAGTGAGATCCTGTCTCTGTCACTGGTAGCGGAACTATCAGCCGCTTCCGGCGTTAGAACCGTGACAGTGCGCAGGTCACACATTCCATCATGGTAAGAGTCGCTAACTTTGTATCGTGAATTAGAAATTTTGTTCACCTTGGTATTCTTGACCTTGATTTCCCATAGAACTTGCTTGCTCAATTATCTCATGCACTTCTGTTTCTCTCTAGTAACTTTGTAACGTGATCCTAGTTCAATGTAGTATACAAATACGTTTTGGGATGATTATAGGGTAACGAGCATTCGTATGATCCCAGAAATTCAGGTACAGACGGTAGACCTAAATTCACATCGGTGTTCTTCAGGTGGCCGTCACAGAGGAATGCCACACGCGCGTCCTTGGGATTTTAACGGTCGTATAATTAGACATCTATGTCGCCACGCTCGATTACACACCCCCTATTCTCTTCGCTTCTCTGTCTCTTCCTTGTTGCATCTTCGTAGACGAAAGAATCGTTTCTTTCGTATTAAAATCCACCCCATCTATATCTATCCAGCTACAGAGAGATACGTACATACTATACGTCACATACTCTTGGTCGATCGTTTTCAACAATCGATCGTCCTAAATTCCTCCTCTTCCCATTTTCCGTTTCACGAGAACAAAAATAGAAAAAAAAAACATAGAAAAGAACAGAAAGAAAGCTATCCCAAAAAATTAATGACACTTTCGACATACCCGTTGCAGATGTCAATGTTGGACCAGCATTTAAATAACTTCGTATTAAATTCCTCGTCTCCAAGGGTGTCTCCTGCGAGGGTTAATAGGCTGAGATCGGGTGGGGAATAAAGAGGGGGGAAGGGGGATGGGGTGGGATAGGGTGGCTATCTAGGGGGAGGGGAGCTCGAGGAGAGTTTAAATCGATGGATGAAACCCCCCCTCCTGGTAACCCTGACCCACAGTTCTGGCAGACGAGGTCCCAGCCCTTCGAGGGAATGCCCCATTGTGCCACACGGAAACCCTCGTTTCTTCTTTGCCATCCGACGGATGTGAATTGGCCTGTAGGGCGATTGTAGCTTTCGAGCACGCGCTGGACCCCGTCGAGCGCTCTCACAGACACACAGATACGCACCATCATCAGCTCTCCTCTCTCCTGCCCTACCTCCTACAACGTTTAGACTGGTGTTCACGGTGAGACACGCGCCCTTTAAAACGAGCAACACCCTTTCTTCGTCCCGTTCATTTTTGAACGAAAGTCTCGGCTCTATACGAACCCCTTTCTAGGACACAGCCGGGCTAGAGATACATTCGGCTAGTCACCTCTCCTCTGGACGTCGAGAATAACGGGGTTGTTTTATCTTGGTTAGAAAGTCTCGTGTTCTATCTACCGGTAGAATTCAAGAGGCTGTTTTTGTCACTCAATACACTCGTCCGGTGTACTTCGAGTTCGTGAGTTAAATAGGCTCGTTAAAACTGTCTTGTTAGAGGTTCGATGAACTGCTCTTTTTTTTTTTTATCGAGAAGAGTTTCAAAGTTCGCACGTTGTTCTGTAGTTCGCGAGGCTGCGCCGGATTGTTTACGGAAGTTGCAGCCTCGTCCGAGGTTCGTCAATGAAACGACGGAAGTAAAGTTTCATCAATGGGAAGGTGTAAATTTAAATCGACGCGAAGGTACAGCGTGATCCCGGGCGTACCAGGTGAATCACGTAGAATCCCCGGGCCGTCGACCTCGTGAACCGTGAAACCTTTCGTTCTCTGTACGAAAAGGACCGTGTCGAAATTAGGTTCAACGTGTCGCAGGATACATTAAGAGAAACACGATGATCTGCAACGGCGGCGAGCATCCATCAAGATTCGACGTCGATATTAGTCAGGCCATCCCATATGTCCCTTTTCCACGGGGGTGAAAAAGCACGGATGGGGTGGCTTTCTTGATTATGCGAATATCTACAGACAATGGAACCCCAACGTCAGCTGCTACTCCCTGGATATCACGGGGTCGTACACCCTCCGCGAAATAAGCAATAAGTTATGGTGGGACTGACGAACCCCCCTACCAGCCCGCCGTCCCTCTACCCACCTCCTACCCCCCTAAACCCCTACCTCTGCTCACTCACCCCCCGTGTGATCGTGGGTCCATAGGACGAGTGGTATCGTTCCATAGTATAGTTTCGACGCTCATCAAGCTCAGTTCGCATTGCGACGTGCATCGCGACGCGTGCCTCGCCTACGCTTTTTTTCCGCCCCTCCCACCACCGGTGGCGCGCGCGTGCCGCTCGTTATTATTATCGAACGTTCATCCCGTGCAGGACGTGCATCGATGTCACCGCGACATGATGGAACATTTCGTTCGGGATTCTGGTGTATCTGGGAGATAGTTTTCGGAATGATTAACATGGTGTTTTGCATAGATACGTTGAACGGTTCTACGCTTCTCGCTGTCTCTTTCTCTCTCACTTCGTCGCTTTCTTTTTGCTTTTATTATTATTATTATTATTTTATTTTTCGTTTTTATTTCGATTTGTTTGATACTTCGGAAAGATCGAATTCATTGTGATTAATAAACAATTTGATGAGAATGTACAGAGGGTGAGAACATGGAGTTTTTTGAGATGGACAGTGAACATTTACCGGGGACGTTGGTGGATTACGAATCGTTGAAGAGGACGAAGAAGATGACGGAAGAAGGACGAGGAAGATGAAGCGTGAGTCTGTGCTCCTTGCGTTCACTGCGGGCTTCCATGTGCCAACTTTTCAAAATTCATAAGGCACGCGGTGAATGCCAAGAGCGGACCAAACTCAACATATCCAATCTCTACTGTTCCGATACATTTTATTCTTCTTGGATGCCCGCTAAGGAACTCCGATCGACTATTTCACTGTGCTTGTTAATATCGCTACGACAGGTCAGTAGTGAGTTGAAATTTCCACACGTCCAATTCGACGATTTTTTTTTCTTTTTTCTTTTTTTTTTCGTTTGTTCGTTTCGGTATGATAGAACTTGACAAGAGTAGAAGAGTGATACAAGTAGTGATAGCCCTGAATGAACTCACGTAGCATCCGTACTTATTCTCCCTACGCGCCCCCTCCACCGACCTTTCTACTAGAATCTGCCTTGTGTAGACTTTAACACTAAACTAAGCTCCCGCCGAGTTGTAAAAAGTGAGACCATGTACATACATACTCCTCGTCGACTGTGTACATATGCATTCTTTTTGACAATAAAAAAAAAGCAAGGAAAGACATTATTTACCCCCTTCCCCCGTCTCCTCTGTCCCCGTTTTCATTCTCTATCGACAATCTCGCTAAATCAGGTAAGCAACCTTGAACTTTAAGCAACACGAACCCTCTGTCGTCACCTTTAGAAGTTACAATACTGTTCCAATCAACTCTCATGATTCTCTCTTTATCGAGCATCGGAACATTCAAGGCGTGTTCGCTTCTTCCGTCAACGACGCATCTCGCGAATTCCCTACGCAAAACTCTTGGTCTCCTCCAGTTTACTCTGAAGGATAAAAACACTCCCATGCGATCGTAACGATACGATAATCGTCGCAGAGTTAGCAATCGTTCTAAGTGTCCCAACGTTGGGATTCTAGAGTTCGATGACGAGGGGGTTGGGGGTGGAATGGTAGGTTGAGCTTAAAGTCAGCAGCCCCGTAAATGAAAATTGGGGAATTCCCGAGCGTACGACGAAAATGGCCGGTTGTATCGACCGAGTCGAGTCCTCATCCGCGGAACTGGCAAATAAAGGGAAGCGAGAGGGTGGACCAGTACGGGGGTGGTAGGCGGTTTAAGGGTTGGACTACGTTGCCTGGCAACCCATCCCTTCTCATAGCAACCCCCGTGGACCGCCTCGCGACGATGCCACGTTATCAATACCAGGCAGTGGATACTACACAGCTTCCATTTTCTCTAACCGACGCCATAGCTTGATTCCACTACTACGTTTGAGAGAACGACGCGTTCTCCGTTCTCCACAGGCCATCTGACACTCCAACTCCAGCTTCATCCATTATTCAGTCCCGATGCTCAACTACTGTCCCTTTTCGCCTTCTTTCTTTCTATCTCCTCCACCCTCTGGGAGATTTTCCTTCTTTCTTTCTCTCTTTTTTTTTGCAGTTTTCCACGAGGCTTCGCGGGGATTCTCTCCTCCGGATAATGGACGTCTGAGCACGCGAATTAGGCGATTCTGTGGAGGGACGAGATGAGGGTATCCGGAGTTATTGAAAGGGTGGCTTTAACGCATGCGCTTCGAGTGATTTTCTTGGTTAAACGCGGTTGAATACTGGGGACGATTATTCGCGTATTGCTGAAACAGAGGAATTGTAATCGTCGGATTTCTGTGGACAGATTTTAGAGAGATTATCGGTTGATTGTTGTATTCGACAATGGAATCATTTCAATAGAATGCATTATCCCAGATTCAGTTTTTCTTTCGTTTGTGAAAAGATGTTTCGTTATCTGAAGCGAATGCGTTAATACGAGATCGTGTAATATGAAATGTCACTTTCATAATACGAATCAACAGTAAGCGTAGCAGAAACTCTGAACATTTTAACGCTAAACTAAAAATCGTTCGAGAGATCAATTCGCGAACGATTAGAAATTCGACGAAATTTCATATTGCACGATCTACGCGAAACCCTAGAATGATCTTTCACTTCGAAAAGCGTAGGTTGTTAGAACAATCATTCTTTTCTGTATATATGTATAAAAAAAACTCGTAGTGATCTGTGACTCTTCGAGAAGCGTGAATTATCCTGAGAATGAATTTTTCCCTTCACGAGCGAGCACCGCTTCGTTCATACATAATCCACCGTTGTCCGATATCGACGAATCTATCTTTGCTCCTCGTCGAGATTAGCGATTATTAATAACGCAAAACTCGAGTCGTCGTCAAGTTGCAAGAATCGAACGTGTACCAAGCATACTTTAGATCGTAGACACAAGTAGAAGTAGTATTACATAATACAACTAGCTTATTATTTATTACAATTTCCTTCTTTTCTTTTTCTTTCCATTTTTTTTTTTTTTTTTTTTTTTTTTTTAATAACGAATGTCTTCGACTGATTGACGAGTGTAATTAAGGTACGACAGTAGCGTAACAGGTGTACGACGGCGAGGTGTGTGACCGATTTATTTATAACACGTCCGTATAATGGAACATTTTCAACTGCATGATGTAATATGGTCCGAATAAACAAGCATAAATACGTAACAGCGTCACGTTTCTTTCGGTGATTTACAAACGCGTCCTCGAGAAAACGAACCTTCCTCTCGCCAGTAATCGAACCAGCCGTTTTTATCCCTTCGTTTCGAAATAGAATCATCGTCATCCACTTTCACCGGACGATTTTCATCCCTCCTCCGCCCCTCGTCTTTCCCACCCTTTTCGAGCGTTTTCCTCGATGGTCGATCGGATTAAACGGCCGACAGATTGATCACGCAATAAAGGATAATCCAGGCGAACGCTCGTTAACTCTCGTTTCTCCTTTCCCCGTCTACGAAACAGAGAAACACTCGAAAAGTATCTCTGATCCGAATAATTTCCTATTCTAACGAACGACATTGTGAATTTTTCAAACTTCCATCAAAAACCTGTTAAAAATTACTCGAAATTAAGTCAGACTTATTTGTCCATTAAATTGGTCAAGAAAAATGTGCAAAATCTCGCGAAATTATACGATCTCGTAGAATGTCATCAATTCACGCTGAAACGAACATCGCGAGTGATAGGAAACGATAAATTCGCCAATAAAAAACATCCCTCCCTCCCAAAACTATTCAAATGTCCTCAACGAGGGTTCATCAATCAAATCTCTGTCAAGGTAAATGCTCGCTCGTTATCTTCGTCGCGGCTAGTCGAGCACGAAAGCGAGGTTCCCGCGATAACCCGTGCACCAGAGAAACGGCGTTAGTTCATCTTCTTGCAAAGGTCGGACGAGGGTAAATGTAAAAAGGTATGCGATATTCGGGGCGAGATACTCTCACCCGATTTCCTCCGTTATACACATAGGCCCGGCCAAAGAAATTCAGATGAAGGTCACTTTAACCAACAAGAGGACGAGTAGGGTTGTAAAAGGAGGGATGGACGAAGCTTTGATGGTATAGAAGGAGAGGCAAGAGGAGATGGTGTCTCGATCGACGAATAAATTTCATTCAGGTGACATGCTCCTGTAGTATAGAAGGCCGCGCTGATTGCAAATTAGTTGATTTTATGCGACCATGGTGAACGATTAACAGCAACGCCCCTCTTCGATCCTACTCTCCTCTCTTGAATTCATTTAACGCTAGTACACTTTCCAACCCCCTTCTTTCTTTTTTGTCTCTCTCCTTCCAAACGAAAGAGGAAATTAATCATTCCATTCTTCGCCCGATGGCAGAAAGTGTCTCGATATAGTCTGCTCGTGAAACAAGAAGTATATCTATAGAGGCAACGACGGCAAAAAGGGTGTAAAAATGTTCGATCGAGGCAACGTAGCGGAAGAGATACGGATGCTAGCGCGTTGTTCGAAGTATCTCGAGGAAAATGAAGCAGCAAGTCGTAGGGTCAGCGTAAACGTCAATGGAAAATTCTCCGTGGTGCTTCTTTCCTTTTTTTTTTTCGATTATTCTCAAAGTGACTCGATCATGATGTGCAGATTAGGACGAGGAAAAGCTAAAAGTCGATATCGAGGAGGCAACCTAGCTGGCATTTAATTACGTCCTTTCGAAAAGGCAGATCGAGGTTCTGCCATCGGGATAAATGAATATTTATCATCCTATTCCCCCTTTCCACTTTCCCCTCGCGAGCACATTCGAAATCTAATTCCTCGTCTGCGGCTGGATGGATGGAAGAAGGATGATCGAAGTGTAAACGTAACTGGAAGTGTTTACCAACTTCTCGTGAGGAATCCTTCAACTTTCTTCGATCGAATCCTTCCATGGTGCCGCAAATTACGCAAATTATCAGCGTAACTACCCGCCACCACCCACCTCCGCTTATCTCGCGGAACGTTCCGCCTCTATGGCCGGCTATTTCGCTAGCATCCGGCTGACGCGTGCACCACCGTGAAATCAGCACGCGAAATCATAAACCGATCGGCTCGTCTGTAATTCGCAGATTATTCCTGCGTGAAGCTGTTCCCGTTAAAATCAACTCTTCGCTATCGGTAGAGGAAAAGGGGCGAATAAACGAGAAATGTAATTTTGGTTCATGGTAGGACAAGAGACACTTCGTGATAAATTAACCTGTTAACTGAGTGAGACGAGTTAACTCGTCGTTGGATAACCAATACTTGAAAAGCAACAGTTTCTTATCTGTCAAACGTAAAGTAGAAAAGTTAGTAATTGGTTATAATTTCTACTCGTTTGATAAGCAATACTTAGAAAGCAATAGTTTCTTATGTGTTAAATATAAAGTAGAAAATTAAGTAATTAGTTATAATTTCTACTTGTTCGATAGACGAACACAGTTATGTTACTTCTGAAAATTATAACGTACATTATATTCACACTTGCAAGAAGCATAAAATACAAAATTAAACAAGGGGTTATAATTTCTACTCGTTTCATAGGAGAACACAGTTGTGATACTTCTTCCAGGAAGTATAAAATACAAACTTAAGTAATCGGTTATAATTTCAATTCGTTTAATTTCTATTCGTTTGATAGGTGAAGCTGTATTTCTTGCAAGAAGCAAAACGAAGTAACGCGCTTCTAATTTTCCCTCATTTCCACTGTAAACTACAGAGAAAGAGAGAGATTCAATTTCTGTTCGATAGTTGAGCCCAGTTAACAGGTTAATTCACGGAACGCTACTTCAGAAAGCAACATTTGCAGAAGAGCAATTAACCATCCCGTTCTTCATCTCGAATAATCCAACCTGCAGTTGAAAAAGCGTCCCGTCGAAACGAACAGCAGAAAACTTCCAAAGACATCGTAACACGTTATTCCGCGAGACACGCGGATTTCCATCAAAAAATCATCCTATCCTAATCCCGTCACCTTTACCAACCTAGCACACTGTCCCTCCTCCTTTCTCAGCTCCAGCTGAAAGCACTCGAAACGCGCAAACAGAAGGAACCTATATAACGGAGGTGAAGAAGAAACCGTGGAAGAGGGTGAAAAAAAAAGAAAATGAAACGGAACGAAACGAAAGAAAGATGGAAGGAGACTAAAGAGAAAGAAATAAAGAAAGAAAGAAACTAAAAAAAAAATAAAAAGAAAGAAAAGAAACAGGAGAAGAAAAGAACGAAGACATGGAACGCGATGAAGGGGACCACGAGAGGCGGGAATGGGGGAGGAGGAGGAGGTGGAAGAGGACCAGAGAGGGAAGAGGGAGAGAATCACGTGGGAAAGGCGAAAAGCCGAGATACGGGGAGAGATCAATACGAGGTCGCTAGGCAACGATCTCAGTCCGGGTAGACAGGGTGCCGCCACCAACCCCTGAAGTCACCACCCACTGAAGCTGCCCCCAGGACCGACCTGCCTCTGAATATATTGCCATACTGTCACATCTTTCTCACTCTTTCACTCTTTCTTCTCTCGCTTACTCCACTGTTTTTCATCTCACACACTCTTTCTCTATCTCCCTTTCACTCGTTCCCCTTTCGATTGTGTGTACGTGTGTGTGTGTGTGTTATACCAGTGTTCTCTTTCTATCTTTATCTCTTGCTCTTGCTGGATGCTCTTCGTCACAGCTACTATCTCCTGCGGACGTACGCTGCCTTCGAAATCTCTCGTACACCTGGCTGCGAGCTCTTGATACCGTTTGCAATATTTACGATAACCGTTTGCATAGGAATCTCGATTTTGCGGTGGATACGCGAGCTTCCAGACCCTGTACCGTTCGTCGAAGAGGAACGACAGGGGTTGTATTGGAAATCGGTCTCTTTCGTCGCTGGATGCTGGGCGAGTCTCACCTGAGTCCGTCGTTCTTCCCCTTCTTTTTTTTTTTTTTTTTTTGGGGGGTTTTGTAAGTTATTTTTGTACTTGTTTCACGTTGTTCGTGTAGGTGTTACTATGGATGGATAGGTTATGGTGATGGTCTTTTTTTTTTGCTTTGTTCTTTTTATAGAGATTTAGAGGGTCGTTCGAAGATTTTCACAAAGACGCTGCTGGACGCTCGATTGATCGGCGAGCAGCCTGTGACCCGGATGTATCACCACCTGTTGTAGTGCCTCGCCTTGCTCGGTATACTACACCTGAAGTGTAGCTACACCAGTGTAGCTTCTCTGGGAGTTCGATGCTGGATTTCGGGATGGAAATTTTGTGGGTGGTGAGATTGTTTCTTGGGATGGTCGATAAGATGCTAGGTGGACTGAGGTGCAGAGTGATTCGAGGGGACTATTTTTGGAACGATGAAAGGATGGATAAGAGGAAAGAATGCCTTGTACGTCGTTCTATTAACTCTTTAGCTACGAAGAACATACGTATACATCTTTGAAATACCCTCAAGTACTTTCGAAAAGTACTTGTATCTAGAAAGAGTGAATTTTGTGGAAAATGTGAAATAAGTATTAACGAAAAATCTGTGCGCAATTTGCAGCAATAAATTATTACAACTGATTTTTTATGGATGTGAAATTAAATTTTGCAAAAACTAATAACAATTTATCACTAAAAAAATTCTTAGTTACAAACTTGTTTCTCATCTAACAATTTGCAATGCAAAATGGTTAAACACTAGCATGTTATACGGGTATGGTTGATTCAGAAATGATAAATTACAGTTAAAACTGTATTTACTCTGCATAAAGTATCAAAGCAGCGAGTGAAAGTAGTCAAGGGGTTGAAAAACGTGATTAACCCTCGAAACTTGGATAAAATAAAATGACAAATGTTGTTGTTAGATAAAAATTAATATTATTCAGAGATATGAATAGGTTTAATCGGACAATTGACAGAGCATAGCTACGCCTCGCAGAATCCAGTGCTCCGGCGGATGTTCCGTCGGTAGCCACATTGCGATTACAAAGTTCGTTGAGTGCCCGGTCGTCGACAGAACACCTTTTCTCTCGGACGTTTTGTACACAGGACAGGTGTACGTCTTCCTTTCAGGCACTTCTTCCTTTTTCACCGGCACCATCCAAATCTGTCGAAAATGAACGCGACAGATTGTTGAACGAATTTGATCATGAGCGTGAAAAAAATACATCCGAAGACTGGAATATTGATAAGATCTCCGGGAATATGATACAAATCCATAAATTTGATTATTCACAAAAGTAAAATGCTGATAAATTTTTCGAAGTATTCTTTAAAGAAAATAAAAATCAACCCTTTCGCGAGTGAATTAAATTCTTTTCAAGATCATCGAGTCTGTGATGGATGTTAAATTCAGATCACTTTTTCTTCAGGTATTTAAACGCGACGCGAAATTGTCCAAATGATAATTCTATCGTAATTCTTCAATTTTCTCGTAATTTGTAGCTTCTCCTTAACGTATAACGTATTAACGATTGTACTTTTAATTACTTCTAATTAATACTCACAAAAGGAACGCTGTCATACAGAATTTTCGGCAATGATTCATCCAGCTTCATCGTGCTCACGTTGAAACGAGCTCCATCGAGGAATAGACCGTAAACGTAAACACCATCCTCTGGTGGTTCGGGGAACTCAGTTGCACTAAGAGGAATAAAGTCGTAGATCAACAGATCTATGGGTATCGAATATTTCCTCGCGTAGTTTTGACGCGCTCCAGTGAGGAACGCCTGAGTGAAGTAGAAACCGGATAACCAAAAGGTAGTTGGTGGTCCATCATCGTACCATTGCTGCAGAAAAATATGGAAAGTTCGTTAAAGTGAAATGAAGAAACTCTTCTCGATGAAACAATTTTCATCCGTCAAACAAAGATATCTTCCACTCAATCAGTGATTTCAATCGATCTTACGTGTAATACAGTTCTTCAGAATATTCTATACGTTTCTTTATTCACATTGTATAAATTTACAATGCGTGCTTATGTTGACTATCAAGGAAATGTTAAAAAAAATCTATTTATCAAGTTTAAGAATAATTTTTCTATGTGTGTGGTTATTTGATTGTACAAGTTTTAGCAATAATGGATTTTCATGGGTTTTAAATATCTGTATATGACGTTTATTAAAGTTTGTTATTTCTTCTGTGATTGTAATTATTTCCAAGTCGCTGTGAATTACTTTATTTGAGATAAACCAAGGTGCATTGCATTTTGACTAGAACTTTTGTAGAAGTTCAATAGTAGAAAGTTTAGCAGTGTTTCAAAGTTGAATATTATAAGTCCAAATGGGTTTAAGGATGATTTTTTATATTAATAATTTAGTCATGGACGATTAAATTAAAACTACGAACAAATTTCCAAAGCGCCTATAAGCGCCAACAGTAATGAAAGGATTAAAACACGTTTTCCAAAGAATCGGAATGAAAATTCAGTCCACAGATGGGTCAACGAAAGAATTCAACCGATGTAAAATAAAAAAGAAAAACCGGTAGTTAATTACCTGAAGAAAGGCTAGCCTCTTCAAGAAGTCCTGAACGTAACTGCCCAACGGCTTCAACGACGGATAAGAGTTTCTCATCCACATCTTCGGTATCTTTCCGGTAATTACCGATACGTAGACCTCCTCGAGGTCCGGGTTCATGATCACCAGACCTTAGATTAAGTTCACGAAGCCGTGAAAAATCGATAGACACAGTAACAGAGAGAGAGAGTGTGTGTGTGTGTGTGTGTGATGTGTATGTAAAGGTATAGAAAGGCTGATCATCATCGTCACACCATGCTTAGCCATAGGTTTACCTTTGATCGCCCTCTGAACATTTATGAGGCTATTCCTGATCGTTTGCAGAAGCTTGTTGAATCTTCCCATTTCCTGGACCAGCACCGTGTTCATGCTTTGATTATATAACGTTGGATATTTCTGTAGCGCGTCCACTAGATCGAAGTTATCGGGCAACTTTGATAGAATATCAGACGCCACCCCATAGACAACCTCGTCGGGTGATTTCCCTGTGTCTGTTTCCGTTTCTCCGGTATCCTAATTGGAGGATGGAAGAGTAGTAGAACACAACACAGGGCCTCGTTAGTCGTCCGCGCGATTCGTCACGCAGAATACATTTAAGGAATCCTATTATATTTGTGAAACACGAGGCGAGCCGAGGCAGCCGCGTACACGCCTTAATTGTCTCGAAATTAATGAACGAAGATAATGATAACGACCATCCAACCATCCGCGAGCCTGATACTGAGATTTTACTCGATGAAAGCGGAAGATACTTTTGTAAATTCGACGAAATTGTCAGGATAACACCGGAATGAATAATAATTAATCCATTGTTCGATATCTCATAATAGCGTAACTACTTGTAGTTATTTAGATTACCCTTTTACGTGATTAAAAAAACATAGGAGATTATTCGTTTGGTACATTTAGTACACAGTGTCGTTCAAAAGTATAGGACCATTGAGAGCTTTCAGAGAAAAAGTTAAAAATTTTGGAATTTTCAAGGAATTTTTGATTCATTTCCAAAAACTAGGATTTCAAAGTTAACTTAATCGATAAAAAACATAGACAAATTATATCATCTATTTTAAGATATGTTCTATTCATTTTTACATAAACAAATTAAAACTGCCCATATACGATTTAGTAGATAATAAACTTAATTAAAATCGGACAGAAAAATGTTAAGATCGATATGATTATTACATTACCTTTCTCCTAGATTTCTTCAGCTAAGGATTCAAGCACGAAATGTATAAATAATAGACTATCTGATAATGTAACATACTTAACAAATAAAAAACTATTTTTGAGATGACTTACTTTGATATCCAGAATAGGCTAAGCAATGAAACACAACGAGGAATAAAACAGTCGTTTTTCTACGTTAACACTTTGACAGTCGCTTTCATACAACCAGATGAATAAAAGACGAAACGATTTTTTTTTATTTCTACATAAATAAGGAATAACAAAGGACTAATTTAAAAACGTGTCATTGACCATCAATCCTTCGATTTTTATGTTCAAGCGTACCGTTTAGCTTATACAAAGTTGCAAACTGGTAAAAAATACCAGCAGCAAGTAAAACTTTTTACGTGATAGAGACGGCCGTCGAAGTGTTATGATAAATCGCAATATAATGCAAATTTCACCTGAGTAGATAATATAGACGAGAGCATCAACGTAGTTTCCTGTTGATCCTTAATTATATCCGCGTTCTCGTTCATCCCGAAGACGCTAGGCGCGGTGATCATCGGGAAAGACCTGACATACTCGAGATAGTCACTGTGACTAGATACATCAGGCACGTAATATATACCACTAGGATCAAACAAGTATTTCTTCTGCGCGATCACTTCGTTACAATAGAATCTCTCGAGGATCGTGTTCAAAGTCCTCCTGTCCCATTCATCTGTCACACGGCCGCCATAATTACACTCGCCTGTACGACAAATTAATTGCCAATCGACCTAATTTAGCTTCCGAAATTCCTGATTAACGGGTAGATTAATCGCACGTACGAAATGGTAACAGTAATTGGCAATTAAAGTAGAGAAGGAAGGAAAAAAAGAAGAACGGTGTACCAGTTAAATACTTCAAAGCGGTGAATTGAACGTCGTCATATTGGTCCAAGAAAATTTTCAATTGCAACGCGCTTATACGCAAATCGGTCTCGTTAAACTCGTACTGATTATTCCAACCGATCGGACCGAATTTCCTGCGTTCTTGAACAATCGCGTGGAAGAAACACAGTGCAAACAATAATTTCTTAAACGTCTCCTTCTGCTTGGACGTTTCGAAAAAGTCCTCTTCGCATATTGGATCCTTGAAACCAACGAAACTCGTCACATATTTTCAGCTTTGAATTTATTCCAAAATTATCCTCTGTAACTTCACTATTACCTGTAAGAATGATCGAACAATATTAGCTCTCAATCCTTTCGGTGGTTCGTTCGTCATTTTGACACCGTTTTGAAGCACGCTGACAGGAAAATGTTCCACAGGATAACTGGTCAGCCATAATCGGAAATCCGGGTGCACTGTGCCGGGTGTGAAACTCTCGCAGATCTATGAAAAATCCTTCCACCCCCTCTTTATTTCTTGTCCCATCGTTACGGTGTCAATACAAAAGATTCCTCTTATACCTTCTCCAACAGCGGCATAAAGCTTTTGGCAAGATGACAATTCTGCAAGACCACCCAGGTGCCGTTTTTCACGCCCTCGTCGATAAGCTGCGCTGCTATAACTCCCTGTCCTTGACCCAAAGACAGGGAAAAAAGCCGGTTTGTGCCGAAACCTTGGTCGTCGGCGAATTTCAGTAGAATCGCCATAGGATCGGCGCCAGGCGTCAGCACGAATATAAGGGGAATGCAGGAATACGAGTCCGCGAATGACGATACCAGGTCGAAGGGCGGCGGCTCGATGTACACGCGTCCCAGTTGTTCTACCGGAAACCAATGGAAAATCGTTTGACTTCCGATGAAACACGGATATAATACTCGGCTCGTTCTTTTCTTTATTATACATATGTACAATGCACCTGCAGTATTGGATAAAAGCTTAGAAACATAAGCATGGTATAGTTGACCGAAACGATATACACTACTGTTAAAAAAAAATCAAAGAATAGTGAATGTAGAAGAAGAAACACAGAAGATGACATTGTTTCTGATCAGTTATCCATTATACAGGGTGTTTCAAAACATGTGAGTATAACTTCAGGGATGAATTCAGTACGCTAAAATAATTGTTTCTGAATTATAGCCGTTTATGTCTTCTAGTAATTCTTATGACACTATTAACTGCTTCCTTTAATAGTTTATAAGTAACATTTCTTATCTTGGGTTGAGCATTCTTCTAATATAAATATGCAAACGACGACACGGTGTTAAGTTAACGCGTGTCGTTCAACGAGAAACTCATAGCACCTACGCGTGCATACACGTTATTTCTTTTTTTTTTTACCTTCCACAAATTGCTGGGCGGCTGGCACGACTTTGTCAGGACGAATACATCGCAGCACGAGCATTCTCTCGAAAGGGGTGAGCTCGTTGTAAGGCGCAGGGAACGTTAAAACGTGAGGCTCCATGTGATCAAAGACGAACTTCCAAGCGTTCAGGTTACTCATGAACGAGTCTTTGTATCCCTAAATAGAGGAGAAGAAGGAATTTGAACCCAATATCGCGTACATATTTTCAAAACTCGTAAATTAATACAATGAAGGATATTTCGTAAAATCGAACGATGGAAATTCTATTCATCGTTTCGTTTGCATTCTTATTAAGAGGCTTATGTATTAATACAAACATTTTCATATAAATTCGTAGTTCGTTATATCATTTCAAAAGATTTCCGCCTTTCAAACCAACGACTGATTCCGTATCTCGATAGAAATAATTCATAAATCGTTTTACCATAAAAATTAAAACTCGAGCAACTTCATTTCTATTGGGTATTTTTTAAATTTTTGTTTCAGATTTTGAAAAAGCAAATTTCAATTTGTAAACCGATTTACAGGTCAAACTTACATTTTATCGTCGAAGTGTAAAGTTTAGGCGAGGTTTAAAGTACAACAATTTTATAAACGCAAATTGTAAAAATGATCATCACAGCTTTAGACAATAAAAGATTCTATTTTTGAGGCTTATTATTTTTAAAATCGATTTAGGGTACCTCGAATCCAGGAACGTTGTCCAGACGGCACAGCTCGTCCCAGGATTTCGAGGGCAGCCAGTCCGTGGGATTGGCAAAAGGATTGTCAAGGCCTACGCCTCCGGTCAACAGAAACATCCATTGGGGAATCGAGAGTTGTCCCTGCTTATTCAACAAGTTCACCGAAAGCAGCAGCGAGAATAAAAGCTTGTCCTTCTCGAACAACGAACGACATATGTTCACATAGAGGGAGTATGTGAAGTGCTTGGTGAGATCCTTCAGTCGTTGCTGAATGTCTTCCACTTGCTCTGTATTGTCGATCGTATTCTTGAAGAGATTCACAAACCAAACCAACGAGTACTGATACATTGGATCGATGTTCGCTAGGACAGCTATGGAAAAATTCCCAAATTCTATCCTCCTTAAATATAAAAAAAAAGAAAAAGAAAGAATTATTATAAAAATACATACCAGTTGTGAAGAACAGAACAGCACTGTAAACAGCTATAGGAGTGTATTCCAATCTAGCAGCGTCGATAGATTTCTCGGTAATCTCAGCTGCAGTTTGTTTCTTAAGAATCTCATCGGACAGATTCTTCGATGAACTGAGCACACTAATGGCAGTTTCATCTTCGAGAATATTTCCTTCCGCGGTCGATAAGACCTCCAGAATTTCATCTTCGATCTCCTTCAGCTTCCTGAGAGAGAACGTTTTCAAGGTAAATATAAAACGAAGGGTAATGAAATGTTGACATACTTTTTGTTGGCCGCGCCTTGGACGATCAGCTGATTCTTCTCAGCCTCCAAGTCTGGCCTTTCCTTTGCCACCACTATACCAAGAAGCTGATCTTCCAGACCAATCGGCGTGATCATGAAATTCAACAGTGTCACCTTAACAGCTACTTCCGGTAGATAATGCGGATTACGTAGTTTAGTTGTAATGTAAAACCTAACATAAAAAAACAGCGGTTAAAATCTCAAACGTAATAAAACAAAAAAATAATCACTCACCTGAAGTTCGAAGAGTATTCAATAATAGAATCTCCGACTTTGATACACTCCGTGCCGCCAGATTTAAAAGTCTGTTTCATTAGAAGCGGTTCTAGAGCGGCGTCTAACTCCTCGCCAACATTCTCCAACAACACAGGCTGCCCAAATTGAATAGCGTTCTCCAATATTCTCATGTAATCAGTTTGCACCAACCTGATCACATTAATATTATTCTCCTTCTCCATATTCTTCACCCATTTATTCGCCTGTCCCTGAGGATCGATCATCAACGGCCATCGCCTCGAATTCGTCACGATTATCCCATTGTCTATGGAGAACAAATCACTGGGCAGGCCAAAGATGTTCCATGATCGTATTAATACAGGATCACCTAGGATCTGAGTTAGCTGATAATCCTTCGTGCAGACCACATTCAGTTCTATGCAGATATGCACCCAATTGTCAATTTGCTCTTGCCTGTACCGAGAGGTGAACACACCAAGATAAGCAACCACCCCAGAACCAATGAGGATGTCTCCTGTCAGCGTGTAATAACGCTCGCCCAGTGCCTTCGCGGTTTCAGACCATCTGGTGTACTCTCCCCCCAGGCCACCAATCAGCTCCTTTGCTCTCCTTAATTTCGCCTCGCACTCGTTCACTTCATCCGTCATCGCCTTGTACTCAATCTTCCGTTGATTCAACAGTTCCTCGAGCTTCGCTAGCCTATCCTGCACCTCCTGCAACTGCATTCTCTTCAAGTTCAACTGCGTCATCGCGTTATCGTAGTCTGCCTCGGCTAATGCGAGCGCATGTTTCTTCGGCGCGACGATTTTTGCCACTTTGTCGTATTCAGAAAGAGCGAACACCCATCTGCAGAGACCCTCGCAAGCGGTCGAGACATTTCTAATCCTTTCTGGATCGAAATTCGGATTGGTCAGAATGGTTGTGCGAATTTTCGTCATGATCCTTTCGGGAATGTTGTCTTTATCGAAAGTTAACAGCGACTCGAGGAACTTCATGTCGCTCAGCATCCGGAGAGACGCCTTCCAGTAGTCGTCCTCTGTGCCCTCTGGGGTTTTCACTTTTTCCGGCTTGACGTCCTGTGATGGAACAGTGTTTTTTAATTTTATTCTTTCGTCGTTTATTTATCGTAGTGTTTTTTAATATTGGTCTCTAATATTATCGATCTTTGAAATCGTTAAAAGTTCTGAAAATGAAATCTATTCGCTAGCATAGGTTATTTGAGCATTATGTTTAATTCAACACTGTTAAACATCCGTGTTATTAAATCAAATATTTATATCAAATATATATTTCATTTTTGCGATGACGGCTCGAACTAATTTTGGCTTATAACTAATGTTAGTTACCGTTTGTCGAAGTTCTACTAAATTAAAAGCTATGGCTTCATAAACTTCGAAGCTGTAGCTGAAGAAGAATTTTTTTCATTTATCAAAAATTAGAAATAACGAGAACGAAAGAAGCACGATCGCGCCGCTTAGCATTCTTCGGCTGGAATTTTTGCAAAAGTCTGTGGCACTGAAACGGTTAACTGCAGTCTAAGTTTACAAATCCAACCTTTAGAATGCAAACTGCTTCCATCACCAAACGAACACCAGCTGGCGGCCTCTTCATGGACCTCACAATCTGAATATCCTGCGGAGTGAGGGTGTTCAAGGCGTCGTTCGCTGCGTTCAATATTGGCATCACTTCTTGCAGATCGGCGTCGCATTCCGCACGAATGGCGTCAGCCTCGTGAGCTACCACCTGTGTGCGCAAAAATTCCAATGAAATTTCTTAAAATACAAAAAAGAAAAGAGAAGAAAAAGAATTTTCAAATTTGGGTTCAGTTCCTTCTTCACGTAAAAATCTCGTTAATATCTAAAAAAAAATGTAAGCCCAGAAATAAGAAAAAAACAGAACGTATCTTTCAGCGGCAGTAATTAAAGAACCAAGAAAAAACCACGAAGTCGAGTGTCCTTTTACAGAGGTTTCCTAACTAAATTCAAGTAACTGTGATCTTTAAGCCGGCAACACCTTACCATAGCCGCTTCCTCATCCCTCTTCACGATCTGCTCCATGGCAGCTGCCTCCTCACTCTCCCTTTGAACATCAAGGAACATAGCCTCCACGTCCTTAGCAGCGACGAGGAGTTTCGGTTGCAACGCCACTAAAATCTCTTGCATCTTCTCCACTTGCTTGTGAGTACTGTCCAACTTCTCCAAGCCAGCCTCGTACCTTCGTTTCCCGTCGATCGCCTCCTGCCTTTTTTTCGCCAACAAATCCTTGAACGTGTTGATGAGCTCCAGGTACGATGTTGGAGTCACGTAATTGTACCTCCTCGCTTTCCTCAGAAACTCATGCGACAATTCCTGCGTCGACGTATGAAAAAACTGACACATCTCTATGCAAGCTGTTCTTTCTTCATGTGTCAGATCAATTTCACCGAGAAATTTCGTCGCCACAGCTAGCAGAGCATCCTCCGGCCACGGTTGCAACCAGTCTATGGTGCAACAATTAACCAGAGCGGGGAACTTTCGTATTCTAACGCGAAAATTTTCACCTATCGGTGACATAGTGACCACCACGTGCAGATGTTCACGGACAGTTTGCACGAAGAAATTGAACAATGCTACGGGACTTCCGTCTGTCTGCATAGATCTGTCTCGTTGACGATCGATCACACGCATCTTCTCACAGATATCAGTCATCTCGTCTGGGGGAAATAAGTTAGGTACTTCACCGGAGTTTAATAAGTTACTGATATCTTCGAGGAATGTTTCCTCCTTGACCTGAGTGTCCATGAACAGGAAAACGGCGTGCAGATCACTGGCAGCACTCTTTTTCAGGATACTCTTCAGATCTTCGTGCCACTCATGAAGACCATACTGTTGCGACATTTCCACTTGGAATAATTCGTAGTCCGCTATGTGTGCTGCTAATCTTGTTAACGACTGACGACCTGAACCACCAACTCCGATTAGTAACGCGTGACTTCGGGGCTGCATCATCACTCGACAGATTTTCGATAGATGTTCCACTGCAAATCTGTTGATTTTTTCTTTGTTTTGAAGATGTTGATTGAAAGAATATTATGATTTATTTGTTTGATAAATAAAATTGGGAGAATCGAAACCTGAAAAGCACGAGGTTCATCGGTGTTCTAGAAATGGAATTGTACTCTGCGAGGTATTCTTCAACAACGATCGCGAGGTAGTCTAGATCCGCCACTTCTGTGTACAGCTTTTTGTCTGCCAATGGATCTTGGTAGTCGCAGTAAATCAGATTTCGAAGCTCTATTTCTGTCACCTGTTCAGAATCAAAGGAACGGAAATAATGGTCCAGAAATTTGAAAATTTAACAATAATAGTATGCATGTAATTTAAAAAAAAAGAAGACAAGCATTGAACTATAGTATAATTTTAATTAGGGTACAATTGTCTACAAAGTACCTAAGATAATTCTGAAAGAATACTGTAATTAAAGTTATTTTTATTTATTTATTCGTTCTACTTATTTCTACAAACTAGTTGGTTCATGGTAGTATGCTATGAAGCACTGTGGAAAAGATTGTTATTCCTAAAAGCGTTTCTAAAAATGTTCAATTTAAGATATTCCAAAATTTCTGTATAATCGTCAGTTTAATTAATCGAAGAAATTTAACGAAACATTACCTGATTGTTCTCCGTCCCTGCGAGTAAATCTTCAAACAGTGTGTCCAGATGATCGTCCATGTGTAATGACATTGTTCTCCTTATCTGTTCGACGAGCCACTTAATATCCGTATCGTCCACCAACCGATCCCCATAGACACGTAGTACCTCGTGCACCCATAGGCGCTTCAAACCCATCTTGAAATATTAAATCATCCTCACGTTTCTCTAATTTTTGTCCAATTCATTTCAGCACAAAAATTAATTTAAGAAAATCGAATATTTCTGGATCCAGTAAAAAAGAAGAGATCGATTATTGATTTTAGTAAATATTAAATTTGTAAAATTCCTGAGAGACATTTTCGAAAGTGTCCTTAGAAAAGAATGTGTTGAATTTTAAATTTTTAAATCCCTCGAGGAAAAGAGTTTCAAATATTATTTAAATATCATACAAAGAGTTTTAATCAATTCGCGATTTATACTATAACAAACTACTACATACATGAAAAAATACTCTTGTAAACGTTCAGAGCAATAAAGACTTCTGAAACTGAATTGTCATTCGAGGTTTCCAAATTTTATTCAATTCCGACGTTTCAAACAATGTCAAACTCGGAATCCTCGAACAGCAATTCAAAAGATTTGACGATACTTACGATATCAGTAATAGTCTCAGGAGTAGACAGCAATACCCCTTGTATCACCCTCGAAAAATCTCGCAAATTGAACAAATAATGACACTTCGCCGGTGTAGGCAGAAGATTTTTCTTCGTTTCCTTGTAAACATCCAAAGTGCCGTTCACGATGTACTCAGTACTCAGCGTGAAAAAATCCGAGAACTCTTTGACCCTGAAGTGCCAGGTGACGATCGCTGTGAAAATCGTAGTGAGCACTTCGTCGGAGAACTCAGAAATGCCCAATGTGAAAAAGTGTCTTTTGAAACGTGGTGTAACATCCAATCCACTGGACGGTGGACCCATTGCACAGACCAACTGAACATCCACAAGGTGTATAGGTGCTATTTCTTTAAGATCGTACCAAGTCCAATGATCCAACCATTGCCTGAGCAATTCTATAGGTGGTTGTGCACCATACTCTTCTTTCTGTGGCATAGAAATGTCATCCACGAATACTACCCAATGTTTTCCCGGTGGAGCACCGTATAATCCTTTCTTACGTCTATCTAATTTGTTCATGATGATTTCTTGTGTTTGATTCGCGGTTGTCTGAGCGGAGAATATTACAAAAAGGGGTTTGAAGATATTTGGATCGTTTTTCTTTAATAAGAATTCCATGATGTACACGGATTTCCCGGTACCGGTTGGACCAACCAGTAGGACAGGTTTTTGATGACAGATTAACAATTTGAACAGGTGGAAATAACGAACAGTTTCAATAGTCGGGACGATTATCTGATTCACAGGAATGTCCTTAGGAATTGGAGGAACGTCTTGCAAATCATCCATCCAAGGCCTCCATTTGCCACGACCCTCTTTGATGTACTTGTAGTCGAATACTAGACCTGTTAATGGCAAGTTCACCACATACGGCTTCGGTGGATCCGTGGTTTCCGGTGAAACGTTGAAACGTTCTCTGATATCCTCGGGAAATTCTCTCTCGGTTAATGCTCTAAACAGATCGCTAAATAGTACGCGGGAGTCTACTGTTAATGTCCCACCCATTGCCCAGATACAGGAGAAGAAGAAGCAACCCTGAAATTTAATTAAAGTTTCAACGAGAAAAATGTTGGCAATTTGGGTAAATGTATTTTTACCTCCACTTGCGCTCTTAGATCCAGATCTGACAAGGTTTGAACGTACTTTTCATCTTGGAAATCGTCTAGGAAACAGTCGAACAGGTACATTATGGATCTGAGTAGATTTGCATCAGGCATTGTTATCAATTCCTGAGAAAAAAGAATAAACGAGTGTTGTTTATTTAACACAGAAAAAGTAAAAGGATTGAAAGAACATTGAAACGAAGCGAAGATATTTAATTGTAGAAAAATCTTATCACTTTAATCTACCTTGTTTGAATACCCTCTTTTCACCTAATGAAAATTCCATTTTCAAAGATTTTCAGAGAAATAAACTAGCTCGGAGAATACTCTAAAATATGTTAATCCCACTTAGGCGATTCTGAACGTTTAACTGAGTATCTACGAGAAATATCTTATGATACCTTGACTTTCGATCGAAGCAGTGCCAAAAGTGGAGGACAGAACCTCATGTACATGTCGTTTAAGTGGTTCTTAAGGTGTTCCGAAAAAGTGGATGGCAAGGTGTTCAACCAGGAAATCAAAAGTGGCGTCCAACCCAAACTGACTGGTTCCATGTAAATCATACCGCATCTGGACACTGTGGCTGGTGATGCAACCTGCAATATCAATAAAACAATCGTCGCTAATACAAAATAAAAAAAAAATAATTCATTTCACAACATCGAATGCAAAAAAGAAAAGTTATAACAGACAAGTGTCAAAGCTGTATCATAATCATGTTTGAAGTCCCTTAAAAAGCATCGTTTAACAGTTATTAACAGTTCCATTTCTTAAAAAAAAAAAAGTTACTTTTATATAAGAGTTAAAATTCATTTTTGTACACCCTACGTGTAATTTTCATTCGAGCAGAATTATCAAGAAATTCTCACGATAGAAACCCACCTCCAAGTCCATAGGCTCGAACACTAAATTCGTGGTAGGTGCCAGCTGAATAATTTCCCCGGAGGTCAAGCACAGCTTCTTATTATCGTCCAACACAGTATTCATGTTCTCGATCCAAAGTGCATCGACTGGCCCATCGAACACTAACCACTTCCTGTTCAAATTAGTAGAAGACGCGAACGCCCTGTAGCTCACAGCTAACACACCATCATTCCATTCGTGCGATGCAGGATCGAATTGACCGTACAATTGACCCATGGTTATCGCCTTCGGATTGATAACTGTTATCTCGACTTTGTGCTCCTCCATCAAGTTTCTTTCCTCGAGCAGAGCTAGACAATCAGCCAGCATCCTGTACGCGGTTGTTTTACCACCGAAAGGTAAACCGACGATCATGAAACCGTGTCTGACGATCATCATCTCGTAGATCTGTTGTATCTTCTCCAAGAAGAAATCTGTACACTGAATGTTAGCTACATCGCAAGCCTCTCTTGTGCACGCGTTCAAATGAGTATAATCTGGCGTAGGAAGGACAACACCAGGGAACAAATCTGAAGCAATTCCCTCGAAAAGTGGTAAATCGTGAACGAGAAATTTGGGCAGATTCACATCCAATATACTCCTCAACATTAGAATATCTTCAGACTCCTCAGGATATCTTAGCTTTAAGTTACCAGCTGCTATGAGAACAGACTTGACGGCTCTCATACCATAATCATAGTGATGCTGACTGCTCAATTGTTCGGAACAGAGTTTATAAGCAGTGACGATCTTCACTGCTAGAGGTCTACCGTTGTAGAAACCGTACGAATACAAAGTATTCTCCGCGATTAAAGCGTAATCCGGGACCATCATTGCTACAGGGCGGAACAACGCCTTTAGATTATCCGGTAACTCGGATCTACCAGCGTAACCGGGATTCATAGTGATGAAAATAGCGCAGCTTGGATCTAGGAAGATCTCCGTTCCCTCGAAGATCATTTTCTCCGCGCCGCTATTAATCCCACGTTGAATAGTGAGGATCTGTTGTGCAACCACCGACAATACTTCCAAATCGATACGATTGAATTCGTCGAAGCAGGACCATGCACCGCACGATGCTAATCCTTTGAAGAATTTCCCTAAAGCGAGGTAATCTAAGCCTTCGGAACAGTTGAACACGACGCACTGTTTAGCAACTGCTTTCGCCAGGTCCTTCGTGGTCTCTGTTTTGCCTGTTCCAGCTGGTCCCTCTGGTGCACCGCCTAAGTAAAGGCTCAGTGCACCGAATAATGTTCTGTAGCATCGATCTGTCAGAGGTGTGATTACCAATCTTGATGAATTACCAAGGTACTCGTAACCGTATCGTTGGAAAGAGTTTATCATGTACGCCCACATGTTCTCCTCCTAAACGAAGGAATATTTTTTAAGGAACTGAGTGTTTTTATTAAAATGGTAGATTTTATAGTTAGAAAAAAATATACAGTTAGTCAGAAAATTTTTTTTCGACCAATCGCCTGGCGAACTTCAACGGTCATCTCAGTTTATATAATTTACATTACAAAATACAGAAAAAGATAAATGGTACAAATTATAATAAAAATTAATGGGTACTGTATACTTTTATGCACCATAAATGCATTCAATTTCCTTTGATCATTACGTAATAATGGTATTTTTGAAAAAAACAGAAATCTATATGTAAAATAAAATAAATGAACAAAAACTCTTTATCAATGATATAAATCAGACTTTCTTCTCATAGACCCTGTTAAAACGATAATTTTCTTAAAATTGGACTAAATAACTTGAGTTTCTTTTTTTTTTTTACTAAATTAGTATAATTTAGTTTACTAAATAACGTATAAAAAATTTGTTAAGAAAATTGCAATTGGTCGGAATTAAGCATAAAATAATGAAAGTCGCTTTTTGCAATTTTTTTATCTGAGGTTATAATGAAAACTAAAAAAAAAGAAACGTTTTGTAGATTTATATCAGTTATATGAATGCTGAAAATTTCATCGAAATCGATCGATGCAAAAACAAGCGACAGGCATTGAAAGATGTAAGAAGTGTTAGATAGCTTCTCAAAATAAAAATATCCAAGTCATTTTATTCAGTTTTAAAAGTTATTCTGTTTTAAATGGCGTATGAAGACTTCTATGATTGACTGTATATATGAAACCATACGAAAGAAGAGTGTTTGACCTGACAATAAGAAATGGAAAGAAAGAGAATGTGCTGGGGAGAGGATGAAACCTTCACTTTTAATAATAATTCTGTGATTAATTCGTTTCTATCAATTAAAAAGTTAATCTAACCAGCCAGTAGTAACGCAAGTGGCACAACCATCTGAAGTCAGTGTTCTTGATCACTTTTTGCTTGCAAATGTTTAACAGTACGTCTTTTCCGTGAACGTCCAACGTAACTAGAGCTTCTAGAGGTGTGAAAAAACTGGATTTATATATTTTCATTTGAGAAATTTGAGAAATTTGACGATTACCTAACGTGATGCGATTCTGTTTCGATAATTTCCCTCTGATAAGTAATATAATCTCGTTCAATTCTGTGGTACACTGATCGAAGTATCTCCACAGACCTTCCTCACCGAACAACATGGACTCTTCTATACGTAGAGTCCAGTACATCTTTCCAACGCAAAGAATAGTTTGGCCAGGCCATTCTAACACCCAGATTTTCCTCTGTTTCGTAGGATACGCATCTATCGCATGCTTCACCTCGTGTTTCACACTTTTTCGCATAATCGTCTCTAATTCGACTAGCCATTTCTCCACCTGTCCTCTGGCAGATGCTGTCGATATTATATCCACTAATGGCACCTCTTCGTCTTCCGTTGATCTCATCGCGAGCACTTCTAGATCTTCGTTGAACTTCAAAGTGTTTATTCCTTCGAAACACTTCTTCAGATGCGGTTGAACTCTGAGAAAACAGCATTGGAAGACAGTGAGAGCTGGAAATGAAACTTTCAGCGAGAGAAATTGGGTATTCTTTGTCTGGGTGTTACATTAAATATTTAAATTTCTGTTCTTTTTTAGCAAAGATCGAATTTTATCTAAGAAAAGTAACAAACTCTTTTCCCAGAAGAAAAGGTGTGTAAACTCTTTCTCATACTATTCTATTACCGTTCTTTTATCTTAATTTAATCCTTAATTTTATCCTTTGCGCACTTACGAAACAAACTTTAAATTTATAAACCTTTGGAAAGAATTTAACAAATTTTCGAACTGCGAATTGAACATCTACCTTCCGCTATGCACGTTGCATACTAATATCTGCTATACCGAAAGGATCAATTGATCATTTTTTTCAGTCATTATTTACCGAGTTGGATCTTTAGTTTCGGACAGAATTTCCAGCAACTCGTCGTTCGAAAGGAAGAAGAATCTCGGGAAGAAGAGGCGTTTCTTCTCGAGATAATCGTTCAGACCCTTCTGAATGTCCTCCAATAATCCATAATTCTTCTTCAACTTCTCCAACATTTTATCGATCTCGATAACAGACAGAACACGAGGATCCGAATTGACGGTCTTCATAATATCACGCCAAGTCTTGTCCACAGCTGAAAACTTTCTACCTTCGTCAGGCATTTGCTGTTGGATATCTGGCGATGTGAAGATCGGCTCCAAGTACATCCAGATCGCTTGAACACGTAGCCACTGGTCCAGAATATCTTGCAGTAGATGCATCTTGTACTCCCACCTCCTGTTTCAGCGAATAAATTGTAAATTATTGACCATTCTTACGGTACCAGGTATATCACGTTGAAAAATACCAGCTCGTAAAAACGTCTCGTTCTATCTGTAAATATCTGTAAAATATCTATATAAACATATCGAACGAGCTATACAGAGTGTCCCATTTTTATGTCTTTATGTCTAAATTATTTCCACTGCTATTGAATGCGAAAGAAAAGTCCCGGAGAAAGAAAATTAAAAAAACATAAAAATATTCTCATATATTATGATTTTCCTGAAGAGAGTGAAAATTGTCCTCAAAGCTGAGGATAGTAAGGATATTTGCTCTAATATCTCGAGAACTATTAGAAATAGAGGAAATGTGTGAATTAACAAATTTTGTATTTTCGAACAACAAATTTTACCGCGTGAATAGATCTGAAAAAAAAGTTTAGTTGTTCAACTCTTTCGTTACTAAAAGTGATTATAGTTACCCACCGCTAAGCGTGATGATAAAATTGTATTATTAAGCAATTATTTTAATTTTATTATCCCGAAATGTATTTGCTTATAATTTGCATAATATGAAAATGTAGGAATTCATTACACTTTGTTCACGGCATTAAAAACTGTGTAACGTTAAAAACAAAAATTTGCATTAATTATCCCTGGAAAATATCGATTGATTTTCGTGTAAATTTGCAGTATGAATAAATCTGAATTTTCATTTTACTTTTGCAAATTAACCAAACTAATTGTTGCGAGAGTAATATACAATATAATACAGCTTGGAAATATGTATAAAATAATTTATATGTCCACTATAAATGTGACACTCTGTGCACAACCCTTACGAGCAAGATTTTTTAATTTTCACCGGTCTACTTACAGTATCCTCGCTTCGAAAGGCTTTATGTTCGGAGAATTCTTGATGGTGACCGTTCTGATGATATGATCGTCCAGAAGAAGCTGTATATCGTCGACACCAGCGATCACAAAGGTACCAGTGTCCTTGAAAGGGTTCACAGTGAAGGCTAAATCGGTCCAATCCTTCTGCATCTTGTCCATAGCCCTCTCGAGCGTGCTCTCCTTCGACGCGTTGTCCGAGATACTCTCGAACTTCTCCACGAACATATCCAGACCCATCTCCAGGATCCTGGCCAATGTTAGATCAGCGTCGACCTTTATTGGGACGCCTATGATCGCTGAAATTTCATCCCAGTGACGAGCCTTTAATCCCGGATTACCCAGAGTAAAAACGACCGGCATGTGCTCCCTGAACTCCTCGATTTTCTCCCTCACAGTCCCTGCCAGCTCCTTCAAATCCGGCTCTTGGAAGGCTTTCTCCAGCTTGTAGATCGTTCTAATCGTGCAAACAATTTTTATCAATCGTTGTTTGCCGGAAGAATCGAATAAACCAAGAGGAGAAGCAAAAAATTCTATATTTTGATAATGTTAAATTGATATTCTGCTTATGAAAACGTCTTAACCGGTTACATTTGCGCAATTTTAGTGAACTAGCAAAGTAGTTGAAATTTTAACTGAGGGAAAGGAAGAGGAAAGAGTGTGTAATTTTCTTTCTTTTAAGTTATCTAGATTCAGATCATTTCTAGATCATTTTATAAAAATTGACTGGGAATTTTAACCGGTTAACCGAGCTCATCTCTCAAACAGAGATGAAATATCTCCAGTTTGTAAGTTGAACTAATAATTAAATTAGATTTTTGCAAATTCAAGTGTAACAGTGCAATTAAAAATTAGCACGATGAATTGACTCGCCTTTCCTAGTTAAAAGATTAAAAGACACGAGTATCGTTAATTCAATGCGACCTGTACGCGTATCCCACGTCGTTATCGATATCTTCAGGATTATAAGTGCCGATCATCGTATTCATCCACAGGTCGTGTTTGGTCAGAAAATCACAGATCGCGTCGAAGAGTTGTTTATAAGGTTTCAGATGATCCGCGATCTGCTTACGTCGCGGATACTGTGTAATGTCCCAGCCAAAAGACGTTTCCTCTTCGTTGAACTTATCAATCTTCTCCATGGCGGCGATCAAACGGTTCTCCAGATTCTGCGCCCTTCTCTGATACTTGTAAACCTCGTCGATGTCACCCCAATATTTAATCTCCTCTACTTGTTTAGCGTAAGATTCTAACTCCTCTTCGAACCTAATATATCTGGCTGTAGAATGAAGAGAAAATTTCAATTAACGTTTCTCGAATATTATTTTTCTTCTTTCTTTCTTTCTTTCTTTTTTTTTCTTTTATCGTATCACCTTTTAACCCCTCTTGGAATTCTATAGTTTTATTCACGACGATCACTTCGTTTTCTTCCAGAATTTGTGTCACCTTATGATACCATTGAAACGCAACATTATTCGTGCTTATTTCGACCTCCGTGAGATAACGATAGTCGGATAACAAGAGGATATGCACGATTATTTCGTAAAGATTCTGCTCGAGATTCTTCAAAGAGACTTCTATGACCGTTTTCATGAAGCCTTTAAGATCCATCAGCTCAGCCGTGTTCGCGGGTTTGCTCAGCGCACGGTCAGATATAGTCTGATACTGTTCTGCAACTCTAAACCGTGTGCTCGTCGTTATCAGTCAATTAATCACGAAAACCGCGAATAAATTCATCCGTGGTAATTAACACGTTCATTGTTCGTTAAACCATGAATGACTTAAGACAGTTTTAACCTGTTCATATGCATCTGCAATTCTTAAAACTCCAGATAATGTTATTCTTTTTTCTTTTTTTAGTTAAATTAACACTTAGCAAATCGATTGGGAAGATCTCATGTTACGAAAAGAATTGATCGATATTTTGTAAATTTTTTTAAATTGTATCCTTACATTACAATAAAAAATTTCTTCAATGTAATTGAGTTGAAAGTATATTTCAGATATTATTATCCTCTCAAATATTGTACTTTCGATACTTTTAAACTGGTCCCATCCTTTAAGTTGACTTCATACTCACGCCTCCTTGAACAATGAACGTGTTAAGATAATGAGAAACTCACTTCTTGGCTATGTCCTGATACCTGTCCACGAGCGTCTCAGTAAGCAGAGATTTGATACGATAAACATTGGCGACGATCGTTTCGACGAATATTTTCCGCGACACTTTGAACAATCCGGTGAACGCTGTCCTCTCGATTTGCACCGGCAGATTTAACGCTTGCTCGTCGTAAAATTGCATCGCTTCTTCGTAATCTTCTAACTTCTTATTGTCGTCCTTTATAAAACGTGCTATCTTGTCGTATTCTTCGTCGTTGTACAAATACTGGTATCTACGATAAATGAGTAATACAGAATGTAAGTAGAAACTTTGAATAAGTATGATTGATGAATAATTACATTTGCAGGTCCATTAGTATCTGTTCAGGGATGATCCTTTCACGATCGATCAAATCGATAATCTCTTGCTTCAATTTCTCCACTATAGATTCATCTATCTGTGGCTGTTTAGAAGAAAATGCAGCTATAATTCTCGCAATTTGAAATGATTTAAAGAGGGGTGGGAAAAAAATGGCACACTTTCAAAATTTCCTCCGGACCACTCCAGTCCAAGTAAAGCTGCGTTTGTAATTTATGAAAACGCCTAATAGCCTGGCAGATCTCATCCAGAAGACCACAGAGGACCTCTTTGAATTCTTCAAAGGACGGTGAAAAAATGAGCTGATTCGAGCTGACAACTATGTTCACGTTGAATTCGCAATCGATCGGCTGCAAACCACGAACGATCGCCTCAAACCTTCACTCCCGATGTTTTGCACTTTAACCCTTTCATGACCAATTGAAACGTGTACTTTATGTCCCGTACGAGTACTCGTACAAAAATTCATCGCTACTTAACTTTATCCATTACGAACCGTCTGATAAAGTAAGACGAACAAGATGAAATAAGAAATTTCAAGAAAGAAAAGAAAAAAGAGAAGAAGAAATAATTCGGTCACGAAAGGTTTAAATAGCTCACCTGTCCGCGGATGACGAAATTCATGAAATCTCTCAGGGTCCATTTACACATAGCTAGAAGCTGTGACTCCATTATTTTGGCAACGCAATCGTAGAAACCCTTGAATTTTGTGCGCTGCAGTGGACTCGGTACTAATTGCTTCCTATTATTCTGGAAACGGGCGAGTCCGCGGATTCAATTGAAACGTTAAAAGCGAAATATCAAACTGTGCAAACCTAATGGAACAATTATCGCCGCTTTACCATCAGAAATATATCCTGTATACCGCTGTACCATGAATCCCTCAAGACTCTCCGCGCTTTGACAATGTGCCGATGGATCGTCCTTTCGAATTCCGACAGGTCCCAAGATCTGTCGTGTTCCATGATTTGCTTCATGTCGAACAGCCGGAAATCACTGAGAAAGAATTAATTGAAGATCAATTAACATGCTGCACACCGGATGAATGTCGGCTGCTGAAGAAGCCTAAGTGCCTTTTACGAGGAATGGACACTCGAAAGAAAATATATTAAAAACTTTGTACATATTCACAAAATAGTATATAGTGTATTTTTCAGAACAATTTACTACGTTGTTATTGAATGTTCGCCATATGTGCTTAAAAAAAATCAAATATTTGTGAAAACCGCAATAATGCGAGGCCGGTGTGCAATGTGTTAAGAATTAACTCTTTGCACTTCACTGGCGCCACTACAGAGATATTAATGATACGGATTATAACTTCGTTTGAATTTTATTTATATTGAAATAAAGCAAATTAACCCCTTAATATATGATTTCTTTCCTTGACTATACATTTAAGCGTCAGCTGCTTGTGGTTTTAGTACGATTTTACATACGAAACGCTGATGTATCATAAATTAATCACAATTGACAATTCTCGGTGATATAAATTAGAAGAAAAGTTAGAATTAACGTTTGTTACTCATACAACTGTTTTTTGTCGAATCTCAGCTAGAATCTGTGTCATTATATTTGAAATAAACAAACATAAAAAAAATTCATAATTACACGTTTAACGTTTTCCTTTCGAAATGGAACTTCCGATTCTAAAAAGTTTCATTGCAAAAATGTATTATTGGAGTTAGATCGATCGTATACAAAAGGTACTGGAAGTTCAAAGGGTTAAAACGACGAATAGCAAATTCACGAACGTGTATTATTTTTTTTTCTTTCTGAAACGAAACTTTTGATGTTCCAAAGTTTCCTTGCAAAAGCGTGTTGGAGTTGGAAAAAGATCAATCATGCAAAAAACATACTCTTAGCGCACAGAAATCAAATAAAGAAACGTACAGCATGCAAGATGCCTCGCTCCTAATAAACGTCCAATATTATTAAAAATAAGAAAAAAAACTTGGAGCAATTATAATAAGCTTGCAGTAACCTTCGAGATGATCTTAACAGAGTTTCTTTTTTATCATAAAATTCTCAGGTCATATTTTCATACTTTCAATAGCAAATAATTCAGACTTACAAGACACCCTGTGTATGAGTGATTACCTACCAGAAATTGCGAACCCAATGTTCCAAGCTCATCCTCATGCAAGGGTTTATCAGATACAAAATTTGACGTACAGCTTCACGGTTCCCTTGAACCGCGGCTGATAAACCGGGTAAACTGCGCCTAATTCTAAGCAACATTTGAGAGATCTTTTCCTGTTGTTTGTTCATAGATAAAACAAGAATAGTACGGTTAATAACATACACGCGAAATAAATCGAACGATTCAAAACGACGATTCAAACCTGGGAGAAATATTCCTCTATGGGATCTTGAAGCGCGTACTCCAGTATCGCTTTTTTAATATTTTCCGTGAAGATAGCTTTGATCTCGAACAGCAAGCTTTCCGTATGGTACTCAAATCGTCCTTTCAAATTGGACGGGACTAAGCTTAGTATCATCTCTAGAACGTCGTCTTGAATTTTTACCGCGTGCACGGTATCAACCCCGTTGCAAATATAATTGTAATATCGATTCACGTCTTTGTCATTATTCAGATCTATATTTACTTCCGGTAACTCGGTCTTCACTATTAAACCAACCATAAGTCTAAGAACAGAGTTATACTTTTTAATCCCCTCTGACGTAATTTCGTCTCATAATATTCTTTTTTTTTTTTATAATTAAAGAAACCCATTAAAAATGATCGAATTATTTGCTGACCTACGAAACTCTTCGACTTTATATCGCTTCTGTGTATATGTCTCTTTCATATCTCGTTTTCTTCGTTTCACATCTTTCCTCTCGCATCGAATGCATTTCATTAATTCTGCCGGTAAAGAAAATAACGGCTCGATTTTCCTGTCGATTACGTTTGATACCTTCCGAACAGGTTTGGCGCGCTCTTTTTGAACCGCCGGACGCGGAATACCCTCGCATGACGACACTTCCTCGCAGTCACATTCCATATTGAAATTACTACGCTACAGCGGACCTTTAAAGAGCTTCAAATACGTTACGCGTAAAATATAATTGTCTCGTAACGTAAAAGTATAATTAACATATCAGTATGATATTTAAATGATGATAGACTGAGAAGTGAACAATGAAACATCACGGAAAAAATTGATATTTTGTACTACCTTGCGATCGAATTTTGTATCGTCGCAGAAGGCGCCACTTTCAGACTACGACTTTGATGCTTGAGTTACGTCTACGTTTTTTGAAACACATATACGGTAAATATATTTCGAAATGATTTTTCTTTCACTGAATTAAACGCTGTATCAGAAAGGTTTACTGCACTGCATTTAAATGTACAACGTGCCAAAGATACTTTTTTTAATACATTAAGTGTCATTAGATTACGAATAGAGCGATACTTGGTGACTGCAATTGACTGCAGTTTCTAGGCAACGAAATTGATCGGTTTCTAGGCGTTTATACAATTTTTGAATGAAAATCTTCTCTTGAGATGATATAATTATAATATTATTTCATCTAATTAAGTTATTAATCAAACTAAGATTGACACGTTTTTAGGTTAGGTCGCATTAACACCATAGGATTCTTTTACTTTGTTTTTGCATGAAGTAAAACAAGTGGCACATTTCAGATGATTCCACGTCAATTATTCCGCTCGATGTACACAAATTATGTACTTTATGAAGCACCAAAAAAGTCATTATTGAGCAAATTACGTAAGAAGACTGGATACACATTTGTAAATTGTAGAAAAGCTTTAGAAGTAAATGACAATGACATGGCAAAGGTAAATGTAATTGAACAAGTGTTTCTATAAGAACATTTCTAATTTGTTTAATGCTTCAGGCTGAACAATGGCTGAAAGATCAAGCACAAAAAGAAGGATGGAGTCAAGCAACAAAATTGCAATCCAGAATAACTACCCAAGGATTGATAGCAATGATCACCAAAAACAATCATGGAGCACTTGTAGAAATTAATTGTGAAACAGACTTTGTTGCCAGAAATAAGAAATTCCATGATCTAGCAGAGATTATAGTTTCCACTGTATTGAAACATGGAATGACAATTGAACAGAATTCATTGATCAACAAAACCCTGTTACATACAGAATTGATAACTAAATTGTCTGCTGATGATGGTAAAAGTTTAGGTGATCATTCTGCTTTAACAATTGGAAGTATTGGAGAAAATGTTAATATAAGACGTGCATTATGCATGAGTGTACAACCAGGTGTGTATTTATATGGTTGTACACATCCCAGTCCAATTAATCCAGTGCCATCATCTTTTGGACGATATGGAGCCCTGGTAGCTATAAAGTCAAACAAAAATAAAGAAGTTCTGGGAATGCAACTCTGTCAACACATTATTGGTAATTATAATTGTTTTTGTGTTAATATATTAAATATTTTTTTTTTGTAAAAACACACGTTTTTTATAACAATGCATGCTTTGATATTAGGTATGAATCCAGTGAAGATTGGCAATCCAAAAATTGATGAACCATTTGATAACATAGAAGATGAACCTGTTATGCTGTATCAAGAGTTCTTGCTTGATCCCTCTTTGTCTATACAGCAATTATTGCAAAGTGAACAAATTGAAGTCTTAGATTTCGCACGTTTCGAAATAGGTGAAACAATGGAAGGCAAACAAATGTTGGATACTGTAGAAACTTGTGGTTAAAGCAAACAATATTTGTTCTCTATACATAATTGTATTTATCGCATATGAACTTTGTACATATGAATTCAGAACGAAACTTACCATAGTAGAAAAAAATATAAAATTCTTTACTTATCTATTGGTCCATTGGGAGCAAAGTATTGAAACTATTGCATTTCTTTATTATGTAAGAGTGATTATAACGAAATCGAAAAATAATGTAACGTATATGCTATAAAATGATTAAAACATTTTATTAATAAATGTACTATTCAGTGAAATGTACACGTATGAAAAAGTAAAGTCTGTTTTAAAATGACAGCAAGAATGTTAAAACGGTAATCTAAAATGTTAAGAATTTCACGTCCAAAAATAAGTTGTATTTATTGTTGTTCTTCTTCCGATTCTTTATTTATTGTGCACATATCATTAAGGGATTTAAATTTGTTCCTTCTTCGCATAAGCTTTACAGACTTCCAAAGCCACATTCGCGAATCCTTTTTCCAATTGCGGGCAATATCTTCCGGTGAATGCATGACACCCTAGAATACTCAACTTTTTTAACATCTGCCTATTATATAAAACCAAATATCAAAGAGCCTACGGATCGTACTTGAAAGTTCAAAATATCAGAATGTTGAACAGTCTTTCTGTAAGGCATTATTTCTTTAGCGTTCAAACCGAACAATTCCTGGTCAGTATCGTCTGATGGTTCGGTTTGAACGTCGCTCGTTCGACGAAGCGGTATCGTCTCATTTTTAAATTCGATTTCCGCTTCCAATTCCAGGCGTTCGAGAGCGGACGTAAAGCTCTTCGACTCCTTACAATTGCCAAAGTTCGCCTGTTCTTGAAATATTATCGATTCGAATGCGAGAAAAGGACAAAATCATTTATAAATCTGTTACAAATAAAGATTATAACAGAACACCGGACAAAAACTGTGTGGAAACCTGTACTCCTTGAGAGCAAACATTGCATCCTAGCGCCCCTGACAGATATACATCGCTCATTGTTTTCGATAAAAAGTTCCTCTCGTCCCATGCAAAATTTTCAACTACTCCCGAAAGGAAAGAAGACACACTACGATTTAATATATCGAAACGAACGAACGAGAAGAAACAGTCACAAACCGCTAGAATGGTCGGACTCGTCATTTCTCCAGTCCATCAGCTTCTCCGCAACGCCATAAGAAAATCAACTCGAAAAAAAGAAAGAAAACAGTCTGCATGTACGTTTTAAAATCGTCCGACAGACATCGATTCCATCGTTTCCATCAGCGCGCAAAGGAACAACGCCCACCGACAAACATTGTGAAATAAACGAGTAAGCCTTCTCATGCGGCTGTTTCACACCGTGTCACAGCTAATATGTTAGGCGGCAATGAATTATAGCCTCCTGTGATTTACTTCGTTGACAGACACGTAACAAATTATTAAATCACGCTATTATCCAATTACAAATAATCTACCAGGTAAAAGCGAAGATATGAAACGCTTGAACGTGAATAAAAAGCCATATATAAATAATTTATACCGTGGATAAAGAGCGTAACAATCGCGATTCTCTTAACCGACAAGCCCGTTGATCTTCCATGAAAGAGAACGTAAGAGAAGCGTACTTTAATCGTGAATCGTTACGTTGCCTCTCCGTTATTTGAACGGAGACAACCGACGTTGTGAGGAGAAAAAGAAAAAGTAAAAAAAAAAAAAGAAAGAAATGAGATCGGGAATAGGGGACCTTCGTGACGCAGAGGATGATGACGTTAGAAAGGTGTGTATACACACAGAACAGGTGCGCTCGAGCGAGATGCGTTGTACCACAGAAACGATGCCCGCATGGCTGAAAATGCATGTATTCACCAAGTAGTATACCCGTTGGTCACGGGTGGCCGGTCGGGGTTCCGGGCCGACTTCCGGACGAGTCCGCACCGGTACGGTTTCTTTTTTAACCGAGGAACGCATGATATCAGTTGTGCCCGCGTACAGTTAGACGGTGTTACACCTCGCGGCGAACAGCCTTCTTCCCTGCTCCTTCGCGCATATCGTTCCTCTCATACGAGAACGTTCCTTCAAATGACGTGACGGGAAAAAGCACAGAGAAAGAAGAACGAGATGGATTTCTCTAAACGGGTAAGTCCTGCATAGAAGCGCAACTATGCGAACGCGAAGTTAAAAAGAAGGAGGGAGAAAGAATAATTGGGACGGTGATGGATATGAGCGATAAAAATAATTGATCATTTTTTTTTTTTCTTCCTTGCTCTCTCCTTTCCATGGTTCTTTCTAACGAAGTGAATTGTATGTATTTATTTCAACGCTATATATTTCATAACACCTTTGCGCAACGACTGTATCCGAGGTTTCTATATCTTGCTGTTTATGATACAAAAACTTGATACACTTTTAGCGTTACATATTTTATTCGTTGTACTTTTTCTTGGAGGAAAAAAATTTTCACGGATTTTACGATTTCTTTGATTTATGCTGTAATAATAATTTATCAATTGTATCAGTAATTAAATACGTATGTGGGTCGTATAAAAAGTGGCGGATAGGAATTGTGAAATTTTTGTAAATAGTTATTACTATGTGAGATTTTCTGTATTGTGTTCTGTGGGTCCGCGTCCCTTAACAGTTGATCAGCGGTGAATTCGAATGCAAATTTCTCAACGAAGCGAAAATCAAAGTATCGAGGCACGATTTATCACCACATTCACCTTACTTACCAGATTTAGCTGTTTACCAAGTAAGCTAAGTTTCCTGACTGTTCCTAGAAAAAAGAAAATTCCTTCGTGGAAAGAAATTCTCGTTAGACGAGGAAGTTAAGGAAGCAGTTGATGAATACTTAACCAGGTCTCGACGAACCGGAATTTCGCGATGGTATAATTTCATGATAATGGGCTTTGGAACGTAATTGATCCAAGTGCATTGATGCTAAAGGAGATTATATTAGAAAATAAAGATAATTTCACATCTATGTATAAACTGTCGAATCATTTTCGTTTTAAAAACTTCTTCCATAGTGTATTACAATGTAAAAGAAAAGAAAATTTTCTATGAAAATTCCATCAGGTCATGCAGCCACGAATTTTCACCTCTTTGTGAGACCGTCGAAGGATCCGCGAGCACGAATTGGTGGGCGTGCAGCAAGTGCAGTCACCACTTCCTGCCGCAAATGATCGTCGCGGACAAGACTCGAGCAACACGTGTATATACGCGTGTACCGTTCTGAACTTGTGTGTGTTGTGGCAACGAACGAGCGTGGGCATGAATGAACACGGAGATGCATCCGCAAAGACAATAGCATACACGCCTGTGTACACTTTTGTATTACCTATACCGATGCACACGGTTCGCGCGCTAACGGCACAGCCGGAGGTTACCAGTCGCGTTACGTCATCGGTGTTGAAATATGTATACTTAAGACAGGACAACGGCTCGACGTATAGATCTGTGGAAAGCGTGGAACAATTAACGGTTGAAATCGGTGACGGAAAGTCATTCGAAAAAAGTACAGTCTCGCGACGAGGGGAAAAGTAGCAGGAAAGAAACGGAATCGGCAATATATTCGTGGCGATGCATGGAATTTATAGGTTAGTTCAACAAGGATGTGTAACTTTTTTAACGGTTTCAAGGATACATCGAGAAGGAGAACTGTTCATCCTCCGTTACCGATTATAACCGTCGAAACTACATTATGAATCTTCTTTTTGTTTCCACTTCCAAACTATGTCATCACGTCTACACGGCTATATTTCTACGGATATGAAAACAATATGCACGTCCGTTTTCTCTGTAACACTTATCCCTAGTCACATCCTGTTCGGATAGAAACATCATCATCCGCCGTGAAAAAGAACACGGCAATTAATTTCTGATAAAGCTGATGATTATTTCGTGAATTAGATTTTTACGCCATTCAGTTGCGCCTGTGAACGTGTAAACACAGAAACTGGCCTTGTACGAGTTGCATTCGTATACATATGCACGTATGTACGCGAGATCGCGAATCACCTGCGATTAAGTCCTTCCGAGGACCTCGCTCTCGTGAGTTCTCATACCCTAGTTTTCTGCCGGCAACCGTTCGATACGATCGCGTTTCTCCGTTGCGAAATTCGTACGTGCCACGGTTCGCGCCGTGACTCTTTGACTTCGATCAGAAACGATCTGAGTAGTGTTCGGTCAATTTGAACTACGGAAGTAATCGATAGAGGATCGACGGACCGGTAATCAACGTACAAAGAATAGAATCGTGATCGAAAACCGAGGAATCGATAGCGGAAAATGTCAGAACTATTGGGAAAGGTCGAAGAGCCGGTGTGTAATTAAAGTTACAATAGAAATCATGATTTCATGAGGGAAAGCGTGAGAAGGACGTAACGTGCAAATGTTATCACGACGGTAACGTGAATTTAATAAAAAGATTTTCATAAAATTTCCAAAAGCAAGAAATAAAGTTTCAACGAGTCAGGCGTAGTGTAATTTTCAAAGTCAAAGGTGATATAACAGTTTTACCACGAGAAATATCGACACTGCAATATCACCGATCGATCTTTCGTATCGTTTGTTTCCTATTTTTGTTCGATACAGTATACACACGACCATATCAGTAATGAATTCAATAGCCATAACCGTATTGTTCCCATTGTAAAAACCTTGATGTTAATGCCAGCAATAATATTATTATTACCCAACTTGTATACACACGCGAAGCAAAGTAGAATTTTAAAAATTCGCTTAAATATCAAATAGAATTGATTTTAATATTATTTATCCGAAATCCATTTATAAATTGTATATGTTCCCTAAAATAAAATTTCGTTGGTGTATTACAGGACGACAGAAGCTGCCGCTCTGATGACTCTAACGGTGAAATCTTTAAGAATGTCCCGAAGAACAGCAGCATGTTTCGCATTTGGAAAATCGAGGTACCGTAAAAGAAAAAAAGGAAAAATTGCTGTAACTTCTACTCTCCGCTATGTTAAAAGATGTACGCGTTGCTACGTTGAACAAGTATTATTTAACCGCATTGCTTTTCGACGAATTAAGAAACAATGAAGAGTGAAAGTGTAAAATACGAAATTACCTACTGACGTCTATGCTACAGGGTTTACGAGTCACGGCTGTCACAGGAAGTAATATGGGACATTTCCTCTCGGAGTTGGCATACATTATCTACGCGGTGTCGCCGAAAGACGGTCCACTCCCTTATCCTGGAATGCCGGTAATCTTTTCTTCTTGGCTTTCTTTCTTTTTTTATTTTATATACAAATTAATTTTTTTAAATAAAATTAAATTAATAATAGAATATATTTTTCTATCATTAAAATAGGTAAAGGAATTGAAATCGACCACGGTAGTCCGTGTAATTCACTTCTGGATCGGAACGGCGTGTGACTCGACGATCTCCGGGGCTGCCGCCCTTCGAGCAGCCGAATTAGACTCACAAGTATCTGCAACGATTCTATCGAGAGAGGCACAAGGCCGCGAAAGCCCTAGATTTTTGTCTTACTTCCGGCAGCGTTTCGTTATCGAAAATTTCCACTTCGAAACACCATCATGCAAATTACACCGAGTAACCGGTGTGGCAGTTCCTGCCCTAACGGAACTCGAGAAAGTTGATTGGGACCATTTCAGTTCACGAGACGTTATTCTTATAGACATCCTACCGAAGTGCGTATTAACGCTGAATTTTATAACATTAAAAATATCTAACGTGTCATAAGACTGCTTATTATATTTAAATAATGTTACGATAATGCAACAGAGGTATCGTGTTCCTATGGCTGGGTTCATCGGCTGATCCACTACACAAACGACACGCCGTCAGTATTCTAGAGACGAGGAAAGAAAACAACAATGGTCGTATTATAATTGTCGACGACGGATATGAACAAACGCTACCGAAAAGTGACAGACAATTGTTCGCCAATATTTTAGATCCTTCTACGAGATTGGTGAAGCCCGATCGCCCTTACCGTGTCAACGTACCAAGTCCAGTAAAGTTGTACAGATGTAGCGAACAATCCGGTAAATACAAAGTTGCGGAATTAAAATCTGGACCGATCCTCCGATCGGATCTTACGTCGGAATCGGTTTATCTGATCGATCGCGGCGAGGCGGGTGTCTGGGCGTGGGTAGGACGCAATGTGAATGCACGAGAAAAATTAGAAGCGATCCGCAACGCGCGCGGATTTGTAAAGAAAAAGAATTACAGCAATGGTGTATCGGTAGAAAGGGCGCTCGAGGGTTATGAACCAACGGAGATGAAGGCCCTCGTTAGAGGGTGGGAACCAGCAAAAACGAGACCACTTACTTTACCATCTAGTTTTGAACCTGATTATATGTACGAGAGACCTAAGATAGCTGCTGAATGCCAACTAGTAGATGATGGATCTGGTGAAAGAACTCTTTGGAGGATAGTCCATAAAGAAGGAATGATTCAGGTAGAAGACAAAGGAATATACTATGCAGAAGCCTGTTACGTGATGTGCTATAAGTACGGCCATGGACGTAGAAGTAGAACAATCGTATGTATAGACAGGAAAACATTAAAGTGTAATTTAAACATTAAATTGTATAATTATTAAATATAAAACGTATTGCAGATTTATTGTTGGGAAGGAGTTCATTCTATAAACACTGATCGAGAAGCTTCTGTAGAAGCAGCTTGCCGATTATCCGAAGATACCTCCGCACAGTTAATAAAAGCATATCAAGGTAGAGAACCGCCTCATCTCTTGCAAATTTACGATGGAAAATTAAAAATACTAGCTGGAAGACATCGTGATTCCCGTAAGCAGTGAAATAAATGTTTCCACTTTTGTTAGATTTTTACTAAATGTGAAATTATCACTTTGCAGCTCCTGATAAGTATCTTGTTAGAGTTTTTGGATCTACCCCATACACATCAAAAGCTGTTGAACGACCTCTGAGGTCCAGTAGCCTTGATTCTAGCGGAGTTTTTATTTTATTTTCTAATTTACCTATAGTATGGTGTGGTGGCAGAAGTACTGGTGATGCTAGACAAGCATCTAGACGACTTGCACCTAGGAATGCACCGTTAATGATCGAAAATAACGAAGATGACGATTTTTGGGCAGAACTTGGAGGTGATAAAATTTTCTTTTTTGCCGAAACGAAATAATATAATTTTTTTTTTTTATTTTTCTAATAAAACCCGGAACTTAATTCGTCAATTTATTTTGAAAATTTTATCGTTAAGGTAAAGGCACCTATGGCACAGAAACTGTCGACGACGGAGAAGAACTTGAAAAACACCTTTATCAATGTTTGACCGAAGGAGAAATGTTTGTTGGCGAAGAAGTTCTTGGATTTGGACAAAATAGTCTTCTTCCAGAAGCTGTTTGGTTATTAGATGCTGGGAATGTGATATGGGTCTGGATTGGAAAGTCTACTTCTAAATTATTAAAGGAATGTGTACATGATGCAATGATATTTCTGTATACTCACCCAGCTGGTCGAGATCGAAATACAACAATTTCTGTGATTAAACAAGGTGCAATAAGATGTTTATTTAAATACATAAAATCTTATGATAAGAAAAATCGATATTTTACTTTTTTTTTTAGGAATGGAACCATCAACATTTATTGGACTTTTCGATAATTGGAACTACAATTTACTAAGAGAATATAAATCATTTGAAACGTTTTGCACGCTCTTACAAGATAAGGAGTCATTCCCAAAAATACAAACATTATTAAAATCATCGAGCAATTTCGATAATTATGTGAAATATCCCCTTTCCGTTCTGAAAGGTAATCCAGAACATTTACCATCCGGTGTTGATGTTGTTCATAAAGAGATGCATCTTACTTTCGATAATTTCATTGCAATTTTTAAAATGGAACCCGAGGAGTTTGTAAAACTCCCTGCTTGGAAAAGACAAAGACTTAAACAATCGGCCGGACTTTTTTAAAGCTCTATTCTTTAATAATAATTTTGTACTATAGTCACTACGGTATAATCAAAAACTGAGAACATATTCTTTGTATTTTAATATGTAAAATTAAATTTAGTAATTAAGAAAACGTAAAACTTCATAAATCCAAATGTTACGATTAAGTTTTTATTTATTATAAATTCACATATATCCAAATGCAAATTTGAAATTGTTTGATACATATTTTAAGATGACGTGTCCATTGCTTCTGCTTCGATTCTACGAACGGTTTCCCCTTCGATAATTATAGGATGAACCGTTTTACTAAGTACAGCGGTAGTACCTCGTTTGTATCGGTAAGATATATTGCGCTGCCCTTTGACATTAGCGATATCGTACGGACGCAAATAATCGACGGAACCCTTGCGTATAACACATAAATCCACATTAGATCCAGAAGCCAAATCATTGAATACACCAGCGCGAATGGCATCTGCTACCAATTCCTTAGCCTCCTCCTCCTAAATAAATTTTATAAAACCAAACATGAGTATAACATTTGTACAATATAAAGATACTTAAATATATTTAAATATATGAAAATGTAAACCATCCTTACTGTCATATTAGGTTTCCATCTACTTTCAAATACAGCCATTGCAGCTAATGAACCTGTACCCATGCTGGTGTACATATGTTTATCTGAAGATCCATGAGGATAAATACAAAATAAATGTGGCCCATCTAAATCAACACCTCCTAATATTAAAGCTGCTCCAATGTTGCCTTGGTAACGAAATAGTAACTGCTTGATCATTGCATTTGCAGTACAAACAGGTATTATACGGTTGGTATTCAAACGATGCAACTCCAACTGACTGCATATCATCTGAGTTGTCATTTCAGTATCAGCAGCAGTTCCAGCACCACAACAACTTAAAAACAATTGTTAAATTATTTCACAATGTCTAATAACACACATTTATCTTAAATAAATCATTCAACTTAATAATATATTTACTATATATTCTGAGCAAGATAATGAATCTTGCTACAATTTTTGTCAGCAACTATAGTATCTTCTGTTGATCTTGTATCACCACCAAGAACAACTCCATCTTTATAAACAATTCCAGCAATTGTTGTTCCTGTTTTAACAGCTTTAGGTGCTTGAAATCCTTTCTTTACTAGAAAATTATTTCTAAAAGAACATACATCGAAATGAAGTATATAATTATTTTAATATATTTTACAGAAACTATGAGGAATTTTGATTAAAGGAAATAGACGTTGATAAAAAATGACACAGCAATATTAATCCATAATAGGTTATGTGTTGTACAAATATTATTTTGTACTTTTACGATTACATATATTACTGGTACTAGACCGTTTCGAATACTGTAACGTTCTAACAATAAATATACCTTTGACAAAGATCGAAAGAAAATCCAGGAGCAGGAATTTCAGGAACAAGTACTGAAGACATGATTGAAAGCTTTCAAACTTCTACACCATCAAAAGCAACACGCTAATAGGAACAGTGATTCCGCGAATTTTTATATTCGCCACTAGATGGCAGTTTTAATGCAAAAAAAAAACATTCAAATCTTTGAACACCTCCGCAAATACTTTTTTTCATACACAACTATGTCAGGATTATAAATAATGGACACAATAAAAAATATGTTGCATTTATTAAAATTTAAATATAACAAACTGTTTATTGGTTAAAAATGTAAATTTTCGATAAAGTTTTTATACAAACTACACGACACATTAAATGCGTTAATTATAACTTAAAAAAACATGTAAATATACTATAACGTTTAAACTGTTCCAAAATGGCTGTCAAAATGTTACGAGCGCATAACGTGTTTTGTAACATGCAAGAAACATATCGTAAAAATTTAAACTATAAACAAGTTACATCGTTAATGATTTCGGCCATCATATTTCTGTCTTGCAGAGCTGCATCCAATTCTTCCTGATCCCATTCCAAATTTATTTTTGATAAACGAGGCTCCTTTTTACCCACTAATTTTAAAATACCTCTAGTTTCAATTAAAGAGCATAAACCATAAAATTCAGATGTATCAACAGCATGAATATTTCGTTTCTTGCAGACTTTCTTGTATACCTCGTGCAACTGAAACATAATTACAATAATTCATAATGGAATCTATGGTTAATTACTTTAATTATATTCCAGCAAGCTTACTTTTCCCACTGTCACATCTTTATTTCGTCCTTTATTTAGAATAAGTAAAAGTGAACATAGTAGTAATTTTTGTTGTAGGGGAAATGTACTTTCTTCCTTTTGAATATTTTGAGATCCTCCGTAAATACCGTTCAAAACTGTAACAACTTCTTTTAAGTCTACTGCTTTGTCTACTGTACACTGTTGTTTCTTGGGACTACCTTTATTCGTTTCTGTAACAAAAAATTAATCTTTACAGAAAACAACAATTTGATTCCTTATTTTCAGAATTCATAATAATACACACCATTATCATTTGTTGGTTGTAAAACTTGTGCTAACTTATGAGATTCCGAAATCTCTACTACCCGCCTGCTAATATCCAATGCCCTTCTAATATCACCAGAAACAGCAGCAACTTTGCCAGCTAACATTTGTATTGCAGTTCCAGTAAATAAGTCAGATACCTGTGCTTCACTTAGTCTTTCTGATATTATATTGTATATTTGTTGCTTTGTATATGGTGAGAAATGCATCAATTTTGGTTTTAATTCACATCTAGCTTGTAACCTTGGTAATATTCTATCTGTTAGGTCTAAAGCATTGGCAATGCCTACTAAAATCAATTTTGAATTACAAACAGATGGCCATTCAAAGATAGAATACAAAACAGACTGCTTTTTACTTTCCAACTGATCTATTTCATCTAAAATTAACAATAACATTTTATGATTGGAGATTAAATATTTTTCTATAAGTGCTTTATTGCTTTTCCCAGACTTTAGCACAGATATGTTCAATTCTTGAACTATCTTTGCATAAATTGTAGCAGCAGATTTCATAGTTGTGCAATTAACATAAACTACTTTAAATTTTGATTTAAACTCAGTCTTCAGCATAAGCTTTGAAAGGCATGCTGTTTTCCCAGTACCAGGTGGTCCTGACACATACAAGGAACCTGATGTTTCGTTTTTTAAATGCTCTTCCAGATATTCTTGTAACTTTTGCAACTCATATTCTCTGCCAGGTAAATTCTCAGGTACTGAACTATGCAAAGCTTTACGTGCATTACGATACCTTTCTGATCCGAATAACTTTTTAGGAATTAATTTCTCATCTTTATCAGCAGGTGATGTCAAATTTAATTTATCAAAGAGAGTAGATGGTGTTGATGGAGATGTTACTACCATTGATTTATTTATCCTCCTGTGCTTGGGAGGTGTGGAACCATGTTCTTCTGAAATAAAGATAGCAAAACATTTTGTAAGATATATCATATGCTCAATAAAAATTCTTATAAAATTGGTTTACATACCACCGGATTCGCTAGACTTTCGTGTACATCGCGGAGTTTGTACGGTGGTAGTATTGCCGCAAACTTTTACATTATTCTCTATCGATGTATTTTCTACGTCTGAATCGGAGTCTGATTCACTGCTGCTTAAAGTAATGACTTTCTTTACAGTTGGTGTGTATTTATCAGAGGAAATTCTGACAGTTGCATTGGTAAAATCCTCTTTTTTTATGTTATGTTTAGTTCCGTAAAACGAACATTTCTTCCGTACATTAAATGGTATTGTCGTTTGGATACTTGTCATTTTCATATAAATTTCAAAACACTTAAATTACTAACTTACACTACTGTCACAAGAAATTATTCTTTACGTAGGAAAAATATATCTAATTATTTAACATCTCATTTCTTGTTACGTTTTAACCTACAACCTCTTATTTAAAAAAAGATCACTTAGTAATTTTTCCGAGATGTAAATTAAACTGCACGTGTGTTAATGTTATTTCATAAATCTCAATTCGTAAAAGAATAAACTTTCTGTGTACTTCTTATATCTTATTAATCAAATTCTTTCGTGTATTACTCAACAAGTACCATTCGCTGTAATTTTTCGCGGGAAGACACTTTAAACGCGGGAAAATGTAGATCCGTAATGAAGAAACGGATGTTGATACGTTTTCGCGCGAAAACAAGTGCACTTGAAAAATATTAGGTTGATATGTAATGAAAAATATTATACAGATGTAAATTGTCGTTTAATCATTTAATTAAATAAAACAGTAATTATATATGCTTTAAATTATTTAATTTAATATAACACACGTATATATGTATATTTTCCTAGCCCTCTATAGTTAAACACAGAAACTACGAAACACGATGTTTCCGGGCTCGGAATAAAGGAGTACTTCTCTTCCATATTGATATTAAAGCTTGAAGCAAATTGACGGTTCGGACTCCGCAAGAATCGAGATATTCTAGAGTAATCTAGAAATCTCGTAATTTCAAAATGAGAGCGAAGGTAAGGCAGTGTTAATATTGTTTTACTAATTTTAATATTTCACGCTATAAGTTTATCATTTTGTGTTTTTTAAAACTTAAATGTGTGGCGTTTCAATCGTCGCCGTGCTGCATGTTTATTTGACACAATTGTTAAATGTGATATTTCTGTTGTAAATGTTTCTTTCTATTTCGTTACCCCAAGAAGTTTGTTAAGAATATTGTAGTCAAAAAATGTTACGCGATTTATAATAAGTAAATATTGTGACAGAAGTTAATAGAAACATTTAATTTTCAGTGGAGAAAGAAGAGAATGCGTAGGCTAAAACGCAAAAGGAGGAAGATGCGTGCGAGGTCTAAGTAAATTTTACACCTGTAACCTCTGTAAGTGTATTACGTGTCTTGATAATTCTAAAAATATTTAAATAACGATTTTATGCAATTCGTAAATATATGTTACAAGAGGTTATCGAGACAGCTATAGTACATGAATTCAATTTAGACGTGTATTATAATGGATTATATGTGATACAAAAAGTTTGAATTAAGAAAACACTTTATATCACTTATCTTGATAATAACAATTTTTAATTTTACAAATTCTTTGTTTCAGTTGTAAAAGTAACATCATTCAGGCCAACTTCAGTAAGGTTTTATGAAAAATTAATGTAACAACGTTTCTTGAACAGAGAGTTCTTTTTTATTAATGTACATATCTTGTACAATTTAATAAACTGATCATTAAAACCATTTATATCATTTTCTTCTTGACCCCAACCATTTAAAAAATAAGTTCGTCGTTTTTTAAAGAATTATAAAAAATGTATACATGTTGTATTAACCCGACACACACACGTACACTATGCAAATTGTGTAATAAGCAGTAGCGTGCTACACTGATAACGGTGAGATACAGTTTTAGGTTAAGTGCAAGCGTAACTTTGTTTTCTGCGTACTACACAACATGCAAACCCGTTTGTTACCAAGTTTATTGCAAACAAAAAAATTATTTTATGAACATTTCAAACCTTACACGAGTAATGTAGTAAGATATTCTCAATTAAAACAAATTGCATTGTTTTCAACTAGTAATAAAACATACTCCGAAGATGATGATAGTAAAAGAAAAGGAGTACATAACCTAACCGGTTCAATTGGTATTACTCATAAAGTGTTTGAAGAGAAAGACGCAGAAATTATTCTTGACGTTAGTGAGAAAGAAACAATTAATTTAGAAGATTTAATGCCTGAGGAAGAAGAGCTTGATCCTTTCGAAGGAATTAACTTAGAACGTACGTGGAAATACATTATGTACCATAATGCGAACAATTTAACGCGTAAGAATAGTTATACTTTTATTAAATAGAATGCATTAATGATATTATTTATTAGGTGGTAAAACTGGTGTATTTGAAATAGAAGACATTGTGTCATTATTACAAAGGGATAATGCTAAAAATATTTTCGTGGCTTCTGTACCGTTTGAGTTATCATATGTTGATTACATAGTTATTGTCTCAGGCAAATCACACAAGCATATGAATGCACTTGCTGAGTTTATTCGTAAGGTGTATAAATTAAAAAAACATAAATCAGATTTTATACCAAAAATTGAAGGAAAAAATTCAAAGAATTGGATAGCTTTAGATTTAGGTAATTGTTTTTGTTATCATACTTAAAAATACTTATGTTTTTAAAATATCTGTATCAATGTTTATACTTTCTGTTATTAGGAAATATCGCGTTGCATATTTTTTCTCCTTCTACTAGATCATTATATGATTTAGAAACGTTGTGGTCAGTAGGTTTTGAATACGATGACAAGAGCAAAAGTACCACAGATGATATTATGGATCAATATAATGCATTTTTATCTAACTTAGAACCTATTGAAGATGATGACAATAGCAATCAAATACAGAAAAAGTTGTAATTATGAAGACCATTTAAATATTAAAACTGTATAAAATATTTTGTTTATGTAAATGAACAATAAATCTCGCAAAAAAGTTTGAATAAAGTATTGTTCGAAATATGATTACCTATACTATAATCTGCAAAGCGTATATAGTATGGTGGATTCCCGCGAAAAGAAAGACCTCCCCTCCCCTCTTTCCCCTTATGTGCTATTATTACCCTTTCTTAAGCAAATCGCCACTGAATAAGCGTCCATATCTAAAGACGCTTTATCACAGGACCAGCAAAATGGAATCTTATCACGTTATCAAGTTTATTCTATACGCTGACTAATACTTCCATTGTATACACGTTTATACTTCATAACGATTTTGAGTTGGTGTACATAATTTTAAGCGTCGTGTATCGATTAAACGTAATTAGAACAACTTGTATTCTACTTTTCGACTATCATCTAATTCGCTTGACATTTTGACGTATAATTTGTAATTTATAAAATAAAAAAAATTCATGTAATAATACCGAACATAACTTTTTCTTTTTACAAAAAATGTATCTAATTAAACTTATGACTGAGATTCTCTTTCCTTATGTATAAAAGTGTGATTAATTTTCAACAATATTTTGGTAATGTATATGAAATTTCAACAAGCATTCGATATGTTTTATTGAAAATATTGTTATTTGTTTGTACATATTGTTAATTATTGAAAACGTTACATTAGTATATACACATATATATTTTCTATTATAAAATAAAGATTAAATTCTTTCAATTTTACGGATTTCTATTTTTATTTCAGTTTAATGAATATTTTAAGATACTTAACACACCATTGTTACTAAGGCAGAAGTATAAGGAGAAAATAAAAATGAGAAGATAAAAAGAATTTGTCTGATCTCAAAAGATGGCAAACACTTTAGATTCAGTTTGTGAAAAGAAGTCTACACGTTTCTTGCAAGTTCCTTTAAAATCAACTGAGCAGATTTATTTAATCTTTTTAATTCCAACATTGATTACCTGTGTGATATATGTGATTCATTTTTCTGCGGACCTAGTAGTTGCTATACAACATTTTAAAGAAAATAATCCAGTATGGGGCTATTGTACTCTTGGCTTTATGTATGCTCCAGCGATTGCATACTTTATCTTAACTATTTCAAGACCAGATTGGTGGATGACAGATGATGATAAACTAACAAAAGGTATCTTTTGTTGGTTTTGCCTTCAACTTTGCCAACTGCTGTGCTTTGTATTTTTTTCTCTGTATAGGTATTACTACTTTCTATACAAACTTAATAGTAATATTAATGATTCTCACTATTATAATTTACAATCCTTTTCTAGATATGCAGCTCTTATAGTATTATCTATCGAGGCTATTATTTTAACTGGAAAAGAGAGAACAAAGACATTAAACATAGCAGCTGCTCCTGCAGCTATAGAATTGTACTTCTTTTTACAAGCATGGTTTCAAGCAGCTCCACAAGCCATTTTTCAAACACACTTGCTTTTCCATGGAACATTAGTCCATCAGACTCATCAATCTGGTATTTTAATTTATCTTACAATGTACAATATAAGTTCAATTAAATTATGAACATGAAATTACTGAAATTATTTTTACAGTGGTTATAAAGGTGCTTTCTATTTTTATGTCTATTATGATACTTGCTATTCAAACTACCTCTTTTCAAAGATTTGAAAGTCAACGTATCAATGGTAGAAAACTGCCTTGGGCAATGTGGTTAAAGAAATATTGTGTTCAGGTATTTTAATGTAGAATATTATGCAATTATATAATTAATGATTATTGTTATTTAAAGTGTATCAAAATAATTTACTCTCAATTTAACTATTTTTATAATTAGGAACTTTGTGATCTTGAAGAAAGAGCTCCTCTAAAAAAATTCGATGTAAAAGAGGAAGAAGTTATACATACAAATAATACAGCGGAAAATTTTCCAGAACAAAAGGAATCTACGGAAATTCAAAATGAAGATACAGGACAACTTGATTCTCATATTTCTTTAGATCGTCAAGTATCTATAACACCTCCTTTGCCGCCTAAAAATGTACACATTACACCACCTCCAACTCCGTTACGTGGAATTACCACAGTTGCACCGTTACCTATACCGGATGTACCAGCTCCGCCAAGACCAGATTCTATATGTACAACCGTAGAAACTTCGGAGTCTGAGAAAATCTTTACTAAATCGGTGTCTGTTGCAGAAACAAATAAAAATGCAAGCAGCATACAAAGCTTAAAAGTTCCGCAACGAAAGTATTCAGCGAAAGGTTTAGAAGAAGATGATCCAGTAGGCAAATTTTTGAGCTTTCTATGGTGGTTCTTTTTTATTTTAGCACGCATACTCGCTATTACTGCATTTTATGAATTTTTTCCACTTTATTCATATATCGTGCTTGCTATACATTATAGTATCATGTTGATGTATCTCTTTTATTATGCAAAGTACTACGATATTATTACTTTTCTTCTTAATCTATGGTTAGGATTAGTTTATATAATTAGCATAATTGAATATAAGATCCAATTTAAATATGCAGATAAATGGGTGTTACCATACTACATTTTTGTACTACTGCAAAATGTATTTCTAACATTAGCTTGGTACTTATATGCAGACTGGGATGGATTTTGGTATAATTACACGTTTTATGTGATCTTTGGAAGTATGACATTATGCATTTTATCAACTACAATTTATTATACTTTATTTAAACCAAAGAAGCGTAGAATATATACCAGTTGACAAATACATAAAGTTATTTCATGGTAAAGTATTCATTCAAATGTGATTTCATAAATGCTTTAATTTCTGTATAATCGTATCGACACGACGTTTTTTTCATGTTTATACGAATTGTTTTACATACAAAATAGATAGTAAAAATGATTACGAAATAAAAGAACAATAGAGTAATCAAAACAATTAAAATTTATAATTACAATCTTTATATGTAAAATGAGAAACTAAGGACTGATATTAATCACTAGATAACGCTTCGAAAATATATTTATCAATATGTTATTATAAATTACAGGTAGCTATATGTTTAAGAAATATTTATAGAAAAATGATCCGTCTAAAAAACTTTTACAAATAGTTACTAGATTCGGCAGCATTTTCTCTTATCTGTGAATTTTTATACCTGTATAATTATATTTACAATACTATGTATTTATATACAGAAATAATTGTAGATACTTATGCAAATACTTATAAGTATTAAAATATGTATATCTTTCCCGACTGCATTTTCATTTTTGAAGATTATATATATTAAATTTAAATACTTATCTTTTAATAATATTTAAGTAAAATTTGATTTACAATCATTTACTTTCACAGTATTCATGATTTGAACTAAAAAAATGTTTGTAAAATAGATCACTTTATTTTGTATCTGATTGCTTAGGATTGGCAGAGAAACCACTTTGCAATTACCAGCATTAAAGTGGTACAATAAAATAATGTTAATAAAGAAACATTAATAAGTTTAATTCGATAAAAATATCTATGTTTCTTTATGCATTCATTCATTTATATTCACATTACCTACTTACACACATTCCTTAGTCTATAAAATGTTTCTCTCATACATGTATATTAGAATCTCTATGAAGATTTCCTAATTGTGCTTCAAATAAAATATCATTTAATAACTTTTCAGCTATTATTCTTTGGTCTAATCTCATGTTTCTAAGTTTAGCTGCAACATTTCGTCCAATTGCATCAAACTCATCTACCATGACAAATGAATTGTTATGTGATATTTTTAAGAGATCAGAACATTCAGCTTCTCCTGATTTATGTCTACGAATCACAGGAGTTTCAGCCCATTCATTAGACTGATCAAAGCTTTCTTCATTTCCTGGCTGCCAGTCTTCCTATATAAACAAAAAATTTCTAAAATGTCTATAAAATTTTAATTTATACCACACAAACTAAAATCATAAGTATTTACTGTTTTGTAAAATTTCCTATATCTTCTTTTTGTTCTCACTATTTCAGGGCATTTATCAGCTGTTAAATCAATATATATTATTGCAGGTTTTCTCTGATTTGATTTACATTTTATTTTATCAACCATAAAAGGATGTACTCTCTGCAGAACACTTAGATTAATAAACAATAAAATAATTTTGTTGCAATCCAAATTGGTATGAAAATTAAACAAATCTTACTTACTTTAATGTGACTTAAAAAGTTCCCTGTAGATTTCAAATTTCCACTTAAATGCTTCTGACATTGTAAACATTGAACTGTTACATTACTATCCTCTACTCTAATTACTGTAAAAAATTCTCCATCGAGTATGGCTGGTAATCGAATTGGAGTCAATGTCATATTCTGTTGAGCATTAGATTGTATTTGTGTGATTTGATTAGGTTGATCTGATTGATGTTGCTGTAGCGATTCTTGCTGCTGCTGCTGCTGTAAGCTCGCGGTTTCATGATTTTCTTGATTCTCTACTTCAACTGTTTGGAAAGTTGCTTGTCCGCTTACTGTTTGAGATATATCCCGCCGTTGATTTGCAGCATCAATCATGCATGTATCAAAACTTTCAATCTTTGTTTCATACCTTTGCGTAGGAAATGTATCCATGATCTTATAATGCATGCAAAATTTATTCTAATGTGACGTCTACACTAACGCGCTCATGCGAACCGCCTATGAAGTCCATATTCCCCAACTCTCATACGAATCCACTTTTAGCGCATTTACCCATGTATGTATATACATATACTTATTTACGAAGAGAAACTTATCATTACCATAATTCGAAAATATGATACTAAAAAGTAACTAGCAAAACACAACTAGATTTGACGCTTCGTTCTGTTGTAGTCTGAAGTGTACATAAAGTAAAAAAGTGACGATCGTAATATTTGTTATTTAAAAAATTGATTATTAGTTAATTAAATTGTCGTTCAGGTACTTGTGCATGCTGTAGGAAAATATTTATATTTTATAACATATTATAACAAATTTGTAACATTTATAACGTATATCAATAAAAACTATAAATAATTAATTAATATTAAAATATCAAATGTGTCTATGTTAATAACAAAAGTACTGTGAAAATGTCAGAATATGATAAAGTACGGACTAGTAAACTTGTATTGAAAGGTGAAAAAAGAAGGTACAGTTGAATATCACATCTAACCTAATAGTTTCAGTGCTTGTATAATAAACTTTCATCTATTGAACATTGTAGATCGAAAAAGCGGAAATCGAAAAAACAGGAAAAAGAACACACTGTTACTTCTGAAGATCAGGATACTATAACTCATGGTATTGTAATTATTGTAATTATCCACAATATCTTACATGCATCGATTATTAAACTCATTATCACGAATGTGTTTTGTAGGTGGTTGGTGGAAAGCTACACAAGTATCAGAAGTCACAGGAACAGTGGCAATTGAATTTGGGAATCACATATACATGAAAGCTTTAGATAATGGATTATTTACTTTAGGTGTACCTCACAATGAAGGTGAAGGACCTTCACCTGAAGAAATTTTAACTGCTTTCCCAATAAGTGAATCTAAAATTGCATTGAAATCTGGTTATGGGAAATACTTGGGTGTTGATAAAAAGGGTGTTGTTGTTGGAAGAAGTGATGCAGTAGGTATAATTGAGCAGTGGGAACCAATATTTCAGGTACATTCATTGATGTACAACTTACATTTTTTCTTTTTATAATGTACATGTTAGAAAAAAATCTTTGTTTTCCTTTTAGGATAAGAAACTTGCTATTTTAAATAGCAACAATTGCTTCATATCCGTTACAGATGAAGATGACATTGTTTGCCAAAGTAGGGTTGCTGGATCTTCTGAGTATTGTATTATAAGAAGCATAACTCAGAAAGCTCATGATCCAAATAAAGACATTCCAAAAGAGGAACAAGGTTCCCTTCATGATGTTGAAGTAAATTATGTGTAAGTAATAACAGTAATATATAAAAATAATTGTAAATTGTTTTCACTGTATGCAAATTACAATATTAATTATCGTTTTAGGAGGAAATTTCAGAAATTTCAAGATAAAAAATTGAGAGTAAGTAAAGAAGATCGCAATAAATTGGAAGAAGCAAAACGAGAGGGAAATTTACATGAAGCTTTATTAGATAGGAGAAGTAAAATGAAAGCAGATCGGTATTGTAAATAACTTCGTACGAATTATGTTATGTGTTGTAACATGTATCTATGTAATCATATTAAATTACACGTTTAAAGTGTATGAAAGTTTAATAAAAATATACGTTTAAAAGTTATATAAAAATATAATTCTTAAAAGAAAAAGCACGCGATCACGGGATTGAATTTTACAATTTCTCACACCTGCAATAGTTTTTTAGAGTTATTGTTAATTCTATACGAATAGTAAACGCTATAATTATTTTATAAAAATAATTGTTCTAATGAAAGTAAATTTGTGTCCTATTAATTCTTTGGCATTATTTCATTAACTCTTATAAAGACTTTCTGTTTTCTCTACATACGTAACATATGTACACGTTTATTCGGGTCATTTAAATTTTCCTCCATGTTGTATGTGCGTATATAGTTCGTAGAACTGGTTAGAGTATGTTTACGGAGTTGTAATATGGCGTGTATGCAACATATACAACATATTTACAATTTGTAAATTTACAAATTAAAGCGGCAGGTTTTAGTTATGCAGTAGCTTTCATTTAACAAATTCATTTGGCGTAAGTTTAGTTTCGGTAGTGAGAAGTGTGCCGAAATAGAATATGTAACGAACGTAATTTATCGTAAAAGTTTGTTTACAGACAGTTATTTTAGTTTAAAAAAGCGTAGAATATTTTAGAACAAATGGCAGAACAACTGGTAAATGAATTAGAAAAGGCTGCACAAGTGATTTTGGTAAGTTTACACGTATCGAATTGATTTTCGTGAAGGTTATAAATAAATCTGTTTATTAAATAAATTGTAGATTAATGTTTACAGCAATGATTGCAATGTATTTTCAGGCACCGCCGAATTTAATTTCAACAGAGCAACGTCGTTCTGCAGAGGCAGTTTTTTTAAATTTTCGAAAAATTAAACTACCTTATGAGCTCTGCAGACACATTTTGGAGACCAATACAAATGATTATATTCTTTTCGAAGCTGCCGGCTTAATAAAAATAGCAATAATACGGGAATGGCCTTCATTGCCAGAAACAGATATTTCTGCATTAAAGGAATATTTATTTCATTATGTTGTAAACAAACCAAATCTGACTCCATACGTGAAAGGCTGTATAATACAACTTATTGCAATTATAATAAAAAGAGGTAGTGTGAATGATTCTGGACAAGCACGACAACGTATATTAGAAGAAATTGAAAATTTAATAATGACTGGTGATATGCCAAAAGTAAATAAAAGTAATTAGATTTACATTGTTCTATAATATTTATGTGCTATAATGTTTTATCATTTTTTTTCAGAAACTTTTGGGATGCAATCTTATTTCTGCTATAATGCAAGAATATGGAATCAATTTGAAGTCTTCGAATATAGGTTTAACATGGGAAGCACATATGCAACAGAAAGTAGCATTTCAAACTGCTGACTTAAAAAGAATTTTTAAGTTTTGCATTGGAATACTTGATGAGTTAATTAAAAAGGATTTGCAGGGAGAGTCCATAACTCTTCTGAAACAATTACTTCCAATTGTGGAAAATGTATTTACATGGACATGGGAATTTGTTACTGCATGGTATGCAGATATCCTTTTTACAACTTCAATCAATCTTATCATGTACTAAATATTTCTAGATATTTTTTAGATTAATCTACTATTCTCAATTTTTAATTCCTTAACTACACTGTACGATTTATTCGGGACCTGACTCGTGATTCAAAGCATTATGAACCTTTAAACCTAACTAAAGATTGGCAAGATGTAATGTTAGTACCAGCTGTATTAGATTTAATGTTCACATTGTATTGGAAAATACGAGATAATCCGCAATTAGCGCATCATGCGAGAACTTGTTTAGTTCAAATGGCAACATTGAATGGTCCTATAATGTCAACTAAAGAAACAGAAATGCAATATCTCACTAACTATCTAGAAAGATTTTTAAAATTTGTTACAAGTGTTAATATTATTGACGAAGAAGCAAGTGGGATTGCTAATATTGTAAAGAATCTTTTTACATATTTTAGAAAGGATTTTAATATGTTACCTGAAAATATATTGAAATCCTTTTTGGAGGAATCGTCGAGATTGACTTGTATATTTTTAGAAAACGCAGTACAAGAAGAATCAGTAAGTTACATCCTATATTATCCAACAAATTTTGTATGTTTATAAATAGAGAATGATTTAAATTATTTTATTCAATACAGTTAACTATCGGTGAATGCTTATATACAGAAGCTGTAGAATCTTTATTCGATGCATGGGTGCATATTCTACGTTACCGAATTACCATACTTCCCTCGGAATTTTATAAACAAATTTTCGGCCAAATATTTGAAGTATATCTTCGATGTCATTTATCACCTCCTAAAGGTATAAGGAGTATAGATGACAAAAATCTTGAAAAGGAAGAATCAGACAATGAAGAGACTGATAAAGTCAAATTTAATCATCATCTGGAAATAATTGGTAAATTTTACATCTGCATACGTTCACACGTTAGTGTACATAAATACATATACTTGACTTACGAAATATATTTCTTCAATTAAGGGATGTTTGGAAGAGAGGTACCAAGCTATTCTCTTCCACTGTTGGCACAATTAATAGAAGATTACATTTCTAAATTACGCCAGAGCTTAAATAAATTAGTAGGGCAGACTGAATCATTAGATACAATAAAGAATAATTCTATGGGTAGATTGTATGAAGATTTGCATTGGCTAGTGCTTATAATAGGTAATATACTTTGCGTAATGTGTAATGGTGAAACTGCCTTAATACCATCTGAAATAATGACATATGATATGGAACAGGTTTGTAAATAAAACGAGAATTAACAGTAAAACATGTGTAACTTAAGTTTTAAATTTCATTTTACTTTAATGCTGCGTAATCATATCAAGTAATTATCATATTTCATTCAAAATGCTATCATGTTCAATATAAAACATAACATATTTTTTTTAGGTGCAGCAAGGAAAGGTCGATATCGATCTTACGCTACAATTTTTAGCATCTGCAGAAAATGTTTCGTCGGATATCGTTGTTACTGAATCCATAGATCATGTCATTCGTTTAATCGCAAATGTTTTTCGTCTGTGTGCTATAGAAAAAGCTGCAATATCCGTTCAACTAGATAGTATACTAAGCCCTGAATTAAGCTGTACAATAGTTTGGTTTCTGCATAAGTGGTCTTTGCATTACCTTTTCCTTGTGGAAGATAATTATATTGAAATATCTTATATGTTTTTATCAGCTTTTGGTGAGCATACTTGTGGCGCGTCATGGGCAATGAATTTTCTTTTAGAAAAGATAGAATATAACATTAATGCTTTTAAGAGTGAGCCGGTATTGATGAATGAAACTATACAGTTGTTAACTTCACTTGCCGATACGAAAAGGTAACTATAAAATAACAGAATGTACAAAGTCTTTTCGTACTTTATTTAATTATGCAAAATATTTTCGTATCGATCGATGTTACAGTGCCGCATTTAATGAAAAACTATTGTACTTTAAATTTTTCTGTAATTACGATTAATTGTAAAGTAACAAGTAAAGGAATATGTAATAATTTTCAGATCCGTTTATGTAATGAAGTCTGAACGATTTGGAAATATTATAAATTTAGCTTCACGAGGACAATATGACTTTCCGCAGGTAGTTAAAAGAGGATTAATGAAAGCGTTGGTTCAAGTTGCAATGAATTGTCCAAACAAGGCGAATCAATCTTATTGGACGCAAATTTTACAACCTTTGCTAGATAGATGCAAACGAGTTACCTGTGATGAGAAATTTTTACAATCTTATCATCAAGAAGGAATTAAAGTTCAAGTTATAGATAATCTAGAACATTTAATAGGTGAATAATTTTGTAATTCGTTTATGTTTTAGTATTTAATACTTGTTAATTTAAGATGTTAAAATGTAAAGTATATACCATAAATGTTTGATGATTACACAATAATGTTACAGGAGCTATACAAGGAGCTCAAGGTTCGGAAACCGTAACACTTTTCCAGTATATACTACCGGTATTACGCGAACTACCGAATTTATTATCTTTGTACCATAATTATCAGGAAATAGTACAATTGATTTTGGAACTACTTTTCGAATATACAAAAGGACCAGAACCAATTCTATCTTTTTTAACTCAGGTAAATATTACTTTTTAATTTTTCAACTTTACTGTAGCAATCATTTAATCATTACAACAATGGTATTCGTTGTTTGTTATGTATAATTTTGTATTCATCTTTCCAGACTGAAACTGCACATATGTATGATATATGTTTAAGTGCAATACAAATTTACGCGCGTTGTAATGCTAATCGGGTGACCATAGATTCAACGGCAGAAGAGGATAGTTATCAGGATATTCTATTATTGATGAAGTTATTGACCCATCTTGTACGCGAGGGTGTATGTCCTAACGAGGAAGCATCGTCTACCTCTGCGGATATGTTTATGCAGGGTCTAAATGTACTTATGCCTATGATAACTACAGATTTGATCAAATTTCCAACATTGTGTTCACAGTAAGTTATATAGTTTCCGCTATTGTTTCTCAAACCGTGCCCTAAAATAATTAATTTGAAATACATTTTGTTTCAGTTACTTTCAAATGATAGAGGCTTTCTGCCAACTATATCCCCATAAAGTATTCAGTATGTCACCTGAAACATTACAACCGCTTTTAGCATCGGTAGAATTAGGTTTATTTTCGTTTGGACACGACGTCTCTACAATCTGTTGTAACATAATTCACGCGTTAACAAAGCAGGTTTGTCGCGACGTTCAAAAAGGATCGCCACCGAATCAAATAATGACACCATTTTTAAATGTAAACGATTTTTCGAATACGTCATGTTACGTTGTTCAAAATTTCTTTGACGCTAATTATCCTTTTTCTCTTTCAGTTATTGATCACAGTTATTTTAACACATCAAATCGACTGGAATTTCGCAGCAGATGCGTGTATGCCACTTCATTCCTTGATATGCTGTTATCAAGACGAGTACAGGCGGATTGTACAAAACATTTTATCTTCACAAACTGATCAACAAGTTGTACAAAGATTAGCAAATGCCCTTACAACGTTAAATCAAAAAGATCAAATGAAGTTTGCACGTTATTTCGAAGAATTCGTTTCCAATGTAAAGGGATTTCTAATGGTTAAATAAAATAAATTGGATAATACTTTGTCCGTTTCTTTCCTTTAAAGGGACATAAGAGACGATTTTGTTTCGCCATCTAGCGGTGAATTGTGATAAAATCATATGCACAATTCGACGTTATATGTGGCGCCATCTAGCGTAGAGGTGCTATTACTAAACTCCGGAAATCAACTTCTGATTTACCCCTTTTAGTAGTACCCATGCGCCACCGCTAGATGGCACCACGTGTATGGACTGGTAACTTGTGACCCCTGGTGGCGAATGATGGTGCTATCGAATGGGCTAAATTAGGACTTGATTTTCAAGTTGGTACTCACATGTAATTTCGGATTTAGGGCATTAATCTAATATTACCACCATGTACTAGCGAGATGGAATTTTGAAAAATTGCTTATAATCACCGTAAGTTAAGTTTGGGAATTAAATTGCTCTTTCAGACTGATTTTTAGAAACCTAATGCTTTCCTTCCGCCGCATACCATATGAAAGTATATATTATCTTTTTTTTTTAAATTGACAACTTGTTAATAGGCAGTCGATTTTTAACTGTTAACTTATTATCACTGATATTACGGGTACTTTGGAAACTTGTTACTAAGATACAGGGAGTACTTTTAAGACGTACAAGGAAAAGGAGGCATGGCTTCTGAAAATCGGTCGTAAAAGAACAATTAATTCCCAAGGCTAACTTAGAATACAGGTATCACCGTACGAAAGGGAATTTCTTAAGCATATAAGCTTTTTATTGACCGATTTATTACAGGTTACCACTTACAGTGAGCCTAGCGAAAATCGAATAATTATTATAATAATAATCGTAATCGTAATCATAATAAATACAAGTTACAGCATCGATGCATGTTTCTCTCTTTTTATAGCAAACGATCAAAAACGAAAACGTTTTTGCAATAGAGTTTTTTTTTTTAGTTACCTTACAAACAAGTATATGAACTTACATACTTGATACAGATCAAATCATCGTTAGCCTTTTGGATGATCTTTGACATTTGACAAAATGCTTATATGTTAATATTAAATTTATTTATATATTTATGTAATATACTTTATCTGTATAAGGTACACACATATGTATACACACGCATACATAGATTTATATATGTGTGTGTATACATATATACATAAGCAAACATTTTCTTTCGCGCTTGTCCCTTTCACACTCACTTTCTCTCGCGCACGCGCGCTTCCACATTCTCTCCCTTTTACTTTCTCCTCACCTTTCGATCGCTCGTCTCTCTTTAATTCCGTATTTTGACTCCTAATAACAACAATGATTACTAACCTTACCAACGGCTGTCGTGAATTTTTATCTGCATCACTTATATCGCCTTTCTTTTATCACCGTTCGTTCACTTTCGTTTACGTCTTTAATTTCGCCTACTTTACGCTCACTTTCCAATTTCTTTCTTTCGTATTTTTTTTTATTTTCTTTCTTTTTTTTACATCGTGTCAAATCAAAACTTTAACCCCCTGAAGCAATGTTTTCGTTTGCTTCGTTTTACTTACATGCACAGTTCTTCGTATATATATATATATTATAACAAATAAATTATACATAAACAACATGATTAAAATTGTAAATGCTACGTATCGTGAGTAATATTTTTAAATACATTATGCGCTGGTATAAGTATTATGCCCTTGTACAGATTTGTTCTCTTACACGTTACAAAAGAAAAAAATAAAAGAAGAATGAATGAATAGCTCTTAATTATACATGGATTTCCTTTGTTTCTGTCGTGTAAAAGCGCATTTCATTTAAGTCTTCGTTTTAATCCTAAATTTGTTAAGGTACAGTTATTCTGTAGATATACAATGAACATCTTAGAAAATAGCAATACATCGAGAATACACCGCCTCTTGTGTCCTTCAGTTCAGATCTTTTTAATGTGCCTGTTTTCAAGAGTTAATATTACGAATATTATATTTCTTATATATTTATCTCTTATATTTATGTTACACGGATTCTACCACTCCCATTTTAAGCAGGATCTGGAATCTCTTTGATACATTATTAGACATAAATAACAATCTAGCAATACTAAATGTTATTCCCTTGATAAAAAAAAAGAATAGGAATAGAAAAGAATAAGATTAAGTAAACATTTATATTGCATGTTGTCTTTTATACACTCTGAAGGATGAAAGATTATTTAACTTTAAACGTTAATAACCAATATTGCACTCTCTTCGTTAACTTTATGACATAATAAAGAACATAAATCGATATATAAATTTAATCATAATTATTTTCCTCGGGGTGTTTCGAAATAGAAGCATAATTAAATAAACATTAAATACAATAGTATTGTCGATTACTCGTTTATCTTGAAACAGTAATAATATGGTCTCTTTTCTAATAAATAAACGGTTCAGAATTAAATTAATCATCACCCCAACGATAAAATACGAATAACTATTGTACCTCATACGAGAATCTGTGATTGCTAAATATACATATATAAATATACACGCACACGTACACGTACACACGTCTGCGTGTGCGTGTATGTGTATAGACTTGGCAAGGTAAGTAGATACATACGCAATTCCAATTCATAAATTACAAATGATCACTCTGTCCCATAAATAGGGACTACAATTACAATTTCAACTCTACATCGTTACGAAAACGTATCATAAATTTCAAATGAATAATTCAACTGACCAGTGTTACATACATAAACGTGTACAAAAAAAAAGAAATAAAAACAAAACAAAAATAAAACACGAATAAATCCTCACCATCGATTCGTTTCGTTTAAATGTTTTGCTTCAAAGGGTTAAAAGCGCCGAGTGCGTGTAATATTATCGAATTATGGTTTTCTCATTCCTCGTCGATACGTGTGTCGTCGTTTAACAAAATAAAACTATCAGACTCTACAACAGTTACAGTAAGCAAAAACGGTAACAGAAGCGGGGCGCACATATTCGCGTAGGCCACCGCGTATAAACGATCGAGAAAATAATTCGCTTCGAGACTTTACAAGCTTTTCCACTTTATCTGCCGTTCAGCGGAATATCTTAGTAATCGTTTTTCTGAGATCTTGTCTACAAGGTACAAAAATTGGAATGCCGGTGAAATCGATTACAAAAAAAGAACTCCTCCCCTATTAAACAACGAAAGGAAGGAGAGGCGAGGTGTGGATTATGCAGAAAATCAGGTATGTCGAAACGTAAAGCGTTTACAATTGAACGTTTCTCGATTAATATCTAATGAAAATTCGCAAATGCTTAATGAGTTAAAAAAATAACTGACTCGTTTTCTTAAATAATACTACAAACGATTTGTTCTTGGCTATTAAAAGAATATTCTCTGAAAAACGTTTCCCTCGAACTTCTAATTGGTCTAAGATGATAAGAATCGAAGAATTCGAGTTTTCGATAATCGATACATTCTTGTGTATCGAGTGCGAAGTATTCGTTATTCGAGAGACGCGTAGAACGTGTCACGGCAGTACGAAACAAACGGGAAAAGGATTATCTCGGTGAACGGCCGCGATAGGCAAAACATAATTATACAAACGAATCGCTAACAATGGATTATTTAACGATTACCGTTTTCTAGAATTCATTCGAAACAATCCGCACCCTTTCTCGGTGTAGAATCATTCTCTTCCTCTCAGCATGAACACGCAGAAATTCGTAATCTCGCTATCCTCCCCCCTTTTCTCTTTCTCGCCCTTTCTCTCTCGCACACTCTCTTTCTCTTTCTCTCCCTCTCTTTCTTGCTTCCTCGCGCGCCATATCTACTCTTTATGAATATACCTACAGTGTGTATTCTCTTGCCTCGTTTTCTATGATCGTCTTAGGAATGTTTTATTTAGGCATAAATATGTTCTTCTTCGCCTTATGCGTCCCACGCTTAAAAGAGAATCGCTTCGCACGACTGACTAATATCGAGAAAATTCGAATATGTCGTAAGAGAGGTATCGCGAGCTTATGCAAACTGTCTCGTCATCGTTTAGATACGTTTCATTTGCAGAAACGAACGGAGAGACCGCGTAAGAAGAACTTGCAATTACCGAAAGTAATAATTTCAATACAATTTGAACGTGTATAACTTTTTTTTTCTCTTTTGTCTGTTTTCTTTCCTGTTGTCGAAAGACGAACACACGTGTTCGCGTTTCGTTCGAATACGTTTCCGTTTTCACATTTCTCTATTCGGTCGTCAGGAGTAAAAGGGCTGACGATTAAATTATACGTCGCGAGATATTTAATCGGCGGCTATCGAAGCTGGTAGCCAATCGATGTACAAGTACATGCTTTTTTTTTCTTTCTCGAGTCATTTTCTTTCTTTCTTTTTTTTTTTTTTAATAATCGAAGACTACCGAAAATCGAAAGCTACAGAGATCATGGGACTCGAAGGCCGAGTGCGACCAGCATAATATCTTCTCGGAGGTTTTCGCAATGACGCTTGTTACCTCGGCCAACGTGTCGACCACTCACTTGTTTTGGTTCGACTGTTGATTTATCGGTGGAACTAAACCCACGAACGAAGCGTTCTTCAGCTTCGTAGCCGTCGGTCCTTTGCGCGCTAGTTTCGACCTGTAACAGTTGCCGAAGATGCCTCGTTAGTGAAAGAGTCCTTTTCATCAATCAATTTTCTCGAATAAATAATAAATACCTAATGTATACACATATATATACATTTATCATCGCTTATTCTACTTGCAATAGAATTTTATAAATAGCCTTAGAATTCTGTCTAAGAAATTCGGTTTTATGTTTGAAAATTTGCCAGATTCCGGGCGAGTTATAATTTTGACGCGAATCGGGATTACAAGCGCACCTGATTTGACCAGCAAGAAGAGGATTAATAGCGTATAACCAATCGTAAACCTCCTTGTCTCCTAATGTCTGCAACAAGTACCCTCGATGTTTTGTAACGACACTGAAAAACAAACATATTAATCTCAATATATCCTTTACTGTTCATTAATACATGCAAATGCAATAATGATTGTTCGATATTCGATAATTTACCTGAATGTATTTGGTACTTTCACCATAGCCAATTGATCTTCGGAATATTCAACTTGAGCAGTAGCTAAATTGATGAGAGCTCTTTCTACTGGGTCCTTCTCTTCCCGAAAAATCAGGACGTACGGTCGTCGTACAGCCTGATGAACAATAATGTTTTACAAATGATCAACATTGATGAATTCATTTGAAGAAACACAGAGGGTCTATTTAATGTTTCACATACCACCCAGCGTTTTTTCCAGCCATTAGTTTTGTGTTCGAGAACGTTCAAGTATCCTTTTCTAGCGATAACAGGACTGATGCGAATTTCTTCAACTTCCGGCACATAGAGTATCAAGTTTTCCTTTGATGGTGATGACGAACCCAACTGGGGTGCAATGGTACACGTTTGATTAGCAGATTCACTTGCCAATATAGTGTCCTGTAGTTCCTGCAGTCTAGCCCTCTCCGGTGAACTCAACCTAAGGATGCACGACTTAGACCTGCTCCATACTATTATACCAGCAGCCTGCAAGTAACACTCCAGCATCACCCTGACCGTGTGTCCAATCATACTGGCGGTTGTCATTGACTCGGTAAAAGCCTCGAGCTGTCCTCTACCGATTACGTTTCAAAGTAGAAGACAGAAAGCGATTGTTTAAAAAAGAAAGCTGACTGCGCTAGAAGCGCGATTCTCACCCAGCGATAAGCTAACTTCAAAACTTGCGTGATAAACAATTATTATTGATCGTTCCTCGAAAGCGAACATAGAATTGAATCGCAATGCGAGTGTATTTATACTGATTGATAAAATTAAGTTCGTTGCAAGCTGTACAGAGAAGATAGATCAATTTTCAAATCGAATCGAATTCTCGCTATCTTCACTCGTCATTGCTCGGATAATTTTGATCGTTTTTTTTCTTTTCTTTTTTTATCACTGTAAATCTTAATCCAGTTCAGCGTTAAATAATTTAAACGCTGCGTAGCCAGACAGTGCTATGAATGAAGAAAGAGAGTATCGTTTTTCTTTGAATACTCGAGATACAATGTCTATTTTTGCCGTCAAGGTAAAATACGACGATGCGACGAAGCGTGGACAACCGCTACTAGCAGGAGCACTCAGGCATGCGGGGAGGGTTACCTGCTCTAAGTAATCACTAGCTCTCTCGTATACTGACTCTTGGGACGAGGACGATATCACCGAAGACATCATGGATGCTGACATATCAGCCATAGTGTCTTCGCCCGGTGAAACGTCAGACAATAGAATGGGTTCTTTGCTTGGAATTCGACCTTGAATCAGTTTAATATACTTTGTAGCCAGTTCTCTCTCTTTATCGGTCATCTCCCAAGGCTCGTAAACGTCTTTACTTGTGGAACGTTTCAACTTTACCGGGCTGGCGTGCGGTTCGTTCGTCGCTTTCGCCATCATATTGCATACTTCCTGTAGGAACAAATAATTTCGTTGATTAAAAGTACAGAAATATGTGCTTCCTTTTTTGTTTAATCTTCATTATCGTTCAAATACAACACTAAACGAAGATTTTGAATATTGTAAAACGATGAAATTTTACCTTTTCGCTCTTTGTGAAATCGTGCGACATTTTATTGCAGAACGAGACTTTATCAATGCCTAGCTTCTCTCGTAACAATAACGTGTGTCGTACTCTCTCCACTTCTTCTAATCTCGTCAATTTCTCTAATTCCCATTGGTGATCGAATATCAGACTGTCTCCTCGGGGTCTCCATCCGTGAAGATTCTCCTCACCTCTGACGTACGTAGAGCTGGTGTCCAGTACGCGACGTTGTCGCCTTTGAACGCCTAAGAAAAACAATTGCGAGAGTGGAGTAGGTACTGAATAAAGAAGACGCGAAACGTCAGAATGATATGTTTTTGATTTTGCGAATTTTTTTTTAATTTTCGTTTTAAAACGTACGATCACCTTTCGGCAACTGAATCAAGGGTAAAAAAAAACTGTACATCTAAAATTGCCAATTTGTTGATAACATGATATAATAGTCATCGCGTGTATAACAGCCTAATTATTATAAGCATATTGCGTAATTGTAGCATATCGTTCGAACAGAATAATATACTCTACTAAGCGAAATTGTAATGCGACTATTATATCGGTAGGAAGGGAAAGGATCAAGAGGGGTCTACGCTAAGGGTAGCAAGACAAACCTGGGCTACCTGCTTCCGAAGAACGACGCAGGACCAGCTCGTAAACACCGCTGAGCCTGTTGGCTTCCTGATTGCGGTAGCTTCCGCTGAATAGATGTTTCAAAGAACGTGGTCCTACTCTGGCGTCTCTACCATAAATGATCATACTCAAATCTTTAGTGATGATTGCTGGTCTTCCACAGTTTTCCAGCTAGAAAAAAGAAACACCTCGGGTTATGTACCTATTATATATTTATAGTAGATCATAATGGAACGAGATATATATTAGAACAAAGAGTAATCGTACTTCGAGGTACGCAGAAATGGTCATGAAGATTTGTTCTCCGTACGCTGTTACTCTGTTGAGCAAGGCCGAGTTATGGAGGGAGCTGTCCCATGCTGCTTCAAATCTGAACATACATCTATCGTCCCCGGGTATCTCTAGGTATTCACCAGGGAAAAGACCTAACGAGAGTACCGATGAATCGTTATCCTCTTCCTCTGGCTCTGGTGTATTTCTAATGCGACCAACAACCAACTCTCTCACATCCTTCCATCGTAACTCAGATGCTGGCTCGTGAACGATGGTGATTCGAATACGACGTTGAATTCCCTGATGGAGCAAGAATAATCCACGGCATGGTAGGTCATCGCTATGATCGACTACGGATGGCACGTATTCTCCGTTTGGCGCTAACTCGCAGATTTCGAACCAGACTAACACGTCATATTTAGCGTGAATGTGCGATGAGCTAGGAGATGGTAGAACGCTTCCAAATTTCGGCGAGCGTACAGGTTGGCTGATTGGAATGGATGGTGGAAGCATCCTCTTTGGCGGTTGTCTGACGCTATTGGATAAAATGATTAAACAAGGATAAAGATAGAATTTGAACGAATATATGCAAGATGCAAAGTGAATATATCTATAAATTTAAAGAAAGAATGTTATGCTTACTATTCCAGTTTGGCATCTTTATGCAGAGGATGCTGTTGATAATGTCCGAAAATCTCGAAGACGATTGGTTGAGTTTTCAGATATTCCAAGAACGATTTTGTCACTGTAACTGTGATCTAAAGAAATGATATCGAAGAACAAGCAATTAAACATTAAAAAGTTCTATATAAATTTTTTATTTTTAATAAAAACTCTAAACTTACATTTTGCACGTGATAGAATCCAGGAGAATTTCCTTTTCCTGTGTTTTTCACCGGCTCCGTTGAAAATGCCTCATCGTGGCGGTGCAAGAAACTGCGTGTATCATAATTTTTATTAATCGATCATGAATAGTATAATAATATAATCAAATATATAATTAGCTATAAACGTACTTAAATTGGCAGAAAATATCGGCGTATTCGGTAGAAATTCCTAATGCCTGCAGTACGGTCACCCTGAATGTGAATTCAGCGCCGAGCTGCAGATGATCCGGTAGATCCTCTTCTTTCATATCGCTAGAAACTGAGCTGTCGCCTCTTCCACTATCCGCATCGCAAATGTCGTCTTCATCTTTCACGTCTTTCTGTTCATTATGACCCTCGACAACTCGTTCCTCGTGCATAAGGATCTGTCGATTCTTCTCGAGGGTCTGTGTCAATAGGGTGTTGCGTTTGTTCTGCTTCTGGTTACCGAAGAGGTCATCCTCGAAGGAAATTCTAGCCGACTGTCTGACGCCACTTGAGTATTCGCTGTTTTCCTCTTCTGGAACAAGGGTTCGTTACGAAAATCCTACGCCAATATCTTTCCAAGGAGAGATTTGGGACAAGAATTCAAGGAACAGGAGGAGACGTTTTTAGGATAATCTCGAAAACTGATTGCAAAACGATATTCTGAGTATAATGAACCATAAGAACATATATTGTAAATATTTAATATTTGCTCATTTTTATATAAATAATATTTCATCTATTTTTTTTTTAGTAAATAAGTGAACTTTATACTTTAATAAGATGCAATGATAGTTTTAACGATAAACCGATGAGTGGTATCAACACTCGAATTACTTTTCTAACTCAGGTCAGAGTAATAAAAATCAGATCAATTGAAAATTCGAAACAAGAAAAAGAAAAAAACGACAGAAGTTTCAAACAAACCAATAGATCTCAACGATTAATATACATGCTGAAACTAAACACGAAGGGAACTATACATCAGTGTCAAGTTGATCTGTGTCAATCAATTATGTAACAAACACTTTGCACCGCTAGTCGAGGGTTAAATAAACTGATGGCGAGGGAATAATAGACGAAGATATACATAGACGCTGATTACGTACCAACAACGGCTTGCACGGCCACACGTAAGTAGCCTTTCACGTCTCCCTTTTCGTTGACTATCGCTACTTTGTGGATCAATGGTACGGGATACATAAGGTTGCTTAGGTATACAAAGGACCTGTGACAGCGAATAGGAACCTCGTCAATTTGTTAGTACGACAAATAAGGAATTGTTAGACATACATAAATGACAAAATTCGATTCTGCTGTATTGTGTTTTTTATTTTTATACAATTACCTGCCGACCATTCGGAACCATGGGAAACGATCGTAGAACGGATCACCGCCGGTGATTGATTCGATGTTGAAGTCAGGTGACGTAGGAGATAGTTCAGCTTCGTTGTGGTACATCTCTCGCATCAGTTCAAGTCTTTGTCTACACAAAAGTGAAAACGTCCAATTCTCCGTGTTAATTTATTCGATTCGGTTATAGCCACTGATAGAAAAGACATAGTCGGACATTATCGAGAAGCACAGTGAAGAACACTTGGTACAGAACATTCACAATTTTTTTTTTTGGTTTTCTTTTGAAACACCGTGTGCGTGGTATGTATTCGAATGTACTCGGAAGTTGTATGAGTAATTTTGAAGATACGTTTCAAATAAAGGGACATTGACGTGAGATATACTATTGAATATTATTCATTTCTATTTCTTCGGTAATATCGCGAAGATTGATATATTTCATTGTTACAATAATAGTTCGCCATGTTCCTATTGTCCCTGTATTTTTCATCTAGATACAACAGGCTACGGTATAGCGGTGTAAGAGAGTCTAAACTGTAGAAGGTACAGGTGTTCGAACAGCCATAATCGTCTACGTGATTTTTGTCATCAAACTTGTTCAATTATCGTAGCTTATCGTGTGTATATCCGTAGTGATTACACGTGCACGATGAAGTTACGAAGCGAGAATGTGACAGAGAGAGAAGTATTTCAGCCGCAAGGAGCGCACGTGTTCAGCGAGACATAATTATATTAAAACGCCTAACAGAAGTTCAACCCTTCAACGATCATTCTCAAATCAGGTTTCACTTCTTCTCTACCATAAGAAAAAGAGAGAAAAAACAAATTTCAATGTAATTCTACTTGTAATATACAGTATTGTATATAATGGTACAAAGGTACAGACAGTTTTTTTGATTGAGAATTCGACAAAATAGAAGGGTTAATTCCGCTCCGATAAATTGCAAAGAAAAAGAAAAATATAGAAAAAAAAGAATGAAGACTTTTTGGCCATGCAGAATTTTTGATCGATATCTCGTTAAATCCAGCACAGTTGCAAAAGCAAAGTATACTTTTCTTTAATAAGGAGAGATTGTTTGAGATCGAGGCAGTGTACTGAGAGACAGACGGTGACAGACGAGAATTAAGATTGATATTTTTTACGCATATCTGTTACAAAGAGGCAAAGAAAGAAAGAGAGATAGAGAGAGATAGAGAGAGAGAGAGAAAGAGAGGATGGGCGTGAAGCGTGTGACGATAATGTGGAAACAGTCTCACGCGTTCGAGCACCAACCTCGAAGGCAAAAGATTTGCGAGCGAGAACTTCGGATTAGAGTAGGCGGTTAGACATTGGAAAATATCCTCTTTGGCCTCCGGAGTGCTGGGGCTCGAGTCCTCGTTGTACACGTGTCGCATCAACTCCAAGCGCTGTCTACAAGTCAACACGTATTACTTTGCGTGAGTGTCCCTGTGCGTATTTACCCAAGCACGCGTTTCTGATTCAAGCGATGATACAGTATTCTCTTTTATTCCGATCTCTTAATTGGCTAACACACGGTCACGCGACGAATTTAAGCAGTTCTTGAAGACACCTATTTTTCTGATAGGTAAAGTTCGGAATAACAAAACGGGGTAAAGAAGTCAAATTTCTTATGAATTTTATATTTAACATATTTAGTATAATTTAAAAATAGAGAAGAAGAAAAATAATTTGAACAGTTCCGTTGTATCTAAAGAGAATTTCAATGATTATAAGCAAAAGAGAAAAGGTATACCTGATACCTTAAATACTGGGGTTGAAACGAGTTACCTGACACACCCTATGCTATAGTATATGTGAAATGATAATATGAAGCACGTTTCGCAATGGATTAAAGGATGCTCGCAACGAACCTGAGTTTATCAAGTGTCCAGTAATGCGTTGCGCCGTTTTTCGTATCTTGCACTTCTACAGCGACTATCGTACGCGGGAATGGTCGTTCTTCTTCTTCTTCGTCGTCCACTGCGGGTAATAGGTCTGGAGGAAGCGGCGAGTAAAGCGTATCCGTGAGCAAAGTAAACTGGAATTGCACCTATAAAGGATATACACGATATATGAGGTAAACCTGTAGAAAATATTTTTATTCCCTGAAATAAATGTGTAAAAATAAGCTGCCAATAAATAAGAGAGAAATTAAGTAATCGATGGAAACGCATAAATTATTAGAAATCATTGTGAGAGATGAAATAAGCAGGTGAATTGATTAAAGGAAATTTGAACGATGAATGGAACAGCTTGAAATTAGATAAATGAAAGATGAAAAGAATACAAGGTGATTAGTTGCCAATATGGTGTACTACTTTTGATTTGTGGAACATCAAAAAGGGGGTACGCAGAGGTGCTTCAAACTTCAAGCATCGGAGAAAGCAGAATTTGAAAAATTTCGTAGAACCGATTGATCCAGACAATTTAGGAGAATTTTGTGCGATTGATACTCGATGAAAAAATTTTCTCTTTAAATAATCTTCATTTTTTTTCTTTTTTTCTTTTTTTGTATGATTCAAGCAGATGTTCATGGTCGCTTGTTAAAGAATGAATATGTTGAAAGAGACTGATGAGAAACATGAACGTCGATGACTCGTGAGCAAAGAAGGGACGCACAAAAATTCGGTTCACGTTAGTTAATCGTGAACGAACCACGGGAATGTACCTTCTTTTTGAGTTCGACAGAAATAGCGTTAGCTTCTTTGAGGAATATAGCGTTGCCCCAGAGATCATCCCGAAGACTTGTAAATTGATGATATTTCCACTTGCGGAAGGCCCAAGCGGCAAACTGGAACTCTCTCTCGGTCCAGTTGCTCTCTGCGTCAAACAAGGGGTTGACTGAAATGCAAGCCATTACCAGGCAAAACAGTCAGAGAAGCCAAGCATTTCGTGGATACCAGTTCCTTCGTTAAAAGGAGCGACCATCGTACTGTCCACGATCAGATGATGCACCGTTTCACTTTGCAACAAGCAACCTTTTCTCTAAAACATACCTCGAAACTGTCAAAGTCTCAAACATATTCTGTTGCTTCGTTCTTTGTGTTTCATTAACGAAGGAGGAGAAAGAGATCAAGATTCTAAGAGTAACGAAGTATGAAAAGGGATTATGGTGAATGTCATACCGGTTAACCACATGCGTGCATCGCAAGTTTCAATTCGAAAGGTAAAATATCGAACAATGAACGTATACATTCAGGAAACATATCATTAACAATCCGTTACATACCACCATCTGATCGACTGATACAGATCCATACAATGGTAGAATTTGTAATGGAATAACATAAATTTTACATGGGGAATCCTTTTAATCGTATTTTCCCTATGAATAGAAGATTCAGGTGTAACCATTACAAACTCGAAGCTTTTAACAAAGGTGATAAGACGATCTGTATGGGATCGTAGATTATTTTTACACAGAGTTGTGTAAAATGCTCGAATCCAGAGATTAATGCGTTAAAAGAAAAACTTAAGCAACGAGTGTTAATTTATGTTAGACATTCGAAGCGTTTTCAGATGTATTATTGTCATTTTTTCACAACTCCGTTTTATGTGAATTAGAATAATCATTGTAAACAAATGAAAAATATGCTATTCATCGTAACTACGGTAACCATTCGAATATGCATACTCACCGAAGATATCTTCTTCGATATTATTGAAGTCTTCAGGCGTGTAACTGCTGTACATAGACATCGTCATGCTTTGTTCTTCAACCTGTCTTTGTAGCGCGTCTATTCGAGCCTCGTAATTCTACACGCAAGATACAAATATCCATGTGAATAAAGTAAATCTTTGTATTACATATATCATTATTTATCCTTACCTTTCTCTGTTCCTCGAACAACTGATCCGCTTCTTCCTTCTCCTTACGGAATTGTTCCTCCAGTACCAACAGCCTTTTCTCCATCTCTGCCTTGAGATCGATTCCCTGTTTCTCCAATAATTCAATCTGCGCAAAATTCCAGTCGACCGTTTCTCCATTTCCGGGTGTTTCCGCTGGAGATCCTTTCTCTCTTCGTTCACGGACTGTATAAATGTAAAAATCATTCCTCAGGCTCATTTCTAGTTATACATTTTTTAACTCTAACTTTTCAAATTTGTGCCAGAATGATTACTGATACACATGCATAAGAAATAACAGATAGTAACAAGCCATTAGGCTCTCAACGGAATTAAGCAGAAAATAAATCTTTATTCACCTTGATCAGGATGATTGAATCTGAACACATGATTTTTCCCCAAGATCACGCGTGATCCAGTCTTTAGAACGACCGGTTCAGTGATCTCGCGACCATTCACGTAAATTAATGCGCCTTTCTTTGGCATCAGTGTGATAATTCCTTCGTGGTTTTCGAAGACGCAGTGTTCGCTCAATATATAAGGACCGCATAATTGTACATCTTGTGGGATATTAGCTTCCGCGCTACCGATACGCGTGAATCCGTCCTTGATGTAATAGATCAAACACTCAGACATTAGAGGATCCTCGTTCAGGTTCACCAGGTGAGGAGTCTTCTTAGGTGAGAATACGCCAACGGTGACTCCGTCTTCTTTCACCGCAACACCCATTTCCGCGAACACCGCCTCACGTTGCAAACGAATCAGCTCTGTTCGCTTCAACTTCTCCTCCCATGTTTCGTTCAATTCTAAACGAATGAATAAATGTGTTTTTTTTTTTTTTTAATTTAATTGTTCAGTTTGAAACGTATATTTGCCCAACTGTGAGATTTATTTACCAGCTATTAGCTTCTCGGAAGCTTGCAACTGATCCACCGCTTCTTCAGCGATAGTCGACGTGGGATGAGACGGGATTCTCGGCCGAGTTTCTTTCACATCGTCCTCACGCTTGTTCGCTCTGACGATTTCGTCTCCTGCGGGGCAAAAAGAATCGAATAAGCATACTGATGTATAAATTACACGGAATTTAGAATGGCGAGTCAGCCAGGGATGTAACACGCGTCTCGGAAACATCAAAAGCCATAACTAAAGCAGTGGCGTAAGTGAAAGAGAACATTTTTTCCGTGGACCTGTCCCGTGATCCGTAACCACAAGGAATGGTGCTGCTTATCAGAGAACAAGAGAGAAAATGATAGATGAAACTTTTCTCTCGGAGATGTTAACAGATGAAGTGAAAGCTATTTCTTCATTGCGCAACAATTAGTGAAACTTGTTTAATAAAAACTGTTTCACTTAGGTATAAATATCTAAGAAATTTTTCTTTTATTTTCTCAATGTAGAGGGAAGTTTGAATTTTTGCAAAAGAAACTCGTGAAAATCGTTTTCCTGCATGTTCTTCGTCTATCATGCAGAAAATGAAGCTTCACTTTAAAGTAATTTTCGGATAATGTAGAATTTCTAGCAATGAATAATCGACGTAGGAGTTTGAATTATTATCTTTCTTTTTCTTTACAAATGTCTGCAAGGTGAAATATACGGTCCAATAACATGTACACTGTAAATGTAACAAATACAAATACGCAGATCGGTAGATTTATGCAAATCAAGCGCAGCGCTCAGTCAAACGTCGCTATTCAACTACGAATGTCCGTACTGAACTTGTTCAATTTAGATTCTAATCAACGGTGCTCGTGTCACTGCGTCCGAGATGCATTCGAGTTTGTCCATTGTCGAGTGCCATGCAATGTCATTAGGCTAGTTCGGGAACAAAGTGATGGGTCTAAGTGGATAATAAGCGAGGCAAACAACACGTGTTTACTGGAGAGGAATTCTGACACAACGGAAAAAACTATAAAGCCTGAATTTACACGTGGGCGTTATGATTTTTATTCGTGTCTTATATCATACGAAGATTCTTTCGAGACGCTAACAGAATTATCTATAAATGATCATACGTCGATCTTGATCAAATCGTTTGACATGATAATTATTTCTCTCTGTCTCTCTTCTTTTTTTTTTTTAATAAAATTTCTTTGTTTTAAAAATAATGATATTTCTTTCGACGAACTATTGATCAAGATCGAGCTTTCTCTAACTCTGAATGACGATTCGTTTTTGTCGATTAGTTGCAACAATCTAGTACAAAGCCAAAGTGATAAATGTCATGACGAATGATCGATTAACAAGGACCATGGTTTTCTAATAATGGATCATCTGCTTGTGTTCATCCGCTGTTAAAATAATTATTAATTGCTAATGTTGCATATAATGTACTATGTACATATATTGTTCGACGTGTCCTTCCTCTGCTCTTCATTATTATTCTTTTCTTTCTTTCTTTTTCTTTTTTTTTCAACGAGAAATATCACGTTTAGCGCTAAAAGCCGCTAATTATGTGCCGCCTACGAGAGACAGGGAACAATGGTAATCATTAGGCGTTGATTACCATAGGGTTGAATATATATATATGTATGTCAAAAGGAAAATAAAACAATGTACAGTATGCGAATCGCGAAGCAGATGTAAAAAAAGAGAATCTTGTCGAAGAAATCGACAAAAACACAGAGAGATAGAGAGATAGATAGACAGATAGATAGACAGATAGAGAGAAATGACACGCATTATGCACTTGGCCGTGAAAAATTAAGCGGACGTTCAAGAAACAGGCGCAAAAATAGTGATCGATTGCCTGGCTTTTATAAGACTTTTCGCTGTGTGGATTGTCGATGATTTTACTTACTAGATTCTTTCTTTTCATATGTGACTTTGCCATCTGGCCCTACGTCAAGCACAGGGGAAACAAAGAAAAAAAATATACTATGTAAAATGGTGGCTTGTCTACCGCGCGCTACTATTTTTTTTTTTTAATATTTTTACAATCTTTGCTTTTTTACTTTACACTCTCTTTGATTCTTTTTTTTTTTCAATTGTCCTTTGTCTTTTCTCACCCGTTTCTCCCTCATTTACGCGAAGTAAGCACGTTAGAACGCGTAACAACGTTGCAAAGAACAGAGTTTGTGCGACTACTTCAAGTTACAGGAGCTTTACCTTTCTCAAACAGGAGAAATACGATGAATAAATTAGAGAAGTCTTAGCTGCACAGGAAAAGAAATAGGTTTTTTTTTTTTACATATTTTATACAATTCTATTCCGAGAAAGAATATTTCCTCCCCTTTTGGTAAAAAAAAAAGGTAATAAAAATAGTATCTACTGTATTCGTTAGAGGAATAATTATAAAATGCGAGCAGCTTTAAATAGTTACTAGACATATGCAAATGTCCCAAAAATCACTACTGTATCTTCTTCTCACATTGCTGTCACGAGAAATTTATTTCGAATTTTAGGTCTGGTTAATTGTTACTATGTTAAATGCTATTCATTTTACTCCAAGCTTTATTTGCACATGCCTGTTACAGAATCAGGTGTACTCGCACGCATAATAGAGAAAGTGAGAGAGTTACTCTCTGAAATTCAAGCCGCGTTGCATAGGGAAAAATCGACTCACCTTCTTGCACGTCAATACCCTCTTGTTTCAGCAACTCCCGTAACTTCTGAATCTCTTCTTTCAGCTCTCTGATAAGCTTCGCGTTCGCGTCCTCGTTCACGACAGCCTTGCATACTATTTGCTTCGCTCTGTCTGCATATCTGTTGTTTAAACAAATAAAGAATGATAGAAATAATTATATAAAATTGTTCTCTTACGAAAGGAAATGTGTAAATAGAATAGTTTATTTATTTCATTTTCTATTTGTTAAGAAAGGTAGTTATTTTACAAAGATAAACTGTTCAAAATGGAAATTCGTCGATAATTTACAGAAATTTCAGTGTTAATTAGAGGTGTGAATTATAAACGAGCGGAGATTTCATCTGATTTGAATAGCGTGAAAATATGTACACGTGCGAGAGTTTCAGAGAAACGTAGACACGTCAAAGAAGTCAGTTGATGAACGTGAGAGTAGAAGAGTAAAATTACAAGGGTATAACGAATAATTGTACCGTAAGGTGGAGAGGGTTTCGTCGTAATTGATGTCTGCCGGACTCACTGCTGCAATCATCGCTGTTTTAGAGTTTCCTCCTAGATTCTCGCGTAGTAACCACGTCAGAACGGAGTCCCTATAGGGGATGAAATCAGCCTTCTTCTTCTTTTTAGTCGCCTGAACAAACAAACGTGAAATTTGATCTTTCGTACTGTCTGTGTATTATTTTACTTACTGGAAAAAAGAAAAACAAAATTTCCAAATATTCCGTACATACAAACAGTAGGTACAAATCACTACTATTGATTAATTGATTTTCAATTAAATAAAAGGGTTGAAGAATCGTGGACACGTAAACTTACCGCCTAAGAATCCATAGAAAAACGACAGCAGAATAGACAGAAGACACGGATTACGTTAACTCAAAGTTTAGACAATATCTGGGCAACTTTGAAAGGTTAAAATTGTGCAACTTTCATATCGTGCAAGGTATTATCTAACGTGAGCACGAACGTTTTCTGGTCACGCAAGTATTTTCTATAGCATCCTCCTCAACGCTTTTAGAACAAATCTATTTCTACTTTCTTTTTTTTTTTACAGTGTGATTTACATTGCAGTAAATAATAAAGGAAACAACTACGTTTCGACGTTACGTTTCTTTAGTAGTAAGAAAAATGTAAAATATGCAAATTTATACTGTTACTGTGTACCACATCAATAGGAAGTCTTGTTGATTGAACATTTTATAGGGGAAATAAAGATCTGCTTACGATTTCGGCCAGAGCACTGATGACCTTTCCAAGGGTTGTCAAGCTTTTGTTGATATTAGCACCTTCTTTTAACCTTGTGCCCTTTGCGCCGGTAGAGTCAGCCCTTTCAGAACCTGCCAAATCGACTAGCGAGATTTTGCTGACTTTCTCTGTTACCAATCCAGTCGCCGAGTCTTGCTTCTGTTGGGTGAAGAATATCGTGAACACTGCGTGAGATCTGCTGGATGTCTCATTCATGTTTGTAGCTGCCACCGTTCTGAAACGCAAAGAAAAAAAAAAAAATAACATGCATAATTTTCATTTTCAAAAATGTATCGCAAGTTCCATTTTGTCTAATTTGTCAATATTATAATATTCATTCATGAAAATTTAATAAACTGATATTTTCTTAAAAGCAACTTTTCTTTAGTTCTTCCGTAAATCGTTTAGTAATACATTAGTTCAGTATTATAGGGTTATAAATCTTTTGACACTAGTAGTTATTTACAATTATTCGTTCGGAATTATGAAACAGAGAAATTTGTAATTTAAGTGTACTTTCGTCGAACGACTTATAGCCCACGCTGTGTTTTATCAATTTCTTTTGTACATTCGTACAAACCTTGCTTTATTGCCTTCATCGATGAGATCGTGGATATCTTCATAGGACATCACCGCCAATTTCGACAGATCCTCGACATACGGTCCAAGCAAAGGGTGCTCTCGTACACGAAGGTTTCCTTTGTTCTTGGGGTTTAAAAGATCCCGTACCCTTTCGCAGTATATCTCCATGTAACTGACCTCCACCGAATACTTCAGGCATTCGTTTGAATTGCGACTGATTTTTCTAAAGAGGTCCTTGCAAATTTGAGGTATTATTCCCTCTTGACCCACTTCTTGTTTGCCCATCATGGTGTACGATTTGCCGGCACCGGTTTGACCGTACGCGAATATGCATACATTGTAGCCTAAGTGCAAGTAAAATTTGGAAATATTTTTTTAAGTTGACATAAAGTTGAAATTACTAAAAAGAAGAACAAGAAAAAAAAAACAAAACCCGATGTGCAATCTAAGACACGAGCTACTGGTTGAATCGATAACCTGGAAATTGATTTCGCTAAGTTATTTAATTAAAGTTAAAAATAAAAAGCGAAGAATTCCACGTATTTTCACGATTCGCGAATATGTGTCAAGAACGTATGAGAATTCGAGCGGTCAATTCCCATTTAAACGGTATGCAAGCCCGCGTGTCGATTCCTAGACGTAAATTCCACGGTATGCGAGAATTCGGATCTACATTGTCTGAAGTATCTGAGAAATTGTGCGATCAATCGCTGCAGACGTTCGAAATCTTCAATTTGCCGCATTCAAGTATGCTCACCTTCGAAAGCATGTTGCAGCATCTCCTCACCGATATCCTTGTAGACCATTAGTTGTGAAGAATAATTTCCATCGTTTGGCTGTAAGAAAGAAAATGTGCCCATTTATTATGCTTTCTTATTATCTGTTTCCGATAATACTCGTTTCACGATACCGTGATCAATATTTTCTGTATGCCTTTAGGTTCTATTCTTATCGACATTTGTATTTCTATCTTATGTTATATTGCACGGTTAAGGAGTTAGTTAATTCACTTATAATACAGCAATTGTAATTTTTAACTAATAAAATTGATCCACGATTTATCGGTAACTATACGTGATCAGAAAAGGGCACAGGAAATTAAGGATCACTAATGCGTGAGGTACAAGTTAGGCTTGGTTTAATGGCAACTGATATCGATTAGTGACATTAAGTGTTCAACGATCACGTTAATTATGCATCAACATGTATCTCATTTTTAATATCTATTTTTTTTTCGTAAAAATGGACCAAAAAAATTAAACTTTGATACTTTGTCTAATCGTATAAAGTATTAGATTTTTATGCACACGTAATGAAAAGGTTTAGATAAATTAATAAAAATGTAAAGATCAACTTTTCTGTTAAGATTGGGTAATATCTACGTTGGGTTATTAGTAATAATGAATTAAAAGATGGTTTTAATTATCAGATGGATAGAAGGATTACTTACGTCCATGGAAAAATAGGAATAATCGTAATTGAAGCTCTTGATCGCATCTTTGCTGCCCGGCGGTGCTTTGGGGTTCAATATCGCTGTAACACGCAAGGTAGAACAATTGATAACGCAAATGGAAGCAATAATTCACATTATGCGTTCTTATTCTTCATTTGGCTTTCCATACGTAACACATAAATCAATAAAAAGATCTTTCTTTTGAATAACCGAATGAATAAGTACGTAATATAGCTAATATACGTTGAACATATATTTTTCGCTTGGAAATATTTCCTTTTTGACTGTTATTCTTCATATTTTTACCTTTCAACGACTATTTTGCGAAAATGGTTCCACGATTTTTAATTTTTAAATCGCTCTCGTAATCATATACACGTATAAACAGATCGATCAATAAGAAATAAATAATCAGATTAATTTCCAACGAAATATATAATACCGTGAGCCAAAATTTGTGGTACAAAATGAGACCAATGAGATAATACGGCTCAAAATAAGAAGAAAATCGATAATAAGAAAATCACATGGTAGGCTTCGTTTTCTTGAAAATTAATGCAATACGTGATACTAATTCTCACGTTACAAATCAGGTAACTGCTTAACGAGAAAAGCTTAACGTAAAACAGGAGGAAGACCCGGTCGGGCAGAGTTCGAACGTCAATGAAGAAGGAAGAAAACAACACCAACGAAGAACGGAATTAATTACGTCGTTGATTTTCACGATAAAACACTATTACGCATCGATCGTGGGTTGACGTCAATGCGTTCGCTGAAGTTCATTCGATATTAAACATTCCCCTTCGATTAATTTACATTTTATGAAACTTAAGAAGCTCGAGTTCTCGCCTGATTTCCCATACAACACGGTCTCGATCGAACTTCCACGAAAATTATATAACGAACATCGTGTAAAATAAAATAAAAAAAAAAAGAATAACTTCTCCATGATAATTCGTCGGCAAAAAAGAAATTTTCCTTCTTCGTGAATACACACGAGAAACGTTGTGCAACAATCGTCGTAAATTAAACGACGCGACGAGTGAAAGATAAGCGCGAAATTCAACTATTAGAAAGAAACGTTTCTCCCAGGGGAAACAAGTTTCCATTTCCTTTTGTCGAAACTTTTTAATTGAACGAAAAAGAGAGTAAAATACGAAGACGTAGGAATAGAGGAGGAAATGAACATCCAACACAAATGGAACGACAATTGCACAGGGATTAATTATACTTACAAGTGGTATTGCCGGACATCTCGATGATGCATTGTGCCTCACGAGAGATCTCCCGATTGTTGAAGGGCCGTACCCTCACCGCCACCTTTACCGACGACATTTTCCTTGTGTTTTTAATTCAACGTCGGGTCACGACGGCGGCGGTGCTGACGATTGACTTTTCTCCTTGTTTCTCTGCGGGGAAATAAAGAGGCGTCGTTAGCGGGCCTAGCAACACGGAAACGAAAGACACGATGTCAAATGTGCCATTCACCTGGCTAAGCCACACGTTCCTGGATTAATTATAATGAATACACTTCTTCGCGATATAGTACATTATTCTAATGATATTCTTAGAGTGTTAAATAATTTACTGATGGAACGACCTGAGGATGAATGTGACCGGCGAGGAATTGTGATGGAAGAAAGCTACGTTTGCTCCAGTTTCCCTTTGGCTGTGTTGAGAAAATATTGCATAGAAATGAAAGTGTTATTTCTATAGGTTCAATTTTCAGTTGAAAGGTATAAAGATAAACAGTTCGTGTGTATTTTCATACATATGTATATACATTTCGTGGAAATTCTAGAGTTATACTTGCCAGAAGTTCTCCTTCGTTCTTCGTGAAATATTTAACGACGCGTGAACGATGGAATCGCTTCAACGGGATATGATTCGTGTATAAATTGAATCCAAGTGGTATCGTTTATAAGGGGAGGGTAAAAGAAAGAAAGAAAAGAGAAATGGGAAGTTTCATTAAGGAGATGAAACTTTTTACTTTGTTTCTTCACGTGGAAAGAACTTCCTCGAAAGATACACGGACGAGCGTGTTTCTCTTCGATGAAGAAAAGACGAAACGAACTTTATAAATGTTGATCGTACTTCCGTCAAGGAAGAGAATAACGCGCGCGTATCAATGTTGAGGGAGATTGATGGAATTTTATGGTATATTTAATTAGACGATGATCAAATCTCGATGTCGCCGGTTTCGTAGTGTCGTCAATTACCCAATAATAAGAATAACTGGTGCATGGTGGATGACGTTGAAAATCGATAACCACCGACAAAAGGTTCGTCGATCGTGGGATAATTATCCCTCTACTTGCGGAACAATCGACAAACGAGCCAATAAACATCAAGCGAATCAACGCACAAACAAAAGGAGCGAACGGATTATCGTCCGTTCGCAAAGCCGATTAATTTTTCTGATTGCTTGAACAGAACTGTACGGCGCGAATGCTCGTCCCGTGACACTGAACGATAGCTTCAAGATTCTAGATAGGATAAAAGAAAGAAAGGAAACTCGACATATTGCGTTATTTAATAGAGAGGCTTAACTTTAATAGAGATAACAATTTTAAACGTTGACCGCTTATATTGACCTGTACTACTGTAGGCGGCGCACAGTTTCTAGACAATGCTACTTATCAATTTTTAATACGCCAGAATTCAACGTACAATTCTGCTCTTCTTTTTTTTTTGAAATAAAACAGATACATTTGTGATTTCTATTTCAATTTTGACGTTTAATAAAATAGAGAATTTCTTTTACAATAAAGTAAAGGATCAAAAGCATTCGTTTGCGTTTTAAATATAAATCGAATAAACTTGCAAATTTTATTTTGTACACCGGCTTCGTCATTAAAAGTTCGATCAACTTTTTATAATTAAGTTAATTTCAATAATAATAGACCTTTATTCCGAGAATGTTCATAGAGAAGAAACAAATTAATCGATCTACGGATACGTATGCATAAATTAAATTAATAAAAGGTACAGTCAAAAGTGTACAATTATTTTTATGCATTGTCCCATTATTTTCGACGATTTAAAACTTCTGATTAAACGCTTTGTCGATAATTCTCAGGCACCAGGAACAAACTATAATTACTATCGTTGTATAACCATGCGATAAATTTGTTTTTATGTGGAATATCGCGTAACGATCAATAATTCGATCAAGCCCAGGTTCGTTTGTTTCATTAATTAATAACTGGAACAATAATCCAGTAAATAATCACGTCGATCGGTTTCGTATAACGAGGATAAGGTTGAATGCGTACGGTAACCGTTCGATTCTCCGTTAAATCACGTATTTTTAGACAAGAGATACATAAAGCATCCTATAGTGTGTAGTCAATGGCTGACATGTTCCATTGCAAAGCTTATCGCGTTCTCGCCATATTCAGCTACACGGAAGATTGTATATCTGGTGTGAAATTAGTTCTCGAGATTATTAGAATCTACGTGACTAATAAATTTATCTCGACTGATCGAGTGTTCCAGTATGATCAAAAAGACGTATCAAGGATAACCTTAATGAAATATATTTATAATCGCATTGTTAAACTCGAACTCCAAACAACAATACGCCGATAATAACTACCGAATAATAAATATCGATATTCGAGGCTGTTTCAATTTTCGCAACGTAACGAAAATTGATTTCACATCGAAAATAAATCTTTTGCGGTGTAATTAAATTGGAGTTACTGCAATTTTAGGAATATAAAAAAAAAGAAAAGAATTTCTTAAACTGTGTCACCGTTCGAACAATAGTCCATTACTCAGAGGAAGCTCCCCTTTGAAAACAACAGCTGCGAATCGGGACAAAAGTTTGAATCATTGCCGTTGTCGAAGGATCAATACGATGCATTCGGAACAAGGAAATTCTAGAACCTGAACTTCGTACATCGTTCCTCCTCTTGTAATTCAATATTCCGCGGAAGGATGGATACAATTAACCTCGCGAGCAAACGTATTATTCTCTTTTAACGCGATATCAAGGATGCTTGTTTTCTGATTTTTTTTTCTCTTTCTCTATCGAGAGAGAAAGCTCAGCTGATTGGAAAAACGATAAAAGATGATTCCGATACGAGGTTCATATTTACGATTCAATATTGCGATCTATTTTTTCGAATATCTCCCCTTCAAGGTAATTGTCTCAGTTTAACCAAGAAGTTGGCCTTTGGAAACGAACGCAATGAAGGTAATCGTGTCTACGTGAACTCTTAATCCATTTATGCTCGTAACAGTGCACAACGGAAGTGTCTTAATGGTGTTTCCCATATCGTTTCGAATCTCTTTTCCTCACACGAGAACAAAGCTGATATTATGTACATTTTTCTCCTTTTTTTGTTAATTTGGTAAGTTGTATTTTGTGTGAGAGAGAGAGAAAGAGAGATTAGTTTTGATGAACAGTTGGAGATGTTCAGATATACTTTCGAGAGTGATTCTCAGCAGGATACTTAGATATGAATACTTCTCCCATTATCTGATGCGAGAGGTAAACGAAAGTGACATTTCAATCGAAGAAAAAACTTTCCAAGGTGACGCAATTCTATTCGAGGCATTAGCTTACGTCAATGATACATCGTGGAAATGGCGGTTTGCTGTCGTGAACGGAAAACTCTCGATGCTTTTTGCTTAATGGGTTTACTGAAAACAGTCGCGGGACATCGATTGCAAAATTACAGGCAATTTACCGTTGAATCTGAAACACAACGGTATTCGTCGGTATTCTATTCGAAATGAATTTCAAATTTCAAATTCTTCATTTCAAGAATTTAAATTTAAATATTTAACAAAATTAAAATATTTGAATTTTACAATTTCAATTTTTATCGAGAAAGTTTTAACTTTATGTTTCAGAATATCTTCTTTTTTTTTTTAGCTAACAACGAAACACAATAATTACTATGCTATTTGTAAATTCAAGCAAAAGGTTGTAGTTCGAATATTAAAACATTCTTTAAGTGAAAAGTCTACCTACGAACGCGAATGGCGATTTAGAATAATGATCTGTTAAAGTACGAACACTGGAGTTGAACGACAAAAAAAAAGAAATATCAGATAACATAAGCATCCTTGACGCCAGAATAACGATATCATCTGTATCGCGGAATCAATATAATCCCGGCCGAGAGTTGCAAAAACTGCGACCGTCGTCTGACCACGCACTGACACGAATCACTTGAAAAGCCTGCACAAGTACTGCGCTAAACCACTCGATTTTATGAGCCGCGATTTAAATCGCTGCGACTACCGTATACAGTGCTATTTCTGCTACCTGTACAAACGTTTCCTTACACTTGACATCTGTGAAGTTGATCGTCGGTTAAACATCGTTAAACAGGGTCAAACATCCTCGAATTATTCAAAGCGAAATGTATAAAAATATTATCAAAATATACTGTTCCAATAAATTGAATAACAAATAAAAATTATTTCTTTCATTCCTAATATCTTTTAGAGTTAAATAGAAACACGATAATTAATCGGAAAAGGTTTCCATACGATACAAAGTGATAAACTAGAATATGCTAATTTATATATCGTGGTGTAATTATCAGCAACGTGCATTTTATCGAAAATCCAAACTGTTTCAATAGAACGGCTCTATGATTGCTCTGAATAGCATATAGAGCATCAGCGGAAAGAAGCAAAAAAAAAAGAGGGGCATCGGTGTCTGTTGAATATTCCAACGGAATATTCTTCGTTATTACAGCATGCGAGCTCTTTGTTGAACGAATATCAATAGTATCTGGGGAATATGGAACGAATGCATCAAGAATGCGTGATGTAGAGTTATATACCCGTACATTCTATATACGTAATCTCGGCACAATCGTATTACGGTTGCTCTATATGCCTCGAAAAATTAACCGGAATGCAGCAAGTAGAAAATTTCAGCCTTCGTTCGTGAACTGAAACGCAACAGTCAGCAAGTTGGTAATTAACATTAAGCTTCTTTGCTCGCAATATCGATTGGTACCGCCTTACGACTAAAATAGATGAAAATCTATATTACCATAACTAAACTAAATATAGATTAAACTTTAATTAACGAGAGAGAAAAATGTTAAATCAACGAAATGATCATTTTAAGCCCGATGTCTCCTCGACGTTGATAATCAAACTTTCAATCGCATTTTCACCACTCAAACAATTTAACTTTCATTCTTACCGGTTTCAAAAGTGATTCGTGTACGCGTAACGGTCAGACTGGAAGTCTTACGCGTTTAATTCGAAATTTCTTGTTAAGTGTACAAATATTGATCGCGAGAAGGAAATGTAACGGCACGTAGAAGCGTTACACGAGAGAAATTGAATTCGAAAAGTCGAGGCTGGTGCAGCGCCGGAAATGGAGTGCTGCAATTTCGCGAAAACACACCGCTGCGCGTGTACAATCTTGAGATGAACGTAAAAACACAGGTCGCCGCGTAATCGATAACAGCGACGGACTACGAGTTTCACACGGAGACTCCGGTCAACGATATTTCAGTTTCCGATTAGTCAACCCTCGAATCTCATTTTTTAATTCCATCATCCGCAATCGATTCCGATACGATCGACAGTACAATGTGTTTTTCACTTTTCTATCTGATTTACATCGTTCTCCACACCCAACGTAACTCCTATATCGCGATTCAACTGTAAACTTGACTCTTTATCCCTTCGCGTTGGTACCTTTCGTTCGATAAAATCGTCGTCTCGACGAACAAAAGGTATTTCGACATATTTTATATTCATCCGAATATTAGTCGATAATAATTCAACAATTATCGATTGTACACTCGACCTACCGTTCGATTCGAGCGCACAGGAGACGCACTGTGCAACATATGTGCAGGGGCTCAGGTTTGGACATATAAAATGCATACAGAACCGTCGTACTACCGTCTGAAGCGTACGCGATGCGCGGTGTATACAAAATGTCGACGTACTAACTGTTGACGGGGTCCCTTCAACAAGACCAACATTAATAAATACTTTCCTTCTTTTTCATCTACCATTCTCGACGTTTATACTGCGAAAACATCACTGGCATAGCATAATCGATACGACAGTTAGATTCGAGTGTATCGAAAAAATTGAGACGGGCGTAGGTGAAGAAAGGAACATTCATCGCGTATACGTAGGATTTTCACGATCGATCGTCTTTAACGAAGACTTAAGTTTCCTCGCGTTTCTTACCTTCGACTCTAACAGTCCGAGCGAATTCTAGTCGTTTTACCGGAATTTAAACGCGTTCAACCGTGGTCGATTCAGATGGTCGGAGAAGAACGATGACAATCGTCGATGGCGGACGCGACGACACTTGATACGGGACTTTGAAACGATTGGGAAACGATGAAAACACGCTCGACTTCGGTGGTCACTATTACGTCGGTGCACTAGCTATTCTTCGACGATCCGCGATACTTTCAACGGACATATACGCGAACATTATAATGCATTCGTTCACGTATCGCTCACGATCGAGCGTGCACGCGCGCGCACCCACACACACACACACTCTCACTGTGCTGCCGACGCACCCTGCCCGAAAACAAGTCACTGCGACACCTCCGGTCGGCGGTCGGTCGTCGAGTGACGAGCAGACCCGAAGCGCAAGCGCATTTACCCCCTAGGTATCCATTAGCCGATGGCCGAGTTACCGCATCAGCGCCAACTGTCGGTCACTTGGTAACTAATTCTACCTCCCCCCAACCATGGTGACGACGAGTGTCCTTTGAGCCCTTTGGGTCGCCCTGATCCTAATTCATTCCTCCTACCAACTTCTTTCAGGACTTACTCCTCTTACCATATCAACGGTTCGAATTTCGAATCATGGTTGATATAGTAAAATGGACTTCTGCTCGGGGATGAGGAAACTTTTAGATCCCCGTTCCTTCGAGAACGTGTCACTGAATATCTTTGATATCGACGATATCTTGAGAGAGAGAGAGAGAGAGAGAGAGAGAGAGAGAGAGAGCGAGATGTGAATTATATCCCCGTTTTCATTTTTCTCTTTACTTAGCTTTATTATATATAGGGGAGTGAGTCACACACGACGATTCGCTCTCGTGGTTGCCAGTTGTTTCGTCGAAGATAAGAAAAAGTCGAATGGCGTGATGCTATCTGTTTTTACGATCTCACTTTTTTTTCGCGATCTGCATACTGTAATTGCATTTCTTTCAGGCGGTGCCGTTTCTTTACAAAATAGGTGTATTTCATGTTATTCCAAGCTCCTCGGTGCTAGTTTTTTGCGGATTTACCATGGAAACAAATGGAGGAGAATATGTCCTCTATACGTACACGGGATTATTATGTCTAACCCCGTAAAAAGTCACGCACAATATTAATAAAAGTACAAAAGAAAAAGAAAGTACTTACACGAGTTATTTATTCTTCTTACCTTCATAAAACCAGTGTTTTATATATATGAAAATGTGGGAGAAATTAATATTTCAGAAATTAAATATTTCCTCGTCTAAACACTTTCCTCCGTCATATAAAAGACAAAAAAGGAAAACCTCGTATACATATCAAGTGGCCAACAATCGAACGTTTTATCAAAAGATGAGTGCGCAACAGTTCTAATTGAAGCTATCGATCCTCATGCCTTTATTCGAGGTTGCATTTTATTGTTAGAAATTCATCGTCAATTTTCCAAAATGATCCTCGTCCCGTGTATTTTATATAAAGACCTATTCGACACGACAAATTTACTCAATATTACTCGTACTTTGATATTATTTTCACCGTATACACGCTCGGAAGGGTTGTGGACTCAGCTTTCACGTAGGCGTAACACGCCGCTTCCGGTACAACCAGACACTCTGTTGACGTAAAATTGCAATCTCGCCGGCTTAACGCGATTCGTAAATCGAGTACAACGCGTTCTGTTGACGCACAGAAGGAAATTGGCACGGTGGATTAGTGATTTCAACCCTCTCGATTGGTCGAATTAGCGTTGGTCGTCCTAAAGAGTACCATTCGATCGATTTTACGTAACGTTTGATTGAGCCTCCTTAATCGTTTTATGAGTCTGATTAAACCCGGCTTCTCTAACTTGCTTTTAACCACTAAACCGCGTGCAACTTAATCGTTGACCAATACTACTTGATTCAAGTTAAACCTTTGAGGAAAACAAGTTCTCTTCGTCGGAAAACGACCACCAAATGGTTTCTTTATATTTCTATGATCTGTGAAATGTACTTTTTGCGATGATTCCCAATTTTCATTTTTTTTTTTTTCTATACAATGAAATAATGATATTTCATCGATTATCGTTGTTGTAGAAAAATTTCTGGTCGGTCAGTCAAATAATAAATAATAAAATACTGTTTAGGTGTCTGCGTGGTTTTATGGGAGAACAACTCGTAGATTTTGCATCGCGATAAAGAATCAGCTTATGCTTGAATTCTTATTCGCGACTTTTCGGTCGTGAACTCGAATAACATCATCCTGCAAGCACAGTATTCTCCTGACTAAGCATCGTACGACATTTTCCCTGTTTGTCAGACCAGTAATATCACTACGGAGATGTAATAAAACAAGATTTACCAAAACCATCTCAAAAATTCAGTGCCAACGATGAAGATTTGGAAAAATCGTTGGCATAGGTGTATTACGACCAATGAAGATTATTTTTAAGGCAGCAAGCAAGTGGATACTGTCGAATAAACGAATCATTTCTATTTTATCTGATTTGTCCTGGAACTTTTTCGATTAAGTATTAAGTATGATTTAGTATTATTATACACTTGGTACGGGGGAAGAAAAAATTGCAAAAATACGGATCTTTATTACGAGGGCTACTGAACAGCGCGAAGAAAACGCCATCGGCCATTTCCGCGGGAACGTTTCCCGGTGTCCTCGTGGAAATTTTTTATTTCCCCAAGTTTATTGAGTAGCTTGGCCGTAAAATGTATCCGAGTAACCGGACCGTAAGCGTAAAACTCGAATCGAGCTCCTATGCAGATGCCCAACAACGCAGCAGATAATTTGTGCATCTTTAATCGGTGTTACGTGTAATTTGTTATTTTTACGCGTCTCGACGGAACGATTCGATCGATTATCAAGGGAAGGCGTACACGGTAAATCTAACCGGTAAGAAAATAAAGTAACGATATTGCTCCTGTGGCAATAAAATGTTTAATCCCCATCGTGTCGTAGTTCTCTTAAGCTTCTCCTAGGGTAAAGTCTGGTACAAATACTTTTCATAAAATAACCAAGAGTCAATTATGTCACGGTTGGGTGATAAAGTTCTAGTACTTTCATCGAAAATGTGTTTTCTTTCTCTTTTTTTTTTTTTCTTAACATGTAAACGATTCGGTCGCTCTCTTTTCTCACGCGAAAGCTTTTAAAAGTTTCTTCTTTTCATTTTCTTTATCCTCATATAACGTTACGAATAAAATAATCGTAAAGAAGTAAAGGATGAAACATCATTGAGCAGAGAGTAAGATAATTAAAATTTAAATTCAAGTGTAAATTGTCATAATTTACGAAAGTATCGTCGAAACGTGTACGGATTGTTTCCATCTGATTGTCCACACGTCAAAATATGTCACGGCCGATGAAACATGTATACGCGATACCTGTTCGATAACGTTAAATATGGTCATTCCGTTCGAATAGGTGAAAGGTTTCTGTCCGGCGATTTACTACATAGAGACCACCCCTAAAGATACAGTAGATGTAGGGGTTGGTTGGGAAGAACAAAGGTCGCGCACCCACCCTTCGTTCGTAAGCCTGTAATGTCTGTTTATGCAACAGATTGCAGAAAATCTGTCAACATTTTGCAACAACGTTCGAGCTACTTTAAACGCATCACGATTATTTATATTTTCTATCTATTTATAAGTGTACACGGTACAAAATTTACTCAACGAAATATTTCCTTTTAATACGTCGTTCCGCCAGTTCGTGCGAATTTTAATGAAAATATTTGCGTTAACATTTTTTTTTTGCACGTTTCTAAATTGCAAACGTAGAACGACCGAATTATTTTTAACCATGGAAACGTGCAGTCTCGAGTTGCATACGAAATGCACGATACGCAAGGGGGTGGAAATGTTTTCATGAAACGAAAATCTTCGTCAAATGAGTCACGCGCATCAATGACGTCACATTACACGCGTAGCCGACACCCCGAACCCACGCTTTCATAAAAGTGCACATTAAATTTCTTCTCCGCTCGCAGTTCAAATGATCCTTGGCCGACGTTATATCCTGTGTAGCATTTTTAGCAAGGAACAGAATCCTGCCTTAACTAGCAACGAGATAATAATTCCTGGAAAAGTAGTATCTTATTGTCGAAACGTGTAGAATTATTCTACTTGTGCAAAGATGAACAATATAATTTATAGAGTCAATATGAAACAACATTAACACTATCTCCATATTTAAGTTATTCAACCAAGTTTACACGAGAATTTCTAAATTGTCCTTCCGTGGACTAGAAACAACAAAAGCTTCTCTCAGTAATTTATGTGACGCGAATGGTAGGTTCGCCAGATAATTTTCCATAATTTGTTGCTAGGAAGAACTTCACATCTATTCGCGTTAATTACTCATTACGAGATCGTGTTACTCGAGAATATAAGATAACCACGAGCGTGGATTAATATTGAAATAAAAAGAGAGAGAGAAAAAAAGGGAGAAGAAATAATAAGTCCACGTTGTCGCGTTTTTCCAATGCAATTGCCCTAATTCGCCCCATATACAATTCCACGCCTATTGCCTGGGACGCCACTGATGTAATTATGATAAATTGATCGTAAACACATCAGTACTGATTATCACCCGACGGCTACCAGTGAAGAGTTCGTTTTCAAAGAATCACTACGATGGCGAACGGTGCGCGGTTTACTTTTAAGTGATTAAAGTAAAGCATATACCCAGCCGCGTGAAATCACGTTTAACCTCGTTACACTTTCAAAAAAAAAAAAAAAAAAAAAAAAAAGAGGAAAGTTGAAAGTTGGTTCGAATTAGAAATATAAATTTCTAAATAGAAATATCTGGAGATTAGTTAGAGATTTCATCGAAAATATATTTCGACGTTAATCTTTCAACAAACCCTTCCACTGAAGTATTTGGTGTGTGACCTGATGTCTTGTTCAGCTCATGAAATACACCGAAAACGTGAATGGTTTTTGAAAGCATCCTAGTAGACTGTTCTGCATTTAAACAGTCCGTAAATCAAACGGAGTTTATCTCAAAGAAGAAAATCCAAGAAGCCCTGCCAAACTTAAACTCGCCTATCTTTGACATAAGTAGAGCAAACCAAACCAAAGGAATAAATTATCATAGGACAAACTGAATTCTAAAGAAATATTTTTCTCTTTCTTTATCAGAACGAAGAGACACAATAAAATTGCATTCCGCTCGGAAATGAAAAATGGCTGCGAATGTATCGTCAAGAGACACGTTCCAGTGCACTTTAACGTGAAATTTTACCGATGTAAAATTCGTAGGGAACGGTTTTCAGAACGGGAAATGTAACGGGTAAAGTTCGTTAGGATAAGAGGGACAATAAACGGAAGAAGTCATCGTAGGTGTGATCTGCGCTGAAATATATTCGGTTGATCGATCTGAAGTTGGCGAGATATGCGCACATGGTAGTTCGATATGGAATTTGCCCTCGAAAAAGCGGTATAGAATCGAAACCGGCAAACGCACAGTGGTAGGTGGTTGAAAAGCAATATGGCGGCCCCTGTTGGCAGTGTCGTGTGCGCGCGCCAGTCGACACTGTGGTCCAGGGTCGTGCATGCCCGCTTTCTCCGTTTATGGACCAATCGCATCGCGCCTAGAGGAGAAAATCAATAGGCGTGGAGGCACGGATGACGTCAACCTGCAACCCGACGATCGACCGATGCGACGCGGGCGGCGCCGGCCAATTTCTACGGAGCAATCAATAAGTAAAGATATCCACCACGATGTCGGCAATAGCACCTACACGTATCTTTATTTCAATCGTACGCAGGTATCTCTGTCTCCCATTGTTACACACGATCGAAAATCTAGTCGAGTTTCTGCTAACTACGCCTCTTACAACATAAAAGTCTCTCTCGAAGACGCGGTTTCGTTTCTCGGGGTTATACTAACCGAACTGTTAACATTATCCAGGGAAAAAATACGATTAACGACTGTTCGATGTATTCGTCGAAGATCGTAGATTCAAACATGAGATATATGCATAGAAGATTGGCTAAAAGTTATTCATAAGAGAATACAAATGATTGCTTCGATATATATCTCGGTAGGAGGGGTTTTAATCAATAGGATTGTTATCTGATGTTTCGAAGCTATATCGAAGTAAACAGTTTAACATTGTCCCGAAATTATTCGATAAAATCATATTCCCGTTACACTGCACCGTAAGTAAGTTATATGTGGGTAATACTATTGACGTATGTTCATATTTTATGAGGCACCGTTCCCGGAACGTGACTGGGACATCCGGTCTCTGTCATAAAAGAATAGTAAATTCTTGTACCAGACTTTATGATTTTTTGACACGTAAAATTACAATCTGATTCCTTTTTTTTTTAAGATATAAAACTTTTCATTTCGTTCTATTTTACGGATAATGAATGGTTAAACACTCCTTTATCGAATTATCAGTTTCATTGTATTTTTTACACGTGATTTTCAGTATTATTAATTTCATTGCAAATATCGTTTTCCGATAGATTGTACTAGGTATCTTAGTTGAACGTTATTAAATTTTATTTGCATAAAATCATGTTAAAATTAACACGCGTATATTACTACACCTAGAAGTCAAGTTTAATGACATATTAATTAACGCTTCGTCTAGATAAATATAATCGTGCATATCGGTGCAACATTCGAAGAAATGTGCAAGTATAAAAAGAAGAAAAGATGGTTTCAATTAACAAAAATGAAATAATTGCACGCAGCTAAAAGGTGCTAATCTTACGGTGAATCAAACAGCAGACACTCAACGCTTTTATTCCTAACTACGATCCTATAATCCCCCATCAATTCACAACAATCATTTCTATTGGCCTTATTTAACTTATCGAGCTAGCTTTCACGTAGACAAATGAGGGGCAGGAACATCACACTTTTCAAATACGTATCAGAATAATTTCTTTATTGGTTCTCTTTTTTCTTTCCTACATTAAATTTTTCAATTGCATAAAATATTTTATTTTCGTTTCCCTAAGGTATAAGAATAGAAATAATTCAATTTACCTTTTGAAACATTTTTAATTTTTTATTGATCTCTCCACTCTGATTCCTCGATCGCTGGATCGAAAGAGCATTTCTATTTCAACACTACAGTCAATTTCCATTAACTCACCCCCTAACGAACTTAATTCAGCACAAAGGTTTAATTTATGTGCCGCGATCTTTTCAGCATCGGTGTTCCGCGAGGTTGCACCTGTATACCCCAATTTCGAAAAAAAACCCAACCCTGAAAGTGTGTTATAGTTTCCACGAGTAACGATCCACGGACTCAAGTGTGTTCATGCAAAAGTATACTATTGGGTAGGCTCGTGTTTTACCAGCAAAAAACCTTGTGGGTAGAAACGAGTCGATTCAACGCGCGTTGACTACAGCGAAGGCGCCACCTTCGATCGTAATTAACACTTCTCACGATGAACTAACATAGTGAATCATACGAAACGTGCTGCGAGCGTACTCCTCAATTAATTGGTTTCAGAATTGACTACGCATAATTATTTGATATATATACACACTTATACTCCTGCACCATATACCGTACTATATCTACGCAAGTGTATACGAAGAAACGTCAGATGCGAGTAAATGACAGGTTTCTTTCAGTACACTCTTCACATGACAGAAAAATATATCGTAAAACTTGTAAAAGAAACTTTTAAATGTCAGCGAAATCATTTATCAAAATTTCGTCGACAGTAACGGAATATTAATAAGAAACACTGCTCGAGACATGAAAGAGATACAATATTACTTACACTTTAAAAAATACTTAAATCTTGCTTTAATCATAATACTTCAACATTTTTACCACGATTTATCAGACAGTACGTTCTCGAATTGTCACTGTATAGAATAGAAACTAATCGAATTAGCAACGAGACATTCATCAAAACGGACAACAATGTTGAGAATGTTTAAAAAGTAGCTGTCTGACTAAGGCTATACGAATCTACTGTACACACCGGATAACGAAGTAAAGAAGGAATTAATTTATGGCGCAGACGACGTCCAGGGGCTCGCAATACATGACGTATTGCACACAAACGAACTTATGACGAGCACAATGATAGTACTGCGTTGGATGCGTTTATAACGAACGTGCTATTAGTGCGAGTGCTTAAAGTGACAAGAATGCCTTTGACTCACCAGATACGTAGGCAGTGACGTGAAAACAGCTGAGGTCCTCCGGCCATACTGGTTCTGGTTCCGTGATGTTCCTCGAGACACGGCGTGTACGCGTCGAGACGCGAGGCGAATCGACTCTAACCAATCGATTATCAAAGGCGCGGGTTAGGCGTCTTTTTCTTCTTTCTCAGCACTCGCTTGTGCAGCTTGCTAACAGTGTGTGGCGCTGATGTCTATTTTCTCCTCGTGGAACGATGCGACACTTCACACGAGATTTTCAACGCACATTCTGCTCGATATTATGCCAAATGAAAACTGATCTCACTGCGACGCCGGTGGTTATCGGTGTATGATAATTCGAAATACGCGGTTCGATTACCCGCCAAAATTTTCAAATTTAATTCCTTCAAAAAGTTACCTAATTGATTTTATAGAATAAAATAAACTGTAATCTTTCGATAGTTAGTAACAGATAAAAATAACTTTTATAGGATAGTATTGGTATTAATAAAAATTGTGCGTATTTCTATAGCGTCGAACTTATAGAAAATGCGAATGCCTCGCAAAGGCAACAATAAAAACTTCTTTGGAAATTGTATTGCATTTTTGTTTATTATTACATACGTATACGATATATACGAAATAAGTGTATATAAAATCACAAACGTCATCTCAGGACGAATGGAACAGTAGGAAATATGAAATTAGTTCTCAAAAATGATTCATGCTATGCAAAAGACACTTTCAACACTATTATATTCTCGTTCATTCTTTAACATCCAGCAGCTTTCTTAAAGCGTGCGCTAACATCGGTCCAGTTAACGATGTCGAAGATAGCCTTAACATAATCAGGTCGAACATTTTTGTATTGCAAATAATAAGCGTGTTCCCAAACATCGATACCAAGAAGCGGTATTAGGCCAGTTGTAGCTTGCAGAGGATCCTGATTGGCGCAAGTAGCTATCCTTAAAGATTTAGATTTTTGATCGTATCCAAGCCAGCCCCAGCCAGAACCTTGGACTGCAACAGTGCTCTCGGATAATCGTTTCTTCATCTCTTCCATACTGGAAAAATCCTTTTCGATTTGTTTAAGAAGGCTGGCTGTCGTGAAAAGAATTTGTTGGTTAATAGCAATTCATTCACCATGTTAAGATACCAGAGCTATTTAAAGAAAAAAATTTACCATCTGGTTTACCGCCGCTCGGCGAAAGATTACACCAGAAAATCGAGTGATTTAAATGACCACCGCCATTGAATTTGATAGCGGGACCCAATGCGATTTGAGTATTAACATCACCTTTGCCGACGGCTTCCTTTAATTTCTCTTCGGCAAGATTCAAATTATTCACGTATGTCGCATGATGCTTCGAATGATGAAGTTGCATAATTTCGGCGCAAATAATGGGTTCCAACGCCTTGTAATCATAAGGTAAATTGGGAAGAGTGTGCTTTGTCCTCGAAAATGTATCCTTGCTAGAAAGTTAACACAAAAATACTCACAAAGATTATTTAATTTTATCACACATTCGAAATTTGATTTTTAATTTATGCGAAGTTTGCATAATACAGTTCGTAAAGTTATCAGTAAAAAAAAAATAAATTATAATTTTTATCAGATTTAACTTCTCCATTTGTAGGTACTGTATGCATAAAACGCGATTTTTTTATTTTCATAGATAATGCAAATATTATCTTATTTACAACGTGAAGTTATTTTTCACATTCTAAAGTTGAGGCGCCGATTAAATGTTTTTTTATTTTAATAAATTTTGACCACAAATACATTGACATTCAAATCTCACATTTGCAAGGTGCTTATCTAATATATATCTACATGCCAGAGGTCAAACTAAATTTGTATTGATTTACATATACACGTTCAATTTGGGTGTTTAATGTGCCCGTGTATGCTCCAAAAAATTATGCCTTTTTTCTGGCTGAATCGGTATCACAAAATTTGACAGATGTGTTAAGTACACGATTCTAAAACATCTTTAATAAATTTTCAACGAGTAACAATATACATTAAAAAATAAATTTCTTTTCAAAACGTAATCGAATTATATAAATGACTATCCGAATTTAATTATATATTTAATTAAGGGAAAGTAATTAACTTCTATCAAATGTATTTGGTTCAAAATTTTAATGTTGCTTTTATAGTTGTATATGTTAAAGTACAAATATTAATTCTTTACACAGTTACAAACGTAATGTCGATAAGTGTAATTGTACTATAAATAAAAATTTTAATATTAATAACAAAAAACACAATGAATGATAGGTTAGAAATTATATAATATCAACTGTACGATGGTCATAAATGAAAAATAAGATAAACTTACATTGTATTGGAAAACAGAGCACGTCTTGTCGCAAACATTGTTAAAACGTTAATGAACAAAGCTGTTTTTATGAACTAATATCAAAATCACAAAGTACGAGAACAAGTTTCGATCGCAGACCTATCACAGACGGCTGCAAGTATCTTAATGCCAAAGTATGCCGGAAAATGGCTCGACTACCAACTTCTACTATCATTTATTACGTCACAGTTTCTTCCATTGGCGGTAGCACAATCTACGTATTAAAGTAATTTTTCTTTATTTGTACAATATCTGTATCTTTAAATATGATAATCTAATAATTAAATAACGACTAATTTTCAAAAAAAATTTTCTGTTCATTTTCATGAATATTACAAGTTTTCAAAATTTATATTAAAATGTAAAAATACTTTATACATCGTTTAACAAAACCAATTATACTGACTTTATTTCAATTTTAATCTTCAAATACACAATTTTCGTAATGGTAATATGGATAAAAAGAATCAATGAAATAACGTTCGACTTGCCTACTCCACCATTGTCGTAAATAATCGAACTTGTGTATTTCGAAAGAAAATCTTTAATCGATAAATTACATTGTACAACGGTAATAATTCATCTTTTAATATAGAAGGTATATTTAAATTTAATTATGCAAAATTATATTTAAGTATTCGTAATTTTCCAAAAATGATATCTCAAGTATTGAAATATATTCGAATCCAGACTGAACATTATATATCAAGATTATAAATGAATCGGAAAAATTTTTTACTTCTATAAGACAAATAATAAAAAAAAAAAAAAGAAAACAGAACATATAGTCATACAAAGATAGTATAAAATAGCAATGCAAAAATTTTGTACGTTTGTCTTAGAGAAAAAAAAGAAAAAAAAATAGAAATACAAATGTGATGTTTTTGTAATCTGTAAGATCAGTCTGCGCGATTTACTCAAATCAATGTCTCATTTCGTATGACATATTATAATTTACAGGTACTTAATAAATCTAACAAATAGACCTCAATTTTATTATACACAATTAAAAGCACATTTTATGCATCAATAACGAATGTCGACACGCGTGTCTCACAATGAAAAAACAATACATACATACAAATTCTTGCGCACATAATCGTGTATAAATCTACGTATGTGCGTCGTCGTGTACCAGATATTAACATTTGTGTATTTACATAATAGAAAAGGCATAGCCCTGATTATTACTCCATTGTTATTTATATTCTTTTGTGATTGTTTCAAAAAATCTAACAAGATGAGCTACTATCAATGTTTTAATAAATTTACAAAAAGCCATTTAGAAACATTGAATACTTATTAGAAAATTTAATGCGATTCAGTTGCAAAAAAAAAAAAATAGGTTTAACTATCTACCCCTTTATTCCAACGCCACGTTATTTTGTGTACATATAATCATATGTAATCAAGTGTAGTAGTTCTCTTGGGCGTTAACGTGACTTATAAACGAACAAATAAAAGACTTATTTACAAATACATGTTATGAAAAATGAAGAGAAATCATTCAAAATAACATTAACCACCTTCAGATTTCTATGTTGTAATTTTTAAATAATCAAATATAGAATATTCAAGTTGAACATATGTTGTGTATAAAGTCACGCTAAGCCTTGTTCATATGTAACAAGTGTTTATGTGTATAAAATCGTCCTAGAAAACTGTTCATTCTGGATCGCTCTGAAGCGTCTCACCATTAGTTAAAACTAACGCGTCATCATCGGCTTCGTTATAATCAAGAGAAAGGATACTCTCTCTTCTCTTTTTCTTGTGTGTCCTTTCGTCGTCACTACCTGGTGCACTTTTGTCCCTTTTGGTCCTATCCCTACCCCTAGTTATTCTAGTTAGCACCTCTTCCCCATTAGTTTTATTGTTACTTCTATTATGACTTTTGCTTCGTAATATCCTTTTATTATTTCGATTTTCTTCATGCTCTTCTTCCCTATCACTTAATTCCTCGTTCTCAACTTTAATAATCAAAGCAGCCGAATCACTGGAGCTTTCATCATTATGATCCGCTTGATTAGGTTTTCGTTCAACCCGTTCTGTTCTTTCGATATTTGAGAATTCACACTGCGGCGATCGCTGCGATGATAACGGTGGAGTCCTAGCACCTTTGCACACATCACTATCTTCCATCGATTTCGAAGTTTTCGTTTCCGAAACTGAGTTCTCCTCTAATTCCTCCTTTTTAATCGGTGGTGTGTGCGGGGACAAACCATTTGTTAAATTATTTTCACTTGAATTTGCTTTCAACGCTGCGTTCTCTTGCTGCAACAATGTTACTGATTCACGAGCTTTACGTAGCTCCTGTTGCAAGAAATAAATTGTGCTTTGCATTCCTTCAACGTCCTCATCCAAATCTTGTAAGAATTCATCTAATTCTGTAACAAAAATATTAAAAAAGAGTACTAACCATTTTTGTTCTATAAAATATTTGAAAAAAAGAAAAAGAGACGTAAGCTAAGATATAATACCTGATTGTGATTTTTTCATTTCTTCGCTAAAGCTTCTTTGAAGTGCAAGATCACCTTCCAGTTTAGCAATTCGGCCGCTAGCAATCATACGGCCCAACTCTTCATTTTCTTGGTACAGCAATCTGCATTTTGCCATTAATCTTTTGCCAGTATTACTAGAAATAGAAGTAACATATTGTAAAAACGTTTAAAAGTTGAAAATTTATTATTTATTCGTATGAAGGCGTAAACTATTATCTACCTGTCTGGTGTAAATTTCCATGCACTCAGTTCATTCTGAGTATCCTCTAATTTCGCTTTAGTTGTAACAAGTTCTTGTCTTAATTTTTGAATCAAAATGTTTACAGCTGGATCTAATAAAGCAGATCTTAATGCCGCGGCGGACGGAGCATGAGCAGCTTTCATTTCAGCAATCTGATTCTAAAGAGTAAGAATAATATGTTAATGTTTAAAATTCTGTAATAATTAGTTTTACATTCAGGCTACGACCAAAATTATGAAATTACATACAATATATTCTTGTAATTCTTGTTCTTTAGAAGCAAGTCTCCTGACTAAAATCTTCTCTCTATGAGATGCTTCCGCATGTTGCTGCCTGTATTTGCTTTCAGATTCTCTCAATGAAGATAGTTCACCTATAAAAAAAAAAACATTTCATTTCTTCTTTTAATTAAAACTTCACTGTTCAAAGCTATCTATGTGCTTCTTTAACTTGTTTCAGTACATTTATTGCAAACATTGCAATTATGACATTAAAATACGTATAAACAAATTATGTAATTAAACAATTATGACAAAAATGACGTCTGATCAAAGAAAACAATAATTAAAACATAATATTAGCATGTTTTTTATATTCTTTTTTATATTTTTACTGAGACAATAATTTTTTATTTTAACACTTTGAGTAAAACTATATATTTTAAAACAGGTTTTCGAATTTAATTTAAAATACTCATCTTTCTAAGTATTTCTTTAATTTTCAACAACTTGTTTAAGCAATGCCTATAGACTTAAATATACTTTGAGATAAAGAATTACAGAAATCATACAAATTCATGAGACACATAGAAAGCTTGAAACCTTAAAGTATATGTATATACATATAATATAATGGTACAGAATATTCTGTACTCTTTTTTCTTTTTTCTTTCTTTTTCTTTTGTTTTTTTTTTTGATACTTCATAATTGGATATTTTTGGTGAAATAAAGCATAGTGGTGAAAATCTACTAGATACTGTTTTGCCCTAAGTGCGCATAAACAAAACATGTTTTTTATATATATGTGACATTGACTGCCTGACAACTGACATTTTTAATTAGCGCATACTTTGAGTTTGGAGTCGTTGCATCGTGCCATTTGTGAGATTCTCTGTGCTTCCACCGAGACCAAGAGTGGACGTTACTTTTCTTCCATGAGAATAGACAGACTACTTGTTGCAGACACAGATGTTGTCACAAGATGACCTCCTGGCCTTATTTGATCAGGTTTGTATTTTTTCAGATTGGTACTTGGACATCAGGAAGTTATGGTGCAGGTACAAATGCATGCATGAATTGCGTTCATAATGGGAATAGATAGGGATGGATGTCTAGGAACATAATTAAAATTGTTCATTTTTATCAGACATATCTAAATATAAGATATTAAAGATATGTAGAGATTGGGAGAAGAATTGTTAGGATTGGAGAAAGCAGCTGGAATTTCAGATCGTAACTGCATCAATTAAAGGTTTCGTACTTCACCCAAGACTTAGGTTCACGCACCCCTGCCACAGTGTTTTGTGGGCCAAAGGATGACATAGGGCCTCTGTTTTTACTCTTCTGAGCTGTATATTCAGAGCCAGCGAGGATGTTGTATTTCATTAAATCCTCGCAAAGTGGAAACTCGATATCCAATGTACACACAAACACACACGGCACTGTCTGCTTCTGGCAGTGCGTTTTACTACACTGTAGAATAATACGTGGCACACTGCACCATCACTTAAGAGCTCATACCAAATGTAAGCTGTGTGTGTTTAATTAGAGTGAAAGAAATGATTCATAGTGATTCACATTCAAAGAAACCTTGTCATCTCTTCTTGTCACACAATATCACTTTTCTTTCAATATGCACTTTGCCTTTAGCATTAAGTGATTTTTAATATCAATAGTAGCGCAACTTAACACCAGATGAGAGAGAATTATGCATTACTCGCATAATATTATATTATATTCTCTTATATATGCGGTATGCATGACCGTCACATCACTTCTGCTCACAGAGAAAATTGCAAACACTGTACATATTGGCGTTAATTTAATAGCCCGCACTACACATCACAAATGTAGCTTTCGAAAGTATTACAATAATTACTACATCACTAGCCTTTTTCTAAAGAGTCTATTACCAAATTGATCTATCCAATAATTTATATGGATACATAAATTTTTCTACAATCATGGTTCGCTTATCGATGTCATAAGAAAAGTACTTAAGAATTTCACCTACATTACTGTCGTTTACTTACTCGAAATTTTTTCAATATTAAGACTTATAAAAAACTTAGCATTATTATTAATTATCCTAAACACTGTACTAATAATAAAACGCTTGGTCCCTAATGTTAGCGTCCCTATTAGAGTCTTGTCTCATACAAGAGACCGTTGTGTTCTGGCATTCATAAATTCGCTTAAGAAATGTGGTGAGTGAGGTGGTCTCACTCAAGTGATCTCAGTACCTTCCTGGGCTGCCGCCTGGGCCTCTAGACACTCCACATACAAGTCCTGTTCATGCCACTTGGCTGCTAGCTCGTCCTTTGTCATGGTGTCCAATTGTTGTTGTGTTAGCTTCACATGCCTTGGTTGTCTAGGAGAATGTGGACTGCTTGGTTTTCCCCCTGCACTATTATTCTGTGGACTTCGTGGAGAAGATGGACCTGCCGACTTAACATCGCTGCACTCTTCTGCCATTTTATAGTCAGATGTTATTAAAACCACACCCAAGGCCTTAAGTAAGTTTTGATGGCTGCTGTCTTCTTCTTTAGCTGTTTAACTGCAACGAGTGCGTTGATGATATGTTGTCAGTGCTAGCACACATTTGTCTGAAAAGAATAAAGATATTGTCTTAAAATACATTGCACATTAAATAAATATACATTAACTATATAAATATACATACATACACCTAATATTATACAATAAAAAATAACACGAAATATTTTTCAACATTTAATGTTTGTAATTTACATTATTATTTTAATTTACTACTACAAAACGAAATTATTCAGTTTCTAATATAATTATAACTTTTATATTTTTCACAACGTAATGATAATACAACTCGTATAAAATTATATCTTCAAATTAGCTTTTAAATAATGTAAAATTTTTAACGAATATGATATTCACACGTGTAAGGTTATATAGTTACAGCATATTACAAATAAAATAAGATACAAAATTTATTATAGACGATAAAATATTTGTGAAATATTTATAAATGATCAAAATTACGATAGGCCGTGATATTTGATCGCAAGGTTTATATGTATAAATACGAAATTATTATTATTATTATTATTGAATCTAATGTTATAAGTCAATCGTATATGAATACTATACACATGTTTACTAGTTTGTCTTCATACTCATTACTTCCACTTGTCATATACTGGAATAAAACTTTTTCAGGGCGCAGGTTCAGACCCGGCTTTTAGAACATACCGCGTGATTGAAGAAGGTCACGTGGCACGTTTAATGTTTTATTGCGACATGCAGGGTAGGGAATGTAGGATCCAGTTATCTATAGTTGAAGGGAACATTGACGCCATTATGTCGACATGTCTGCCATGAACGAGAATTTCGCGGTATAAGATTAAAATTTTTTATTGAACTTATTTTGAACAATTATCGGGTATCGCTTACATATATCGATTATAAACGGGACTTTTAAAAATTACGTGGAACAATTACAGCTATATCCTTGCAGCTATCCAGATGTTTGATTTAGTTTTAATAATTATAATAGTTTCCTAACATAGAATATTTTGAACTCACTAGAATATAACATCATCTAACAATGAAATATCACTTTTGTTCACTTCACATACCTGATTTAGTGACACGCCTATCATTCCATTGAAAAATGTTTGTCTCCAGTATTAAGTATAACGTGAAACGATGAAACACGACACCATGTACGTGCATACGCATACATACGTATACGCATATATGTGTATACAAATGTAATTTCGTCGCCTCTTGTAAGCAAGTAGGAAGCCTTCGTTAGCGAGTTCTCTCGATTGATCAATCGGTGAAAAGAATAAATGTTACGTGTAGAGTTTGCCTTGATGTCCCGCGCATTCCAAATACAACATCAATACGCGCACATGATACACATATCGCGCAATCCCCCAAAAACCATGCTACTACAGCCTAACACAGTAATGTAACTAATCACGAACAATGATTACTGCCGACCTTACGTTCAGAATGGCTAAAGAAACGAATATCAGCGCATGCTCCAATCACGATTGTCCAACTACAGTGCTGACATAGAAATGTACCAAATGTTTTTCGAATAAACACAATATAGAGAATGCACGAGGAAAAAACAAAGTTTCAAAAAAATCATCGCCAATCGGGACGGCTACAGCCACTTTGCACGTTTCTCATATTTATTTATATGCCAATTTCACCGTTTGTTAATTTATAGCCGTATTATATACGACACGTGAAGTATCTACATGTATTTCAAATGTCGAATCACAGACTTTTGCACCGACTACATTATCGTGAAGTTCTAACTGATCTAAAACATTTCAAGATGGCATGTTAAGCCCGCCATTTTCAAATTTTTAAGGTAACACAAACTGTGTAATAAAATCTGCATGTAAAAATGAAACGTCATTTGTTCGAAAAGACATATATTATTAGATAGTACAATATAATTAAATACTCTAGTGATAAAATATCTGAATGAATCTTCGTTTAAAATTATTTAAATACAGAGTTAAAATATGCTTATTGGTTAAATAGTATAAATAAAGAAAGAATAATTTATTCATTCGAAAGGATAACTCTTGGTTTTTTTCACAATCCCTGTGCTTATCTTTGAAGGTTGTGTTGATTTTATTTTAACAGGTATTGCTTTCGAGATTTTTGTAGGTGGTTTAATCATCGATGTACGACTAATCGATGTATTAACTGTTTCCAAGTTTTGTGAAACACCGACTAGTGGTTCGGGGGAACTTTTCCTTGTCGCTAGTAAATCTCTAAAGTTTTTAAGAAATAAATACAATTTATTATTACTATTTAAATATCTAATGCAAAATAATAGGATCAAGACATACCTGTTAGAATAATCTGAATTAATCGTAAGATTTGTTTTACTTCTACTGTAATTTCCGCTTCCAAAAAGCTTCTGTCCCACGTTCGAGGGTTTTGTTAATGACGATGTATTAGAATTAGTCGTCGAAGGAATATAAAAGCTACTACGTCGAACTGTAGATTTCGAACGATCTTGCTCAATTTGCAGGCTTCTTCGTGGTATAGATTTAGGAAGTGTCGATTCGATATTGCGTCGTGCTTTCGGTGTTTGTCCAGCATTTACCAAACTCTTTCTCGCTTGCGATTGTTGCTCATGCGATAAGTGACTCGATTTTAATAAAGGTTTAGCATTGCTAATCGTGTTCGATCGATGTGATTTATAAGGACTGATGACAACAGCCGGTGATATATTTGGCGGTGCTGATTTCACGGATGCACAATCGTGATCTAATATAAGAATAAAAAATAACAGTTAATAATTTCCAAAAAGGAATTATCGTTCTTTAGAAAACATTTAATTAGAATACGATCACCTTGATTAGGTGATAAATCGTTCGACATTAACGGTTTCTTGAACATTAACATTTTAAGAGCTTTTTCCAAATTTTGCTGTGCTCCTAGAATATATTCGGTTATATTTTTAGGATTTCCGATTTCGCTTTGTAAAGAAATTTGTCCTAAAGAATTGGACAATTCGGCAACAGCGGTTGGGGAGCTTGTAACTTTCGGAGGAGAAGGTCGTGGTTCTCCGTCTAAACTTTCGATTTCGATATCGATATCCCATGTTTTTTGACGTACAAAAGCAGGTTTAGACGTGCGTATTGGAGATGCGGTATAATTAGCAAATATGTCAGGGTTCGTTGTATTTGTTTTCAATTTCTCAGAGGCATTCTAACATTATAGAATCGAATTAGTCAATAGGAACGTTAACGTTATGCATGAAATACTCACTTTCGAATTGACACTATGAAAACGCATTTCTGGTTGTGTATGACTTCGTGTTACTTCAACTTTTCTGTTAAATATGTCCATCGTAGCTTTAGGCTCACCAGATATATTATTTGTACGTGAAACATTTAAATTTGTCTCTATATTACGATTGACATCCGGTTCACCCGCGATCGTATCGAATAATTTATATGATACATCGCGTAAAACCCGAATAACATCCTTTGATAAACGAGGTAACAGATTACTACCAGTTTCCTCTACTTTTTGTGTAATATTATCCTGAAAGATATATTTAATTTCTTTACAAAATTTCTGGTTTCTTCTTTTTTTTTTTATTTTTACAGTAAATGCATAATTGTAGTCTCTAAACAGTAACACTTAAACGCAGTAAAGTTAATCGTAATTAATCGTATAAAAACAGGAACAATTAAATATAGAGTTCTTTTATTTTTTTACATACAGTACTTCCAATAGGTCCAGTGCCACTAATACTCCAAAAGGATGCGTCCTTGACATGATCAGGATTAGGACACCGACACGTGACTCCTTCTAATTCTAACACTGCTCTCATATTCGAAGTTTTGCATTCAATTGCTATTTTAAGCATCCCATTCTCAGGTGTCGAGACATTAGTTTCATTAGTTTTCGATATAATGGAATTATCATGCTTCTCAAACGAAAGCAGTTTAAAACCGATCGCCTGTAGAAAACTTGCTAATGTGGATACATCTGGTTTCGTTGGATATCGAATATCCCGCATTTCCTCGCTGCACGATTCAACAGTATGCGCATGTACACCGTTTATCCATCTAAGCACCCACTGATAAAACTTTCGTTGTGCAACAAATTGAGAAGCAGTTTGACTACTAAAAGAACACGTGTTAGTATCCATCTCGGGCATACGTAAACTGAAGAGAACAAGGAACAAGCTGTTCTTAGAATTGTGTTCAAATTTTTTTTGATACCGGCAACCGAAATTGTTAATAATGAACACATATTGGTTTTGGAATATGTAACAGTCCTATCATCAAACTGTAAACATTGCAAATACTACAAGTAAATAGAAATGTTGATATGCATAATTTGAATAGGAATATTTTTCTACATTAAAAATTATACAATATATGTATTCGATAATACATAATTTAAACTTGAAGTAGAGTTTTATTCCGCGGCATATCAAAGAGAGCATGTTATCATAACACAAATGGAATGACATTATGTAAATGCTTATTCAGTATTAAAGTTCGCGTTGTTTAGAAATATGTTATAAAAATATAATTTCTAAGCAGTTGATTATTGACATTCAAATTTTACACATTATTATATAATGTTCCATAACTTATCGTGTATTGAATGTCTTCTTGGTTATATTGAAAAAGCGGTAAACATAAAAAATTATTTTTATTTTTCTGAATGAACAAATTATTTTCATTAATTAGCGATTTTATATTATTTTTTACAAATCTTGAATTTACTTCCACCCATTTCCTGGAACTTTTTTATTTTGAATCATTGATAATCGGAAATTTTTTATTACAGAATTTGTAAAGAAATAAACAGTTTTGCAATATACAAACAAATGTTCTTCAAATCTGTTGTTGTAGTTGCAGCTACTGCAACACAAGTACTCCCACATTCCTTCTTTATAAATAAATATAGAAAATTTAGAGCTAGATATGGGTAAGTTCAAAGCAATAGAAAGAAATTTTATAATTCAGTATTTAGTAATTTTGTCAAATTTTTAAATACAGCTTAGATGATAGAGAAGTACCAATTCGGGAAGATATTAAACGAAGGTGCAAAGAAGTACTGGATGATATAAATTTATCAGAAAGTGATAGACAACGTATTCAATTTTTTAGCGCTCATGATATAGATGTATTCCATGCAGGAACAATACAGGCAAAATATGGTGCTATTATTGGGATTCCAGCAAATTTTCAGTATCAGGATATTAATGATATAAATGAACAATCTATAACACTCCAAAATGTATTAATTGATTGGGATACAAATGCTGGCAAACAATTTCAACGTTCTTTAATACTTTCAGAGAATGCTCAAAAATTTGCATTAGCCCAACATGTTTTAATAGTTAAAGAACTTGATATGTTTTATCGAAGTGTATTTATGTTGATTGATTCATGCATCGGAATTACAGCTTATCAAATAATTCATAAAATATTCAAGCTTGATAAACAACGGAAAATTAATCGCTTTTTTTATATGATTATTATTACATTTGGTACTATTTTTTGTTGGTTGTTAACAAAAGATGGATTGCATAATTATAGGGAACTTCAGGTTAATAAAGAATTAGCTAAGCTTGGTCCACAGTACATTCAAGGAGGTGCAGAATATTATGAAAAATTATCAGAGAGGAACAAAGCTTTAAGAATTCTGTTGGGTAATAAGGGCAAAAATTTATTTACACATAATGGAAATGAATCTTCTTTGTTTAGACAAAAACGCTTACCGATTTCTCAGCAAATAGATTACTTTAATTCAAAACTACAGGATATTCAAATATTGTAATGTAAATTATTTTTTTCTGTGTAAATTAAAGCAATATCAATAAACTGAGTCATAAACTTATCAGTGGTATTATTTAATTTTTAAACGAATTATATTTATTAATACATATTAATTACATAATTTATATACATTATGAAAAGTATTATTTCTAAAAATGTTTATCTTCGTGAAATAAAAATAGTTATAAAATATTATATAGTTTTCACAATTCTTGCAACCTGTTATATAAAAAATATACAGGCAAGCAAATATATGTAAATTAATGGCAACTTTGTAACAGTAAATGTTTATTCTATTAACAAATTTATAAACGATTATAAAAGTTAATTAGAACATAGCGTGTTTGTAAAATGAATAATATTTATAACCGTTTTTCTAATAGAATACATATACTATGGGAGCAAAGTACTCGTATCTAACAATGCTTTTATCGGTAAATTGTGCAAAATTTTTTACAGTATATACTTCTACATATTATATATTTATAATCTTGGCAAAATAATAGCCGTTTCTTTAAAATTCATGTTTCATAAATAAATACAAGATACTTACAAGCTAATATACAAAAGTACTTACACAATTTTTAAATATACATTATTTTGCACTACGTAAGACCCAAAGAGCCAAGCTGAAACATCAAGTAATTTAAATTTTAAGCAAAGGTAATATTATGCGACATATTTACTAGTAAACTTTAGGGACATGTAGTACGTAACTGAGGTCAATAAAACATGTTTAAGAAATTAATTTTAATTATACATATTTATTCTAAATTTTTTTTTAAAGATGTTTTATAAGAGTCATTTATTAACTTAATAATTCTTGAAACATTTATTTTAATATGTACTACATGCTCTTGAAGTTTGGCATAAATCTGTAAAGTCTCTTTACCAATGTCATCTTATCTTCTTCCTTCTTAAGTATTTTCGCTGTTTGCTCTTGATCAAATTTAACAACCGCAGCAATTACTCTAGCAAGCACCATTGTTTCTCTTCCCATCATATATTCAAATAAAATATTTCTTAAATATTCAATTTCCGTTGAATCCTCTAAGGTATCATGTCTTAACTTTACTAATTTCCGAAGTTCGGTTAATTCTCGTCTTTGAGCAGTTAAGGTTTGTTGAAGAGTGTAGAAAGAGCCAGTATTGGATTGTACAGCTGCCATTGCAACTCGTGAAGTACTCTCTAATTCCTAAGTAAAATTTGACTCATAATTAATTTTAATGTTTCGCTTATAAAGATTACTTTCATTTAATTATGCATTGAAAAATAATAATATAGTAAAATATAATTGATAGAATTAAATTTAATGCAATAAAAAAACTTTACCTTGTCGATTAAATCACTTTGTATATCAGGCTGAAAGATATAAATATAAATAAAATAACAAAAGGTAAAATATAACAATTGTAAAATTGAAATAAGTAAAAATAACATAAGAAAGATTCGAGAACAAATAGAATATGTATGTATGAACAAAACTAGCTTATATGTTTTATAATATTGTTTTAACTGACCCTCCTTTCATTTCGCCATTCTCTTGTTAATTCGTTAATTTCTTCCTCGTGTTTCACTTCTAGTTTATCAGTTTTTTGTTGTACAATTAATTTCCACTTTTTCTCAATTTCTTTGATTTCATCTGCATGCTCTTTCTTCATCAATGTAATTTTCTCCATTAACTGATTTATATCTTTGGATTTTTGTGCCATCAGATTCTTATTTTCTAGTATTAAATTTTCAATCTGTTCGGATTTTGCTGTTAATTCTACTTGAAAATCTTTCAACTGTTCCTTGTATTGTTGGATAAGATTAGATTCATAATTTTGTTGACGATCTAAACAAAAATATAATAATTATTAACAATGTATTAAAATAATATATTTACTCTAAGGAATCAGTTAAGAATGTTCACAAACTTGAATGGAAAAGATTTTCAATTTACCAAATCGTTTTTCTAATGCAGCATGTAGCTCTTCTTCTTTATCATGTAACTGAGCTTGAAATTCCTTAACTAATTGTTTCAATCTCATACTTTGCTCTTCTTCGTTTGTTTTTAATTCCTCCTTTAATTTCTCTGTTTGGTTCTTTAATTCGTTATTGACGATTTGCATTTGCAACTCTTTCGCTTGGAATGTTATTAACGCTTCGTCCAGTTGTGTTTCTAATTGTTTATTTTCTTCTTGTAACCTATCACTTTCCTTAATGAAAGAATCATCTGTACTTGCACCGCTATTTACATTCTGTATTTTCTCTTGTAAAACAATATTCGATTCTTTAAGAATTTTTATCTCTTCCTGTAATTTAATAATCGTTTCATTTAAATGTTCAATAGTATTTTTTGATGCTTCCATTTCTATTACTGTTTCTTCATCCAACGTTGAAGACTTCAACCTTTCGATTTCTCTTAACAATTCCATATTTTTGGTATCTAATAATTTTAATTCTGCCACTTTCTCATCTACTGTAAGTTTTAATTCCTCTAATTCTGTTGTTAATCGTCCCTTTTCTACACTTTCATTTTCTATTTGAGATAATAATTGTGTATTTGTAGTATTCACTGTGTCAAGTTCACTTTTTAATTCAATATTACTAGATTCTATATTTTGTAAATTGGAAATCTTAGATTCTAAATTATTTACATAAGACTGAAGTTTTGTATTGACAGAATTTACTTTTTCTAATTCTATAATTTTATTTTTCAAGGATAAAGTTTCATTGATCAATTCGTTATTTTGTAACTGTATTTCCTCTAAATTCGATTTTGTTTTGTTTAACTTATCTATTTCTAATTTTAAATTACTAGTTTCTTCTTCAAAAGCTTTTAGTCTTTGAACTTCCTTATTTAAAAGTTCTAAATTCATTAAAAGTTCCTTATTCTGTTCTTCCTGTTCTTTATTATTTTTTAAATTTAAATTTAATTTATAAACTTCGTTATTTAAATCCTCATTTTCTTTTGCAATATGTTCTTTCATTTTTTCCGCTTTCTCCTTGTACGAAATTAATTCTTCAATTTGAGCATTCAGTTTCTGACTGTTAGACTGTGATTCTGTATTTAACAGTTCAATTTTACTTTTCAAATTGTCTATATCTCGACTTTGTTCACTTAAACTATTTTTGCATAATTCAATTTCGTCATTTAATCGTTTATTTTCACTTAATAATGTTTCATTGTGTTTTTCATAATTTGTTACTTTTCGTTTCAATTCTTCATTAGACTCGTTTAATTCTTGATTGTATTTTAGAAATTCGTTTTGTTTATCTTTCAAACTCTTATTTTCTAAGTTGATTTCACTTTGAATTAATTTTAACTGCTCTAATTCGGAACTAATACTTGAATTATCGTTTTTTAATGTTGCTATTTGGCAGTTTTCAAATTTTAATACATTCATTTCGTTTTCCAATGTTTCCAATTGCTGTAATAATTCTGTATTTAAAGTTTTCACTTCGTTAACTTCATCGTTTAATTTCTGAATTGTGGCGTCTTGTTGTTGTTTTAGGGTTTTAAACTTTTTCAGTTGGCCGAGTTTCGCCTGTATTGTTTGTTGCAACGTTTTGTTAGAGTTTATAAGTTCTGCAATTTCTTTTTCACGTTCTTCAATTAACTTTGCACGATTCTCGTCTTCAACTTTCAAATGATCTAGACAACTTTCCTTGCTTTTTAATTCTTCGTTTAACATAACAATTTCTTTATTCTTTTCATTTATATTTTCATTTAAAATTTTAATCTCTGATTGTAAAGTGGTTATTTCCTCTCCTAATTTATTGCAATTAGAGTTTTCATATTGTAATAATGTAATAGTTTGAACTGCTTCCTCATATTTCTGTTTTAATCCTTGCAATTCATTTCTCTCGCTATTAGCCTCTTCAAGTTGGGTTTTCAAATCACATATTTCATTGGAAAGCAACTGATTCGTGTCATTTACATTCCTAAGTTCTTCCTTCAAAGATTCCGATTCTGTAGTTAATAATTTCATTTTTTCGGGTAAATTTCTCAAGTCATACAGTTTGAAAGAAAGATTATCAATTTCGGCTATAAGTTTACGATTCTTTGCATCAACTTCATTTTGTTGTTCTAATTTTATAGACATTTCTTTTAACTGTTCATTATAATTTGCCAAATTCACTTCCAGATTAGCTTTAAGACACGTAGTATTTTTTAGTTCTGTTTGCAATTGATCATATTTTCGTTTGAGCTCTTCAAATTCTTTCAATTGAATTTGTAAATTTTGTGTATCATTATTTTGAGTGATGTTACTTGCTTTGACAAATGTATTAAATTCATCCTTTAAAGCGGAAATCTGATCATTAAATTCTGTGAAATGTTTCACTAGGTTGCTTTTAATGTACAAGTTATCTTCCTTCAATCTCTGAGTAAAAGTTTTATAATTTAAAATATGTTTTATTAAATTGCTTTTCTCTTCATGAAGTATTTCAGTGTTAGAACTATCTGCTCGAAGTTTGTTTTTAAGATCAGTGATAACAGATTTAAGTTCACTACATGTTTCTAATAATTCAGTATTTTTACTTTCTAACTCGTTATTTAATTTATTTATTTTTGTATTGTCTTGTATCTGTTCTTTAAGAGTTTTTATTTCCGTATCTTGACTTAATAGCTTTTCTTTAGTTTTCTCAAGCATTGTCGCATATTCGTGAACTTTAGCATTATAATTTTCGCATACTTTGTCTCTATCAATTAAAGCATTTCTCATATTTTCTAATTCTTTATCAACACTTTGTATAGTCGCTTGTAATTTTTCAATCGTTGTTTCTGCCTCTTTCATTTTTTCTTTAGCGACAATTTTTTGCGCATCTTGTTCATTCTGAAGCTCTACAAATTTTTGTTTGGAATTTGAAAGCTCCATGTATAATTTATCTTTCTCAGTTTGATATTCTTTAATAAGCTTTTGTAATTCTTCTAATTTACTTTTCACTTCTTGAAGTTCAATTTCTTTTTCGTCTAGTTTAGATTTTAAATTCTGATGTATCTCACTATCATGTACCTTTGTACCTTTTTCTATATTTTCTTTATTACAATCGTCCTCGTGATATTTCAAGTTTATTTTTTCCTCTAAATTAATTAGCTTTTGTTGCATTTCTTGTTGCACAGGTTTTAAAGCTTCTGGCTTCCCCTTTGAAATATCTTGCACAGCTTCTTTCCTTTCTGAATCTACATTTTGTGTACTATGTAATGCTTTGAACTTTTCTAATTCTACTTTATATTTATTAATAACATCATTCAGGTTGTCCTTAGATTCTGTCATATGCTTCAATTCTAATTGCAACTTTTTTATTTGCTCCTCCTTGTCTTCTAATTCCCTGTGTATCGAAAGTTTATTCTCAGCTAGTGATATTACGGATTCTTCTTCGCGTTTCTTTAAAATAATCATTTGATCTGTTAAGTTTTTAATTTCTGTACAAGCACTATTCAATTCCTTTTCTTTTTCGGTATATGAAGCTTTCAATATTTCGTGGGCCGATTCTAACGTATTTTTCTCTGTTAATACTTCGGTAAATTTTTCTTTATTTCGTTTCAAAGACTCCTTATACTTAAGTACCACGTTTTCTAATTTCTTTAGTTTATCTTTTAACTGTGTATTTTCAAGTAATAAAGCATTTTCATTAGAATTAACTGATGATTCGGTATTTAGATCAATCAGATTATCTTTCAAATTTTCTTTATGATCATTAGTAACATCTGACAATGTAGCTTCCAAATTTGGTCCACATGTTTGCAAAAGTTTTATCTGTAATGAAAGTAGCATTATAATTTAGCTCTTAACAGTAATTTTTCAAACATTACCTTTGTATTTAATGTATTTATTATATGATCCTTTTCCTCAATGTCATTTCTTAATGCTTCTTCTAAATGAGCTTTTGCCTGCTGTTCTAGCTGACATTGTTCTTTCAGATCAGCTATCCGTCTTAATACTTTATCTTGAGTTTCAACTAAAACTGATTCTAACTTGCCTTTTACCCTTTCTAATTCTCTATAATGTGTTGCTAGATCTGTATATCTTCCACGATATTTGTGATATTTTGCTTGTACTTTTCGATATGCTGAATATATTTGATCTTTTGTAACCTTCTCCAATTGAGGACTAATATTTTCATCTATCTCACTAGCAGACTGATCCATATCAGACTATAAAAGTAGCAAAAATAAATAATTAATTGTATTCAAAACATTAAAAGAAACAATTATATTTTAAATTTACATAGTTATCATTGAAATACCTGCAAATGATATAAATTAGCAGGAGTTTCATAAATTGGAAAGAGAGATGAAGTATCACTAGTAACACTGCTAATTGATGACCTCCTAGATATGCCTATAGAATTTAATGTAGGTGATATTAAATCTACATTTTGAAAACCATGTTTAGCAGGACTATTTTTGGGAGTCTCTGCAAAGAAAATCTTTCTATATTTAAAACTTTCAATATTATGTTTATTATAAATTCATATTTTTATAAATTAGAGTTCTAAGAATATGTCAAACATCTTACTATTTTTATTATCATACAAAACTTAAGTTTTATGATATGATTAAACTAAGAGACTTAGATATATATTAGAACAAACATAAAAAAATCATAACTTACCATCTCCTTCTTCTGTTAAACTAAAATTGTCATTAGATGCAGATAATTCCTGTACTGAACTACTGGATAAAGCAGGAGATACAACTGCCTGTATTAAACCAACTTATTAATAAATATGATATGCATTTAAATTTTATTATAATTATATCAGAAATGAATATTTTCCTAAATATGTTATCATAGATACTCATTTCTAATATTAAATAATTTAAAGGAAGGTTTTTCACAAGTGTATGATACTTTTATCATATTAAAGAAACATTTAGAAATGAATATATAATTCATATTTCAATTATAAGTGAAATGTCAAACCTGTGCTAATTGCTGCATGCTCGCCTGTAATCTGGCAGGCGATTGTTTCATTTCTTCTGCTATTTTATCTTTAAACTTTTTAAACATTTTTGTTAAATTGTACGAATTTTCGTCGTTTTATTAGATTATGCGAATTTCCATAGACGAGTTTACGTGGAATTAGGTTGGAATCGAATACGATAGGCGTCGAAATTTAAACACAAGCAGAAATGCATTATCCTATGTTGCTTGAAAAGACATTACAGAAAAATTTACAAACCATCGATTACCAAACGTGATACTTCAATTCTTTGAGATAATTCGGTTTTATTACAATACTATAAATTTCGCGTGAAAACCATGTATACGTATGTAGACAGAGCTATTTCCATTGATGTCGATGTCAGAAGATTGCTATCTCGCACGAATAAACTGTCAGAGATGTTCATTCAAACAAAAAAATATTAAAATTATAATTAATTGTACAGTTTCTTTATATTTGAATGATTTTATTTTTTCACATTTATTTGGCTTTATTTAAAGTCAATTTGTAAAGAATTTTAGATAGGTAAAAATGAAAATAATTTTAATAAGAATTGAAATCCGATACAATATAGGGTGATCATAAAATTTATATTTCCAACATAAGCACTGTCAATATTTAATATTTTTCTATGATGTAATCAAATATGTAACAAATAGGTTAATATAATAAAGATATACTAGATTTATGTAATTATAATGAAAGCATAAAAGGTAATGTTTAATTGTAAGTTAAAGAACGCATTTGTACTTTACAATCACTGTATATATATAAATCAGTTGCCTTCACTCATTGAGTACAAATACAACTTGATATAGTTTGTGTGTGGAGTAGTATACTGCTGCTTACATACTTTAATTTTGCAAAGAATTGTAGATATTGATGTTTAAATAATAATTCGATTTTCAATGATTTGATATAAAACAAGAATACCTTTATTCTTAAAAATATGGTATAGTATTACTAAACGTAAAGTAAACACTTACTAATTAATAACCTTCTTTCTTGTAGATGTAAAGTTTATTTAAATTCACAATTTCAATAAGTTTAAATTTTAAATTGGAATTTTATATTATACTTTGCATTTTATTATATTTTTGTATCGTTGCGCGATATTCGATGATATACAATAAAGTTTTACTTATAACCAAAATTTCCTTGAAGTGCACGTTCAAAAAGTTGTATACTTCTAGAATTTATTTAAACCTTCGTCCGTTATTATAACATATTATTTCGGAAACGTTTTAATTTTATTTTTATATTTAACCTATTGTTTATTACAATATGTTATAGGCTTCAAATGATGGTATACCTCCACCTGCTGCAGTACCTGGGTTTCCACCAGCTACTCCAAACATTGCTTCCAGTTTTGTACCTCCTATAATGCCTACTGCACCTTTTATACCTCCCCCTAGCCTACCACCTGGTCCACCGGGTATAATGCCACCACAGTTTTCTATACCTCCTCCTGGTTTTAGTTTTCCAATTACTGCTGCTCCTCCACCAGATGCTGGAGTTATAGGTCAATACTTTTACGTAGGGATACTTGACAATTTTTAGAAGTAGTATGTTTTATTTAAATATCACTTATATTTTAGCTGCTCCTCCTCAAATAACAGCACCAGGTATTCCTCCTCCAGCACCTATAGCAAGTGAAACCACATCAGGTGTTCAATCTATTGGAGCAACGGAAAAGAAGACTGATTGGACTGAACATAAAGCTCCTGATGGAAGAACATATTATTATAATAGTGTTACGAAACAATCTTTGTGGGAAAAGCCGGATGAATTGAAAACTCCTAGTGAATTACTTTTATCACAGTGTCCTTGGAAAGAATATAAATCAGAGAATGGGAAAGTTTATTATCATAATGTAACAACTAAGGAATCTAGGTGGACTATACCTACAGAGCTAGAAGAATTGAAAACAAGAATTGCAGCTGAGGAGGCTGCAGCAACGGCTGCAGCAGTTGTTGCAAGTGCTACAAATACGTTAGTAAATCTTACATTCTTTATAATCAGTAGTATAATAAAGGTATAGAAGAATACAATTATAAGTAATAATCGATATTTCGGTTTTCCAGTATAGTTCCTGCAGCTATGCAGCATTTATCCCCAAATATTGCTATTACAAATACATCTCAAACTAGTACACCAGAACCAGGTGGAAAGTCTGCAATTGAGCAAGCAATGGCTGCAACTCTTGCAGCAATAAACATTCCTACACCACCTGCAAAGCCAGATGAAGATAGTAATTCCGCGAAAGGCTCGGCAAACGATAGCCGTACCAGTACACCTGAGCCGAAAATGCAGTTCAAAGATAAAAAGGAAGCAATTGAGGCATTTAAAGAATTATTAAGAGAAAGAGACGTACCATCGAATGCTACATGGGAACAGGCGGTGAAATTAATTCAAAGTGATCCTAGATATCCGCAAATGAAAAAACTGAACGAACGTAAGCAAGCATTCAATGCGTATAAGACACAAAAGCTTAAAGAAGAACGTGAGCAAGAAAGATTAAGGTAAGTAGCATTGTATAGTATTATGCAAGGCTGAAATTTAAACGTATGAGAAAAAAAAAAAACAGAAAATGTGACAAATTGTGTCAAACAGATTGAAAAAAGCCAAAGAAGATTTGGAGCAATTTTTGTTAGAAAATGATAGAATGACAAGTACGACGAAATACTACAAATGCGAAGAAATGTTTGGAAATTTGGAAGTATGGAGAGCTGTCGGCGATTCAGATCGTAGGGATATTTACGAGGATGTTATTTTTAATTTGGCTAAACGTGAAAAGGAGGAAGCAAAGCAACTGAAAAAGAGAAATACTAAAAGATTGGCCCAAGTTTTAGATACCATGACTGATGTTACATATAGAACTACTTGGCAAGAGGCACAAGCATTACTCTTGCAACATGCAGCTTTTGCGGAAGATGCAGATTTATTAGAAATGGATAAAGAGGATGCTTTACTCGTTTTTGAAAATCATATACGTCAATTAGAGAAAGATGAAGAAGAAGAAAAAGAGCATGAGAAAAAACGTAGGAAACGGCAAGAAAGAAAAAATAGAGACGCGTTTATAGTAAGTTTCGCGGTGTTTCGAAATTCTGCATCGTATTTACAATTGACTTATTTTGTTGGAAAAACTTCTTTTTCAGAGTTTACTCGACGAATTGCACGAACAAGGAAAGTTAACGTCAATGTCGCTTTGGGTAGAACTGTATCCAATGTTATCAGCCGACTTGAGATTTTCTGCTATGCTTGGACAATCTGGATCAACTCCTCTGGATCTTTTTAAATTTTATGTCGAGGATTTGAAATCCAGGTTTCACGACGAGAAGAAGATCATAAGAGAAATCCTGAAAGATAAAAATTTCGAGGTGCAAGTTAACACCACTTTCGAAGAGTTTGCTACCGTCGTATGTGAAGATAGAAAATCTGCCACATTGGATGCAGGCAATGTAAAATTAACGTATAATTTATTACTCGAAAAAGCTGAGGCACGGGAAAAAGAGCGGGTGAAGGAAGAAACTCGGAAGTTTAAAAAATTGGAAACGTTTTTCAAAAATTTGCTGAAGTCCCTTAATGTGGATTATCAAATGACGTGGGAAGATGTGAGAAGTAAAATTGAAGAAGAGCCAGACTTCAAAGCGATAACATTAGAAAGCGAAAGAGTTAGAATTTTTAAGGAATACCAACATGAACTTGAAGAGAGTTGCAGTCATCATCATATTAGAAGTAAGAAGAAAAAGACCAAAAAGGTGAAACGAAAATCACGGTCCCGATCACACAGTGTAAGTGTATAATATAATATTAGAATTCTAGGATTTATTTACAAATTAATGTTTATGGAATTATTATAAATTATTTTTTCATAGGAATCGGAAGGCAGTGACAAAGGTTTAAAGAAGAAAAGGCACAAGTCACGTTCTCCAAGTGTTCCTAGCAAATCAGACAGTTCTGAATCTGATTCTAGAAAGTCGAAAAGAAAGAAGAGTAAAAAGAAGAGAGGTCGCAGTCATTCCGTAAGTGGAAATAATTGCATAATATGATTAATCGAATTTTAATTTATTTGAAATAAGCAATTTTACGAATTCGTTTATACAGCGATCACATTCAAGACTTCCGTCCTCCGAAGAGTCTCCGGAAAGGAAACGTAAAGAAGAAAAGCACAGAAGAGCTTCCGCTCATAGTGAAGGATCTGTTACTGAGAATGCTGAACATCACGAACTTTCAGAGGACGAGTTAGAAAAGCAAAGAGCGCAACTGTTACGCGAACTACAAATGCAGCAAGAAGACAATTGAAAAATTTCTACTTGCCGATGTCTTATGTAATTTTAGATAATTACAATATTAAATTAAATGTTATTTGTACAAATTGAATTATTCTTTTATTTGATAAATATATTGGTAAAGTTTCTTTACAATTCCTAGTCAAAGAAAGGAACCAGAAAAGTTGAAAGCTACCAGCAGTTTCTAATTGTGCTATGAATCATAAATTTACGAAAATAAATTTTCTTATATAATGTACCTGTGATTTACACTTTCATTATACATTTTTCCAAGAGTAGTTTCTGCGATTCGTTATATTTTCAGATTTTTGAGACACATACGTGATACGAGGCAATTTTGTTACGAGAGAAATTTGTCGAAATACTTTCGTTTGAAGAAAGCAACAAAAAATTATTGTACTTCATTTTACAATGTTTAATTGTGTAATTCACAAATTAATAGCAGTTATAAAGTTCATATTATTATTGTACTTAGATATTAAAACTTTCATTCTATGATTTTAAACGATCTTCCATGAACATTATGGAATAATTTTAAATAAAAAATTTTATTAGATACTCAGTACACGTTTAACGTTTATACCGCATATTAGCACTTGTGGTATATTTTTATTTGTGAATTAATGAACGCCCTATTTTCGGAATCTCATTACGGCCCTGTTTCATAGTCGAATTGACGGAGGGTGGGGTACATATGGAGGGAGGTTTGGCTCACTATTTGCTCGATGGTTGCCACTGTCGACTTTCGTAGTTTCGATAGTCCAGTATCTTAATCGGTCTTTACGGTGATTATTGTGAGCAAGCCTCATTGATAGTTCAATAGAATTCGTACGACTCAGGTGAAGGTGTTCATGTAAAAAATTATCCAAGGAAGTAAATAAAATAAGAGAACAATGTTGAGTCTTTGCCGTCAAGCTTTAATAGCTAACAGTCAAAAGTGAGTAGCCAAATATGAGAATGCTAGAGGGACATGTTATTTGCGAAACAAAAATTTGATAATCTTTGTTTTACTGTTTCACCACGCACACCAATGCCTGCCATAGTATATATTGATTATTTCCGTGCATTGACATACGCACCATATAACAAATGATCACGTAAATGAAGGGGCGCGCATGTATGTGATGTTAGCTTATCGGTGTGTTATGGGTCCTTCGATTCGTTTTCTTCGTCTAATTTTCTCTGCTCGTATGTTACCTCTTCGTTTACAAAAAGGATAGACTACTTTGCGGATACCATCGGAATTTTCCATTCTAAAACGGACGTGAAAGGTGTTTTTCGATAACTCGTCAATTAACATTTTTGACAACGTATTTTCGTTTACACGAATTTCTTCGTGAACTTTTTTCTTTAACAGTTTATCTACTGTCTCCCTCGTCGAATGTCTTTTGTTTTCGCAAAAATACTGTACCTTGTCAAATTTAACGATCGTATGACTTAATATTAAATCATCGCGTTATGCAAATAAATATATCGGGGTATAGAAACTCGGAAGCATGCATTTCAACGTTATGCAGTTTATAACTTGTACATTAATCATTTTACCGGTGGTGTGTCGTGTCACTTGTGCTATATGCATACATTAATTCTAATCGTTTTGCCAAATGATTGTTATAAAATTCTTCAATGAATATTCATATTTTCAAACAATTAGAATGCGTAACAATATTATTTAGTTTTTAATTAAATACTTTTATTCCTCGAATATACGCGCGTCCTTGAAACATATTTTTACAGACCAACACATATGCATATCACTCAGAGTAACACCTGCAATAGCGCACATTATTTTACCATCTGCTTGTAAATGTGTAAATCACATAGCGATTTTATACGATGGCCTCGATATTCGTTGATCGATATGTGATTTTCCTTTAAGTTTACTACCAATTCTCGTTAACCACAAACGTACAAATTTGCTGAAAATAATTTGTTAATGTTTAACGAATAGAAATATAACATTTTACGATATGTTGGAAGGGAACGTTCGTATTATTAAAAATGAAACATTTTCACCTTGAAATCACGGTCTATAATTAAAACGAGCGTATCTTTAATATCGTTTCATTCATTTCACCCATTTAATTTATCTACAATTTCATTGACTTCAATCAATTAGGATAAATTTTGTTATCGATATTTTTTGTTCCGCATAATTAGTACCGAAAGTGATAACCGTAATAACACGGGTTTCTGAGATTGTGTTACATAATGCTCTGACCATGGTGTCGGTTTGATACATCTAAGCAAGTTTAAAATAAAGTCTTTCTCTCCTCAAAATAATTTCTCTCCTTTCTTCATTTATGTAACGTATTACTGGAATTTTTTTTTTAGTGAAATTTTGTAAACGGACGGATCCTGTTTAATATTTTTTAACAATTATATTAAGATTTTTTAATTATTTTATATATTTATAAAATATCTCAAATAAATAACATTTTTCACTCTTATTTTTATTTATTCATATGATAAATAATTTTTCGTATTTTCATATTATTGTTTTTTATTGATTGCAATAAATCATAGTTTATGAACATCATTTGTAGATGAATGTACAAAGTTAATATATATGTCTTTAAGGAATCCTTATGTTGAAGATAACATTATAGGTTTAGCTCTTATACAGAGTACATAGATAAATATTTACAGATGATATCAAGACAAGCTTAAAAGCTAATATGTACTTCTTCCATTGATTTCATTATGCTGTATATATAAGTAAATATAGATATAAGTACATTTATAAGCAATTAAAGTAGGAAATATGACAATACTTGGAAAAATGTCAAAAAATAAAATAATCCAGATTTTTAAATTTTTATCACTGAAAAATATACACATTTTATATTTTATGACCAGGGTCAGTGCAAGGTGCTTAGGAACAATAGTACCAGTACCCAATCCTCCTGAATTTCCATTAGAAAATGAACCTATCCTTACTTATAAAAGGGGTAGCTCTGAAAGGGCTGACCTGGAAAAGGTTTTGGATAAAATGTCCAAGGAATGTGAAGAAGTACCACTGGTCATTGGAAATGAAGAAATTAAAACTGATTTATGTAAATACCAAGTTATGGTAAGTTATGAAATAATTTGATAATAATTTTTTAAAATTCGATAATAATAATTTAAATAGCAACAAGAAAACAAAATTATATACTAGTGATGATAATGTCTGTTTCAGCCACATAATCATAAAGCAAAGATTGCAAAGTATCATTGGGCAACACCTGATCTAGTCAAAAAGTCAATAGATGTTGCTGTAAAAGCTCAGCGTGAATGGGAGAAATGTCCATTCGAAAAACGTTTAGGCATCTGGTTGAAAGCAGCTGATTTAATGGCAAACAAATACAGACAACAATTAAATGCTGCCACAATGCTTGGACAGAGTAAAACTGTTATACAAGCAGAAATTGATAGTGCAGCAGAATTAATTGATTTCTTTCGAATGCACGGATATTTTGCTAAAGAGGCTCTAAAATATCGTCCAATCTCACCAAATCCTAAAGAAACACTGAATTCCATGAGATACAGAGGGATGGATGGTTTTGTTGCAGCAGTATCACCATTCAACTTTACTGCTATTGGTGGTAATCTTAGCTATACACCTGCTCTAATGGTTTGCATTTTTTTCTATTATTTCGTTTGTACAAATGTTGTCAAATAGACGAATTAAATATCGTAAATGAAAAATCGGTACATTAATATAAAAGGGATTTGTATACAAATTTTTCAGGGCAATGCAGTTCTTTGGAAACCATCTGATACAGCTTTACTTTCTAATTGGTGGATCTTTAAAATATGCAGGGAAGCTGGTGTACCACCAGGTGTAGTAAATTTCGTTCCATGCGAAGGCCCTGTGTTTGGCGACACAATAACTGCTTCGCCTTATTTGGCTGGAATTAATTTTACCGGATCGGTCCCGACGTTTAATCGCTTATGGATGCAAGTGGGTCAGAATTTGGCAAAGTACAAGAATTATCCCAAATTAGTAGGTGAATGTGGTGGTAAAAATTATCACTTTGTACACCCGAGCGCTGACGTACAGTCGGTTGTAAGCGGAAGCATAAGGAGTTCCTTTGAATACAACGGTCAAAAGTGTTCAGCTTGCAGTAGAATGTATCTCCCAGAATCATTATGGCCTGAGGTATATTTCACATACATATTTTTAACTCGAATTTTTAAAAGAAACTTGCTGATATGCAACCTTTCTTATGTATAGATCAAGGAGGGTCTTTTATCGATTCGTGACAAACTCAAGATTGGCGACGTTAGAGATTTTACCGTGTTCACTGGAGCGGTTATAGATGCAGCGGCATTTAAGAGAATATCCAGTTATATTGAGCATGCCAAGAAATCGCCGGATTTAGAAATCATCGGTGGAGGAAAATATGATGATTCGTACGTTTCATTTTACATATAGTTAAAAAAATACATATTTTATCAGTGTTATTCTTAATTTTCTTTTTTCTTTTTAGGCATGGATACTTCATTGATCCGACAATAGTAGTAACAAAGAATCCGAAAGATAAGATAATGACACAAGAAATATTCGGCCCTCTGCTGACAATATATGTTTACAAGGATGCTGAACTCGACAAAACGATGGAATTAGTAGAATCTTCAACACCTTATGCTTTAACTGGATCGATATTTTCACAAGACGAGTAAGCACTTTTAATTCGTGTCAGAATACTTATTTGTATTTTATCTCATCGTGTTTTATTTTCTTTTTTAAGACAATGGGCGAAGAGGGCTCTTGAAGAATTCAAATATACAGCTGGCAATTTTTATGTAAACGACAAATCGACGGGATCAGTTGTTGGCCAGCAACCATTCGGCGGTAGTCGAATGTCTGGTACAAATGATAAAGCTGGTGGTCCTCATTACGTTCTTCGTTGGGCATCGCCACAGTCGATTAAAGAAACATTTGTTCCTTTACGTGAATACGATTACGAGTACATGAGGTCTTAGATGTAAATATTATTAACAGCTTATCAGTAATATCAAGAAGTATCTTCTATTAACAAATCGAAAAATGCAGATTTTCATCAATGATCGATAAAAAAAAAATTACGAAATATCTTCATGCATTCCTTTACGTGGATTCGTTGAATTTACGTACAAGGCGCTATTTGCACTCGCAATGCAAGTGACATGGACTTTGTAGGAATTTCTACTATAAAGCAAACTGCTTATACACAAAGTAATTCACGTTAAAAATAGCTAATTTACAAAAAAAAAAAAAAAAAAGAGTATTCATAGATTGGTCATTGCATACACCAATTGAACAGTATTTGTTTTTTTTTTCTTTGTTAAACAAATGTGTTTGTCAATTTGGCGTTAAGTAGCGTGCAAGAAAGACGAACACTTATATAAATAATGTTTGCAAAACTACTGTTACAGTAGTTCCAACATAAACACAAATCCACCGTACTATTTGCTGCCAATAGATGAAGCTAATGTTCTGCAAGTCGCAGCGTGTAGAGTGTGTATTATTAAGAATCATGTTTCAGTACAATAATAATATTTTAATATCTCAGGAATTATTATACGTGGTCGTAAAACAGAGGCATTTCCGTTTGAATCGTACATTGGAATGATACATTGAAATTTTATAACGATAAAAATCAGGTATGATAATCGAGAAAATATAACATCTGGGGTGGGGCGGGGGGAGTGTTTAAAGATTGTGATGAACGCGTACTAGTTAGGAAAAACATCCATTGTGTTTTTCTGACCTTACTTTTTTATATTCTTATATAGATCGTTTTCAAATCGCCGGTGTTACGTTATAAACGCGCGCAGCGTGGAACCTTCGTTTTACTGTGTAACTTACAAGACAATATGTAGACGCGGGACGAACACAGTAAAATGCAAAAGTTACCCTTAAATTGTGTTGTCGAAGCCTGTTCGTCGATCGTTCGGGCATGTTATTGTTGACAGTGTGATTGAGACAAAGCGTCTTGCAAGTCGAACAATGATTACTAATTAAATATACAATAATATGTTAGATGTTGTGGCTGATGTTACGATGTAATTTATTTTAAGTGTACCATAGCAATAAAAAACACTATACAATTAGATATTTGAAATGTAAATCTTTCAACTGATTTATCAATTATCTGATAGACCAGCTTGTCGTTGCGATAACAAAATTTTGTTCTTTGTACATCATCGTCAAATAGTTTATCGACAGAAAACATATGCCACAGCAGGTAAATAGGAGAGCTTTGTCTATTTCTGTATAATCAGTTATCCTGTAATGATAATGTTAATAATAATATTCTATTCTTAAAAGAACAACGACTATTTATTTCGACGAATAAAATTGAATAATAATGCAGTTCAAATTGAAACTGTATTTTATCATTCAGTGAAAATTTTAATATTGATCATGGCTGAAATGTTAATTGTATAATTCGAGTTTACGTTCACAGAGGCCGCGCTGTAACACAAAGGCAACATTTCGCCCGCTTCATCTTTTCACGAATTTACAAAGGAACTGACTCGAGATCGCTTATATAACTGAGTATAAATTCTTTAACAATTGTCATATTGTAAAAATTAAAATTCCAACATTGCAGAACAAATTTGGCACTATGTATGTTTCTATGGTGTATTTAATAGTTTAGACCGTCTATAATAACTTGCAATGATTATCGAATAAATTTCTTCGTGGTGTTCGATAGTTTGAAGCTGATTTCTCGAAATTCTCTCGCTCTAGGTACATTGTAGTGCCATTTAGAGTTGAATCACAATATCAAACGAGTGTGAGAAATGCGGCGTAGCGAGAATAATTTTCTACCGCCAAGAGAATCAAAGGAGAGTATGTACGTACCTATATTTCCGTCAAATGCAGATTCATTGCAGAGAGTAGGAGCACGTGGGAGAAAACACGTAACGCCATCTTTTTATTTGTTTCATTTGTTTCGGACCTTGACGTGAACGTTTGAGAGTAGTCGAAATAAAATATATTGTAAATAATTGTCAAACCTGTTACATACGAAAGAATGTATACAGTGACTTCCATTAATATTCGGACACTCTTTAAGACGGAGTAATTTTTAAAAAATTGGACCAAACGAATTGTGTTCTCAAGAGAGGTTAGAAAGATTAGTTTACTAAATGACGTGCACAAATAATTTTGAAAAAATTCCAATTAGTTCAAATTATGGAGGAAATAGTAACGGTCGCCTTTTACAACTTTTTTTTTTTATTTGAACCCATGATGAAAATTTAAAAAGTACATTTTGTAAATTTATGTGCAATTATGCACACATTGAAAATTTCACTGAAATTGATTAACGGTGTTATGAGTTGCAAACGATTAAAAATGGCAAAAGTCGAAGTCTTTCACGACTTTTACGAGAAAGATACATCTTTCAATTATACTTACATCTTACATCTTTCGATGCTTATCCCTTATTTCTGCATCCACCGATTTCGATGAAATTTTCGACATATATATAACGAACACAAATCTACAAAATATATTTTTCAAATTTTTGTTAGAAGCTCAGATAAAAGAGTTGTAAAAAGAGAACTCTACTATGTACTTTGGAATTCCGACTAATTACAATTTTTTCAAAAGACTTTTTTACACATCATCTAATAAACTAATCTTTCTAACCTTTCACAAGAACTCAGTTCGTTCGGTTCAATTTTAAAAAAGTTATTTTGTTTTAAAAGGTGTCCGAGTATTAATGAGTGACACTGTATCTTATAAAAGAAGGTTGTCGGTAAGAAGGAATAGACTATTCAACTTCCTAGGTAAGTTCACACTTAGATTTAGAACTACGACGCAATATTGGATTTTGAAGGCTGATTCAGTACCGCCATTGAGCGCTAGATGGCGCTACGATGGCCTCGAAGTGATGGTATTTTGGAAAATTGTTTTTCATATTACGAAAGAAATAAATATGCTCGATGAACTCACAAATTTTTTAGTCTACAGTAAATTACACGAATTATCAGATAATTATTATTTTATTACTTCAAGTAATAATTATAGATAATGATGAAACCTCGTTATGCACTAGGTTTAAAAAAAATTTTTTTTGTTTCTTGGCAATCGTCCATAGTCAAAGAGTAAAACTCATTCTCGAAATTGAAGATAATAAACACACTTAAGTTAATATCTCCGATACTATTAAAAGCAGAAGGTGTACACTTAGCAGTTAGTTTTGTGAACAAGAATCAGCGTAGTTCTTAGCTTGGAATCGTTTTCCAAATATTTTTTTTTTTTTTTTGAAAACGATACCAATTACCAGGTCCCACCACGAGGAGGTGACTACGCAAAAGGACCCGACAAAAACACATGCCCTACTGGCAGCTCTCTTATTTTTTCAGAGATACGCGTTTCTCATTCGTAGCAAAGGAAATGGAAATGTGAAAAATTTGTGTTGTTAAAATATAATAGTTCGCGTTGTATGGTATACGAGTGTCTTATATTCCATTTTATAATCGGAAACGCTAATCGGTTTTCTCATACAAAATGCAATATTCAAAGATTCGAAAAATTTAATATTTTCCCTTAATGGAGTGTTGAAAAAAATTAACCAATCGCGGTCAAAGTAAAAAAAAAGAAAAGAAAAGCAGTATTTTTTATTTCGCTACGAATGAGAGGCGTATCTCTGTAAGAAAGCGCGCACATTGTATTTCGTATAATTTTCTATCTTATGAATTACTTATTCTATCTTATAAATTATAGACGCACGTATCCGACGATGTCCATCGGCGGATGAATAAATTATTTTCAAATGTCTTATGCTAACTTATTTTATCTTATAAAGTAAATTATTATTTAACAAACTTTATCTTACAAAGTAAATTATTTTCCAACTTATTTTAACTAACGAAGTAAATTATTATTTAACTTATTCTATCTTACGAAGTAAATTATTTTCTAACTTATTTTAACTAATGAAGTAAATTATATTCGAACTTATTTTATCTTAGCAAGTAAATTATTATCTAACTTATTCTATCTTAGAGATTCATCGGAGAAGGTTTAATATGCAAAAAATTAACAATAATAAAATATTAATCTAACCAATAAGCTGTAAAAAAAAATGTTTACATTTGCACAACATAAAATTGAACAAAATATTAAACTTAATAATAAGCTGTAACAGACAATGTTAATTAGAACAATAACAATTTTAATAAAATATAAAACTTACCGAAAAGCTGCAACGGACAAAGTTTAATTAGCACAATATAAATTTTAATCAAAATAATACACTTACCAAAATGCTGAAATGGACAAAGTTCAATTAGCAAAATAACAATTTTAATAAAATATAAAACTTACCAAAATGCTGAAACAGACAAAGTTTAATTAACAATATAACAATTTTAATAAAATATAAAACATACCAAAACGCTGTAACAAAGTTCAATTAGCACAATGTAAATTTTAATAAAATAATACACTTACCAAAATGCTGAAATGGACAAAGTTTAATTAACAATATAACAATTTTAATAAAATATAAAACATACCAAAACGCTGTAACAAAGTTCAATTAGCACAATGTAAATTTTAATCAAAATAATACACTTACCAAAATGCTGAAATGGACAAAGTTCAATTAGCAAAATAACAAGTTTAATAAAATATAAAACTTACCAAAATGCTGAAACAGACAAAGTTTAATTAACAATATAACAATTTTAATAAAATATAAAACATACCAAAACGCTGTAACAAAGTTCAATTAGCACAATGTAAATTTTAATAAAATAATACACTTACCAAAATGCTGAAATGGACAAAGTTTAATTAACAATATAACAATTTTAATAAAATATAAAACATACCAAAACGCTGTAACAAAGTTCAATTAGCACAATGTAAATTTTTATAAAATAATACACTTACCAAAATGCTGAAATGGACAAAGTTCAATTAGCAAAATAACAAGTTTAATAAAATATAAAACTTACCAAAATGCTGAAACAGACAAAGTTTAATTAACAATATAACAATTTTAATAAAATATAAAACTTACCAAAACGCTGTAACAAAGTTCAATTAGCACAATGTAAATTTTAATAAAATAATACACTTACCAAAATGCTGAAATGGACAAAGTTCAATTAGCAAAATAACAAGTTTAATAAAATATAAAACTTACCAACAAGCTGTAACAGATAAAGTTTAATTTACAAAACAGTAAATACAATAAATTATTGAATTAAACAAAAAAGCTGTAACGGGAAGTGGATGTAATTAGACAAACTTTAATGTTTATTGAATATAATTTTACAATCAAATTCAAACGATATAACTTCAAAGATCAAGGATAGGTAGGAAATGGTGAAGCAGGGGTATAATTAATATTTTTTTTATATACAGTACAATGTATTTCAGAAATTACAATTTTTTACAATAAAACATTAAACTTACTGCTAGGTTCTAACGAAACTGATTTAATTAGCGAAACGTCAATTTCAAGGAAGTATCAAATTTAGTAAGTAAAAAAAAAATAAATAAAGAAGATATATAATTCTTCCCAGCAGTATTTTAATTTCTTTTTACGTCTCAGAAGGAGACGTGCAAATCCGCGAATTTATTTAATTTTTCATTTTAGAATGAGTGTAAGTTTAAATAAAATCCTCTTCGAGAAGTTTTAAGGGAAAGTATCAAAAAAGAAACGCGATGTATAAAAAAAGGCAAAAATAGGGGAGGAATTCACGAATCCCTATTCTTTCTTTCGCTACGCTAATAAAGCTAACTTTCGATAAAAAAAAAACGCGAATGTAATCTAGTCAGCAAACGGAATGGGGATGAAGCTAGTATCAATTTCATTATTTATTGCAAACACTATTTGGGGTATTTTAAAGGGCGCGTACTCTATGCGAGTACTGTGGAGCTCCTTGGAACAGAGCTCGTCTTTGAACTCCGGTGGATCCAGCTCATATTTCAGCTCAAAAACTACTCATGCATAACACATAGAATCCAATCACCAAAGAACCCAAAAAATTTTCACTCACCAACCGTAGATTGTACGGCTGGTTGCTGGATGTCCTCTCATGGTCCACACATGGTCCACTCATGGTCCACTGGACCCTCCGTGGGTGGAATTCCCTTAGCCTTGGATCATCGAGACTCACGCAATGTGAGTCGCTGTGGAGTGGGCCGCGCGAAAATTTGTACGTTTCTCGCGAATTTTAATTTTTCAGGGAAACCGCGATTTTATACAAAAAGAAAAAAAATGAAGTTAAATGTAAAAGTAAACGCGAGATATAAAAAGAGCAAAAGGGGGAAGTGTTCTCGATTCGATAACGAAGATAAATTTCCCGAATAATATACGCAACACTAATTTAGATAAAAATAAAAAGCAAGTGAAACCGGACGCGAGAAAGGGAAGAAGCTAGTACTTGTAAAGACTCTAATAAATATATATAGATAGTGAATTTAAGCGGTAAACTACTGGATAATTTTAATCGGCGATGTGGATTCTCCACGAGTACCATTTGTACTCGTGACAGTGGAGTTCGTTCGTGAACTCAGTTTCAAATTTTCATGCACAAAATATTCCCAAATACCAAACACCAAAAAATAAAAAAGAAAATTCATGTGACTTACCAACCGTAGATTCTTACGGCTGGTCATCAGGCTCCATCAAGTCCATGGTCTTTTGATGATCCTTGGCAAAGCTCACGGAATGTGAGCAGCTGTGAAATGGGCCGCGCGAAAATTCGTACGATGTTTTTCGCGAGTTTTAATTTTTGGGGGAAACGCGATTTTACTTAATCTCCCGATTTTATACTTTCGCGTAAAAAAGAAAGAAAAGAAAAAGTGAAGTGAAACTCTAAACTTGAATATGAAAACTCGCGAAAAATTGACGTGAAGCTAATGAAACAAATGCTGTAAAGCGCGAAAAAAGCTGTATACGAGTGAAGCTACTGTAATTACGGACGCGATCGTTGGAAAAATCGATTTTTAATTCGAACGTGAAGCTAAGTCGAACGTTTTAATCATTGGTGGGCATTCTGCACGAGTGCAATGGCACTCGAGTTCGTATTTGAACTCTTGGGAATCACAATAGACATTCACAAAATATTCAACTAACTACTAAAAATCAATGCATGCAACTGAAATTTTAATATCAGATTAGTAAATGATCGAATAGCAGTGAAAAGTTTCGAAAAGATTCAAAACATTTCAAATAGATAGAAGAAAAGGAAAATATTATTGATTAACAAAATATTAAATGTAAAAAGGAGCTGTAACGATAAAATACAATACAAGTGCAAAATTACAGACAAATGATGGAACTTCAAAGATAAGGAATAGGAAATGGAGGAACAGGGTTATACTTAATAATCATTTATTATATGATAGTACAATGCATTCCAAAAATTACAAATTTATACAATAAAGTATCAAACTTACTATTAAGCTGTAATGAAACTGATTTAATTAGCAAAACGTCAATTTCAATAAAGTATCCAATTTCGTAAGTAAAAAAAAAAATAAATAAAGGAGATATATAATTCCCGAATTTTAATAAACTATGGGCGAAAAATAATAAAAAATAAACGCGGTAATACTATTCGGGCGAATCGAAGAAAAAAAAAGGAAAAAAAATTATATAATTCCCGAATTTGAATAAACTATGGGCGAAAAATAATAAAAAATAAACGCGGTAATACTATTCGGACGATTCGAAGAAAAAAAAAAGAAAAAAAAGTATATAATTCCTGAATTTGAATAAACTATGGGCGAAAAGTAATAAGAAATAAACGCGGCAATACTATTGGGACGAATCGAAGAAAAAAAAAAGAAAAAAGTATATAATTCTTGAATTCGAATAAACTATGGGTGAAAAATAATAAAAAAAGAACGCGGTGAATAAATAAAGGAGAAAGAACGTGGGAGGAAGCTATAGTTAAACGCGATCTAATAAATTCTCGTATCTATCGAAACTAGCAAAGTATAAATATATTAATATACCTTACAGACCACACGAAGCTCACAAGAAATGATTCCTCTAATTTCACTGATTCGACTTGCTGGACATCGAAATACTGATTGGTTTTGGTAAAGCATTCCATCGATTCCAAGATCCACCAGGCATCAGAAAAGCTATGAAAAAAAAATCGCGCGCGCGAAGTTCACGGTTCCGCGGTAGTATTTTAATTTTATTTTAAGTCTCAGAAGGAGACGTGCAAATTCGCGAATTTATTTAATTTTTCATTTTAGAATGAATCTAAGTTTAAGTGGAATCCTCTTCGAAAAGTTTTGGGGGAAGATTTTATTAAAAAAGAAACGCGATATATAAAAAAAAGCAAAAATGGGGGAGGAATTCGCGAATCTCTATTCTTTCTTTCGATACACTAATGAAGCTAACTTTCGATAGAAAAGTAAAAAAAAAAAAAAAGAAAAAAAAACGCGAATGTAATCTAGTCAGCAAACGGAATGGGGGTGAAGCTAATGAGAATTTGATTATTTAGTGCGAATACTACTTTGGGTATTTTAATGGGCGGGTACTCTTTGCGAGTACAGTGAAGCTCCTTGGAACAGAGCTCGTCTTCGAACTCCGGTGGATCCAGCTCATATTTGAGCTCAAAAACTACTCATGCATAACACATGGAACCCAATCACCAAAGAACCCAAAAAATTTTCACTCACCAACCGCAGATTCCACGGTTGGTTGCTGGATGTCCTCTCATGGTCCACTCATGGTCCACTCATGGTCCACTGGTCCCTCCTTGAATGGAACTCCCTTGGGCTTTGGTCACCGAGACTCACGCAATGTGAGTCGCTGTGGAGTGGGTCGCGCGAAAATTCGTACGTTTCTCGCGAATTTTAATTTTTCAGGGAAACCGCGATTTTATACAAAAAGAAAAAAAATGAAGTTAAATGTAAAAGCAAACGCGAGATATAAAAAGAGCAAAAGGGGGAAGTGTTCTCGATTCGATAACGAAGATAAATTTCCCGAATAATATACGCAACACTAATTTACATAAAAATAAAAAGCAAGTGAAACTGGACGCGAGAAAGGGAAGAAGCTAGTACTTGTAAAGACTCTAATAAATATATATAGATAGTGAATTTAAGCGGTAAACTACTGGATAATTTTAATCGGCGATGTGGATTCTCCACGAGTACCATTTGTACTCGTGACAGTGGAGTTCGTTCGTGAACTCAGTTTCAAATTTTCATGCACAAAATATTCCCAAATACCAAACACCAAAAAATAAAAAAGAAAATTCATGTGACTCACCAACCGTAGATTCTTACGGCTGGTCATCAGGCTCCATCAAGTCCATGGTCTTTGGATGATCCTTGGCAAAGCTCACGGAATGTGAGCAGCTGTGAAATGGGCCGCGCGAAAATTCGTACGATGTTTTTCGCGAGTTTTAATGTTTGGGGGAAACGCGATTTTACTTAATCTCCCGATTTTACAATTTCGCGTAAAAAAGAAAGAAAAGAAAAAGTGAAGTGAAACTCTAAACTTGAATATGAAAACTCGCGAAAAATTGACGTGAAGCTAATGAAACAAATGCTGTAAAGCGCGAAAAAAGCTGTATACGAGTGAAGCTACTGTAATTACGGACGCGATCTTTGCAAAAATCGATTTTTAATTCGAACGTGAAGCTAATTCGAACGTTTTAATCATGGGTGGACATTCTGCACGAGTGCAATAGCACTCGTGGCAGTCGAGTTCGTATTTGAACTCTTGGGAATCACAATAGACATTCACAAAATATTCAACTAACTACTAAAAATCAATGCATGCAACTGAAATTTCAATATCAGATTAATCAATGATCAAATTGCAGAAGCAAGTTAACAAAACATTTCAAATTGGTTCAAATAGATAGTAGATAAATAAATATTAAACTTAAAAATAAGCTGTAACGGAGAAGTATGTAATTAGCAAACTCTCAATCCTTATTGAAGACAATCGAGAAGTGTAACATCGAACGTAAGAAATTCGAAACGAGAAGCGAAAGGTACAATGATCCTTATAAACAATCATTTCTCCCACGATAGAACAAATCAGAAAAAAATTTGAAGTGAATTCAAATTGAAAGAAGATTTTGATTGAATTGAAGACAAAATAAAATTTTATAATAGGTATAGATATTTGGGAATTGTTAATTTATCGCGGTAAAATAAATAAAAGTTTTGTTATTATAGATATTATTAATTAAGGATGTGATTCTATTATATTATAATTTAATTTAAGTTTTATGTAAAGGTAGAGTGTGTATAGGGTGGACATAGACTAGCTAGTAGCCATCGACCACCGTATTCACATCTCAGAACCCCCCCAAGAAAAATTAAGAGCTCTATCTAGTTCTATGTCCGAAGAGCAAATGGTTTCCCGGAAGGTTACGGGGTCTATATATACCTTCAGTCTCTTTAGTTCAAAGTCACAACCAAGGACGGGCTGACTTGGGAAATCTAACGTTTACATTAGACTACGTCTCTAATACAACTCTATCATTAATTTATACTTTTAACAATTTGTTACCTTACCACACATTATTATTTATACATTTTTACAACTTTCTTTAATAAAACCTTACATTTCAACGTTTTTATTATTTGCTTTTTATTTATTCGAGATATTGTTTATTATTTTGATGTTTTATTTATTACAGATAAAGTTTATAATAATTACAAATCAGATCGATTAAGAATAGTCGAAATGAAGATAAAATAATTATGTTAGATAATTTCTTACGCGAATTAAATAATTATTCAACGTTTGTTTATTGTGACATCATGAAATAATTTGTGTTGTAAAATTTTTCTATTCGCACTATATGTAAATTTTGTAACGATTAACAGTCAAGTTGAACTGTGGTTATTGGCTAAAAATAAGTAATAATTAATTGATTAATCGATAAGATGATAATTAATCTTTGGTGGCTGGATAGAATATCTAAATTTATTAAACTCACTGCTCTAAATCGTAAAAGATAACAAAGTCTCGGATTTAGTTTAAACCATCAAAGCATTTCAGAACGTGAGGCACAAACAATATTTTTCAATATTAACGTCTTTAACTAATTTTTTCTGTTTTGGAAACATGCTAAACACTTCCCACAATCTGCAAACACGAACGCCAATAGTTTAGTTTTCGATTTTACAGGTTTGCTTGCATTAAATATGAAATACACCATATTCACATTTTCAGAAAGAAAACTAGAATAATATAACTACTTGTAATTTTTCCTGATTTTTAATTGTAAACTACAGAGATTCAATTTTTGTCTGAGCGGCGAACTCAGAAGGTTAAATACCTACCTGTCTTCGCGAATATCCAGCTGTGCTAAATTTTTGCATCGTTCTTTTTCCCTTTTTTTCACGTAATCTTGTAGCTGTCAACGCAACAACAAAATTGCTACTTTCTCTCTTGCTGCATCTTAATCGTACCATTTGCATTCTTCACAGTTCCCCATTTCCCTTCGTTGCTTCGTCTGGCCGACGCGACGTGTACCATTTCCGCTTTGCTCACCTTGCACCTCGCGTCCACACTTATTTTCTCTCTCACTCTCACGCTCTCTCACGCTCGTTCTCTCTTTGACTCTCTTTCTTTCTCTTACTCTCACGCTCTCTTTTTTACATGCTTTGTCTCTCTCACGCCCTCGCTCTCTCACGCTTTCTCTCTCTCACGCTCTCTCTTTCCCACGTTCTCTCTTTCACGCTCTGTCTCTCTTAGGCCCTCACTCTCACATCCTCTCTCCCTCACGGTCTATCTCTCTCACGTCCTCCCTCTCACGCTCTCTCTCTGTTTCTCTTGCACTCTCACACTCTCTCTCCTCTTTTCTTTTCTCCGGCACGTCGATGGCGCCGCTTTGACGAGCCCTGGAATGGGGTTGACACTGGAAGACACCGACGGAAGAAGAGGGATTCGATGGCTTAGGAGAAATCGCCGTTAATGGCTTTGCCGAAGGATTTCCTGGCGTTCTCCTCGAGCTTTTTTACGAGTTTTCCGGGCGCGTCGATCTAAAGCGCTCACTCAAATCAAGATTCTCACCTTTTCAACGGCAGATGAGGCGGATGGCCAACCGTTCTCGTCTTCGACGCTGTTTTTTCTTCATCCATCTTTCGCTTGGCCCGACTTCACCGTCCGTTCCTTCTTTCTTTCCTTTCTCGAGTTGAGCCCTTTCAGGACCTCTACTTTTTTTTTTTTTTTTTGACCTGACTAAATGACTACTTTTTTCGAGTGGCTTACACACACACACACTTTTCACCATCTTGTGTACCAAAGAAGGAACGTCGCTTCCTTCTTCTCGATAATCTGAAATTGACGTAATGATGATGGATGATCATAGTACGAAATTAATCGGTTTCACTCTGTTTTCGATGTTCTCGATTTGTTCCATATTCCCACGACGAATTGGAAACTGGACACGATTACGATTAAATGTAAACGCAAGGATTTGAGTGTTATTTGCGACGCAGGTGATATTTGTTGCCGCATGGTATAATATTTGGAATACGAATTGAATACGTTCGTTTGAACAATTGTTAAAACGTTAGACACACAGCGATTCGCTTTTTAATATCGTTGAATCGTGCAATTATTCTAATAATCGTTCGTAAATAGCGAAGGGATTACTTGACTATTGAATAATTCTGAGCGTTTTCATCGTTTATTTAAGTTCATGTAATCATTGATAAGTTACTGTTTAATCCATTAGAGAAATAAAGCAAGTTTTATACATATAATTATTTATTACTTATAAAAGTGTATAAGAAGAAATATAATTGCTATCGAAACATTTTTTGCATTGCTAATTTTTGTGCAAATGTTACGTTTATGCAACTTTGGGCCTCCAAAGAATTACAATTAAAATTTTTAATTAAAAATGCATTATAATACTAGACACGAAAGTGATGCATAAGAATTTTTGCATGACTTAGAAAAGAAGTAGGCTTATTTTAATGTTATAAATGTTTCAATTTCTTCAGATTTTGGAACTAGGTGAAAGAGGAAATAGCGACAAAGGAGTATTAAGAAATTTTTTGAAACTCTCATTTATAATTGCATCTTGAGAAAACAGAAATTATTACTGAGAAAACATTCTTTAGTGAGAAAAAATTGCGAGTGAATTGTATATCATTAAATAATTTCCTCCTTTTCTCAATAACTCGTGAAAATTTTCAGCAACTGTTTCTTCATTTACCAGAAACAGATTATGTTAAATTATATAAGATTAGAACAATGCAGAATTGAAATGTTCTCATTTCATAAGGATTAACGAAAAATAGGTGTTTTGATGGTTTAGTATTGAATAATTAAATTGAATATTAATTACCAAGTATTTGTTTGATTTCATCAATGGCTTCAGGATTAAACTTCAAAATTCCAGTATCATTTGATCGCTTCGATCCTCCTGATTCCGGAGATATTCTCGATAGCTAATTTCAAGGATTCTACGAAATTCGTGTTACGTTTGAAATACGTTCATTGTTCGGGGATTATGGAAAAAGCAATCGTACGTTCGCAATTCATGGAATTTGCATTTCTATTCCCATCGAACCTTCAGCTTACATAATCCCTAGTTTACAAGTGTTTAACTTCAGAAAATTGAACGCAGCTTCGTAACATGATTAAGATTGTGTTATAGATAGCATTGAATGTAAAAAAAAAAAAATTATTCTAATTAGATTTTTCTTTTTCACTGTGTCATTTTTTTCCATTTGGAAAATTTTACCGCGATTCATTTTAATCTTCGAAAGTAATTGTTGATGTAATTTTGTTTTTTAACGATTCTAATTTTCATTATAGAAAAAAAATGAGTTTGTTTAAGTAGAAAATTGGAACGTTCCTAGGATCACGTTATAGATGATTAAGAAACAGCTAAGTGATTAACTGGATAACATAGTTCTCGGTAAGACGTTCAGATTGAATAAAGAAAAAAAAAGTACTCGAGCTCGCAGACGACGTTTATGTTCCACTCTCACGCAATATTAATTCCAGAGGAACAATGTTTAACCCTTCCATCCTATTGTTTCATACACGAAATAGAATTACCACTCTTCCTTTGCATGGTTCTCCACTTAATTTCCTTCTAAATTTTCTGTCTAGATAAACAGCTACACTTTTATGGAGAAAAATTAATCATCCTTCTTTTAGAAAATTTAAAAGATACATTCTCCAAACTTCGTTGACTCTTCTAACGATTATAAGTAGAACTGTTACGACTTTTAGTATTATTTCGTAGAAACATAAAAGTTGGGTAAAAAAAAAAAAGAAAGTGTCGATATATTTAACGATTGCGATTCGTTAATTATTCACGTTAATCACCCATCAAGATTAAATCCATCACTGACCAATTTTTCACTTGGATAAAAATTTAGCAGTGAAAGTGAAATGGAACATATTTTCGAAGCTTTTTCACATCAATTAGAAATCCAAGTATCTTATAATAAAGACAAAAATCAGATTATTAACACAAAAGTGACTTAACTTCGAAAAGTTTGCTTTGAGATGCTTCACAGCGGGTAAAAACCGGTGTTGAACCTTGTTATAAACATTTCATAATAAACATTTTATAATAAAATACCAATCATATCAGTAAAAATATATTCCTTAAATATGATTGTTACCAACAGAACCGTTGATATCGGAAAAAGTAACTAAATCTTCCACTTAAATTTGATTTATTATAAAACGATAAGGTGTCCCATGAACGGGAGCGATATAACCCCATGGTATCTCATAGGAGAAGAACGGCGTTCAGGATGCAACAGACGTGTTACACGAGATGTCATATGAGTCAGTGGTCATTTATAATTGTCGACGAAAGTGAAATTTTCATATGGCAATCTGTATCGAAAAACCGGGTTAAAGAGGATTAAAGAAGTGAGAAATTATCGAAAATAGTAAAAAAAAAAAAAAAAAGAAAATACAAGGAACACCTTATATACTATCAAAGATAACAGCGAGCGGCTTAGATATACGAGTAAGGTTTCGTATCACACTCTCAACGTTCAAGCCGGACTCTCTCGTGTCGATATCTCGTTGAAATTCAATAATATCCGAACAATTAAGGCGTGTGCTCGCGTAGTGTTGCAAGAACACGAGACAGTAAGCTAGCCAAGAGTACGCAAAAGGGAGAAGCAAAGGTGATACTCTCTCTCTCTCTCTCTTTCTCTCTATTCACAACGTTGGTGATGGCGGTGGTACTCGAGGGGGTAGCGTTGGGTTTTAAAGGGTGGGAAGGATACAATATTTCAGAGTGGCGACAAGGAGCAAGCCTGCTTGCCACTGGCAAATTAATTAAATTCCTACAGGCTGGCTGGAAAGGCTAAGGGGGTTTGGTCTGCAGAACCGGGCAAGAGTCCTGTGTTCAGCCTGTGGGAATATTGTAATTAAGATATGCACTTCCACCTTCCATTTTCCCTCCCCTCTCTATCCTTCCCCACCGCGTACAGTTTGCACCTCGCGCCACTGCGCGATGATTTACGCTCCGAAGGACGCGGTATTGTCTGTTTCGACTGTTTCTAAATTGCATCCTATTATGGCCAGGCTCGAGGTTGACGCGCCACTGAGAGATCTCGTTTCCTATGGTCTGCGCCGCCTGAAATTACTCCACTCTGATTGACGCTTAACGCTTGTACGTATTTATTATGCATACGTTGTGTATGCACGTGTACAGGAATAGGAGTAAAGCTTGTACATGAACGAAAGTGGTCAGGTCATGTTGTTGCTTGGAGATTTGTGAAATTTGAACGAGAGGTTGCGAAGTGAGGTTGGTGTTGAATGTCGGTCAGATGGAACAGTTCATTTCGAATATTTTTCTCTTTTTTTCTTTTTCTTTCTTTGTTTGTGACTTTTCTTCGCTCACTTATGAATCGAGAAATCCATATTTCTCTTATTTATTTAAAAAAAAAAAAATAGAAAATTTCTCAAAACTTTCTTATCAACTTAATGTAACGATAGAATTATATAGACAGAGTGACTCGTGAAGGAATTAACATCAACAATTACAATAAATAATTTATAGGTTACTATACGTGTTGCAAATAAATTGCTGAGATTTCTAGGAATTAATTATTTTAACAGTTCATTCATGTACGTAGAAAACCGAGTGTCCCCGAATAAATTCGGTCCCGAAAATATATACCTTTGTACGGTATCATGAAACGCTTCGAACGATACTTGATGTTTTCCTCTCTTTCTTTTTTTTTCCCCGAGGATAAAGCACACGGCTGTGAGCGTTTTTTCAGCGTTTTATCCCTCAAAGCGATATTAAAACGTAGCAGATTAGCATAGTGTACGACTAGTGTGCGACAAAAAAAAAAAATTCGTTTTTTCCCCTAGTGTATGGAGATGCGATGAAATTTTTCCCTGGACCCGCGCGATCACCGGTTTTCAATAGTATTACTAGAACACATCGTTCCGTTATTCATTCAGAATTTTCATTGAAATTTCCGTCAACGCTTCCGCGCGGTGACTTTTGAACCATCCTTTTATTCCATCAAACGTCCATTTGGTTAATAATATTTTTATTTCTGAGGAAAAGAAGAGTTTGTCGTCGTAACGTTCAGAAAGGTTATCAAAATTTTTCCTTCCGTCTCGTTCACGCACGCGAACATAAATTTGCATAAACAAATGACGGATTTTTACGTTTCGTCGTGTCATGGAAATCGATCCATGCAAATCGTGGTGTCTAATGGCACCCGGTGTTCGTACGATTTTTAAATAATAAAAAAGAAAGAAACAAAAGGAACGCAATTTACAATGCATTCGATCGACGATGAGTGCAACGTTGCGATGAAGACGTCACTGGTTAAAGAACCGGTGAAGATTGTGGACTTTTCATAGAGAACCAGAGATTTGTCTATTTCATTATGGAGAGCATTTCTACCATTCTGTTCACACTGTTCCTCGTATTTCCTCTTCTTCTTCAACTTCAGATGCTAATTGTACGTAATTCCAATGGATTCTTTTATTGTTTATTTAAGAGTGTCTATTTTGATACCAGTTTTAATCGAGGTTCTCGTTTAGAGGTTATCACGTGATCGTTTTCAATAAACTATTTAACCATATCATTAATCGTTCACAACTTTTAATTTAAATAGATAATATTCTTTAATTATCTAATTTTTTTTTTAAGAGTCAAAATGATTTTGTGAAGGTATTAGTGAAATTCCTCTATTTGAACATTTGAATATTGTGATTTTAATATGTAGTAAAAATATATAAGAATATGAACCATTTATTATGAAAATGGTGTAAGTCCAATTTTGAAAAAAATTGGTGTAATTTAGTGTGAACTTTTTATTTACAAACAATTCACACTCAATATTTTGCAATCTCCATATGTTTTAATTAATTGAAAATTTCTTAGTAAATTACTTTGTACAACTATTAATTATGAAAGTGGCGTAAGTTCATTTTCCGTAGTCTAATTAAGCAGCCCTACATGTGTAAGAGAAGAGTAAAATTATGGATTTTATTAATAAAAGCACAATGTAATATGAACGATTATTTCACATAAGTTTCGTTTATATTAAAATAAAGCCAATTTACAAAATAAACATGTACCACTTTTTTGTCAAAATGAAACTCTTTGTTTTCGAAAGTTTCAATGGAAAAATGTACAGAAGTCGATGGTATGAAAAAAAAAAATGCTCAAAGTGCAAAGAGTTAAATTTAAAAAAAAAAAACAGAAAAACTAAATTTTCAACAGTATAGTACGAGCTATAATTCTCAAAGCGCCTATAAGACACCAACAGCAATGAAAGTGTTATAAATTGTGTCATATAAGGCTTCAAATTGCCATAAGTTTCAGTCACTCATCCTCAATAATACACTTTTTCGAATATTCTCCCTTTTCTACCTCATCTTTTTCCTCACATTGCACACAGTGAAATAGTCTCGTGTCACAATAATCTTCACCTCTTTTCCACAGGTACATCCAGCAAAGCTATTTACAATTTTCCATTACTATGCATCCACCATCCCGGACGACTCACACAAAACCTCCTCCCCGAGTATCCTTCAACACTATCCCAAAGAGCCGACGGTATTCAACGCGAGCTCCGATTCAAAAATGTCGTTGACCACCTTGAGAAACGTCTTCTCTTCGCCGGTGTTGCTGAACGGCTTATCCACCACGAACGATGTGGATCCCACGAGCGTAGAAAAGACGGATCGAATTGTACCTGAGCTTCTTACAGTCGCGAAACATTCCTCGACATTCGTGAAAACCGATCAAGAGTTACCGATAGTGGACATCACGTGGAATTACAATTCGTACAGATACAAAACGTTCGAGGATTGTTTGAAGAATTACTACGGTACTAATTATCCACCCGGTGATGTTCTGATGAATTATATGCAATTGAATCTGTTAGATTCACGTACGAGTGTCGCGTTGAATGTAGCAGGTATGTTCGATTTTGTGAAAGAGAACGACGAGAGACAGTTGAACGTTGTGTCGGGGAGGCCAGAAATCGAGTATCTTAATCCGTTGGATCACTTTGTGGCGAAGCAAACAGACACACCAACGGCTACTATGGAGAGATTCACGGAAACAGACGAGGTGAATGAGACGTCCGGCAAACGATAGAGACTTCTATATCGGGACCGTAATCACCAACAGAGAAAGAAATCAGCTGAATCGAAGATCCTCGAGGAAGATCGAGGCTCTGTGCAAATGTTATTTGTCCTCGTCCTGGCATGTTTACGGGACGAATGACTCTCGAAAGAAACTCCTCGGATGCACGGAGAACACACGGCCGCTTTCAAACGGCAGCTGGATGCTTGAAGATCGATTAGGGGACAGAGTCTGATTGGGCAAAGGACGATGGCTGTAGCGGGGAAATGTTTGTCGCGAAATTATACGGCCAAGTCTCTCTCTCTCTGTTTCTCTGTTCTTCTTCGTTCTGTCTGTTTTTGTTTCTGCAAAGACACGGAGGAATTCTTTTTTTTCTCTTTTTTTTTGGAGAGAGTCATTTTTCAAGTCGAGAAGAAAGATCTTTCGGAATTTACGAAAGGAGAGTTTTATAGTTTGTTATTGATAAGGAAGAGGAGTACAAAGAAATAGGAAATGGCGGAGGAGGGATTTTTCGAAGTTTTACAGAGGGGAAATGGAAGAGGAATTTCTTCAAATGTTTGTTTACCTAGAAGTAAATTTTCTCACCTCGTAAATTGAAATTTATCATGTTAAACAGATGTTAATTTCGGTCAGAATAAATGTCTATGTAAAAATGATATTCTTTCAGTTTATTAATTATTGCAGATTTCCTCACTGTTTCTTTTTATTACTTTTGTTTTTTACTATTTTTAATTATTATATTTTTTTATTATTTTAATTTTTACTATTACCAGTCTACTATAAATGTCTATGAAAAGTCGCATTTTTTTATTTCTTGCTAGTTACACTTTGTCACTATTATTAATCTATCATAGATATGTATATAAAAATGACATTCTTTCGTCTTATTAATTATGCTAGAAGATATGCGGTTTTCTCACCGTTCTTTTTTTACTATTCAATGCACGCCCACCGTAGGAAATTCATTCCTCCTTGACTACCGTGTATAAAACTCGACGATCGAATGAAATTTCAATACAACCGTATCGAATTTCGATCGTTGAAAGAAACGGAGGTTTCCCACGCGTCAATTTAATATTGTCGTTAAATCCATTCGATCGTGTTCACGTTACTTGGTTATAGGATGTTTGAGTATGGTTTTAGAATCAGCAGAAGACGTGGTTAGCCCGTCGACGTGATCAACGTCGGACGTGACAATGACATTAGCATTCACTAATGACAGATACACAACGGCCACGTGTGCATTCGAGCTTTGTCACCGGAAGGGGGAGAGCTTCGTCGACGCTGTTTTGAATAGGAATTGGTAATGGATAGGGAGGGATTAGATAGAACGGACCTCTCATAGGATAGCTTCCTAGTAGGAATTGCGTCTATTTATTGATCGTACACGGTTGCATTGGAATATTCAACTGAACCTTGGCCTCCATCCACTTTCGACTCGCCTTTACCTTGTCTACCCTTATTCTTCGACATAATTGTTGTGTGATCTGTGATCCCGATTATTTAAATAATATCGAAACACGTGACAGCTAGTCGATTTTAGGGTGTACATGATATTACCAGTTGGATTTCAAATTGATCCTTACCGATATTGAGTGCAAATGTGAATTCGGATGCATTTATTATGCTTCCTTGCCTTTTTATAACAAAATTTGTCTCGTAATGGAATTTTTATGCTACTGGGAAGAAAAAAGTTACCAAGAACAATGGAGAATATTTCAATGATTGAATTTCTCTCTATCCTTTTTCTTTCTTTCTTTTTATAAAATGAAGTTATGAATTTATTATGAATTTCATTAGGAAGTGTTGTCGAAGAAAGACAGGCAACTCGCTCATGGAAGTATGGACACTTGAAAGGTAAAAGGAAAGTAGAAGAAAAGTCACGGAAAATGCATAACACGAAATGATATTATTTCTGATCAGTTTTTCATTACATGAGTATAAAATCGACGAATTATTCATAAATAATCGAATGATATTCAAACAGAAACAAATGAAGAACTTTTAAAACCTTTCTTTAATTTAAAAAATTTTTTGTCGAGGAGAAAATGTATAATAAATATACCTAACCTAACCTCGACCTAATAACAAAGACTAATTTGCTTTCGGTTTGATTCGAACGCAAGATAAGCAGAGGGAAAGCTGTTTGAGGAGTAAATTTATGCAGACTTTAAGAAAATAAAATATTAATGACTTATTATTCGGTAAAGGGATGATAATATAAACATGTTTTGTACAAATCACGAATGATTATTCACCAAGAAAACTTTCTTAACGAAGTGTAAGCGGCAGTATACAATAAAAATTCTTCATGCATTTCATTGAACTTGCACGATGATTCTAAACTATTAAAATAATGAACACAATACTGACTTCGTCACAAATAGATTTCCAAAATTGTTTCTTCCTCCTGCAAGCACAATTTCGTTATCTCAGTTAACCCATCATACTCGAATGATTTTTTCTATCTGACACACCCCACGCTGGAAAGCCTCTGATCGAAGATGGGAATTAATTGTGCTTGGAGAACGATTATCTGTCAAGGAATCTGAGGGAAAGGATCGGCAGATAGATCAGCGGTAGCAGGGAAAAAGCGTAGCTTTTCTAGCTGTGCTATTAGCTCTTAAGCTAAGCCGGAAATTCCAGACCGGAAGCTGGCAGTCGCAGCTCCAACGGATACTGTGAAGAGTAAAAAAAAAAAAAAAATAAGGAGCTCCGAAGAGAGAAGAAGAAAAAGAGAGAAGGGAGAAGATGGAAGGGCAAGCCGCGTGAGGAAAGAAAAGGATTTATAGGGAATCCAACATCGAACGCGCGCTCCCACGTGGTCGGCATGCCGATAGTTTGTTTAACGCCTTCTATGAACTTCCGAGAAAGGATTCAATTAAAGCCAACCTTCATTATTGCCTCCCCAGGAAACTTATCTCTCCCTCTTTCTCTTTCTCTCTGCATTGTTGATCACGTTACGATTTTTTTTTTTATTGCCCTCTCCGAGAACGAGGGAAATCCCCTTTGGCGTAATTACAAGGATAAAGGTCTTGAGTTAATGCGATTAAAAGTAAAGGCTGCCATTGTATGAATTAACGAAAGCGATCGAAATTTGGGGAATTACTTGCAAACTGATATCAGTTTTTTTATTATTAATTCTCTATAGCTCGATGTCGATTTTTGAACAGGACTATTTGCATTATTTCTTTCAGCTCCTCTTGCATCGGCTTTAGGACAGTTTCACGCGAATTCGAATTCTGTGACGCATAGTTGCACGATACACGATGAGTTGTGCACAAAGGAAAAAATAGTCACGTTTCTTCTTTAATCCTTTTTGCTCCTGTCGTCGTTTCGCGCCGTCACGCGTTGCGTCGCGTCTCAGACACGTAACACACATTCCATCCCCCTCTGTGAATTTTCATCATGAAATTTCATGAGAATCTATTCGAATCTGTGCACAGTGTCCTGGCTTTCGCTGAACTGTATACAGAGAAGTCGTAAATGGAACTCTAAATACACAAACTCGTGTAAATTTCCAGTAAGAGCAATTGAAGCATGTTTCTCCAGTGACTTTACATTTTCCCTTGAATTACGAGAGATCCTTATCGATGCTTTGCAACTTTCGCGTCCTTTGGGATAAAGAATCTTAAATAGTTTATAACCAACACGAAATTTCCAAATTTCTAAATACTATTAAAATTAAGTTTCAGATACGATCAGAAAGTATTCAAATGTTTAATATTTTTCTTGTTAACGAGCAGATTTCGAAAAGGAAATTATTATTCGTTACACATTTTTAATTCAAACAATTAACAATGGAGCGTCAAAATACCATTTCAAAAATATTCCACGCAGAATGATAGAGAATCAATTATCATCGCGATAATCATCATTACGATCTCAAGTTCCGTGTACTGTTTTCAACTGGAAGAAAATTCAAAAAAGAGAATATGATAAGTTCATAAGTCGACAAACTTCTAGACTAACATCGAATATTTGATATATCGTCGCGGAATTTGATAAAATATTATAATCAGTAATTTTGGCATGGTTTGATGATACTCTTCGTAGGTTCGAGGTAGAGTTGACTCTTTTCGTTCGTAGTACGCATGCAGTGACTTTACGATAGGTCACTTGCTATTGAAAAAAGTATCCATAAGTGTCAGAAAAGCATATGATCTGTAAAACGTAAAGTTTCTGTAACCATAAAGCACTTCCTGAGTTTAGATCCCTAAAGAAATGAAAAATTTAATTAAAGAACTATTTGAAACAGACACTCAAAAATAATATAGACAATCACTTGAGCCATAAAGTCATAAACCCTTTAAATATAAAATATTAATATATTAAATATTTTAAAAACATTTTAAAAATATTAAAATATTAAAAAAATGTTAAAATATTAAAATATTAGAATGTTTAAATATTAAAACACTTTAAATATTAAAGATAAAAAAAGAAAATAGAAAAATAAATATCAGTAGGTAAATGAAAAATTCGTGTAATCTCAGTCTGGGAAATGTACACTGTAGAAATGTACACTGTGATACGTCAAATATGAACGTTTATGGTGTTTGCAAGCTTCACGTGCATAATGAAACCGCGTGGTCAAAGGATGATCGTGGCGAACAACGGGCGTTACGCCCTGGGTAAATCCGCTTCAGGCGAGGCATTATGTGTCTAAGCGTCTCAAAAATTTGAGCACGCCGTCGAACGAGGTTTTATCGGGTTTCACGGGCGTTGGGAGAAAAACGAGAAGAACGCTGGAAACATGCAGGAGGCGGCAATAGGATTTCGTGACAAGTCGATTTGCCGCAGTGCAAAGTTCTCGGATTCGTCGACGTCCTCGTCCTTTGCACGTGCTTTCACGTTCTCCAACAATGTCTACGGGAAAATTCGAGCCGTTCGAACGCCAGAATGGAATCGCGATAATCGGACATTGGTCCCTCTATTTGCCATTAAATAAATCTCCATCGATTGCCCATGGGAATTACGAGACATTAAAGCATTGCTTCTTATAGAATGTAACAAGTGAATTGGTATAGTGATTGCATGATTGTAAGATATTTGAAATTGTTCCATTTACGTTCAAAGAAAAATGGAATTGTAAATATGTAACTATGCTCGATTTAACGTTTTAGTTCGAACACTAGTAAGTGTACGTTTAAATTACTTTTCATTGACTCTAACTATTAAAAATAATTAATAATTAATTATTTGTTGATGTTAATATCAGTTTAAATAAAAAGAAGTGGAATTAATTCAAGAAATGATTAATTACAAAGTATCGTTATCTATACTATAGTATATGGACCTAAATTATAAATAATTAAAATTAATTAGAACGATTACCATAGTGAATACCTATTAAAACATCGATTAAAAAATGCGGGAGACAAAAATTTCGTTTGCTATGAGATCTACGAATTTGTGTTACAAATAGATAATCTTCTCAAGGAAAATTCAAGTCGTTTGGTTCATTTAAAAAAAAATTACTGTGTGTTAAACGATGCTCGGATATTAACAAGAGTCTTCTACTCCAACGATCAAACTTACAAATTAAAACTGAAGCCAGAAATTCCAATCAATCGTTAATATCGATATACCAACAATATTTCCATTCTCTTATAATTATAATCTCTACCACATGTCTGACTAGTTGTCGCAAGGTAAAGGGTTTAAGATCCAATAACAAAAACAGCATGACTCGCTCAACAATACCCGAAGTCCATCGACTTATCCATCCCTACAGCAACTATGTCTACGTAAAGTGATCCTCGCGCGATACGGGAATAGCAAACGGCAAGAAGCGAGATTGATGGTTTCCCACCGGAAGTCTCTATCGGTCAGGTTGGTCCCGTTCGAGTGGCATGAAAGTTAGCCACGTTTGCCCTTGGCATTTATATTCATCGGCAAGTTTGATTGTACGTCATCGAATAGCTTTATCCAGTGGCGACAACAAAGACTACATCGACGACGACGACGATGCAATAGTGAGAGAAGATATCAAGAGGGCGGGAAGTAATGGAATAGGCAAATCCTTCGCTGCACTCGATTCGAAAACCGGCCGTTCGCGAGCCACTTGACGTTATAGCTTCGGCCTTTTATTTCCCGAAGCATCGATCTCCATAAAGTTGCTCCCGCGAAATGAGTTCTGGCTCTGCTGGAAACGCTTTGCGCCCTGGCCTCTTCGACCCGACCTCCTTTGGAATCGTTCTGCACGCGCATCGTCCGAGTTCCGCGAACCTTTCGTCGCGTTTAATTGCGCGATATTCGATCTCACTCCTTCCTCCTCCCACATTTCGAGCTGTGGCTATAAATACGGAGGAATATGAGGCTGGTTTCGAGCCATGCAACGTATTTTCCGTTGTGGTATATAGATAGGATGTAAGGATAGAGTACGAAGGTGGAAGGATAAGGTCAAGCGTGATGGACTGTAATTTATAGGATGTCGGTGATGATAGGTTACAGTTTTCACCTCTGCTTTTTTCTCTCTTCTTTTTAGATTGCTAGAATTACACTCGTGACGATAGGTGGAAAGTTAGGACAACGAATTATCCTAAGTTTAAGATACGATCCTTTGTTATTTTCGAGGATTTGAATGTTTGATTTTATCGCGTGTTTTACAATCAGGAGGAACTTCAAACGCTTCATTGGTTTTTAAGTGCTTGGTTACTTCTGTTCAATAACAATTGACGTATCGTAATCTTATTCTTCAGATTACGGATTAATAACAATAGGATGATATGGACGTGACGTACTTTCAATTTCACTCAATTTGGATATTTATCCTTACTTGACGTATCGATGACACGATAGAGCGTGGACATTAGGACCATTATGTTTCACAAGGTGTAAAACTACAGAGAAGAGCGTTTGCTTTCTTTATTCACCGTAATAAAATGTGAAAAAAGGAGCACAGGAAAGGATTAAAGAGATAGAGAATACACAGGAGAAAAGAGAGATGGAAGGGGACACATGTTTTCCTTGTTGGCTAGGACGTTTTGGGCTAGTCGTTACGAAACTATCTCTCGTTGATGTTGCCTTAGACACGAGGGACATTCGACGATAGGACGAAGGGTCTATGTATATGAAGGGATCGATGGCTAGCCGAGAACTTGCGGAAATAGGGATTGATGGATGGTCATCTAGTGGCGAGTGCGGAAAGCGTTCCATAACACCATCATAGCTTTGCTAAAACAACCTTCGAATCTCTACACTGTCAGTTTCGCAGAAACTTTTTTTCTACTAGTAAATCATAGTTATTTCGATGAAATCGAATGAACCAAAGTTAGATTGTCATCGTATTCATAAATATTTCATTTGTGGTTGAGTAACTACGGAATAACCACGGAATATTGATTTTCATAGAAATGGAACGGAATATCGAAGAAAGATTTAATAGAAACGAATCACAGCCACTGAGTATTTTTATCATTTACTCTTCGTATATTTCTATTTTTGATATCTTTATTATTTGTCATCTTGTTTTCTATTTATTGCATCTATTGTATCTGCTGTTAGATAATATCTGTCACGTATTAAGTTATGCAGTGATACTTTTGCCGTTGTTTCAATAACGATTGAAACATTTTCAGTATTCAAATTCTGAGATTGAAATTGAATTTAATTCACTTCGTTCGAAATACAAAATCTAAAGAGGCAAACATTAATTGATACGAAGCACTCATTATTACCTGTAATTTAATCAAAATAAATCCTATATTAACCCGTTAAAATAATGGGTCTCAGAGATTTTTCTTTAAAATTATTAACATTGTGTTGATTTTAGGAATGTATAACGACTTTTAAAAAGGTGCAGTAACTGTTACATTCCCTTAGTTATTTCCTTTCAAGTGTTTATAATTTGTAAATGTCTATCTACAGTGTATCTAAATATACTTAGACCCATGATGTTTATTTGTCACTGAAAAATTTCTACACAGAAATTTCATAATTACCATTGTAAGCCTCACAAAAGAAATACACACTCTCCTTCTACGACCCAAATTTCTAAATCTTCTTCTCTCGCTCCCTTTTCAACAGACCGAGAGAAAGCAGTACCTCCAGAAGACTGGAGCTCTCTAACACGGTATTTACGATTCGATCTTGGTCCCAGAGGGCTGGATCTTCAGCTACTGTCCACCCAAATCTGTATTTTTCTCCTGGTCGAATACTCCAAAGACACTTCGTCTCACCTGGTCGTCTCATCTCGTTTCCCCTTAACCTTCGCGTCCGTTGTCGTTATCGTTCTCCATCGGTGTCCTTTTAATCTTTCCCGCCAACCTTCCACGGCAGATTTATCCTCGACGATTCGTCCGTTGACCGTCTTCGGGGCAACGAGTCCCGTGTCTTCAAGGGAATCTTTACCGGGCAAGTGTTGGTCAACCGACACGTTCAAAAAGGCTGAGAATCAGAGACAGGAAGAGACCGATGGAAAAAGAACTCTGTCAACTGTCCAGACAAAAGAGAACCTTCGAACGAGACAACTTCTGTTCGATCCCGTCCCCTTTCAATTTCTGTCTTGCCTTCTCGTTCTCTGCACAGACAGGGGAGTACTTTGCGACCAGACTGATGAATACCTTGATACTCGTGATCACTGGGTATTCTGTGAAGAACGGACGATGGAGGGATAGGTTCTTCAGGCGGGCGGTATCAGAAACCACGTTTCAGAAATACGGGAAGTTTCGTACAATTTCTGACGGTTAGGTATACAGGGTGTTGAAAAATGTTGGAACCAAGTTTTAGGAAGTTCGTAGTCATTGATCAAAAGGAACAAAGTAGTCTTGAAACTTAAAGGGCGAGCTATTTAATTTTTACTAGTAATGGTTGTGCATTATTTATTTAATGAAGTTAATAATATTTACTAGAACCCAGACACCGTCGACCAAGAGTTAATGAATTTAAATATTTAGTAATATGTTACATATTAATAATAAAAATACTCAAGTATTTAATATACTCGGTGAACGTAAATATATCGTTGTTGTATAGGGAATCGTTTTCCCGATTATAAAACGTCGAGTGTCGACAATTACCATCGAGGTCCTCGTGGAAGGATATCTTCTTCGTAGATTGCAGAGAAGAGGCGGTGTCGAAATTAAATTGCTCGCGGCTCTTAGCCTACTAAAGTTCCCGATCGAACGTTATTAAGCTCACTCCCTCTCTCTCCTTCTCTCGTTTTGCCATTAACGATGACGTAAACCTGATCATTGAACAAATTTATATAGATTCTCGGATTGTCTCGCGTGAGCAACCATCGTTCGCCAGCTCTGGCGCCCAAAATGCGGCGAACTTGGCGAATTTCGTGGAAGATCGACGATAATGGCAGCGATGAGACGGAGAAAGGTGAAAGCGAGTCGATTCGTAAACGTTCTCGGTTCCTTAAATTTTATTACAGGTGCAATCACTTCAGACAAATAATTACCTCGAACCTTTGCGCAAATTAAACGAAACCGAAACTTTTGTCGTAAACACTCAACAATTTCAACTGCTGATACCAAGAATCACAACGATTTCAACGTTTCGAGATCAACGTTTTCGAAATTCTCAATTTCCGGAAACCATAATTTCTCAAGTTAAATCCCCGTAGAATTTTCATCCTTCAGAAATTTTTCACAATCCTTCAGGCGAGAAAGCGTCAGAGTTCGAAATTTTAACGTCTAACATCATAAATTGTAATAATTTCAACGCTTTCAAATGAACGCTTTCGAAGTTTCAAATTTCTCAAGTTGAATCCTCATGAAAATGAAGAACTTTCATCTTTCAATTAGGAATTTTCCACAATCCCGCGATCTTTCAGATGAGAAAGCGCCACAGTTCGAAAATTTTAATTCAATATCTCCGAAATTCGGCGCATCCAAAATGTCCAAAATTCGACAAAACGAAGAGCGGTTCGAAGAGCGACGAGGGAAAAATTGCAATCCCACCGTTCTTCTTTCGCAAGCTCGACATCCTTGATAATCGAAACGCGAACGAGTGGGAGCTGGTGTGACGTGAAAGGAGTGGGATGGATCACCGAATTCCGTACTAGATCGAAGATAATGGCAGCGATGAGACGGAAGAGAGTCGATCAGAGAAGTCACTTATCGACCGAAGGAAGCCGTTTAACGGTTCGTTACGAAAGGAATTCCTTCTTATTTTATCCAACGCCTCGATCTATCTCTAGCTAGCAAACGGAATGACACATCAGGAAAGACATATTGTCATCGACATATTGCCATATTGGTTTCGTTGCCATTATTGTTATTATTATTATCAGCACGACGGAAATATCATATCATCTCGTGCATTGAATCCTTAATAGATAGATTTTAATTGTTGCAGAGGGATCAATCTTCTCGACAGGTGTGTCAATTAAATTTAAAATGTGAATTGAGACCGTTTGCAATTAGCTGATAGTTCAGAAATTTGATAAAAATTAGTATCTCATTTTATCATAACATTAGTACGTCATATGTGTCGACAAGACTAATTGGAAGTTAAAAGAAGAGAGGTTTGACAGCATTGCACTTCCTGTGATGCTGTACTATTCGTTTTATTAGTAAACAACGCAATAAACGAGAAATAAGTATCTTCTTCCGTTGCACAACGTATTATAATTAAGTTTTTAATCGTTCAAGGCACAAAATCTATCGAAACTCTGCAACGATGTGTTAATAGCTTCATATGACATTTGTCTGCCTGATTTTCTAAAAATGTTACCTGAAGAATGTGTATTTTTTTCTTTACCTGGTTTCTATTACATTTCTTCGATCTCCAATTTAATCATTTTTACCGTTCAACACAGAGAACAGAAAAATCAAAGTATATTTCCACATATCATTAAAAATTTTTACTTTTTAACCACGAGAAGATACAACGTCATCCAAATTCAACGCTTCATTAATAATTAGATTCATTAATAAATAAAATTGTCTTGTCTGGTGTGATGAAAAACCTCGGTTCATCCATAAAAAATCTCTAAATTCACAAAAAGTTACTGTTTGACGTGCATTCCAAGTAAATGGAATCATTTGGCTATTTTTCTTCGAAGATGATGTTGAAAATTCTGATACTGTACTTGCTGAGCGATAGCAATCAACGTTGAATGATTTTTTATGGTTAGAATCGAATCATGTTGACGTATCTGATGTTTATTTCCATTTTGCAACGGAAGATTCCAAAATTCCCCAAGAAATTATCCATAGAACAGAAATCGTTTTCACGCAGAGTTAAGGGGAGTTAAGAATGAAAGAAAAGAAGAAGAAGAAGAAGAAGATAAAGCAACGAGGTGGAAACAGAATGAGGATCGGCAAAGTTGATGGGGCTAGTTCGTTCCGCTGGACCTTCAATCTCTTCGCGTAAGTTCCCAGTCCCGGCTGTTATCTTATCGATTGACTTTATTGCCTAAGTATACTCGGTACGTGAGTAGCTCGAGGGGAGCCAGTCGTTTCCGTGCCAGACATTGAATCGGCCATTGCCGCGATGTCTAGTCATAGCGCCGGCAACGCGCCAGATGAATGGCACTTTACGACGCCAGCTTTCGTTCCCCTGTGCACGTTCTGTACATTTACTCCTCTATGGATAACAGTTTCTCTATGAGAAATTTCCATTAATCGCGTTTCTTCTCTGTTTATTGCTGCAAAAATATAATATCGAACGACGACACAAGAACTGTTTGTGGTAGATTCTGCGACGTTTCTGGAAATGAACCATTATACTCGCGTTATTCCTTCCACTTCTATTCGAAGAACCTGTAATTTTGGAGCATGTGAAATTGAGACAGAATTGCTAATAAAATTTTTATTCGTAACGATGTAACTATTCGTGTCTGAATCACTCGAGTACTGAGTTGCAGCATTGGAATATAAGCTAGAGTTTTTCCTCTTGTTTCGTTCCAAACGGAAAACGTGAAATTTTTGAATGCTCGGAATAAAGACGGAATTGTTAATAAAATTCTACTGAGTTGTAGAACTTCGAATGGTCGAAATATTCTAGTAATTTTCATCATTTTTTATTCGAATTATTTGAACATTTGAGCGTTCGTATTCGAAATTGAATATTCGGAGTATTTGAATATTCGAATATCCGAATTTTCATATTCTGGACTTACATGTTCGAGTAGATAATTAATGAGAAATATAAAAATCAAAATAGACCGTCAATATTGACACTTCATCTGCCGGAAACCTATTAATCGGCTTTTTGTCGTTAGCGCTACACGATCGCGTTAATTTTCCATTTCTTTTTTTCAAAAATCGAGTCGATATCAACGACTGAATCAAAAATGTGTATTAAGCTTAGTCACGAGCGGCGAATAAAATGTTAATAGAAAGTTAACAGAACGCCATAATCGACGAGAAACGTAAAAATCCATCTAATCGATGTGAGAATCGTGTGTAAAAGAGACAGCGTCAGAATTGAAGAAAAGGGGTAAAGCTTTTGAAACGTTTCACCTCCAGTATTGTTCGTTTTAATCGCGGTCGACGATGCGACGAATTAGTCGCCTCTTTGGAAACCCTTTCTTCGCCACGTGGCTAGGAGTCAACGAGCTCTCAGAAGCTTGGGCGAGAAAGCTTGGAAGCTGGTCGCGAGGTGCGAAAGTGTGCTGAAAGTATCGAGAAGCTGGTCTCGAGGCCAGAATAGAGGAGGTTGTGGAAACGACGAAAGGGAAGAAAAGGGACTAGACGCGTAGCTGATGGAGGCGTGAGAGAGTTCTCTCTCAGGGAGAAAACACGTCTTCGTCTATTTCCCGAGCGGAGGAAATTCTTTGTGTTTTTAAATTAAGTTAGCCCACGGGAAAGCTGTACACCAGAACTTCTTTTTTTTTCTCTTCGTCCCTCGTTCACTTCGTACACGCTCTTTCATCCCCGTTGTCCCGTTTCGGGTTTGGGGAGGAATGCCCATCACGATCATTCAGGGAAGAACTTTTAGCGTCTTCCTTATCCGCCTATGTACTTTTCTTTTTAATCGTGAAATAGGAAAATCGTTATTATTGATATTTTCTGAAATATCATAGCTGAGAGTAATTTGTTTCGTAAATTATTTTTTTTCTTTTTTTTTATGGAATTTTCACCATAGCTTCTATCTCCTTGTTTTCTTAGATCTTTTTACAATTGAAGTTTCTACTCAATTTTTAAAGAAAATTTTATATTATTCTAACTTCATTACCGTATTTTTAATAGAATTTTTACCATTGTTTTTATCTCTTCTTTTCTCTTTTTTTTCACAGTTGAAGTTTTCACTTATTTTTTTAGAGAAAACGTTCATATTGTAGACTCCATTACCGTGGATTTTGTTAATTATCAACGTCAACATACTGCATTTCTAAATGGACTTTATTACTACGTTTTTGAGATGAGGTGAAAATATTTGTTTCTTTTTTTTCTTTCTTTTCCGTGCAGTTGATGTTGTGCAAATAAAAGGACGAACATAACGTGAACATACCGGATTCCGGGCTCTTAGTATTGTGCTCGTTTATAATCAAAGGTCCATTAGCGAGGATACGTTAATTAATATTTAACTTCCTGACTTCAGCAAAGGGTATTTATTACGCTTTGTATCAGGTGTCTATAAACTATACCGGGGATGTGGTTACGATAGCTTACTTTAGTTAATTTGTAATCTGTACATAAACAGAGAAGATCCTTGTATTTGTATTTAGTATGTTTAGTGCGTTACTTTGCTTGATTTTCTATTAGCAAATTTGGTAAGCTTAGTGAAACCGACGATCAAGCTATAGTTTCTGCTTATGAGCAGTCAGATCTACCTTTCAAATCTGCAAAACCTAATTTCCATATCTTAGACACTTCTGTGTCGAAAGTGTTCTAATTTTCAAGTCTGCATTCGTGTTTTCATATCTGAAATTTTTCCATATTCTAATTTCTAAATTTCAATTCAGAGAAATATATTTTTTCCATTGGCTAATCAGATTTCTGACGGATTTCAGAAATTTCCTATATCTTTGAATTTTTCAGTTTTCAATTCCCAAATTCCCTGCACTTCTAATTTAAAGATTTCCAATTTTGTTAAGATACTAATTTCAAATTTTTATTTTTCGTGTATACTAATTTAGAGTCCGAAGTTTCTTCTGTATTTCCTTCAAACTCTTCTCTACAGTACATTACACACTTTCACATTGCCAACTTCAAATACATCGAACTCGAGAAGATCTTTCATATCTCTAAGTATTTCACATGAAATTTTTAATTCTACGAAAGTCTATTAACAAAATGAATTTTTTTTCTCTCTGGCAAACAAAGATCCACGAGCTCTGTGATCACGAAGATCGCTTTGAGGATGGTTTATCCCGACGTCCATCCGTCTGGACTGATTAACGCGCCACATTAATGGCTGTCACTCGGCCCAGATGAAAATTCTTGTTTACCTAATTAATTAAATCTCTCTCTCCCCCCTTCTCTCTCTCTCTCGTTTGATGTTTGCAACTCTCATGAAAGGAGTTAACGTCGTCGACTTAGTACAAAGGAACCACGCTACGCTGAATATAATTCTACCTCCAAGGATGGAAATGTACTACCAATTTTCCAACATCGTTCGAGTGTTTGCCTGGTCACGGATATCTAAACTACGTCCACGTTGAAACGTTTATTCTCTCTCTCTCTCTGTCTATGATGTTGAATTTCTCATCCGTCGACTCTTGAATTACATGCACGTAGTTTTGGAATATCAGCAAACAGTCATTGAAACACATCGTTCTGGATCATGTAGGCGACTTTTCACCGTATAATTTCATTCCTCTTCTCGAAGAACTTTTTAGCCTTAGTGTCTTTGATGTTCTTATCAATACGCGTGTAGAAGGATGATGGGAAATTGTGTGGAAAATGTGGGCAAAATCTGTCTCAAAATACTCGAACACTTAATACACTGCTCGTAAACAAAAAAAAAAAAAATTGCAGCACCTTAAAAATGAAATAGTACAAATATAGAATTTATATACAGACACTTTTGTGTCCCAGAAAAATGGCAAAGGATCATCAAATAATAATGAACATTATTTCGATGATTGATCTATTTTCATTCCCCTTTAAATAAAGCTGTCATTGCACACAAAAGTCGGAAATATTTTTAAATAACATAATATTAAAAGGTCATTTATCATTTAATTATTTTATTCACTTTCATCATATTCTCAACTGAGCGAATAATTTCGAACGTGCAGTAACACCAAGGAAATAATGAAACATAAGATAGCTGGTATTCAATCGAGCACACGTCGATCCATTCCGGAAACGCGTGACGCTTAGCGAGCCTCAGAAACGTTCACGGCGAGCCACGTGGACAAAGGGTTTGCGTCGTTGCTTTTCACAGGAACGGAAACAGCAATGACCCGTGGAAAGCGACGAGACATTCGTACGGCAATCAGGATGAAGCACGGGGAACCATTCAAGTTGTGGGCTTTCATCGTCGCCTTACAAGTTCCACCACTTTCCGCCCCTCGGTGCCTTTTCCTCCGTGTGTGTCTGTCCGCCGTTCTTTTCCTTCCGTTCTTTTTCTCCATTCTCCTCTGTTGGAACCCATCCACCCACTTTTCACTCCCCTCCCCTCTTTTTTGCTATACCACTACGTCACCCTTTAACCATCCCTCTTTGAACCTTTCCGAATTGTATATAAAGTGGCGCTACTAAATTGGAAACCGCAGCTTTGTCGATGCTATTGCTACCCCCTTCTCTTTACACTGCTCGTTTCTTTCCCTCCCTATTCAGCCGGTGTCTACCCCTGCCAAATGCTTCTTCTTCGACGCTCCTTTTCTCGTTCGAGCTGCTCTTGGTCAGAATGGATCGTTGTTAAAGTTGACATTGCGGCTGGATTTATTGGCCAAGGCTCGCTTCTTCTTTTTTTTTTTTTCGAACTTTCCCCTAAGTTGAATCAGCACGAAATGCTCGGTTTGTTGGATTTCGTGAGTAGTGTTGCAAGGCAAGGCTTTCGACTTTATGACACATGGACGACAATCGACTATTTTTGAGGATGTTTAAGGGATCGTTCTATTTTATCAGTTTGAAAAAATTGAAAATACTTTTGTTTCATTTTTTGAATGCATAAGGTTTTTTTTTAATAAGAGCGACGAGACTTTGAACTGAAATGGAACGAAAAGTACGGAAGATAATTTAGTACTCTCTACTTTATTTTAAAGTACATTCGATGACAGTATACATGAAATATAATATTATATAAATGATCATCGTGATTACTTTGGTTGGGTAAATAAGCTTTTCGACTGAAATTACCTTTTCCGAAAGGTAAAAGAAGCTGAAAGACATTTGACTCAGTTGAAGAATTTTATGTATGGGAGAGTTTCTACTTTTTTTGGTTCCTTAAGCTGACTCTTGGTTGTTTCGAATGTTTTCTTCGTTGTTTCTTCTTCTGCTTCTGTTTTAATATTGTAATGGACGCCGAGGAGAGACGAGAGGTGAAACGAAGCGAGAATGTTTATGTAGATTTTGCGTTTGCTGGGCGATCATGGTGACCTGAACTCGTTTTAAGCGGAGAGATGTTTAGGGTTAAGTAATTGCTATTTAGTGTTTACTCTTTGTAAGTGAAAATACTTCTTCGTTGACTTTTTTTCTGGTTTTCGTATAACTGTAAGTTACTTGTAAAATTATGGAAGAAATCGTGGGCAATTGTAAATTTGATGTGTAGAATGGAAATTGAACTAGCGTTGTTCGAGGAAATTTAAAAGTAAATGTTCAGGTCGTTATTCAATCAGTTTTTTACGGATATTGTTAACTGTTCTATGTAGAATTTGTTTAATTTTCAAGTGTCCTTCACATACCAACATCATTTTTTAAGATCAATTAAAATTCTGGAAAAAAGAATATCGTAGAATTTTAAGAAATGTTTCATAACTGTTATTGATTAATATTTTTAATGAAAGAGAACAATGGAAACTGTGGAAAAAATAAGGAAAATCAAGAGGAACAATTGTCCCCAAGGATTACTTCAGAATTTACATAAATCGTAAAAAATAAATCCTTAAAACAAAAATTACTTAATTATTTCATCGCTTTGAGAGATTTCAGTTTAACTCATTTGAAGCCTATTCTCCTATGAGGGAAAATTCTTAGGTATTTAGAGAAATATAAATTTGATTTTATGAAACGTTTATTTTAGTGCAAAATAAAATAAGAACTTTCGAAAATAATCAAACAAAAGTCAATATAATCGTTCAATAGTAATAACTAAACCAGCTGTGCAATAGCAGTTTTCACTAAGCGTTGAACATCAGGTTTAACAAACTCCCTATTCAATTGTGAAGCTCGGTAAGGCCGATGAACAACGAGGGATCTAGCTAGCTCTCGTATAACCAGAACGTCGATTCCAACCACGAACAAGTACAGATGAATATCAGACAGTGGATTTAATATATGTAGGGACTGATTTACATGGAATTACTTAAGACTGTTCAGCAAACAACGATTACCATTGTTCACAAAATGTCCGATAACGAATTATAGAACTATTCTCTTGGAAACGAACGTAGGATTTATATGATTTTCTCTTTTCTGAGCAAATAAAACTAACCGATTTAAGTGATAAAGAATTTAATACCGATCTTCTCTTTCTCTATAAAAATTGTACATGAATGAATTTGAATTTTGGATTTCGAAGAATTTACGAGAACGTCTAAATAATTTCTAATACAAAAAATTCTTAATTATTTGAAAACCACTTGACAAATTACACGAATAAAAAGTATACTCGAATCTGTCGCAGCGAAAGGGTTAACCTGAATATAAATCGAAATAATTTTCTAATTTTTTTATGATTTGATAGTAATCTAATTTAGATGATTCCAAAACAGTCTTAGACATATATAAATAACCTTTAAATATTCATCACATGATACGTTCATTCCGTTCCTCCTGTTTCTTAATTTCCTCAAAGATAGAAACACTATCGAAAGCAGAAGGTCCTGAGAAACGTCCTCCAACACTTTTCCCATTCCGTAGATTCAAATATTCACCCTCGAATCGCGTCGGTAAAACAATGTCGCACCATAAGAACCCTCGTTTCGTATGAAAATATCGAATCTTCGAAGGAAATTACTCTCCTTATTGTACGTTCGAAGCCACTGAAACCGATCAGGATATCTTCAACGTTCTACCAAATGTAACCGATACAAAACACACAACCAATGGTTATCCCTTATCAAGCGATCTTATACATTACCGTAGCCTTTTGGAAAAACACACTGTACAAACGTCTCGAAAGACACTCGAATGAAAACTCAATCCAACTTTTCCTCCACTGCTTCACCGGTAATCTCTTCTCGCTCATTGACCTTACGGAAAAGCTACAGAACGACGATCGACGAACGTGGTATTTCACGATACTTAACGTTTGATGGTGGTAACGGTGGAAAAAACAAAGAAAGAAAGAAAGAGAAATACACGCCTCCTTCCCGTGATCTCCACTTCGGTGGTGGATTTCATCTGGCGATATTATAACTCTCGGGAAAGGGACGCGGTCTCGAGTCGTTGGAAGAATGGCGGTATCGACGTCTTCGGATTAAAGTTAATCCGGTTGAATCGGCATTCTCGTGGAAACCGCCGGCGCGGTGCACTTTAGCTGATTGCTTGATTTAACGTAAACGGAGGAACAGCCACCGTGAAGGTAGAACAAGAGAGAGAGAGAGAGAGAGAGAAAGAGATAAAGGAGAGAAAGGAAGAGAGATGAGAGTGCAAGACGAGCCAGAAAATGCGCTTTGCTTTGTTTGCCAGCGCGCGATATCGTCGTTGGACTTTCGTTCCATCCCGCGGTTCCTGCACGCCATGCCGTTTCTCATAGGGACATTTCTCCCCTCTATGGGATGCGACAATAATTGCAACTGGTGCAACAGTAGAATTTTCTTGGTTAAGTTCAAGTGTTTTTTCTTTTCTTTTAAACCCTTTGCAGTCCTTGAGCGTGACTCGACATCATATTTCGTTCCAGTAAGTCCTATGTCGAATGTTATAATTATGTATATTATATTTATATAATAAACAATATAAATGTAGAATAATTTTGAATAACGTTTGTAACATAATTAACATAATTTAACCAGTTCACTGCGGAATTTAGTTTCGAAAATTTCCCACGAGATGCGTAATTAAAATCAACCAATGACGAGTATACACGTCGAACGCAGGGAAAATGCTCTTATTATGCATTTTACGAGAAGGGTACAGCAAAACGAGGTAGAATTACATTTTTATTCGATAAAAAATGGACAATTCTTTATTGAAAAGGTTTTTGTTATTAAAAATTGAAAAGTTGTTGAAAAATAATAAAATTCATGAACAAGAAAAATGAAAGAAAAAATATAATTTTGAGAAATTTAGTTGACTTCATTGTGGTAGTTTTCAAAGCAAGGTGTATTGGGGAAATTATTGTTATTAGAAGCTTAAAAGTTGTCGAAAAATAATAAAATTCATGAACAAGGAAAATTAAAGAAAAAAATATAATTTTGAGAAATTCAGTTGATTTCAGTGTCGTAGTTTTCAAAGCAAGATGCATTGGGGAGAATAATCAACTCAGTTTGTAAAAAGCAACTTTCTTTTATAAATGAAATACAGTTTCATTGGTGATATTTTTTTTTTGTCACGATGAACGGTTTGATAAATAGAATTTTTCAAAATATTTTCGTATGATTACTTTTTTTGTAAATTCAAGTAAACACAAAATGACAACTTTGACAGTTCAATCTTTTATTAGAATTATCTTACCGTAGTTGTAAGTGATAAATATGCTTGTTCAACGTGAGTTTTCACTTTCCCCTAAAATTGAACATTTTTATTAATTTCTAAAATATTAACTATTTTTTCATGCTTCTGAAAAATCGCTAAAACAACAAATAAACATGTAAAATACAGAGAGAATGTGAATTTTAAAAATTTAGCCGAACAGGTCTTTCCACAAAGACCATTTTAAACCTTCATTACAGAGGCTGTGATTTTCCATTAATAACTCTCGATTAACAAATCCGATTGGCAAATATTATCGTAATAAGTGTTAATTGTTTATTCGATTGCTGTCGCTCCTTCCGCGAGGATTAACCTTATTTTCGACAAACGAATTTAATTACCATCGAGTTGCAATTACATCGTGGACTACGTCAATCTTCCTTTATTCCTTTTTTTCGAAAATAAACGGAAAGAAACGTCGGTGAATGCAATAGAAAAAAAAAGAAAAAAGGGAAAATAAAGGAAAAGAAAAACGTAGGCGTTAATTTACGATCGATAAGTCGCAATTTACGTAAATGCTCGAGTTGCAACGGCGACAGCAACGAAACAAGACGTGAAATAAGTGTTTCCACGTTCGCGCGACAGTTTCCGGGAAGTGAAAGGTATCTCGAAAATGGATAGAATTTATTCCAATGGAAGCTTCGAGGATAGCATGAGGATACGAAGGCTGTCTCTCGCTGGAAAAATTTCTTCCCTGATAGATTCTCTTGCCGTTCATAGAATACTTCGAGATGGTTATTTTCTTTGTAACAAAAGAAGATACAATCAAGAGCTTTTCAATGTTCCTCGTATATATCGCCTTTGAACATTTCGAATCCCTCTATCGACAATGATTTCGCGGAAATACGCCAAGGAACACAAGAGAATATTTTTTGGTAAATAAATCGAACCAACTTTTGCTGGAAATAGCATAGAGTGAACGAGAATGAGTTGGATTCTTTTCTTTTTTTTTCTTTTGCTTTCTTATATGTTATTCTTGTTAATTTAAGATTTTTTTTGCAATACTTGCGTCAGTATCAATGAACAAGTATTACAGTCTTTTGAGATTGTCGACATACATTGTGAATATTTATTATTTGAGATTAATCGAGTTTTGTGCAAACAGTGATAGGTTGAACATTCACAAATTTCATCTCATCTATTTTAATTTATTATATATGATAGATTGAAGTATAATTTTTATATATATATCTAAATTTAGCCAAAATGTACAGAATGGTGCACTATTCCAGAGTTTTCAACACTAATTCAAACAAAGTGAATCAATCTGTTTGATAATTCAGTGCTAAAGAATGTGATACAGAAAGAACTGATTTTAATGAAACATATTTTTAATGAAATTACTTAATGAACATTATTTACGAAGATATTTAGTATGAAATTTTCTATAGGCTAATTATATACTTCATTTTTCAATAATATTACTACAATTTTTGCAGCGGACTTGACAATGTAAAGTATATTTATAAATTTCAGTATAAAGCATTTGTAAAATCGAGTTATATAAATAAGTTAGTCGTAAAATACAAGGGAATCTGAACGAATCCGTAGAAAACAGTAATTGCACGTTCATCAAGGACTGCGAACACCAATAGTCCAACAGAGAACATCTCAATTCCCTTTCTTACAACTCTTTCCAGGCACCAAGGGCCAGCGTGTACACGAAGTCCAGTAAAATCGAGATGGCGTCATCAGTCAGCCAGGTAGACATATTGGAATTCCGGGAAATTCTGGGCGGGATTTTTCCTGCTGTACGATTTTCCGAATCGCGCGAGCTCATCGTCGCGTCAGTGGCCGCCCTGTTTCGGAAACTAGGGTAACGGCGAGGATGTCGTTGTCGTATGTGATTGAATATCGATTATGTGTCTGGATCCTCTTCTGCTTGGTAGCGTGGTTAGCGGAGAACACACCACCAGAGACAAGGATCGAGGAAACTGAAGGATTCCAGAGTGAACGATCCGTGAAAACCTTTTCTTTCGATGCTTGGTTGCATGTGTCCTCTTTCTGTCGCGATGTACTCCGTTTTCTTTCTAGTTTTTACACGCCAGATCAATTTGCTGATCAATTGATTTCTGTTAAAAGATACTTTTCCATTGGTGTGCCTTAATTCCATGCGATTTGATCGATGGATCACTTTGATCGTGGTCAAATGTTGAAATATTGGAGAACGATTGGTAATTTTTAATGTCAGTGGGAATAATTTATGTTATCAATCCTTAACAGTCTAATAAAATGAGTAGATAGTCTAATAAATTTCTGGTAAAGAGAGTAAAAGCATTTTGCATTTCTTAGTTTCATCAGCGAGGGCAAGGATCGAGGAATATTTTACTTGATTCTATGTAAGGCTGATTATACAGCGACTACTACTACTTGTTTTATTCATTTCTTACGTTTAACATTAGAACTGTCAGCGTTGAATATACACCTAATTCTATCACATTTGTTAATTTTACGGGTTTTTAAAAAATGTGCTTTTATGCATAGTTTTTCAAAAATAATTCATAATTTTCAAAAGTTTTTGTAATCCACATACGATGCACATTTTCTGTAGACAGATTTTATTTGGAGTATACACTTTTTCCCAGAAATGTACTTCTTGCATTCAAAACAAGTTGAATTCGTTCTGTTTTTACTACACAATCCAATTAGACAGGATTTGTTTGTATCAGAAATTTCTTTTGAATCCTTTGAAGTACAGTTTATTGAGTTACATTTTCATTACTGTGTAGAAATTTTTCAGTGACAAATAAATATGAAAACTTTCGAGATAAATAATGCAAAATCTTTATATAAATAAACGAACAAATATTGATGTATATTTTTTGGTAATTTCAGTGATAACAACGCTTCCTCAGAAAATAAAGCTTTCTACAAAAAAAAGTATTACTCTAAATTTTCCACTCATTTTCTTTTTCATCTTAAATTCACCACACTTGGGATTGTTACTATCGTTTCGGTTAATATTTTGCAGAGGGTTCAAACTCAAGTTGATCTGAATATTCGAACACTTCTTGAAACCAGGACGAACCTCGGACGGTTGACAAGAGATTCAGTTTCCGCAAGTTTGCGTGGTTAGCTTCTTCCTTCTTTAAACCTCGCCCAAGCTACTTATCAATTTTCACCTTTTCGGGAAGCCCGGTTCTAATAGATTCACAGTTTTGGTATCAGATCGCTGCCAGTCGTATTTTCCCCGTCTCGTGGCCACAAGTCTAATGGCCGGTTAGTCGACGATCCCCCTTTTCGAGTTCTCAAGAACGTTCATGCCGGATCTCGGTCGAGGATGGAAGTGAATTCGATTCCTCGAGAGAATCCAGTTTCTGTCTGATGCCCTTTCTTTTCCGCTCGTTCCGACGTAGATTCAAATCTCGAGTCGATCGACTCGAGACCACTTTGGCGTCGATAGAGTCCCTCTTCGTTCGTTGGCCTAACCTTCTCTCTTTCGTCTTTACTTATCCGACAGGACGATACCATCGGAAAATAATCCAGTGGTTTTCTTGGCCTGCACAGGCTTTCGGGGAGAACCGTCTTATTATACTCGACGACCGGGATTACCGCGACCGGTTCAAGGTCACTTCATCGATCCCACTCGAAAAGGATTTCCTGGAGTTTCGTGGTTATCACTTTCACTGAGATCATGCTTGATCACGCCTCGATGGCTATTTCTCTCTCTTTGATCGTGCTGTAGTCAACTTGCGTTCACTGTTCGGCGCACTTTTTTCACTTTGTTCAAGTAGAGAAATTTCGAGAGGAAAGAGACGTTTTATTCGTTTATTTATTTAAAATTTATTAACCTTTTTGTTACATCGAAGGTGGCTATAGTCGCACTATAGTATCCTAATTTTCTCACAGTCGACGTACGAAGTTGACGCAAACGTTTATTACAAATCTCTCTGTGTTATTTCATTATTCTCATCAAGTCCCAAAAATTTATAAATTTTTGATATTGAAAGTCACGCGAAAATCACGACATTGTAGACCATTAGTTTCACCTTGAGCTTAGCTTTCACGCGATGATAATAAAAATATCGATGATAATGAAGATATCCTTCCTTTTCAGATTTTAAATTTCTCGTGTATATGTATTTCATAATACAAGCATTGTATTTAACTAAAATTATTATTTTATATTTGAGTTTGTCTTTGATGCTCGTAAATATCGAACCAAATGACGGAATTAGTAACAGCGAAGACAAGCTCGATTTTAAATTATTTAAAGATCAAATCAGTAATTTCATCTATGATAAAGAGGAATAAAATTCAGAAACGAGGAAGAAAACTACAAAATCTCAAGCAGGTGCAAATTAGATTTGTCGAATTTTAATCGACTAAACCATAGGTGAAACACAAGTTAAAATTATGTTAAAAAAGAAACTAAGAAAAGTTCAACTTTAGCACAAAAGCTTAAAAATGTACGTCGACAAGTGTTTACAACACTCTAAAATAGCAGGTGTCATTCAATCATTGCGAATGTTATCTGTCATCGCAGTGACGCGCTAAACACGTTGCAATTTTTTTTTTTTTACAAGAACCTCGATTCTTCTCTTCTCATTATCTCTCTCGCGCCATACGAGCTCGTTCAGAGAAGTTTGAGATAAAACACGATCTAGGGCGCACGTGGCGATGGTTTGAGGTAGGCGCAACTTTGAAGGAAAATATTGACCTTTCCGCGGAAGTTGCTCAGAAATCTCCGCGAACTATACCTGGAGTGCCACCTGAAAGACGACGGCTTTGGCCTGTTTTCACAGTTGGCGGTGCTTTGTATTCGAATCGACCCATCGTGTCTAACGACGCGTGTGCAGAAAAACGAATTTTCGTCTCTGTTAATTCTCCTTCTAAATCTATTTGTGCCGATTTTTATATAAATAAGCCAATTTTATACTTCAAAGCATTTTCTTTTTGTTCTATAAGATATGGATTTTTTAATTTTACTTCGTTTTTCCAGCAAATTGAAAAATTCCATTTTATCAAAAACTTTGTTTCTTTATTTCCTTTATGATCGAAATTCCCATTTCTAGATTTTGTTAACCGTTTACAAAGCATTCTTTCTGATAGACTACCGCTTCTTTAAACATTACATATCTCGTTTGATGTTTTCCCAGTATTTTTCCCTTTTCATTGAAAGAAAAATATTCAACGTCAGTGTACTCTAAATTCCTTCCATCTTCAAGACAGTATAACACTGAGAAGAAACTAGTAATTGCAATGATTGAACTTTTAAAAAACACGTGAAACAATAATCTTTCAGAATACATGTGAACTTTATGTTTTTATACAATTTTATATGTTGTAATATATTCAAACACTGCCTATCAAAAATCGGCACGAATTTTCTGGACAACCTAATATTATAATTGATATGATCGAGTTTGATTGAATTCTTTCGAATGATTGGGGTCAATCTCGCCTCTTCGAGAATAGCTGTGATTATTTTACGGGCAAGTGTCGGAATTAGAAACGTTGGTTATGGCATTGAACAACTCAAGGATATTCTTATCTTTCGTCTCGCTAGTTATGCTCAGTGCTACTAAACTGATAACGAGAATCTTGAGGATCCACTAAATTAACTGAACAGGTAGAACCGTTCGAGATTGGATCGATTGTGTCTGGAACAATTAAAACGGGCCACTAAATCGTCTGAAATCGTCCTGTCTTCTTGATTTCTCTTCTCCTTCTTGTATTTTCTTATTTCTCAAGCAAACATCGCGCAACTATTATCGTGGGATTAATATTCCCAATTTGCAAATCGTTCGAATATTCTATTATAATAAGGATTACTTTTTCTATCCAAGAGTCAAAAAAAAAAAAAAAAAAAAAATAGGGAAAAGTGAAGATTTCACTTTTAAAGTGTCAAATTGTTATACTAAAAACAATTGGAGCTTTGTATCGCGACTTGTCAATATGTGTGAAGAATTTGCAAGAAGAATACTTTCCGCTAGTTAGCCCATTTATCGCGAAACTGCCCGCGGTTTCAACCAGGCTTTTGTTATTCATCCTCGAACGAAATCTCATCTGTCTGTCTCCCTTCCTCAAGTATTGTTTGCATAATACCGAGGAACTAGAAGCCAGTTGCTTAATGATCCGACCTCATCAACTTCCGTCTTTCGTTTTAATCTCGATTCCTCTCGTACAAAGGTCATCCCCGACGCTCTTAATCTGCATCCCCGTCCGTCCTCTTCCATGATTTCTTTTTCGCCGGTAATCTCCCTGTCTCCTTCTGCGTCGCGAGCCATTTCAGCTCTCCGTATTTATGCCTCCGTTTAAGACGTTCCGTTCATCTCCACCTCCTATTTCTCCTCCACCAAGCCGCTGTTTTATCTGAATTTTCCGTCATTTAATCAGTCACTGTCTCAAAGGAGTTCATCGTTTAATTACTGCCATTGCTGCACCACTGTTTTACGTAAGTAATTATCGTCACGCGACTCGCTTCTTCGCGAGGACAGTGAAAGAAACCGGAAGTCAGAAGCTCGGATGGAGATAGTTTGGTAAAACGAACACGATCTTCGGGTATTTCTATTCTCGAGGAACGACTGATCCTTGTTTGGAATTGATTATATAGGGTGATTCAACATTCACGCAACATTTGAATTCTGTGCCATTTGTGCGGTAGTGTTGCCAACGAAAAAAAAAAGACTGCGTGATAGTTGACAGTTCAGGGTTATTAAAAATGGAGCGTTATATGAATGAACAACGCGTTGAATGGATTATGGAACAGCAACAAGTGGAACAACAACAAACAATTTTTCGAACAAAATCATCTTCAGCGATGAGGCTCATTTTCATCTTGATGGTTTCGTTAATCGTCAAAATTGTAGTATTTGAGGTTTATTTTCACTAATTTATCATGTACTGTAGATTATACAGAATTTTTCTTACCATTTTTAATTCACTGTTTTTATCACGGTGGTCAAATTCTTTCGAACAGTCGCGAAAACTTTCCCCAATTTCTAACTAGAAATTTAAAAATTCTCGTCCACCACGTATGCTCACCGTGCTTTCTGTATCGGCTTTTATCTTGTGTGAGGGGCGCGTCTTAAAACGCTTCCACCATCTTTATTCTCCACGGGAGAACCTTGGCGCAACTTGTCGCTATTCATTTACCCTTTTCCCTCTTCTCGTGGGAGACGATTCTCAGCTCTCTTGCGGGACACTTTCAGCCTCCGGGTCCGGACCGGAGACGTTTTGAGAAAGTGCGAACGATTGGGATTGTCTCGTCCTTTACGTCGTGAAAGGACGGCCACGGCCTCGATGCACCTGAGACGTGGAACAAAGGATCGCGATATTTTTCGCCTGGGGGGAAACGGAGAGCCGACAATTACGATGATCGATACCGTCTTTCACGGGACCATTAAAACGCTTCTTCTCTCCTTTCCCATTTTTCCCCCTTTTTTTCATTCGTCCTATTAAATTCGTCATTTCAGAATATTTTTCTTTTAAAATAGAAGATGGGTAGTCTAAAGGTGCAGATGGCTCGAGATAATTGTTCCTTAATCGTTTCATACGTATAAGCCAAGTGTTTGGAAGATTTTCGAATATTCAGTATAAAAAGCGTATGAAAAACAAAATTTTTTTAGAATGTATTATTGCAGAAATACAATTTAGTTTAGCTCTAGCTCATTTTAATGTAAATCGAGTATGTTTCCTACTGTTTGCTTCGTTAGTCCGCTTTCAGTGCAATTGGAATTGCTTTTAGTACTATTTACTTCTTCATTTTCAATTTTATACAATTAAAAATGGTCGAAAATTTCCCTCTTTTAATGTAAATTCTGTTTCAGAGAAATCGAATAAAATAGTTTCTTTTAGCGATTCAACAATTTGTCTTTTTCAAATAATTGTCCAGTGGAGGATAAAGATAAAGGGAAAATTCGAGGGTTTTCTTAAATTTACCAGCGTCTTGTGTACGAAATTCAGCCCCAGTAATCCAACGTTGCCTCGTAGTTCCGTAATCAGGTGAAGTAGGGCGCTATAATTACAGACGCAATTTGTTTCGAGCGTCGATGCACGACTGCTTGGAAGTAGCTCAAGGATCATCGTCTCCTCTCCGCCTCTCCTATTCCGCCTTCGTGAATGCGAGCAGAACCGACAGAGAGAGGGATAAATACCTCTGAAGTGAAACGCTGTCGAAGTAAACGGTGAATCTCGATCGGTCAATGCTCATGCCCTGAGTGTTTCTAGTTAACGACGATTGTTCACCATCTTTCACGATCTTTTCGTACCTTTGAAGTGACTACCAGTTCACTTCAATGGCAAAACATTTCTTTTACAACGTGAAATAAAGGAGAATTAAAGTTAGACCGTTATTGTCGATTTCCGGTTTTTTCCTTCTCATTTTTCTTTTTTTTTTTTTATAATCATTGTATTAATAGAAATGATTTAAAAAGAAATAATTTTTGCATTGTTATATGGTTCTATAAAACATTCGTATCCTTTGTTACAATTATTTTCTTTTTGTTGGATATAATAATGATACATGAAACGTCAAACGAAATTTCATAGGCAAAAGTATTCTTATCAGCAGGAAATTTCTGAAATAGAAGAGACACAAATATTGCAATGTTATTACTATTTATTATTTAAACAATTTCTAAACTGACGTACGAAGCATTTATCGAAGCCATTTTTACAAGTTAGAAAGGTTTCCTATTAATTTTTTTATCGGTTTCCATAACAGCTAGATATATCGATATATCTTGAAAACGTATTAGCGCACCTTACAATTATTAATTGTATCCAGAAATCTGCTTTATTTATTCATGTATCTGATCGATTGTACGATGCCGTTCTCGTTTCAATAAAAGTTGCTTCAATCGTAAATAAACCTCCATTTCGAACGAGCGTCAAGTATGTCTGGGCAAGCTGAAGGTGATAAATAAAGCATATAGCTTTTCCTGATTGAAAGGCGTTGCTCTTCGAAGAGTTTACTACTCGAGATCAAGTTAAAGAAAGACTAAGTATAGATGGCACGAGAAAATAACAATTAACATGTCCCTTTGGAACTTAGAGTCTGAGTTTAAATCTGAAAAGTGTCTGAATCTGAGTCTCAACTGAGAATTACACTAAGTCTAAATTCAAGCCTGAGTCTGAGTTTGAACTGGGTCTGAATCTGTGCTTGAGTGTTACTCCAATTTCCACTCTGAACTTGAACTGAATATGAGTTTAAGTCTGAGTCTGAATATAAATTGAGACTGTCTTTTGTCGGAGTCTAAGCTAAGTCTAAATTCGAGACCAAATAGAGTATAAATTTGCACCTGAACAGAGTCTGAATTTGAGTTTGAATCTGAGCGTGGATCTGAGTCTTATTAAATACCTAATATCGAACAAGATTCTGAGATATTCTTGCGAGTAAAATGTACACGTACCGCGAATAAAACACGCAAGCCTAAAACCGTTACAGGGAAAAAGGACGAGTTGTTATATTTAATCCTGCCTCCCTTCCTTTTCCACCTGCGGATATTCCATTTGAGTCACAAGCTGATACGTTTCTATCTAAGAGAGACTGAGGCCAACCAGTTCCGTCCGCTAGAACCGGAAACGTCGTTAATCAGCGGAGAGTGTATAAAGTTGGCGAGCAAATAAAGTAACCGGGCAAACGTCCCGACGTGGAAAATTACTTCCACGATGACGACGAAAGGGCGGGGTAAGGGTGAGGTGGGGAAGGGAGCATAAGACGAGGTGTCGACGGCAGTCCGAGAAACGGCTGGAAATAAGAAATGTCATTAAAGTTTCTCCGGAGCCCATGTGTCGATTCTTTTCCTATCACAGTTCCGCCCTTCGGGTTCCACACCTTTCGCTTCCCTCCATTTTCGTTCCGCTTCTTCTTTGATTATTCCTCATTTTCATCGACCACATTTTCACGAACCTAGCCCAGTGCTATTTGCATTGGAAATTTTCGGAACGGCAGAGGGGACAGCTCAGATAGATAGGCTACCGCAACCCAGACCAAGGCAACTCTTTCTTTTCGTGTTCTTCTTCTTCTTCTTATTCTTATTCTTTTTTTTCTTTCTTCTCTTTTTCTTCTTCATTTTCTTTTGTTAGTCTCTTCGGTTCCCTTTTTACTTCTGCGCGTTTATCGGTCGCGGAGTTTCTAATTGCCAGTCCTCCATTGGTTATTCCATGGATGGAGAACGAAGTATGCTTGAATATTTCCTTTCACCGCTTTCTCTTTCTCTCTCTCTCTCTCTCTCTCGTCTACTTTGAATCCTTTTGCTATTAACACGTCGAGGGTTGCTCTATTGGATCGCTTAACGTGAGATAAAAAACAGAACGGCTTTTATATAGGAAGTGGTTTGATAAAAGAATCGCAGCGTGAGTGTAGATTCTCGAGTAAATTCTTAGTGCAAGGTACAGTATCGTGCGAATTAATGTGAACGCAGAGGTATTTGAAAAAAGAAAAGAAAGATTTGATGTTATACTACATTTTAATAAATTATAAATATTCACCTAATCAGGTGATGAAAAGGATAACAACTATGTAGTAAAATTTAGGTACAAAATAAAAAGCTACCCTTATCTTTGCTGCATTATCACGTATCCTCCTCTCTATAAACGGAATACGAAATGAAACATCGAGTTGTTGCATTTGCAAATCACGCGCGAAACGTCAACGTCAGTTCATGGCGGAAGAGCTGATTTACCCGCGACTTTTATTCCACGACAGTTTCCTCCTTACATTCTTCTGTCGTGCATTTTTCTCTCTGCTCCTTCCTTCTTTTTTTCTCTTCATCGTTTCGCCATCATGTACAATAATTTCCCTTATCCGACGACGTAAATCCGCTGATAGGATTTCGTGGTCGGCGCACACCCCATAGAAATACGTTCCAACGTCGTAATACGATACGCGGTCATGAATAATAATGTTTATCTACCGAATGTTTCGACAGGAAACGACGATAGCTGGCGACCGGAAGCGCCAGCCTCTCTCATCTTTCGATCGTCCATCGTGAAAAAGAAAGTTCGCAGATTCTGAGATCTGCGAGCAGACTGTTTTCTCTCGTTTATATAATTATTAGGTTGTCTCAAAAGTTCCTTTCGCTTTATTGTTAGACATCAGGTGAGGAATCGTTTATTTTTGGTGTAATTCTATAGAATTCCAATTTTTCATTCTTCTCCTTCTTTTTGGAAGACTTATGATACGATTTTTACAAAATTGCTATGGTTTTTCTAGCAAAATATTGTTCAAGGTATTTTTTCAGCTGATTTAAAACTTCCAACTCTAAACTTTCTGCATTGATTATGAACCTTTTGAACAGTTATAGTACGATCTCAATAGATAGTAAATCTAATTTGCAATATTCCGAGCACTGTTGCCTTTTATAAAGCAACGCAATGTCACATGTTACAAATGTATTTCCTGATTTTCCATCCTTCAAGATAGCATAGAAAAATCCAAGAGATACTTTATCAAAAAAGAAACATACTGTTGGAAAGCTAGAAGACAACTAAAGACCATGAGTTTGATTTTAAACATATTGGACTGAATATTTACTCGAAATGCTCTCAGGCAAAGGAGTGCGTGAATATAACGAAAAGAACTTTTAGGAGAACCTAATAATTTTTAACGAATCATTCCCTTTTGGTAGTAATTAAATTGACCTTTTATCAGTTATCGCTGGTTTTAACGGGTTACTCGAATTTTGGTTTAATTGTTACGAGGAAGAAATGGCGTCTGCGGTAAATGTTAAAAATAACGAGTTGACGGTTGGTTTTCTCTTTCTGCTTTCTCGTTTTTTACTTTCTTTTTTTTTTTAGGGAGAGAAAAGTTGCGAAGTGAAGAAGGGGAGGCTTGTCGGATTTTCTCGATTCGTTACGTTCTGAGAGCTGTTGGATTTTTATGGAGGATTTTATAAATGGTGTGCATTTTGAGGGGTCTTTCGAAGGTTTTGAAGAGATACTTGACTGAAGGAATAGTTTAAAGGGTCAATTACATTTTGTTTATAAGGTTTCTCTGTGCGAGGAGAAATTTTGTCGATCATTTGTGGATTGCGTTAGTGCTATTAAAGAATATCTAATTCAGATCTCTGTGAAATTATATCGAAACTGAATTATTCTGCTATCGTACTCGAAAGGATCAATGTCACGTTTGTAGAAAGTCAATCAGACTATGTGATTAAAAATTTTCCAAATTTTAAAAATTTCAGCGCTGTTAAAATTTTCGAAATTATTAAAATATCAGTATTGCTAAAGTTTCTCAAATTACACAAACTTTCACTGCTGTTAAAATTTTCCAATTTATTTAAAATTTCTGTATTGCTTGAATTGTTCAAATTATACAAACTTTAAAGCTGTTAATATTTTCGAAAGAACCAAAATTTCACAAATGATCGTCATATCAAATTTAAAAAATTTTCATCGCCAGAGAGACAGATTTTATAAAAGAGAATACACTAAATGTACATACATTTGAATCAATGTAATATTATTTTCTTCGTAAAAGTACATTGAGATATAATTATTTCGATTGCTGTGAAAAGCTCTTTTCCATATTTCTTTTTTTTTTTTATTGCAACATGTTCAACAGTGTTCATTTATTGGCACGTTTATGTTTTCCCGCGTTTTCCCGTGTTTTACAAATATATAACTAGCACTGAGAGACCATCTCATGTACCTTCGACAAGGAACCTCTTTGATAAAGGTCTTTGAAGGTGAATTCTATCGTCGAGCGCGACCTAATTGCTCCGAACTACCCTTCGCGCAATCGAATTTCCGACGATTCCGCTGGTCGCGTATCGATTTCCCGTTCGCTGGCCAGCCCGATTAATTTTGCCCGAGCAGCAACTCACTCGCGGTATGATAATTAAAATTTGTTGTCGAATCACAATGCTACATACCGATACTGGTCGCGATACCAACTGGATAGAGATACAGAGAAGCAGTCAGAGAGAAACTGGTAGAGAAGGAGGAGAGATGTACAGTCTCGTTCGAAAATATTAGAACATTTACTGAATCTGAAACAAACCTAAATATTGACAATTAAACAATTCTTCAGATTCTAAGAAAATAGTATTTTGTTTTTGAATTTTGAACTATGCTATTCGTGAGTATTAAAATATTTAAACATCAGTCATTATGGAAGCCTTGAAATCCTAAGAAAGATTATTTATTCTTGAATCTGTGAAGTGTAATATTCAGGAATAATTAAATATTTAAACATAGGTTATTATAAAAATTCTTAAAGTCCTAAGAAATATATTAAATTATTGAATCTTGAAGTACAGTATTCACGAGTATTAAATTATTTAAATTTCAGTCATTACAAAATCTTTAAAATCTTAAAAAAATATTGTTTATTCTTGTATCTTGAAGCATTGAATATTCATGTGTATTAAAATATTTAAATGTTGGTCATTAAAAAGTCTTAAGATCCTAAGAAAAAGAATTGGAATCTTGAAATGTAATATTTATTAATATTAATATATTTAAACATTGATAATTATAACAGCCTTAAAATTTTAAGAAAAAAGGTTGTTGATTCTTGAATCTTGAACCGTAAAATGATTATTGATGTCAGATTGGCGTTAATAGTGGTATAATTAAAAAAATGTAAATTTTACATGAAGAGTATTTTAAAATTTGCATTTTATTCGAATAACGATTCGTTTCAATTGATTCTACACCTCCACTATCTAGGTTACAGATCGTAGAAAGCGTATTCACCAAGAAATTCAACAAATTGTCGAGTCAACCTTAATCAACCCTTTTCTACACCCTATTCTTCAGTCTTTAGAGAACAATTGAAAAGGTTAGTCCAATGAGGTCGGACTAAAACCAACGCCATAATTTCCATTCTGTTATACTTACAATTGTGAAAAGAACATATCAAGGAAAGGGTTAGAAGCGAACGTTCGAAGCGCGAGGGAAGTTCAAAGGGGTTGAAAAATCGGGTTCAAAATTCGTATAATCGAAACGCGTATAGGATAGAAAATATCTGCGGCACGGAGCAGGAGAGCGGAGGAAGGGAAGCGGATAAACAAGAGCGGAGCATGAAGACCGTGGTGGAACGAGGGATAAGCGAACGGCAATTCCGTTTCGTTAAACAATTCCGACGCGTTACGTCCGATAACGTCCAGCCCGTGGGTTCCTCTCATAACAAATGAATTTATTCGGGCGCGAGTATACGCGGCCGTGCGGATAATTTACAAGAAACTGGGCGAGGGCACGCGTGAAGATATCCCGGAATCGCGTACCTCGACTCTGCCGCTTTGTTGTTTTTTCTTTTCTTTTTTTTAAATCAGAGAGAAACGCGCGGCTTTTGTTTTCAACTCTTTTAAAAGGCACCGCCAAGTCGCGTGGCGATTTTTCACTTTTAATCTCGAGCCAACCACTCACTGTTTCGCGTGCCTATAGCGCGAACCCAGGGTTCAACAGCTCGTTCGAGAGCTTTTCTCTATTTTGTTTTTTTTTTAATTTTATTGGTTTGGAAGGGAATGATCTGTTCTTTGATGGAATTTTTCACTGAACGAGGTTTTTTCGAGCTTTTCGGTTAATACTCGGGTTAAATGGAGATAAAACACTCTAGTTACACTTTGAAAAATGAACGAAGTAAAATGTACTATATCACATCGTTTCAAAAGTTTTTGCGTATTTCAGAGGATGCAGTTGTAAAGCATTTCTAAGAGTTCATTCTTCGTTTACGTCATTTTAGCGTCATTGTTGCTCTAATTCGCGAACAGCCATCTTTGGTAAACAGAAATGCCATAATTTTGGAACATAAAATGAAAGTCACTTCTGAAAAACTGAAAAATTTATCGTGGAAAGTTTTGTCACATCTTTCGTATTCCCTTGATATGGATCCTTCTGATTATTACTTATTTGGAAGTTTAAATAGTTTTCTACGTGGAAAAGAAATGCAACAATGACGAGGAAATGAATGCTGTAATCGATGCACACTTTAATCCGTAATTCATCAAATTTTTCGAATGAGGCATCGACCACTTGGTAAAATAATGGTAAGGAAGTCATCGAAATAGGAGAAGGTTACATTTATGATTAAACTCATTCCTTTATATGCCCCATTTTTGCAAAAAATTTATATAAAAATACGTAAAGACTTGTAGAAGGTAATTTGTTCGAAAGTTTAGTATTATAGATATTTTTAAGTATTATAGAACGTAATTTGTTCGAATATTTAGTATTATAGACATATTTTAGTATTGTAGAAGGTAATTTGTACGATTTTTTTTTACGCATTGTGTCGAGAGAATTTTAATCTTTGATGTAGTAATTAATTACGAATGTACTTACATTTGTCAAATAATACATTTGTAATAATGCATGGGAATAAATATTGATGTCGTAAATGGTTTAATTATGTCCACGTAAACGCGAAACGAACGTTCGATCTTCTTTGGGAGTTCTATTAAATTTCACAACTAATAATTACAATGGATAATACGAATTAATAACGTTCGTTAATAATGCTGATTTATCTGGTATCTGTCCATTGTGTATTTATTAATTTCTCAATAATGCCGAATTATTGTTTTCACGAATACCAACCCCGAAATTCGTTACAACGTTCCCTCTGTAGTTTATCGTATATATTGGTCGTCAGCGTTCAAAGCTTATGCTAACTTTGGCATTTACAATCACTAGAAAGTAATTTAGTTACGTTGAATTCATTGTAAATTCAATTACTTACTACGTTTCTCTTCTAGACAGAGGAAATAATATTCTATCGAGGTTCTATTACACTCTTTCTTTTGCTATATTCTCAAAACTATGAATTTTCACGAAAAAACCATAACAATATTCTAATATTAAATAAATATCAATTTAATATAATAAATAGAACTCGTTATTTTAGAAGTTCATACGAAGCTCTATGCTATCGCGCAAAAAGCACAGATCACTGTCACGTGCAGCCAATAAAATTTCTCATCTTTAAGTTCCGAGCCTCAATTCCGTAAGTTCAGCCACGATATTCCTTACAATATCCTCCAGTTCATCGTTCAAGAGTCGAAACGACGATACACCTCGTTCATTCGTTCACCGATGCACGCATAAGCAATCAATTGAAACATCATTTCGGGAACTTTTCGAGCGTGTTGCAACTGGGCTCGGTGTTGCCTGGGTATTTCGTGGAAAGTTGAGAGAGGGATGGAGTAAAAGGGGCCGTTAGAAATGTCTGTCCTCGTCGACTCTCGATATTCAACGCGCGTCTCTTGCAAACGAGATTCCGACCAGAGGCGGGAACGAGAAAAATTTTCAGCTGGCTCGTGAAACGTCGTAAAGACGGACGTTACACGTACTGCAAACTATCTTAGAACGTTCCGCCAGGACGTGTCAGTAGATCCCCTCCGCGAGCACGATTTGCATTATCATCGGCTGGTCTTTTCTTTTTTTTTTTTATTTTTAACGGGGGATCAAAGATCCCCATGGATCGACAGAAACAATCGTGATCGTTCTGCGTAAATTCTTTCAGTATTTCTTTTCACAAAGATACACTTTATTTCTTATTTTATGTACCTTGGAAGAAATTAAAATGTTACCAGAAACATTCTTCATTATTCCACAACATTACACATTCCTCAGGAATGATGCAAATTCTTCTAGAATTGTATCTATATTACGATGAACATTTTTCACTATTCCATAACATTCCACATTTCCTAGAAATGTTCTAAATTTTTTAGAATTGTCTCCACATTACGAGAAACAATCTTCACTATCCTACAACATTCCATATTCCTCAGGAATGATTCAAATTTTCATAAAATTGTGTCTATATTACGAAAAATATTTTTTACTATTCCATAACATTCCACATTCTTCAGAAATGATCAAATCTTTCATAGAATTTTACCAATATTACGGGAAACATTCTTCAGTATTCCATAAAATTACACATTCCTCAGAATAAACCGAAATCTTGGTGGAATTACAATTGATATAGCGCCGGAAAAATGTTCATCTCAGAACGAGCAATTTTCACGAAATTATCAAAATGATTCGAACGTTAAAGGCACGTCGAAAGAGAAACGTCACTCGCGATTTAGTTACTATAAAAAGAAGTGCAAATGGTTGAGTGACGTGCACGGAGAAGGTGAATTTATTTCGTCGTGCAATAAATACCAACTCGTTTCGCAGTTCATAATTATTATCACCCGCGACAATGCCCGTTTCGTTTCGCGAGACAAAAGTGGCTCCGTAGCGCCGTATGAAGAGCATTGTGCCACGGCATGGAGCTTTAAGCGGAGAATACCGGCGACGACCAACGTCATCCGGTGTTAATACTTCTCTTGGTGAACAGGAAAAACAGGATTGCAAAGTGTGTATTCAGCGTTGGGACGCGTGTGCGTCCTTTAAAAGCATGCACTTTAGTCCAGTCGGCAAACAGCGTGTTTCGTTAATCCTGTGTAACAGAAATTTCGCGAGTACCGAAATGACGAGCGACTTCAAATTGTCAATTTCACAATTTCAACATTGTATCTTATACGCATTTATTCGATAATTTTCACAGTTAATTTTATCAATCTGTCGTTTTCTGTTTTTTCGTTTATGTTAGAACATCTGAGAGGATTTTCTATGGAAACTATTTCCCAAGGATATTTTTCAACGGTACGAAAGAATTTCAAGCTGAGTCGCAAAAACGCACTTTTTCTTTTCTTTTTGGCTTATTTAATCTCCTCTCCTCGTTTTCTCACGAAATGAACGGTTTACGCTGTCGTTAAAAGATAATTACCCGTCCATCAAACGCTCCTTCGTAATTAATAGCACCGCCCGTGAAAACAGCAATGGGACGCTCGTTGTAAAATCTTCATTCAATCTGTTCGCGGAAAATTACCAAGCTTACTGATATAGGTTAATAAAACACAGGCTATTTGGAAGCTTTTTAAGTTGCTTTTCCTTTTTTTATCGAAAGTATGATTCATTGGAATCTGTCTCAGATTTACACGCGAAATTTTGGAATATTGAAGTTTTCAATTCATCTCTGGTTCGTGGAGTATTAACTATTTAATATTGGAAATGTTTTCTCGCTATAGAAATGTGGTAGCTCAAAGCTATTCTGATAGAAAATCAATGATATTTTTTCCAAATAACGTAAACAAAAATTATACATAAATTAATGAACATAACTGTTTTACTTTCACAAAAAAATATGTTTTTATATATTTTCTAGTTAAGAATAAATTATTTTGATTATTTATAAATTCTTAATTATTATTAAATTCTGTTTCAAAGAAACTTTTTTCAAATATCCGTCAAATTGACGGATATGGTAGAATTCTGTGTACATTCAACGTTGATAGTTATAGTATTAACAACACGAATGATATTTATAAAAATAAAATATATGAAAATATACGAAATGGACAACTATTACACGTCGTTTGATTTCACCTCTATACTTCCTTTGTATATACGATGTGTGAATAATTATAGGGTTAAAGAAATTTCTGCGAAACAAAAACCAGCTACTGTTCGCAAGAAAATTTCCAAACCTTCTTTCACGGAACTCCATAGGTTGATATCGGCCGGTGACGCGTCGTCGAGGTTCGTGGTAAAAAGCGGTAATAGTACATCAAAACTCGAGCCGCGGGTGGAAAAATGAGCATGGAGAGGTGAACAGGGAGGGCAGGAAAAAGGCAACATTAAGAGGCGCTGAGCTGGCGACACGGCAATCTCAGGAACTGGCAGGAAAAAATCCGCCCTTCACCGATCTCGTGGTCCGCCCTCGAAAAAAGAACTCGCTAAAAGGTCGTTAAGGTTAATGTGCCGCGAGAAGGCAAAGAGAGAACGAGAGAGAAAGAGGAAGACACTTGTCTGCGCTTCATTTTCGGCGACTAACCTTCGAAGTAGAGGCGTGTTCTTCCACTGACAAGCGTGACACTATTCGGTATTATGCTCCTCCGATTCGAGATGTGCATCTATAGCATCAGGAACAACGGAATGGACCAGGTGAGAGTTATACTCGATGGATTCCAGGCGTTGGGGAGCATTAAGGGTTTAGAGGCTTCGAGTTTCGAGGGAGACTACTGTCTCTTGACTTGTGCTTGGATTTCGTTGCTTGGGAAATACTTTGAAGGATCTTTGCGACCGTGAAGAAAAGTTCGGTGACTTTTTCGCTGTGTTTCAGATTTGTTTCTTGTATTTTTTCTTTCACTGATTTCAATCACTTGTGGAAAAAGTGAACGAGTTATCTGAGTGAGTGTTTCTTCTGTTCTCTTATTTTTTTTCCTTTTTTGGGATTAACCGAGTAATTAGTTACGAGTGAATCTTTTTTCTTCTTTCCTCAATTTTGACTGTTTCTTGACTTGTGCTTGGATTTCGTTGCTGGGGAAGTACTTTGAAGTATTTTCACGATCAAAGTCACCAGAAAAGGTCGGTGACTCTTTAGCTGTGCTTTAGGTTTGTTCTTTTCTGATTCTCCTTTTGTCTTTTGTCTTTCACATTAGAGATTTCAATCACCGAGTGTTTCTTCTTCTTCTTTGCTTGTCTTCTTTCTTTTTGTCGCTGGGATACTTCGTTTCTTTGGGTGTCAATTTATTCAAAGCTATTAATATTCTCTTTTTGAAACAAATTTGTGTAAAGAACTGAGTAAAGTATCATTTTCAGGAACAATTTGTATCCTTTACGTTGTAATATTTATCACTGATTGATTTACAGAGAATTTCGCAGTATTATTATTAATAATAAGCAGAAGACGCGAATATATTAACTGTTTGAGTTCTTCAAAATTAAGTTCGACAGAATCCAAATCTAAACAGCGCGATCACGCTTCGTGGGACTCAAACGATTGAACAAAGTTTGATTCATTTTCCAAGAATTGAATTTACACAATTTTGATAAATTCAGAAATTGCTTCATTTTTTGTCATTTGGTAATATACAATATTCGAGTGTCTGGTCGACGAATATGTTAATCAATAGATTAAGCAACAGTAAATAAAAGGATGAAGGTAATGTTCACAGGTTCTGTTCTCGAGAAGAAGAGGAAGAACGAAGGAGTGGAGCTAAGAAGTCAAAGAAAGAAGAGAAAATTATTCTCCACCTTCTCGTTCCTCCATTACGAAAGTATCTGAACTTTCACGGTTTTATACAGGGGAAAAGCGAGGGCGAAGTCACGGTGCAAGTGAAAACGGATCGTTCGTAGTCAGACGTGCTACATCACTCTGCAACTTCTAACACTTGCATTCCTTTAACAATTCTATTCCACGTACTTTCGATCGTCTAGGAAGTCTTTACTATCTATAAAAAGATGTAACGAAAGGATACTCTATTTAAAAACTGCTTAATATTATGTATTTTTATACTTTCTCACTTCTGTTAATTGAATTCCTTTTACCAATATTACCTTGCAATTTTACTGAATAAAAGAAATATAGAAAATTTACATTCCATTTCATAATCTAACTTTAATCTAAATAGATTTACTGTCTTGTTTTACGTTGTACGTCCCTCATTATCTACATTTCACATTCTTTAGATTACACAAGTTACAATCTTTATATTTTACATTTCTTTCTTCATTTTCTTTTGTTAGATTCATCGATTGCCTTCACTTTTACACGTTTATCGGTCGCGAAGTTTTTATGATCTATATTTTACATACACATACACACTCTACATTCCACATTCCACATTCCTTGCATCTCGTTTTCGTTGTAATCCACATTCTTTAAATTCCACATTCCAAATTGCTTGTATCTCATTTATAATCCACATTCTTTATATCCTGCATTCCACATTCCACGTTCCTCATATCCCATGTTCCTTATAGTCCACATTCTTTATATCCTGCATTCTACATTCCACGTTCCTCGTATCCCATGTTCCTTATAGTCCACATTCTTTATATCCTGCATTCCACATTCCATGTTCCTCGTATCCCATGTTCCTTATAGTCCACATTCTTTATATCCTGCATTCCACATTCCACGTTCCTCGTACCCCATGTCCCTTATAGTCCACATTCTTTATATTATGCATTCTACATTTCACGTTCCTTATACTTCGTTTTAATTATAGTCAACATTTCGTATTTCTTATATTCTACATTCCACATTCTTCGTGTAATCTACACAGACCCACTATCACCAAAAAACAAAGCAAATGATAGAGGAAAAAATCTGTCGATCTCTATCTTCTATCTGACAAACTTTCTACAATCAAAAAGTAAGGCTCAATATCCGTCGGAAGTAAACTACGTAAAAACGAAGAGAAAATGAAGAAAGGTGTTGAACTTAACAACCTATCTAGCAAGACCTAATAATTATCATTTCACGGTTGCTGTTCACGTTTTAAGCGGATCAGCGCGTAGTGTAACAAGAAAACGTGGAACGGACCGGAGCGTTGGCGGTGAGGAGGAATATGGGGCCGATTATCGGTGAATTAACCATTCGAATCGACGGCAACGAATACGCGTACAAATCGCGACGGCCGCAGAGTTAAGCTCCATTCATCCGTCGTTGAACGCCTCCGCGTCCCGGCGCCTCCTCTCCTATGGCTACGTGAGATCCGGCGTCACCGCAGGGCTTAAACGGCTTTAAGGATTTCTCTGAAGGCGCGAAACGTGCACCCCACCAGTCCCAACCGCGATTCTCTCTTTTTATATGAAATGGAAATTCCTCCGGACGGCACTGCTAACTCCGTTCACCGCTACGTGATAATAAAATTTGTCCACGGAGATAAATAGCTGCTCTGGCCGCGAGGCGGAAACGCGCGGTAAACTCTGACGATAACCCGGCTGAACAAACTGTATCGATTCTTTTTGCAGAAGTCTGTCCCTCTATTTTCTTTCTTTTCTTCCTTTCTTTTTCCTCTCTTGTTAATCTCTCTTCTTTCTTTCCTTCTTTCTCTTCGGTGGATATTGATATTTCGTTTTAGCGTAATTTCAGATATCCTTTGAGACCCTTTTTTTGCACTTTGCTCTACATTTTTGGAATAATTGAATGATCGAGGTCTGCACACTTCATTTTTTCAACACAGTTTTGCCTCTAAAATTCCACTATTTCGTATTTGAACCTCCCAATTGTATATTCCACACAATCACTCAGATGTTTCTTCCATCTATCAAAATAATTTCAAGACGAATTGAAGTGTGCTGTAATAATCAAAATTAAAATGGCAATTAACAAGTACCTCAGCAACGGAACCTGATATGTTCGATAAAACGTATCGTCGAGGAATACAACAAACAGTAGCAAATTGAATCGATTCCTTCTGTGCCACCCGTTATGATAACAGCTATGTGGATATTAAACGTATTCAGAATGTTTGCAGCGGCCACGGGGTTGAAAAGAGGGTGGAAAGGAGGACGAGTACACCAGTGCTGTGACTTTGTATTAGGTCTTCCAATATAGAACGATCTCGTGACCCTCAACCCCTTTTCCTAGGCACCATACCACGCGGTGTTATGGTATTATGAGCTTAGAAATATCATAATATCGGCGACGTGTTTTCCGGGATATTGAATTTTGAACAGGAGAGAAAGAGAGATAGAGAGGGAGAGAAATCGTGAAGTCAAGCGGTATTCGAAGCGAAGAAATTTCACGTTGCATCGGTTTCTCACGTTTCGAAACGCAAATGCTTCTAAAAACGTTAAATATTCGCGAGGACAAACCCTTTCCCACCATTCTGCGATCTCTATTAACGATGAATCTGTATTCTTGATTCATGTGAATTGTTATTTGATCAAGCGAGATTTCCAGTTACAAATGTTTGACGATTTTCGTCCGTAAGGCTTGAGTGTGAGGATGTTTGTGAGCGTGATTTGTTAGTCACTTTGTTAACAAAAAGTACATCTTCTAACTTTCTTCTCTGCTCTAAAGTAGTTAGGTTTAATGTATGTGAGATACAGTCATTGTTATGCGAAAACTTAGGAATGGGGTTTCTCATATGATATGCAGCTAATCGAAAAAATTTATGTTGCGAACTTTTCAAGTTGCAAATAACGATCAACAATTGTAATGGATCATATTTTTAATGAAAAAAGATAATTTGAAAAGATTCTAAATAATTCGTATTTTATTAAAAAGAAAAAATGTAAGCGAGAAAATTAAATGATTCTGTATTACAATTGTATACAATATTCTCATCTATCGTCAGCCAAAAACTTCCGCGATATCGCTTCGCTCTTCTCTGCTCCCCGTTCAAAAGAACAAGCAACTCATGCACAGCTAAATGATCCCCGAGAGTATCCACTAAACGTGGAATTATCGAGAAATTGACTTTGTCGTCGTCTTTTAACGGGTCCATCCGAGCGGGAGCATAATCTCGCCTCATTTCGTGTCAATATAAGACGAAACTTCGATGGTACCACCTCCTGGGAGGTAGCATCGCCGCCATTCCAGGACTTTTTAATTGCGAATCTTCTCGAAGAAATATCGTAACTGTCGTCCGGGGGACCACGATAAAATTCCACGTCCGAACAGGAAAGAATCCCGCTTCGTGAACAATTTTTTCTTCTCTCTCTCTCTCTCTCTCTATTTCCCTCCACCTCCTCCGCCTTTCTGTTAGAACTTGTCCGTGAAAATTCAAGAAGAGATATTTCTGCGTTCAGTTTCGCTCATCAACTCTTCCGCGTCTCTTCCCCCACTCCTTAACTTTCCCTCTTTCGTCTTTGAATCACGGTGAGAAAGTTATGAAACAAATAGGAGGAAGAAGAAGAAAAAAACGAGAAAAAGAAGAAAAGAAAGAGACAGCGGGATAAAAAAAAAGAAAGAAACGAACGTTGGAGAAGAAGTTTGAAAAGCCTCCGTCTTTTTTCCCAACGTCGTTTGCATGCGGCGTCGTCCGGCGTTGCAATCGCGGAATCGTACGAATCAACTTTGTGCAGAAAGTTCGTTTCCGGTGGAAGCGCGTGCAAATCAAAGGATGCAATTAATCGGATCCTGATTGCAATACTTCGCGTACTTTCAATATCCAATTTCTCGTTGGCAAAAGGATCACAGCGAATACCGTTTTGAACCGCCTCTACTACTTCTCTTTCCCGTGGTGAAACTTCGCGTTATCTTCTTGCTGGACATCGCCATCGCGTTTGCTCCTTTGTCCGATCTCCCTTGGGTTCCATCAACTTTCCGTCGAGTCAATTTCCTCGCCGGGGATTGAAAAATTGTTTTCGTTTTGGCGGCCTGGCGATTTCGGTGGCGTGGACGATTGTGACGCTCGTTTGAGGATTTGCTTAATGCTGACTGCGGAAGTTCTGAAGGCTTGGCGGTGAATTGTGAAACTCGTAGAGTAACGCGTGATGAATTAGGGGAAATATTCTTCGAAATTTGTTGTAGGATTAATTGCGGACGGTTAGTGTTCGAATTGATTGTGACAACTTATATTAAGAAACAAAAAAATGAAAATTTTGATTAATGTATTATACAGTGAATCCAAGGAAAAACTGAAGTCTCTAATGTAATTAATTGGATTTATTTATTATATTTTTATTAGAATTTATTAACAGTTATCATAGGATGAACTAAACGAAAGAAATCAAACTTCTTCTAGCGTCGTACTGAGTTAGTGTACTATGAATTGAAGGAGAAAGTCAAGTTAACTGTAGAACTTGATGGAATCAATTTATTGTAATTATTTTAGAATACATACAAAAAGAAATTCATTTTTTTTATTAGCGTATCAACAGTAAGTACAATTTATTATAAATTATCCTCTGGTGATTTGAAGGAAAATATGAAAATTTGTTGAAAAGTGTATTTTATATTGTTTTACAATAAATTCAATCAAAAAATTGAAAGTTTACTTTAACGAATTGATGAATATTGATACAATTTATAGTAAAATTTATTGTAATAAGTCATTGTTTAATAAACTGAAAGTAACATTTATTATAGAACCAGATATAAGGACAAAGGATTAAACAGTAGAAGCAAACTCAAAAGGTTAATGAGCTTTAGTAGAACAATGATTATTAACTGCAAAATAAGGGAACATAGTCAGATAATATGGTGAATTGTCAGCCATAATTAGACTTCATAGTTTATGGCTAATTAACCTCTTACCTCGTGACTATTTTATCAGCTATGTGTACCTAGTGTTCTCTATTCATTGCTTTAATACCGTGTCAAACTAGGAACTTTGATATATTACTAATTCTCAAACTTTCAAATCAAAGTTAAAATTGATCTATACAATTTATATTCAAATTAGTATAAAGAATCGTTACGAACAATTCGCATAAAATAAATTACACGTTATTAAGTCGCGTACAATGACGTGTCACTTGAAAATTTTTCTACTTAACAATAATTATACAAATTTCAAGTAAACACGTTGAAATTCTCGAAATTTTCAACACTTAAGTGATCACTTAGCGATTAATTAGAAATCCTATGTTCCACATTATACAAGCTAATATTCAATTAAATCATGAAATTTCCATTTGTATTTCTAACGCTGAGGAATGTTTCCAAAAGAACCTATTCATAGTTAGCGAAAATTCGCATGCAACGAGGTATAACATCCTCGATCATCCCTCGAAGAGAACGGTGCGTGACAGACGAACGATTATGCGGGCGCAGGAGCAAAAAAGATCCCTTGCGAAAGAAGCGGCGCGGAACGTTATGCAAGAAGATAATTCCCGCTGATCGTAGGAAGGATACCCCCCTGCTTCCGGGTTGGGATATCGTTCCGTGGAAAAAAGCCGGTTCGAGATTCCCAGCCGGCGAACCGTGGCCAAGGAACCGAGCCTAATGGGAAGTGGAAGCTTAATTACAGGTTCAAGCGGATATTAAGGGTATGCACGGCAGCTCAGTATAAACGTTGCAGCTGTCGTGTGTGTCTATCGGCCAAAATTGACTACGATACGAGCCGGTTACACAGAGAAACGGCCACCTAGAAGCCTCGTACAGACAAAGAGGGAGAGCGAGAGAGCGAAAGAGCAAGAAAGAGGGAGAGAAAGTCAGAGAGAGAGAGACTCAGAAAGGGAGAGAGTCAGAGACAGAGAGAGTCAGAGAGAGGGAGAGACTCTGAGAGAGAGAGTCAGAGAGAGGGAGAGACTCTGAGAGAGGAAGAGACTCTGAGAGAGAGACTCAGAGAGAGGGAGAGACTCTGAGAGAGAGAGTCAGAGAGAGGGAGAGACTCTGAGAGAGAGAGATTCAGAGAGAGGGAGAGACTCAGAGAGAGAAAGTCAATGAAATAGAGAGTCAGAGAGAGTGAAACTCAGAGAGACAGAGAGAGTCGTGTACATTCAGCAAATGGAAGAAACAGAAAAAGCAGAGATTCAGCTTAACGATGGAAGAAAGATGGAAAGAGCTGAAGGATAATCCAGAAACGAAGCAAGAGAGAGAATGAAAGATAAAACTAAAAAAAGAAGCAGTAAATCGATGGGAAATATAGAAAGATGGACAAGTGTCATTCACGAAGACATTGAATGACAGCTGACGGTGAAGTAACGTCCAATAAAGGGACTGAAACAACCTGAAATAGCATGGAAAAGAGCAAGAGGCAGACAAGAAACTTTCTTTCCATTGAAAAGTGGCGATCAACGTCAGTGATGTGCGGCTTGCAGATACATTAAATGGTCATAACTCAAGCTCGTTGGCAGTTTTGGAATAAAGCAATTAGAAAGGACGGATATTAAGATTCAGCGTGGATACACGAGACACCGATATTATCGTCCTTCCTCGCCTCGTGCATCAATGGCTCCATGGTATGCGGTTTTACACACATGTCCCTTCCTCCTTTATCCTAGTGTCACGTGGCGTAGCATTGAATGTGATACCTCGTGTGTCTGTCTGTCTGTGTGCGTGTCTGTGTAGTATATACCCAAACATACAAACAAACGCAGCAGCAAACATTATTGCGATATTGGGCATATAGTGGCACGGGCCACAGCGCGTGGTAGGTAAACCTCTTTAGCACAAAGCAAATGGGAACTCGGATTCAACAGAGGACCGCCAGTCGCTACCAACTTTCTATAGATCCGAATGTTGCGTTGCGCTGTGGTTCTAATTTTGGGGTCGTTCAGTAGACACGTTGATTAGAATGTTTAGACGCTGGTTTTCCCGGTGGGAAAATGCTTTGTTTTTCTCACCGATGTACCCACTGAAGAATGTGTCATTTCGTCGATTAGAAATATTTTCAATTATTAGGTATAGAAACAAAGTCTTTCTATACTCGGAGTCGCATAATCAACTGCAGCCATTCAAATCGAAATCTTCGCGGCGGTGTTCGTAAGCTGGCAAAAGATTATCAACAATAATGGTATATAACAAATAAACTTAATAAAAAAACATTAACTTTAAAGAAGAAAGGTGGTATTGTGCACAGATGGTCGAAAAGAATTTATTTTAACTGAAATTAATTAGTAATTTTCAGTGATGTGCAACTAATTAAAAATATTGAACGGACATTGTCGTCTGTGAGTAGACTGTGGATTTTTATGCAAATTTATATATTCAAAGATACATTGGAAAAAGTGGAACTTCGATAGAAAATTCTTTGGTATTATGGAAAGCTCTATAATTTGGATATTTATGTATTTTTTCATATTCTGTGCATTTTGTGCAATTTTGCACCTTTAAATTTCTCATAAATGCACAAAGATCTGCAGTCTATTTACGAGATATTGTAAAATTGCCATTTTTCATCTTTGTGTTATTTTTGAAAATTATTACCAAATATTCCTTAAACTTGATAGTTCTAACAATATTAATTACAACAGAAATAATCACCTGTATAATCAACATTTTTCCTCCAGCTAAGGTTACAGTAACTTTTTCTCGAATATCGATCTCTTAACCATCGAACGACAGGATAAAAATGATACCAAACTCATTCACTCTTCTAATCAATATTCTCGTCTTATTCAGAGACCTATTCCCTCGGATAATCGAAAGCAGTAACGAAGACATTAGCGTCTCGAGGGTCGTCGATAACGACTCGAACTCTGTCTTGATCTGTAATACAAATCAGCTCATCATCATCATCATCATCATCATTTATTCTCCCTCGGTAGTGTACTTCACGATTTTGTCGATCGACCAGTCCTGTATGAATGCCAATGGCAAAGCCGATCGCGTCAGTCACGCGAAAAGTTCTTCGTCCATTAGGCTAACGCGGGTCTGAAGTTTCGAAGCAAAGCACGATATCCGTTTTATACCGAATGCAAGAAGATGGAGGCATAATCGTTCCTCATGCGATCATACGCTCTTCCTTCACGTGGACTTCGTTTGAAATTCTATGCATTCGAGAAAGGGGGATAAATGAATATTCAGGCGGAGCACGAAGACGTGAGCCGCGACAACCGCAGGCTTCGTACGCTTGTAAAAATACTAATTAATGGTAAATACCGGCGATGCGCATGGAAACCTGATGAGATTCTTATTTTCATAACGAGGACTCAGCGTTCTTTTACTTCGTACGGAATAATTCTGAGGATTCACGGGACTCGAGATGAAATTCTGCAAGGAAATTTTTCCCTTCCTTTGACAGAAGATCGAATGTAGGACGTAAGAAAATTAGAGCGACGTGTGAAATCTTTGCTCGAAATGAAACGAAACGATTCAATGCTTTCTTCCTATTTTTTTTTTCTTTTTGTAGAAGAATAACAATGACTCTTAGTGGAACATGGACAAGATTTATGGCACAATCGTACCGTGCAATTATTTTTGAGTTTCAGAGTTTCATTTTTATTAGTTGCAAGCACCCAAGTTTAGTCAATAAGAAAATTTCGAAAAATTCCAATTAGTTTGGATTTTATTTTAGAAAACCGCATATAATTTTGTAATTTAATAAATACAAAAATGATACATTCGTTGTTTAAAATTTGAGAAAAATTAAATATTACCAACGCATGGTGAGAAAATTGATAAAAAATTACTGGCAATATTATAAGTGATAGATCTGTTTAAATTTAGTAAATATATTTTTTAGTGACAAAATACATTCTTACAGATTTATTACATACAATAATTTTTCGTGATATGCGTTACAAAATTAAGAAATAACAAAATTTAGAAATGAAGCATAATATTTAATAACAATGTTCTATAGTGTAGTGTTTGATGACAAAAAAATATTATAATAACATATACATATGTTAAAAGATAATACTTGACAAAAGCGTCGTATAAAATTGAGATACAAAGAAAATATGATAGAATTATATTGTCAATACTCAGCTACAGATTTTGAAATGATCTCAGCTGTGTTGAAAGGAAACATGTGGGTGTGTAAGTTGTATGACCCTATATTAGAAATCGAGCTTAACAACGATAAAATAACAGACAACTCGGCAGAAAATATTTCAGAAATTGAAGTTCCTTTAATGGTAATTTAATGACATTTAATTGTAATCGATTGGTATACTCCCGCAGAACTCGAAGGTAACATTTAATAAATTCTTTATTGGAAAAGTCCGTCGCTCTCTTACGAGCAATAAATTTCGATATTGTGTTCTATAATTTCTCTATTTACGTCGTCGCTATATTAATGTCAATTCAAACGCTCGTTATGTGTCTCTCTCCTCCCCGTTTCTCTTTTTTCTGGACGTCAGATTTTATTTGTCGTAAATGGCGAGGATACGATACTGTAAGGTCGTTCCGGAAATTGTGTATGAAACGATGACGTAGTTATAAAAGTTTTATCGTATAATATTATTTAGTGTCTTATCCAGATTTTCATCTTGGGTATATTATCGGTTATCTAGCTTCATAGTGGTGTAATATCGTTGGATTAAAGGTCGCGAAGAAATTATGCACTCTAGCATCGACTATATACCCTCCCTTACGCTATAAATTAATACAGATTATTCTACAATTTTCACTGAAACCTTGGCGAAAGGATTTATGAGGAAAAATTACTCGAAAATTGTATCGCGAACCTGTGAATAAAAATTGTTATAAACGAAGAATTAACGAAGAAAATGGATGACACGTATAGCGTCATCATGAGACAAGAATACAGACATGGGATAAAAATAACAGATCTGAGTCATATATTCGCGGTGAAGATGGTCTGCTACTGACTTCTGCTGAGCTTTGCCAACACCTTTCATATATAATAGCCGTACTAGTTTACAGTCTCTATACGAAACACTTACGAATCGTACGTGTGAACGTGCTACTCTAGAAGGCAACAAGATTGTCTTACTGTCACTAACAGACAACTCTCGCTGAGTAAATAATCTTCTGCTCTTCTGAATCGGAACGGCAACGAAAGAATTTTCATCAAATTTTTATACTCTTTATCTCTTTCAACAAGGAAGAATCTCTAAACTTGTCTTTTGCCAAGATTTTCAACCCTTTTACGTGGAAAGAAATTGTACCATAAATTCAATCGCTTCTTTTCAATCTTTCAATAGCACAGTAATGGAACAGTTGACTCTAAATGGGAAATTGTCTCGATTATAATTTCGAACTGTTACTCCGTAAACGTGGAGTCATATTTGTCTGCACTAGATCCGGAGATTGTATAGTAGAATATAGGATAAATTAAGATATAACATCCCAAGCGATCCAAAGGATAGAATCCCAAGTGTGATATGAAGTTCGAGTAGTTTAACCGGCTAATCGCGTGTAATTGTAAATAGTAAATAAGGACACCGTTCAGTATCACGATCATTACAGTGATTCAGTATCACAATTCATCAGTAATTGACCAATTTTTCATTCCTCGTTTATTCCATATTTTCATCGCTAGATATTATTTATGTTCATCAATAATAAGGAAATCGTTGAGGTACGATTATTTAAATATTAATTTAATTTATTTGGATTAGATTTATTTCATACTCGATACTGTTTTTTTTGGTTTCTCTAACTATACAGAGAATTTTCCTCTTCATTAAACAATGTTCCTTATAAATTAAAAATCCTCTGCACAGAGTACCAAAGGAGAAATGAAGAATCTCCAAAACGAGCCAAAAAATTGCCCAACTTCTATCTAATTTCAATAATGAAAAATTGCGAAAATCTTCGATTTTCTTCTCACTTTTCACTATACATACATATAATACAGCTAATTTTCCGAGTGTGTTCGAAGAAAGTCATCGAGACGGAAAAAGTCACACAGAAGGATGAAACGGCGCGCAAGTAGAATAAGTCAATATATAGTCAGTCTTAGGAGCTCCTGTTTAGAGACGATTACCATTAGGCTTATTGTCACCCAATAGCGACTTAGGCGAGGTCGTTGAACTTCCTAGAGGAGAAAGGAAGTTTAGCTAACCGTTGGAACTTCTAGGATGGAAAGGCCGGGTTATCAGTTGCATCGGTCAAGTCTCACCGGGCAAATCAACGTTCCCACGATTCCTCCAAGGACAGTTACCAGAGTGTCCTGTTTGCTATCACTTTGCCAAGCCGACGACGGAGGATTTATAGTGAGATCTTGAGTTAAGGAAAACATTCTTTTGACGTGAACATTAAGGGCTCTAGTTACTTGACATTAGGGTGAATTTATGAAAAGTAACAATCGAAAGAAATGAAATGCAATTGCATTATTTACAACTGAAAGTACTATCGAATCCGTTGTCCACTTTATGATTTAATTAAAAAAATAATATAAAGTACTATATAGTAAAAAAAAAGAACGAAGAATAATATCCGTATTATTCAATTTAATCAATTCTTTTCCAACACGCAGTTACATTAATTAATTAAAGACAGCAAAATTGAAAAAAAGAACACTGAAGTATTATGTCTATATTATTGAATTTAATCAGTTCTTTTATAACACGATCACGAAGACTTTCTAAATCTACCATTCTCTTCACGATTCAAACGATACTATATTTCAAATACTGATAAATTAAAAATTGTGCGAATGAACCTTATCTCTTATTATTCCCAGACGATGTCAAATAATTTACGAAGGAAAAGTGCCAATTGTCACGTTCAGTGCTAAACAATCAGTATGAAACTAGAACAGACACATTTTTCAGACGAAAGTAACAACTAACAGATCCACCCTTCGCACAGAAGAACTTCAGCCTCCTTCCAGCCTCTTCTTAATAGCCCCTCTTCTTGATTATGCTCTTCCGTAGCGTTTTGATAGACCGTCATTAAAAAGCCCGCGGAAGGAATATTCCCGGCGATAAGACCGATTAGACAGCTCGTTCGATGGAAACGTTGTTCCGTTGAATGGCATGCGAACAGCCCAGGATGAAAGGGGACGGAACGGGAAACCGGAGAGATGAGGGAAAGAAATGGAAACTCTTCCAGCAGGATACCAAGTGAGAAACGAGGAAAGAAGAGTGGAGATGAAAGGGAAGGGTGAGTTTGGTGGATGAAGGGAACGGAAAAGAGAGGGGAGGTGAAAGGGCGGGTCGAGCACATCCAGTGAGATTCTCAGATAAAATATCCAATTTAAAGTTTCATCGTAATTTTACGATTCTTGGAAGTAAATTAATAGTATTATCTGCCGGTGTCTCTACCAACCTCTTCTTACCTGCGCCTCCCACTTTCCACCTCCACCCCTTTGCACCGTGGTTCAACTGTGGTCGTCTGTTCGTTTCCGTACGACCCAAACCTCCCCACTTTCCTCCCTTGTGAAAGCTCGAAAGGAACTTTGAAAATAAGCAGCCTATTACTCATTACTCGCCACGCTTATCAGAGGGCGTTCCAGGGAATTCCTTTTCATAGTGGTGCGGGAAGTTTTAGTACAGGATGTGTTTCCGCCAGGTAATTCCGGGAGACTTCCGAGAATCCGAAGGTGAGAGACAGATCTGAATACGTGTGTTGCTTCTTCGATGAGAAATTAAATTGGATTGTTCATGATTGTTCTTTTCTCGAGGAATAATTTAAGAAAGATCACAGCCTAATGTAATATGTAGGATTTTAGATCACACGATAAAGTTGTTTCTTAGCTGGTTGATTTTTTATCTTGGTATCGAATGGAGAACGCCTAGCCTAATCGAATCGTAAACTATCTGAGTTATCGTTAAACGTTAGCAAAAAAATGTTTCTTATTGTTTTATTTATTTAAATTTACCGCCATATTTGCTGACATTTTCTGAAATTACCTAGGAGATTATTAATAAGTGTCGTTCTATGTGGAAATTCTGATAGTTGGGAATGCTTGACGATTACGCAGAGTAATGCGGTTTAAGAGCAAATCGCCTGCAGTGTTTGCGTTCTTTCATCCTTTCAAGAGGCTACACACAGACACCGCTTGTATTCTGATTCGCTGCATCGGTGTCGACTCCCTTCTGATGAAGTAAACTGCAGTGTTTGCGAAAGACCGGCGACAAAATCCAGCGTATAGCCGAAAACCAACACCGGTGCGACCCGCGAAAGCTTAAAACACTCTGTCCCGAATTTTCGTCGGCGCAGCTGCGTCTGAAAATATTTTCTACCCTGTGGAACCACCGAATTTCACTCGTTTTCATTAACCTCCACCTTACACTCCCTCCTTCTTTTTTTTCTACACTTTCTTCACTTACTCCGCTTCTTCTTTCTTTTTTAAAGAAAGTTTTTGAATTTCGCTTATACTTCTTCTCGGAGGAAAACCAAACTTTTACGATTTTGTGTTGGACTACTGTTCGAGAATGACTGCAAACACCTTTCTAAATATTCTTTGGCACTTTGCATTCCACTACTTTCTTTAGACAAGTTGTGAAACACCTTTCTGAATATTTCATGCAAATCGTCTAATTTTCTGGAGAATTTAGATTTATATTTTCGACGTGCACTTCATTTTTTCTTCGAAAATTCTACACACTGTAATGTAATCTGTTTATGCAAATAATAAAATTTCTAAATCTTTCCTATTCAATTGTATTCCACATTTATTACCCTTACACCGCTCAAATATAAAAATTGAATACAACAACATGAGAAATAGAAAAACACATAATTGTATAAAATAATGCATACGTGTATAATAAAAATTTATACACACCTTACAACGTATATCTTCTCCGTTAAACCATAATATTCAAATTAACTTACACCGTTCAAACATAAAAATTAACCACACCAGTGAGAACAATACAAAATTAATAATTGTATGAAATTATATAAAAAAAAAAATAAAATAATTCTATCCAACGTTCACAGCGGTTCCCGCGTATCGAAACAAAATCACCTCATACTCGATTACTTCATCGGAAAGAATATCTGAACCTTAATCATCGACATTCCGCTACGGCAAATAATCCAGCAAAGTTGCAACGTGCACAACTTTTCCAGCACGAAAGGCTCGCGTATCCTTTCCGCCAGGTGGATCGTCCATCTCGAGAGTGTGCGCAGTTGTGTACAAAAGTACACGAAGAAATTCCTGGGCCACGACACGGTTGAAAAGGGGGTTTGGTACGTCGAGAACGTTAAAGGGGTAGGGATGGCACCCGGGGTTAGATGGGTATTTTACGTTTGAGGGGTTGGTAAGCTCCTGATGTATTACTGGCTGAGCCTGCGGAGTCAGCGCTGCCGGTCCAACAAACTGGACAATCCGATTTTTTCCTCCTCTCTTTCTCTCCGTTCTTTCTTCTCGTTCTTGTAGACGGGAAAAAGGAGGAGGAAGAAAAAGGACAGGACGAAATACCGATCCAGCCAGACAAGCGCCAAGATTCCCAGGGCAAGATACAAATTGTAATCCGGCGTGATTGGATCGCGAAATTAGCGGTGCGTTAGTTGAACGAGAATGTTTCCTTCCACGAAAGATATAGAGTTTCGATTGTTTCGTCCTACGACGATATTCTTCTCTTTGTACGATGAGTTTGTTTTATAAAAACTTTATTGCGTTTGAATATAGTAATAAAATATATTGCAGTTTTTCGTGCATTTATTAGGAAATTTAAAGGTACTAAGTATTATGGGAAAGTATATTAAGTTGTCTCAAAAGTTTCTTTCGTTTCATAGTTAGACATGAGGTGTAGGATCGTTTATTTTCGACACAATTCTACGGAATCCAAATTTTTCATACGTCTCCTATTCTGAAGACGATTTTTCTAAAATTGTGATTTTTCCAGGAGAAAAAAGAAAATGTAAAATCAATTTTATACTGATCGTATTTACTAAACTATAGAGAACAACGGTTTACACTGCAATTATACACTTTTTATTATTATATAGTCGAGTATAATATAATTGAAACAGTCGAATCGAGAATTTCGAAGTACGTATTTACACTCTATGCGCACTTTTCGATTTTTTTTTTTTCTGGTATATTCATCTCGATCGAAACTCGAACGTTCATACGATAGAGGGAAGATTCATCGACGAGGTGAATCGAGGAACTTCGTTTCATGCGGTTGGTAATATATTCCGAAACGGGGTTGCCGGATTTTGATTGACTCTTTAGCGAACGGCGCAACGCTCTTCCTCCTCTTTTTCTCCCTTTCTCTCTCTCTCTCTGTCTCTCTCGATGGATTATTTCATTTCTGTCCGGTGAAATCGACTCGTTGCGGGTTTCACGTGTTTCGAGGCATACGAATTTTTGTATTTAGCTCGCTGCTCTCTGCGTCACTATGCTCCCTGTTTTATGTCTGCTCGGAGGCGCTCCCCGTCGAACGATGAAAAGTAATTTCATATCTTTTTTTTTTTCCTCTCATAACCGGAGGCAACGCGAAAAATGATTCGTATATTTCTTCATTTCTTCCAGGTGAATGGTAACGTTTGTAAAACGTTGACACTCTTGGACGCGATGATAAAGATGTTCTTATCTCTTCTGGCAACGATTTTCTTTCTTTAATGAAAAAAATATTTTGCTGCTTCTTTAATAAGAAGAATATTTCGAAATTTTCTTCGTATAGAATGTAAATACAAACTGTGAGAATAATGAATCTGAAATGATAAATTTTTCTGTATGAAGACTGTAATAGAAGGCATATCGAAATGAATGTCAAATTTTCAGAAATTCTTTATTCAGTGTAGTACCTATATTGACAGAAAAAGAAAAAGAAATAAAAATTGTTATTATTATCCTAGTTCCCATTTTTCTCATTTGCTGGTCGTGCGATAGATTAATTATATTCATCTAAATAATTGCACGATTTTTAAGTGCAACAGGTCTCTTCATTTTTTCCACCCTTACTGAAAATTTCACTTTTTATTCTGAATGTTAAACTTGTGCTCGATCTTTTGTTAATAAACATTGAAGTTTGTGAAAAGAGAATCAAATTAATTCGCACAATTGATAGATTACGATATATGCTCTACGATACGTGCAACATAGTCTATCATATGAAATTTTACTTGTTATTTGACACATAAGAAGTACATTCTATTATTCACAAATTTGAAAATTTTCACTCGACACAAACAGTGAAATCAGCGTAATTCAATCTTTGCGAAATTCCATCGTCAACGCTGAAGCTTCAACTTAAACCTAATTATCAATTTAAAATCGACAAAAGATATGTATATGTATATATTAGGCGTAGAAATATTCGCGATATTATTCGCAAGCTGTCACAAAGATGGCTAAATGTGATTCACAATAATGGAAATTATTTTGACGCTCGATCCGTTTTCAATTGTTTCCAATAAAACTTCAATTGTACTCAAAAGTCTATACCTAATATGTAGGTATTACAACGTCTGCAATGATCTGTATATCATCTTTACAATTCCAGCGAACCGTTTATCAACAAGCAGCGCCGATAATAGTTATTATCGCGGGTGGCTCAGAACGTAACGCTTCTAAAGCTTTTAATCAGATTACGTAACGGTTGGCATTCGAAAGCTCTGAATTATCTTAAAACAAAACAAACCTGCTATTGACGAAAAGAGAGAGACAGAAAAATGAAAAGAACCCATTAGAATTTCCGTACATTTCACAATACAATAGTGTCAACGTTTCAACACCGATAGAAACCATTTTACCGATACTATTTCGACGGAAAACTCATGTTCCCCTTTCGAATCTCTCGCGTTTTCATCGTTGAGAGGAATCATCGTGGCGAAGGATCATCTGAAAATGGAAACTTCCTTCCGTCGACGCGTCTCGATTGGTTGTAACAGGTTCAATCCTCGTGATTGATACTCATCGCGGTTGCTGTATATCTCCACGAACGTCGACGGATCCACGTCTAATTATCTTCATTAAGTGACGGTGTACACGTCGTTAAAATTAAGTGGGACAAGCGAGCAGCGTTTCTTCCAAGTGTCGGATCTATGTTTCCACGATGCACGGTGTATTTATGTTCAAAGATTACTTACACTATGGTTGCTCATGAAGAATTTAATCCTTTCGCTACGGCAAATTTCGGTAGAAAGGTAGATGTTCCATTTTTACTCGTAAAATTTGTCTAATTGTCTTCGGAAATTTGAAAATTGATCTTTTTCAAATTTGTAAAAATGTGAAATTTCGTTGAATTAAAATGGAAGTGCGCAATAAATAAAATTCCCATGAAAATGCGGTGACAGAAGAATACGAGCGAAATTTCCAAAAACGCTTGTAAGAGCCAACGGTAAAATAATATCAACGTTTGCCATCATTTTTAGTTGATTCAACCCCTTAAATATCTCAATGTATGAATAAATAGATTTATATCACCTTAAAAATAAAAGCAGGCTAACAGCTTTTTCTTTTTACGTGATGTAAGTCCATTTGCAATAAAAAGAAAAAAAATCTCCCGCTTCTTTAACACTTTTATTAATATTCACTCTGGAGTAAAGTTTCACATGTTTATATCTTAAATACGTCGAAGTGTTCTCAATTCGATCTGTTTCGATCTCGCGGAAGGGAAAATCAGTTCTCGTACGAAACGTTCCGAAGTTAACGCAAGAAGAATTTGGGAACCTCTGTTCCATCCGTTCCTCTCCTCGTTTTGTTATCTTTAAGCTTTACGCCCTTCCTCCACGCCCCTCCACCTTCTCATTCTGGCATTGTGCTTTCTTTCATTTCGTCTCAGACTGATAAATTCCGTCTTTCTCTCTCTCTCTCTCGACTTCTCAGCTTGAACACTCTTATTTCTCCTTTCCAAGCTTGTTCCACTCGGCCCTTTGTTTTCTTATTTCACCCCATCTCCCTCTTCTCCTCTCCCTCTTTTTTTACGGTCCCTTCCACCCTTTTTGAGGCGTTTCTTTCCTTTCGTTTAGCCGGGCGCGAAGATACGCATAAACGATATCGTACCTTTCTTCTGTTCCACTGTACCTCCCTTGTTCGTTTGTTTCCATTTATACGCATTCGTGCGTTATTCTATTCCTTTCTTCTCCCCTCATTCCTCTATTCTTCCTTTCCCTTCTTCCATCTTTCATTTTTTTTTAACAACGCGAATAAACTTGCGCAAATTCCAGCAGCCTTTACTTCTCTTTCTCATCTCGTCTTGTCGTTAGCCTCGTAATCTTTTATTCATTTCGCCGCCGTTTTAGATTCCTTTCTTCCGTTTATTTTATCGCTAGCGCATGATAGACGTTGTCTGTTTGCTGTTCTCTGCTTTCTCTGCCTACCACTGCTGGAAAGATTTCTTCTTCTTCTTTTTCTACGTGTTTCACGAGTCGAATCCTTTCAATTTCCCGGTCAATTCGTTCTGCTTCGCACTTCTCAATTTGGGTTCGTTGTATTTTGTGAATAGTATCGTGAGCCTCGATGCTCTTCGAGTTTGTTCTTTGGATACTATTGTCAGTGATATCTCGTCATTCTTTCGGACAATTCTCTTTTGGATTATTTTCTTCGCTAACCTCCTTCGCTTTCTTCTCTAAAGCTTCTTATGGCGCTACTAGTTATCTTCTTTTTTCACGAGCGTGCGCTTTTTGTGGAAACACAGTCGCGTACGATTTTTCACTCCTACACGCGTTTTTCCTTGGTTCGCCTTTTTGTTCAAATACGTTCTCGTTTGAACATTATTTAACTGTTTCATTGTTTATGCATAATTCGTCAACTTTGTGTTGATGTAATGGAAAAGTAATTGGAAGTAAAATGTAGGATATATTAAATATATAAGTATTTATAGTACTTTCGTGGATTTTTTAAATTATGAGAGTGCAAATAAAAGTATAAATGTGTAAACTTATTTTTGGAATATTAATATACTGCTGTATATTTCAAGATTTATAAATAACACTATTTCAATTTGTTGTGATTTAATGTATGTATATAAATTTATTCTACACATGTGTATACATGTGTATAGTGAATAATTTCTAAAGTATGCACTGTATGGAAAAATTGTTTACAGAAAAATTGTATGGTGTAGCAGGATACACAATGTATATATATTTTTTAGTCCTGGAGATTTCAATGTCACCATAGTTTCTATTTTAAATGAAATGCTATACTTTTTATGCCAAAATATCGAAGAGCGTTAAATTTTGAGTAAAAAACTACCGATCTCTGTTAACCCGTTGCTGTATAATAACGAGTTTCACTCGTGATGTTGATTATGGTCAAGGTGTGACAAAAGAATTATTTATACGTCTACCAAATTTGTATTTTTGTTCTAACTTTAGTTTGAATTCAAGATAGAAGATTTTCAAATAAAAATTGATACATAATATCTCGACTTTCTTTATTTAAAATTGTTTTGCAACAGTGAACATTTGAGACTAACATAACTAAAAATTTTGTCAGATCATTAATGAATAGTTTTATGTTGTTTCTTGAAAATATTTTCAATATCGATAAAGCTAAACAAAACTCCGAAAATTTCTTTCTCACCATTTTCTTATTATTTACAATTTTTTGGAAGGAACCCTTAAAATGTTGAAATTAAATTTCCCATCACTCTCGAAACACATCGCTCGTTCGAAGTAAAAAAAAAAAAAAATGGAAAAAACGACTCATTTAATTTCCCACTCCAACATTCTAAGATTTTAAATTAATAATTTATAATTCTCTTTTCTCCTTTCTTCCATTCATCCAGCATCAACTTTCACGAGCGTGAAAAGACGCTCCACGAGTCCTCCTCTGCATCCTGCTCACTTTCTTTCCTTCACGGCTACGAGGGAGGCTGGAAAAGAATATTAAAGGAAACGTCAGGATACGCGCTTTCATATTACGACGACGTCTCGGGGTGTGTGCACGCTGCGAGGTTGGGTATAGCATTCGTTTCTGAAAGCGAGCGTCGCGAATTCGCATCGAAAGATATGCGAGTGTAGAATGAGTTCAAAGACCCCTCGCGACGAGTCCATCTTCCTCAGCCACCCTCGTTTCTAGTTGAAATCGAAACGTACACGTTCGAAGTTGTAGCTTCTTCAAATCGTATCTTTCGTATCTCTGTTAATAATTTACCAAGCGAAAGCCTATTAATCGGCTTTTTGTTTTCAACGTTTATCGACCTAGAGAGCTTATTACTTTTAAACGAAATCAATCGTTTTAATCGACGAGGATTCCGAACAATCAGTAGAATCGAGATGAAAGTACATCCCGATTATATCTATTCCTTCTAATGGTCCGAATTACCGAGCAATCGTTTCTTTGGACACGATAGCCGGTGGTAGTATGTTATCAAGATGGAATTTCGCTCGAAGCCGTCAAATAAATCTTTTGGTTCGAAAGGGGTCCGCGGCTAGTTTTTCCTTTAAACGGCGAGGCGGCTCACGATAAGAAGTTCAAAGATTAATTTCCAAGGGACGGAATATCACTTCCGGGCAAACGGTAATCGGATTAAAAGTTCGGCTAGAGCGTTGATTATCGGCAAGAAATGAATCACAAACCGCGGTCACGTCAAAACGAGTTTAGGCTGTAGCTTCTTAAGGAAAAGAAAATCATTCCAAGAGTTTTCTTTTACAGGAATCACTTATCTCGAAACCTTTTCTTCTTGAACTACTTCCCTTTCGATAATAAATCAAAATTTGCGGTGCAAAATACGACGAAATTCTTACCACGAGGAATTTCGTCTATAAGAAAATTGAACCAGCGTAAGAAATTATTCCAGTATCGGAAGAATTGAAAATTGGTAGAGCTTTCGACTTCACCTCGAGCGTACACCGGTATCCGAGAGAAATTTTCTCAGGCTTGCTGGCAGAAGGGGAAAATCAACGGGCGCCCTACGTCTTCGCCGGCATTGATTGAAGTTTGTCTTCCGTCAGGGAATCAAGATCGTCACGCCACTTCCGTCTCGACGGGGCCGTTATTCCATTACGCACGTCGCGTGTCAACTGTCGAATAAAGGGCAAACGAAAAAAGCAACATGACTCGAAGGCCGACGTGGAACATCGTTCGGGGGATGCAGATTCGCCTCAGACGAATTTATATCCGGTGTCTTCAGTGTCGATAGCTATGCTTCAGAACTGGCGAATTTGACCGTGGACGATTTTTATAAACCGTTCGAAAGGTCATTGAAAATTTCAGTAATCGATTTGTTATCTATCTCGTACACATTTGAATGATATTCTGATCCATGTATAATTGTAATGGATCATACTGTCAATAAAAATAAAAAAAAAAATAAAAAAGTAACTTGAAAGAGTTCCAAATAATCTGATGTCTATGTAGTACACATTTCTATGATATTCTGATCCACATATAATTGTAATGGATCATATTTTCAATAAAACAAATAACTTGAAAGAATTCCACATTATTTGATGTCTACGTGGTACACATTCGAACGACATTCTGTTGCACGTATAACTACAACGAATCATACTTTCAACAAAAAGAAGAAAAAGTAGCTTGAAAGAAGTTCCAAATACTTCGTATTTTATTAAAAAAAGAAACACGTTGGCGTGCAAGTTGAATGATCCTATATATAAATCAACAATCAGAACCGTGGTATTATCGGTGCCATTAAACAGTACCATCTGTCACACGGAACTATAGAAGTGCAGACGCGAGGGCGAAGAAGAGGGGAAACGATCGTTTTCCGGCTACACTGAAAATTCGTCGTCCGTCTGTACGAAGAACGGAGAAAGAAGCGGAAGACACGAGCTGGTACGAAAAAGGGGTAGGTGGGGGTTCGGTCGCGAAAATCTCGTGGCACGTGCTGATTTTCATGGAGGTGTCAGCCGGTGTGACGCGTGATTCCTCGCCTTCCAGCCGATCGAGCTTGGAAAACGTCCCGCGTTTAACTCCCTCTTCCTTCTCCTCCTCTTCTTGCCTTCCTCTACCAACGCCTGCATTCCTCCCTCCACGAGGATATTTCCCTCGACCTCCCTTAGCTACGTGGATGTCTTTCCAAGGAGAGCAGACACACTGAACGACACGGCCACGTCACAGTGAAATCGGCTTTCGAAAAAGCCGATTCAAGGCAATCGTTTTCGATACGTGTTTTCTCACCGACGTGCTCGTGCTAGATCGTTGGAAATTAAAATTCTATACCCTGCTGTTAAGATTCAAGACACAACGCTTTGCCGCTTCTCAATAATTCCTTTCTTTACTGCTTGATAGATTTACGCGGCTACGGAAACGTATAGAGACCAGCTTAGATTCCTCTTCCTTTCCTTTTCCCTCGTTTCGATAGTTCTTCTTTTTCCCGAGTTTCGGGGTAACGTAAGATTGCGTGATATACACGCTGTATAAAGGAAATGTGGAAATTCGAAGTGGGAGTTACTTTCCCGCGCGTGGTACTTTAAAAATATGGGTTTTTAATTTTTTTTAGTTTTTTTTTTAGAAAGGAATCATTAGGAAATTGTTAAGGAAACACAGTAAGTAAATTTTCAAATGAAATTAAATTACGAATAATTTTTAATTTTCTATATTATATTAATTATTAGTGATTATTCATTATTTAAATTTAGCGAGATCCTTGTGCTTGATGCTTGCTGTAAAGAGTTATTACCATACGGTTAACTTAAACTCTGGACGAGTCCATTTTCGAATTGCCCTCCTATTGGGCGAGAGCCCCACTTTAGGAAACACTGGGTTAAAGAGTTGATAAAGTGAGATAAATTGTACTGCTTAATTGTAAATAGAAAAAAGAAAATTATTAGACGGAGAATTGAAAGATTTTCAGTTCGTAGGATTTTTCTCACAATTCGAACGTCTGTCGAACTGACGATCCTAATTTTTCCCGGCGTGTTTCGTCAGCTGCTGTGACCGAAAAAGCGACGGAAGGCTTTTTAAATAAACCGATTACCATTCGCGCAGCGTCGTAATTATAAACGAAGCTCGGGGCCGGCGTGGCGCGTTAACGAAAACGCGCGTCGTTCCACGTGTCGCATGCAATGCGACAGCCGAACGCACGCGAGCGCGCAGAACCCCGCCATCCACCGGCCATTAAATCAAAAGCCATTAAACTAATCAACGTTACAGTGTGCCGGTGCTGTCTCACGCGAGTACAGGCCCACGTTAACACTCTTCACCAGCGATTATGCAGCTTTGCGTCTTTTATCGCGTTGCTTGACTTCGTTCTTTTATTTCTCTTTTCCTCTCTTTCCCTCTCTCTCTCGATCGAGGAAATTGTCCAGTGAGAATTTTGCATTGTAAATGGGATTCGAAAGTGTACAGAGGATATCTGATCAATTTTAATATTAAAACTACTAGCGTTGAATGTGTACTTAATTCTATCATGCTCGCAGATTTTATGGGTGAAACATGTGCTTTTATGTGTAATTTTTAAGAAAAATAAAAGTTATAAATAATTAACAACATTTAACACTTTTTTATATTTATGTACAAATTTAATAGGATTTTTATAAATGTATTTATGAATATTATATTATTTGATACAATTGATAAAAAATATACTTTTTTATTTTTTAAGTTATAAATTTGATATCCAATAATGAGCATAATTTAAAAATTGTAAATTTATATAATTTTGGTAAATTAATACTGTAATATAAATAAATTAAACTATAAATTTTTCTACAGAAAGATTGGTATTGATATTATAATCAATATTCTCAAATTTATAATATTATTTTCTCGATAATTTAAGATATTATAAAATTTAGTAAATCAGGTTAGAATAACTCGAGTTGAATAAGCTACAGTAAAAATAGTTCCTAAAATTAAATTTAACCATCTAATTATATTTAATTTATCGTAAAAACAATATTCTATAATTTTTATATTTGCGTGAGGAGAATATTAATACACATATATAAAGTATATATTACGTGAATTTTGTTTTCTACTTGTTCTTAAAAATAACCAGTCTTATGTACTTCCAGTGTTAATGGAGATTCGATTTGTTTGAATTAAAGTTCCTTTTCTGTATTTCTAACAATTTATCTTAAATACTTAATTTCTAATTAAGTTCAAGTAAGGAATAATTAATATTATCACGTAAATGTAATTTGATTTCGAGATGTTCGAGCATTTAGAAATTTTGTAAAATTTTCCGCGCGCCTTTGAAATGTCATAAAAAATTGAGGGAAGAAAACAGTGGAGATGACATTTGATAGGTGTAAAAATTGAAATGATCGTGCATTCACCTTCCACGGAAATGATAAATGGATCTTTCTATCAGATGAAAGTGGAAGATCGAGGATGTCCAAGTACGGGAACCGGAAACGAGAAATGGAATTTCAACGAGGATTTAAATCGCCACCGTGTAATACAAGTGAGGACACCGCTGTGGTGAAAACCGAGACGGCAAACTGTACGGAACTTGCTTAGGAGAGATTTCAGGTTTTTAATCTGGGGAATTATAAGAGATTTGCCACGTGTGCGACACCTGAGAGACTTTGTTTCGTTAAATGCATTGACAACGAAGTAAGTTTCCTTGAAACCACAAAAAAATTCGAAAGGAATAGTTGAAAAAAGTAATGGAAATTAAATGAATTCAAAATCCTCAAGCTATTAAAAACTTTCATCAAAATGTTTTTTACTTTAACGTCAGAATACTCTAAGATTTTAACACAGAATCCTCAAAATTAATGCTTTCTTATGATGGATTAAAAATAGAGAAGAATTTCTTATATTGTGCCCATTGAGATATTTATATTTCCTATCTAGCACTAATTTGTTTGCAATTTAATATTGAATATTATAGCCTACTGTCTAAGAAAACCAAAAGCTTCTGTTTGACAACCTATAAAAGCTACAATTTGAAAATACTAAATTTTCTGAATTGAAATAATAAAAATATGAACGCATAATTATACATTGTGGTAAAAACAAGAAAGATTAAAATGGATAGATAGTACACACCAAATGGAAGAAGAAAGTTCAAATAAGTATGGTCCAAAAAATTAATATTTTCAAAATTACATACAATTTTCTATTTAAGCGAACATCTCGCATATTAGCACCCCAACTAGTAGTCACACGCCCTAACCAAAGAATACCTTATAACTACGAAAATAATCATTTTTCGATATATATTTATTAGAACTTTTCTCTTCCATTTGTCCTACCCTATCCATATACGAAGTTTTGAAAAACAGAAGAACATTTTACGATTTTACGAACATTTTAACATTTTACGACATTTTCGACACATATCGAAAAACAAAGAAGAATAAAAACCAACGAAGAGAAGAACAGTGAGAAAGTATGGTTGGAGGAGATTACAAAGATGTATAAGGGGGTTGTATCCACCTTTCCTCGGCTATCGTCGAAGGTATTCGCCGTGAGGTAACATCGGCATCATTAGAATCTACCCCCAGGTAGCCTCGCGGCTCTTTGTATTCACCTCCTCGCCACCTCTACCCCTCTACTTTCTCTCGATTCACCCGGTAGATCGTCTTTCCGCTCTGCCCCCATCGCGCCTCGTCACAGGAACACAAGGAGAATGGCGTCTTCTTTATCAATGCTTTGAAATCTCGATGCAGCAATGGATAAGACCATGGATAAGAGGGGGATGGTGGAGAGGGGATGATTTCGCGGAGCAGACTCACTAAGTGCGGCTACGAAGAGGGAGGGAAGTGTGGCTGGCTTGGCTGGCTTGGCTGGCTCCGTCTCGAGAAACGGAATTAGATTTGTTAAGAGCCCTGGCCTGTCATGAGAAATTCCAGAGAGGATGAGAGATTCGTGGTAGGAGGGATGGTGTGCACCTGCATCCAACGAATAATAATGTCGCGACTCGGTCCACTACCGAAAGGGCCTCTCCTTGTGATTTGCTTAATTTATTCGTAACGAGTAATCCTCGCGAGGATCCTTTGTGTCTTCAGGAGGATCGTCGATTGTTAAAGGAAGCCGCGGGGATAATTATCGAGAGGAGATTCGGCTGATCATTGGACGAATGGAAATTAAGCTTTTTTTTCTGAGTGAGAAGAGGAACAAGGGTTGGGTGTAGGTATCGGGGAAGTTTGCGGTTTAATTGAACGATCGTTCGTGATTGGAATTGTAGGATTTCGCCGGAGGAAGAATTGTTTGGCGGTTGGAATTTTTATTTAATTATGCTCTGTATATTATTCCGTTGCTAAATTTATTTTAGTATTCATGCACAACTAGGTTCTTTCTTTTTTGCTGCATTAAAAGTTGTCAGGTCACGCATCCGATTGGTTAATAAAATCATAAAAATCTATAGAGAACGCCTTTGTAACCCTAATTTTAAGGCTCTAACAAACCTAAATTCACGAATTACAACTTTGCACTAGCGTGTATAAAGTTTAACCCTTTTTTCAATATTGTACGGTGCGATATTCGCATGTTAGTCGCTGACATCGTTATGCTTACTGATCATAATGAGAAATAAATAAGTACAGTAAATCACAAATCGAATTAAATAAACACTTAGCAAAGGAATAAGTTTATTACGAGTCAATTCACGATACGATTATACGAGAACACGTACAAGAACACGAAACTGAACAGTATTAGTGAAACAGTTGCCAATATTCAGCTATTTGCAGTTACTATGTTAGATGAAACGATAAGTTTTATAGTAGATCAGTAAAACAGTCAATGTGTTATATTAAGAAAAATTTAGAAAGCGTATATATACGTCTTTCGTCGTCCAAAGGTTAAGTATGGAATTTCTTCTGATTTTATACTTTGTAAAATAAATGGAACACACAATATCTCATGGTTCGATATCGGTTTACAATGAAAACGAAGGGAAATTAAGGGAAGAGGAAATTAACCGGACGTCTTCTGTTTTATTAAGCGCGAATTAATCTCGTCTTATTAATCTCACAAAAGTATCGTCGAATATTGAGGAACGATTACGTTCCACCTAACGGGATAACGAACAGCAACATTGTTTGAAATGTTCCTCAGGTTAAAAGCATTCCTTCGAACCGCGTTCTTGGTTCTTTCGTTCCTCACAGAGGCTTCTCGTCTCGCGTAAACTGAATTATTCGTGGGATATAACGAGTGCATGCATTTTCCAAGACAACGCTTTCTGCTTTCCACAAAGTGCTAATTAAAAAGTGGCAGCTTCTGCATAGGGGAAGAAGGAACGTATACACGCGATTTTTAACATCTTTATTTCACCGTGAATTCACTTTGGGAACTTGTGACTTTGTCTATGCATCCCTCTCGCTCGCACTATCTTTGTTCCTCGAACTGGTTCCCGCTAAAAGCGCTAATAATTTCATGCAGCTACAACGCACATTCATTTATACTGCAATTAAGAAAATAAGCGAACAAACCGAGCCCCGCAAGCCTGTTTGTAATTCGGAATTTCGTCGCCGGGCGAAACTCTCGCCCATTCGACGATCATTAACATCTGTTCCTAGTTAACTGAGCTGGCAAGCGTTGTCCCGTCGGAAAATTATCTGGAATATTATCTCGAAAACTATCTGGATAGTTTCGTGGTGTAGAATTTTTTTTCCGGTTGTTTCGAGAATTATTTGCGGAAAAATGATCGGTCGAAAATTATTCGGTAAAATTTGTAAAGAATTTTCACGTTTCATTTCAGGTAGATTATTTTAGAATGGCGTTCTTCAGACGTTTTACACCTGTTGACGACTAAATGTAGACAGTTTTTCATTTATTAAATCTAATTTTATACAATTACGAATTTTTATTAATTATCGAAGAAATTTTTCGCGGATCGACAGCTGTAATTAATAATTTCTTTTTTAAATATACAAGTTTAGAGTTTAGAAGCTTAGTTCATCACTGAACAGAATTTTGCTTGAAAAAATGAAACAGAGAAGCTCCATTTTCATAATAAATTTGAAAAGTGTAAATACGTTGTTCATATTTTGTCAGACTTGACTAATTCATCATTCTTGAATTACTATGTACATTCCCATGGTTCGCTTCAGATTCTAATTTTTAATATAGTGGAAGTAAAATCGGAGAAAATGATGAATTCTGACTGAGAGAAACTATCAATAAAATTGGAGAACCAAGAAGAATGCACACGTTTCAACTGTATAAATTCGATCGACAGATTTCAAGCTGTATTTAAGTTAATTAATAAATAATTGTATTTACGTAGAACCGCGAGATTTGTCGATCAGAATTGTAAATTGTGCTCGTTACCATCGATTTTCGTTATTTATATCATCCATGTGAAAATATGTGGAAATTCCATTGTACGATATGTGTGGAATCTACACTCTAATTGAACAAAGATGATGGTTAACTGAAGCAATTGCGTTTCGCGTAATTAACGAGTCGTAATAAACACCAGATCCCAGTGAGTTTTTCGTAAAGATCGCTGACGTTGACAGCCATTGAATAGGAAGATCGAACATTGTTTGATTTTAGTTACTGTCATGTCTCGTGCAGGCTGAACAGACGTCTGTAACCCACCTGCGCTCCATTAATTCACGTTGTGTGCGCACGCCAGTGTCTATCTCCAGACTTCGTCACTTGTCAGATAAAAAATGATGGATTCACCATGGTTGCTTCGACTAATTACCGTGGACGCGTCTTTCCCTCATATTCTCAAACATTATCCTACGATTTTCCTGCATTCTCGTAAACATACTTAATGCAGATCCTAAATTCCCCGTTTACTCCGTAAATCTTAGCTTTTCTTGAAAATTCTAAAATTATACCCCCTTCACTTATAATTGCTATATTTTACAGATTTTTCCTACGATTTTCGTGTATTCTCTTAAGCATACTTAACGCAGTTCTTAAATTCTCCATTCATTTCGAAAATCTTATCTTTGAAAATTCTGAAATTACACTTCTCCTATAATTATGATATTTAAAAAATTTTTCATGCTTCCTAAAATTTTTCAGAATGTTTTTGAAATTTATTTCTGGGAATGCACATTTCTCTTGTTGGTAGGAATAACTTAGGTTGCTAAGTTTCACATGAATAATAAAGAACTTGCTCGTTCCGCGATATTTTCCACGTAAAATTGTTTTAAATATTCATTACTCACAGTCGTTGCCAATTTGAATAATCAAAAGTGACAAATATTCATTTCATTAGGTGACTAATATTATCGAGCTTCCTTAATTCAATAATTTTATTATGAGAAGCTCCTCTTATTGAACATCGAAGATTGCTTTTAATGACACTTCGAATTTGATACTAAAAATTTTAAAATATAGTATTTATTATTTATGGCGTTTTTAAAAGGCATTTTATGTATTTCTAAGAGCGAGAATGTCTCTCGAAAACATTTTTCACTTCAGTTTCGTTATTATCGATTAAAGAACAAATAGCGGAATTTGATCTTGGTCCAAAAATAATTCAACCCTCTGTAACCCCATTTTTCTGCGTTTACGAGGAAAAAATAGTTTATTAGAAGTGTAAAATTTAAAAATTAATAATTCATATAAAGAAATGGATTGATAATAATGTAACAATTGAGCAATAAATAAATAAAACGAGACGAATAAATATAGATACAAAATTTTCAGTTACACAGCGGCTTATAAATCAGCGATTACGTTTTTTTTAATTAACCCTTTCCCTATGAACATCTTTTCCACCAAGCTGCTCGCACTAAATGAGACGCCGCGATAAAAGTGTGCATATTGTGTGGAAATCCATACAAAAATCAATTAATCTCTTCGAAAAACATTTGCTTTTTTATCGTTACTGGAATGTATCAGTCTATGAGAAACAAATGAGATTAAAAAAAAAAAAAGTTTGAATAACCAAACTGCAGGTCCAGAATAAGTTATGAAGTCGTATATGAATCTAGGTTGGATAGCGATAGTCGCTTTTCGTAGCGAAAGGGTTAAAAATGACGAAAACTTGACAACAACTTGACAATTATCCTTAACTATTATCTTTCTAAAAGAATCTTCCATATCGACGAATATATGTCCTGTTTCTACTAGCTGAACAATCAGTATTAGGAACTGTGCAACAGCTAACACACAAAGTGACAGAAATTTCGCACAAATTTCAAACCAACTCAACCCTTTCGCAATATCTTCTCCGCGAACACGTTGTTTTCCCAAGAATCCCCAAAATTCGCTCTTGTAACGTCAGTTGCAAATCAGTCGAGCAATCGACGCCCACGGAATTAAGTTCTCCTTTACTGTAACAGGATGACACTGTGAACCACGTACACGGAGATAGAGAGACAACGAGTTAAGATAGAGAGAGGGAGAGAACGAGTGGTCGAACGGTCGAAAAACAGTCGGTCACGTGGGTGTACGTGCACAAGTAGAGAAGCGGAAGGCCCTTTGCTTACCGGCTGTGGAAGCAAGCCGTGGAACGGTGGGTAAGTATTCTAGCGTGTTTAGTATTCCGGCACCATTTGATTCCTCGGCTTCGGTACGTGGACGGCATTGTTTTCGAGCCTGACATCTCACTAAGGCGAATAAGGAGGGTCGAGTTTCGTGGGAATTCGCCCGAGGAATATTATCGTACACCCTTAACTACGCTTTTCTCCTTTGGTCCACATCTCTATTTTTTACCTCTTCCTGTTCCTTTATTCTGCGTGTTTGTTTCCAACGGGAACCGCGCGATAATTCTTCCGATAACGTAAGAAGCTGGTTTAACCCTTTTACAGGAGCTGCCTATAGATTTAGCGTTGCTCTGGAAGAGTGATATCGGCGTATTTTGTTAAAAGTAAACACCTGTCTAATATATATGTTGTAAATGCTAAATATTTTATTTATTTACTACATTTTATGGTATATACAATATATATATATATATATAAATTTTATATATACGATTTTTCCGATATAAAATTAATTAATAATATTAAAATATTTTACGTATATTTATTTTAATTTAACATTGAAGCATTTGATCCCCTAAACTAGATTCCTATGCTTGAAAAAAAAATACTTTCAGCTGCGGTGAGAACGTGACAATGTTCGAAGAACTAAACCACGTCGAAGTACCTAAACCAATCTCCCTCAAAAAATAAAAAAACAAAAAAAAAATAGAAACAAAAACGAAAAAGGAATAATCAACTAGCAATAAGTAAATATCAAAAGAAAAGCTGTTCGAAGTAGCTCGTTTTGCATTCGATCCAGCAACGTCCACCCTTATCGGTCCAACATAGTCCCCAGTGGCTGTAGTGCATCCGACGCTGATCGATCTGATCCCCAAGGACGCGGCGAACCAGGATTCCCATCGTTGGAACGGGTGAGCAAAAGTAAAGGCAATCCATGTGCGCGCGCGGCCGCGCTCGCGTCGAAGATTAAAGTATCAAGGAACCAAGGATCGCGTGCTCGTGTCGCAAGGTTAATCTCGCGTTTAATCGGCGAACAGAGGCAACCAGGCAAGCTAGGAGAACCTCACCCTAGCAGAGGCAAAGGAAGATGGTAACGGCGTTTGGTGTGGTAGTGTCTGGTTGGTTGCCGCGACAACTTTCGAAGGCAAAACCGGTCGTGGCGAGAACATACGCGTTTCCAACGAGCCACAGCCGTGGAACGTGAATCCACGTCGATGGGCACACGGTTTCCAAGCCTCGGAGGGGTGCACGTACACGCGCGGCGAGATTTAGCATTCGCGGCGACCTCGGCTGGTTTATACTAATGTCTCCGAGATGCGGAAGTTACATGACCTCTGGAATTAGTATAATGCAGAATTGGACGAAGGCTGAGCTTATGGGGAATGGTAAATAAGAAGCTGGAACGTTTGGGTTGGTATAGTGTTGTTTCAAAGGGGATGCTTTGATTTTTAGGCTTTTACGACTGAATACTCGATAAATTCAAACTTACTTTCCTAAATTTCGTACACTTGCGTATCTTTCTCAATTGCAACAGCATCCACAGTGTATTCATAAAGTGAACACAATTGAACAATGAATAAAATCTCTCTATTGCATATATCAGCAATAACGCAAGTTTATTACTTTATTTTTTATGAAAAATCTTCGTTTTAATTTATATCGAGGAAGGCACGTCTGTATGTCTTTATATGTATTTTTAACAACATTCATAGAGAATAAACAAAAGCATCAGATAGTTCTTAAACAGATAGTTACTATTTTTGAGGGTCTTAATACGCACAGAAATTTCACGAAACAATTCAACGCTCTCCACTCTAAGGAAAACAAAATCGCATAATAATTCTAAACCTACACGCTCCCAGGCAAACTTCCCAATAATTCAGATACGCAGAATAAGAAGGAGAAACCCTATCCAAATACATTTTATACTCTCAATAACTCCAGCTTCTATTCACCGGAGCCACCTTATCTTCACATTTCTCGAAGGGGCAGCCTTCCAAAAACTCCCCCGACACAACAGAAAAATACAAATAACTCCGTCGATCTCTTCGTCGCCCACCGAAAGAAGAAGTCGCCGCTTGAATCTAAGGGTGGTGGCCACCCTCAACGCCCAGTGTCCCGTCCCAAATATCATTTTCCCCGAAAGCTACGAATTCATCGTGGCACGATACGAAGAAACTTGGCATGAGAAACTGCCAGCGAAGAGAAAGGAGCCAGCAGCAAGGTCCTGGCATCTTCCTATATGTACTTCTGTTTGGAAAAAGGAAGAGCGAGAGGGAAAAAAAGGAGAAAACAGAACGGAGACGCAGCGGCGTCGACCCGACAGACCACACTCTCACGTACACGGAATATTTCCTTCGTCCCGACGCGCGAAATTCGGGTAAACAGATTCTCCGTGCGGAATTCGTTGGATCGATAGGTCGACTCGCCCCTTTTCCATTACTATGGACCGACTATGGTCGAACGTTGAAAACGGACACGAGTTAGTTTGTTGCGATAAGAACGTTCGACCTAAGGAGCGTTTAGACATGTTCAGGATTTACATTTAACATTTAAATATCCTGACTGTTTTTTTTTTCGCTCACATATATCGAATTTTACTTTTATCTGATATAAGACACATTCTATGTGAGATTATAGTTTTGATCATATGGGACGTTTGATCTCGTTACTTTTTATATTTCCCAATTTTTTTAATTCTCACAATTACACAGTTCTGTTTTTCCGAAACGAGTAACCATCGTAGAAGTGTTTAAAAAGTCACAGCATCTTTTCTTTAAGCACCCTTGTTTATTATGATTGTTTTTTGAGAAAATGACGATTGATCGTAAAATATTTTTTCTTTGTACGAACTGATCGTAAGATATTTTTTTTTTACACTTCCACGTCAAATCGCTAAGATTTGGGGTAAAAAAAAAAACAAAAATTCTAAATTGCACGTATGGAGAATTAAGGGTAGATTGAAATCTGGTTGAGATGAGGTTGTTCGTACAAGAAGGGGAAGGTTCTCAGGACGTGGAAAGGAGATTTGAAATGTTGTTCTGGCTAGAAGTCCAAAGGAGGATGGGTGCAGCACATCGTGGAGTCCGGTTGGCGCCAGTTACAGCGAGACGCAGACGGAAAGGCGCCGTGCGTCGTTATTCTGGCGCCAGATAGCTCTCTCGTTTTGCAGACCTGGACTCTGGTCCCCCTTTCGTCGATCTTCTTCCACGAGCTTTTGTTACAGTCCTCTGCAAAAGCTGTGACCTTCAGAAACTACAGTTGAACCTGTTTTACTTTAGTAAATGACGATTATTAGAGATAATGCAGTACATCGTGAAGCTTTTTTAAAGAGTTTAAATTCATGGGTTAAAGATACAAATAAGTAATTCACATTCTCCTTTTCTTTCTGTTTCTTTTTTCGTTTTTTGCCAAATTTAACATTTATTTTTTTCTTTTTTATTTGTTGATTTATTTCTAATTGTCCTGCTTTTGTTGGGTAGTTTTTATACAATTTTAAGTTACTATATTTTCATGATCGTTAAGATCGAAATTGACCTGTTTGAAATGTTTATATGAATATTTGCATACATGGTACGATACGAGGTTCTTATTAAGAGAATAGACAATATTAATTTGCACGCTTTCACAGTAGATCTTGATTAGTTGAGATTCATCCAGAATACTTCCCGAATTCTCGGTTCGAAGTGACTGGACACTGAATTTTCTCTGACAATTTAGTGCAACTGATATAATACGCAACGCAAAGTTAATTTCTGAAGATAATCGAAAGGAAATAGGAATATATTTGAAAAATAAATTTCCTAATAAATAATTGAGAGCGATCAAACTCCTTTTGCGATTGAAAATACACATTTTCCAGATAATTAAACGTGTAACAGTTTATAATGAAAAATTCATTCCTTCAGGATAGTTAAAGCATACGAAAAATGAGAAACAAGAAATTTTATGAATTAGAAAGTATATGTGCAGTATTTTATTCAAAAATTTCAGTTTGTAGAAAATTGTAGATATTATTTCGTGGAAGTGTACATACGTAAAAGTCGAAAAGATAGATATTTCTGTTAAGCAACTCTTTCTTCTTATCACAGAAGGGTTTATCTTAGGAAGGGAAAGAGACTTATAAAATGACGGCTCATAGCTCGCTTCGGACGCTCACTTTAATTATAAAAAAGAGCCACTGTCGCGAGGATACCGAACAATTACAAGGCACAGTTTTATAGTACGAAAGCGTCTTGTGTTTTAAAATTACCTATTTACCCCGCACCCACGAATTCCCCTCACATCTAAACGGCACTCTCATTATCCAAGTAGAGTCGTGTGCACTCGAACTGCTTAATTCTCTAATGTCAAAACCTCTCGAGTGTCACTTTTCGTGGTTTTTATTGTCTATATAAAATCATTCTCATTTCACCAGAATTTCATCCTACGATATTAACACAATTAATTAATGGTAACCGATTAACCCATTACTATTTGTCGTACAATTTAGCATGACAAAATTCGAGCCAAATTGGTAGAAAATGAGCTACTTAGAAACTAAAGCGATTAACTCCACTTTTGTAACATTTCCGAATTGTAATACAGTAATTTTCAATAAATAATATATATTTGGTAAATTTTGTTTCACGGAATTAGTCATTTCGACGTCTAAGTTGTCGAAATAGTACAAGAAGATGCTTGCAATCGGGTAAAAAGTAACATTTATTTGTTTCATGCCGATACTGCACTTGTGGAAGTCAAATGAATTTGAAACAAAAACTTTTAAACAGTAATACAATATCTTTTGTATACACGGTGTCTATTTTATCTCAATACAGTGAAATATCTTCCAAGGAAGTGATGTTACGAAAAATATGTATTAAAAGTATGTATTACGTGATATAAATAATTTGTTATTATAATTGAGTCAATTTAATTTTTTTTAAATAGAATGCTATATCTTTTCATACATAATATGGTAGTGTATGATAAGACGAGATTAAGGAGCTGCTGATAAAGTCATTTCGTTTCATGGAAGATCGTAAAATTGGAAAATCCAGGAATTGGATCATCACACGTCTTATATTGTATATTTATTGTAATTTATTTATTGTAATATTGTATATATATTGTGATTGTAAGTTCAAACGTATTTACAAGGACTAAGGTATTCTTGTAAATTAAAATAAATTTGTAAAGACAACCATAATTGTAAATTGAAACTTATTTGCAAAGGGTAAACCATATTTATAAATTAAAATACATTTACAAAGACTCAGTCGTATTTAGAAAGACACATTCACGAGGACAACTTCAATTTCCTTGAATTTTCTTCAATTTATTTATCCCATGATAAAATTTTGATCAGTGAATCGAATCCAAATCGAGAATTGCAATTACAATTAAGTCTTCACGTTTCTCGTACGTCTAATTGGCCAGAACGAAATTTTCGCGACTCACTGTACGAATATCGAGCAGCCACTGTAAAAAGAATAGGATATAAAGTATCTGACGTCACATTTACTACGTGCTTCCTTTTCTTCCACTCGATCTTTTCCAAATGCCGCCTCTGGAGCACGCGTGCACTGTGCCGCGTGGCTCTTTATTAAATCTACATCACTGTTTTCGAAGGCGGCGATACCCAGGGATTGAGAAACACGGTTTCGTTGCGGCAAAGTGTAGACTAGCGAATACACCATTTTTCAACAGCGTTGATATTATATCCTGAACGTGGTACGATATAGTATCTCTAGTTGCTCGATAAATTGCTCTGGATAATTTATCGAGGCGATTTAACGTGTACAATTTTCCGAAGAATTAAAGATAATAATAATTTCCATTGGATTTTTCGAACTTTAATCGATGAAATCATAGATGAAGCATAATTATGCTGAGAAGAAACTAATTATAAGAACAATTCAACTAAGAACAGGATAGAATCATAGTAAAAGGCAAAGTAAAGCTGCATGTATAGCATACATTATGGCGTACCATAATAATTCTCACCGATGGCATTAAGCATTCATCAGATGTACACACCGGTAGCTTCCTCCAATTACGATTCTACGTGTTGCCCGGCACAATATCGTCAGATCGTTCGAGTCTTCCGTGAGTCGATTCACGGGGACTCACGTCTCTCGTCCGATAAGTGGCACAGAACCACCCGTAGAAACACGTCCGCGTTCTATTTCACGATGAACAATCGTCCTTGTATTAGGATGGCTGTCCAGAAAGCTTGTACACAGGCCTGCAACATGATTTGATGCCGTTCATAATTCCGAAATATCCGATGAACTTTTGTTAGATAGGGAGAAGAAGAAGGAAGCTTAGGATTGGCGAAAGTTTGTGAATTTTTTAAGAGGGAACGTCGTGAATAGTCGGGTAATGTCAGCGGTCGGAAAGAAGCACGACACTAGCTGAAAACTGGCCAAAGTGTCTCTTAATTTATCTAATATGTATAATTGAAATGGTTAATTGAAATTAAAAGCACAACGGTGAGAGGAATTACTTAAAGAAACGTTCTTTCTTTTATTCAGCTTACTAAGTAGGAAGAGTTTTCTTCTATGGAACATGAAATATTTCCACTATGTTAGTGGAGTAATTAGTATGAAACACACACTAATATCAGTGTGTCTTTTTGCTAAAAAAATTCCATAAGGATAGAGCTTTATGTTCAATTATCGTGGCGTTTATTTGCAACTTCAGACAAATTGAGTATTAAATGTTTTAGCTCTCCTTGGGATTGTCTAGGCTTAGAAAAGGAAAAGACACTTGGTAAGGAACGGTGATAATAAGCAACAGAATTAATCGAGCACAGTTCAAGTCCCGCAACGGAGATTCTCCTCTAACCACGTTGATCCTTATGAAACCTAATAGAAGGATCAAGCCTTAGTTCGTTTAAAGCGTCGCTAATAACACCCGCCTACGAGAGGAAGCGTTTTCGAGTAGCGTCATAATTATTTCGAACAACACTCGCTGCCACAATTAAGCGTTGCGGCGTAATAAGCGCCGCTTCGTTATCCATCCGGAAACGTGACTTTTTGGATTTTCGAAACTACCCTCGAACTTCTACACGGTTCAACGAACAGCGTGAACTACAACGGAACAAGGACGAAACACGGGATACAAACGAGAGAGAGAGAGGGAGAGAGAGAGAGAGAGAGAGAGAGAGAGAGAGAGAGAGAGAGAGAGAGATAAAAACGAGGTTTCGGGGGAAAGAGTAACGAGGGTCAAAGTGCGAGTACTCGTCAATTATGAAACGCTTCTCTCTCTCTTTCTCTCCTTTTTTTAGGGAGGGGAGAAAATTGCGGCCCATTAAGGGAAGCACTCGTTCCGTGTGTTCTAGTGAAATTTTCCAGCGGTCCGTCCGTCTCGTGAAAACAACGGAGGACGACCGATTGAAATTCACGAAATACGCGGACAAAAATTCTACGCCGCCGCTGTTTCATGATTTTTCGAAACGGCCGATTTTCAATTCATTAACGGACCTCTGGAACGAGTCGGATTTCCCCCCTCCCATGATTCATTTCGACCCCGATGCCTCTAATTCCTTTTTTTTTTCACCGATTTCACTCGTTTTTCCTCTTGACTGTTTGTTTCTCTTCTTTTTTTCACGGATTTCAATTGATTTTTAACCTTTGGAATGTTAACGGGAGGTATATGTATCTCTGTGTACATGTTTATTTTATTTCAGTTGTCTTTTTGATTGTTTTCTGTAGCAGTTCTGCACGCTTGTTCTGAATTTTAATGTTGGGAATAGTGGGAGATTAATAACGTTCAATTCTAAAGACTGAACACCGTGAGGAATAGTATTTTTGGCTTTGAAAAATATAATAAATATGAATTTCGAAATAATACTATTTTTTGAAATAATATAAATTTCGAGGATTGAAAGCAGACAATTCTGACAAATTACTGTAATTGTTTTATTATCGTTCAGCCTCGAAAGCTGAGCAAATAATTGGAAATACAGATTGAAAAAGTATTAATTTTCTAGATTGTGTAGTTACGTTGATATTATACTATAATATTACAATGTAATGTGAGCAGAAAGTTGTTCAACAATGTTGGAAAAAATGTTATATCATCACATTACATTGTATTAATACAACATTGATACTATATTTCTAAAAAATTGCAAACAATGTCGTAAATATATTACGTTAATACTATATTATAATACTATTACGTAATAAGTGTAATAAACTGATTAATAATTATTGAAAAAACATTACAAATCAAATATTATAAAAATAAATTTTGAAGAAATACATTCAAGTTCTCAAACTCTTTAATAATTTATTCTGATTGAACGAAAGGCCGTAACGTATCTACTTTTCCATAACGAAAGATATCAGTGCATGAATCAAACTTTTTTACTATCTACAGTTTAAAAACCTTTGTTATATAGTAACGTATTTATACTAATTGCTATAGTTCCTCTAATTTCTATAATTAAATGCATTATATTGCCAGTATAATTAAAATGGCAAAATATTTTTTAATAATTTAACATTCTGAAATTTTGAATAATTATTGTGAACAATACTTCTCTGGAATACTATAGAAATGAAATAAAATTTAATCTGAAAACAAAAGTTCCCATAATTTCTATAATTAAATGCACTATATTCCAAGTGTAATTGAAACCACCAAATATTTTCTAATAATTTAATTAACATTCCGCAATTTTCAGCAATTATTACGAACAACATTTCCCTGGAATATCATCTAAATGAAAGGAAATTCAATCTAAAGGCATCTCCATTTCTTCTCCAAATATCATCTCGATCATTCTCGCCGTTAATTCGACCGAGGCAGGTCGATAATCGTGAGCTTTCATAAATTCAGCAGCATTCGCGTGTCGCCCGAAGGGGCTAGTGTTTCGACGTGTTGTCGGCGCACACAGCGAAAACAGAGAAAACGAGGATGAAAACAATGAAACACGGTACGTTTCGGATTCCTGTATAGCCCGATTTGTCGCGGCTGTTGAGAGAAAGCGGCGATCGTTCGACAAAAACGCCGCTTGCTCAGCTCGATCTCTCGGACTGCTTTTTTTTTTTGGGCTGTGCTCAGCTCGAAGAAACGATAGCAAAGTATTAATTTATTGTCGCTATCCACGATGGCAATCTAACGAAATAATTAAATAAAATGATATCTTCCGAAGGAACGATAGTTATTACGGCGGCTTCTCGATTTATCGCAGCTACGTTCTTTCTGCGGAATACTGGATTTTACGATCGAAGATATATTTCGAAGGAAGACGACGTGGTAGAAGCGAGAAATTGCTACCTGTCGTTCCTTCAAATTTCTGATATTATTGTACTGAATTTCTCACGATGAAATAATTGTAATCTTCGTATAGAAGTTAGATTCAGTGGTCTTTCGTTATTGATAAAATAAATGACTAATTACGGTAGGTATTCTAAAGGATAAGTGCATGATTAGGTGAAAAAGTATGCAAAACTATTGGGTTGGCCAGAAATTTCAAATTTTCAATTCAGGAGCTCCAAAATGCAACTAACTTCGATTTGTTTGTTCAAAGCAGATAGTCATTTGATAGGTAACACTTAATCTTAGATTTTATCTAAAAAGTTTGTTAATGCACTTGAATTGGTAAGTTTGGTGGAAATTGAAATTAAGTTAAAACAGAAAAATTCAGAAAAAAATAATTCAAAATGTAGAATTACATTTTATAACAAAAGTTTATTTAACCGTTTGCGTACCAGAGGGTTTTGACAAAACATGATCGAAAAACGCCAAGGAGCGCGACCGTGCTCCTTTGATTACGTGTCGAAAAATTATATATATATATTGATTACTGTACATATATATGCAATACATAAAATAAAAAGTTATGAATGAAAATATATATATACTATTAATTTAGAATAGGTAACAACAAAATACAAATTGGATTACTGATAGCGTCATGCGTCTGAAAGGCTGAGCGCGTTTCGACAAATTTTGGGTGGGCCGTCAGTTGACTGTATCGGCCAAATGCGCTGGCTTTTTTCGACACAAAATCTGAAAGTGGCTCATGCTACGCAAACGATTAAATTCGCGCGGATCGATACACAATCTTTCACGGGCCACGGCTTTTAAGTGCTGCAAAAATATCTTTCCACGTTATAAGTAAGCTCAGTTTAGGCGCTTATGAAGAGGCAAATTTGTATTCGATGCGAGCAGAATCTTCGGAAGAGTTAAAATCTGAGAATCTGCCAGGTTTAGTACGAAACATAGATTTAGAAATTTTCGAATGTAATTTTTGGATCGTGAAACCTTTGAGAATATTAAAGTTTTAGCACTACGGAACCGTAGAATAAAACCTTAGAACTTTCGAAATTTAGAATATCGGAATAAAATCTTAGAGCGTTGGAATTTTCAGAGTGAAATCATGGTAACTATGGAATCCTGGAAACATCGAAATTCCAGACTAAAATCATGGATCTTTCGAGGCCTTAAAATCTTGGGACCATAAATTCTAAGATAAAAATCTCGGACTAAAAATGTTTCGTTCGATTTAAAGAGACGGCCAAGGATGTAAAACAAGTTATGAATAAGTACGGTACGAAAATTGTTAGTTTGTCCATAGAATTAGAAATTTCAATCTTCCAAATGGTGGTTTTGGTGTTAATTGGTTGGCAGAATCGTATGGAACACTGGTATTGTTCCGAGAAGTACTAAGAGTAGTGGTCATAGTGGAGATCCAGCGGTATAAGTTCCTGATAAGTATACTGGGGGGGGGGGGGGGGCAAGTCTCCAGTGCACGGGGTTGACTCCCAAGGAGCCCCGGGGTACATGGCTATGCCCTGGAAATTCTTTTTGCCCGGGGCACCCGGGCAAAAAATATTTTTTTTACAGCCCCGGGCCTGGGGTACCCAGGTCAGGACCATGCCAAGTGTCCCGGGGGCCCCGGGCAAAAAATAACCTGCTTAAAAAATTAGTTTTTCAGATTATTTCTCATTTTGAACCATTATAATATGTCACAAATTTTTTTTAAATCTTAGATAAACGAATGCAATATAGCGTAGCATTATTGACAATGTAATAGTATCAAACTTTTTTTTTTAACTTTTTACACATGCAAGATTTCCATTTTTAACCTCTCCGTTTCACATTTCCTTTTTATTAATAATTTTATAAATTTCGTTCCATTTTTCGAACGACAATCGTACGTTTTTCTTGAGCGTCGCTCGAGGTTGGATCGCTGGTCGATTCTTCGCCGCAAGATGTTTCGAAGATTTCGGATGCCTGTATCACGCGACACCGAACGGAATCGTAGGATCGCTGACATAGCGTGAATATCGATACCAAATACGGTTCAAATGCTCTGAACGATCTGAATGCTTGTAGCCAGATCGCTAAGCGCAACCGTAGACCGATCGCAACGACGATTTCCTCGAACTTCGCCGACCATGATCGCGAATTTCCTTTAGAACGTAACCGCAAACTTCGCGGAAACAGTAGTTTATGAAACCGTTGTTCTCTTCAAAGACGTGAAACCATTGACGGACAAACTATCTTCCCTCTCCTGCTGAATATCCATGTTTTAAAAGTACAACGAAAAAAGAAGAAAGGAAAATTCTATCTTTAGTGAAAAAGTGTAATAAAAGATTCTCATTGGAATCGAATCTTCTCGATAAATTCTGTCTCTTGATGGAGAACTGGGAAATTCAACGGAGAATATTTAAAGTTTTATTTTAGAAAAAAGGGAAAATGATTGACAAGTTTCTGCAAGCTCTTTTCTTATTGTTTTCTTCTTAATTTACAAAAAGAACTTCGGTAACCCGAAAATTGCACTTTTTTTTAAACTTTACAGGATTATAGGAGATCAAATCTTTTTTTTTCTCATTTCTCTATCTGTTTATGAAGATAGGTAAGTGTTACCTCATTTTCCTGTGTATCTTTAAAAATATAATAGATATAAGAAATGTTTATAATAAAAATTTAATGGCTATTAAATTGATCAAGTTGCTGAAGTAAAAAATCTCTCACCACAGTTATTGTGGAAAATTAAAAAGTTTCTGTTGTATCGGAAAATATGTCATATAAATGCAGATGAATATGTCAAATATGTTCAATTTATCGGATAATGTGATCTTTAAATAATTTTATTCGATACATGCCTTTTGTGCAGTTATCGATGCATTTCGAACGATGCGTTAACAGTTATTAATAATGTGAAAGTATAAACAAAGATATTTATTCCATTATTGTTGCATTTCTAAACTTCAACAAGATTATGCTATCCTTTATCATCTATTAGCAGTATACAAGAAAACATTAAAATTAGTATTACAAAGACTGTGAAATGAGTGTGAAATTCTTTGTATCTAAACAAACAATTTTAATGAATTTAATAGCCATAAAATTTTTATTATAAACATTTTCCTGAATCTGTTATATTTTTAAAGATATAGAGGGAAATAGGATAACACTTATCTTCACTTGAGGGTTGTTTTCATCCCGAAAAAACTGATACTTCTCTCTGAACTTGCAAAATTGATAAATAATTGAAATTTTAGGAGTTATCGAAGTTTCCTTGTTAGAAACGTGCAAATCTATTTATCGAGAAATTAATAACTGACGTTCACTTCACTCATGTTAGGACACGCTATTTTCTAAATACATCCCCTACACGATGTTTCCCGAAGGGGATCAATTTTTCACAATTCACTCACGCGCACCAGCAGAATCTGCTTCCTACGTAATTTAACATTCATCAGCACAGACGTTGCGCGGCGCTCGAGTTCGAAAAAGGAAAGCATGTCGAACGTGAGAAGTTCCCGTGACTTCCTTATTTATTTATCTTATTTCATTCCTTTTCTTTTTCAGCGGCGAGTTAAATTTGTAAAAATAACACGAAGCGGTGTATATTGACGTTTCGAGATATTTCTTCCCTTATACCTTTTAGCGAGATAAAGGGAGAGAGTGCAAGCTCTAGACAGCCCGTAAAAATAGCCCAGCACTTACCAATGAAACAATTCGTCCCACCGGTGCAAGCAGCGAAGTGTGATAACACCATGAAACTTTTACGGGTAAATAAAGACCACTGCACGAAATAACGTAGCCATCGTAAAATTTTTACAGCCTAGAAAGGGGACCTCTTTTCTTCTTTTTTTTTCCTTTATAAACTCTTGCCTTCTCTCTCTCTCTCTCTCTCTCTTTTCTTTCACTTTCCGGAGTCGCACGAGTGTCTGACAGTTTTGATATTTCGACTGGACGATGGTCACGTAACGAGCTCCACTTTGCTCGCTGAACTTTCGCTATTTATTACCGGCGGCTAACATAATTTCAACATTCTTCAGGATTAAACACCTGTGGATTCGATTATTAAAGCTGTATAAACCGAAGCTTGCGAGTTTTCGTTATTCTTTTCAACACAGAATGGAATTTTTTTCATTTAACACCTAATACAATGATTTATAAATCTAATCAGTCTCTGAACTTTGTGCTTGCAATGATTATGTTTGAGCTTACACGTTTTCGTTTGAGCTGAGATTTGGTAATTGTATAATGTATCTAAATGTTGAGTTCGTTAAAATATGAGCTTGCACGTGTAATCGATGCATCGTTCTGAGCTTGCGAGCTTATTTATTTATTTTACGCGTAATATCATGCTTGCACTATCGAATTACGATCGAAGTGAGATCTGAGAACTTTCGAACGAAGTTTCGCACGATTTCTCAGCCTGAGCTTGCAAGTTTGTAATTTATTTTTATTCGAAACTATCGTACTTAAGTCGAGAGTGCGGAATTCTCATTTTCTCTTCGCATTGTTCCGAAGTTTCGAACCATTGATGTCTCGTTTGATGAATCTGCGGATAAAGAGAATTTAAAGTTGACGAAATAAAATAAATCGAGCCTTTTTGCAATTGTAAAGATAGCAGAATGAAAGCTACAGCTTGTCAGCTTGTAGAATTAACCCTTTGACTGCTGAAAGCTAAATTTTCAGTTCAAATCAGCTGAATGTCTGTATTATTTGTTGTCGTATAAGAAAACTTCTCGGAAGAAAGTTATGTTGTTTCAATGAGCACATATAATACTGAAAATAACCTTGCTTTAAGCACGTTCAGTGCATGTTTTCTCTATTTTTTTTAAGCCTTTACATTATTGTTTTCTTTATTTTTTTAAGCCTTTGCATTATTGTTTTTTCTATTTTTTTCAAGCTCCTGAAAGTGAAAGAAAACAAGAAAAAATCGACAATCAAACTTCAAAGCGTCGTCATTTGTTAGATTATCGACTTTCTTCTTTCATTCTATTAGCTATAGCCAAATAGTATAGCCAAACTTGCTCTAATTAAGAATCTTCTAGGTTTTTTTCATTTTAAACTAGCAGAAAGCTCATGAGACGACTTCTTTTAAGCGATTACGAACAAAGGCATGCAGTGTAAACAATTTACATTTTTTCTCGACGAAAAAACGTGCATATATCACTGAAACATGTACAAATACCTCGTAAAATTTCGACTACAAAAACTGTTATAGTTTCTTTATGAAAAAAACCCAGAGAGCATACGTTTCACAGTAGAATACCCCCTTAAAGGGTTAAAATATTAAGCTTGCAGGAAACAACGGTGAACAGTTGTGTTTGTGTACGTTCGAACGGTTAAAATCGCAGTTTAAACATGTGAAAAGTGAATTTCAAAATATACCACGATACAACGTTTCGCCCTGTTAATTAATTCGCATCCCAGAGACTTTCTATTAAATTTCCATAATTTATACGTGGATGTATACACATGTATAATAATAACTCGCGCTTTTTCACACGACTGCTACACGCATCTGACTGGACGGTGTTAATTTATTCTCACAGCTTTATAATTGGCCTCGCAATACCAGTTAATAAACACCGTTCAGCCGGGTTTTTACAATCGTCGCGATATTATTTAACGTTATTTCGCATAGGAGAACGTAACGGTTGTTAGCTCGGTTGTTTCAAGCGTCGTCAAAGTTACGACGTCTGTTAGTTTACTGAAATACGAACGGAAATGGCTCGCGGAACGGCCCCGGTTTCGTTTCGATTGAAATGTAAAATTCACGCATTGCCGCCGCATGAATATTGCCCAGTTGCTAGCTCGTGAGCTTCCAGAGCCTTTATACGCCGGTCAAAAAGCGCGTATTCCACGACGAGAGGCGACCAGCAAAGAAATCCGAAGGAAGTTGTACGCTCGCGATGAAGCAGCGGAGATTAGAATGAAAATTCAACGTTTTCATTCGATCCGTAACATTCTGATTCGTATAGTTTCGGTGTATTATTTATAATGGACGTGCAATTTATTTCTGCTGCTATTGATGTTAATCCTTTGCACTTTAGAGGCGACTTTTAGTCATTATTTCGTGTTGATACAGCAATTCGAATGACGATCAACCATGGAACTCCCAAAGAGGGGTTTCTCGAATGCACAAATCTTTAAATTAGGACCATTTTCCTTGTGCAAACAATTCTGAAAAAAATGATTCATTGTCCTGTATACATTTGAGTTTAATGTGCATTAGTCGTCATTGGCGAAGCGGACTCAAAGGATGACAAATAACTCCAGAATTAATTGTAAAAGATCTATGTAGCATTCTCAGTAATAAAAGTTCTGCTGACGAATCAGTGTGTTTTATATTGAATAAACTGTCTTGAAATAATATAAAAAATATATAGAAGAATTTTTTTTAACGAAACTAAGTAAGTAACGAATTAATTAAAAATCAATTGGGAAGAGAATAAGTTTGAACATTATAGGATTACAAAAAAAGAAAAAAAAAGGAACGTTATGTATGCTTTAAAAGTTTTCACCAGAAGGAGATTCAGACTGAAAACTGCAACAGGTACAGAACGAACAAAAAAGGAAGATGTTACCAATGTGTGAAAGAGGTTATAAACAAAGCAATAAAGTATAATAATTAAATTGCTAGAAAAAGAAGAGAAAGAAAGAAAAGAGTGACTATAGTCATTCATAGCAGCGAAGGGGTTAACGAAATCAACGATAAATCGCACAAAGGAGATGGCAATGTTCTAAATCGCGTGAAAATTATTCAAGCATCGACTGTTATCGAGTTTCGAGCGTGGCCCTTGCGGCGAAAGAAAGCCTCGAAACGAAGAAGAAGAGTGAACAGGATGAAAAGGAGGCGGATAGGATGATGGTAGGAGGGCAAGTTTTCACGATGCCTCGACACACAATAAAACTTCATCGATTTTCACTTAGAGAAAAGTCAGCCTGTCTCTCTCACCCTCTTTCCTCTCCGTTTTACATTTATTCGAGTTATCTTCGTTTGCTTCGCGGCTCGAGCCCGTTGAGAAAAACCGCGGTGGCCCGTGTCGAAAGCTCTCTTATATCAAAGCCGCCATTTCGGTTCCCCTTCATCCGTTTAAGAAACGCTTCGACGACTCATTGGCAGCGTTACCGTTCAGCCTTATCTACTCAGGTTATTTATTATTACCGCGAGTTGGTAACGCGTGCATTAAATTTACATTAACCGCGTTAAACGCTGCGCAAATCAACGACACAGGCTGCGATAATTTATGCACAACCGCTGATTCCTTCGACACGGTAGACGAAGATTCAAACCTTCCTCGAATCTGTTGTTATCTCCATCGTTACTTTGCCACGTCGCGGCTTATTAAGCCTCTCCGTGCGATTTTTTTAGCGAGATACGCGACGAGGAAATGTTCAGGTTTGTTGCACGATAAGCGTTCGGTGATGGTGAGACCTTTTCTTCTTTCGAGTGATTCGTTTCGTGGGAAATTTGTGTGTTTCATTGTTCAGAAGGGTGACTGTGATTGGATAGCAATTTAGCACGGATTATTAGGATTTTAGAGGTTTAGGTGCTCTGATAGTGATTGTAGTTTTAAATAGACTGATTTTTGGGTTTAATCAATTAATTAATTAAAAAAGTACTGATTTAATCATTTTGACGATTTGGGTTTAATTAATTTAAGCATGATTTGTGATGGCGATCTATTATGAAAATTTATGCACAATTTTTGTTAAAAAGAGCTTCAAGACAGATATCACAATTGTCTCGTAACCTTAATTCATAAATTTCAGACTAATTTGTGTTCGTAAGAAACAAGTGTCCATAATTTTCAATAAATTTTCAACAGAAATGTAACATTTTCCTTTTTTTCTTGGTTGCTTTACAAAGACGACCTGTAAATTCTGAATTCTTTGTTAATAAACGAATTCGCAAAAAAGTGCGATTTATGGACGCAGGTTTCCAAGCTTCTGCTTTTCTTCTGTTTGATTTATCGTCTAACTCTTCAATCACTGTGAAATACATTTCATTCTCGAAATTTCAATTCCTAGGAGCGTAAGATAAAGAAAAAAAGAAAAAGAGTAGCTGAATGTGTTTTCCCTTCTAGAAAGCTCGTACCTAAATTTCCCTCTTTACACTCCAAACTTTGCCAAGCAAATGATCCGTGACAGTGTCAGAAACTTCACGGCAAGCGACGATTCATAAATTCATAAGCGGCTGCGAAACGTTTCTTCTGTCAAGAATTGAAATTTCCCCTCTACGAAGACCCTCATCTACGCGTCCCCGCTTATTAATCCACCCCTTATTATTTCGTAATGAAGAGTAAATGGATTTCGTCCTCCCATGGGGGTTGAGGGAAGAAGAAATGAGCAACACTGAACTCGGTGCAGAGTAAACAGCAACGATATATCGAACGCTGTTAATCTTCCATAACTCGATTTTTCTGTGTTTATGAGAAGAAAGATTGCAGTTTATTACAAGTTTATACTTTGACAAATGTTGCAAAGCAAGAGTTAGCAATTAATATAAAAGAATTGACTTGTATGAATTTGATAATACAACGATGAAATAGTATAGCAATGAACAAACGAAACGCGAAGAATAAAGTTTAGATAATAACTCGTAATAATTTAAAAATACAACGATGGAATGGTATAGCAATAAACAAATTATAAGCAAATTCAAGAGTTTTAGGATAGTGACCAGGTTTAAAATCGTGATGCTAGAAAAATTACGAATGGGAAAATATTACCGAGGAGAAATGCTACTGTTGAAATTATTTCTACGGAAGAATGCTGCTGCTAGAAATATTATCACTGAAAAATTCTAGGGAAGAATGAATTTATTTCATTTTATATTTTTCTTGCAATAAATTATTTTATTATTGAAATTATTTCTGGGGAAGAATGCTACTGTTAGAAATATTATTACTGAAAAATATCCTTGCAGATTATTATAACATTATTGTTGAAAATTGCAATTAGTGAAAATATCACTGTAAAAACTCACTATTGCTCGAGATATTATTGAAAAGTATTCTACTACTTGAAATATTACTATTCAAAAGTGTATTATCGAAAATATTACCGTAGAAAAATTCTATTTTTGAATGTATCGTTAGCAGAATTAAAATTTCTGGGAAAAGATCTGAGATAGTGGAAAAAATGGTCACACAAACGTGTCTTCCTCAGAATTCAAGGACGAATAATTATTACCGAGCAATACTATTATCAAATGATACTATTACTACAAAATCTACCGAGTTTTACATAGAATTCGAAGCTTCGTTCCGAACTTCCTAGGCATTCAAGCAATCCTTTCACCATTTACTCTACTTAAACCGTCCGTAAATATTTTCCCCGAAAATTTTCTCAGACTACAATGGCCGCCACTTAGAATTACAAAGTTCTATCATGCAGATACCCTCGATATCGTTCGAATACCTTCCGGATGTTTGGCCACGGAAGGTTTCCGAGTGTCTTTAGGGAAACACACCGCGTTATTTTCGTCGAAGACATCTTCTTGGTAACGCGGTTATGGAAATTACCAGGCCTAGAAACACTCTCTGGTACGAGGAAGAGGAGATGCTCGCAGAACCGAGTTCGTGTTTTGCCAAACTTCCGTATTCTTCTCCGCCGCGAAAACAGGAAACTGGTGTATGCTTAATGAACAGTTACCACGTTCAAGGAAGCGCGATTGTGGTGGAATCGTAAGCTGTCGGCATTCGGAGTGTACTCTGCGACTCTTCCTCCTAACTTTCGCTCGGGACATTGAGTTGAATTGATTTTACGGCATAATCGCTGGTATTTTCAGTGAAATTTGGTAAACTTCTGTCACCGCTTTCCGGATAAAATTGTTATTTTACGAATGCCACGTGTTCTGTTTATTTATTTTAATATTCACACCTAATCTACTAAGAATAAATCTGAATTATTCTACAAATTTTTATCGTCCGGTAAAAGTAGAATGAAAACAAGTTGAAGAGTTCGTATAATTTGTATCCTGTTACACTATAAAAACGCCTTTGTAGACTTAATTCTAGTACAAACACTCCTCGAACGTTAATTTCAAGGCTTGAAAAAATTTCTTTTCTGTCTTAAACACGGTTTAAGATCAACCTAACTTTCACCATCGATTTTTTTCACATCTCTTTAGTTTTGCAAACATCCTACACTTTTGAAAGTAAATTGTTCTCTAACATATTGCTATGTAACATTCAAAATATTTCTTCCAATATTTCAAATAAATATATAGCATTCCAGTCAAAAAATTGAAGATCATCACAATTCAAACAATGAAATAGTAGAAACACAAGAAATTAGATAGGCTATTACGTTGTTTGCAAAAAACTACTATTTTCTTCTCCTTCAATTTTTCTTGTGTTTACTATATGCAAGAAAAACGCTGGCTAGTAATACTACGAACATCCTGTATATTATACAAAAAAAAAAAAATACTTCTACAAGCGTAATGCAAAAAACAGTACACGAAACATTATCTCAAAGCTCATACTATTCTACAGAGCAGCTCAACGCTAAGTAATTTCTTTCGTCACTCTAATATCACCTTTACGGAATTAATTTGACGTCAGCGCAACGATACTCTTCGCGTTCGAATTGAATTTCAATCGTGTCAAGCATCCTGCAATTTGTAAGATTGTAATATTTTCATTATCTGATAGAAATGGAGGAGTGTAATCTAACAGTTGAAGTCTCAGAAGCTTGGAAAATAGAAGTTCCTTATAGCACAGGTATTATTCCAGAATGTGAGTACACACATTCCGTATCACAATATTTTTCCACATTACTTCCCAATTACATTCAGACCTGTGTATTTAATCCTTTGAAAATAACACATCGGACTGCGTGCTCGCATAGTCCGAGTGCAACAATTTCGACAACTAATTGCAGTGAAATTTCAACGCGCCGCCGCTGGAAGAGAGTATTTCGACTGATCTCTCGTCACGCGAGGCATTCGCGATACCCCTGACAGTCACAAAGAACTGCAATCGTCGATCTCGCCGCTATTTTTTTTTTTATTTTCGTCCGTCTATCTGTCCGTCCTCTGCTATTTATTGCTCTCTTTTTCTATTTCTCATTTCTCTCTCTCTCTCTCTCTCTTTCGTTTCTTTCTTTTTTTTCTTTTTCTGGTTCAAACGTGTTTCGCTTAGGAAGGAATTCCGTCGAGTCAAATATTTCGCATCGTAACGGCCGAGCGATTTCAACGTTTAGCGAATTAATTATTGGAAGTGCAGCAGCACGCGAGCTCCGCTCACGTTCACCCGGGGAGCTGTCAGTCGTTACAAATTCACCGCGATTTGTTGGTTACAACCACTCGAGACGTCTGTATGAAAATTCACGTCAACATTCATTTGTGAACGCTAACGATCTGTAAATTCCCCGGAAATTAGTTCTACCCGCCTCCACCTCCCCGCCTCTTCGTCCTCTCCTCTGTCCGGAGAGTCGTTGTCGAATGCGTGAAATTGTTGATCGACGATTTGTTAAGGTATGCAACTTCCTGTTGAGCGTCCTGTAATATTATTTCACCGTGCTCCCCTTTCCCATCCGCGCCGTGTACTTTGAACTGCATCAAATCGAACGGAGTACATTTAATCGCTCGTTCGATCACATTTCATTCCACCGGGTTTCTTTGTCGCTTTTATTGCTGTTTCGCGAGATTCGAGAGAAGTTTGCGTTTGTAAAGATTTTGATGACCTGTTTTTTTTTTTGAGAATGTTTGACTACACGCGGACTGACACTACTGCTACTATTGCATTTCGACTGTAAACTTAAATAAAACGTAAAAATATTTCTCAATTTTGGTTCCATCAGTGAGGACAAGGCTCGAAGGATAGTTTACTTGATACTACACAGGATTGACTATTCAGAAATTGTGACATAACGTCCCAGGAAGTGTTACGGAACAAAATAATAGAAATATGGAATTCCATTGAAAAACTTACGATTTATTGTACTTATGGTATTTTTTTTTATACAAAAATTCAGCTGCATATGTGTCTTTTTATATATTTCAAATTGTAAGTCAAATATTTGAATAGTTAATTAAGAAAATAAGGTGTTTGATTTCAAAGAATAGTTCAGTACGAACCATGCCTGACTATTGATTGATCAGTACTACTTAATCTGTATTTTTGAACGTACCGATGCTTGTTTCTCGTAATTTTTAATGTGTACATTAGACCAGAAGTTCTATTTATACTTCTATTAAATAATCAATAAATTTTTCGTATTTTACTTTTATCCATTTAAATTTTTAAACAACACTGTCATTTGTCATACAGAATTTCTCTATTTCATTTTTATGTACTATATTACTAATTTCACTAAACAATATAAAATTCTTCTATCTGTTGCATCACATATTCATGTAGACGTACAGCATATTCGTCAGATTCTCCTTCGATTATTTTTCACACAAGGGATCATTCCTCCAAACGAAATACCAGTTTTTCATTCCCATAAAGATTCAACTGACCATTCACCGAACAGTATCTCGAACAACTCCGACTCCGACGAAGGATCGAGAATCGTGCTGTCGTGTTTTAAGGATCGACGGTGTCGTCACCGAACGAAATTACACAGCACGTGCTCGCAGTAATCGTTGTTCCACGGGAAAATATTCAAGAAGCTACAAGCTGTCCCGGAAACACGACAGTTTTCGAAAGTTTCGACGATAAGAAAAAGAAGAGAGCCGGAAAGGAGACATCCTTTGTCGATCGCAAGTGGCGAAGTGAATTGAAAACTTTCTTCCCTAAGCTTCTTCCTCTACTTCGTCCTTCTCTCTCATCCACCATCGTTGTCCTCTTTTTTTTTTACCTTCTCCCTTTTCGTCCCACCTCGTCCTGCATTCTCCGCCGTCCTCTTCACGTCGGAAGTTTTGTTTTGCGAAACTTCCGAGCATTTTCGGAGGAACCGCCACGAGAACGTTCCTCGAGGACCTCTTATGACCTTTTAATCCTTCTTCACTCGGCTGTTATTCCATCCTTTGCTTCCTCTGTTGCGTTCACTCTTCTCCTGGACAATTATTTCTCTCGATCACGATATTTTTGTATCCTTAGAGTCACACAGATTAACACTAGAATTACCACACCGGTCAAAATGACTGTTTTTACAATTTAACTAATACTACTTATGTATAATTCCTGAAAATTTCAATAAAATATATTAATTACAAAAGTAATTATCACAGTTTTAATACATGTATGTTGAAATATCTTTATATTGTTAAAATACCGCGATTTGTATGAAATTTTTAGGAAAAGTATCCCGATGATATGTGTTAAGAGTAAACAAATAATTATCTACGGAAAATCGACACGAATTTTCCGGACAACCTAATATTTATTCGAATAATTTGGTTGATTGGTAAATTCTGCATTATCCGATTATGTTGAACGTACTTTCGGATTTTTGAGGAAATCCCTACAATTGGAGGACGCGTATTAAAACCTGGCACACGTGACCGAATAATATTATACTGATTTTAATCAATTTCTAATAACGACCGAATAATGCAGATGCGAAATCTGGTTACAAGGAGGCTTAGCAGATATTCAGCGCGTTGTAATAAAATCGTATTAGCAACGGGGGAAAGTAATTAAAATAACTGGAATAACGATGGTACGATTATATATAACACAGTTTCTCTCTGTCTCTCATTTTCTCTGCAGGTCGAAAATTCGTTTGTTTGTCGAATTAATATAGAAAGCTGAAATTAATTTTATCGCGTCGTTAAATCGTGTTTAACTCGTTAGAGAAAATTCCCGTCAATTTTGTGAAAACGACGAAAAAACGATTCGTCCGTAAAATCGAAAGAACTCACCCTGTGTCTCGTTGATATCGCGGAATATCACTGTTTTAACGAAAATAGGCGATCCAACGTTGGAAATGGAATAATTATCGATACTTTATCCTTCGTGAAAAGCGTATGAAAATTAGTATATACGTCGTTTGATTAAAAGTAACTTTTCACAGTGGAAAGATTACTATAAGTATGCTAGGAATTTGGAAAACTTTGCAATTTTTCTATCGTCCAATTACAGTGATTTTAAACGGTGAAAGGTATTTTATAGATTTATAAAAACGTAATTAACGCCGGACGAGTTTTAATACTGAACATTAGCTATATCTTTAACAATCGAGAAGCTATTTAGTCGTTATTCTACGTATATCGTAGAGAAATTAGAACAAACAGCGATTAGATTTCGATACGTTCCAGTTGCGTGTGCACAGTTAAAGAGATCGATTGATTATTGAATTTCACGAGAATAGGATGCTTTGTATATTCTATAAACTATTATATCTGCCAACTTCTGTGACCAAGAAACGTGTGACACGTGTTATTATATTTTCTGCTATTTTTTTAATTACCTTTATATGTTGTAAATACAGTGCATCTTATTTCTTTAAGAAAGGAACTCCCCCTAATTCGGTTAGGTTTATCATTCTGATTAATAATTATCGTATACGATAAATGTATAAGTATTGAATAAACGTGAAAAGTAAAGCTTTCCACAATCTGAGAATTATCGATATTTTGATCATTTATTTTTTCCAATTAATATTGTTCGAGGCCGTGTTCAGGAAGATAGATCTCTCAACGTTTCGCTAGCATTGCAGCTAGCTTCATCAGGGGTTTGAGGACGCTCTGATATTTTTTTCCAATTTTCCCTAATAGGTGCTGCAAAATTCACTCTTTTAAAAATTCGCTATACTTACTTATAAACCATCTTGTACGATTCTCAAAATTAGCAGAAGCTTTTATTCACAATTCTGTTCCATTGTATCAATATCAATCGGTCGGTTGAAATCTCCAGAATCCTTACGCTACATTCTATCTATAAATCCTTCATTTTTATCGTAAAATTCTATCGTTCCTATATCTCCCTCCGCAGCTCATTCCGAAAGAAATAACGATAAAAAAATTGTTCGAACATTAACAAAACTACGTTACCGATAAAACGATACCCAATCTTCCGCACATTACTCGATCGATACACATTTTTTTCCTCTTTTTCCTCTCATTTAATTCCCAACTCATATCCTTTTATTTATCTTTTTTTCTTCCTACCAATTCTCCCTCGAATTTTCCCTCCTTTTTTCCACCCCTCGTTCGAACAACGAACACCAGTTCGAAAAATGCGCTTTCACGATCGTTTCGTTTCGATCGATACCTCGTTGTCGTATTATTTCGAAATTGGCACGCGGCATTTTTCCATTTCGTTATATGGAGCGAAAAACGGGAAGTAAAGAGAGCGGGGATGGTAGAGCTTCTGGCAATTTATTTAATTGGCCCGACGTCCATCGTGAATGGAGATAGATGGGTTAATTGATGCACGAACGAAAATGGATTAAAGATATACATACATCGATAGAGACACTGTTAATGGGAATCTTTTAAATAATTGATCGCCAGTTTTACGATTACTCTGTGCGTTGTCATACTGGTATCGATGGAGATTTTGTTAGAAGAAAGTAATTGTCTTTGTTGAGACAGCAGATTGCCATAAGTTTACGATACCCGTTTTCCCATGGATGGATTCGTTAGTAAGCAAAAATTTTCACATCTGGGGTGATGGAAATTCTCATCTATTCCACAAAAAATTTTTATACTCATAAAAAGTCACTGTTTGGTACGCATTTTGGAATCTTTAGACCACCTTTCTTTGAAGATGATACTGGAAATGCTGTTACTGTGAATTCTGACCAATACTAATCAATGTTTAGTGATTTTTGATTGTCAGAATTGAATTAAATCTGTATGTTTAATATCTGTTTTTAGAGAGACGATTGTGTCGCGACACTCGAGAAAATGTCGAAGAAATTTCGTCGAACACTGCCACATTTGAACCTTCGTGTGCCATAATTTTCCGGTTCTAACGTATCAGCAAGGTCTCGTAAATCTTCCTACCGATCTTCATAAAAATAATCGAGGCAACCTTCGATGTTTCCGAACAGATTCACCAACTATTATGATGGCAGTGAAATAAAGTCGAAAAGCTTGAACATTTCGTGTTTTGTAAATTGGCGGTCTTTTTTCCCGCGCAAAAAGTGAAACTTTTACCGAGATTCTGCCACGTAGTTGACGATCAGCTGTTTACTATTGAACGTTGCCAAATTTGGACCTTTGAGTGCCGCAATTTTTCTATTTTTACGTATCAACAAGGTTTTGTAAATCTTTCAGTCGATCATCGTCAAAAGTACTGTGCTACACTGTGGTCGACCATAAATCTGAGGCACTGGTCTCGAATATAGGCTGTTTTATAGGAAGATCGACGAGAGTCTGGAATTATTGAAAAAGTGATATAAGGAGCGTGTTACGCGACACGGGTGTGAATTCTCCGCGAAATTCGCGGTCCACGTTAATGTACTCGGTAGAATGGCGTCTAGGAGGAGTTTCATGAAAGTTAATAGAAGTTTAACAGGGAACTATCGGGGGGAGGGCTCTCACAGCTCGCTACCAACAGTTGTTTTCGTAATAAAAGTGTCGTAAACATGAGGAAGCATAGGGCTTTTTCATCAGGCGTAATAAAGTGGCAAGAACTCGTTGTTACAACCGAAACTTTACAATGCTCTTCCGCGATGACATATCTTTGCTATTTTCTCGCCACGTGGAAATGTGCACGTATCTCGATCAAAAATTGTGAATCTCTTTGAAAGACACGTATAGATATTATCACTTTGGAAAACCTCGTTAATTCTTCGTATTATATTAACAGAAAGTCATTTGAGATCTTTTTGTCACCTGAGATCTTTTATTTATTAAAACAACACAGAAACATTGCTCGAGACACGATGTCTCACGAATTAGGATAGAATATGAAAGAATCATGCTTTACCATCTCTTGAATTAAAAGAAACTCTCGATTCTTTGAATTTTGCAACGAACAAAACAGTCGAAATGCCAGATTATACATTTTATTATTTTAAATTACAGAAATTATTAAAATTTTTTTGTTCATGTGTATGGTACCTTGTGTTTAGAGAAAGAAATAATTATGTACAATATGGGATTGGATTTCTGACCAGATAAACAACGATAATTCGAGGATATCACTCATAGGACGTAAATAAAATAAAAAATATATGTATACGAATACAGTATTTAATGTTTACATATAAAATTTAAATATAATGTTTATTGAACGTTTATTTATAGAAAGGAATCAATAAATTTTGTTTACTGCTTTGCTAAAGCAGTCACAGTCCGTTTCTACGGAAACAGAAGATTATACTAATTTATCTTTCATTAATTACTCTGATCTCAAAGTTCTTTTTATTGTATACATAAACAGTATTTTAGTAGTATTGTGGAATATAGTTATATACACGACTTAAGAGATATTTTAAATATAGACTAAAATTCTACTTGAAATTTACCATACGTAGTAATTAAAGAAACATTTTTTTTTTAATTAATACGAGGACTATTAAATTACTTAAAGTACACTAAATTATGTACAAAATTATGCACATAAATAATAGAAGGAAGAATATTTCAAAAAAATCGACGCTGTATAAAATTGATTATTTTCTTTTGTTCTGCTTTTTCTTTTTCTCAACTGATTTTCAACGTTGCATAAAATTTTCATATTTGCTTATTGGCGATGATAATTAAGAGTAAATACATTACAGGAAATTCTTATCAGAGCATTAAATCTCTTAGGAAGGAACTTCCAGTATTTTTTTTAAGGATCACTGAGATTTTTATTCAAAGTTTCTTTAAATTGATCGTTTCACAAAATTTGTCATTGATACTTCGTTTCTATTATGTAAAAAAAGAAGGGAAATTACGAGATTTTTTTCATCTCTCACACCATATTAAAAAAAAAAAAATAGTCTATTTCGAATATTTAAATCCTCATTTCTATTTCTTCCTTTATTATTAAAATCCAGCTGTTTCCAACGATCGATCGTCGGACGATTAATTAATCAATTCACAGAGACAGGAGTTTCTTTGAGCTACCGGAAGTCCGCACGGTATCCAAGTATCGAATGCACACGGTGAAAATAGGGAGAATAAAGCTTTTCACCGGGCACAGCGGCGTCGGGGTCGAATTGTTCGTACGTGGTAAGTCTGTTATGGAGGTTTGGTCCTTTTCAGGGTTGCTGGAAAATCGTTTTCCAGGCGGCCATTGTGGCAGATAAGCCGATTCCTCGTTGTCGAATAGAAACGATTTGGTATCCACGATGTACACGGAGCGTCGCAGGATCTACCGGATCTAAATCACGTTCCTGTATTATGCCATGCTATCAATAAGGCCCCGGAAAAAAGCAACGTCTTTGTTCTCTTTCGTCCTTTCAAGCGAGCAGCTACCTCTGCGAAACTGCTTTCGTGAGCTGATGAACAGAAACTGGAAGGTGTATAGTGGATATATTTGTCTTTGTTCGATAAACTTCGTCTGTCACTTTTTCTTCTTTAAATTATTACGTTGAATCTTTCCATTCATCGTTAAGTGGCATTTGGTATTGAGACTGGAAGTGTTGTAATTTTATACAGAGAAGAATTTTTTATTTGCGAGTTTTTGCAAGATGAAATTTGTAGATTTGTAATTTTGGATAAAATATACTGTATATATGAGTTGGTATTTTTATTTCTTCACCATGTTAAATTTTAAATACTAAAGATTAAGAAATTTTAAGATAAAAATATTTAATTCAGGAGAATCTTAAGTTTGAATGTGAGAAAATTAGGAAATCTTTTATTTACTAAATTTCGGAAACTAGGAGATCCTGAATTTAAGAAAATTTAGAGATTGAAATATGAAAAAATTAGAAATTTCAGAAACTAAAATGTGATTAACTCAAGAGGAACTAAGAATTAAGAATTTCATAAATTCAAGAAATTCCAAGCTTAAGAAGTACCAGAAATTAAAAAAATTGTTGACTTACAAAATTTCAGAGATTAGGAAATTCTAGAATTAAAAGAATCCTAGAATCCCAAATTTAAGAAATTTCAAACTCACCGAAAATCAAAAATTTTCAAAATCTCTAACTTACCGAATTCCAGAAATTAGGGAATCCCAAACTTAAGAAAATCCAAGAATTAAAAAGTCCTAAATTCAAGAAATCTCAAACTCACCAAAAATCAGAAATTTAAAAAATCTCTAACTCACCGAATTCCAGAAACTAGAGAATCCCAAACTTAAGAAAATCCAAGAATTAAAAAGTCCTAAATTCAAGAAATCTCAAACTCACTAAAAATCTCTAACTCACCGAATTCCAGAAACTAGAAAATCCCAAACTTAAAAAATACGAAACATTAAAAAACCTCCATAATCCTAGCATGAAAAGAGAAGAAAATTGCTACCAAAGGCAACTTCACATTCCTTTATACAACCCTCTCGTTCCATCTTTTCCATCAATCACCCTAAAAGTGCGTCACATCCAATTTTCATCAAAGCCACAGCAAGAAGGTGCTACCGGGGACATAATGACTATTGAAAACGTTCCCCACGATGAGTAAAACATCGAGAGAGAAGGCTACGTTAACACCCACTGTCGTCTTGGCGTTTTACGTCCAAGTTAGAGGCTTGGCCTTTGCAACGAAAAGACGAACGAGGATCGGAACTCGAAAGAGGGGACGGGTCCGATCATGACTCCACAACGCGGCGAGGAATTATGGATACCATTATACTGGAAAGATTAGAGGTCCTCGTAATATTTTTATTACCTCATTTCACACGTACATGGTCGCACACGTAGGCACACGGGCACAAATCGTGCCGGCGGAGCAGATCGTATCGGATGGCCGTCGTTCGCGTTAAAGAACGAAAATGGGAAGGAGCTACCGCGGGACGAAAATCCAATTCCTTCAGTAAAAACGGCTCGATTAACCGCGGACCTCGTTGATCATCGCGGATTAGGTTCTTCTCGTTAATCGATTATCGACTGGCCGGCCGTACCGTTTACCGGAAACATCCTGGAATCGAGCTTTCCCCTTGTTCACGGATCTTGAAACACTTATTCAGCTGATTCGTGCACTTTTCGAATTGTTTGTATGATTTATTACTCGTGTCTTTCTGAGTCTTGTTAACGTAGTTAGGATAAAGAGTAATGTGTGAAATGATGAAATAGGATTAAAATATGTAACACGAACTTATGAAAAGTAATTCATTAATTCGTTGCTGACAGCAAGAAACCGATTGATAGGCTCTGTTAGGGTCAAGTGTTTAAGCTTACGCTGCAATCGACATAGGACAGTGCCGTTTTTGAGGAAGCCAATTTTCCATGGATTGTAAATTCTTTAAAGGACTTGAGTCTGGCTGTAAGATGACACCAGCTTTCTCTCGAAAGAGTGTCCAGCCAGATCACTCTCAACGGCAATTGACTTATCGTAAACCTATACACACTGAAAAAGGGACTTCGAATTTATGGGCTGGTTTCCTGAACAAAGGACCTTTGTGTGATGTTCTACAGGTCATGTTTACTACACGATGGACGTAACCTGTAAGCGTTGAATAATCAGGAAACCGCCAAAATTCCTAATTGGATAATCTTAAGTCTCACTTTTCTACATTTTCCCTCAAAAGGCGTCTTGGAGGGAAAATCATCGAGTATAAAGCAACGAGTATACTACTTAAAAAATGTCTTATCATAAAAGTTCTAAGTATCTACAACTAAACCAGAGAAATTCCTGCAATAATAAAAACATAAATCAGAAATAAAATGAATAAACATTCAAAATTCGAAGTGTAAATTATTTTATAATTACTTTTATATAAATATAAATATAAAAGATGTGAAATATTTTTTTGAAACCTATATACTCATACGTAAGTTACACCAAAATTTACGATTCAGACTTGAGTACTTTTTCATATCAAATGTGTATTTCTGTTGTATGTTGAGAGTATTTCTATTGTTTGAAAAATACAGAAATTTTTTCCTGTTTTATTTACAACGAATTTCGATAATCAAGTTGCGCGTGGAAAATTTGTAATACCGATTATAGAGCTTGGTGCAACACGGGAAAAGGTAAAAATGTTGAATAATACGTTGTTAAAAAAAAAAGAAAGATTTGCGATAAACCCTACTGTGAAATTAATTAATTTCATACGGTATTATTAATCCTTTTGCCATGTTGTAGAAGAGAGATTCGAGTTATCAGGTAAAAAACTGTATGGCACTGTACGTGTTTCGAAACACACGGGGTAATTGTAAAAGTTTATTACGCATAAACATCAACAATTACGCGGATTTTATTGCGACGATGTTACACGTGTAACAAATAAAGAATAAAATGGATATTTAATGTCCCATGTCAATTTTATGTTCCTCCCCTTGCTCTTCGCCGTTTTATCACATTTATAAAACACGGTTAATAATACACAGGATTACGCGTTATACGTTCGTTATCCGACGACACTCCACCGCTTATGAATTTTTAATACGCAATTTATAACATACGCACGTCTATTATTCAACGTGATGTCTGTACGTCTGAAACTTTTTTTTTTAACGTGTGCACTTCTTCGTAAAGATTAATAGATGCAGATGAAACGTGCAAAAAATTCATTGAATCACAAATAAATATCTCAAATTGAATATTCTCCAGGAGAAACGATTCGTTCTGAAATTTTATAGTGTAACAAGCACACGCAACGAAACTTTTAAATATTTTTTTTTTGTATTTAAGATGGCGACATAATTGTCGAAGTCTTAACACTTTCATGGCTGCCCCTATGATGCAAAAACTTACACATGCCGCTGGTATTTTTCTCAAGTTTATAAACTTATATAAACTAAATTATATGCTTGAAGACAAAAACCGAACAAATAAAAAAAAAAAGACAGACTCATTATTTAGATGAAAATCAGAGAATCCTGCTGCTGATATTTTTCACAAAAACTGAACGAATTGAAAACAGGAAAGATGGAGTAAATGTGATCTTGATCATCTTTGATTCTTAAATTTGTATTTTATCATTCATTATTTACACAAGAATTGATTTGTCGTTCGTTTATCTGGTTGAGCGAATAAAATCACAAATATGTAACGCTGGTCGAAGAACGCTGGTTGAACGAAGTCACGCAAACGTGATAGCGACCATCAAAGTGTTAACACATTACAGTCCAGGCTGTTTGCGCAAAAATTGATACGTGTAGCCACTATATTTTAAAGTTTTCGAATATATTCCATCGCTTTACAAATATAATTGTAACTTTCGAAATATCAGATAATTATTTATGAAATTTTAACTGAAAAACTTTTGAGTTTTACCTCACTATAGTCAAGCCAATATAGTGTTAATTTTAAAAACAATTAATTTATGAGGATTCGTGGACGAGAGTGTACGTACGATAAGGGTTAACTTGACTGATAATAAATAATAAGGAAAACGCGTGCATGCATTTAATTTAATGCAACGAAAATAGAATATTCTTCAACACGGTTGAACTGCAAATATCATTCGGATTGAATTAGGAACACACAGTGTTAACGCCTTGTTAACACGTCGAAAGAAACATCTAAGATTAAACGAAGTGAAAATACATTTAATCGCGCGACATTATCTGCGACTCTTTCATCGTTCATAACGCTCTAGCCGGAGGCAACTCCTCTGTTTCCGGTTTGCAAATGAACCGTTATCGAACATATGCCACGGCCTTTTTCTAACGCTATCGCGCGAGAGAAGGGGCGCGGTGGAGAATTTAGTGGTCGGAGCAAGAATAGATCGCAAACACGCTACAGGGTGGCCGTGATATTTCAGTCTGATACTCGCGTAAACCCTTGGAAAGTCGATCGTCGTATATACCGTGCTGGTTCACTTTAATACTCGGAGAATTAGTAGCTTTCTCACGGTCGACTTTCGCTTAACCCTCTATAATCCGAGTTTCCTTTACAACTGATTGCAATTTTACATTCTAACCATTTCAGTGCCAAGTCAAATTGACGTAGTTTGATAAGGTTTGAGAAACATTATTCTGTTCTAAATGATAATTACGAAATTGAAAAAGAAGCATGTTGAGAAATAAAGAGGAAATGAATTGATGAATTAACAAGTATTTCGATATTTGTTGGAAATTTTTTCAGAATTTATTTCACTTAAGAAAGTAGATCAAATGATTTCGAATCCCGCGAGCTCGTTACTTTAAAAATAAACTCGTATTAACCATGAAATTTGGATATTTTAATATTGAAATATTTCGGAGCATACGATAGATGTCTACTTTAATTGCCCGTTTTGAAGAGGAACAATGAAAGGGCAGAACTGAAACAACACTAGGATAATCCAACGAATCGTGCCCTAACACCGTTGCAGCAGAAATTTCCATCGAGCCAGAAAATCCAGAGGGAAAGAGATGGTGAAAATCAATTTACAATTTGCCGCATCGACGCGAGGTGAGTGCTTTATAAAAAATGGCGAGCCGCAGAGGCACGAAGAGGCCTCAAAGGACAGGATCGGAAGCAGAGAGCGAGAGAGGATGGAAGCTTGCTCTCGCGGGAACCGAAATCACATCCTTAATTTCCATAAAAGAGTGCGAAGGGCCTCTTCCTCTCACTTCAATCGAGTACCGGCCTCGCCTCTTATTTTCCTCTTCTTCTTCTTCTTCTTTTTTTCTATCTCCTCTCTTTCCATCCTCATCCGATCCTCCCACGGGTGAGAAGATCTCTCTGTCTTTCGGCGGGGACTTGAAGCTTCGTAAGCATATCTCGTTCATCCTCTTACCTCGTTCGTGACTTTGCCACTCAGCACACTCTCGGCTCTTCTCACTCCCTCTTCTCTCTCTCTCTCTCTCTCTCTCTCTCTCTTGTTCTCTCTCTCTTGTTCTCTCTCTCTTGTTCTTCCTCTCTCTCGTTCTCTCTCTCTTTCTCTTGTTCTCTCTCTCTCTCTCTTGTTCTCTCTGTCTATCTCTGCGCCTCTCTTTCCCTTTTTTCTTCACGAATTTCGACATTGTCATGTGTTTACAGCGCGTTTCTCCGTTTCACTTTTGTCACTACCATAATATCAGTGTTAGGGTTTCCGACAGTTTTAAGTATAATTAAATAAAAATTGTACAACACTAGTTCACGTTGAGATCAAGTAGATAGCACGTTACTGTTTGGGCACGGTGAAAATAAAAAAAAAAAGATTTAAGCAAACGTAGTACACTTTTGTGTCGCGTACAACGCGGCTCTACATTGTTTTCTCTCTTTTTTGTACTTCCTATGCGATTGCGTTTGAAGTTGCCGCATTTACCGGCGAAATGAGCGCCAACTTGAACGTTTACGAACGCGATAGTGGCACAATGGTAGCTCGCGCACAATGCCGGTGCAAAAACAGAGGCTGTTACATACCCGTTAAAAGCTACACAGTTTTTAAATGCTGCACAAATAGAGAAAGAAAGAAAAAAAAAGGTGGGGCGTTCTTTGAATGAAGTATCAGTACGCATATTCAACGATATGTTGTTAGATGTGAAACCACTCTCTGTTTTTATTTCGAACGCTTGAATATACTTTCATAAATATGTATACTAATAAAAAGAAAGGAAAATATGTTTTTCGAGCAAGCTTCGTACATCGTAACTTGAGAATATGAAAGATAATTAAACCACTAATTGAGCCGTTTATTTTGATAGTGGTGTTAGGTATATTTTTAAGAAAATCGAGATTATTCATGAATTATGCATGAAATCGAGATTATGCATGAAAATCGAGATTATGCATTGCAGATGTCAAATTTTCCTGCTAAGTATCATATTAGTAAATTTAGTAAATTAATTAGTAAATTTAAAACATGACTATTTCTTTTATTTTTTATTTTATGTATAAAATATTTAAATTTAAATATTCGAATAAAATATTTAAATTTTTGAAAATATAATGCAATTGTTAGTAAGTGAACTCTCACTTTTAGACGAATTTCTAACAAAGCAGCCAGCGTTTTGACGTGTTAACAATTAATTCGTGTTTCTCAGCATTCGTCGAGACGATAAGATTGCAATCACCTGTAACTTTTCATCTCATAAACACAGAAAAATTAGGTTACAGAGAATTAATACGAAACAGCGTTGAATTCAGTAAAAAAATCATGCGAAAAAGTTGAAAAATCTCCGAGAAAAGCAACTGAGTAGATAGAGTAGTCGATAAGCTGGAGAATGCATTTTGTTTCAGGTCGATATCTCAATCGGTTCCGAAGATACGACGCTGAGAAGCGTGCAGCATCTGAGGCGTCAGGAACACTGAATGGCGGCCAAATTCCCGGAAGTAGCGTGACCCACTTTTCCTTCGTGGGAATACGCACGCTGCGCGTAGTAGTGATAGTAAAAAAAAAAGGTGAAAAAAACGCTGACTCAACGTCCGTCAGTGACCAGCGTGAGTGGGGCAGGTTAGTGAGCCGCGAGAGTGGGAGAAACGAAGAGGTTCGAGAGTGCGACGAGGACAGCGATAGGGAAATATTCAAAATTATGCTCCGCTTTAAACGACCGTATCTCCAGAACGGAACACTGTACAACGGCGAAACAAAAACCGTTTTAAAGGGGAAGCTTCGACGTTTCTTCTGATACCATTTTTAAAGCGTTCAGACAAGATGGTGGATTATTACAGGAAACGGAATTTAGGAGACGTTTAATACGTTTCAAAGCTAGTATTCATTGTGTTTATTGATAGTAATTGATCAATGATTTGTGTGTTTTGTGTTTTATCGTGAAATTGAAGGTTTCTAATTGGAGTACAGCAGTGGGAAAGAAATTCTAACGAAATGAAATGTTTCATTATCGTTTGGTTTAGCGAATGTGGCGATTAGGTACGAATTTTGTATTTTTTATTTGTTGGTGCACAAGTTTTTCACTCATTCCGGTGCTTCTTGTTATGTATGCGAACTGAATCTTATTTTGCAATGGAACGTGACGATTTTCAGAGAGTGATAATAAAAAAAATAAAAGAAATTTCATTGATTATTTCACTAGGTATAAAAATCTTTCGAAGAACAGACATTTTACACGATTTAAAATAGAAGCAAAATAGAAATAAATAAGAAATAAAAAAATGAATAATTCATTAATTATTAACCGAGTGTAGATTTTTATGCATTTATGGGAAATTTCAAAATCCAGTTCCATTAAAGTTCCAAACAGTGAATACGTAATAATAATAACAACGCAATATGGAATTATCATTACTTCTATCATCACACAATGCAATCTTACAGTAAATTTACTTTCCTCTCGTGAATCGTATACCTCACAATGCGTGCAGAGTCCTATAAAAAATTCCTACATCGAGAGAAACACGTTTTACCTATCCGTTGAACGACGAAAAATAACAAAAAAGGAAGAAATAAGGAAAAGGAAAAAGAAATAAGTCAGAGTGGCATTCGGTCGAAAATCCACGGCGTAGCTGTTCGTTCTGGAACAATTAGCCGTGGCTGGAAGCAGTTAATTGACAGGCGGCAGATAAAACGGCGCGATCGAATCGTAATCGAGGCTTCCACGGCCTCGAGCACGTCAATAGCTCGCGTCAGACGTTATCCACGTTCTGATAAGTCTACATCCGCTGTCTCTGTCTGACGCGAACTATTCTCCGCGGGCTGGTTTCCAGGCCTGTGCGACGAGCAAATTGAATATTTGACTGTTTCGTTTGTCACAACTGTCGACCGCGTATGCACAACGCTGTCCGTACACTCTCGAGGAACGTTCAGACTACGACCATTTCGAAAGAACATTATCACGACAGGGAACGTTCAAACGGTCACTGTTCTGTCGATTCGCGTTTCTCCTGTTCCGCTACTAATGACAGCGTTGTGTGATTTATTAAGCTCGTTTCGCGGAAACAGCCGGGGGACAAAGTCAAGCAAGCGAGCTTTTTTTTTTTATTTTTTTCTCCTTTTGTCACGTAAATTTTGCGAGTTTAGTTCTGTTTCGTGTGATCGATGCGGATGCGTTGCAGCTTTTGTGCAACGTATCGGAGATTTGTGTGCTTCTGAGGATGATTGAACGGATGTTTATTTTTTTTTTTTTTTCAATTCCTTGTTTTATATGTTTCATTTCTTTTTTATGGCAATTTGTATTTTAATTCCATATTTATCGTTTTAAGATTGCCTCACATGTGAAGTCTTCAAGTGAGATTTGTTACTGGTGTCACTGTTTGACGTACATTTTATTTATCTCTCTGTGTTGGAGACAGATCACCTTAGGTTTATTTTAAAAAATTTCACTTTTCTCCAATTTTCATTAAGACACGCCGCTGGGCAGACGAATGCTTGTAAAGAGACTGGACAATCAGGATAAGAAAGGATACTACTCTTGAACTAATACGGTTGAACCGATATAATATACTCAACATCGTATCTTTGGATTTTTACTCCCATATACTTTAAAATTTTTACGGATTCAATATCGTAAGAATTTACATGGATTAAACAACATAGTATAAATTGGACATTATTATTGTTATCAGATAAATTGTGGACATCGTCTTTTTTAAATAGAAAATTGTATTTTTAATAAGAACATTTTATTTGTTCTTTAACACATTCTGTGCTTTGTCGTTTGTAATAAGAATCATCGAGAGAAATTAAAATTAAAACTTCTCAAAATAAAGATTCTTAATTAATGGTTAGATAAGTGTATACTTGAGTATATTACAGCTCTCACGTACGAACTTAGTATACACAGAAAGTGTAATATAAAAATGGTATAAAAAATTAAATTAATCCAGACACGTTGAATTATATTGAAATGTAAATTGATTTTCATAATAAATTCCAACATAAGTATTTCCTTAGTTTTTTATAATATAAAAAATATTTGTGACATAATATTAAATATTTGAAACGAGGCATATTTATTTTTTGCACGCAATAATAATTCATATTGTTTTCCACATAAAGAAACAATAAATGGATAATATTTAGGCGAATTGAATATGGGGGATGGGAATGAAAAGAAAGTACGCGTTTTTCATATAAAAAAAGAAAACAATGACATTGAAAAAACTAACAAAAGGAGTTATCTAACAAAAGGATTTTTCTTCCAGATTATTTCATATTTTAAACTATTAATATTATGTCGCAAATATTTCTTATATCAATGAAAAACGAAGGAAATATTTAGGTGGCCTGCTTCCACAGATTTTACAGATTTTAGTGTATGAGACACAATGTGTAATTGAATAACACACAGGATAGGTCAAGGTTGCATTGTGAATACAAGTTGCTACATCCTACGAGAGTCAATTGAACGAGTCTCTGAAGTCAGTCTGCTCGGTCAAAGTTGTTAAAGTCGTCAAACTTTGTTGCAGACCGTTGTAGTCTGTTGTTACCTTGTTAGAATCCATGTTACAGTTATATTCAAGCAAATTCTAGTATGTAAACAGTAAACATTAAAACACACAAGCTTCCAGTTTAACAAACATTTAATTCCCACTCTGTACACAAATATTTTCACTTTCTTTCCTCGAACAGAATTCGAATATTTCTGTGCTCCACTGTATACATGCAAATATCTTTGTTCCTTATCTCAGAAAATTCTGAATCCCTTCATTAATTAATACAAAGATAACAAAAAGGAAATCGACGGCAGTGTGCAGTTGAAAGAATCCCACGTTGTTCATGATCGATCGTTCCGTTGGTATAGAGTAGACAGCAGTGGCAGTGGGCGCGAAAATTTCGCTCTGGAAATTCGCAAAATGAAATTCACTTACCTTTGGCAGGGTCCCGGAGGAGCGTCGTCGACGAAAGTTCCCGCGACATGGGGGATAATTAATGAAGGATGAGACGCAGCCCCGTACCTCGAACTTTGCCCTGTCGTTCGACCCAATTTCCTCCCGGACAATTTGTCAATGTACCGGGATTTTTCGATCGCTCGAAGGACCATCCTAGTTCCCATGGGCTTCGTTCTCGATGAAGAAACTCCCGGAGGATCGCCCGTTTCTTCGAATAATTATCCAACGCTCGGCTGATCGAACTCGTGAATTTTCGATGGGAACAATCGATCAAAAAACCCTCTTCATCGAACTTAATACAACCGCATCGTTGTTTCATGTTTAAACTGTATTCAATTCGCGTAGGATATGTGGATGTAATTTTGCATTATTAATACTAGAACTACCAAGACCGCCGAAATAATTGGTTTCAGATATATATATTTTTTTAAGTATTAACATCGTTGTTGGTGTAATTGTAACATTGTTGACTTTTAATGAGATGGAATAATTGTTATATTTCTCTACTTGTTTCAAGTGTTTGAATTTTTATTTGTCTAAAGTATATCTAATACGACGAATTAATAAACTGAGTTATAAAATGAATTTTAGATTGATAAATACATATCTATATTCTCTGGTTTATTCTTGGAAAGATGTAGCATTATTTATCTCAAAAATTGATACGTTTATTTGTCATTGAAAAATGTATTCTTGTTTTTATGTTGCAAAATGTCGCATTGAAATCGTAATTTCCCTTTGTAAGTAAATACCTCGTTTAAAAATATATGTTTATATATATTTTCTGGTTAAAAATAAGTTAATTAATACATTAAAGGTTGTTTTTAATTATTTGTACCCTTTATTAAAAAGAAAAACTAGAGATAAAAGCACTTTTTCAAATACCCCTCAAATTCTGCAGTAGTAGTGGTCCTTACATAGTCAGACACTTCTAGTTTGAACGAGTTATACTGAGAGTGTCATTCGCTATCTTGACCATAAGCAATCTGTCTTTAAGTTTTCATCGCGATTTTTATATTGATTGGAAACTGGCCACTTTTGCACTATTAAAAGCTCAAGCAAGTTTCGAAAATATGCTCGTGATATGATATAAATCTGTGGACTTGTGTGTTATGTTATTGTGATAGATAAATATGTGTTAGTATTGTGAATTGTTATTAAAAATTTTATAAACCAGTGTCTGAGTAAGTTACGTGAATTTAAAGAAATAAAGTGTTTTCCATTTCTGTGATCATTTTTTATAGAATTGTATTTCTTTTGTAAATTATCTTTCGAGTTCCTTTCATCTTAATGGAAAACTTTGTCATGTCACTTGCAGGTTGAAATCCAAACAAATTCACGGGTAATTATTCGAAGAAACGTAGAATAGCAAGAAGAAGGCAAAGAAGGAGAAAGGATGAGCGAAAAATAGAAACCACTGTGCTCGTACAATATAACGTTGCGTTTATTGTTATCGTTATTCATTAACCACAATGTCGTTAAACGTTCACTTTCGTATGATACAATGTTAGTCTCTATACACACTTCTTCCTCCTCCGTATCTCCCTAAGTGTCCTCTTAATCTGCTTATGCCTATTTTTTTTTCTTTTTCTTTAATGGTAGTTCTTAATTTTTTTTTGTTCTTTCTTTTCATCATTTTTTTTCCTTTTTTCTTTTGTTTCTTACGTCTTTCTTAGTGTCTGTATTTATATACAAAAGCGCTGGATCATTCGTCCATTCAGCTAAGCTACGAACAATCCAATTTATCCTTCTCGCGATTCTGGTTGGTCTAGCACGCGGCATTATTTTATTTTATTTCTCTTCCGAATTCTTCACGCTCCTTCTCACTTTTATCTCCTAAAACATCCACCTATTTTTCATCGAATCGCCCCGTTCCGCTCGAGAAATCGTAAACATTCGACCGTTCCATATTCATACCTTCCTTTTCTATTCGATCAGCTTACTTTGACACGTTTCTATTCGTCGTTCGTTCAGCGTCCCGTTTACGTATATTGGCTACAAAATAATTGACAAAAACCTGTCAAGTAAGTCGACAATTCATCCTTTTCCCACTTTTCCTTTTAGTCACGAGTGTATTTCGGCCAATGGCAGTATTATAATTATCTCGCTGATGAGATCTTCGGCTTGGGAGCGGAACGAGCGCGATTTCTTTTTTTTTTTGCTAACAGCGACAGGCACACGAACGTTCTCTGCTTTGGAAATAAGGAAAGAATATCGCGCAAAATGGACGACAATTATTCTACGGCAAAGTTGATGGAGCAAGTTGCAATTACGAATGAAACTTTTGTTACCAGTTGCCGACGATCAGTGTGTTTCTTGCTTGCTCTTCGATCTGCTAATTATCTCTGAATCGATGAAATCGTTTAACGAGTAACAAGAATTCTCACTTCCAGTTCGAAGAATTGTCCTGAACTCGAAATGCAATTTTCAAGATAATAATCAATTGTTCATCGCTGCAGTTGTCATTCAGAGTTCAATAAAAATTTGTTACTCTTTGTAAGGCTCGTTTAAATATTCCTTATTGAACGAATTTTATTTTGAAAATAAAGAAAAAAGAAACGAAATGTGTTTTTGTTATTTAATTATCTTTGTATCGATAATAGCCTTTGAACGAGTAACAAGAATTCTCACTTCCAGTTCGAGGAATTGTTCTGAACTCGAAATTTCATTCGAAATCAAGCAACTTTTAAGATAATAATCAGTTGTTGATCATTCCAATTCTCGATAAGAATTCGACAAGGCTTCTTCAAATATTTCTAATTTAATCCATTAAGTCTCAATTTCAGCAAATTTTCATTATTTATTTCTATTTTCTCATGTTGCGTTTATAAATGAAAGTTTCAGAAAACTGTTTAACATTTTTATTTGTCACTATTCCTTCTTCCATGTCTACGTTCAAAAATTTGAAGAAATTGAAACATTCGTAACACTAAGACAAGCCTATTTTTTCTTAAATCATGGAAACACTTTTATTCATCGTTTTTGCGTAGTGTCTAGTATTATAACGCGTTTTTAAAATATTTCTTGGCAATTAAATAGTAATTCCTTGGAAGTTCAAAGTTGTGTTCACTCAACATTTCGTTACGCAAAAATTAGCGATCGAAAAAATTGTATTGCAATCATTTTAGCAAAATTGCCTTGTCTTCCTACTTGGAACTCAATGGATTAAGTAACTACATTTTCAAATTTATCTTTGACGAAGAATCGTCGACAAGCTTGCTAGCGAGAAGCTCGATTAACTCGTCGAAGCTGCAAGAAACACGGTCAATTAGGCTGGTTGACATCGGTCAAGACGGGAACGTCCATCGAAACATTCCCATTCCACGGAACATTTGCCTCGATCTCGAGCCCCGTCCCACTTCCCTTTCGCCTAGCGAAAGAACGACGGGAACGATTTCCTGAACGTGTCCGCGCGACAAATACAAATTTCCACTGTGCTCGAACACACTTATCATCCCCGTCAGAATCGGTTCGGTCGCGATAGCTCGAGAAACGACCCTCTGGAACCCGTGCCCGTCCCTGCTAGCTCGTGAATCTTCCTTCCACCACTTTCGAACGGGATGCCAGCTGTTAAGGATCGACGGGAATCGGTGTCTCGATGAAACTCGCAAACGTTAATTATTCTTTCGCTTTAATTACCGTGTAATCGAGTGTCTGTTGTTAGCCACAATTCTGAATGATATTAGTGTCTTAATGCCTCGGATTTCCTCTCCTTTTAGACTTTAGTGTTCCGTGAAATTGAACGATTGTTTCTCGTGTAACAGCAATTATAAATTTTTTAAATATGATTCCTATAAATCGAGTCACGGAATGCTTTAAATCAGCGTTCTTCAGCCTTTTCACAATTGCGACTCGGAGAAAATAGATGGAATATATTGCTGACTGAGGCAAAAAATAAATGTGGACAATTTGTTATTTACTACGAAATTGTGAATTTTATTTCCCACGGAATTTGCCGCTGCTTCTTTGTTAGAAAATTTGGTATTCGAAGAACACTGTCTTAAATCATTCGATGAGAAATTTGGAAATTTTCTGAATTAAGAAGGAAATGAATTCTGAAAAATTTTTCAATCTCGATTCGAGTTTTCGAGAGCTACTGATTCTACTTTCTCGATTTATCAATTCACGCAGAAGAACGATTTATTCGATGTTTCACGGATTAAGAAAAGTCAAAATATATTTGAAACTTTTCAAGAATTACACGGGAGAGTGTGTTTTTGTGATTTGGACGAATCGGGTTCCCTGAACCGTGATCATTTCCCGTTTTCTCATCTATGTAAGCCTAACATTGGTTGATCGATTTCGCTGTCATTTATGAGACGATCGCACGTGAACCTGTCGCGTTGAAAGCCGAAAACATCTGTGGCTGGCATAGCGGCCGCTATTCAAACGGCGTTGTGCGAGAGGGATCCATCGTCCTGCCACGTGTTCGCTGGAAAGAAAAAGTCATCTTTTCAGATTCTCATCGAGACGATCCCTTCGCTAGATGGTAAGAAGTTTGGGGGCCTCTCAAGCCTGGATAATGTCCTGGGTTACCTCTATAGTGCATGTCCTGGGCCATCGACGGACACTTCGCATCCGGTCGCTGCTCGAAACACACAAAAAAATTCGATTTTGGTTAATTTTTTTTGGGATACAACCAAAGTTCCATTTAAGACGAACGAAAACAGATCGATCATCAAAACTACAAACAGTTTGCTATTTTTTGGGGGTATTTAGAGGATATCAATCATCGCGAATATTATGTGACGCAAGTCAAAAAAAAAAAATAATTAATTCCTATATCTAATAAATGGACAAGTGCTCCCAAACAATTGTTGCAATCCATCTTTTAAGAAAAGAAAAAGAAACCTGTACTTAAGTGTTTAATTCCAAGAAAAAATATCTCGAAAATGTATCATGGGACTTCAGTTTAAAAGAATTCATTTCTAAACCTAATAAATCGAAAAAAATGGTCCCAAACAACTATTGCCATGGATCGTCTAAGAAAAGAAAAAGAAACTCATGTTGATCAAACGATACCTAAATGTCTAGTTTCATGAAAAAAAGACCTGAAAATTGATTATACCACTTTAATTGGAATGAAATTATTTCTACGTCTAGTAAATCAACAAGTACTAAGAAAGGAAAAAGAAACCCATACCAAAGTCTCTAATTCGAAGAGATAAAGAACCTCCCTGAAAATACTATCGTTTGATTAACATTTTTACTCAAGCAAACTTCCACGTCCTAACGACGTCTCGATCGATTCAGTTCAACGTTCCTTAGACAAGGATTCACGCCGGCTAATCGCATTTAGCTCGATGAAAAATTAGCAGAATCACATCGTGCAGTGGCCATTCAAGTAGACAGAGAGAAAATAGAATAGTGGCAATTCACCTTGCGAAAATCGATGTTCGTTCGTATAGTCCTGTAATGAAGATTCTGCAACGGCCTCGAATTGTTTCCCAGGGGTGCTTTCGGCGTGGATGCTGGACCTTGCATTAGTCTCCTTAGTGCGTAAAGCTGGAAATGGGATTAGGATTACGATATAACGATGCCGTTCCCTCGTTCAATATTTAACCATAAAGCAGAGCTTGTTAAGTAATGGCCATAGGAAGTGGGAAGAAGTAAGAGGAGGGGGAAGAGGGGTTATAGTGTAAGAATAGCCAGGCCACGGTGGCTGAATCTCGAAAGTAATGTACTTAGGGTATCGGTGTTGGTGTGCCTGACACCTTATTAAATTATTTATTGTCCCGCGATTAATTTTGCAACGGTGAAAGATTAATAACACAGGCGAGGATTTACGCGAGGTTCCACCCTGATAGAATTTAGCGGACTTTAGCTTCGGCTCACGGGGGTTTAAGCTTCGTAAAAATAACAGATCCTCTTCGCTCGGTGAGTAATTAAGAATCTTCGCGTGTTTCGTATTATATTTTAAATATATGTATATACAGCGGTTCTAATTAATATTTAGACAACGTTTAGAATAGAATAACATTGTTCGAATTGGATGTGTAAGAAAGTTTTTTTTTTTTTGAAAAAACGTTAATTAAACCGAAATTATACAGTCGTGAAAGTGTCAATCAAAGTGTTAAAAAGTATCGATAGTTCTATAGTTGCACGTTATACTCCACATATGTTAGAAAAGGAAAACTTAGTAAGATTAACGAGCTAATCAATACGGAGAAGTCGAGTAAGGTTGACTGATTGACCAATTGACACGAGAAGGGTAATAAACGCCAGGGTTAGGAATAAATTGGGGTGGAAAGGCAAGGTAGAAAGGATCAACACTCACCTCTCGGCCCGTAATGTAAATAGGTTTGTTGAGGATCAACCATACTGCCGTTTCCCAACAGCCTGGGTGAGTCGTGCTACCCTCGTAAGTCATGTAACCGTTCGTGTCTGGAAGGAGGCTCTTCAAAGACAGATGACGTACGGGTGCAGCATCGCCTGCACAGAACGAGCAATCCTTTTGTTAGGACACACGTACATTTATCGACGATCCTCTTCTTGTCCTTCGTGGTACGATCGAAACGTGAAATTTATGCAGAATGAGGACAATCTTATAGATAAAACTACGATATTTCGTGAAAATTCTTTTGAATTAAAAATACATCCAAAATAATTCTGATCAATCGAAGTCTATAAATATGGAGACACGTTGTTTACTATCACAATCATTTTTCATATACTATATCGAAAAGCTTAAAATATTAGGTCGTTCACAAAGTTCCACGGATTTAAAAACAATTTTTTTTATTATAGTTTTTCGTTTGTAATTTTATTTTCCATTTGAAATAATTTTCACTAGCTTCTCTGTAATATTTTCCTATTTCTATGGGAGAAGTTGAATTCCACGGTGGTAAAATTCTGGGGGTTTTGATTTAAAAAACGATTCAATTCGAAGTATAGTGAAAAATCTTTTTTAAATCATTTATCACATCGTTTACATTTATCGACAGATACAACACCGTCACCATAGACTTCTTCTATCAATCGTTACATTTCTGCCGTGGTTTTCTTCAATTTCAAAGCCAGCAGAAAGTAGGAAGTTGTATTTGAAATGACAATGCGGAAGATTTTCAATTAATTAACTAATAGTCTGCAAAACACGTGACACTGTTCATTAGTGTAGATTATAGAAACACTTAGAGCAGTATGGTTTAATAAATACTTGATTCATCTGCTTGAACAATCGGTTCATCGAAATTGCAAAGGTGTTCGAATATTCACGAACGATAGTGTATACTTTACAATACGAAATTCTACATTCCCATCCATTAATTTCATTTCAGTTCTAAGGTCGTGTGTATGCATCGTGTTTCGCCAGGGTTCGTTGAACCGGTTCGATAAAATCAACGCTTTTGATACACAGTGTAAGCATTAAAAGCAGCCTACTCTAAGCCAATGAAATACACGTCCGCTTGCTAAAACTCACTTCGCGCTTCATAAACGTGTGGAACGGCGTAAAAGAGCCAGGTTTGGTCTCGGTCGTCTGAATTCGGGAGTATTTGCATGCTAAACGATCAAAATTCGCCGGGGTTCCCCCTTATTCTATCGGTAAAACGTTGCGTTGCATATTCAGCGACGTTATTTCGAACGCGACAAAATTACTCGATATTCGTCCGGGGCCAACTCTTTGAACCTCGACTGCGCGAAACTGACAGCCTGGAAAAAAAAAGCTGACCTAACCTCCTCTGTCCAAGAGAAGAGCAAGGGAAAGGAACTTTGTTACACTGTATATATTATTTATTCGTTTACTTATTCGCCGAGAAATTGGAACAGCGATTCGTTGAACTTTGTTTAGCATGTATCTACATATGCGAGATTATGAGCGGATCCCTGACTGAGATCTCCGAAAGTGTACTTGTTAAAATTTTTACAGGCAGAATTGAATTATTATCAAATTAGAACCTTGTTATACTATCTAAACTAAAGATAAGTCCAGGCTAATATCGCTTTTTTCATGCAAATCCACTGTGTTTGATATCTCTTTATATAAAAAATATAAATATGCATATGTTTCATTTTTCTACCTTTTGAATCTTTAATTTGTTTGAATACATATCGGCGTATTTTCAATATTCTTTTTACAGTTCTCTGTTACTACTGTGTCATACTATAAGTTTCTTTAATTAGTTGCTGTTCATTAGTTATCACTTCTGATGCAATTAGATGTTCTAATAATTCCCATAGGTTCCTCATTGGATTTATATTCAGTAAATTATTAGACCACGACAAGATTGGAATTTTTCTTTCTTATTGAGCGAGGTAAATTATCAAAATATAGTCAAACTGAGAAGGAAAAAATATGTATACTATTATTGAAGTTATAATACCATCGAAAACATAAAATACGTAATTTTTCTATCACTCAGTGTATAAAATATTAACAATTAAAGAATCATCTAGTCGCTTTGTTTCAAGTGTCATTCCTCATCAGCTAATTATTATGTATAATTGAAGTTCAACAATTGCGTCACAATAAATCGATTTATATTACGAGCTTCAGGCTATAGACTATAGTACTACAAGTAACTAAAAAAGTTTATGTAACGAATAAATAAAAAAGTTATATAAACATTTTAATTTTTATCTAGTAAAATACAAGATGAAATAAAACTAATAGTCACAGACTTTCAATTTTCCATAAATATTAATATCTCGAACGACAATTACAATTCCACTATACTTCATAATTCAGTAAAACCATTGATACATCACAGTATCATAATTTCTACGAAATAAATCACCTAATCGTCGAAAATCGGTGATCTTTTCACTGTGTTACACTTGTTCCACGTCTAAACAGAGTACGTGTCTATGGAAGATGATTTGTGAACGGCAGGTAAGGTGAAACAGGGTCTTGCAATTCCGTGGAGTGTAAATCTTCGCGAAGAGGAGTAATAACAAATTGATGTTAGCTCGTCGAGCGATCGTAAAGAGAAACCTTGGTTATTCCGTCGACTTAACGATTCGACGCGTTGCGTTCCCTCGTAAATGTGACGTTTATAAGTGTGTCTGTATGTGAATGTGTGTGTGGGCGTCGTTAGACGACAACGATAGGAATAATCGATAGTACAGGATCGGATCGAAGAAATTCAATTCACAGCGGCAATTTCGATTCTTGAACGAAGCTCATTCGACCGTGCGTTGGATCGAGCAAGCGAACTGGAAAACCAATGAAACACGAAACGCCGATCGAGCACCGGCTAATCGTGGAATAATTGTTGAATTATCCAGTAGAACGGTTCGACGAGCGGGAAATTATAAAATCAAAGGATTTGATTATGTTAATTAGACTGCATGAATTTTTGGAATTTGCGGAAAATATTTTCGACGGCGTATAGTTGAAATATTAATTTCTCTTCCTTTTTTTTTCTCATTAGGACGTATAATATGAAATTTCTAATTTTCCAGGAAAGAATGGAAATTGTTTTTCCAGAAAGATTCTTCTTGAAGAACTCTTTAACGCTCAACTAATCTTTCAATATTGAAACGTGTTCGAATTCTAGAAAAAGAGAAATCGGTTAGGCGATTCCATGATTTTTTCATTCAGTATTGAAAAATTCCAAATTTTCGATTTTTGGAAAATTGTAATCAATTCTCTATCAATTAATAAAGTCTCCAAAAATTTCTGCAATTAGTTTGTAACATTTGACACAAAAGGATTCCATGCGATCCAAAACCAATTTAATAGCAAAGTGTGCTAATTTTACATCAACCAAAATAGAAATCGACATTAAAATACATCGAATAAATTGAATTTCACATCGTCCAAACTAATCCGCGATAAATTGACAAAATCAATGCAAACATCTCCAACTATACACAAAATAAAATCCAAAGTGCACAATTAAAGAATAACCAGTACCTAAAAACCTCTCTAATTATCACAAACCATTCATAATCAACATACAAACCACTACCAAGCATCTCGATCAATTCATTTCACCTTTGCATATTCACGTCAAACCCCTCACATCATCTCGCCACGTTAATCCTGCGGATGATTAATGTCAAAGTATCTACGACACGTTTCCTCGCCAAAAAAAGGAAGAAAAAAAGAGAAAAAAGGAAGAAGCTGAATCCTTTGCTCAAGAGAAGAGCTTGAACGCGACGTGTCATTAATCGAGCCTTAATAAAAATCAACGTCGAATACGCGACTCTCCAACTGAAAAGCGTCCCTCTTCTTCTTTTCCTTCACACACGGTGTTGAGCGTCGCGACGTCGCGAGGCTATTTCACCGTGTATCGAGGCCCGTGACATTAAGGAGGAGCGAGCGTGTACCAGGGTAAATGGTGGGCTGACACAACGGATAAATGTGGCGGCCCTCAGCCATCCGGCTTGTTCTCGTCTTCCGTCACGAAGGAACATTTTTAGGACAACATTCAGCTCGCTTAGAGGGCAGAAAGTAGCAAGAACCGTCAACCTTTTATCCGCGAATCCCCGCTTTTCGAGCTTCCTCTACAGTTCATTCCTTCGTTTTCTTCCCCTTCAGCCACCACCTCTTTTAGACGTTTCTTTCCCTATTCGTTTCTACCCCCATTTCTTCTTTCTCCTCTTTATTCTTTCTTTTTCTTTTTCATACGAACGAGAAGAGACACGCGTGCCTCTCACACTTTATTTTTATTTATCACTACCACCCGACCATGATTCTCCCTTTTTCCTCGAAGCGTCGCGCAGACGTTTCGCGTGATAAATAATATAGAAGTACGCCTGTGGACGGGGAAATATCAAGCTTGTCGGAGAATCGAAGGAACGGGAGTGGAAGGATACTCTGGATGTGATTAATGGGCTGTGACGGTGGGTACAGAGGGTGGTTTGTTTTGTGTAAGAGGTGTTAACGGGTCGATGGCTAGGCGAGGATTAATTGTGGCTAATTGGTGGGTGATTTAGGCTGATGGCTGTTGGTTTTTGAACAGGGTGAAAGGGGGAGACACACGTTTTGTACGGAAAAATTTATCGGCGGTGTGTTTTGTGAACCTGGTGCTAATGACTCGATGCTTTCGCAGGAATTAGCGATGTGTAATGGTTTTAGCGTGACATGTTCCTTTTTTTTTGTTTTGTTTTTTAGTTTGAAATGTTACTGTACGTTACGAAATATTTGGCAGATAAAATTGTATTTATAAATTCCGTTACAATTGTCGAATGAAATTCTCACTATATCGTGTGATTTTTATGCAATTTTCGGAAATTTGAAGGTTCGAAATTGGGCAGAATGTAGGTAACAAAAAAAAAGTACTTAAATTGCAGTGACTTTTGTAATATTTGGTAAGAGAAATAATTTTCCATCGATTTTCTACTTTCTTTTCGTTGTATTTTCTAGAATATGAATTTGCATAAAAATCCACAATCTACACTGTGCCATACGAAACAGTCGGATCTTTTATGGAGAAATGAAAATGGTTCTTTTAAATTTAAAACGAAGGTTTCACTAGAAATTTCAAACAAACGTTTCAATGTTAATTTCCTAAGAATTATACTAACTCCGTGTAAACGTGAAAATACGCAGAATTATTGAACGCTCCAGTAATCGCTCGAGAATTATTAGAAATCCTACTTAAAATCTAGTTTCCACTTTGTAAAGCAAAATCCTGTATTCAACACTTGAAGTACTCTTTCGGTTTGATTCTCCCTTCGTTAGTAAATACTCTATATTATTTAACAGACAAACCTGTAGAAACCATTAAGCCAAACAAACAAACTTATCGATAATTTCGTTATCAGTTTTCCTCTCTGATATTCAGCATTTAGGTGAAATTTTTTCGATACTATAATTTAGCATAACTATTTGAGTAAATAATAGATTTCTTAAAAAATTACGAGTCTTTTTCTCAATAGTTTTATGCTTTTAGAAAAAACAATGCCAATCTTTCCAGTAGACAAACAAAAATTATGCAATATTTAAAAAAATAATGCGTTATCTAATCTTACTACTTGAAATTTTTTTACATATTAATTCTTCCTTAATCAGCAAATACTCCCTACGTTATGCAACACAAAAATTCTCAGAAACTCGCAAGGAATCATCAAACAAAATTATCAATGCAAGTCTTGGAACGAACAGAACACAATCCTACATAATTTTTTGTTTTAAACAAACGTACACCTGTGTACATTCAATGCTCCATTTACTCTACACAACGAGCATTGTCCTATTCCAACTCAAACAGAAAGAAGCTGTACAATCAAACACGCCGTCATATTTTATTCCCATCGACGTCAAGTAGCGCGACGATTGTTCGCAGAAGCGGCGAACAACGGCGAAGAAAAGGTGTGCGTACAACCTGGTGACAAAAGTAAAGCAGAAGAAAGAAAAAGGAGGGTGTAAGATCGAAGAAAAAGCGAAGAAGAAGTACCCAGCCAGGTGACAAATAATAATAAAGAGGTGTCGTGGATGGAAAAGCTGCGTGGAATCAGCAGGTAGTACACGTTGCTGAAGTAGAATAGGTTGGAAATTCAGAAGATGGAAAGAAAGAGGACAGAGAGTCGTCCGGTGATTAATGAAATGCATTAACTCTTGAGAGGAGCGGGGAGAGAGGGAAAAAGCGCGAGGAGGGAAATTGAGAAACGTGTCACGCGCCGCTTCGTTCCATCGGGCTTGCTACTCCACTTGCCAATGAATTTTCGAATTTCTGCTACGCCACGCAGAAGGGCTCTGCACGCGTTCCTGAACGATGCATAGATTATACAGGGTGTCCCATAACTGATGATACAAGCAGAGAACGATTCTATGTATGTGAAAAACTGAGTCGAAATTGTAGAATAAAGTTTCTTCATTCGAAGCTTCGTTTTTGAGAAATATCAGTTGGAAAATTGATCAAGTACCATATTTCCCAGTCTATAAGACGCACTGTGATTTATTTATAACAGATCTCGGTAGAATGTGGCAAATTTTAGCAAATTTCAGCGAAATTTAATAGATTTCAATAAAATTCTCTAAATTTCAGTAGATTTCAGTGTGCTTCACATTTAGGGAGTGTGTGTATGTGAAAACGTGGTTCGTGGATATTCATTTCCAGTGATTTATCAATTAAACGAATTTTCAAGCTAATTTTTTTCGAAAACGAGGCCACAAATGAACAAATTTTATCTTAAAATTTCGACTTATTTTCTCACGTAGAATGAAATTCTTCTTGTTTCTACCGCCAATAACGGGACGCCGTTAGTGTATGCGCAGAAAAGGGGAAAAAAATTATTTGCGCGTGGTAACGTCGATACTGTCGTGATACGCGATTTTCGCTGAATCGACCTTTCTGTTTTCTGCTTTTCATTCAACTTGGCTTTCTCTCTCTCTCTCTCTTCCCCCCTCTCTCTCTATTTTTTTATTTGTAAACGGTACTGTTAATTTGATTTCGAATCGCGCTGGGATGTAAACGTTATAGGTGGAAAAGTGGAGTTTGTACGGTGAATGGAAACAATTTTCTGATTTCCTCCTGCGTGATGGAAATGTGTCGATGGAAGGGCGAAATACAAATTAATACAGAACAAAGGGAAATGGGGAGGAAAAAAGGAAGATTCTTTTGTGGTTCTGAATTATAGAGCTCTTTTTATACCAGCATTCTCCTTTACGTTGGAATATTGTTTCTTGAAAATGATAAAATTAAACAAATGAAAATTTATCTGATTCTGTGGCGATATTTTAATCAACACTTATATAAAAACTGTTCCTTGTACATTTAACAGCGAATGAATTCCACGTTCTCCGTCAAATATTTCAATTTTATCAACGAGTAAATATCATTTACGTATTTGCCAAGTTTTTTAAAATTTTCATACAATTTCACCGTAAAGTCAGAATATTTAAGATGTAAAAATACTTTTGAGATTATTTTCTTAAGAATTTGTCGACAAATTGAAATATACAATATTTCACAGATGAAAGACGCACACAAAGAACGTATGTTTGTAATATTGAAGAGTGTATCGGAGGTTTCGAAGCGAATCTCGTCGATTTTAGACGCGTTCGCATTCGAGAATAACAGAAATCGGTTTCAATACGTAGTTCCGGGATTTTTTTTCCTATTCTCCTTTTTTTTACGGGTTGCAATTGCACGAAGAACGGTTAATATTTGCAAGAGGGAAACATTTCATCAACTTCGAGTGACCGCGTTTAGCTCTCGAACGCGAATATTTTTGGAATTTCTCTTCTTTCCGGAGAATTTTCACCGCCGTTAAATAACGCGGGAAAGAAGAATATTTGCTTCTGTTCACGCTACAGGCAAGATGGTTGAGGCGTGCTTGAAATTAGCCGAAGAGGAGAGGTGTGAAGCGGATTTATAACCATGTAACGCGAGGTAGAAGCGTCACGTTGAATACTAATAATATAGAATGAGCTTTGAAGATAAAGCCAACGTCATATAAAATAATGGTAGGGCATAATTCTTTCAACGTTCAGGATTTATTGTAATATTATATGCTCCTCGATTATATAACACTTCAGCGTATAAATTCGAATCGGAGGATTTTTAATTACAACAGATAAATTTTCCTTTCAAACGTTTCACTGGGATACAGATTGTTTAATATTCAAACTGATGCAAATACAGAGTCCAGATTTTTCAATATTCATATTATCAAAAAAAAAAAAAGTATCAGGAAATCTGTCTCGATTACAGGCAATTTAAAATTTAAAATACAAAAGGAAAGAGAATTTCATAATGTCCTTCCAATGTTTTATTCAATAGATCTTAAATAATTTTAACCATTTGGGTAGCTTTAGTACGTAAAATTTGTATTGCAATAAAATATAGATCACATCTGTTATAAATTATGAACTGAATCGAATTGATTAGATAACAACAGACAGAAAAGAATTAATTGTTAAATCTATTCGAATTAAATCAGTTCAATCAAGAATTAAATATTAGTGAAAATTTAAGAAACATTTCTCACAAGAGGTACATATAAAAATATCACTAACCTGACCAAATGAAACGAAGTAACCTATTTTGTAAGACACACTTCTTGTCACTGTCAGAAAAGAGAAACTACATCGAATTAAAAGAAAATTAATAGTAAGATATTGAATCAAATCGATCGATTTAACACTGAACTATCAGTAAAAAAAATTCATCGTGCAATCGTCAAGAGTCACATAAAAGTATACCAAACATCACTAATTAATCTAATGAAACGAACTAACTCCTTTTAAGAGGCATACTCGTTGCTTTATCTATTATCGGATCAGCTTGGTGACCATCGCCGATATTATTTCCGATGCGTCAAGGGTTCTTCTTTGCCATACACACATGGTGTGGCTGTCGTTGCGTGGAAGTCGAGCGCGAAGGGCTCTTAGGAAAATTGACCGACCCTAATGGCCTAACCGCACACACGTACATCGCGGATAATGATGATGACAGCGGCGATAATCGCGATATAAGAACGTCGATGGGGAGCACGCCATCGTTGTCTCTATTTTCTTCTGTCAAATTCAAATTTAAACGCAGTTTCGAGAAGAAACTGTATGATTTTGTATCTAACAATACGAATATAACGTACAGTCAATTTTAAGGTTTGCGAATTTTTCTCTTAATCCAGAGATAACAGTTTAATAGGGAATAAATGATCTCTTGATACAGTGAACTATTTTGTTTTAACTATTTGGCTAACCAATGACGAATTAACTCGTTTTTGTCGGTTAAAAGGTTAAGGAATAATATGATTTAAGTGTCAAAGGGGAAGGGAAATAAATTGGATTAGTGTATGTTGGAAGATTGATTAAATTACCATCAACAGGAGATTATAGAATCTACAACGTGAAAGATTGTTTCGTGTTTGGTTCCGATGAAATACGATAATGAATGTTTAAAGAGGGACAGGGAAGAAATTGCGATTAAATAATCAGCTCCATTTAAATGATAGAGGATCAATTATTTTCAATCGGGTGTTTCATTAACGGGCTGGCGTTACGTGTGCATTTAATTTCAATTTATACAAGAGCACGATATCTTTCGAGGATACTCGTTTCATTAAACAGATTCAGTTTTCCGAATTAATTCTATGCATCCCGGAGTAATTAAATCCGAGCTCTCTCGGTACCATTTGCTAACTTCATTATGGAGAGAAAAAGAAGAAGAAAATATTCGGCGAATATTTCGTGGCACGAAATGAACATCAATGTCGTGCCTTCTAATTCCAGAAATATCGAAAAGTATCATATCGTAATTATCTCGTGGAATTGCTCACGTATTAAAAAATCTCCTCCCGAACTCGAATGTTTGAAAAGAAAAACGGAAAATACTGTAATTATCTAATCGAATTTCTCACGTATTAAAGAATTTCCTCGTGAGCTCAGATGTTTAAAAAGAAGAACAAAAGAGGAGGTTCTTAATATTCGTAAAAAATTAAGATACTCTAAAAATACTGTGATACGCTAATCAAGTTTCTCACTAGTCAGAATTTCCTCGTGAAGTCAAATATTTGAGAAAGGAAGAGGAGATTCTTAGTTATTCACAAAAAATTAGAACACCAGAAATACTGCAATTATTTAATCGAGTTTCTCGCGTGTGAAAATTTTCCTATCAACTTAAATATTGGAAAAGAAAAAAGAAAAAGAGAAAGGAAAGGAAGGCTCTCATTAAATACACCTTAACACTCACGGAAGTGTAAAAACAGCATAAAATATAACATTAATTTGCCAAAGACTCGCTTAAAAAAAGAAAAAGAAAGAAAAAAAAAGATAGAAGAAAATCAAATTTCCAAAAGAGAAAGGAATCGAAATATTCCGCGTATTAAAACACCCCGGTAACCCAAATTAAACTTTGCAGAGGGAAAAGTGAGTCATTAAACGTTCAATCGTTCGGCTCTCAGCCTAATTAACTCTCGCTGTAGCTATTATTTCGCTTCGAGCTGTTCAACCTCGGAGAAAGCGTAGGAAAAATAGCTTTATCGCGTGGCGTACCACCAGACCCAGGAAGAGGAGCCAAAAAAGATGAGAGAGTATTTGTGGATTACATCGAAAGTACAAAATGGAACCGCGTTTTAGTTCAGCTATGTCCTTTTAAAACATTCACAGCTATCAGAGTCCTAGTATCCTGCCGCCATCAGGATCAGTGAAGGATTTTCGCGTGGCCTAAAAGATAAAATCTGCGGGAAATTCATTCTTTCCTACTTCAGCGTGTTTCCAATGATTCATGGTGAACGCTTTTCCATCGCGTTCATTATCCCGGGATCGCTTGTTCGCTTGTGCACGCGAGCGTCTCTCCCGCGGGACCTGACGAATCGCATATTCAAAATCGTTTTAAAATTTTTGCTCCGGTTTGCACGCATTCCCACGGCTCTTTCGTGTCTACAGCTGGAAAGTGGAGGCTCACTGTTGTTTGTTTAACCGCAGTTCGATTGTTTTCTTTTACCCGACGCTCGAGAAACATGCACCGTGTATCAGAATCATGACACAAATAAGCTAACGAAATGTGTCTATCTTCGAAAGTGTCGACTGATGCACCTTGATTCGAGGCGAGAAAGTAAAAATACTGTAGTGTTAAAAGGCGGTATTATTTATTTAAATAAAATGTGTACGAGACGGAGAAATAAATTCTTTCCGACTGTAGTCACATAATCAAGTGCACCCATGCAAAACGAAATATTCACGACGGTATTCTGCAAGCTAGGAGAAAAATAGCAAAATGTCATCAACAATAATGGAAATTATTTCGAGGACTGATACGTTTTCATTTCCGTATGATAAATATACAATCAAATAAACCTTTGATTCTACCCAAAAGTCAAGAAGAATTTATTTCTATACTTAACTCAAAGTAATTAATGTTAAGAACTAAGACAGGCGAAACTATAAATATAACTAAGTAATTAAATAATTAAAATCAGTTCTTCTATCGACAATCCAAGTAACAAATTAAAAAATGTTTTCCTTTTTAACAGTTATACTGTACTAGTTTTTATTGCTATTATTAGTGAAGTATTTAATATTGTTTTCTCTATTATTGTACTATTTCTTGGTGGTATTATTATGGAACTATTTACCATCTCTTTTATCTCTGGGCTTTGTACTTATTTCTAGGCTAATAATTAATCATTAGCCCATTAATTTATTTCATGGTATAAAATCATACGATTTACCAGAATTTTTATTAATTAAACGAAGCTACGCAGATATTCGGATAATTTTGACTCAACTCTAGAATTGTATTCTGCTTATTCAAACAGATGCAAGAAAATTCCTGTTCTATGCACAGAGAAAAATTTCACGGTGCAAAGCGTGACGGAATACCTCTATGTAAGCACAAAGGCAAAGCTCTTAGATGCCTGCACGCATTGCAATCGTGCTAATTCCCGCTGCTTGCACGCGCGCGAGCCACTTTCTTGAACGCTGCCCTATGTGCGAGAACAAAGCCCTGCAAGCGGACCAACCGCGCCCCTTTCGTTGTCCAGACCATCAACAATGACCGCTCTCTATGCTTTCAGAAACGCCGCCATCCACCATTGGCCATTGCTGTACCCGTCAAACGTTCGCGCCCGTTGCACGCTAAATGCTTGCATACCTATGCGAATTTAACCTACAGATGAAATGCTTGTTTAGATATTTTCTATTAAATTGACAAATCTGTCAAATTCTCATTGATCGATAAATTGTGTTTATCATATTTTTATACTGTTATTTTATTTCAAAGGAAACTTTTATTATTTATTGTTCAACCCTATACTTATCCTTATTTATAATTATTTTTCGAGGATTTAATTAAGAGATTTATCCTTTTTCATATAAAGGTTTGTTATCCTTGTGATTGAGATACTTTTTAAGTATATATTTGAAGGAATCTACAAGCTAATTTTCAACAAATTTTTAGTAGATAAAAACTATTGCCAAGATTGTAATTTTGAGAGAAGAAAATTGCTTGCCCCAGGAGGCGGGGCTAAAAACCCAGTGGGCGGGGTTAAGTCCCGAGGGGGCGTGGCTAAGTACTCAGGAGCGGGCCTAAGTTCCTCGGGGCCCGGGGCTAAGTCTCCAGGGGGCGGGGCTTAGTCTCCAGGTGGCATGGCTAACTCCCCAGTGGGTGAGGCTAAGTCCTGAGGGGGCGGAGTTAACTTCTCAGTGGACGGACCTAAGTTCCCTTGGGCCCGGGGCTAAGTACCCTGGAGAAGAAGATTGCTTCTGAAATTTTAACATTTTCCTTCAAATTCTCACATTCTTTCGTTCTAACATTCTTACATTATTTCGTTCACATTCTTACATTTGGTAGCCAGATGATGTGAAATTGAAATTATGTGGGAGATGACGCGTTATTTTCTGTCCGAGAATTTACTGTTTTAAATATAGGAAGACAAGTTTCTTGTCTAATTAATTTTTCTCTGTGATTCTTTTTTTCTTTTTGTGATTTTCCAGTATAGAATAGTGAAATATTCAAGCATATTTTAGAAGCAATGTGAAAATATGGGAACGTAGCCTATTTTATTAAAGTATTTCCTTCTTCTTTTTTTTATCGTACAGTTATTTATTCTCTATTTTTCCTCGTTTCCGCAACACGGTCCTTTCCACTCGATAGAAATATTTTCCACGGTTAGGAGGGATGAGACAGAGAATTTATTAGGGTGACGCACCATCCTCGTGATCCAGGAACGATTCTTTTTTTTTCTCGACACTTCTCGTTTAGGAGGGGGTTTGGGAACGACGAGATGGTTGCGCGACTTAGGGGACGATTTTTCGACAGGTTTTTGATCGATTGCAGGGAGAGACTTGACACGTGTTCCAGCGTGTCTATCATAAAGTTGTTTCGAGGGTGAAAAGGAAAATTAACGAACCTGTCAATAAATTAGTAGGAAAAATTCGTTGACAGAATATGATGAAGAAGACATGTATAAAATTCGTTTAATTACACCAATATTCTCGTACATTGGTTGATCAAATTATTGTCAACAGATGAACAAATTAAATTTTTTTATTTTTTGCATTATTTCGATAATAGTAAAATATACTCCTTTTTGATTCTAACACTTAGACAAATAATTTGATTACATTGTGACACCTTAAATAACTAAAACAAGTTTAAGTTTCATCCTGAAAACTTATTAAATACCAATTCAATAAGAAACTTATGGGAATTATTAAAGCATTCAATTAGAAGGTGATAACTGATGAGCAGCAAATAATTGATAAATTTGTATCAATGTGTAACTGAATCAATACCTAAAAAAGAAAAACTAGAAAAAATAGACATGTTCAAAAAATTATAGATGCAAAGTGTATAGTGACGAAAAATTAGTATACCTAGCTTAAAACATTTTCAATCATTTGTAAAACTCACAATCTTTGCTATATTTCATTGATAAAGTAAAGAAAAGATTTATTTCAAGTGTATTTGCAATTTCATTCTTGTTCAAGCTTGAAACAAGTTTGTATATAATTTCTAAGTGATCGTAATAACTCGATCTGTTACTACAATCCATCGTAATAATTTCTACTTGTATCTTATCATCTAACTGACTTTCTACTTTCCATTCGACTCTTTTCAACCATCGGATAAAGTACGATTACGAGGATTTCTTGAAATGGCTGCTGGAGATCGCGGGTTGGGGAACAATGCAAAAAAAAAGAAAAATACGTTCAGGAATCGCATGGCAAGCTATACAGCATTCAGACAATCCAGACGGATCTGAACCAGAAAAATCCGTGTGCTGTCTTTCCAAGCCACTTTACACTGAAAAGGACCATATGCCCTATTATCTTCGAACGCGGCTCGTGGGATGCCACGTGCACCGTGCATACATCGCGTATTTCCACTTTGTTTCGCCTAACTAATGGCGAGCTTTCGTCGCCCACCTTCCACGTCTCCATCCTATCCCCGTCGGCCTTTTCTTACTCGCGCCCTTTCAGAATCGCAAGCGCCGCGTGCGCTAAATTGACACGCGACGCTTCACGCTACGAAGCTGAGACGATCGAATAAATAAAGTGCACGCTGAATTCCAGCTTGATGAAAAATATTGGTTCGACGTCTGTAAATTTGCTAATGAGTGCAAAGATGATAGAGAGTGTAACAGCAATTGAGATAGATTGAGTTAGATTCGTAGCTGATTAGAGCAATTATGTGGGAAATAATAAGACGAATGAATGATCGATAAGTTATGGATCGAATGACAATCGATATTCGTTCACAGAGTTCTCTTTTGTTCTTTCTTAGTTTCTTTACCTATTCAAATCGTAGTCGTGCTTCTACCGCGTGCGTATCGCGTTGAAATTACTTTCGCGTACTTTCATTTATTCTTTTAACTATTAAACATATTAGAAACTGCGTATGTGTGTGTTTATATCCACGAATAGCTTGACAGAAGGATGATTTGGAAAATTGCGAAAATGAAGAACATTCTTGGTGAAATTATTTATTGGACATTGCAGTGGTTGCGAAATGTAGCAGAGATTTAAAGTTTGTCAATTATTCCGATCGAATAGAACAGTTAAACGGAGAAAAGTATTCTCATTCAAACTTCCGTACTAGAAGCGGCAATTTCATCTACAACAGCTTAATAGTTATTGTTTACGGAGACAGTATTCCTGGCGTTTTTAATTATTATTGGATATTGCAAGAATTTTTATCTTCGCCTTTATTAATCGTCCTTTCCCCTCTTTTTTAATAATATAAACGCTACAGAAGTGCAAGTGATACGTTCCGTAATTAATTGGAAAAAATAAACACATATTGAACACATTTTCCATTGGAGTTACCGAAGCAAGTAGTACAACCTCACATTTCTCGGACCGAAGGAGTCAAACAAAGAAACTAATGGAATTCATTGTATTTAATGAAAATTCTACCAATGTTAAATTCATTATTGTTGTTATAATCCATAGGTTAGGTTAGGATACATTTATTATCAGAAGATAATATATCATTTAATAGGCAATCTTTTAATTAGGTTTAAAAATTCGTCTAAATTTCCGTCTTTTTCCCTTTTTTATAACAAAAGCACTTTGAAAGCATAAAGGTCACGTTCCACATTATTAAAACGTAAAAGTAAAGTATAACTAGGCCTTGTATCGAGCACGTTTTCCTTTGATTTACCGAAACAAGTAGTACAACTCTACATTTCTCAGACCAAAGGAGTCAAACAGAGAAACTAACAGAATTCATTGAATTTCATAAAAATTATACAAATACTAAATTCAATACTGTTATAATCTATCATTTGAGCATCTTTTAATTATATTTCAGAATTTGCAAAATTGTTAAATCCACGGAAACTCGATTCTCTTCGAATCTTGAGTTACGAGGAGACCGTTAATAACGATACTTTACCGTTACTTTTCCACACTCTCTGCTACTCATTTTCGTATATATCTATAAGATAAGGAAGTTAATATAAATGCTTACATCGCGCTGTGGAGGATTCGCCGTTGGCACGCGAACGAAGCAAGAAGCTATAAAGAATTTTATATTTGCTCGTTGCGTCGGCGAGTAATGCGTCGTATTTTTCATTTCACTTTGGAAAATACGCGCATAGACACGCGCTATATTCATATTCAACGACGCTGCCTGGTTTTGTCTTATTTCGTCTCCCTGTGTTTTATTGTTCTCATATATTACTGTAGAACAGTTCACGATGAAAGACAATCCGAGATGTAGCTCTCCCTCTTGCTTTACGTATGCACTCGTATAAAGCGATACGGCCATCGACTACATTGTATCATTCGAATCTTCTTTCATGATAACAACTGTTCTAGATACTTTTCTTTCGTTTTAAGAACATAGCCTAACAAATTAATCGTCTTAATTTTATACCTCTTTTCACTCTGACGTGTTTAACTTTTTTTTTAACGTATTTTTCCTAAGTATGTAAAGAAACTTAGTAACTCTAAAAGTATGAAAAGTAAGAAGATAGAAGTGTCACATAAAGGAGAAAGAAACACGTGTGTTTAAATCCTCATACGATTTTTAAAAATAATAATTTTATACATTTATGATCCTCCTGTGACATTTCACCTATTTTTGCTTCAATTTAATTAACTTATAGCAATCTTATTGTATTATATTTTTATTTTATTGTATAAATAAATAAGCTTATGACATTACCGAGACACTAAGTTGTCCCTGAAATATAAAAGACTTTGCAGAATAAGAAAACTTACACTCCCGTCCTTAAGTTTTCGGACACTTCGTACATTCTTTTTAAGAACAAATTCATAACATTCTATAATCAACTACTTTAGAATAAATTTATAATATATCGGTTTTCCAGAATACCGTGTAAATCGAAATCATGACTTTTTGCGTGATAATTTTTTTTGTAACAACAAAGCTTCAAAAATTTTAAGGATCACTTGCGTGGTTTTTCTATCACCGTTTCTCCAACATTGTGCACCAAAAACCAGAGGAATCTCCTTCTTTTTGGTTTATTGCCAGTTAATAAACGAACGGTATTGAAAAAAATGACTGTACAAATATGTGCGTAGCATAAATTTCTGTTTTCAACACATTTTATTTTCTAAACCCATGTGAAAGCGAAATCGTGTAAATCAGGGGATAGATGTGCTCTATACTCTAAACCTATCGGATTAACGCAGCTCCTTCAGCCTCGTTTTACTCTTATTGTTCGAAAGAAACATTCGATGCAGTCTAAATTTTTATTTTTGTAATTCGACAAAATTTCAGGTTGCAACGAACACAATCTCCCTGCATTAATCCACCAGATCGGAATGATAAAATCAGTGGAAAATTCAGCAAGCGTTACTCGTTATCGTCAAGTGTTGCCGCCCCATCTCTGTCCGCGGGATTCGTCGCGCATAAAAGTTAACAGCTGCTCTAACCGGCCAATCGAGATGAAGCCTGCGTTTTACACGCGCTAGCACGCCTGTACAGAGCGTAACGTTTGAATTAAACTGATTCATAAATATTAACACTCGGTGTTTACGTTGCGGCGTACGATACACGGGGGACGCTTATATTTGATCCGAATACTCGCGTGTATATAACGTGTGTACGGGTACGTAATCTCTCGACAATGATGCAAATTATAGTCCTCGCGTAACTTGGCAATTCGAGAGCGCGAGCGCGCGCGGCAGAATGTTTTCTTAACTGTGTTTCCGTATCACAGATTTCACGGATTGGAGAAACTGTTTTAACATTAATTCGGGAAGCTTTGCGAACTTATTACGCGCCTGTTCGATATTTCAGCGCCGATTCAATTTTATCGTGATTCAATCCCGTTTTAAACAGGTATTCCGAACGAATATTACGCACACGAGTTAATTGAATCAACTAGGGGGAGGGAGAATAAATCAGTTATCTGGTATGTTGCATGAAAGATTTTTGGATACACATAAATATTGCTATAAAGCAAATTATGATACATCTCGATATTCTTTTCTGTTTTTTTTTTTTTTATATTTTTATACCCAAATTGTTTGACAGATATGTATTTGTTTGTATTTTGTCTGTAATAAACCAAAATTTTCAGGAGAGAAGAGAATCAACGTTTTATTTAAAATCATCTTTGTAGTGATTCTATCCATTATACTGCATTATTCATGTTTATTCTTTTTTTTCTATTTGTTTAATAAAAGAATCTTTTTATCTTTTTGTTTTCTGAAAAACTGTTTCCACAGTTTCGTAACTTCATTATGGAAACAACGAATCCTGCTGGAAATAATAAATTCTTTATTTGTACACGTGTAAAGAGTTACATTTCTGTCGAGTTTCAGTATACAGTTCACCCTGAAAAGCGAATAGCAAAATATGAAGCTGTTGCAAACAAAACTTTTCAGAAGAAAGAACACTACTTCCATTCACTATAGTACGCAATTTATTTCTGTTTTCTTTTTTCTTTTTTTCGATAAAGTGATTCTCTTGTTTCCTGAAAAATCAAGTTTGCACATTTCCGCAATTTCTGCATCGAAACAACGAATCCCACTAGAAACAGCACACTTTATTTGAGTACCTGTTAAAAACAGTAAAAACTTCCAAACAATCCTAATTTTTCCTCGGCTTAATCGAAAGAAGGGACCAGATTAAGCATCGTCAAGCACACAGAGTATCCTCAAATTCCTGTGTATCTATCGTGTCCATTATCCACAATATCCCAGCTTGACCAAACATCCTATGCACACTCCCCCCTCTCTCTCTCTCTCTCTCTACCCTAATAGTTCTAAAATGTCGGTGCATCTTGCAGAATCACGCCGACTACTCCGAGCCGTTCGTGCGATACAATCTTGCGCTACCACGAAATTTCGTAATAAATACCTAGAAACTTTTCGAGGAGCGTTGTCACGCGCTCTCGTGCGACCACCTAGCTTCTATTGTTGTCGCGTACGTGAACACATCGACACCGGCTGGTCCACGCGCGTACACGACAATGGAATACTTAGATCCACCCCTGTTGGTCCACCCTCGCGGCATTCTCCATTGTCTCATGATTTATGTGCCGTGGTCGCGGTGTCAACGGGGTATTGATTAAAATACACACACACACATACACACATAGACATTCTGGTATAGTTCGTGCACACCATGAGACACTACTTGGGCATACGGGAATTTATGCACACAAGCCAAAACGGACGAGGACATCGTTGTCCCTCGTTGTAAACTGAACGACCGCCGCGTGTCGATCGTGTCTGTCGCGTGAAAAAAAGGAAAGGTACGCGAGCTGAGTTTCCATCGGCGAATCGTTTAAGAGGGGAAACCACTGTGACGGCTTGCAAACATCGAAATTTTCTTATTCTAATTTTTTTCTAATTTTTGCGATTTTTAGAAAGAGTCCTTAAAATGTTGAAGCAAGTCGCGGAAGTTTCAATGATGCAGCGCGTAGTGGTTAAAACTGTGACCCATAATTGAAGTAATTATAATGATAAAAATGATGATGCGATTTCTAGAACGAGCTCCTAAAATGTTAATGTAAAATTCGCGAAAATGATGAAGTGACGGAAGTTTCACTGACATAGGGAATAGTGATTAAAGCTGGCCCGTACTTTAAATGGTATAAAACAATTAATACAGACTTCGAACAAGTGCACAAATTCAGTTAGTGATTACACCGAAAAATAGAAAAATTAATCAATTCGTTGAACAAATCATATTAGAACAAGTCTTTCGTCTCTTCACTTATTGAACAACCTTCGTGTTTCAGTTTACAGGAGATAACACCTATTATTCTTTCAAACCTAACTCAACATCTGGACACGTTCCCCTGCGAGATAAAAATGTACGCTTTTTTCTTTCCAAAGTTTCAAATCTAGACGTATCTACGTATCTCCTGAATCGCAGCCTCTTCTTTGTTTATAACCACGAAACGCCCCACATTATCGAGTCGCGCTACGAGATAAACTCGCCCTTTCGAGGAGGCTGGCATGGATATTCGCTGCGGCGAAGTGACTCGTTACCTTAAGAGAGTCATTTTCTCTCTCCTCTTTTTTTTCCTCTCTTTCTTTCTCTCCGTCGACTTTTCACCCTCTCGAGTCAGCGAGTCGCGCGCCACCCCTCCATCTCCTCTTCATCCTACTCCTTCTTCGTAGCCGGGAGCGTCGGCATACTCCCTTTCCTGGCACCGTTTTATTTATTATCCGGGGTTATCCCAGCGACAGACTGCGGCCAACTTTCCAGCGCGGCCCGCTGAAGCGGTCCACACGTTATTTGGTGCGTGAACAGCGTATTCATCGCTATTCCTCACTCTCCCTCGCGCGCTCTCTCTCACTCTCGCTCCGGCTTTCATTCAACCTCCTTTCCACCTCTCTCTCTCTCTCTGTCTCTCTCCCCCCCCCACCTGTGTGTATGTGTGTGTGTTTCTCTTGGTTCGACCCAGGGACCCGGTTTTCTCCCACGCGAACTCCTCCGCGTGTCACCAACGGCGCCTTTTGACGGTCCACTAATTGCAAACGTGGATGAAAGACGCGGACACGGATGTTGAATCGTCTACCCCTCTGCCCCCGTTGCACAGAGACTACAGATCTCACTCTATTTCAGATTTTCGACGAGTTACATGGAAGAATTAGTGTCGGTTTACGAGCATTCAACGGTATCGACGGGGTCGCTTGAATGGAATGGCATTCGCGAAGGGTTTGTCGTCGTCGAGGGTGATTCATTTCATCATTTGGAGAACGTTCCACCATGGAAAGATGTAGTAACGAGCAGAGGTTTTTTTTTTTTTTAATAGATGTAGGCTTTACATAAGTGTCTTACGATTTTCTTGTCGTGGGAAGGTATGTTTACTCCGCTCAGGGTTTCAGTCGGTTTGATGAGATTTGAATGGTTCCCTTGGTTTTTTTCTTCCTGTGGAATTCTTGGGGGATTTGTACGGGGTTCTCGTGTAGAATTTAAGTGGGCTTGGTATGTCTGTAATTTTATTAAAATTGGGAGTATGGCCGTTCGGTTTGAATAGATTAATGGAGTTTGTGATGGTTTGACGAACACAATTGTAGGATTTTTAGTTGTACATAGGGTTCGTGTAGAATTTGACTGGATTTAGTGATGTGTATGTCCACAACTTTATTGAAAGTGAGCTTATGAACTGTTTGATGAAGTTTGCAATGGTTTGACGAACACAGTTGTAGAATGTGGAGTGTTATTTACAGGATTGATAATTTCAGGAATTTCAGCTTCAATCTAATTTCCAGTAGTACGATTTAATCTAATTTCTATGCGTTAAGTGAGTTCATTTATCAGTAAAAACCTTCAATTATTTAAGTACGTAATTAAAAATCGTTACATTTACATATATAAGTATAATATCAATTATTATATTTACTAAACTATATTACGCGATGTTTTCCATCAATTTTCGTTTCCTGACTCATCTTTGAGAATTTGAGAATGAAGTGCTACTACTGACTTAAGAATCGACAATAGGCACTCGTTATAAAATGGTCTAGAATACGAGTAGGCTACGGATTCTCGTATTGAAGTTCTTAATCCTCTAGAATCTCTCCAAAATACGGCAGATGCGGTGACTAGAAATTCCTAATAGAATGGTGAAGTGTACCAGGGGATAAATTGTGATCACTATATGGCGTGGAGTGAACGAAACTATTAATATCCCATCGCAAAAGCAGACGCTAGCGGAGCTTGCCAGCGAGTTGAAAGCCTATAACGCACCAGATATTCTGAGGCAGTCCTAATGCGCAAATGCGTACTGATAGTGCACGCTCCCGCGGTAGAGACGAAAGGTGCTCGCATTAAACGTGGAATTGCAATAGATCACGAGTTACAAACCGCGGGAATCTGCATCCGCACCATAGAAACTCGAAACTCGCTGAACGTGTAATATATTCTTTTTTCTTTTTTTCGAAATTGCTCAGCTTCTTCAAAGGAAATTTCAAATCTCGATTTTCGTGCCTAATTTTTAACTATAAATTGCTGATGTTTGAACACTTTTTCTTAGTCTACTTTTTGCAGATCTACAAAATATACCGCATAATATAAAAATTATTTGAACGAATTATAATAAAACATTGTAGGCAAGCTATGGCCAATAACTAGTCCTTGTTTTAGTTAAATTTCTGACAATATCTCGTCTAAATTTTACACACAAAAAAAAAAACGAAAGAAAAATAAGTGTGTCAACCTGTTAAGTGACATATAATTCGAAAATGGAGAAGAAAAGTGTTAATTGAATAGACACAATAGAATCCAGAACTAATTCAACTAATCGAACCGCTACATCGCGTATCAAATCACTTCCCACGATCCGGCACAAGTCACAACTTCGTCCGAGCGTGTGTCACAGCGTATCAAAATCAGTACTCACCGCGGTAGAGAACTTTGTTGAACACGCTGGTTATGATCTGGAGTTCCGAGTTTAATGTCTCGCCGATCTGAAACAGACAGAACAGATTTCTTTCCCAGTATCACACTGTGAAACGACGTTCGAGGTATCGGTTCACGGAGGTTAGAGAAAGGCCAAGTTCCTCACCCTCTCGTCACAAACCATGTGTCCTTCTCTATCCTCACTGGTGTTCATTCTATGCCCTAATACGTTTTCCATCGATTTCCCATGAAAAGGAAAGGGGGGAGGGGAGAGGAGAGTAGAGAAGGTGGGCTCTGTTCGACGTTGCTAAGTGCACCGCATAAAGAGGCGAAGGCGAACAGTCGTTTCGAAACTTCCACACTGGCCGCCATTAAAGGTAACCGTAAAAGCTGGCTAAAACCGACCGGCAACTCTCTAAAGTAACGATAAATAATAAAAGCTCATCTGGGCATCGCGGATGGATCAAGAGTTTCATCGTTTCCGGGCTGATGGAATGGCCTGGTTACTGATCATACGCACCCATAGGTCTTTTTCTCTATCTCTATCTCCATCGTTATATATCTCGTCGTTTTCTCTCTGTTTCACTGTTTTCTACCTTAACAGTCTCGTTACTTGAACTTGGAAACCATCGTGTCTTTACGAGTATCATTGTTGCCACGACGACGTAGACTAGGATGACGACGCTTAGAAATTCATGGCGTTTTACGGGCTATTCGTTATTCAAGGCGGTCGATGACGGAAGAGGTGTTAATATGAGGGAGACGTAGCCGGAAGTTTTGGCGGTTTCGTTGGTTAAATCGGTTCTGGTATGTGTGTACTGTTTTATTTTTATTTTTACACGATCCGCGTTGAAGTAAAAATAACGAAACATCGCAGGGGTTGGACGAAAGAGTTGGCGAGAGAGTTGCTACGAAATTTCGAAAAGTTTGATGTTTTTAAAAAAAATGTATACAAATATAGGGAGGATTAATATAGATTCTATGGGAATCGATGGTTTTATCGTCGACTGACAATAAAAAAAGGAGTGCTTTTCTTTTATATTGTTGAAAAAATGATAAACAGAAATAAAAAGAGGTTTGGAAAATATAGAAAGAATTGTGTAGAATGTGTTCGGGTACAAACGTCTCCAAAATCATATAGCAAATGTTTTTTAACCCTAACACCATGTGATTTGGAAGTTACTTGTGTATTAAGCGTGCAAATTAATTTGGCGCCTTTTTCTACAAATTTCGATGTTTAGTCATAAAATATTAAACACAATTTTAACGTTCAGAATAATTTTTATTATTTTTTATCATCTTTTTCCATTTATCCGGCAACTAAGGAATTATTTCTCTGAGAAAATATGACGGTTCTTAGTCGATAAATTTGTCCAGACTTTTATAAGGGAAATCAGCGAATTAATTTACACATCCGATACATTTTATAACTCTCATTTTATTTGTTTATTGTTACACTATTGCATTATATATATATTTTTACTATTTATACATTCATTAATTTTCTTATAATAATTGTTAATTTCTTTCCTCTCTTATTAAAATGTGAAATTGTAGTGAATTGTAATTTTTCTTCTTGTGTACAGAGAAAAATCTATATTTTATACATCATATTTTATTTTCTTATTGCATCGTTATATTATTAAATTGTTACCAGTCAGTTTCTTTATATTAATCATCGATTCCTGTTTTGCAACATTTGTCAAGAGCAAAATTACAATCAACTGTAATTTCTCTTTGCATAAACGCAGAGAAATCGAGTTATGGAGGATTAATAAAAACTCTATGTTATGTTATCATTTTGATCAATATTATAACTGCAATTTCTTCTTTTTCTTTGTGAAATATAAGAATTAAGACAATTGAAATGACGATTTTATTTAGAATACGTTTTCTCTTTTTCCCTTTCGTTTTTATATTTGACGCTGAGATAGACTAATGATGGAATTAACGTGATAGAAAAGAGGAGAGAATTTTTTTTAAATAATCTTTCAAATAGAAGATGTATATATGTACACCGTGGAGGAAGCGAGTAAATATCCTCACAATATCCGGCGTAATTATCGCGTCTTCATCCGGCAGAGAAAATAGAGGCAAGCTGGATTATTAGCTTCGGAGCTCGATAACTTATTAACTGATAATAAAATTTTCAACTGGTCGTAATAAAGCATAATCAATGGTTACGTTATTGCATTATAACAGGTCGTACGACCAAATAATTTACCACGCGATTATTATGTTTATTTCCTACTATTCTTTGCACGATTTAATATTTGGATGATAAGTAGAGAACTTTATAATTCTTTAAAACTTTATAATTCCCACATTGATATTCATAAAATTTTATAAATTTGTTATATTCTATTCATATATTATTATTACAATTATATAAAATTGACAAATTCGGCAAATAATAATATATCCATCGGTTTATCAAAAACATTATCTGTAGAATATAATTTTAGATAAATTTCCTCAATAAATTATTAAATGGCTGCACTATAATTAATTGTGCTAAGGTAGCATAATCAATTATCTTTTAATTGAAGATTTGAATGAAAGAATTACTAAGATATGCATTGTCAATTTTATTTAATAAAATAAAATTTTTAATTAAAATGCTTGAATTTTATTATGGGACTATACAATTTTATATATTATTTTATAAATTATTTACACCAAACAATTTATAAAATGAATATGTTTAACTAGGGGAGTTACCAAATTTTGAATTTTGTATGAACTATAATTTTAGAACATTAAAAATTGATCTAATTTTATTAATTGAAAGAAAAATTTATATCAGAGATAACAGTAGTATTTTTCGAAAGATCAAATTTAGAAAGATGTTTGCGACCTCGATATTGAATTGACATAAATTTAAAATGCAGAAGCTGAAATATCAATTTAATTTCAGATCGACGTAATTTTTCTATCCATAATAATAAATATAATATCATTTATATATTATTACTATACAATTTTTATATAACAATAATAATGATAATGAACATTGCAATTACAACATCAACACATTAAATTCATTCGTCATCTGGCACGAAAATAATCCGAAAAAGTGCTTTAATTGTATTCAGATAAATGTTCCCACCAGTGTGAACATTATTACTCCAACTTTCATGCACTCGACGTGAAAAACAAGCACGAAATATTCCTCCATCCTCAATTTCATTTTTCCTCCGTTTCAAATAAAAGTGAAAGAAGAAAAAAAACCAGCAAAAAGAGGAAACAGAACCTATAAAACCGCTAACAAGAAAATCACATCGTTCCCAATCCTCATTTCTCAAACCGTGCGCAAACATTCTCCAATAATTCCACCTTCCTCTGCGTTCATTACAACACGCCGTCATAATTTCCATCCCAGGCACCAAGAGGCCAGAACAAACGGCTAAAACTCTAGTCGATAAATCCATCCCGCGAAAACGAGCGTCATGAGTGTCCCGCGAAGGTACACGCGGAACGACCGAGTGAAAATATCCGGGAGCTCATTTAGCCTCTCCGGATTGTTCGAGCGTTGACAGGGAGCACTGCCACCGACTCATTTGGATCTCATCCCTCAGACACCCCGAGGGTATAATCCGTTTGAATTACACCCGTCAACACCGGCTCTCCTATCCCACCGTTGTCCCTTCAGCCACGACACACTTTTACGAGCCATCCACGAACGTCCAGAGATCGAGCACCTGTTAAAGGTTTGGCCCGCGTCGCGGTCGACGCTTTGGGATCCACTACGAAATTCTTCCCTGCCCTGTGGTGACATTTTCGTACGGCCACGTTAATTCAGCAGAAGTTTGTCAGTTGATTTCACTTTATGGGTCACGTTGATTAAACCCGGTGTGCAATTTTGATTATTTCGCACGTTTTAATGGAAAAGTTTTTTAATGGGAATTTCGAGAACGGTGAGAGATCCCGGTTCGAAAGCGTGAGGATGCGAGTTTCGAAAGGTGTTTGTGTGTTTAATATGCGTGGGATTGTTAAGGGAAAGTGTAAACTGTTTTGTGGAAAAGTCGATATCAGTGGAAGGTCTTACGTGGAAAATTTTAACGATGGTGAAAGATTTCTCGTGGAAAATTCGATGGAAGATGATTTTGAGTTCTGAGAACAACTGTTTAGAAGGGAGTTTGTAATTTTAATAAAGGAAATTTGTTAGGGAAAGCGTCCGATTTTTCGTGGAAAATTCGACGATGGCGGTAGATTTCTCGTGGAAAATTCGACAACAATGGAAGATTAGTTTTCCAAGCTGCCATCCTGAAAACTCCAAATAATCTTCCATTGTTGTCGAATTTTCCACGAAAAATCATGTTTGGGATTTTATTATGGGGGTATTCTTTTGAAAAAAGTGTAAACTTTTTCGCGGAAAATTCGTTAACGATTTTCATTTCTGAGAATTCAAACTTTTAAAAATATCTATGAACTTTGCATAATTCTATGCAACTGCAATTTGCATAATTTTTCGGGGAAACTGATTTGTCAGCTTTTCGAGCTCTCACCACAGAGCTTGCAGTTTCTTTTATTACGACGGAATAAATTTTTACCTCGAATTATTAGCATTCTCTTCATCTCAATTTTCAGAAGCATGAAATCGTTACACGACACAAGTTAACAAAATCTCACAAAAAAGAAAGTTTTACTTCAGAGTGAAATCAGATAAAACCAAAGCTCATTAATCTATCGTAATTACAACTTTAAATACATTTCCACAAGTATCATTATGATTTCATCAAAAATATCAAAAAAACCTTTCAACAAAAATTCCCAAAACACTTCTCAAACACGTACAAAATCACAGATTTTTCCATTCAGGAGAAAACATATCGAATATCAAAAAATCTTGCGTAAAAAACAAACCAGCAAAAAGTCACACATTTTATCGTAGTAAATATCATCGTTAACTCTTTCCCTTATGTTAAAAGTATCATATACTTTCACAGATAAGTGATCCACGTGAAGAATCCACGTTTCGTCTCGTCCTTAATGCATCCTAAAGGACACTTTCCCTCGTTCTCGTCTTTTTACTCGCCCCTGTTTCACGGCCGCGCGTTCCATCCGCTAAAGACCGTGAAAAGAGGACGGGAGGTCGTCGGTGGAGGGAGAGGAAAGGAAGACGTGGCCGGCTGGGCTGGCGGAACTTCGAAATTTATTCCGGAAGTAAACGGCGCGGCTCGCGCAAAACCAGGTTCGCGCCGTCAGGAAATCTGCGCCATTAGTCGAGCACGGTTTTCCGCTTGCAGCTTTTCTTCTCTCATCCGGTCTCGCGTCGTTAATTTCGTGGCCAGCTACGAGTGATTTTGGGTAATGATTTGGAAACGATCCGGTGCGCGGGCATTTTTGTGTCATTAGCGGCCCTGTAGAAAAGCCGACACGCTCGGGAAAATTACGCGAAGAACACCGCTTTGGTTTTTGATGAGTGGCCGTTGCTTGTGATGGATGCTAATGAACGGCTGTAATTCTCGGAGAGCGTTTTGAGTAATGGTTTAGCGGTTTTATAATGCTAACGGAATTCGTAGGACTGTGAGAGGTGAAAACTCTTACGAACTGATTGATTTCCTAATCTTTTTTCCTTCTTTTCACGGTGGAATAAATAAGAGAAATCGAAGAGGAATTAGAGTGGACGATTAAATTGTTATTTTTCTGTTACTACGCTTTCTTTTATTACAACTGAACTGCTGATTTTTGTGCAAATTTCTATCTTTGAGAATGTAGTAAGAAATGTAGAATTTTCATGGACAATTATCTCACGTATCGAATATTACAAAAAGCACTGTAATTCAGATAACAATTTTGCACGCCTAAATTTCTTACAAATACATAAAAATCCACAATCTGATTATAATTTAAATAATAGTAAAATATATATTTTTTTCCTTAACACATATTTAGATAATTTGACTGCATATTTTGATAGCTTCGTTTCGCTAAAAAAAAAAGGGAAAGAAAAATTTGAATTTTGTTCTGGTTTGAATACAATTTGGTTTACAAGTAGATTACCGGAAGTGCAACGTGTACCAAAGTGATCTGCCTGTTTCATAGTAGTTCAGCAAATTTCGTGTAACCATTAATGATTCTGAAATTATATATCAGCCACTGATTTAAATAATTATAATATTGAGCTAATAAATTAAACAATAATAGATACTGTTTATGATAATTGTACAAGAATGTTATTAAATCACTGATTCTATCGTCTATTATTACATGACACTATTGGAAACTGTAAAATTGAAATATTTGCAAAATGTACGGTTCCATACTTTATAATTTGTTCGAATTCTATTATAACTACTTCTTTCTTATTTTTGCAATTATCGCAAACATCGAGCACTGGTTGATATATTCTATTCTACAACTCGTCCGAATAAACATCCGTACAAACTTTCCTCTATATGTGTGATACAGCATTTGCACCGGAAGTCATCTGAACAGTGTAGTTTTGGATTTAATTAACTGGACGATTAAGCACAGACAATAGATATTCGCAGCAGAGTTGGCCAAGCTTGAATACGGAGATTAACAAAAATAGAAATATCATTCGTGGAAATTTGCATAACTATAAGGAATCCTCTTATAAAAATGAAAAAAGAATGACAGAAATCAGATATTTTACAACCAAGCACCTCAAAACGCTTTTCAAGAATTCGTCATATTCAGAACTTCAGATTTCTATCTCACAGAAATAGACCTTTTTTTTTTAGGAAAAAATGTGTGAGTGTGAATGATTTTTATTATCTTTAACAAATACAATTTTTAATCGAGATATTGTGTCTTCAACAATTTTATCACATTAAAAACCATTTTTCACGAGTTTGAAAACCTTGCAGTGTACGTATTTATTTGAATACGAATAAATAAGACAGAAAATAGAGGGATTTAAAAAGAAATAGCGTCCTTGATCCACTTTAATTTCTAAATTTGCATAAAAATCAGAAAATCGATTTGCCGTTTACTCATCTACTTACGTGAATAAAAACACAAAAAAAGAAATCTCGGTTGAAAAAAGAAAATTGTCGAAGTGTTAACTTCGACGCTTAAAAACCACAACTCAATAAATAAATTTTTCTACAATAATTGAACTAGAAAAGCACATTTCAGTGTGACATCTTCGTACTAGCAATGTTTCTGTGAAAAAGAAAGAAGTTCACAGAGCAACGTACAAAACACTGGTACAACAAATTTGAGAACAATGGAACTTATTCTAAAATCGTTAGAAAAGGAACCCCGTCTTGGTTGAAGGATGAAACAGCCATAATGATCAGGAAAATAGGATAGAAAGCTCGAGCTTGAAACAAGTCGATGTTTCAATAAACAGTCGGAGCGAAGGAGGCCGATTCTGTTGAACTATCGTGCCAGAAATCAGAAGCATAAATGCTTGTTTCCCGGTGTTTGTGGCCTCAGAACCGTGGGCTTTCTAGTTTCTTCTAGCGGAACGACGCTTTCAGAATGAGAGAAAGAGAAGCGAGGATCGTCGAGCCAAGAGAAAATGTTAGGGTACAAGAGCGAGGTGGAACGAAGCTGGTGAAAGCAGAACGTTTCCTTCGAAACTTTGGAATTTATTCTCGGAACAAACGCCGCACAGCCGCGGAAAACCAGCTGGGTGTTCGTCTGCGAGACTTCGAAATAATTGTTTCGCAATAAGAATGTCGCGAGCGAAATCTTCCACCCTTTCTTTGATCCATTCCTCCTTTCTTTCCACTATACTGGAGGAAATGTACTAAATATGTGCCATCATTTTCGTTTCAGGGTTTATTGTCAAACCTGTTGATGATTTCTAAGATATAACACCCTAGTACATATGAATAACATACTTATTAAAATTACTATATTATATAAAAAAGAATACCGAATTAATTTGTACATCAGATACATTTTGTAACTCTCATTTTATTCATTTTCTGTTAGACTATTGCAATATATTTTTGTACCATCACATTATTCATTTTCTCGTAATAATTATGAATTCTTTTTTTGCTTATTACAGTGCAAAGTTGCGATCAATTGCAATTCTTCTCACGAACAGAGAAAAATCAAATTACAGAGGGTTAATAGATTATTACTGAAAGGAATGAAACGATCTTATCTGAGAAATGTTTTAAAATGGCGGAATAAGAGGAATGGAAATAATAGAATGAAGCATTTAACATAATTTAATAATTTAACTGGCTCATAGTTAGTCTATATCCTCTACTGTCTTTCTATTTATGGATTTCAACCCTTTGAAACAAAAAGAAAGATATCTGATTGGTTCAGATAAGTGTTAAAACAAATTCCCTTATTCGAAGTTAGGTTAGGTGAGTTTCTCTTATTCGAATCGAAAGAATATTCTTGATCATTTCTCGCCGAGCTTACCACGCTATTTCGAGTAACTCTTTTGTAAAGATGGAATTTATAACTTTTGCAATTTCCTCAGGTATGATTGTCGAGGTAATTATGATGGAATAATTATCTCGATCGAAGGGACACGGGTAAACACGCAATCCTTAGCTTGGAAACTCGCTTTGGAACGAATTTCGAAGTTTCATGGAATGAAAACTATACCTCGTCCTCGTGCAGACTTCTATGGTCTATCAGGCTTGTTTTTCATTCTCTTTAATCTTTGCTCTTTCGATTCTAATGGGAATTCTTGTTTTCCTCGTTTCATCGACTAATTAGAACAAGATTAAGACGAAATTAATTAGATTAAGACGAAGCTCGTTTGGCTGTTGATGAAACTTAACGATTTCTATTCTACTTTTCAACTGATGATTCTATTCTACTTTTATTTTTTTTTCTAATCTATTGCAAACAATCTCTACGTGTTACTATTTTTTATACACATATGTGTCTCATATATATTCATTTATATATGTACATAGTGACAGAGGGAAAATGTTTGCTACATAATTGATAAGAAATATTTTTTCTTTTCCTCTTTTCATTTTTTTTTTAATTTATAAGTTAGGTTTAAATTTTAAGTTTCTTATTCGTGCAATTATTTATTTACGTTCGTTGTAAGTATATTTTACACGTAAGTATTCTCCAGACAAATGTGTGGTCTCATATATATTCATTTATATATGTATATAAAGGCAGAGGGAAGACGTTTGTTACAAAATTGACGAGAAACAGATGGAACATACGCTTTGTTCAACAGCGTAAACACTTTCGTTGTATGATCAACATATGAAACTGTAGAATATAAATGAATAACCACGACAAGCAGGAAAATATGAAATTTCATGTAAATTTTCTTTGTACTAGATCTACTCTAAACAATGACAAGGTATTATTCATACGAGGCATTGTTTAAATAAGGTATTTCAAATAGTGAACAACGAACAGTGAAATATACAGTTTTATCATCCATCGTATTCACCTAACTTAGCACCAACAGATTTTCACTTATTTCGTTCTTTGCAAAATTCGCTTAATTGAAAAAATTCTTAAAAGCCTACGAAATGCCTGTTTCAAGAATTTTCGCTGAAAAGGATGATAAATTCTTTGAGGATGGTATCATAAGATAGCAAAACGTCATAGATCAATATAGTTTTTTTCCTATATTACAAAAAAAAAAGGGAAAAAAGGAAAAAAGAGGATCGTTGTCTCTTACCAAAAATTTCGAAATCACTTTTTACCTAATCCAATACTTGGAAAATTCTATGCACCAATCATTCCGAGGGAAATAATTTTCGCTTACCTGGACCATTAACGAAATCGCGACCAGCCCTTGACTCTTGTGTTGCGCCTCGCTCATATTGTGATACAGTTCTGCGTTGAAGCCGTACACTTGTATCTGTAACACACAGAGGCAGGAAGAATGTCAGAAAGTGGGATTTATTTGGCTCGCGTAATCGCGACGCGTAACTCGTCGTCGTCGTCTTCGTATTTCCACGGTCCGCAATTATGCCGACAAATTTCGCGTTAGCACGAACCAGCGTTAACAACGAACGGATCGTGGCCGCTTTGTGGCCCGACGATACACCTGGCACATAGAAAACACTCGCCACGAGATCGTCTTGCCGAAATTGCGCCGCTTCGTTTCGTGCGTGTTGTTGTTCCGCCGCTTTCGAATGAATTAATCCCCGAAAGATTTCAAAGGGACTCCCTCATCTGCTCACCTTCCCCTCCTGCCGTCCTCCTGATCCTGTACATCACGAGAATTAATCCTTCGTGCACAGGTATAGTTCATGCCTTTGCAACGACGCGATTGTTTCACCTCCTGATTCTATTCATCGGGGTGAATGCACGCGGCCTTTAATTTTCAAATCGTTTCGTAGACATACAGCGTTGGTTAAATGGAAGAGAGAATTTCTTTCGGGTGAATTTAACGCTCCGTGGTTTCTTTATCTTCAGCTATCAAAAGTGTTGGAATAGCGGTGATGGAACTGTTAAAGTGTTAGTGAAAGTACTTTCAGTTTAGTGTGTTTATGTTTGTGAGGATACTTTGACTTCAGTGATGGAATGCTTAAGTGTTACTGAGAATACTTTGAGGATAGTGAAGGAATGAGTTTAGTGATGGAATGATCTAGCTTTTGTAATGATCTCTCAAGTTCAGTGATGGAATGTTTCAGTGATTGTGTGAGTGCTTTGAGTTTAGCAATGGAATGATTAAGTACTACTTGTTAGAATACTTTGAGTTTAGTGATGTAATAATTAGGTGATTGTGATGCCCTTTAGAGTTTAATAATGGAATGTTTCAGTCTTTGCAAGTATAACTTTAAGTTCAGCGATAGATGTTTAAATGTTTCTGAAAGTACTTTAAGTTTAACGGTGAAATAATTAAGTGTTTCTGATAATTATGCGAGTTTAGTGATGGAATGTTCCAGTCTTTTGAATTTATTGATGGAATTTTTGTTGAAAGTATAATACTTTGAGTTTAGTGATGGAATGTTTTAGTGTTTGCAATGCTCATTCAAATCCTCCTTAGCCAATTCCAGAATTCGATTTTTACATTTCCGGAATGTAAGATAGTGTACTGTATCAATGTAAAATACCGTATTATAAGAACTATCAAATAATTTTTCACGAAAATTCATTTGGATTATTAGTTCCCCAACAACCCATACAAATATGTGACAAACTTCACCAATCGTATTGCTTCGACTGAATTAACCGCAGATCGCCCATTAATTCTCAAACCAGCTGAAGCGTTTCGATCAGTTCCATAACTATTCACGTTTCATTCGGTGAAACGATTCCACGTTAATAATTTCTACGGTATTTGATTCGCACCTTGAAGCATCGAGTGCATCGAATATTTCGATATTTCCTCCAAGTATCGCATTTTATCCTAAGTGGAAAACAACCGTTCAGAGTATTTCGACATCGTGTCGTTCGATAATAAAGAACATTCTTGAGGTTATCCGGTTGGTTGATACTCTTTGTCCACGACATACCGAGTCACTTTATTAAGTGTCGTTATTTCGATAAAACAGCGACCCTTCTTTGCGTCATAGACATATTTTTCTTTTTTATTTTTCCCTATCCGGTAAACACCAGATCGATAAGGAATTCCTCCATGCATTTCTGATACTCGCCCGTGTTTTTTTCATCGTCCCTCGTAAAACGAAAGGAAGTCGATCGACCTCGATGCTGTTCTTTTTGCCGGGGCAAATTCGCGGCAACGAGATTAAGAAATCTCTCGATAAAACCTAGCCAGGCAAAAGAAGGATCGCCTCGTAATTTCGAATAATCGACAAAATACTCGTCGGCGTGCTCTGGGATACTCGTTCCTCGAGAGTGCAGAATTTTTGTACTATTTAAAAAGGGAAGAGAAGAGGAAAGTCCTTCCCTCTCATAGTTCAATATTAACTTAGCGATTACAAGTTCGGAAGTAGGTAACGGTGAATTTTATTACCTCTGTTTCTGTTTCTTCTTTTTGCGAATTTTACGGGAATACTACAATCAAGAGAGTTGCAAGTAATACTTGATAATTCTTTGTACATTTTACGACGAAGTGTATTACAAGGAACAAGGGGAAAATAGTGGACCATGGTTTTCCACATTTTACGTGAATTTTGTCAGCAAGATTGGAAGTAAAAATCCGAAGTAATTGATAAATTTTTTGGAAGTTTTATTGAGATTTTCTATTCGGGAGAGTTGCAAGGGATATTCTGAAGGTAATTTATAAATTCTTTCCCAAGTTTACATAATGCTCGCGATGATAAACTGGAAAGTATGGTAAACTGTTGCAAAGATAATAGCATCTAGAAATAATCCACGATTTCCTTCTTAATTTATTTATACAAAATTCTACCATCAGAATATTTACGAATATTGTTTAGAAATATACTGTCAGATTTATAGAAATTTTGCTAAAACTCATACTCGAAAGTAATTATCTATTATTTACAAATCCTGATACTTTATAATTCTGATCCTGATTTTTAATTATTTACAGGAAAATTTTAAAAACTTCCAAGTAGTTTCACAGAAATAACAATCGAATTTTTCGCGATACTTATACAAATTTCCAATCCAGGAACAATCACTAACTCCTTTCAAACTCTACAGAAAACTCTAAAGAAAACTTATTCTCTTATATTCAATAGAAAAATTTACAAAATTAATTATTCACCCTTTCGTTTCTTTGATTTCTTTATTATTGTGTCAAATTAAAACCGAAAGACATATTAACACATTGCTATCGAGACAAACTGATGCAGTTTGATAATATTTGAGAAAAGAGCTTCAGTTTTAAATGATAATTACAAAATTTAAAAGAGAAACAAAGAAATAAAGGATAAATGAAGGAATGACTAAAATATTTCAATATTTATTGAAAACCTTTTCAAAATTTGTTTTACAATTACACTTAAATACGATATAAAAACTGATACATAAAAAAAAAATGTTTAGAAACATTATTATTTATTAGAAATAATTCTAGAATTATTTTAATTCTTTTCATACTCGTTTGTTAATTTACCTACTCTCACATTGAACAATAAAAATAACTTCAGAGAATTGAAAACATTTTTCTTTCAATTATTCTGAGAATGTTTTACTCTGAAAATAAACCGTCGAATTCTTATCGTCAAAATGTCTGCAAGCCTCTCGCAATAGTGTGGCGCGAAAGAAAATGGGATGGACGAGCGTTCTGCAGCTATCGTCTATCTTCTAGCAATTCCCTTTGTTGTTTTTCCTAAATCGCATCTCAAAGGCGTCCTCAATCACGCTCAGGGGCTGTTTCGAGCACCTACGATCCGCCGTTTGGTCGTTCCTTTCACGTCGACGTTAAGGTCGAAACGGATATTCGACGATCGTGTAAATTACAGTTGTAAATTCACCGTCGCGACGAACAACTGCCGCGTCTCTTTAAATCCCATCCCTGCTTTTCCCCTGTTTTACCTTCAAGAGCCAGCCGCTACCATTCGTCGTCATAAATTTCGCCTGGTCTCTCGAAGTGGGCCGATTTGTTTCATTGTCTCGCTCCTACCTTTACAGCTGTGCTCATTGGTGACGTAAATTGTCGATTAGAATGTCTTTCTCTTTGCTGTTCCCTTTTTTCTTTATCTGTAATTTTTTATTTTTGGAGAATATTTTTTCCCTTTCAGCTTTGAACGTCGAACACTTCCTCGCGGATTGTATTATAAATAATACATAGGAAGAAGATTGGTTATTTAGAATAGGAGAGGAGGTTGATATCAAAACATGAGATTTTCTGTTCCTTTTTTCCCTCTTTTCTTCCTGTTATAATGAAAGAAATCTCATTGGAGATAATAGTACGGCTTGCACTAGGATGCCGGGCAATCTATTCGAAGACACGTACTACGCTTTCTATTCTTTGCTTGTTTCTTCTTCCGTGCTGTTTGTTCCTTGTTCGTCGACAAGTTTTATCCTTCCTCTACTTTTCCATTTATAATTTAGAGGATATCTTCTTGATAGAATGTAGTAAAACGGATCGAGAGAACTAGAGGATTTGATTACAACTCTCCCATTCTTCTTCGGTTAATTTTTTCTGTAATTTTCTTGTACTCGTAGTCAAGGAAAGTTTCTTTTAAAAGTACAATAGAAGAGATCAAAAGATTTAGAAAATTTGAAAAACTAAGGCATAGTACTCCAACTGTTCTGTTCTCTATCAACAGAATTAAAAATCTGTATAAATCTCGTTGAAAAGTGTGCAATAAACGAAGCCTACAAAATTCCAGAATTTTTCTTAACAATCAATGTATATCATCATTTCAAATGTACCAACGTGTGTTAATTATTTGTCCAAGATTGCATGCTTTCCATTTCTTCATATTTTTCAGATTACCATATCTCCATATGGGTTCGACAATGATTTTATAGCCGAAGTTTGTTTTGCATACCAAGTTCGGAGGGTCTATTTGTTAGCCATTCGATGGATCTTTCTACAGTCGTACTACGCGATTATTTTTCAGCAGAAACGACTGCAGCGAAAGGGTTAAAGCACGATGCAATCAACTGCTTCACCACTTGGACTTGAATTACCCAGGCACCTAATTCAAGGGTAGTTATTGCAACCTCGCCGCTTCCGAGTGACACGTTCGAACGAAACGACAGAGAAAGAGAAAGAAGAGAAGGAGAAAGACAGAAAGAGAGAGAGAGAGAGAGAAACGAGGAAGAGATAGAGAGTTTTCGAGATAAAGAGAGTGAAGAGAAAGGGACAGAGAGCCGGAGAAAAATCAAAGGCTGACTTTTAACCACCATTCCGGCTTTTCTTCGAGTTTAGCTCAGGTAGCAGTGTGCTTGTCTCTTTCTCTTGGTAATGGCATTGCCGCGGCACTTCCGTCGGTGCTTCAGCCTCGTTGAAATGCCTACGACGCGACGAGTCGTGGCTCAAAGACGTCGCGAATGCTGTTGCAACACGGTGAACGACTTTAGTGGGACGAACATCGACGATTCGACACAGCCAGAAAGGGGAAAGACGCGGAAAGGAGAAGGTAGATTGCCGAGGATGAGCGTAAATCCAGTGCGCCTGATCAAAGTACGAGGCGGTACTACTTGGAAAAGGGGAGAAGATTCCCCGCATCCTACACGGTTTTCCCTCCTCTTGCACCTTTACCTTCTCTCTCGTCCTTCTTCTTCTAACCCACTCCTTTTTCCACCCATTTCGAATTATCCTTCCGTTTTTCCGCGCGCCATTCGAGCGAAACGCAAGTAGGAAATGCAGACTTTTCTGCCCGTCCGAGTCTCGTCGCCGCGAGATGGATGGAAAATTAAGTGTATGGCGTGTGCTCGGCCTAGCGTGTTGCTTTACGTAATGTTGATGTAAATATTCAAATATTTCTTTCCTCTTCCTCTTTCTCTCCCTCTTTTACCTTTTCCGGGGAGGTTCCTGTGTGTTTTCTTTCTTTCCTTTATTTTTTTCTTCTTTCTTTTCTTTTTCGACTGGCTTAGGTGAAACGATAAAATCGTCTCGAGAATGTTAGAGAGGAGGAAGTTTCATTTCTCGAGTGCACGGTTTATCTTTCTCCGGTTTGATCAGGAGATCTTGAATCGGCACGGTTTTAAATGGCACTTCGGGGTGAATTGATTCGGTGAAATTTTGCTTTTGATAGGAAAATCGATCGTGTACTATTTCTGCACTATTTGTAACGCTAAAACTGCTAGTATTAGATATATAGCTAATTCAATTTGACAGATATTTGGAAAATGTGCTTTTATGTAGAGTGTAAAAGAAATTCAAATTAAAAATAATTAATAACAATATTTAATGTAATAAATCATTTATTTTTAACTAGGAAATGTATAAAAACGTATATTTTACTTGATGTATTTACTATTACAACAATTTTTTTTATGATCTGCCTACAGAACGCATTTTATTTCCACAAACACAATTTTTGAATTCAAAACAAGTTGAATTCCTTTTGTTTTCGTTGCAGAATCCAATTTGATAAAATCTGTATGTATCAGAAATCTTTTTCGAATTTCTTGAATTGCAATTCTGTTGCTATGTACAAATTTTTCAACGACGAATAAATATCAAAAGTTTCCAGATAAACAATGCTAAATATTTGTACAAATGAATGAAAAAATATTGATGTATATCTTTTAGTTTAAAACCGGTTTTGCAACACATTTTATCGATCCGTCATTTTGAAAACAATGAAATATGTACTAATGGTAAAAAGTGTATCTATCGTTCGATGCCATAAACAAAGTTACTATAACAAAATTGAGAACGATAAGAAACTATTGAATTTCTGATTTTCGAAGAAATCTCTTCGAATTACTGAAGAATTTTTACATTTTTAAAGATAATTCGTACATCGAGTCCGCGTAAGTAGTATAAGACAGTATATGGTCAGACACGTTCCTAACTGAACGTACAGACACCTTCGTTGTTCCTCGCTTGTACATTCAGTACGACAGATGTTTCAAGAGTTGTTTAAACAATTCCAATCGGGAAATATTACCGAAATAAAATTCCAACGATTCCAGGCATTTATTGAAAACAGTCAGTTTTTGAATACATAACAGTCCGCTCGCGGGATTTTCGATACTAATAAAACAATTTCGCGTTTCGCTCGATTGAAAATCTACATTTTATAACGGCACACCGCGGAAACAAATGATTCCGGACGTATGGCGAAACCGGTGTCCGAAAAAGAAAAAAAAGATAGAAAAATATGTTCGCCAACGTCAATTACGAACGCTGATGAGAATAGAGAGGGAGAAAGGGGTGGTGCAGGACAAAGGAAGGAAGGAAGTTACGCAGGATGCAATCGCATATACCAACGCGAGGAACTTAATTAAAAAAACATGTTTTTACCGATGGCATTTCACGATTTTGTTGTACCGCGGCCATATCTCGTTGAACGGTGAACAGAGAGAGAGAAAAAAAAACGAGAAAAATTACGACAACCAATGATCGAGACAAATTGAATCTGGCCGGTTGCAAATTGCATTTTATAATTTTCACGGTTTCGTTCCGTTGGAACGATCGGGCGGCGCCGAAAAGTGCGACGCGCGAAGCAGAGGCGCAGAAAGAGGAGGAGAGTTCACGGTCGTGTGTGTCGATTTAATTAAATTTTAGGTACACCGTGTAATCGAATCCTAGTACAACTGCGATTACGAAAGTCGTTCTATGTTTAATGCGCCTGCAGGGAAACAGTAAATGCAATTTAGGAACGTCCTGCGGCGCGGCTAATTTATTGATATCGAGCGCAGCCGCGTAATTTTACGCCGGCGCTAATAATGTACAATAAAATTTTCACGAACCGTATCGTCCAACGGAACGAGCAAAAATGACGAAGAGCGAGAGAGAGAACGAAGGTATTTCGCGTTTTATAAGGGAGATGTTCGTTCGATACGTTCGAATACGATCGTTCAATGAAAATTCGGTGAATTCAATTACTTAATTGGTCGATGTAAGTGAATAGTGAAACCGTTTTGGGAAATTAGCATAAAATCCCAGGGAAGTTGGATATTTTAGGATACACTTTCGTTCTGTGTCCAATTTTTTTCTATTCTTTTCCTTTTCTCGTGTGAAGGGAATCTGATATTAAGGTGGAAATATTTTCAAGTATTTTTATCTGTTTATTGTGACGCAAATCGTAGAATTTAAATTTTTAAGTAGTAATATGCTGAATTGCACTTTTCTGTAAATTATGTTGAAATTTAAGGTTGTACAATTTCTAGGAATTTTTAAAAAACTTAGAAAATTGGTGTCAAAAGCATACTTCATACATTAATAGGAAGTTATATATATATTAGAAGAAAAATCACGTGTACTGCTTTAACCTACAACTTTTTCGTCTATGTACTATAGCACAGATCATGAAACAATTTGGAGTTTGAGCAGTATTTTGATTAACTGTTCTCTGTAAATCAGATAGCATTTTAATCATTATAAATTCTGTAAAAAAAATATATATATATATCACAGCAGAAAAATTACGAATCGTACCTTAACACTTTTGTCTATATACTGTAACATAAATTATGAAACAATTTGGTTTTTAAGTACCTAAATCAAGTTCAATTGTTTCTGTTTGTAATTCAGCTTGTACTTTAACGTTATACGACTTCCAAGAATTTATATAAAACTTGGAGATACAGTGTCACAAAGCTACCCTCCCAATTCCACAAAAATCTATATATCACAGTATAAAAATCACGAGACGCTTAGACCTCTCAACAAGTTTCCCTTTCCCTGTCAAACTGTATACACACAAAAATCCCGGATAAAACTTCCCAACACTCTAATCCTAACACTCCTTCCAACAAATCATGCTCCCTCCAAAAACATCGAAACGAGAGAGAGAGAGAAAAAAAAAAACAAAGTGGCAAACTCTCAAACATCTCTAATACCCGTCAAAGAACACCCAATACTCAGGAAAGATTTAAACCCCGCCTCGAGTTCAAAGATCGATAGAAGAAGCTACATACCGTTTACACCCCTTTTCTCGTGCATCGGTAGCCACGACAGAAAGGAACGGCGTGAAAGAGGGAAAAGAGCGGTAGCTGTTTTTCCGGCGGCTCGTTAGATCGATCGAGTTCGCCACGGTCCACTAGCTGACATCGAGATTCGTTATCGTCTCGGGCCACAGGATCTCGCAGAATCGAAAAAGAGGGTGGGGATATGGGAGGAGGATCGTTGTCTGAAGATCCACCGCCCTGTCCCGGAAATTCAGGATTCAGCCCGACTACGCGACTACCGTCACAAACACAGACATACATACTCTTCCGAGTGTCTTCGCTCTACGAACCGTCAGTTGGATCTTCTCTCTTCGTGGCAACCGTATTTTACCCTCTTACCACCACTACCACCTCCTGTAGCCTATACCCTGTGTGGCACCCTATCCTTGTGCTTTGGTCGCTACTTTGCCGCCACTACAGCATAATCACCGGGCTGAAACACCGTTAGAAATCCGCAAGCGCAGCGAGTGCTACGTATTAGGCCGCTTTAAACACTTCTGTCGATCGCTTTGAAGGGTAGAAATGCTCCAGGAGCGAGTGCTTACATATGTACATGCCATCCACCGTTCTCGATTGGTCCTCGAGTGCTTTGCAAAGGGCTGCCTCAGCGATTTTCTTCGTGGCGACGATGTCGTTGACAGAGAGAGGGAGAGTGAGTAAGTGAGTGAGTGGATAAGTGAGAGAGAGAATGAGTAAGTGAGTGAGTGAATGAGTGAGTGAGTGAGTGAGAGAGAGTGTGAGTAACTGAGTGTGTGAGTGAGTGAATCAGAGTGAGAGAGAAAGAGTGAGTGAGTGAGTGAGTGAGTGAGTGAGTGATTGAGAAAGTGAGTGAGTCACAGTGAGAGAAAGAGAGAGAGAGAGAGAGAGAGAGAGAGAGAGAGAGAGAGGATGATGGGGCATTTCGTATGAGCTTTTCGTGTCTTGTTTCCTGGAGCGTGGGAATAATGCTCATCTGGAAATTTAATTTTGAAATTTAAAGGCTCTAGCGAATTGTCAATTGTTATCACTCTTGAAACTCTATTTTGGTGTTTTTGCTTTTGGAGAGAAGTGTCGATGATAAGTGAATTTATTGCAAGGTATTGTAGAATCATATTATGGTGTTTTGCGTAATGGCAAGGGGCACATCCCTCGCGTAGTGACTTGAGATCACGCCATGAGTTATGGCACAGTGACCTGGATCGCAACATGCTCTGTTATGTAGTGTTTTGGATTACGCCATGAGTTATGGTGCATTGATATGGGTCACTTCACGAGATGTGATGCTATGGAGTTGGGTTACTGGAATTTTACGCGGCAATCTAGGGGAACTTATTGTGAACTATGGTGTAATAAAATGCATTTCGATCGTACTGTGAATTACGATGAAGGGTATACACGTACTTTATATAGAATGAATTTTTATGTATAAAACAGGTTATGGAATAGCCGTAATACATGGTTTACCACGTGAAAAACAACTGTTACATTCAACAATTTTTCTGTTGTAACGAGTGTAGTGTTTCACATTAAAAAATTCCATAGATAATAGAGAACTCTTCAAGGTGCTATAAAAAATGTGGTCGATTTATTCCCCACCCGTAAAAACAACAACTTCGACGCTATTCTAAAATTGCTTGGTCACCGCAACGAGGTTCGCGGAAATTCCCCATGGAAATTCGCGTCGACCTGCTGTTCGAAGGATAATTCGTGCGTTAGAGACGGTGGAGGGGCGCATCACGACGTTTCTGCGGCCTATGGGCATGTCATCAGGATTTCTGGCACAATGCTGTATTCCAGCGTGATAGATATACAGCTGTAATCCCACGCGCGCGCGCGCGCGCCCTCTTCCTCCTCATCCTCCATCTCTCTGGCTATATTAACTCACGAGTGCTGTGTGCACCGGCAGCTCCACTCGTGTATACCACCCTATGCATCTACCGGGGTCGCGACAATACACGCCTGGCTCGAGGATGCGCGTGCATTAATATGTAGATGCGCGTGTATGTGCGCCCCTTGGGATTTCGACATTCGTATGTAGATGCACGCGAGCAAATCCAGGTTCTATTTGAGTAAAGTAAGAACTTGCCTTGTTACATTCATGCGTAGGATCGACTCATATGTGGGAAGTGTTGATTAAAGGTTGAAGTTTGACGATGTTTGTGAGGTAGCGCAAAATGACGTAATGTAGGACCTGAGAAAAAATATGAGGGATCCAACAGGCTTTGAAATTCGCGTGTATGTACAAACTTTAGGATTTCAACATTCATACATTGATACACATGAGCAAACTTAGGCTCTATTTAAGAAAAAGTAAGAATTAGCCTGTTACATTAAGTCACATGTGGGAAGTGCTGATGAAAGGTTGAAGTTTGACGATGTTTGTGTAACGTAGAACCTAAGGAATAATGTGAGGGATCTAACAGGCTTCGAACTGGACGTGTATGTGCAAACTTTAGGATTTCAACATTCATACATTGATACACCTGAGCAAACTTAGGCTCTATTTAAGAAAAAGTAAGAACTAGTCTGTTACATTGGAGTTTGACGATGTTTGTGAGTTAGTATAGAATAATGTAATGCAGAAGTCGAGGAAAAGTGTGAGAGACTTAACGGAAATCTCTTTCAAGTATTTTTTCCTCGTACTCCTATGAGTTTTACATGGTGGTTACGATTCTTCAGTGACTAAGTAAATAATACTATAATAAATAAATTTAAGTTATCGGTAACATAGTAAATCGTAAGCTAATCAACCATTTCTTTAAAATGTGACGACTTTCTGCATTACGAAACAGGAGAAAGGCGGAGTACTTTAAACTACCTTAAGAGAATTTCTATTAAAGAAAAATAAAGATTGTTTACGACAGCAGCTTGCCGTAAAGCTTAATCGAATCAGACGCTTCGTTACACCGAGCACAATCCAAACCAATGAAATTCACAGAAACAACAACTTTTCATTCTCGTCGAGTCAAGTAGCGGGAAGTTACGGCACAAAGAGCCCTTCAAAAGAAGCCATACGGTAAACTGTTTCGATGAAGGAACTCGTTAAACAACGATTCAACCGAGAAACGCGAAGGCGTCGATTCATTAGTCGATTTCTCCCCGACGGACTTCTTCAAAAAGAAAAAAAGAAGCGGAATAAGGAGAAGTAAAAGAAAAGGAAGAGGAAGAAGAAGGAGAAGAGGAAGCAAAGAAAGAAGGAGAGGGTGGAGGGGAAAAAAAAATAAGAAGAATTCTCAAGGACCGACAATTCAACGGAAGTTCGTTTTCCGCAAGTTCAGCGTAAACTGGCTTGGTTTGCGTCTGCTTCAAGGAAAAAATCGAGGCGTTCTCGAGTTGACGGCCTTTTAACACCGGCCGGAAGTAAGAGTGCCACTCCTGACAACAGACAATTGCAACGCGACGAGAGTCGTTCAACTATAAACGACCACTACAATTACGAGGAACGCGCGCTACGCTCTCTCGACTGGTTAACGTTCTGCGCGGAATAATTAAGCAAATTTGCGCCGCCGTTTCTGATTTAACTTCTACGCCGGTCGCACGTTGGTGAATTTGTCCGTAGTACTCTACTCTCTTCACCCTCTCTCTCACACATACACCCTCTCTTACTCTTTCTCTTGTGTCGCACGAGAAGAATCCAGAGGAAATGGTGCTGAAACACGTGGTTCCACGAGCGCACAAATACTGGACTAATGAGACGAGTTTGTAAACGACGTCGAAACAATCGATAACAAGGTGACAATGTGTTGCTTTACGTGTGCAGTATAATTATGGTAAAAATACTGTTTTCATAGAGTGATAATAGTAAGGAAAGTGAATCGAAACGTCGAATAGTTGAACTGTTCGAATAATTCGGATAATTCCAATATGAATTATTTGTTCGGATAATTTTCAATATGAATTCTTTACTAGGGTAATTTTCAACAAGTATTCTTTATTCAGAAAATTCAAATAATTTAGATAATATCCGATACGAATTTTTTAATTTGGATAATTCGAGTAATTCAGACGATTTCGAATACGAACTTTTTATTCGTATAATTTTCAATATGGATTCTTTATTTGAGTAATTCGAATAGTTCGGATAATTTCCAATACGAATGCTTCATTCGGATAATTCATATATTCGAAGTGTTTCAAGTTCAAATGGCACCGAATATCCGGATTTTCGTCACAGTCCTAGTTTGTACCTTTATTTCACCATTCAATGCAGAGAACTTGTACAATTTATTCGTACCAGTTGAAATTGTGTAACAATATCGTTGAAACATTTCTGAAATAAAGGTACTGTTGTTTTCGTTAAAAAAAAAAAGAAAAAAGCAGATTTTCACTTGCCCATCAGAATACCTGACACGTATTCTACCGTACTCTGCAACGCATAAAAGCATTTTCCTTTTAATCAAGAAAATACGGTGAATATAAATCTTCGAACAAGTTTACATTCAACTTGTCGATTCAACGATAGTGACTTCGCAATTCGACGTTCCAATGTTTTTTAAATTATAGTTATACACCACAGTGTGATTAAAATCCGATTGCACGATTTTTCAAGTAACTACACGATACTCGACTACTTTCAACAATCCCTAACGCTTACGTTATTATCCCACCGATTTGCATTGGAAAGATTTAATCGCGAAGTTAAATTACATACTACAAGAGGAGAGAAAGAGGAAGAGTAGTAAAATCAGAGTACTCTCGATAACGGGTTCGCGTGCGATAACGCATATTGCGCTGATGAATTGCTCCCACACCTTTATCTGCGCATGGAGAATACCTTTCTACAAATCGTTGATTATTCGACAAACCATTCGGTGCAGGCGTCATGGTCGCCGGGCTCATTACCCACGTGTAAATCGCGAAGTATTCCATGTAATTTATGCAACGAGCTCGATCGAGTAACCAGCACGACCGCTGATTCTGCATGTACAGAGGAATTTATTGGCTCGTATCAACAATTACTTGTATCACAGCAAATTGTTTTCACACTTTGCAATTTTATTGTTTGTGTAAACATGGAAATGTATCTTATTCGAGATAAAACTCTCGTTGACTAACAAGTAGATTAGAATGATAGAATTGTAATAACAAAGGACATAATTTCACTCTAACTATAATTGTATATTTATAATAAATTGCACAAAGTTAATGCAACTTCATCAAACACTGCATTGACTGTATAAAAGTCGGGGTAAATGGTGGGAATCTTCACATTCTTCCACATTCCTCAAGAATGTACATAAAACATGGTCAATCATGTAACTCAGTTGTCCATATTTAACACAAAAGGATGTAATCCCTTTCTGTTACTCTGAATTCTTAAACGATTGTGATCCAATTGCATTACACGGAATCAGAGAGAATATCGGGAAGAAATTTCAAATCTGGCAGGCTTACCAGAGACCACCCGATATTTTAACGATTTCCAAACGAAGCCACAACTCTCGGTACGTGTAAGTTCGTGCAGAAATTAAACCAATTATTGCCTGTCAATTTGTGCCCTCCCCGGTGCCATAATAATAGCACTTGAATCCTGTCGCACGCTGTTTGACCATTACGCGGCATACCGACTGTCATGCTTCTCGCAAATACCTACGCCTGTCAAAAGGGTCCTTAGGATCCCGCAGCGCCGATTTCCATAGCCATTGATCTATTCTGAACCCGGTGCTAGAATTAACCGATCGATTGGCCACCCTGCATTTCAGACTCGCGAATGCCGCTGACTGGAACACGACTAATTACACTCGCGATTCACGCTAACCCCCTTTGTCGTGTTCATTCCTGATCGAATAGTCGCGACAGGATTCCGTTTACTTTCATAACAGGATGAATACTCGTAACTGAATGATTCATAATACATTTGTAATATGTTAATACTTTTCATTCTTCGTGTTGTGTTAGAGTCTCGTTGGTTCATGGCTATTTTTGAATTGTAGAATTTAGTTTTCCATTCGTTCATCCTACCGAGGCAATTAGTTCATTATGTTTCTTTGAAAGTCGTGCTTCCTCGAGATCAATAGTTCAAAGATATGCCATAAGTTAGGAACTTCGAAGGATACAACTGCTGTAACGGTTCTTTTTTAGTAACAATGAGGCCTACGGGCTTCAAACGTTCCCTTATCTGACTTCCAAAATGTTAGACGGTGCTCTTTTTACGACCAGGTTTGCTCGAAATTTTAACAAGAATAAAAGAAAAAACCTTTTGTTTTTTTTATTATAAAGAGTACCGTTGTGTTTTTAATTTCTTCAAAGACTATTTGGTTCTTTCTTCAGATACAAGACAGTGATCTAACGTTTTACGTAGTTATGTTTAATTTATTTTAAATGGCTAATAGTTAAACTATTTTTCTTCTTAGGAGGTTACATGAAATAAGAAATTACAAATTTCTAATGAAAGGTGTGAATTTAAAACATGAAAGTTTGCAAACAATCAAATAAAATTATACAAAAATATAGAAACAAGTGTCATTTTATTGATAATCTAAAATCTGAAGAGACAATTAATTGCTTTGTAACCCTTAAATTACGAAGTGTGTAAAATATCCTATTTTAAATAAATAAATGTATAATAAACCAGTAAATATTACGCTGTCCAACGAACAGTTTAAGATGTTCAAAACAATTGACAAAAACAAAAATTGAACTTTACAAAAAATCGAAATATTTAATTCTCTTCTTTCTTCAAACATCTCAATCCTGTTTCCAACGTCTACTTCTCACGGAATGCAGTATAACGTTAATTTATATTAAGTAGAAGGCGCAACGAGTATCACAGACAATATCGAATTATTTAATTCGAGTGTGGCGTGGAAGACAGACAACGTTGGAGCTATGTAGCTTCAAAGGAGCGGAATTTAACGACAAAGTCGAGTTCCTCGAAGCGTCTTGAGCCGAGGATTTCGTGTGTCTGATGGAATTTCCTCGAGAATGGCCACGGAAGCTTTTCATTCGCGCCCGACCATATATAGACCGAGACCTGGCTTGGGGTTCTTTGACCTACTTGCGTGCCCGAAAGAACCCGTCTTTCGGATTCGACGGCTCGTCTTACCTTTCCTTCGCCGTACAGACAGCTGACACTACGAGAAACCACACCGTCAGCCATTTCCCTCGCGAAAAATGTTATCGTACGAGAGAACGTCTTTAGTTTTCTTATTGCACGCAACAACGTTGCGAACTTTGCACTTCTAACAGGAAAAACGGTGATCCATGGTGTTCTATTGGAATGCAAGTTACTTTCCTAGGTTTTAGATGTTTGGAATATTTGTTAAAATTCGATATTGCATACGGTGAATGTTAAGAATTGTACTTTTTACATGATAAATGGGAAAAATGCGAAAATCGAGAGATACAGAGGTATCCAAAAGCTCTGCAAAGAATTTTCAAGTTAAGAAATTTTGATCCATGGTGTTCTGTTGAAGTGCAAATTACTTGTATCGACTTTGGATATTTAGTGTGTTTATTAAATTTCACGCAGCATCCGTCGAAATCTAAGAAATTCAGAAAACTCTTCGAGAATTAGAAATTTTGCAATCGTCAATTGTTATGGGATAAATTGAGAAAATAGGAAGATTGAGATAAAAAACAAATACAATCAATAATGATCGAAAACGTTCTATCACGATTTGATCCCGATTCCAAGATTAAACTTAGGGATGCAAATGCAACGAATGGAGACACTGTGGAGTAATGAAAGGCTTCAAGTGCGTCCGGCAATTATAGCCGCGCATTCTCTATGAACAGCATCGAGGCCTTCAATGGGCCATGAATCAACGCCAGTCACCGCCATTTACCAACGACCGCATTCCTCCGTGCCAACCCAACTGCTCTTATCATTTATTTCCCTTTGTAACTATTTATGCGCCACCCTCAGGTCTCCCCGTTCTGCTTCCATTCTGCTGTATCCCCTCGCGTGAATTCATTTTTATACTCTATCTCTTCCCATGAATTCATGTATCATTTTTCTAGTCTGTGAAAACACAAGTTGTGACGAGTTGCAGTACGAGAATATGCATACAAAAGAGATGCAGCACGCTTTGATTAATATATTGTTTTTATTCTTCGAAGGAGGAATATTAGAAGACGATATTGTCACACAAAAGATTTTAATTTCGAATAAATTAGGATATTTGAAAAAAATGTTATATGCGGGGTTTAATGATTAATATATAGTTTCAATTCATTGAAAAGAGAACGATTAAAAAAAGGTACTGATATTTGAGAATAATAAATTTTCTTTTAATTTAAATTTTGAATGAATTGTGATATTTTATTAAGAATATTTGAAAAAGTGTTATATATGAGATTTAATGATTGATGTATTGTTTTAATTCTTCGAAAAAGGTTCAATTAATAGAGAATATTGTTATACTAGAATGGCAAATATTTTAAAATTTTAATTTCTAATGAATTGCCATATTTGATTAGAAATATTTGAAAAATATTATATGTGTGGTTTAATGATCAATATATTATTTTAATTTTTCGAAAAAGGGACGATTAGAAGAGGATTATATTGTGCTTTTAATTTTAACTTCTCTTAATTTTAATTTTAATTTCGTATGAATTGCAATAATTGAAATAATGAAAATATTACATGTGGGTTTTAATGATTAATACGTTGTTTCCATTTTTCAAAGAAAGAACGATTAGAAGGGAATACTGTTGTCCCAGAGGAATAAATTCTTTTTAATTTGAACTTTGAACAAATTACGATTTTTAATTAGGAATATTTGAAAAAAGAGTATGCGTGGTTTACTAAATTTTCAGATACATTTGCTTGAATAATGATTTCCTCGTAAATTGGAATCTTTCGCAAAATATTTCTATCATCCGTTTGCAAATATGTCGCATTAGAATTGTGCTCACGCCGACAGTAGTACACTGCAAAAATAACTGAAACACGTTCATGGACAGATTTTGAAAACTCCATGTGTGCACAACTTTCCATCAATCTTTAAAAGAGCTGCGGCTATAGTTTATGAACACGATGTATCTGCAACGAAATGTGTATCCTTTTACGATCGTTTAAAGCTAAAAGTTAATATCGAACGAACGAGTCGAAATCACTCGATCAATCTTATCCGTATAAACAAAAAAAAAAAAGGAAAAAAGAGACAAAAAAAGAAAAAGATAGAAAAAAAGTGAAGTAAAGCGGACTGATGAAAATATATTTTTACATTCAATGAAATATTCGGTCCAGGTCGTAGGAAAATATTGATTCAAGTTTTCTTTATCTACGTTAAAACAGCAACGAAACAAAAAAAAAATATATATATATATATGTATAGAGAGAGAAAGAGACACGACAGAACGTTCGGAAAAATGGCGAAAATATTACGAAATGTTACAAAAAAGTCGAGCTGATCTACAGGCGTACACGTTGTATGTATCGTCGAACGTTATCGAATGTTGCGAAAACCCTCGAAATGTTTGCACAGGCACGAATGCGCTCGATGATATTCACCCGTGCAAAATACACGATTCGATATCAACCGAGCGTTCGATCCTTCATCGTTGTCGCAACGACAAATTTGTCGCTTATTTTTTAATAACTTTGCAGTGGAACACGCATTCGTTCGATTCTCCTATGTAACGGGGATTATTTTTACACAAACGTGACAAAGTTTATTCGTGTGTATCTGTCCAATGCTAAATTAATCGTATCTTTCTATATTTTAACATTCAGGGAAATGGTTAATCTACCATTTAGGGTGGAAATATTTTTTAACGTTTTTCCTTGTGTCTAGAGTTCCTTTGACTTTTTACAATTCCAGAATTTTTTGGATTATAGAATTTCTATAATCTCAACATCTTTATACATAAATTTTCTAGATTTTTCTGCGTGTCTAGAGTTTCCATATTTCGAAAATTCCTGATTTTTTGGGATTATAGAATTTCTATAATCTCAACATTTCTGTAAAAAAGAATTTTCTAAGTATTTTCGTGTATCTACAGTTTCTGTAATTTAAAAATTTCTATAATCTCAGCATCTCTGTAAAAAAATTTCCTAAGTTTGTCTGTGTATCCAGAGTTCCTACAAATTAAAAATTCTTAGGATATTTTTGAATTTAAATAATTTCAGAGTATCTATAATCCTAAAATTTTTATAATTTGAAATTTCCATAGTACCAAAGTTTTTGTAACTGTAGAAATTATATACTTTCAAAATTTCTGTAATTCCAAAATTTTTGTGGTATTCGAATTTCAGTTCTCCAAAGTGTCTATAAACACAGCACTTTTGTAAATCAATGCTGTCTACAGCTCTAAAATTTCTGCAATTCTGAAATTCTATAGCTCTGAAATTTCTGTGAATCGAAAATTTCAGTAACTTCGAAATTTTTGTAATTCGAAAATTTTTATAGCTCAAAAATTTCCATAATCCAATCATTTCTATAACCACTCAATTTTTGTCTCTCTATTGTCACACACGCATCGACAAAAACTTTAAACAAAGTTACTCGAGCCTTCGTGTATCGCAAATCAATTTTTTTCCAAACTTTTAATCAGCAACAAATCAGATATACTTTTCTCGTCAAGTGATACGAAAGAACGAGTAGCAAGAATCGGTTTTTCTCGCGGAATAGTAATGAAAGGACAATAACAGCTATCTGACGCGAATTTTTTCAATTCCAATCAACGAGCTTTTGATCGAAGCCGCCGCGATTTAAAGCAAACAGAGACGGTAATCAGTCTAACCGATATAAACGGGACACGTCTGTATGGACATCAACCGCAACTATGGCCAATTTGTACGAGTACTGTAAACAAGAACGGCACAAAGCAAATTCCGCGTTCCGGATACTGGGAATGCCGGGAAATGATACGGCGCCGATCACGCTGGTAACATGAACGAAAATTACCATTTCGTGTGTACGTTGCTTAATAAAGAAAAGCAAGTTACAGATATTTACAGAAAAGTGCAACAATAAGTCTTCTGTGAATTACAGAGTCATTTTTCGATGTTTCTGTTTACACACTCTTTCGAAAATTGAACATTCGTATCTCTGATTTTTAATTGAGACGTGAATGTGAATTTCAAGATGGAAGATTTGATATTCTTCGCTGATTTTGTTAATTAATGAAATATTTCATCGTGATGCTATTCATTGTGATTTAATTTTCATTTTTATTTAATATTTTTAAAGTAGAATTAAAATATTACACTTTTGTAATCTATAATTTTAGCAACTTCAAAATTAATTTTTTCACTAACCTTGTCCATAATTTGTACCGTAAATTTTATTTATTTTTGTAATATTGAAAGGTTAAACAATTTTTTAAATACTTTAATAAAAAGTTTTACTAGACTGTTGAATAATTCTGTAAATCATCAGAAATTTGTTTATTTAATCGATCTAAGTGTGTGACAATTTAATCGAAGACGAAAGTACAGTTAGGCTACAATTCACAAAGTGACCAAAATGATAGAACAGATTATAGTTGACGTAATGGATAAGGGGGTCAGAGAGTAAGTTGGAGATAAGAGAACGAGTTAACCAGGTTTATTGGGACGCCATGGGAGCGAAGTAGCGAACGCTATGAGAACCGAAACCATGTTAGAGCTCAAGTTATAATCCTAGAATTTCGTAATGGTGTTGTATAGTCCTTCCGCTTCCGACGAAAATTTCTGTTAACATATTTTCCAAACTTGTCTTCGCTGATATCATCACACACCTACTTCATTCTCCAAACAACCTCTTCGCTATTCACTCTTCCCGACAACCTTCTTTCATCGCCCCGGAATTGACTAAATAATTAGCTGTCTCACGAACCTTTCTAAAATTGAAAACTAAAATTAATAATTTTACGTGAGTCTAAGGGACCGAAACATGAATACGAAAACGTCCGAGTAACTCCACGAGAGACATCGTCATTTCTTCCTCGAAGAACGTCGGAAAGAGACGATTAATTACGAGAGGGAAAGGCAGAGAGAAAGAGATAGGAGGAAGACACAGACAGACCAACAGAGAAAGACAGAGAAAGGGGAGAAATAGAGACAGAAAGACAGAAACACAAAGATGGACGAAGATACAGAGGGAGATAAAAAGAGAAAGACAGAGAGGGGGGAGAAAGATAGAGAAAGGGAAATAGAGATAATCAGGAGAGAAAGACAAAGAAAAAGGTAAAGAGAAGGCGGAGAAAGAGATACAGACAGAAAAGCAGAGAGATAACCAAGAAAGGAAGGCAGAGATATAAAGATAGAGACAAAGCCAGAGAAACAACTAAGAAAGGAAGTCAGAGAGAAAGTGATAGAGGAGGATAGAGAAAGTCAGAACAACGACCAAGAGAGAAAGACAGAAAAAACAGTGATGGAAAGAGAAAGACAGAATAAAAGAAAGAAAGAAAGACAGAGAAAAAGATAGAGAGAAGATGGAAGGATAGTGAGAGAGAGACAAAAGGACAGAGACAATCTCGAAAACAGAGAGGAAGTCAGAAAGACAGAGAGAAACAGAGACGGAGTGAAGGAGAAGAGTCACGAAGATAGGCGAAGGGTCTGTTTGAAAGGGCTGGCAGGAGGACAAGGGGATTTCCAGAGCCACGGTACTCGTGCGAGTCTGAACCATTACCGGCATGTTTGAGCGACGAGCCGCTTTGATGCCGAAAGCCTACTCGAGAAGGAGCTGATGGAGTGGCTCGAGTGCTCCTCGAATGGTCCCTCCTTGTCCCAGCACCTGAACCGGATGTCCACACAGGCCTTACCGGGTTGAGTCACGAATTTATGGCCAACCGTGCTAGATCAAATCGGTCTGCCGCCTCGCATTGTTGTCGATTAATTATTTGATCATCATGATCGTGCTCGATAGATGCCTAGCGAATGATGCTCTTCGATTTCTGATGGGCGGTTCTCTTGATCTGGTTTGGAATCTTTCTATGATCATTTCGAGAGGTTTGGAGTGATTCCATGATTTTACAGGAGTTTTACTTAGAAATATTTATGATATTTCGCGACAAGGCTTTCTTATACGTGGAAATCTTTTTAATTATTTATCAGAAATTTTAAATTTACTAACTTAATTTTTCAAAAGTTGCCGTTTTTAATTTTATTAGCAATTATTTATTGATACAGACGTTTCGTTGCGGCCGAATTATACACTTGTATATTCAATGATGATATGAATAAAACAATTTTGCTTATAGAATTCCGTTTCCAACGAGATATACGTTACGGTTCAATACAAATATCAAAGTGAATTTGCTTAACAATATCATTTTAGTGGAGTGCAGTATTTAATATTTTTCTAATAATGATGAATTAAATCTGTCAATGTTCTCGTGTCTTTTCCCATAGACTTTTAATCTTCTTCAGAATAATCACAATCAATCAAACGAATATGATTAAAGAAAACAAAAAAGGTAGACTCTGGAAATTTAATTCTTTAGAGGTTCACTTCGATGAGTTTGAATATTCAACAATGCAAATATTTATTTGCAACTTACTCCAACCTTCTCTCCAGATTTATCTAACTTAACTTTCCCTCGAAGTGTCTCGAATAATTCTATTTTCGCGTCTTCGTTAGATTATCAAACGAGGCAGAAAACTTCGAAGGGCAGCTGCTTTACGCGCTCTGCCTTTACATATTTCTTTTTTCTCCCATTCGTTTGCGAATTCGACGGGCAATCGATTTGCGTGCAGATATGCACGTCGTCCCGGTCGAATAAAAATGGAAATCGCCGGACAGTTTACGCCGGGAATCAATGCAATCCTTTTCCGGATTAAAATTTTATTTGCAATTAAACGACGATGGAGCTGCTGTGTTTGCTGTCACAATGATCCACCCTCCTGGTAAAACGACCAAAAATACACGAGATACCGGTACGAGGAGATCGTAAAACGTGTACCATTTTATCCGTTCGATCGTATGTCGGCTATAATTAAGAAATCTCGTTCGTTCGTTTTCCAAATCGTTGGAAATACCTGGAAAATGTAACTACCTAATTCATCGCGACGATCGTTCGAAGCGTGCGTGTAAAACTAAATAAATAATTAGCGCACGAAGGAACAGAGAACTTTTAACGGGCACTTGATCGTAAAATCGGCTTGTCCTTGCTCCCATTGGCAAATGGATTCGTCTGAATCCCTTTCCCAAACACGCACGTCGAACAATTACGAACATCTACCTAATACAGAATGTTTCTCGTCGATTAGAGTAATTTTTAATCATAATTATTACAGTTAGCATGATCCTGCGCTATTATCTATACCAAGCGAGTAATTGCCTGTAATTTTCGATACATTAGTTTCTCAACCATTATTACTCGAAGGTCTTCTCTCTATTTCTCTAATAATAGAATTGTTTCATGAGTTTGCTTTGTTTCTTCTTTTCTTTTCTTTCACGAGAAACGATTTTGACGGTCTGCGTAGATTCTCGGTTGAATGTGAAACATTTACGAAGGTAATTTTATACTCGATCGATGAAATTGGATGGATTGATACACACAGAGTGTGTGAAAGGGATAAAGAAAATGTGTGAGAAACATTGGAGGTATGTTTGCACACGCGGTAACTTTGAAATAATTATGCCACGGCACGCTTTTATGTACTACGCGCGCCTGGTCCTCCCGTTGATTAATTAATGATTCAAGATTGGCATCCTGCTATTAGAATCGCTAATGATTTAATATTTATCGACTGGTGCTGAATGAGGTTCGATGGTATACGGGTATATCGTTGCGAAATTTATGATACCGCGTTTATTTGTGTCAACCGAAGCGCACCGCGTTCGCCTATGATTGATCTGTACTACTGAACGTGCCATTGACTTATACTACTGGAAATGAAAGAATTATTATATAAAAATAAATATATATTTGTTATGGATAGAAAACGCGAAACGCGAGGGGAATTTATTTATTGGTAGAATACAGACGTGAATTAAAACTTTTATTTCTATTATAAATTATCCTAGCTTAATACGCTTAATTATTTTATTAATGTAGAATGAAATGTACTGATTTTCATGGGAGTTTCTATAAATAATCTTATTCTTAGAAATGGTAAAAGTTCAGCTAATAAAATTCACTTTTTTTTTTTAGAAATCTCATACAATAGTAATTTAAACGTGTTAGCACTAATGAACCATACAAGTTTTGTCTAAAACCGTGAGATTTACTAATCTCTCTATTTCATCTTGCAAAAACTGTGCAACAATTTTAAATTCACACCTAAGATTCTATCACTGATTATCTTTACCATCATAGCAATTATTTTTCTGAAAATCTTCTATGATAGCAGTTTAAATTTAAAGTATCAACAGAAATGAAAAGTGCAATTTTAAATTAAAACTGTGATATATTTATTATCTGAAAATCATCAACACTGTCTCGAATCAATTAATAACATCCAACTGGAAATTCGTCAGTCTCAAGGAACAAGTATACACGTCCACAACGCACAAACACACACACATGGAAGAACAGACGTTCGAGAAACGAGACGAGTAGCGTTCAGAATATATCATTCGGCGCGGTGGTACAAGTTCGCCAGTTCATTCGTCAGCGAGAGTTACACGGTACGACGTGGGGAAAAACAGGTTGGAAAAACCGTGAAAGAAGGACGCGAGGAAAATGGATGCAGCTGTGGACCGCAAGCACGGCCGCTGATTGCGTCGCGTCTCTCTCGCACCTGCTCGCGTGCGGATTTCGGATTTGCTACGTGCAAACACGCAGCGTCGTCGCTGAATTATGTGCTCGATTAACCTCGAATCGATTTCGAGTCGAGTCCCTGTTGCAACGATTGGAAAATAATACTTTTCATACCGCTTTTGTGACGGAACTTTCTTATTCCCCTGCTGCCGAACGTTCTAATTGGAACGGAAGCAGTTGGACGTCTCACGAGGGACTCGTGAAGCGTGAATCATAATATTAGTGTTAAGTAGAGTGCAAATTCGTGTTTTTTAGAATACAGTTTAAAAAAAGAAAAAGATAACAAGCAAATTCGTTAGAAAATTATTTTATCTACAAGGTATTATAAAAAGTATTATAATTTAGATATTTTGTGCAATTTTGTTCATTTAAATTTCCTATAAATTTGTAAAAGTTTTTTCCAAGTGATAAGTTTCCTCGACGTCAAATATTACACTCTTAATTGTAGTGGGTAAATCTCTTTCATTAGAAATTTTTTTTCTATTTGCATTGATAACTTGATTTTTAACACAAAACTGTGAATTCTCTGTTCTTATACTTCTAAAATTATTCCACCTACTATACATTATAAAAAAAAAAACACTATAATTTACATATTTTGTGCAATTTTGCTCATTTAAATTTCTTATGAATTCATCAAAATCCGTAGTCTAGTGATAAGTTTTCTCAACGCAATGTAACTATTGCTCTTTTAATTCTATTCCATCAGAAATATCCTACTCACATCCAAAATTTGGTTGTTCACACAAAACTGTGAATTCTCTGTTCTCATACCTGATTTTGCGCAGCTAAACAAATTGTAAATTCCACGGATAATTTATTATCGAAGCATTATGCCACTTACGATGTAATAAAATAATTTTCAATAGGAAAATCGTATACTTCGTGAAATCAGGCGATATATACGAATTAGAGAAAAGAAACATTATTGCTTGCAGAAATAAGTAGACTTATTTAAACAAAATTGTAATTATTTTCAAGAACTTTTTGCCAGATTTTATTAACATATTTATAAAAAGGATAATAAAGAATCGTCCAATTTTCTTCGTCACGTTATTGTGGATTTCCATTAAGAACTTTTATTACCACATTCTCAACAAGAATAATGTAACCATTTCTTAGAATATAATTACTTGCTTTATTTATTTTTATTCATTATTTCATTTCTAGAATTATCAACTTATCTCCAGTTAAATGCATAATAAAAATTTATTTGTTATTCCATTACAGTTTGCACGATTTCCTTCGTACTTGCGAAACGAACGATCAAATTATCTTGTAATGGAAGAACCTTATTAAAATTGATGTTATTAACAATCACAATCAACTGGTACATCACACAGATCGCATTCTTCAATCTCTGTAGTCCGTTCGCTAACAGAGTTGATAAAGAGCAGAAAAACGATATTCAATTTTGATTACGAAACGTTTGGTTAAAGGACCGCCCTCGGATGAATATCGGGGAATTTTCACAGAGTGATTTTATCACGCGACGCTTTATCTGCTTTCGCTGGAATTCTGACGAGAATTCGATATTAATTTCATCGAAATGGATAGTTCTATATATATATATGTATACCGCTTTGTTGTAATAGTAACATCATACGTTCTCGTAATTAATACTTTGTTGCACATTTATTATCTCTGTAAATAGTTTAAGGATAATAACATATCGTATATTAATTTATGCTACAGCAGATATCGGTAGCACAGAAAAATTTTCTGGAAATAGCATCGATTTATTGGCAATGTTCAAATATTATTTTTTCACGCTTGGAAAAAATTGATTAAAGTATCAAATTGTAATTAATTTCATTCATGTTCGTTATTTAAAAATTCTTGTGAGTTAATTAAAACTTTCAAGAATTTTGCTTGATATGTACAGTAAATTGATGATAAAAGAATATGGTTATTCATTTTTTTACATATATATGTATGTAAAATATATAATAAAATTTTATCCATTGTTGTCAATTTTATTGTGTTATAATGAATGTTACATATAGTACTTAATAAATTTACACATTTCAAGTATTTTCCTATGAATGTCGCGAATTAGATCAATCATCCTGTGGTATCTACCAATAATCAAGAATTTTTTATACAATATTCTAAATTACATATTTGAATTCAAAATTTTTTGTGTAATTATCCTTTTCGTAAGTTTTTTCTATTTTTGAACACCTTTTTAAAAAGGCTTGCAATTTTAATTAATTAAGAAACATATTAGTAATCCATTTATTATATTTTATCAACTATTTCTTTGATAACATTTGAATATTTTCGAGCAAGAAGAATTTATTAACAGCATTATAATCAACAATGTATCATATTCTAATTTATATATTTAAATCAAGAATTTTTTGTGTGATTATTTTTCCGTGAATTATATCTACTCTTGAGTATCTTTTCAAGAGTATCTTAATTAAGAAAGACATTAACAATCCTCTCATTACTTTCTATTTCTAATTTCAATTAAAATAAAGCTTACTCTTTAATCATTTGCTTGGTAGAATTTATTGTCAGTAATTTATACTCCAACATTCTACGTTTACACTAAACAACTGGTCTCACATAAAGTAACAAAATTCTTCCTTCTCAAAAATCTCCAAAAAATATCAAACAAACGATCTCCAAAGTGAAAAACAAAAAATCAAAAAACATTTCCGAATGGAGGTTACGAGGAATAAAAACGATCACACACACGTACACACGCGTGTAGCTACAAAAGGGTACGTAGCAATTTAAAAAAAAAAAAAAAAAAAAAAAAATCGCAGCCTAATTTCCAAGGAGTCCAAGGTGACTCCCGAAAAAAAAGTTACTAGAGGTTCCTATTTTTCAGGCGACGCACGGGTACGACGAGGTGAAATCCGTGGAAATGAGCGCGCCTCGCTTTCGACACTAATTAAAATCGAGAAATCGCGGAGGACGAGGAGGAGCAAACGCGGTACAACGATATTCTTTCGCGGTCCGTCGACGTCCAGGTAGATGAGAGAACTAGGTCGCACGTGGAGAGGGTTTCGCTTGCCGGCAGGATGAGCAGGCCGCGGTTAATTGGGTCATCGTCACGTCGCGTTTAACGAATGTTTAATTTGTCTCGTTACGAAGCCGGCCCCGTGATTAATTTCGATTAACTACGCCGTCAAGCCACCGCGTCCTCGTTACCCTCTTAACCTTGTCCATGATTCCCTGATGAGTCTCGTAGAAAGATCCAGCCTCTCCTTCGCACATTTTCACTAACTCCCCATGTTAATATTTTCCAAGCCAGGGGAAAAGTGTCTCTTTGTTCTTCAAATTGGAACACCGAGTGAAAGGCATAAAGGATTACTTAATTATTTATAACACCGATCTTTTCGTTCGCTCGCGAGAAGAGTATCTTTGGGTTGATTGTAATTGTTAATCTTTAAAGAATTAAAAATTAACGATTCTTGCAAATATGCTGCATATATATTTTTCGAGACAGTGTTCTCGAAAAGTCTTTATTTTTGAAATTGGAACACGAAAAAGAGACATAAAGACTTAGTTAATTATTTATAACACCGATCTTTTCGTTCGTTCGTTCATTCGCGAAAAGAGTATTTTAGAATTGGTTTTGTAATTTTAGATCTTGGGATAATTAAAAATTAATCATTATTATAAATAATATACATTAGTAGTAGTGCATCGATATATTAAATTAATATTACCCGAGGCAAGCTTTTCGAAAAGTTTCTTTATTCTTCAAATTGGAACACGAGAAAGAAGCATAAAGGCTTACTTAATTACTTATAACATCGATTTTTTCGTTCGTTCCTCAGAAAAGAATTTTAAATCTCGACGAGAGACTTAAAAATTAACGATCATTATACATGATATCCACTAGTAACAATAGTGCAACTATATACTGCAAAAAATTTATTTTAAATGTTGAAAAAGAAAGGAGAAATGTGTCGATCCACTTATTGCCTAAATCTGAGTAATTTTCGAAGAGTTCACGTGATTCGTATCGGTTCTATTTTCAATTCTGAGAAGTGGATCTACTCGTAATCCATTCGCATAAAATTTTCATTTCCCTTAGAATAAATTTCTAAATATCAAAGAAAAGGAACAGTTCTGTCGAAAGTCAACAATTAGAGACGTGAAATGTGTCGATTATTAATTCCCAACGGACGTCACGATTATTGACATAAAATTAGGAATTGATCGAATTTACCTTTCGATGCGGAGTGAGTGAAACAAAGACGTTTTGAAACAACGTCCATTTTCCAAGACCTCGGTGCCAGAGAAAATGATCCTCGACGAAACGAGGTCTCGTGTTGGTATATAATTAAGAAGAGGAAATCTGATAGCGGATATTCGACGAGAATTGTCAATATCGTCGCGATAAAAAATTCAGGGACTCGGAAGTTCCTCTCCTCTGGTCGAAATAATCTTCGAGAGAAATTTTCAAGTATCAACGTAATGTCGTTTCGTGAATATTTTTGCAATTTTTTAATTTGCTTCTTCTGTTTTCATTGTTCTATTTCTAGGATAGAAAAAGGAAGAAAGAAAAAGAAGAGGAAATATATGTATACACGTGGAATCAGATTTGTTTCACTGGCTAAGTGATATGAAATCGTTTCTTTCTTCTCTATTTCTCTTTTCGCTCCTCGTGCACAGCTTCATAGGCGGATTTTATCAAGTTTCACCGGACTGTGGATATTAAACTCTCCATAAGACCGAAATCTCATGGAAATTTCGACTTTTTCCACCGCGTACGACAAAATTGTTCGCAAATTTTCGCCAAGCTACACGCTGTTTCGCCCCTCCGTTTTTCGCGATTGTGTCACAGGCTGCTTTTCGCCGAGAATTTTGCACAAATTAGAATCGGTTTGAAATTTCGTAACCGGTGAAAAGGGAACGTGTATTTTTCGAATTTAACGTCGAAATATGTTTAAATTACATGCTGAATATTTCGTTTCGAAATTCGACACACGAAACTATATAATTCTGCAGTTCAAACGCGGTTACAGGAAAAGAGCGTTTTTATATGTTACTGAGCTTTATATACAGGGTTATTCATTTAACTTTACGGCTTGAAATTACTCGCAAATTACACGTTCTATGGAAAAATGTGCGAAGTAAACATTTCTTTCACGAAGCACTATGCAAAATTATGCGAATCATGAAGCAAAAGATTTTTCCATGTATAAATTTTTACATTATATTTAAGTGTAATAGCAAAACAAATTTTGAAAATTTTCTCGACAAATATCAAAATAACTTTAGTCATTAATTCAGTTTCCCTTTATTTCTTAACACGTTCCTTTCTAAATTTCGTAATTATCATTTAAAACCGAATTCTGTTCCCTCAAACCTTGTCAAACTGATTAATAGTTTAATGCAAAATATGAAAAGTGTTGAAATAATTCGAATATCACTTCTAATAACTAATATTGCTTTTGAAATTCATTTTTCCATGTATAAATTTTTACATTATATTTAAATGTAACAGCGAAACAAATTTTGAAAATTTTTTCGTCAAATATAGAAATATGTAACTTTAGTCGTTAATTCGTTTTCTCTTACTTCTTACCACGTTCCATTCTAAATTTCCAAATTATAATTTTTCTCAAATCTTGTCAAACTACATCAGTTTGACACAACACTAAATGGAATAAATTCCACGAATTATGGCACTTTCAGACCCATTATAAAACTGCTTAGAAAAAAAACGTTTCAATAAGAAACAAATATTTTTGCACAAATGACAAATTATTACATAAACTGTATTAAAACCGATATGTGAGGAGTTTCGATAATTTCCTTTGAAATTAAAGTATACACTATACTCACTAGCGAACAACTGACTATCCAACATTCTCTAATAGGTTAACTATCCACCTGCTCTAATTAACGTTAGAGAACATTAAGCGTTCAAACGTCATATCTTATTACAGGAACAGAGCTTTCTCCCCGTCGAGTTTCCCATTGCACAGACGGCGAGCAAGTAGATTTCCGAACGAAACAGTTGCCAGATAGCACCAGATCGTTTCCGCGAAATGGGATACATCCGCGGTTAGGTGTTGAATTTCGTAAACGTTTCACTCACCTCGGCAGGAAAAGCGTAGTTATTGATGCGATGCTCCGATCCATGATCGTTATCCATCCCGTAGTGTATGTAGATCTCCTCGAATTGATAGTGATAGGCGAGTGGACCACCCGTTATATTGACTCGCACCTTCGCCTCCCGATCCGCTCTGAATACCAGAAACTGACCGGTGTTGTATAAATGCCCGGAAACCTGGAAAACGAAATTGATTGAAGCCTTTTCTATATACGTGCAACTCATCCTTCCACGTTCGATACGATGTTATGAAAATATATTTTAAAACCTCGCCAGCCTGGATATAACGCCGCACGAAATGGAGTTCCATAGGTAAATAAAACACCGTTCAAAGGTTTCGCGTGTCTGCTGATACAGTTTTGCATTTATCTAAATATTCCTCTCTATTTTGTTTTCATGTAGAAAAGTAGGAAATTTAGAAATTCGTGGATCTCATTGGAAGATATTTCTACGAGTTTTTAGACACGAGGAAGGTGTTACTGTCGAATATTTGGCGAATAACTGAATTTTTAGTATACATAGTGTCCCATAACCGAGCAGGGGTTGATTCTAGATGAAAAAATGAGCCGAAAGTGCATAATAAAATTTTGCATTTGAGCTTTCATTTTCGAAAAGAATCAGTTTGAAAATTTGTTAAGTATGCGTGCAATCGATCAAATTTTTGCTGAAAAAAGTACTTTTTTAATGAAAATTATTAGTGTTAGATTGGCTGTGATGGCTGCCATGATATCCGCTCCTAAAGTACACTATCCGTGCGAGAATTCCTAATTAAAATAGCGTAACTTTATAAAGTTTCCGTGCGAAACGGAAATTATCCTGCATTACGCGTGCCGGTGCAAATCATATTCGTTTAAATCACCGCGTTATTCCGCGGCGAAAATTTCAATACGTCGCCGTCGATTGAATTACAATCGTCGACGGTGTAAAACTCCGTCCGGAATTCACCGGCGTTCGTGTAATTCAGCCAGAAATTAACGACCGATTAAACTATCTTCAATAAACCGTCTCCGATCGGTCTCGTGTGCCGCGGGATCGGCACGCTTTCACGAAACGTTAATTATGACTACGTTGATTACAGTAACGTTAAGCGATGCTTTTCGATTATTCCCTTGGCGCTATTACGATAGTTAGTATGTCGGGGATAATGAAATTGGAATGTTGGAAAAAAATTTCGTCAAAAGTTTCGAGTGAATAACGAGTACACCCCATGATATGGGAAATAATGAAGTTCGTTCGAACAACTCCATGCAGAATTTGAAGTAAGATTGTTAAATAACGTGTGATTATGTGAATTCGTTGTAATATTTCGCGAGATTTGTATTACAATTGAGTGATTAGTATAATATGGATATCTGGATGTACTTTGTAATTTTAGCACACATTGAATCATCAACGTGTATGACAGAGCGTAGTCTGTACTACTTCTGTAATTTTATTTTTCGCATTTGATCATATTTTTTGATATATTTATGTTTTTCAAAAGCGTACCATCATAAATAACAATTAAACATGTACGTTGGTATAATACAGATAGCTTAAAATACTTTAAAATTTAAATACACACTGTATGAAGAACGTGTTTGATTAAGCGTAGTCTGTACTACTTGTGTAACTTTATTTTTCACATTTGATCATATGTTTTGATACATTCAGATGTTTTTCAAAACCATACCACAATCAATAACAACTCTATGTATGTGTTAGTATAACACAGATAGCTTGAAATACTTTGAAATTTGTGTACATGTTGAATGAAGAACATGTTTGACTAAGCGTAGTCTGTATTACTTCTGTAACTTTATTTTCGCATTTGATCATGTTTTTTGATACATTCATATGTTTTTCAAAACCATACCACAATCAATAACAACTCGATGTATGTGTTAGTATAACACAGATAGCTTGAAGTACTTTGAAATTTGTGTACATGTTGAATGAAGAACATGTTTGACTAAGCGTAGTCTGTATTACTTCTGTAACTTTATTTTCGCATTTGATCATGTTTTTTGATACATTCATATGTTTTTCAAAACCATACCACAATCAATAACAACTCGATGTATGTGTTAGTATAACACAGATAGCTTGAAGTACTTTGAAATTTGTGTACATGTTGAATGAAGAACATGTTTGACTAAACGTAATCTGTACTACTTGTGTGTGTAGTTCTATCTTCTACATTTGATCGTATTTTTTTATATATTCATGCGGGTTTCAAAATCGTATTATAATAAATTATTTAACATATAATACCATCAAAGAAGGGATATTATAATCACACGAGTGTGATTGATATGTGAATAGTGTGATTGACTGGGAAACGCATCACAGAAACCGAGAGCAAGTAGTAGTGGTTCGTATATAGTCAGGCAACCTGTGAAATGTAAATCTACCAATTCTTTTCGTAATCTCACTTCTTCCTTTGCATGAAACGATTATATTCACCATTATTAGCTAAATTTAAATAACATTTTTAAAATTATTTTAATATAATATTTGATTTATTAAATTCGTATTAACATAATTCTGGTACTATTCTTTTTAATTAAGTAAAAATTTAATATATCATTGCCACTCGTTTGGAACTTCTTTTACATTTTTTATTTAAGGGCATAGAGTGCAAAAGTGATCTATTATTCTATTTAACTAACACGAAAAATAAAGCACTCTCCGAAATTTCTCAATATTCAAATGCATGAAAAAAAGATTCTCCTCAAACGTGCAACAATATTCATGAGCAGACGCGAAAACGAAGCGGTGGTACTCACAAACGATGGTAGCAACGAAAAAGTGGAAGAGTTCTTTGTAACGAAGTTAATGAAGCGGTCTTTACACAGCGGCGTTACTTCGCGGTGTACCGTAGTTTCGAGGCCTCGTACAAAGCGTTAATTTCACGTCGAGCTTGTAAGACCCGGTAGATGAAGCCTGTGCACGGTCAAGGCTTTGCTAAATTTCCATCCCTCCCTATTCCTAAATTACTTTCAGCGCGACTCTATCTTGGACTCTGTGGCTCTCATCTTCGGTCTTTTCCACCACGAGGTGGCGGTCTTCTAATTAGTACACCATCAGTACACGACGAGCTGATGGATTTGCTGGATTCGTGAAATCGCGTTCAGCTCACCCGTTCTTGTTAACGTGTTTCGAATTTACACCACAGACGAAAGGTGCGTATACACGTGTAATTCGAAAAACACTGTAAATTCACTGGTGAGTTTTTTTAATATAAGGGTGTCTGTACATGGAGTCAACACACTATAACCGACTGATTGATTACTAATTGATCACTAGAATGCAATATGCAAATTTGTATCTCTAACAATGTAGTAAGAAAAAAGTAGAACTCAGGTAGAATGTTATTTTACATTTTGCTTTCTGACGAAAGGAAAATTTAGTAAGTTTCTTGTCTGTTTTTAGTACAATGCTATTAATAATTCGTTAATTTTACATTTATATCATGAAAAGATGATCAGTAGTATTATTTTCTCTTGAACAATTTCCCCTTTCAAAAAACTTTCGAAGTCCTATAGCAATTTTAAAATCAACATTTCTTTCTTGAAAATACGAGCACATCAGTTACTAACCGTTCTAGTATCATTTTACACAAGAAACCCTAGTCTATCGTAGATTAATTACAATCCGAAATTCCCAGTTCTATAAATTAAAATGAAATGAAAATTATTCTTTGCTACTGATAGAACTATTTCTGTTGAATCTCAGCTGGAATCTGTATCACGAGTCTGACTCGTTGTTACATGGCAAGGGGTTAAAAATAGAAAAAAATATACGCGAGGTCGGCGAGGGATCCGTATAACACCGTTTCACGCCTTCTCGACACGAATCTCCAGCTTCTCCTTAAATTTCTCCGACCACAGAGGCCAATTATCGAGAGAAAACGGGAAGAGGGAGGAGGGGATAGGTGTGTAACACGGTGGCCTCGGTGATCCTCTTGATACCGCGGTAATTTCTTCGCGGCAGGCGGCTGACGGGACGAGGAGAACGTGTTTCGAGAGCTACGAGCAAGAAAGGGCGTGAACTCACCTCTTCCCCTCCTCCCACCCCGGGTAGATAATTGATTAGGCATTTAATTGGATGGAATAGCAAGGCCAGACACTGTGCACCGTGTCGCCTTCTCTCTCTCCTTAAATGAGAAAGACAGACAGCTGGAGCGAGAGAGAGAGAGAAAAGGAGAGGAAGATCGGCTCAGGAACGAAGAGCAAGACGAGGCCGAGGAAGTCCATTTTCTTGTACGTCTCGAGAAGCTGAATTATGGCGTCATCAGTTAGAAATAATGAGGTAACCTCGGGGAGAAACCAGCCGCGGACGACACGTCGGCAAAAGTCGCCGGCAGATAACTTATTATTTTGCAATAGATTTCCGGGGTCCTGGGTGAGCTCCATTCCGGCCAACTTCATCCAACGTGTAGTCGTGTCTCTTTTTCTTTTTTCCCTCCGTCTTCCTCTATCCGTCCATTAAATAACGCCGCCGTTTCTGCTTCATCGCGTCCCCGCTGCTCGCTCTTTGCTTCTTCCAGCTTCTTCCGTTTTATAAAATCCACCCTCTCGATTCTTGATGCTTCCGCTTGTAAATCGTAATGTAAATGGTCCGGTTTAAAGGTAGCGAGGAAACGTCGAGGTAAAAATTCATGGGCCAGCCTCGGGATAAATCTTCCGACGAGTACTCTCTCGGTGTCTTTGCAGGTCTTTTCGTTCATCGATAAGTGGTGAGACTTATCGAAACAGATCGATTCATTAACCCGTGATTGACAGGTGTATTTTGCGGTGTATAATACGGAGATTACTTCAACGTCTGACTTTGCACAGTCTGTTACTACTTGCATAATTCGTTCGACTATATTTTTGATATCTGATCGTATTTTTTTTTAATTTACTTGTGTACCATAAGAAATGTCAACTTGACGTATGATAGCACTAAAGAACGACATTAGTGTAAGAATTCTCGTAAGGCAACTGGGAAAACTTTTAATAGAATATTTTATAAGATATTTCGACATATTTTTCTGCGTCTCTGGCTTTTCTGCTTGTCATTATCTCCTGTTCGTTTATTCTCATCTCTAATGCAACCACATATTACCATATCTAGTTACATATATATTAATATAAATAATCAATAAAGCAACAAAGTAAATAATACTTGAATTGCTACACTACAGTTATATGATGAATGTAAATCAAAGTGTCATAGAGTGCACAGCAGCGACGCTATAAGGGCAAGTAGTAGTGGTCCGTGCATAGTCAGGCAACTTGCAAATCAAATACACATCTATTAATTTCTTTTGTAGCTACAATTGTCTTTTTACAAGGGACTCTCAAGTCTGCAATTGTTAGATGAATTTAGTTAATATTATTATATTTTATTAAAATAATTTTGGTAATATTTCTCCAAACCTTTAATTCTCACGTAGAAATTCTTATTTAATTATTTATTTGAATTATTTAAAAATTCAATAATATTAAAATTAAATTAAATCAATTAAAATAATATCGATAAAATTCAAATTCAAAAATTAAATAATTTATTTGAATTTTTAGAGAACTTATATAAAACTTCGTTTGCACTTGTAAATCACGTACAGAGTGCAACGTGATCTATTTTGTTTAACTAACATGAACAATAATACACATAATTATTAAATCTGAGAAACTGAACACACGAGAATAGAAAAACTTTAAATACTTCAACTTCACACTTACTATATTTCTATCGAAATAATTCCAGTGTTGTTAATTTTTTGCAATGCATATAACACAATTTGAAATTCTCTAAATTCCACTCTTCTTTTATTTAATACATATTCAGCACATTATTGACAACGAATAGATCGAGTTTCTGCATAATGCATTGGTTTTTCCATTGAGAATAAATCATAACTCGTCGAAAGAGAGCGTGATTCATTATCTCTTCGATAAATCGCCGCCCATTTTAATTCACGAATAATCTCAACTCCTTCACGCGGTCGTTTTCCTTTTTTCACCTCCCTCGTCCCATTCTCGTGAACTTCGAACTCGAATCAATGAAGAAGGCCGCAGGAAGAAGAGTCGCGAGGCGGTTCTGCGAGGCCGAGTAATCACAAAAGGCGTCGTCGCTCGTTCTTTCGACGAACCCTCCGCCAAGTTCACCGTCCTTTAACTAGCGAACCCTCTCCTTCCGTTTTCTTCGACGACTATGAAACGGGAAGGCGTCAGAAGGAAGTCGTTCGCCGCGAACAATCGTCATCGCGAATTCTGCCTGGTGGTTTTGTTCCCGTTGCCGGATGGAAAATTCACGAGACGAACGAACGAACCGGCACGCGGTGTGAGATCCACGCGGTTGAATTTTCATCCCCCTTCGCTTCCTTACTTCCTCTTTCTTCCCCGTTTCTTCTACCGTTTCGTCGTTTCGTACGCTTTCCTCCCGCTGGAGAAGTTCATCGGCGCATCGGTGATTAATGCGGCTGGCGAGTTTCTTTTCGGCGCCGAGCGACGACTGGCGAGTTTTCGACCAATGAAAGGAAAGTTTCTTGCGATCGATGGGGAAAATGTGAAGCTGGAATGCGAGGATTCGCATAAACGTGAACAATTTCTAATTACTGCAGGTCTGATTTGTCGCAAGAACGTTACATACTGAACTAAAACAACAATGTCACTGATTTAGTCAAGGCACAAGATCGAAAAACCTTGGTGAACGTATCCTAAAAACCTCGACACGTCTCTCTTGAACCATTAGCGAACACAAACACCGTTTAACAATCGCTATTTCACCCATCCAGCCTAGTATCAACGGGCGACGATGGTATCATATCGACCGAGAAAGGAGGTGGATGCCACGAATCCCAATTCTCGCGGAACAATGGCTGGGCGCGAGTTAACTAACAACCAGCCACTGTTTACGCGACAGTTACGACGATTTATACAGGCGACGCCCGTTCCGACGTCGGTTTCTCCGCCTGGCTTTATCGAAACGCACGGCTTCAATTACCCACCAATGGATAAAGAATGCCCGCAGGACTCACGTTCTCCCACTCGAAAATCGGCTCGCCTATTGCCTGTTATGGCAACGGAGCATTCAGGACAATTTATACCGGTGCTTTTACTCCGTATTCTGGTAATCGGGTAATTGGCTTGGATTTTCTTCGTATTCGATAGAGGGGCGCTTCATTTCTGAGGAAATCAAAGTCTGACTCAATTTGTAGATAATTTAATCAGACGACGATTGTTCTGTTATCTTTAACTTAATTGTTACGAATCAGATTTTTAAACATGCGAGAAAATTCAGTTACGAAGAGAAGAATATATACAGTTGTTCTCATTCATATTTCCATGTTTTTTTTAAATAGAATAGCTTTTTTAAGAATGGAACAAACGATGTGAGATTTTTTAAAGGTCGTTACTGATAAATTTTTTTTTATCAGAGCCTATATAAAAATTTAAGAGACACTGTCTGTTTTGTGGATTTATGTCAACTGTATGCATGGTGAAAATTTCATCGAAATCGGCCAATGTAGAAACAAACGACAGAGATTGAAAGACTTAAGAATCCTTAGATTTATCATTTATTATTAAATGTTTTAATCAAAAAATAAATTCCGTTTTGAAGTACTTATGACGGAGTTTTTATTTCTTACTTCTTCTAATTTCATATTTTTACCACGACACGAAACGTATTAACCAATTTCCAAAAAAAGAGATCAAGTGATATATTTAACCTTTTTCTTGAGATCCTATTTAAAGAACGTTTAGTTCCTCCGGAAAACTCCCACGGAGTGAACATTTATAGAAGTGTTGACATTATTCTTAAGACACTCTGTATCGTACAGATCGTCCCAAGGTCCGATCCGTGCAATTTCCTAGACTGTCAAGCACCAGCTGAGTTTAACTGCAATGTCGCTCCCTCTATTTTACGACCGGACAGAGTATTTGCCAGGCTGAACGAGGCCCGACTCGCGAGGAGTTCGCGGTTTATTCGGGGAACAATGGTCGTGTCGAAGGGAATTCTCTTTCGCGAGGAAAAAGTAAGAGGCGGAACAATGGTGGCCCTTTATTCGAGAATCGCGTTGCCCTGGGTAAACGAGACCTAGTTCGCCGACGAACGTTTAGAGAGTCACCGGTATTATCTCCTTGGCTACTTTCAACCCTTTCCAAACCGCCAATGGGATTCACCGTTTATCCGTCTGTTTATAAATGAATACTAAAGAAAATGGAAAGCTTCGTACTGGTTACTTTCTCCCTCTCTCTCTTTCTCTCTTTCTGATCCCTGGTTATTCGTTGTAGTCAGTGATATTGATAAAGTTGGAGACCAGAGAGGAGAAAAAGAGAATGGAAGCAAGTGGAACGGGTCAACGTAAGTTCAAACGGACGGCCAGTAGAACAGGACCACATATGGTCAGACATAAGAGAAAGAGGGGGGGGGGGGAGGAATAGGATGGGCCGTGTATTTCCACGCGAGCGAGTAGAATGGATCCGTGCTCGGTCGGACGTAGTAGAATAGAGGAGAGCATAACCAGACGAGGATACAAAAGGATATGGATGGAGCTTTCAAATAAATTGTAAGCAACAATTCCCCCTCTCCATCTACCTCCTCCTCTTCCTCCCTGTTCCGGCAAATATTACGATCTGCTCGGTACTAGGTATAGAAGTATCTTTCCGTGAAAATACTTCGGATCGAGTGCTTCCGGTAATCACGCGAGCTACGTGATTCATGGAGATTAGGCGTCGCGAGGAATTGTCGTGGTTTCTATTTCCGACTATACTGGGAATATTCGACGTTCCTTCCGACAGATTTCTCGAAAGACGCGTTCCTTCCGATATTTTTGTTTCCGCGATGAGAAAAAAGTTAAATAGACGATTTATTTGTCGCGGATATAGCGATCGAAGATCAGCATTCTGCCACTTCGTGCTTTTCTGCTTGGTTAGGTTAGGTAAAGGAGTCAGGTAATTAAGTACAGTCATTCTAATTGAAATATTCGCGATGGTACTCTGCAAGCTGGTAGAAATTCCTGCCATGATCACAGCAACGATCATCCGTTCAGTTCGTCGGGTTTTTGCTCGAGTTGTACGGAAAGTCAATAAACGAGGATCCCAAACGAGATATTTCAAAACCTTTCCCTCACACATACGAAACTAGCCACCGGAAGTCCACACACACGCTCGTAGATCCCGATCCTTGGTCCATCTCGATGAATTAGGATTCCCTTCAAAAACGTTTCGTTTCTCGATTGGGAAATTACGCTGTCCGACAATGTTAGGACCCGTGTATAGCGAACGACGTGAATTTCGCTTGAAAACGGAGGAACGTGAACGATCGGGAGGAGAGGAGAGGAGAAAAACAGGGTTCGGGATGAAAAGGGCGTAGAAGGAGGAGGGAGAAAGCTCAGTCGAAGACGTACGTTCGACTCGGGTAGCGCGCGGTTCGTTCTATTGTTTAATTTAAGTGCCAAAGTTTAAACCGGGTTAAACGCCGTATAAATTCACGAGCTACGCCACCCATCTCACCTCCCAATCCTCCCTCTTTTCACCCATCCTTCGTGCAACCCACCGATGGGTGGAGGATAGCGAGAGGAATGGACCCGGGGCTGTGTTTAAGTAGCACCGGGACCAGATGTGACGTCACTGCGGTTTCCGGGGTCGCAGTTAAGGCTGACGATGCTTCCGGTTCGAGGATAACCGAGCTTTTTCGACTCGATTCGACCACTCGCGGATTATCTTCTGCCGACTAAGGAGCTTCTGATTCGTGGACGTTCAATCGATGGATGGTTTAGATTTTATTTTTTTTTTTTTTTAGGATCTCATGGTGAGGGAGTGAGGGAGAATTTAAGGTGTACTGTGTGGATTTATGATGTGGGATGGTCACAGTACTCTGACTTCGACGTAGACTATGTGAGTCGTTAGGATTGCAACAATTGTTTTTCTATCTGAGTGTGTGAGTTTGTGAGAGTGAGTCTTAGTGTGTGTTTCGATTTTGTGATGGCTAGGGGACCAGAGTATAAAATATAACCAAATTTTTCTGTGTTTATGGGAAAGAAGATTGATTGCAAGTTTACATGTCGAGAAACAAGAATTGATGACTAATATAAAGAAATTTACTACGTAATCGACAATGGTCTAGCAATAAACAAATAAAGATAAGATAGATAAATAAATATGTTACTTTTAAGTCACGTTTTTTCTCCTTGTAGATACATTAGTTGGAAGCATTTTGCTCTCAATTAACCCTTTACTGAGGATTTTATGTACCTTGTTTAAATACTGATTACTTCTACAATGAGGTCAATATTTAAATTCTTCAGCTTTCTTTCCTCTCTTGCTTTCAGTAATCTATTAGTCGACATTACATTTTAACTAGTTTCTTCAGTTGTAAATTTAACCAACTTTTTATGGAATTCTAAAGATTCTGCCTAACTTAACCTAACCTCAAGTTTTTCTATTAAATTGAATCACACCGAAATTATATTGTTCTCAGAAATATATAAATTGAAGGATAACCAAACTATTTTCGTTGCGCAAAAATATAACAGAACACCCATTCAAAATTCGTTCGTAAATTTGAAGGAATTAATTGCACATTTATAAGGAAAAAAAAAACAAGGAGAGAATTCAAATTCCAAAACGGTTCCAATTTTTCCGCGACAAAATTGTCACGGTTATCGCCACAATCTGAGGGATGAAGAGGCACGCAAGATTAGAAGTGGAACCGGAGGGAATACACAGTGACAAGTTATGGGTATCAAGGTTTTGCCCTTTGTCGCGTGGTTCTCAGCCATACATACACGATTCCACCCTTTAAGATTAATAGTTACATTACTGGGATGCGTCAGGCCAGATCCATTTGGGCCCTGTATCGCGGTACTTCCTTAGAAATTAATATTCTAAACAGCCCATTAATTCCGCGGACACGCGAGACTTGCCGCATTAATAATCCAAGGATAATTTGCCATCTCGCCTGGCTATAGTAATACTAACCGTTACATACACTGAAAATTCTAACGCAAATTCTCAAATATAATAATACTTTTTTCATTTCAACACATTCACTGCTATACAAATTCCATTACTTTCTTTATCATGCCAAACCGTAACTAACATTTTCCTTATCACAATATAGCCAATGTAACTTCACATTTTCATAACACAAATGCTAATAAATAGTTCAAATGCAGAGAATAAATTTTTTAATTTAACCAGAAACGCGAAGGATGTCGAAAACTGTGAGTGGCCCTAATTTTTTAGGTTGTACATAAGCAAGTACCTAACTCCTCGTCAGATATAGTCTTTCGTACGATCAGTCGAACCGTCCTTCGTTCAAGACTCAATTATCCAATCCCACAATCGTATCACATCAGTTCAGTTGTCATAAATCATCCAGTACGCAACGAACCCAATTCCAATCAGGTGAAACTCGAACGCTTCCGAAAAATTCACACGACGTACGAGAGACTTCAGTGACGTAACTTCATCCGGAGGACGACGGTCGAGCGAAATTCTCCAGTGGAATTTCCACGAGAAACGTTTCATCTTTATGCAGAGTGTTTCGTGGAAGTCTAGTCGGAGAGGAGGAGGAAGAGGAAGAAGGGTGGGGCGAAAAGAAACGCGCATAGTTCGAATTTGTCGGGCAGGACACAAAGTGCCTCCCACGGAAATGCTCGTGAAAAGGTTTAAACGTGCACCCAGGGGATCGTTTGCTCTTCTTCCCTCTCTCTTTCTCTCTTCCTTCTTCTTTCCAACGCCACCTTCTTGCCTCCGTTCCCTCTTTCCGCTGTTGAAGCAACCCCGATGGTAAGTTCCCGGGCGGCGGAGTCAATCTTTCCAGGCGCAAGTAGCCGCGTTCTCACGAGGTGAGCTCATCGGATGCATTCTACGCTTTGAAACGATCCACGGACCAGCACTGTTCATTGTTTGGTCCACCCTCGAACCACCCTTGTTCCTCCTCCTCCCCCTCTTTTCTCATCCTCTGGCCAGTTCCCGGAGGTACAAAAGCGCCAAAGGAAACGATCTCGAGCGTTCATCTTGCCTCGATTCGCGCTGGTTTGCTTGTGTCACACGCGTTGTTTAACCCTTTTAAGCTCGAGCTAATAATCGATTGGTATTCGTGTTATGTACCAGTGAAATTTTCACTTGTTTCCTAGTTTTATCCACGTGTAAATATTGTCCGGTTAGCGAAATCATTAAATAATAGAATATCTTTTTCTAGATGTAATTTCAATATCGAAAGAAATTTCTCTTCTCTTCTAGAAAGCTGTCGAAGACGCATTCTTGTTATTTTTACCGTTTTTGTTTCTGTACCAACCTTTTTTCTACGTTCCTCGGATTTTGCAAACTTCTACAACCTTTTTTCTATCTGTTTTTCTTTTTAACTTTTACGAAAAAGTTTGCTCTTTCTACGTTTTCTAAGCTTCGTTACATATTGAAAGTATGCTGTTTGACAGACATAATTAGTATTTAGTAAGCAAAAGGGCGTAATTACTTCAGTTGTAAAATAAAGTTTCTTCAAAATTAATATTTTGATTTAGCATGATATTTTTCAGAACATTGTTCAACATGCAACGGAGGGTTTCATAAAGAACAGATAAATGCCACCATACATGCGGATTATACGATTATTGATCATACAATTCAAACACTGTCAAACATTGTCAAACACTTTCAAACCTTCTTCAAAGATTTTTTATTTTAATACAAACAATTATTGCTGTAAGCTCACCACGAGCTTAGAATTTCACACGGAATCCCAAAGGTTTCAGTATTTTCGTGACAAAGATCCTCTGAGTTTTTCAGCAAGTGAAGTCTTTTTTCTAAAAGTCGCTAATCCTAAAATGTTTAAGCGAAAGAATCGATCATACGTGAAACAGAGAAAACCCGTTCGCTCCCTTATCACGAACGAATTTCCTTTCCTAAAACATAATCAGTTATCTAACTATTCAACAATTTCCAAACAAACCTCGAAGTATTAGCTCCCATAGAAAATATTCCAGGTTTTTTATAACGATGAAAGTTCCTAGTGTTAAAACAAATAAAAGATCCTCGTAATTAAATAGCATGCATTGAAGCCGATCGAAATGCGAGAGGAAAAGCTATGTGTAAAATGAAGGAAGAAAAAAGGAAAAAAAAGAGAAAAAAAAATCACTTCAATTATTTCATCGCGAATCGTAACACCGCGAATGATGAAGTAGCGGCAGACGTGGAACGAAAGAGTCGTGGTTATAAAAAGGGGAGAAAGGAACAGAAGGGAAAGAAAAGGGAGGAAACACAAATGACTCTCGCGAAGCCCGGTGGCTGAAGGCTTGCAACGAGTGTTTGCACGAAAGCTACTTCGCCAAGTGTTATTGTTTGATAAACTCAAAAATGACGCGCCTCTGTTCCGTTTGAAGTCTTGCAGTTCACGGGCCGGCAAGGAACAATGAAGTCTCCCGCGAAAAGAGGAAACCAACGAAGTCGTTTAATCATCGAACCACAAACCACCTCTCGCCCAGGCCCGCCATTTTTATTGGCTGCCTGTTTCATCTTTATGTAAGAAACTTTCTGCTGCTAGTTTTATTTCGAGACCTTTTGTGCTCGTTACAGTGAAATCTGCCGCGTGAGAATAATAGGTGTGATTTTTTTTTCCTTTCTTTTCCTTTTTATTTTTTTCGCGGGAAGATATTCCTCGTAGTGTTTCGTTCAAATGTTTCACGAAGTGTGCGAAGGTTTGCAATGAACAACGAGCGTTCTCATGTGTAAATATATTTAACGTATTTGGCGTAGTGTGCAAGTGATTTGTACAATAGTTTTCTGTGTTATTTCTTTCTTTTTTGTAAAGAATATTCTTTGTTGTATTGTTAAGAAAGATTTTATAACAGATTTTCTGTGTGCTCTTTCTTTAAAAGAATATTCCTTGTTGTATCGTTGAAAAAGGTTTTGTTGAATTTTTGAACAACATTCAGTTGGTATTTAATTATTTTATTCTTGTTATAGGTGGGTACATGTGTTTTCGTTTCTCTTTGATGATATATTTCCATTGTGATTTTTCAAAGATGAAAACTATAGTGATAACTTAATACAAAAGCTATTTTCATGGATTTATTTTGATGAAAATTCACTGAATTATTGATGCGCCCAGATCAAAAGATTCAGTTTCGAAGAAAATGTTCATAAAGCTTAGTATCAAGTTGTTCCTAATATATAATTAAAATTTCTTAACTTTCCTTTTAATTGAAAACCCATCCAAACATCCTAATAATTTTTCCTTGCTCAGATTTTCATAGAAGTATGTATTGACAATTACGTCTTCTCAGTGATTATTATTATTTAAATTACGGATCAGTTTTAACCATTATACATTATTAAAACTTATGTGACTTCATCTTTGCGAAACCGCAAATATTACAAAAATATGAAAAAAGAATTTCGATTTTTGCAAACCGTCATAGTGGTTTCTCCCCTTAAATGAAATTATTTGAGAAAGTGTTAAGAAACAAAAAGTGGCATTCGTATCTTTGAGAAAGGAAAAAATGTATCAGGTCGTTGCGCGTGAAATTGCTATTTTTGCATATTTTTGCGTTTTGTTTTGTCGATTGTCTTGTATCTTGTTGAAAATCACGTCGATTGTCATACAAAGCCTGAAGAAAATCCTGTTTCAAGAGTATCGTTAGAGGAAATTTCGCAATTCTAACCCAATGTTACAAGAGCATTGCCTGTAATCAATTTCCTGCGTAATAATTAATTTTCGAATTTAAAAAAGCAAAAAAAAAAAAATTCACTCGCGAATCGAACAATTTGATGGACCAAGTTCGAAGCCAGGAGGGAGATAAATTTTCGCCGATGAATTTTTGCCCGAGGTTCGCGTGAATTTTTAATTTTATCCAGGCTTTATCAATATTCAACGTGGCACATCGACAGCCGGCCATTGCCGCGCCGGCTGGCTATCGTTCGCGAAACGTTCAAATACTCGCCACCCGTTACAACGCGTGCAATTAACATACACGGTATTAATATATCTCATATTCGTTTTTTCTTTATTTTTTTTCCGCTTTTTTTTCAAATACGATCGACAGTTCCGCGAACGAGCGACGCCGAAATAAAATCGCCGAACTCGCATTAACATGCAAATGCGCCTTCGTTCGTAACAATGCTCGCGGGCAGCATATTCGAAAAATATCGAATTTCCTGATTATTACAATTGAAATGAGCGAATCGAGCGGACCAAATGAAACTAGCCAAAGTGAATTAAATTGATAATTTCGATCGAGAATCGCGAAACTGAGCACTGTCCTGCTGAGCGAGGCACGATTAAAAAGCACCTGGGAACATAGATGGCGTATTAATTGAATCAATCGTAGCCAGATAATTTGAAGGGTGAAGCGAAAGATGTATCAAGCGAATGGAAACGATTCGATTTTCCCAGACGAGTTTCTAAAAATAATCCTGTCTGATTTTTATACACGTTTCAAATACGAAGAATTCGATTGTGATTTTGAAATAATTGCACTCGTGTATTTAAACAATCATTAAGAATTTAGTGTTTCTTTATAAAATGTTAAATAATTGTATCAACAATTGTAAAATTTGAAATAAAGTTAATGTACATTCCACTAACAAAGCATCTTAAAAGTGTTGATCTCTCAAGTTCCCAGGAATTGACATTTCTCTACGAATCTCACTTGAAACAATCAAATTCTGTCATTAGATTAATGTTTTTTAGCATTTCATCATAAGTTAAAAAATCACCACTACTATTTTTGAGAATTATTAGCATCGTAATAGTACACCTCAAATTTTATAAATGATAAAATCCGTTTTTCTTGAATATTCTACGCAAGTTGATTTCACTGTATTAACTTATCCTGGTCTTTCCTATTTATTATTTAGTTATTCTTCGAATTAGAAATCTTTGTCTCTTTACTGATCGAATCACCCTAGTATTACAAGAATTCACTTTTAAAATAATAATGGTAATAATAATAATGATTATGACGATGACGATGACGACGATAATGATTATGATGACGTTGATAATAATAATGATGATGACGACGGCGCTGATGATGATGATGATGATGATGATGGTAATGATGATAATAATAGAGATCTTTGTCTCTTTACTGAGTCACAGTATTACAAGAATTCACTTTTAAAATAATAATGGTAATAATAATAATGATTATGACGATGACGATGACGATGATAATGATTATGATGATGTTGATAATAATAATGATGATGACGACGGCGCTGATGATGATGATGATGATGATGGTAATGACGATAATAATGATGATGATGACGGTAATGACGATGATGATAATAATGATAATAGTAATGATAATGATGATAACAATAACAATAAAAACAACAACAATTCACAAAAACATGCAAAAGCTTACTGAATGAACAATCAATTTATAATTTAAAATTGCAGACAAAATTTCCCCAAAAATTCTCGACAATTCAACATTAGCGTAATCTAAATTCGTTACGCAACACACCATGGAACAAGCATATCTTCAGAAAATAATTATTCGAACTCTAAATGGTTCTGCATTTAGTACTCAGAGTAGACGTCTAACAGATGAAGTTCCTTCGTGGCGACGGCGTAGAAGACGTCGGATGGAAAGCGCGAAACACCGGCCACGTGAGCTTTGTACGGATTTTCGTGAAAAGCGGCTAGCGAACCCACGATCTCAAAGGTAGAACGTTCCGTTTGTTACGCGCGACGTGCTAACACGAACCGCGTCGCGGATACGATAGAAACGAATCACGTGGCCGTCTCAGCTGACAAGCTGATTGCTGGCACGTGAGCAGAACTGACGATTCGAAAACGATTGGAACTTCCTTCAGATTCTCTATTTTTCGAGAAGAAACGTCTGCACCGGATGAGCCCAAATCTGAGAATTTTATTCTCTTCTATTCCCAACACTCATCGAAATTATTTTTTATTCGCCAACGTTGAAGAATTATTTATAGCGAAGGATATGATGTTACTATCGATGGATAATAAATGTGAATTAAAATAGCGTTTAAGTTTTTACGATTTACGCTTTCATAGTGTTAGAACACTTTATACGAAACGTTTGTGCGCCGAGTGGAAACAAAAAGATTGGCGTGAATATTGATCCAGCTTACCCGGAGTTTTGTTTGAGTTTCAGTGGTATTAAGATGTGTACAGGAATGCTGAGTTGCGGAGTTGTAAAACAACAACTGCATCCCTGAGACAATATAGATGTTACAAATACGAAGTTTTATTACTCTGTTATCGTTTTAAAATAATACCTTCAACGACTCGACAGAGTGCGATAATTCTATACATGTGAATCAGTACAAGGAAGTTGTATCACAACTTATAAAATTTCCTGAGAAATTTTTAAAAATCTTTAAAGTTCCAAAAGATACTTATAATATACATTTTTATTGGATTCAAACTGGATAAATTTCGTTTGAAAGACACAATCACGAGTTCCATAATAATTTCGCATTTTCGCTTATTTTTTTAAATTGACATAATCTTTGTATTAAGTCGTTGCAAATGACAGTGTTCATTTTATAAATTAGAATCGTACAGATTAGAAATATACAATTCATCGTTTCAAATGCAGTTTCAGATTTGTTTTGTTGGAAAAGGTACGTTAACATTATATTAAATATAGAAAATGGATAAAAAAATACTAATGCAGTATTTGGAATGAGAACAGCTAGTGAACGGAGAATTCATCGTAAGTTTAAGTATTTAGATAATTTTTTTAACAAAAGAGAAGTGTTCAACAATGAGGCAACAATTAAAAATACGTTTAAGTAATTTGTTGTCAATATTCAGATTTCTATAATAATAGACTAAATTTATTTGCAAATCGTTGGCAGAAATGTATTTTTTTTCAACATATTTTAATTAAATAAATTTAATTTTGGTTACGAATACGGAATCTACTCGTACAAAATACCAAGAAAAATATAACAAATGTTTAAAATTTGCAATGTTCATAGAATACACGAAACACGTACTTTGTTTGACCTAATAAAAGTATAAAATCGCATCGGATCATCTTAATAGATTCTTGCAAATTACTTGATTAAAGAAAAACCAAATTAATAAAACCAACACCAGTTTGATAACGAAAACAGTCACGAATTTCCTTCGATCGTTACGCGAACACTGGAACGCCATATTACCCATTGTATTTTCTCGAATTTAACCAAACTCCATTCGGTCTTTCATTCGGGAAATCGGTAATAGCAAGCGTCACTACTCACCTAAATATTCCCTGGCTCGCGTCGAAGTGCATCGAGGTTTATTCCGTGGCGGTTTACAAGCGGTCCCCACGCCTTCCGCGATTTCCATAAAACAATTTCCGCAACTGCACTTTCGCGTCCACACCAACAGACGTAAAATTCTCGTGTCGTGTTACGTCACGCGAATACGCGATAAAGCCACGCACCTAAGACGGAATGTATCGTACGTACAACAGGGATAACATTGTTCGACGACAGCCATGTTAACCGATCGATCTTTGTTACCAGAATACGACACGTAAGCCTTGAAAAAAAAAAATATTCTCTCTCGCGAGAGAAAATTCGCAAGAAGAAAAAATATTGAATTACAATCGTTTTACGTATAGGTGCCCACTTAATTTTGTCCCAGACTGTACATCGAATGTCAGATTACAAAATTGTTTCGATCCTCGTAAGCACTTCACACATGAAAAGAGACACATGCATTTCTGATTTTCAGAAATCATAGATTTTCGTTAAAACATGCTGCAGTCGAAGGGTTAATCGCTGTATTAACCTCGCGCGTTAAAAATCCCGCTGTTAAGAGAGAAAAAGAAGAAACAGAAGAGAAATCAATACCCACTCGATTCTCTTAACCGTATCGACAACCTCTACACAGTGTCCCGTTCGCAAAACGATCGTTGTCGAGCCGTTAAACAAATTGCCACGTCGTTTGGAGAGGAACGAGACGGAAGAGAGAGAAAACTCGAGCGTTCCAAGGATTCCAGCAAATACGGTCGCGTCTGAAAAGTGGAGCTTCAATCTCCATCTCGATAAATATTCACGTGGCAAAGTACACTCCTTTTCCTCCGTCATACTTCCTCTAACGTAAGCTGCGAACGAATATGAAAATATTCCGTGGAATAAAATCGTGACCGCTCTCTGCACGCTTCGTATCGTTCCCCTAATCGTTCGATTAATTACCGCACGGCGATTAATCACGCGGCGTCGCGTCGATGTTCGCAAGTCGCGAAACGACGAGATTTACAATATTCACGTGACTCGTCGCGGCGCGTCGACGCGTATCAATTTCACGGGTGGAAAATGGGCCCGCGTAAATCGGCCGCCGCGTTAATTTCCACACGCGGCAGCCAGTCGGCTCGATAAAACCACCGACGACCAGACGAACAAAAAACGAAGGGGAAACGAATGATGGCGAAACCGATCCACGAATACGGCTGGATCCTATTGTTATCGTCGCATCTGTAAAATCAATGATCACCTTTTCCTCTTTTTTCATTTAGCCTCGGCGAGCACTGCCGTCGATCGATTCTCTGTCTGTGATGTCGATCGTTGTTACCGATCTTCTCGATTCGACGACGCTTTCGACGTTTCCGTCATTTTCGAACGTGTGTTCCTGAATATTTACTTATGCAAAATGTTCGTAGCATAATTTAAGCGACTTTCAAAGGGGAATATCGTGGGAGAAATGTTTTTTGTTTACTCATGTCTTTTTAGTTCTTTTTTTTTTTCATTTCTGTATAGATAACGTTTATCTTCTTCTTATATATATTTTTAAATATATTTGAATACGCCTGGCATAATAATCATGAACATTAGAAGATTTTAATTGACCAGAATAATGAGAAATAATGTAAATGTAAGTTATAGGAATGAAATTCTTTTTATAATTCTGATATTGGAGCTTTTTATTTTTGTGTATTTAATAAACTTGCAATATACTTGAACTTCGTAACCAGTTTGTTTCAGGTGAGAAGTTACGATTGAGATGAACAGCTTTTAGCAGAAACCAGAGTCGGATCGTGGTTAGACAAATTGAGTAATAAGGGATTTCTGAGAAGTTCTATCTGGAATTCGAATCTGGGATCTTCTTACCATTGTTACTTTGATATCTTCGTATCTAACTCAACTAATGGAATTGACATCACTTTCTCAGTGGTTTTAGATCTACTTATGCAACGTGGTTCAGTAAACTTTGTCAATTTGCAGTGAATAAGAAAAAGTTGAAACAACATGGCATTGTGGCTTCAATTTACAATAGCCATGATTATTTTTTGATCATTTCAATTGAATATAAATAATAAAGAAATCACAACTTATAAATTAATTAACACTTAATTAATTAGATATCGAATTCCATATATTAAGAATTTATATAAAACACTAAAAATAAATCTTCAGTTTTAAAATACTAAATATTGAACTCCACATATTCATTGACAATTTATATGAGAGAATAAAAATAAATTTTTTTAGATTGGTTTATAGCTAAAAACATAAATTCTTAGTTTTAAAATAAACTGAATATTGCAGTCATTGTAATATTGCACTCATATATTAATTAAATAAATATATTAATAAAAAAAAGAGTAACAATATATTTTTGTTTGAAAATAAACTCGATATTACATACCACATATTAATTATCAATTAATATAAAAAACCTAAGAGTAAATTTTTTATTTCAAGGTTATTATATCTTTCAATTACAAATTTTGATTACGAGATTGTATCAGCTTCGCATTCCCAAGTACAACCGGGCTCCCCTTTACAAAACGGATTTAAAATATATGCAAATATCTCCTAATTATCACTCACCATGATTGGAACGTCGTATCAGATATTCGAACATTCCGCGTTTTACACTTTTATCCCGGACACACGTTAAAATCAATATCGAGTCCCAGAACAGGCACGGTATCATCGAGTTTCCATTAAACAGGGAGACAGCAGGCTAAATGAATGTTTACTTAATGGAAGATTACTGTTTCGAGCCTTGAGGGTATCAACGTTAAATAGGCAAACCGGTAATTAATGGATTTATTATCGAATTAACGAACTCTCGGCCTCGGTGAAAAATGGACAAGGGAGAAAGTGGAGAAACGGGGTCCAGGGGTAAATTCGAAATCCATTACTAGCCAGGGCGACAGCTCCGGGAATAGCCAACGGAGTGCTGAATACACCTCCATCCACGATACAAGCCTAACCCCGGTGAAATAAATCATCCGAAAAAAATGTTAATTTTCAATCGTAACCTTCTCCCTTGTGTATTCACAACGCGTCACGATCAACTACGTTCTACTTCACTTTATTTTATCATCACATCATCGTCATTTTCGCTATTAGAAGGCTCGGCATTCATCCCCCATAGGAATTTCCTCCCTAATTTCATCCCCAATTAGAATTTCTTAATAACGATTTGTGACACGATCGCGTGGAAAGATTATCTTTGAGTTTACGATTTTCGTTTATTATTTGCATGCATTAAAGTACTCTCCTATCATATCAGTAAAAATATACAGTTTTCGCGCGAATAAGTATACAGTAAGTGGTAAATCTGTGAGACAAATAGAAGATGACAAAGTTTCATCATTTTTTATGCACAATTCGATGGCTTGAATAGATTTCTCGAATTTGTAACAGCTTCGGTTAATTATGACACCGTGAAGTTTCGTAAATCGATAGCTATAATTTTTCGTATTATGCTCAGACAAGCTCAACAATTTATTTTTATAAGGACATTAGAAATGAAAAGAGAAACTTAGAAATTCGTATACACTTGTTGAATATTTTCAACAAGCAAGATAATTCAGATTTCAGAATATTATATTAAGTACAAATTCTGCCGAAGCTCGTTTGTCTTCGTCAAAGAAAAAGGAAAATAAAGCAAAGCGTTGGCAATCAGAACTTTCAAGTTACCACGATCAAGTATTCAATCCTTCTTTACTCTTGAATATACAGAGACACTCTGAAGTTAAAGTACCGCAACGAGGAACAAAAAGAAAGAAAGAAAGACGAAGAGAGAGAGAGAGAGAGAGAGAGAGAGAGAGAGAGAGAGAGAGAGAGAGAAAGAGAAAGAGAGAAGGAACACTGGATAAATTACCTTGTGTTTGTCGACCAACACGGGTCTCAAGTGGCGGTCGAAGAGAAGCTTGTCAGGTTCGATGTTGATAGGACTCTGTCTTCTTCCTTTGCTGCACAGAGACCATTGAGGGTTTATCAGACCCCAAAATCCTGGTCCTGGAAGCAGAACGAAGACGTACGCGTTAACCTTTTCCTCAATTCTTATCTTAAAATAAACTTACCCAAAATAGATCGCATGATTGTTCAATCTAGAAGATTACTATCTTTATCTGTTGTCGGAAAATTGTATTATTTGAATAGACGTAATAGATGCATTTAATCCTCTTTAAGTAATATGAGTAACTCGACTTTTCTCCGTTCACAAGATGAAAAATTACGGTTAATCGCAATTTTATATTAAAACAGTGCAACTTTTGAGAAGTTTCTTTACACGACAACAAATAACACAGATATATATCTTCTCACGTCTCTTTTAGATAAAGTAAACAATTAAATGAAAGAAAACTGCTTCTAGAAAGTAACTAATCGTTCTCTGTCTTTCTGAACGGTCAGCAGAGACTAATTTTCAAGAGCAACACGCGTTACACGCATACGAAGCTCTATTTCCAACAATATCGTCAGACTAACAGTATAATGCAATAAATATAATCATAATAGGTTATAATAAATCAATAATATGATAATAAATACACTCTATTCACATTAGAAACACAAGAATTCGTAATTAACCCATCATCGTCTTTTCAACCTCACTAAAAATATAAAAGAAAAACCCCATAAGCACATTAACGCACGTTAACAGGGAATTATCACAAGGAATCATTTCATTGGTTACACCGGTGATCGGGAAAACAATATTTTCCAATGGTATCCAATTTTCCTCGGGTAGAAGTTACAAACCGTGGAAGTTTCACCGTAGGAAAAAGAAGAGAGAGTGAGAGAGAGAGAGAGAAAAAAAAGAAAACGCAACCGTGGCGATCCCAGGCGGCCGCGAATCGTCGTCTTGTCGTCTGTCAGCCGTTTGGAAATTTGAAATTTTTATAATTTCAACTTTTCCGGCTGGTCTGTTCCGCAAACCATCGCAACGCCACCGTTTTCACCCCGGCACGGTGGAACCTTCGCTGTTCCTCGCTCCCGGCGTCAACTTTTATTCGGTAAAAGGGCTTTCGAACTCGTTTCGTCGCGCGACACGAACCAACAGGGAGCTTCTGACCAGCTTCAGCTCGCATTTCCCGGCTGTCTCCTCTGAGAAATTTAACTTTCTTCGGTGTTGGACTACGGGAATCGATAGCAAGAATGCTACGGCTAACGAGTACTTCCTTCGTGAATTTATGTCGTACGATATCGGTCGCGAATCATCGGTTCCTCTTGCTCAGCGGTTTTTTTTTCTGTATCTAACAGAAATACTTCTGAACTATTTTGTATGCAATGCAAATAAATAATGTGCACGATCAGCAGCAAATGATACCAAATGCATTTCAGACTGTTCGAAGAATACCTGGTATTTTTCCTGGTGTGAAAGTCGATGTGTGTGTGTTCTGAGACACGAGGCATTTTCATATAACACGAAAATTGAGGTATATCGGAAATATTGGCATGCATTTATGAAAGACTGTGTAAATGTGTTATAAAGTATAAATGAATACATCGTGAAATATAGGTAATTACACTAAAAAGAAATTATTATCTTAGCACAAAAGTTTCCAATGCAAAAAGTCAAACGAAAATACCTTTTGCTTCTCTTTCACTCAGTTAATCCCTGTCTAAATATTCAAATTGATCCAAGCTATTCCTATTGTTTCCCTTTAATCCAAACACTTAGCTATAAAAAAGAATTCGAGTATCTATCAATCATCTTGTCAAATCATTTCACCATCAAATTAATATGGATTCCTCTTCCTGGATACACCTTCTCAGTCTCACCGATCGAACACCATTTTCCAATAGTATTTTCCAAGCTGTTCGACACACACATACACATACTATACTCACACTATACTCAGATGCGATAAAATGATTAAAGCGGGCCAGAGATGCCGGTTGAAGTATCGCGCGTCTTTTCGCTTAAGCACGATACAATTCCGTTGCATTCTCCATCTTCCAGCGTTCTGACGTCTATGATATTAACGATCCGGCGCGTCGTAGGGGTAAGTAATAAATTATTGCTCGTATAAACAACTCGTATAACCGACGCGCCAAGCACGTCAGCACGGAAATTTGCCACCGTGACGGCACGCGACGTTGTACACAAAGAGACTCTTGTACAACGATCCATACACGCCGCGTGGTTTTCCAGCAAAGTGTTCCGCGATACTTTCTCATCTTCATTTAATGCATAATAATTCGGAATATTCGCCTAAGCGACGTCACTTGCCGAAAATTTCGAGCGGTTCCACGTGTCCCTCCTTTCAACTCGATCCATTTGGATTTTTATATGTCACGCCAACGAGGATGATAAAGGATAAAATGGACAACGGAAGTTTTAGAAATTGCTGCTTAGCAAGACAGACGTGGAAATTTTTATTTTCATGTTTTAACCCTTTGACGGACTCTTGGACGGATCCATTGATATATCCGACACGATATTCGTGTGTCAGTCGTCGCGATTGGCTGCTACTATTACTTATCATATTTACTTGTTATCCTTTCTTCCGATCAAACACTTTTAGAATACACTATATTATTTTGAAAAATTACAAATGGATTAAATTATAAAATTAATCACAAATTGAAGTAAATGAGCAGTTATATATTATGTACATGCAGCAAAGGAAGGATTTTAGACGATTTCATTCACGATGCGATTTTACGAGAACAGGGAAACTCAGACTGAAGAATGTTAGTAAAAACATGCGAACATTGAAAGACTTGTCAATATTCGTTTACAATTGTTATATTACATGTAACGATAAATTCTATATTAGAAAACAGTTGTAGTAAAAAAATTTAGAGGATGTATATATACGCCTTTCGTAGTCAAAGGGTTAATCGTGGTGGAGAATATTAAGGATAGAAAAAAGATAAAACCGAGAAACTTTCGGACAATATATTTTCTCCTCTTTGTTATCGTACGCAAAATTTACGAAGTTACAATGACGCTTCTGTTAAAAGTGTCCCCGTTTGTTCAAATAAACTCGAACGACGAGGAGAAAGAAAAAAAAGAATGTCGACGATATTTTCCATTTATATGAAAGGAAAACGAGGAGAAAACCGATTGGAACAAGAGGAAGATTTTAACGGGCCGTTCGAGGGTGAGAATTGCTGGGCGAACGAGGTTAATTGCGCCGATATGGCGGCGATAAAGGTGAGAATACGCAAGGAAACAATCGAGCGACGCGAGAATACACGATTATGTGTATATCGGTATTGACCCCATGCGCATACTTAACGGAACTCTAATTTTTAATTGTACTCGCGTGTCAAGGTAACGTTACTCCGCCTCTCGTTCGCACGTGAAAGAATCGTTGGTTCGATCATAGGGGAATCGTTTCGGAAAATTATGTTTCTTCGATTAAATGGACACGGTTGAATATTGTTCAGTCGATTTGTATAATTAGAAACTCTCGATAAAGTAATTAGCTGTATCAATGAGAAAGCTAATAAATTTAAAATTCTCTTTATTTCATAACCGTATTTATCGTACCATGGTGCTTTGAGAATGCAGCTTTCATATAACGCAGAAGAAGTTAACATGATTATTTGGTGACAAAAAGAGTAAAATTTGTCGAAGCGAGGGATTAAGCGACACAGATTGCAAATTGATTTATAACAGAAAATTTCAAAGGCCCCACCATTTGGCCCAGCACAAGCGCCAGATCTACGGATCGACCAGGAGAGTCATAATTTTACCCGAAATATAAGAAATAGTTTAAACAACAATTTCCTTACTCTTTCGACAAGTCTGTTATTTCTAGAACACTGAAAGAACACTAATCAATACGCTTCAACTATCTTCTACACACCTAGACTGCGAATAAAAGCAAAAAGTTTATAAAACTGCATGGACAAACATTAAAAGTGAGATTAGATTCGACACTGGAGATTCAACATTCGACATTAAATATTAGAAATTAGATTCGACACTAGAGATTCGATATTCGATACAGTGTGCATTCAAAACACATTCGACACACATCAGTAATTGTAAATTATACTCGTTAAAATATTTCTAAGCTAAATATATATACCGTTGTTCAACACTGTGTGTGATACATCCAATAATTTATACAGTTCACTATACATCTCGCAACATTCGAAAGGTTCCACTGTACTTTACGAAGAATAGTTCATAGCTTGCGAAAAATACTCGTCGTCACTGTGACGCGAGAACAATAATTTATATGTACTTACTCCTGAGTTTCGCTAAACGTCGCAGTACGAATTAATCTAATTTGTACTAATTCTGTGTTTCTTATAACGCGAATTACGAATTAATCACGTTACAGAAGGACTGACTGTAATACGAAACTTCAGTCTGAAACATTTTTCTTTTTTTTTTAAATTTAATAATTTCGTAATGATTGCTTAGATTTATTTCACGTTCAATGAGTGTCCAAATGCTTCTGAACGTGAATGTACATTGCACGCTCCAATTCTTCGTACGTGGCGGCCATTAAAATGTAAAATCATTATGAACCGAGGGGATGAAAGAGCAGGGACCGAGCACACGCGGGATCTCCTCACAATGTACATATTCATAGGTAAGTAAACAGCTATACGAAACGCATAGCGCGATAGAGCAGCCAAGTAATTTGCAATAGGGATGTTGATCCTGTTTTACGGGCTAGTTTGAAATTCCGTTGTTTCGAGGAGTTTCGCGTTTACCCATCGTTGTATACATCGGAACGCTCGCACTGTTTCGAGATTTTCACAGTATTTTTTTCTTCTTTTTTTTTGCAAAAAAGTAACATCCAACGGATTTGTTTATCGGTTAAGAAAACTAATTAAACAAATGAAATTTAAAGTGAACTTTTTTGTTCCTTGTAGAATACTTAATTTTTACGTGAATGATTAGAAGTTTCATAATTTTTCTTTTTTTTTTTTTATTTTTTCTTCATACGTATTCTCTCTGTTCAACCGTTTCGATACGATCGTCGATTTCGATCTGATTTTTATTCCTGAAAAAATTATATATACACGCACGCACACGATGTAGTAGTTATATGTTTACACACATATTCTATTTTCATTGTAAAACGATGCATATTTTTCCGAGAAGCTTGGAAAACTGGCGAAACTGTATTTTGATAAAATTTCAAGGATGTTTTATTAACTGCTGTTCAAGTTCCTATTTGTATTCCAGGAATTCGAAAAACTTTTTCGATGAATCGTTACTGTCAAAATATTTTCTTTCGATTGGGGAACTTCCGAAGGGAACGGTTTCAACTGCACGGATAAAGTCTATCTGGATTGTAAAAAATAAAAGCTTACATTTACAAAGGTATCATGTCTACGTTTTTACGCAGTATACAATCATTAACACGCTAATCGTCACACTAGAAAATTCTGTTTCATTAATCCTTGATATTCCAACCTCAGTAATAAAAATCACATGGATAAGATGTGTACTGCCTAACTTAAAAAGGATTAGATTGTAAACGAGCGGAAGTAAAATTTCCAGTGACTCGTTGCTACGTTCCAACATGAATTAAAAAGAAAAATCCTCAAGCATCGCGTGTTCCTCAAACCTTCTACACCTCTCGAACAACATGAGATTCTCTCTTCTTTCGTACTTGATAAAAAAAAAAAAAAAAAAATACCACCTAACAGCCACGACGCGTAGAAAATCTAAAACGCTCGAAAACAGTGGGTCCTCATGGCACGCTTGACGCGGTCCAACGCTACCAGAACGATTTATAGTATCTCGCGCGGGCGTATCGCGTCCAGGCGGCAGCTATTTGTCAAGCGACGCAACATTAACCCGATATTTATAACGTCGCCTACCACCACTCGCCGTGGAATTTCATTTTCGAACAGCCAGAACCAACCCAGCTAACCTAGCCGCCCTCCCTCTTGGCCAACCGATATAATTGCATAATTAGCAAGGCTGACGGGTCCAGCCCAGTTTCCACAACTGCTCCAACTGTTAAAGAGAGTAAGAGGGTGGAGAAATGGGAGAATTTCAGGATTGGCCAAGCCTTCGAGTTAATGGAATAACGGTGGCCAGATGGAATGATTACTTTCTTATCACCCGAAGGCAGGTAGACTATTATGGCATTCATCAGCTACCTGAGAGGAAGTAACCAGTCAGACAGATCGGTGGTGAAATGGGGAGGAATAGGAGGAGGAGGGAGGTGGATGAACAAGGTAAGAGGGTAGCGGTAGATAACAGGAGAAAGGGTGATAACTGGAGAGCCTTACTCGGTGTATAACCAGTTACGAGACCGCTCTCTTCCCCTCTCACTGAGGGGGGTGTAACAACCCCATTATTGAAACTTCAAGCGCGGAGCAATCATTCTGCAATTAGCAAAAGTGATTAAGTGTAGAAGCTAACACAGTCTCGCGCAGCCCTCTACCGTTTACCCTCCTCTCACCTTCTGTACCTTGTCTACTCTCTTCCTTGCCTTACTCTACCTCGCCACGTTTCACGACCCTCTAACACTCTCCTACTCTTTCATACCTCTCTCTCACTCTCTGTTTGACTATCTTTCCTCTCTCTGTTTTACAGGTACCTCCTGGTTTCCCTGTAACATCAAGAGGAACAGCTAGCACCGTAGTCGTTGTTGATCCCTTTTGCGAAATGATTCCCTCTTCTCGCTGGTTTCCATATCCACCGTACGAAGGTAGGTAACAGTGACACCTGTTTTAATTATCCACCTGTACCTGTCACGGTATTGGCCTAATAATTCGTAACGAGCGGGCGGGAGGAAGTGGATACACGCGTAATTAAAAGTTCCTCATGGTGAATAATTGTTGAGGATTCGTTCTTTCTCGGTATTTTTTAGGGCCACGTGTTTAGGTTTGCGCTGCAGTTGAAATAGTCAATTTTCTAGTGATTGTACATTTCCTAGAGAATTTGTTTTGAAAGAGTGTTCAACCAGATCACACTTAACGATAATTGGCTTATCCTAAGCCTAGACACACTGAAAAGAGAGATCTAGATTTGATGGGCTGGTTCTCTGGACAAAGGACCTTTGTGTAACGTTCTGCAGGTCCTGTTTAACCCCTTAATCTATGATTTCTTTTCCAATCTGTGCATCTAAGCATCAGCTATTTATGATTTTAGTATCCTTTTACATACGAAATACTAATGTATTATAGATTAATTACAATTGACAATCCTCGGTCTTATAAATTAAAAGGAAAGTTAAAATTAAAATTAATGTTTGCTATTAGTACAACTGTTCTTGTCGAATCTCAGCCAGAATCTGTACACGAATCTAACTCGTTGTTATAAGGTTAAAGGAAAAGAATGATTCTCAAATGAACTTAAAAAGAAAAAAAAACAAATTATTCATCGTGGAATTTCGAATTGTAGGTACATATGTATATTTTTACTAATATATGACACTAACATTGATGAGAAAATGTGATGTAAATTAGATAATACTTTCTGCTCGACTATAATGGGCGTTCTAATATTTATGAACGGTTTTTACACAGATATATTAAGAATTTTTTACAAACTAAATAACATTGTATAAATTAGATATTATTATTGTAACAAAAAAAATTGTAAATATTGTTTTAAGATAAAAATAGTGTTTGCAAATAAGGACATTTATTTGCTTTATAATCCGCTCCACAAATCGTGCTAGAGCCAACAGTGTTCACAGAGTGTTTGGTTTCTTTTTCTTCTCGATGTCTTTGTGCCTGAATACTTGGACGTGGAGAGCTCCGTCAGATTCTTCTCGATAAGAAGAGGCTTGAGGTGGAATTAATCGAGAGAGGATTAGCCCCGCTGGGATTTGTCGATAAAAACAATTAATCGGCGGATGGAGTGGTTGAAAAATGCTCGAGGTTTTCTTCTTTTTTTCTTAGATCAGAATAAGAAAGAGTGATAGAATTTTTTCCGTAAGTACCGAGGTTTGTATCATTAAGAAGGCAAGAGTGTGAAGATTTCTATTCAGTTTAACACGTTAAGCGTCATACACAAGTGTTTAGCAGTACAGTTTCGGAAATTTTACAAAAATTCTTGCAATAAGTTTCATGAAAAAAGTTGTAACTTTGTAACGTTTAAAGAGACAAGTCGTATATTTAAACTGTTTTAATAAGCCTCGTTAACGAACGACAAGGAATTATTTTCTGAATTTGATTCTCGAGCACCAACTCGTTTAAACGAAAAGCAGAAACCGGTGTGGCGTTTAAAGTGTTAATGTCTCGTTAAGAATAGTGTTCATTAAGGAAATTTGTCTACATATCGTAAACATTTATTTAATTATAACTACAATAAATAAACTGCGAATTTTCATGAATTTACAGGAAATTTAAAGATGCAAAATTTCACAGAATGCAAAAAAGGAAATACACAAAATATCCAAATTGTAGTGACTTTTATAATAGCCAGTAGATAAGATAATTGTCTATCGAAGTTTTCTATTTTTTATACTACATTCTCAAAAATATGAATTTGCATAGATTTAATAAAGCATCTATGGACTTTCCTTTACACAATACTTCAGCTTTACTTCTAACAGTCGAAACAATCCAATAAAATCATAGCGGATTAATTTACTTTCGTATTCATGAAAGGTATATTACTTTTCCAACTCGATACACGTTGGAAGGTGAAGTATGTAATTGCGATCGTTCGAAGGCATCTTTCGAATACTGTGTATACCAGACGTTTGCTTCACGAGATTGTCACCGGTCGGGGAATTCGAACAATACGTCCATTTCGAAGATTTTCCAACCATTCCCGCAGGCATTTCCTGTTCATAAATCTTCGCCACCTCCGTCGCTTAAAGCATTGTGTCGGTTACTATGAAATGTCAATCCTCGACCAATACAAGCATTCCTGTCTATCCGATGAAATTCTTCTGTCAGCGTCGACTTGTCACGCGATAAGCAAAGAGTATCTGATTTAACCGGTACGCGAATGCTTTTAGTGTACCTTCTAAATATTATAAATAAACTAAAATACAGTATGTGTAAAATTATTCCGTTTGGAAACAATTTATATTCTTCGTTGTGTGGAAATTAATCAAATGAATCTTCACGCAGAAGAATTTTAATCGATCTAAGAATCAATGAATAACGAACAAAAGCTCGACTGTATCTCGCAAACATAATTCAAACCCACCTAATCCAACCTCTGTTCGTGTCGTGTTCACAGAAAATCGCGCGCAAATTGCATACAATTATCAAGGCTATCAGCTATCAAGCCGAATTTACTCGTAACACCTTAAAGGCCAAAGGATTCCGAGAAAACGCTAATCGGCCACTACTTAAAAGGAAACCCGGGAAACTTTTCAAACCGCGTGCAATTACCACCACGACCTTCTCGAATCAGACGTTTCACCTTCACGATCGTTTGTTTTGAATTGAAAACTTTGGCGGAAAGAAGGTGGCAAACCTATTATTTTCTGGTATTGAGTCACATCGAGCAAAAGTACGAAAAGATCTGATGATTTTGTCGTAAGGTATAAGGATACGCTCTATTTTTTATTTTTTTTTTTATTGGTACAATTTGACGTAAGAAAGGCAGTAAAAAATTTTGCAAATTCTTACTATCATAGAAAAAATATATTTTTATTTGTAATGCAAAAACTTGATTTTTCTCAGTAGAAGAAAACCAGTTTGCCAATTTTGCATTGACTTTAGCTACTAACTATACAACATGACATTCAACACTTACACAATCTTACGTTGATTATGTTGATGATAAAGAAAATCATGCATTTATCTGAAGTTTGCAAAAATTGTTACAATTTCACGTGGATCAAATATTTTTGTACATAAGTTTATAAACATTTCGCTAACACTGCTTTTACGAGCCTTCCAGAAGTTAATAAACAAATTTCAAAGACAATTTCAGAAAGTTCACAAATTCTAAAAACAGTTTCAAACAGTTGACAAATTTCTGCTCCCTTCTTGCTGTAAAAGTCTTCAATTTCGTCGTAATAGAAATACCCAAAAACCACGAAACTTCACCCATTCAACCTTCATTTCCATCCCCCCATTCTAAACTCGACAACGCGGCTTGGACCAACCTATAAACACCCCTATCCATCAACCGTGTCACTCGTCGAGCCACGAGAGCTTGCGATGGGTCGAGATATCTCGCCTCTAAACTTCGAAAGAGAGGTGGAAAATAAAAAAAAAAGGAAACCCAGAGAAATTCCTCATAGAGAAAGCCTAATTACCAGACGGTGGATTAAACAGAGAGACGGAGAGAGAGAGAGAGAGAGAGAGAGAGAGAGAGAGAGAGAGAGAGAGAGAGTGTGAGGATCATGGAGGGGAGGCTTCATTAGGGTGTGGATTTTGCAGGTACTAAAAGAAAATAAAAGGAGAAAAAAGCCAGCCTGTTTCTAACACGCGTTCGTCCACACGGGGACAAAAGATCCGCGGCTGACTCGAAAGGATAGTTGATTGGACGAAATGTATTCATGTATGCATATGAATTCAGAGACGTTGGCGTCGCGACGCCTCGATGTCTGCGGGCGAAAGTCTGGCTGCTTGAAAAACATCTTAATTGGACTTGGCGTTGTGTCGTGATGCCAATGGATCCCCTGTACTCCAACCTACCTACGAGAGTTTATACTTTCTACAGGGTGAACAGCCGCCATGTCTTCGACGATACTGACATTCTGTTTTTCTCTGTTCCCTTTCCGGTGGATTCGTTTTAGAATCGAGATTGCTCGATAAACAAAGAAGAGGTTTTCTAGTGGGGATCGAAGCGAATGTAAAAGTGGGGACTACACCCTTCTCGCGATGAGTAGAATATTTATAATTTTGAATTCAAGATTCGAAGTGTTCTCGAGGTACAAGAAAGGTTTGAGAACGTTTGAATATTGCTTCCGCTGCAAAATTTTAACTTCAGTTATAAATATAATAGAAAAACTCGAACGAAATAAAGCAATCTACGAAAAATGATACTTAGTCCGCATGGAATGTCGTGATTCACGAGCAGAAATTTCCCGAGGAACAACGAGAAAAATGGAGAACATTCATAGTCGAGTAGATTCTCATATAAATATAGCCCCCATAACACAATACTGTAGAACTTTTCTATTTGGTCCTAAAATGGAGCCCTATCGATAACCAGACAGCGGCCAATATTCCTCTGGATGAGATGGCCACGAATATCTCGAGAAAGAAAATACTTTCCTTAAAGCAGATAAAACCAGTGAAGTTCCTTTTTCGATATCGATGCTGGAGGAGGGAGGAGAAAGAGGAAGAGGAGGAAATTCCTACGATCTGTCTATTGAGATAACAAACACCAAAATTGCCTCGACGTGAAAGCTCAATAATACCTATACGTGACATCGCATAAAGCAAACATGACGTGTCGTATATTAAATCTAAGAAAGGAAGATGATCCTCTACCTTGAATATCTCGGAGCAATCAGAATTACAATCAACTATTCACTACTTTTTAAAATAAATAAAAGGAAATTGCACAGTTAATATAGCGCTGTTTTAAATTATCGCATGTTTTTGGGAAAACGCTTTTTTGGGGAAAAGTCTAGACTCTTGCCATTTTTTGCTTTACTTGATTCATTACGATCAAATGCGTTCTCGTGCACCAATCCACGCAGTTCCTTTTTTTTCCGCTTCATCTCATTTATCAATCATTTTCATTTTCAAATTTTACACGTTTCATTACCATCGCTCTCATCGTCAGCTTTTTACGAAATTTTGAAGTTATTCGTTCAAAATTTTTGACATTCTTTCGACTTTTCGTTTGCAGAAGGAAGGTTTCTAATTTTCTAAACACAAACTTATTATGAAAAGATGACCAATATTTAATATTTGACTACTATTTCCTTACGATCGAACAGAAAGTGAACCGATTCGCAATGATCGATCGTAAATTCAAAGAATTGAACAACATTTCTCCCATTATCGTACCATCAGAATTCACAAATCTCAAAAATTTTCATTCTCAACGTGACTTTTGGACGATCCTGTAATAAGCGGCGTTCAGGGCGCAAACAAAAGATAAACCTTACATTTAAAAAATCAGAGGAAAATGCAAAGAGCGGATTAGAATACGGAATAAGGAGAGCTGGGAACAGAAAGCTTCTGTATTCTGAAAGCATACTCTTGTATTACATGATTCACATTTGTCCCTTATCTGTAATTCCCGTTTTTACATCCCCGGATCGAGTCTTATTAACTCTAGAGGAGGAGAAAGAGGGAGAGAGAGAACGAGGGGAAAAAATGGAAGTTGGAAACGTGCGGCGGCATTCCGGAAACGCACACGGAATGTATGTAAATACGACGTTGGAAGGATTACTTACGTTAAAGCACGAAAAAGAGAGAAAGGGAAAGAGAGAGAGAGGGGTGGAGGAGTTATTTCCATAAAAATGCCCGATCCCTACCGGATCAATCTCGATATGCATGAAATATTCAAAAACAAAATGATTACAGCCTTAACAGCGGTGCGATGCAGCCGGAAGTATCGAGAGCGGGCACGGAACGAAAATAACGAGGGTCTCGGAGGTAGACGCGAAACAAAAGCATGAATATAAGATGGTTAAAAGCTCTGAGGGTGAGGGGGAGGAAAATATTTTCTCGGATAACATTTTACGACCGTGGGTTCGACGTCGACAATGATGAACACGATTTGGTACCACGCCTGTCGAACACTCGTCTTTACAAACTTAAATTAGAGAATGTTGCTTACTTTCTTCACCGACAAGACGAAATGCAATTAACCATCTGCAACGAAATTTATTCCTCGTTCGTCTGGAAGGACAATTTGAATTCACGGAAATGTTGAAATCTTTAAAATTCCATATGAAAGGAGGATGTTAAAAATTTGCATCCTTTCAAGAACCTAAAATTTTAATCAAGCATCATTTATAAAATAGCTTCGAACTTTGGGATTTTATGCATTAATTTCGAAGATATGGTCATTTGAAGTCAAAACGCTTCAATTCGTCTTTTGGAGTACTGTTAACTTCATCTACATTTGTTTATAACTATTTTCTATAAATAATTCTGCGTTTGTTATATCTTAGAATTAATATCCTCCTTTGCAATCTATTTAAAGTCACGTTTTCAAGAGCTTAGCTGGAATTCTAAGTTTAGGATAAGTTTAAACAAAGCTTAATGTTGCGTTACAAAAATGAAAAATTTCTGTTTTCGATGTTTCTTGTAACAAACACAACTATTATCAAAAATTCCTAATACTACCTAGGAATATCAAAATGTACAATCGCTCTTAAATATCGCATAAATTAATTTACCATAAACTTTGCTTAATCATCCGAAGAAATATCGAAAATAGGAGAAAGAAGTTTCTGGAAATGCAAGGAGACGATGTACGATATTCTCAGTAATGTTGGCCAATCCCAAGAAAGCTTGGCAACTGTTTTAATAATAAATAAACGTCTACGATAAATCGATTTTCGCGTTACCGGTCGCGACCCTTAATTAAATTATCCCGTCTGTTAATAAATTTCCCTCCCACACCTCCTCAACGCCAACTCGCCTTTCCATCGTACTTTTCTGCTTTTCCTCATTAATATCACCGATTAATTTGTTTTGACAGGCAAGCTCGCTGCAAACAGCAACCTTAAGAGGGGTCGCGGAAAAGAGATAACCTGGTTCGTCGATCGATGAGTTTCCACGCTTCGGAGAGGTCCTTCGACCCTTTGCACACTTCCCTCCACCTCCGATGCCTCATCGACCACCCTCTCACGACCATCTTCTTCTCCTCGTTCAACCAGAAGCTCGTTGGTTGGCTGCGACACTTTTCGTGTTCTCACGGAACCGATAAATCTCTTTCTCTCGTCCTGTGAAAACGAGAGTTTCCAGTGGAATCGAGAGACGACCAATAGAAGCCCCGCGATACACGCTGGCGTGTTTTTCCTTTTTTTTCTCTTTTTTTTCTTTTCTTCTTCTTCTTTTATTCCTTCTTTTCCTGTGTGTCGCGTCGACGAGCTCTTCGGTATTCGAATTTTGATCCTGTTGGAATTTCCTTGACTAGTTTCCTCACAAGATGCTCGTTAGTCTCCCGATGCAAACCAGTTGCTGGATAATGAGCACGGAATCTGATGGATTCTGGGTGTAATACGCGTTGAGTAACTGGGTTAAGCGGGCAGATTCGGAAATTTTCAAGTTTGATTATTTTTTCTACGATTTCGAATTTTTTTGTTTGGTAATTCTATTATAGGTTGTTCAATTGAAACGAAGAAAATTCAATTTATTCGATTGCAAGTTTACTGAAAAATGGAAATGCAGATTGATATAAATATCTATGGAGAACTGCGAGTTTTCAGTGTACACGTTCTTTAGGAAACTAGATTTTCCTGAATTTCACGTTTCTTTTTTAAATACAAGAAAAAAATATGGACGATTGCCAATAAAAGGAAAATATGTGTCGAATATTCCTTTGTTTTTGTTTTCAAATTAATCTGAATTTGATATTTATCGTTAAATTAATATTAAATTTTCAATATCATTAGTAAATATTATTTATTATATATAATTAGTCAATGACTGATTATTAGTCAATTTAATAATAGTCAATCTAAATAATCTCAGCCTCACAATTAATTCAAATTCAAAATTAATTTTTCACTAAGAAATCTTAGACAATATATGAATTTTTATACATTCAATTTATCATGATAAACAATATTCTGCAATTGATATCTTATCATAATCCTCTAACTCTATAAAAAAAAAAATATATATATACAAATAAATAAATATATAAATAAATAATGTGTGAAACTTCTTGTAAGATTGAAAATAAAAATTAAATTCCTTACGGAGGAGAAATGAGTGAACGAATTGAACGATTAAATTAATTAAAAGAATTATAAATATAATAACAGAGGATTGACAATAAAAATGTACAAAGTGGTAATAAATAACAGGGAACGATTACGGACGTTTAGTTTCTTTTTCTTTTCCCCGTGAAGAGAACGAGCCACGGGCCGAAAGTTTTAAGATCATCTGGATCCGTAGAAATTTTTGAGACCGTCAAAAGCCACGAAAGTTCGGTAACACATTCAAAGCTTTCAAGATTTGCAGCACTCCGGAGACTTTCGAGCTTCCGAGCCCATCACGGTTCGGATAACATTCGAAATAATTTTAAACTTCACGCTGCTCTGATCTGGACGAAAGTTTTCCGCGAAACTTGTCGCGGACCTCTTAGAACGTGTCCGCGGAACAAAACTCCATTCTAAGGGAAAAATGTTTCGAACGAGCAGAAAGCTCGCGCGATTCGTCTACCGTTTCGATCCGTTTATTTTTCCGTTTAAAAGCACCGTTTTACTAACTTTCACCCATTACTTCATCATGATGTTAATACGATACTTCGAAAGTATTTAATCGTTTACTATTACGTATCAATTGACGAAGAATTCCTTTTTCAATTGATAAATTTGGAAAATCGACGCTCCACGAGAACGTTAAAAAAAGAAAATTAAGAATTTAGAACTCGAAAACGTGAATGTTTTATTCCACATTTTTTACTAATTTTTTTCTTTATAAAAAATTGTATTCTTCTCGATTGTACCACGATTCACTAGACACACTGTATACTTCATGATAAGTATACAATCTGCACCAGAAAAATATCTTGACATCACTACACACAATTATTTTATTAAATTCGTATAAATTAAGTTTCACTTTGTTGCTAAAATATCAAAATTTAAAACAATTTTAACCCAATCTAACGCAGCATGATTTGTAGCAGTCTCTAAACGAAAGTAACTCGTAAACTACTTCAAAAACAATTTACGAATGCATTTTATAAAATTCTTCCTGAAGGAAAAATTGGATAAACATTTATAGATACTAATTCGATCAGTAATGAAGTTCAATCATAAACCATTTCAAAAACAATCTTTCAAGCATCAATTTACGAGTGTTTTTCAAAAAATTCTTCCTACACGAAAGGTTCGATAAACATCTATAAAGAACTATTCAATCAGCAATGAAGTTCAATAATGAAAAAGGGTTGATAATGCTCACAGATACTTCTCTAAAACTGGATCAAACAATTTTATACCTGTGAAAAGTACTCTCGTGTAGTATTGCGCGTTCGAAATAATCATAGAATCACCAAACGATTTTACCGCTCGATAAAACGTTCTGAAGCTTCTCTAGGAAAAAGGGAATAACGCATCGCGCAAGTTCAACTATTCGTAAGTAACAAGTAACGAGTGACAAGTCAAACGATCGACGATCAACCTCGACGACTATAGGCAATAGCAGAGAACCGGAGCAAGTAGACGACGACGACGACGACGAAGAAGAAGAAGAAGAAGTTTGGAAACAGGAAGGAAAATCCCATTCGTCTCGGACTTCCTTCCAGAGTCCTGAAAAATTCCGGAGCTTCTAATAAAACTTTCACGGCTGCTCGAACTCGGAATAGAGTCTCCCCGTCCTTATCTCTCGATAGTTAAATTCAAGATTATCAACGACAGATAACGACGTGAAATGAAATATACCTCGAGTGAAACGCGCTTCGCTAGTGCGGCAAGTGGATTACCGTCTCAAGTCTTCGCGCCATTTAGGCTGTCGAGTCTCGAATTAATTACCAGCGGTCCAATTAATCAACGTCGTTTCATCGAGCGCGTTCGAATCTAGCTCTAGTTGCCCCCCTAAATGACGATATCATTGATACGGCTTTTCCACAATGTACGCGATCGGTACGCTCGTGTGAATATTCACATTGTGCTCGCTGCTGCTGATCGATAAAAGGATAATCAAGGCGTTTAATAGAAAAAAAAGAGCACATATGCTAAAAAGGCCATTCCAAGAAAATCGATTTCAAAGTTTTCGTTATCGTGTTAACCAAATAAAAAGTAATGCAATTAAATTCAATTTTGTTTTTTTAGTTTGAGAATCTAGTAACATGTTCTTAGAACGTTGTGAAAACTGAAGGCATGATTTAAAGATGATGAGTTCTTTATTTATAAGTTTAAAAAAAATTAGTTTATCTGTATTAAAAGTTGCTTTCTTTGTGTATTTATTTCAATATAATTTTGTTTGTTTTGTTCGGTTACAAACTTCTTACGTATTGTTTAAAGAGAAAATGCAAAATTAAGTACAAAAGGACCATTCCGAGAAAATCGATTTCAAACTTTTCGTTATCGTATTAATTAAATAGAAAGGAATGCAATTAAAATGATTTTTCTTTTTTTTTAGGATGTAGTAATACGTTCTTAAAATGTTCTGAAAACTAAAGCTACGATTTCAAGATGACGAAGTTTTATTTATAATTTTTAAAAAACTGGTTTACGTGCCCTTTTCCCATAAATAGAGCGAAATCGTAAATAATTGCTTCCTTCGTGTATTTATTTCAATATTTCACTGGACACTGTCTTTAATCTTTCGTCCACATTTCTTCCAACATAAACACGGCGTTTAAATAAAAAAATATTTTTATACATCTCTCAACATTTGTTCCATTTTCTCCAGACTTAAATGCAAACATGGTAACTGTTTTAACACTTACGAGAGGAAATGTGCACTGGTATATTAATCTCAATTTATACATTTCTAAATTATTTAGAGAAATTGTGGACTAACATGTTCCTTTACAGAATCAACGGTCTTAAATGTGCAAAAATTACAGTATTTTAACAGAGTTTTTCAATTAAAATCGCGCATAGATACAATTAATCTTACATCTCGAACAAGAACAACCTTCGGCAATCGTAAATTCGCGAATCGGAAAATAAACGATCGCAGATTTCCCCGGAAAACCGAAACACAGAGAAAGAGCGAGTATATCCACGTGTATTTGTAGCATGTCGAAATTGAAATTTCCATGGAAAGCCTGGATACAAGTCATTCGACATGGCCATCTAAAAAAAAACGAAAAAAAAGGAATGCCCGTTTCGAAAATTAGATACACTGTTGTACTATTCTGTAACGAAAACGCACGCGGTGAAAAACAGAGGAAAGCAAGGGGAAAAATGGTGAAAAAAGAAAAATAAAAACGCCGCAGAAAGGCAATTAAGAGTAACAGCTGGAATTACGAGCAATTCGAAAAGCTGTACACAAACAACGAGCTTTCGAAGCTTACAACGCGCTGGGCTGATAACGATATCGGGCCGATTCGCAATTCGCGACGCCGCCGCGGCGCGCCATACCGCGTAGAACAGGCCGATTTACACACCGTCGCTGTCGCAGTTGTAAATTCGTTAATTAACTAAGGTAATTGCTCCTGTAGCCCCGGTAATGCATTCAGCCGTTCCACTGTTCCCCTCGTTCCCGCGCGAATAGGCTGGTACACGCATCATACGGCTACCGAAACAGCTACGCCAACGAGTTCAATTTGAATATAAGCAGTCCTCTACGTTCTACAACTGTCGACTGTTCGACGAAATTTCCGCGGTTTCATTGAATCTTGTTCTCCAACTGTTTTGAACTACCTGAACGAAAGATGAAACTATATCGAAAGATTTCGCAGAAGATGAGAAAACTAGACTGATATTGAGGAGAATTTTTCCTGTTGTTTGCTATTTCGTCGATAACAGACACTTTTTGGACAATTGAACTTTTACCTTTCGACTTTATGACACGAATACTGGTTTTTAGGTCGTGTCCATTGGCTGGTAGTATTACAGTTAGATAGTGAAATTAAATCGACGTTTCTGTGATTCAAAAGCACTTTCGTTGTGTAATCTAGCTAAATTTTTTGGTTGAAAGTATTGGCGATTGTGAGAGATAAAGTTGCTTATAGAAGTTTGATTTTTTTTTTTGAGATTGGTTGATGAACAGTGTATAGATCAAATGATACGATTGAAAAAGGAAAATTGATGAAATATAGAGAATACAGAATAATTTTTTATCAACAAAGTTTTATAAAGTTAAGCTAGATGTGACCAAAATTGTTATATCTTCTTTACTTTTATTTGGAGCTTTCGAAGTACATTCTATTTACAATGACTAAAGTAAAATAATATTTTACAATGAACGAAGTTTACGGTGTAAAATAACAAATAATATTTTACTGAAAAATTGGCATATTTATTGTTCCACACATTTGCATAATGTTGAAGTTATAGTTAGCTAAGTGGATAGAGTGTGTAACTTCTAATCTAAGGGTCCAGGATTTAAGTCTCAGTCAGAGTAAAAAAAAGCATCAGAATAAAGGAAAATCTACTTTAAATCTACATTATTCCATGGGAAAAGAAAAAAAGAATAAGAAAAAGAGAAAGGCATTATTCTTCCTTAAAGAGAATTAAACAGAATCCCACCTTTATTCCCGTCCCACAGACTAAGACTTCGATCTGCACTTACCAATCTTCTCCACGCTGAAACGGCGAGACAATAGAAAAAAGCTGCACAAGTTCGCGGCTGTCGAACGAATAAACAAAAGTCTGCTACCACTCTTGCAAATGAAATTACACCGGTTCAACGGATCCCTCCCATTGCTGTTGCTTTCCTGTCCAATTAAACGCAGGTGAACTTCCTAACAGAGAGACAGATGTCTCTAACTAAATTCCTCCCTTTCTTTCCTACCTCGGCAAGAGAAAACTCGCATGATTCCCTCGCATTTTTCCTACGCTCTCGAACGAACGAGAAAGACGCATTCGTGGAAGCCGTAAAAGGAAATTTACAACCTGCAACGTCAGAAGTTGAAGAAGAAAATATCGATCGAGAAGGAAGAGGAAGAGGAGGTGGGACAGTGAAGTGAAGAAGAGGAGGGAGGCGGTCAGAATGGGCCGTGAATTATTAATTAATAGAGCGATGCTAAGAAACGCGGCGAAGTTCGTGGAATAAAGGGAAGAGAAAACCGGGGGAAAAGGAGGAGGAGAATGCAGTTCTCTGGCGAGTTTCGATGAAAAATAGACTCGCCGGACGATTAATCCTCGGATTGATCGCGCCAACTCCCCAACGCCAACCTTCGCCCCTATATTGAATTCTTCGACCTCGAATTTCCCGCCCAACTTTTATCGACGGCCAAACGGCGCCGTAACACGAACGAAACGGAAATCAGCCGAGAACCATTTCGTCTACCCTCTCCCCTATTTGGAGGCTTTGTTAGCATAGCGGTGTTCGAGCGTTTAACGTTTCGATTGTTGCAACAATGTGGAGTATAGTTAACGAGGTGAACGCGATTCATGGATAAGAGTTGAATTGGTTTTTACTAGTCGTTTCAGGAAATTTGATATTACAGCTTTCGAAAGTAGTAACGTTCGAGCTCTGTTATCGAGGTTAGGCTAGGTATTACACTTTGCCATTGATTGTTCTAACGTAGGTGTTATTACACGTTACCTATGACATGAGATTAGCGTGAAAACGGTTCAATATAAAAATCTAAAGAAATTGAATTTAATGTTTGTTTTATAATAACGCGAAATTACATGCCTTGTAGCTTCTTGGACTCACAATACGACAAACACATTAAATTACTGTACTTCTCAAACGCACTGTCACACAGATAAACAATTTCTAGGATAGTAAACTCTTCAAGGATCACCAGGGATCGCTCATCTTCCTTCTCTAATTACATACACAACACTTAATGCCCGTTCAAAATAAGAAAGGTAGAGGAAGTGGAGGTTGAAATTAGAAAAGTCATTTCCCATGACCATTTCGAAAATCTGCGCGGCGCATATATGCCCTCTCGAGCGACTGTAATGTATGCGCGCAATCCAGCCGGCTGCTGGATGAACCGGCACCAGGAGAGTTGGTTTTCCGGAAACGTATTCTATGCATACATGCATGTTCAACACCTGCGAAGCACAGACCGGCATGGGCAGGATGTTAAATTACGGCATTTAAATAATTTCATTTAATCTTTGCACGGTCCGGCACGCTCTTCCTCCCGCGGCCCTTCCTCTGCATCACGTTCTTGCGATTCTCGTTCGACCGCCGAAATATTTTCCCCGTGTAATTTCGCGGACCGCCGAAATAACCGCGGGAAACTGCACCGCCGCGCCGGAAACGCCGTTTCGCCATCGCTTCGCGTTCTCGTTTCGTTTCATAGGGATCAAACCGGGCGAAACCGGTTTCACTATCGGATGAAATTTGCAGATCGTTTTCTGATCTCGCTTGTATCTATTCGACGCTTTTTTTTTTGTTTTGTTTCGGATATTTGGGAAATTTGATGGAAGAATTGAAAAGAGGAGCGGTTAGATATGTTAGTAACGAAGTTTATTATTTTCAGTTAGTTGAAACTGTCAGTTTGTACGAAAATTTGTACAGTTTGGTATTTAACTTTTTTTATTTAGTTAAAATTGAGACAAACTTTCAGACTCTGTGACACGCTTCGAATCGTTCTGTGAAGGACCCAAGAAATGATTTAGTAATTGCTTTCTTTATTTTCGAAGGAATTTTTCACATCAATTTCTGACAATCTTTTCGTTCGATTCAGTGGTTTTTAAGATTTTCAATTTCACAGCACGCATAAAATAATTACTAAATTACACACGAAAAATTGTATCGATATTTTTACGGATCTGATAAAGAAAAGCATCAATTTTAGACTGATTAAAAAAGAATCCGTTTTCGTTCCAAATATTAAGCAGAATATACAGTAGAAATTAATGTGGACAACATTAAAATTAAGTTGGAAAGAATATACCAAAAATAGGTATTCAAAAATCTGATCGCAACTGGTGTAAATAGTTATTTCAGAAAGCAATTTAAATACTTTTACATCATTTATTGGCAAAATGCACTCTATTTCCTCTACGATAATTACATCTTTAATAAAGATGTAATACTCTAAGACATAGTCATATCATTGTAGAATAAATACAAATTTATAAATAAATTTTACAATCGTCCGGATACTTATGAACAGCGGTGTACTTGCGCAAAATTCAAAGGAAGCGATCATCCGACAAACATCTCGCAGAATCAACACTACTCTTAAAAACTCCATCATTCAGATACACCACTGGCGAAGCGCCGAATAAACGGTTCCGTAATCTTCCTTCCGAGGCTCGTTATCTCGATACTTCAGAATACCGCGTCGGATCGGTATACTTAAAAATCCCCGTTGATCCGAGCTATCGTTCGCTTTGTTCGACTTTTCTTCACGGGGCTGGGAAGTACGTCGAGCCTTTAAGTCAGCACACTTGCATTCACCGGCTAGTGATAAAGATGGAAAGTGGCCGGCATTTGCATGTTTATTCCGCTTCTTTAATTCCACTCGGCCTCTCCGGCGCGAGTCAACTGCGTCGTTTCCATCCGGAAAATATATACGAAAGAGCTGTGAGATATGGAGAGAAAGGGGAGGAAAAAAAAGAAGGAGGAAAAAGAAGAAAAAAAAAAAAGAGTACGAGAGGCTCGTTTCACAGGTTCTCTTTTCCTTTCACGGTCCAGTCGGTGTTGTTCTTTCCTCCTTCGAACCTTGGACACCATCTGTTTTGCTTCGCGAGCTTTCCCGCCGCGTATATTACAGAGGCTTCGTGTTTTCTCGCGTGAAAATTAACGAGCTACCGCGCTGCAGGGAGTAGGGCGAAGGAACGCCGCCCTGGATGATGAAATACGGCGAATATCCAGTTAGTATTGATATTTTGAAGAAGGAAAATAAACAAAGTTTCAATTCTGCGGTATAAATTGTACGAGATATCTTCTGTATAATTTAGCGCACAATTGTACGCAGAACATCATTCTCCGAAGCTTTCTATTTGCTGTTTCTTTCTTCCTTTCTTCTTTTTTTTTTCTTCTTTTTAATATGTTCAGAGAAAAGATAGTTTTCTTTAAAAACAAAATAATGATTTTAAAGTGTCGTTGATATTGCATACGAAAAATACAATTACACATTCCGAATAATATTTTTTTGGTAATATTTAATCGTCACACTTAATTATGAGGAGTGTCATCTTGTATAAAAGAATGATAAGAAAATAAGAATAGAGAACGGAAAACAAATCTAACTAAAGATAGAGAGAAGGAAAATTTTAAGAAAAATAAGACATAATTCTGCACGAAATAGAATTTTCGAGAGTTTCAATTATAATGCTTGATCTAATCTAATTAATTAAATATTTTAGTGAATTTTTATGCCAAGCTTATTTGAATAATAAATTAACGAACCGTTGCAGTTCCACAAATATCATCATTTTAACTATAGTTAGTCCCAAAAGCATTTAGACACTAATGAAATCATCATTGAACATGCCACAGGAAAAAATATCGATAATATTTAAGATATTGCGAATGTTAATAATACAAAAATTATATAACGAATATTAAAAACATTTATTTGTGCCAAGTATTTAAATATTTGTGTAACATAGTGATTGAACATAATTTCGACTAATTTGTGTAGCAATGTGATGTATAAAGATGCATTAAAACTAGTAATACGTAATTTTAAAGTATAATAAAAAGACTGCTCATTTTTATACATTTATAAGAAATTTAAATGTACAAAATTGCACAGAATGCACGCAATATGAAAAAGTATACAAAATATTCATATTATAATACTTTCTATAATACCTGGCAGATGAATTAATTTTCACCCGAGGTCCTACCTTTTCTTTTTTTTTTACTATATTTAATAATTAGACTGAGGATTTTTATGCAAATTCATACTTTTGAGAATACAGTACAAAAAACAGAATTTCGGTAAAATTTCACCTACCAGGAGTTACAAAAAGCATTGTAATTTCGATATTTTGTATACTTTCTCATATTACGCTCATTCTGTGCAATTTTGCACCTTTAAATTTACCATAAATACTCAAAAATCCGCAATCTGCAATAATAAAAAACGTTTCATTACAAAAAAGCATCAGTCACGATCATTTCATAATTAACCCCTTCAGCTATGATTTCTTTTGCTGACTATACATCTAAGCAGCAGTTATTTACTATTTCAGTATCATTTTATGTAAGAAACGCTAATGTATTATAGATTAATTGCAATTAGCAATCTTCAGTCTTATAAACTGGAAGAAAAGTTATAAAGCAAGGGGTCAACCTGAATATATAAATGTAAGTTTAAAAAATAATAATCTAAATATTTGAAAATATTTTTAGAAGTAACATTGTACCATATGTACATGTACTTGCATTTTCCAGTAGACGAAAACGGCAGAATTTTTCAACGATTCTAAAGAAGAGATACACAAGAGTTCTTGAAACGAAAACGTTTATATCAATCTAACCGTAAAACATTCTCGCCGGTTTCCGATTCAATTTTATATTTATGAAACGAATTTAATATTCTCGCGTTTCGTACACTTTCCCCAGGACAGTATCTAATAAATTCCGTGCAATCCCTGTTGCGAGTAAATTGGTATTTTCAACGAAACTTATATCAGCGATTTTTCCACCGATTTGCATGGCCAAATGGAGAAACATCGGCGATGGAAGTGGAAAAGCTTACGAATTTCCGTGTCCGCGAACACGAGTGAAATTCCACCATCGTGATACGCTCATGCGAATTCCATGGTTCCTCCTCTCTCCTTCCTCCAGTTAGTAAGTAAAGAAAAAAAAGAAAAGAAAAGAAAAGAGAAAGAAAGGACACGTGCTTTTATTTCACTTCCTAAAAATGTTATTCTTGGAGAAGAAATAGAGCGAGCCAGTCGTGAAAGGACGCTCCGCGAAATCGAATTAGAAATTGCGTTCCGTTCAGATTCTCAGGATCATTCGGAAGCGTTCACCTTATTTCATGCATCTCGGGCTACGAATATTCCCCGCTGCTCGAATATTCATTCGCTTCTATTATTCATGGGCTCCGTCCCACTTTCCCTCCCCATCTTACGCTTTTCGAAACTCTTGTTGCATCTCGCAACGGAGAAATACAGTATGTAACAAAAGTTTACATATCGTATTTATACACATATCGGGAGAAACGCTACGCTGGCTATACTTCACGTGTCTGACCAAACACTGACATGTTCTACTTATCGATACGTGTAGAGACGCGACTGCAGTTTGACGCAATTAAAATCTAAAATGTAAAATACCAGACCGGTTTCAATAATTCATAAGACGACTCTTGTGTTACCGAATCATGGGTTTAATCATATTTTATGTTAATTTTCTCAGAAATGATTTGTAAGTTGGTAGCATAACCAACTAAATAGTATTATTAGAAAGAGCAATAAAACACTCTTTTCCAGCTTTAATTTCTAAAACTAAGAATTCTTCTCGTTCCATAAACTAATTCGACACTTTCCAATCACTTTTATCATCTTTTATTTTCCAGATTCTTTTTTACTAATAAATTATCTAATTTTCCTAGCTTCTTTTACCCTTACTTTCTCTTTCCGTCACGTTAGGATTTTTTACGGTGATGCGAAAATTCCAATTCCTTTGAAACTTTGCAAGCTTTTAAGGGATCTCACGAGAAGTATTCGACAATGTTTTTCTGAGCGAAAATAGCCTTCAAATGAAGATACGTGATTTCTCTGAATATCTTTAAAACTATAGTAGATATGAAGGAATGTTTATAATAAAAATTTGATTGTTTTGTATGCTATTTTATGGTTTGCAAAGGTATGACGTTTAAATGGTTAATAAACATCGCGCGAGCGACACTAAAGACGCGATAACAAATTCAACTATTTATCCATGAAACGTCGACAGGACCATAGCCAGCTTTCACTCCGTTTGCCGAATTAGCGGCATTCTCGAAATTCTGGCCTAAAATGGCGTTTAGGTGCACATAGTCCGCATACTTAACCGTGTGAATTTGGTTATCGTGACCAGTGTGTGGAGTGTAGTGTGGCAGATCCCCCGTAAAGGGGATCTGTTTCTCGAACGCAGTGACATGGGATCATCATGTTAATCATTTTCAATTACGAAAGCATCGATGAATCGATGGAAACGATGTTGAAGATTCAACGTTGCGTGAACGTTACAATAGAAATATCAAAACAGGTTAACTTCCGTCTGATTACACTGTACTAAGTGAATATTCCCTTCATCGCTGATTTAATTAAACAAATAACAAAATTTGTCATCGATTTATTACAGAAAAAGTTTATTTAACCTGTAATCAATCTTTTTGGGATATTTTTCATTGGATACAATGATCGCTCGACTACTGATTGAGGATTAACATCTCCCAAAATTCGACAATTGTGTTTATTCACGAAGCCAACCATGGAAAAGTGAGCTTCACCGCTGAAAATGATTTTTGTGGCAAAAATTGGATTTGTCATATTTACTCCACCAAAAGCAATCGTGGTGGTTATTTATATGATATTATATTTTATGTATAATGCCATCGAATGTACTTTAAAATAAAGTAGCGAATGTTAGATTATCTTTCGTATTTTTCGTTTAATTTCAATTCAAATTTCTATCGCGCTTATTGGAAGATCCTGTATTTGCTACGTACGTTTGTCATCGAGCGAGTTTCGAGCGAACGAACGTCGAAACAAGCTGAAACGCGTTGCTTTTCAATATAAATTACGAGAATAAACGTCGAGTGTTTGCTACTCGATGTAACGCATTAAAATAACGAGGTAGAAACGAGAAGTACTCTGTTTATTTCAAGTGTTTCTAGTTTTTTCTGTACGAAAGAAGATTATCCCGGGAAACTGTTCGGGCGAAAGGTCTAATGTCACCATAGCAATGGAACATGCGGTATTAAACATTCATAAACGACTGTGCAAGGGAGGAATAGAAGTACTTCTACAACCGTTGTCAAATGTCATTGAAATGTTAACGTCAAAGGAAAATTCTTGCTCTTTCCACTTGCTGGAACATAACACACCTCGGTGTCGTTCATTTATTCGTGAACTTTGAGCTCTCTCGCCATTCTCGTCTAGCAAGATCGATCAAGCATCCAAGGTAAAATCTTCAGTACCTCTGTTATTTTTACATTCGCAGGTGAATTTTAAAACAATCATTTGTAATTAAATATGTGATTTCATTGACACTGCTGAAGGAACGAAAAACGTTTAATTTAATCTTTCTTTCAATATTTCTCATATTTTTCGTGCAACGATAAATCGAAAATGAAAACTGTCCTAAGTGAGATGTAAAATCGCTTAATAGACGAAAATACTTGTCAATTTATATCATAGAGACTTAATCTGCTTATCTTTGATTCTTTACAACTAGATTTTTAATAGATAAATGGATATGTAATTTTTAAGCCACCTAGTGTTATAGTTGCTCCAAATTTATAATACAAGATTCATTTAATGAATGAAATATATCGAACATATAAATCCTCTGTGCAGGGAGAAGTAAAAAATATCAGTTTTTAATTTCTGCAACTGTGCCGCATATTCACGAGGAATCTGAAAAAATAACTATAACCGACAGCAGAAACTGTAAAAATCGGCATTTTCGAACTTCCTGAATTTTTAAAACTGCAGCTTTGCAGCCGAAAAATCTGGGAAAAAGGAGAATCCAGGGCATCGTCCAATTTTTCATTTTTTTAAATATTACTTCGTGCCGCTGTAGCAATATTCTGTCGCAAAGAGAAACACTTCTAAATTATTAAAAGCAATTCGCGTTGCAAAAAAAGAAAAAAAAACAGGAAAAATTGCATGAACTCAGATCAAACGGATCGTTAATTCCCCATCTGAAAGTACGTTAGAAGCTCGACTAACGACCAAAAGTAATTCATTCGAACGAAGCTCGCGATCGAACAAAAAGATCGCCGTGGTCAAACATCCTTCTTTGATAAAAATTAACTACACCAAACTGAAGTCTATTAATCTCTTCAGAAACATCGACACGTACCTATGTGTACGTTTGATTGTTTCAAAAATTCCAATATTCGTGATAGAAAAAAAAAATATGAAAGCACGAGCAGAAAAACGGTTAAAAATCCTTATCGATTTTTCTCAAAAAGAAAGCGTCAAATGAGCAAATTTTATTCCACATTTTCGATTCAGTTTTTCACGTAGAATCAATCCCTGCTCGCTTGTACCACCAGTTACAGGACATTCTGTATTGAAATAAAGCAAATTAAAATAAACAAGCGTCTGCTTTTTCATTTCAAAGTAAAACTTTGCATTGTCGAAAGAATTCGTTGCAAAAAGTGTGCTGAAGTCAATGATATCGATGATATTAAAAACAAAAATGCTCGTAGCGTGAGGAGTCAACGTATAACTACGCAAAAAGCTAGATCATTTTTATTTTCTAACCTTAGAAAAATCATCCCTGAATAGGTTAATACGAAGATAACCACAATATTATCATGCTTTATAGACAATCCTGCCGGTAAGAAAATCAGGCCAACGTACATTTATTTGTTTCGTCGGACAACAGCCGCTACGATTGTTACCTTTCATTCGAGTTTATAAAATAAACTGCCGCCGTGCTTCTTCCATTCAACGTGGTCAGCTTTCGCGGTAACGAAGCCTGTTTCATAAAGAGGCTCGTTTAATAAGTTCCAAAAGGCCGGATTCGAGCTTCGATGTTCGCGGTTCGCCGCTTTGGAATATCCGTGAAGGATAAAAAGAAGAAAAGGGGGAACAGTAAAGAGGAGGAAATCAGAGGAAATTCATTTTCCTGAATGAGGGTAGTGATACGAACCAGACGATTCTCCCATTACGATGGAAGAATTTCATTTTTGCTTCAAGAATTCCCACTTCTTCAATTTCCCGATGTGAAAAAAAGAAAGGTAGAGAATGTTTTGCAAAGTGTTTGGACATTGTCGGTAGACGTTAATCACGAACATTGTCGACGTGGTAAAAACGATGAAATCGTCGAACCGAACGTATGACATGTCGGTGAATTACATCGCGACAATATTGGAACAGGTGGAACTGGGAAAATTACGAGGTATTACGACGTTATTTATGTGCAATTATTTTTAATTACTACGCGCCACTCGTTGCTATTGTTAGTTTGATTGAATGAAGGAACTCTCGGTTTTTTCCTTGCTTTTTCTCTATTCTTTTTTTTTTTTTATTTTCTGCTTGAAACGTTCGTCGTTGGTGTTTTTCATATCGACGAGGATGGAGAGAACAGATCGTTGTAGCAACGCTTCTCGTCATGTTCGCGCATCGATAATTAGAATAAGCGAAATCATTCTTTTACTTTTATTGTCGTCGATGTTTTTAAATAATGAGCTTGCAATATTTTCTTGTTACTGAATTTATAATAGATATCGTAGTTGAATGTGTGTTGTAAGAGACAGTGATTGAGTAATTATCACCTCGATCTTTGCTCACAATATTTACTATATTAAACAAGAACACGCGGAATATGTAAATGAAATTCAAACAATGCCTATGATACTATATAATTGTCTATAATTGTTCTATAAAGACCACTTTCTTTCTTTTCATATTAATCCTCCATAACTCGATTTTGAAGAAAACAATTACCCTTGATTCAAATTTTACATTCTGGCAAATTTAGTGAAGCAAGAATGAATAATTAGTATAAAGAAATTGACAAAATAATACAAGGATCTAATAAAAACAATAAACAAATAAAATGTGAAATAATAATAATGAAAAATAATAAATGTGATGTATAGATAAATAGATATGTAACTTTTAAGTCACATAGCACTACAGAGGGTTAATTTAATAAAACTTACCAAAAACAGTAGAATAAAATGATCTGTACTGGCAATTAATAAAATTCATTTTCACATTAAAAAAAGTATACACCTTTTTCCATAAGTGTCGAGACACTCACCGAATACGAAACAAACTTAAACAATCATAAGAATAGTATTTTATAATTAGTACGTAATATCATACTGACATCGACGAAGAGGTGTAATTTAAATCGTACAATATTTTTTGCACGAGCTTAATTAATGTCCTAACATTCATCAAAAGCATTAAACATATATGAAGAGAAACATGAACTTATGTTAATCTATCTAAATTACAAAACAAAAAATATTTCGTTAAAAAGTGTCAGATTGATACACTCTAATATTTCATTCAAATAAAATAATTCCCATAAAACTCAAAGTACTTCAAAAATTAAGTTGCACCATACATCTGCACTTTCTTAACCTTATCAGAGCCATAAGTGTCTATTTAAGTTACATAAGAAGTGAAAAAAATTTAATTACTCGATCACTGATGCTTTCTCGCCCTGTTGTAGTATCATAATAGAGGACTTGGATCGGTTTGGCTCTAACGTACAGATTTCTAAAGGGAACGTTTGCTCTAAGCACGTTCCTCAAGGTCAATGGGTAAATTCGATGAAAGGAATCCGTCCCTTCTGAAATCCTTTGCGTCGAATTGCCCTCCCTAGCGAATTGTCGAACGTCTTCAAGCCTGAGTCAAACGGTATATCTCTCTGTTAGCTTTTTACGCGCCTCTGTTGATCTCAGAAACGAAGCGACAATGAAATCAGGGACAACTGAGAATAGCTTTCTTCCCCATTCGGGGAATCGTTAATGAAACCTAACCAGAAGATACGAATACTCGTTTCTGTTTCACGCGATGTTTTTCGAAGTCCTCGACCTACTGTCCCGTCGACCTCGTTCATCGATACACACTGCACACGTTGTGTTATAAAACAAAAAAAGAGAGAGAAAGAAAAAAATGCGATACCTTGAAATCAATTTGAATTGCAAGGTATTTTCACGAACTAACAATTTTTATCAAACACTTCTACGAACGTTCGTTTCACGTTTTCGTCCGGAATTATCTCTCAGTGACAGTCGCCGCTTTGAAGTTTCGACTGTTCTGAAATTTCGCTTCGTAATTAAAAATGAAATTTTCTTTTCTGTCAGAGAGAATGATAATATACACCCTTCAGTATGTTCAAAAGGTCCGATTCTTCGTTTTCGGAATGTTTATCGTTCTTGTCGAGTTACGCTGAATAAAATGAAAAATAGAAGGGAAAATTATATTTTCCCTATTAGAGAGATACTTTTCAGAGAGAAGTGATTCGCGTTCAAAGGTTTAAGTCCTCAGATTTAGAATACTTGCCTTTACTGTCGAGTTACTCACAATTAGAGAGATTCTTTTCAAAGGAGATAATGTAATATTAAATATGCGGATAGAATATAAATAAAATGTTTCGGTATACAATAATTTCTCTCATATGCGTTAGTGTATAGACGAATTCTCCACGTAATATGACGTGTTGAACTTCAGTTACTAGTATAAAATAATTTATTTGAATTTATCTAAAATTTAATTCAATTTGCATTGTATTTAGTCTTGTTTTAATCAGCAAAATCTCGCCATTATACTAAGAATATTTACAAATAAAACAGAACTACAATTTAAAAAACTCTATTACTCTATGAGGAACTACGAAATCATCTATTCCTGTCGAAAAAATTGTGTCACATGTCAAAATGTACATTTGACTGATTCGAACGAGGATAATATAGGTGCAAGAATAATTCATAGATATGCGTAAGAATGGCGTAAAGACAATGTGAGTAGGGAAAATGTGAGAGGATTTACTACATTTATCTCACGGTCGGATTACGCGAGTTTCACATTCTCGAAACCATCGGTGGCGACGTTTGATGAGAAATTCTTAATTAACTCTGTTGCGCTCACGAGTTAAGCAAGATACACCCGCCGTCTCTGGCACGTTTTAACAAGTGTATCATTAACTTCCGGCGGGATAGGTTAGAGGGAAGTGTAGTAGAGGGCGGCATTCTCGTCTCGCGGCAGAAATTTCATTTTCACTTTGGAATAGTACTTTCACAAGGCTGGAAAAGTGCTCTTCAAGTGTCGCGTCAGGCCTGGTAACGGTTACCAGTTGCGTTACCAACGTCGGGACGAGAGAGAACCCACGACTATAATCTCGATCGTGTGGAAAACTTTCGTGGCATTGAAGATTTTTCATTCACCGTGCATTCCACCTCGAATATCCGCGAAAGCTTCGCTCTTTATCTAAGCAGTTTATTTTTTAACCATTCTCCGAAAGGTTTTCCCCTATTTCTTTACTGAAGACGTGTGATTATACTTCTTTTCTTTCAACGTTTATATATTTTCGTATGTACCTGATTTTCTGTGGAAAGTATTAAGTTAGAAAATTATTGAGAATATTTAAGTACTTTTTCTACCGTACATATGTCATATTGAAGAGAAAGGAACAAAGAGACATCAAATTGTGCTTAGATTAGGTCAAATTAGGTTATGTATCTAATTTTTTGTAGAACATACTAAGTTAGAAAATTATCAGGAATATTTAGGTACTTTTTCTCTATACGTATGTCAATTTATAAAGATAAAGGAACACTGAGCGATGATTAAATTCAATTAGATTATGTACCTAACTTTCTATGGAAAGTACTAACCCATAAAATTATCAGAAATGTTTAGGTACCCTTTCTCTTGTAATAAGCAGTAATCTCATGTAACGAAAGAAAAGAAAACATAAGAGGCTTTAGGGGAGGGATTTACGAAGCAACTTTAGCGATTAAGTAACGTCCAACTTTTATTCCTGGGTTGAACGCGGTAGATTTTCAGTCTATCTCGCGGTTTTCAGTTTTAAATCACCAATTAACATAACTTCTGTATGGTAATTTGCGGGAGGCTCAGACGAAACTAGAAGAATGCTAAAATCGAGGTTAATTTCAGTGCAATCAACGTACTGTGTACTTTCATCCTACATTGAAAAGAAGTAAAAATTTTTCTATTCGAATATCCAACTATACTATCGCTCAAAAGTATGCGGACACTTAGAAAATGTGCAACAGAAACGCATAAATGTTAGTTACAATTAGATATCTAAAGTAGTAACTGAAATTAATCTTCGTTACTTCCCTATAAGATGAGTGTTTTAAATTAAAAATTACTTATTTGAAAACTTACTGATACTATAATAAAATTAATTACAGGTCTCATCGACCTATCCACTGTGATTATGTTATGTTAGGTATTAACCTTAGGCTGAGATTAGGCACAGCTTGCACTAATAGCGATAATATTGCTGTGCATCGTTTCTATAATAATTTCTAACAATTAGAAAAGATAAAATAATTTTAAATACTTTTCCTAGTAATTTACACTATATTTTCTAAAGAAGAAAGAAGTGTCCGGATACTTTTGAGCAATGGTGTACGTCTCAAATATTTTCCCAACAAGAAACAATCTGTAGAAGTTCCCATAATAAAACGCAGAACTTTTTCCAAGCAAATCTGAAACATCTCTCGCTTGAAACATTTACCGAGACGATCTGTGAGGGAGAATCTTCAAATAGAACTTTTCAAATAGCTCCTTTTTTCTTTCTTTTTTTTTTTAATAAGAATGTATTAACACGTCACAGTGTCACAACTAATTTCCATGCAATTTCTTCGCTGCCCCGCCTCCATCAACGTCAATTCTTCGCTCGTCTTATTTACCCCGGACAATATTGACTCTGCAACAAATTATATAACACCGTAGTGCGTCTTAGCTTCCTGTCTACCGAGCTATCCGACGTTTTCCACGTAGTATCGTATAGTGGATGCACCAGACGAAGAACGAAGCGAGCTCCGAGGCGATATTTTTCTTCGTAGCTGGTCCCGAGATGAAATCAAGGATATTCAGAGCGTATAGATAGATGGTATAGATATACATTCTACATAGGGAGTCCGTTATTGGTTGTAAAAACGGCCGAGCCATCTGTCCGCGATATGAGACCTCGGTGCACCCTAAAAATCCACTCCTGAGCCACATCGATGACGGTAATAAGTCACGCAGCCTGGAATACGCTGTTGTACCATTTCTACTATGGAAATTCACGAATGATGGAATTTAAGATCGTAGATTTGATGATTTTTTTGGTTTTCATGGGAAACTGTAAAGCGTGATTTTAGAATTCCTTAATTTTACATGGTTTGAACGATATTTCGATATTTGAGGTGATACAATTCTATCACATTAAATACAGACACTCTTCGTAACAGAATAACATTTCTAAAATTATATCAGTGACGTATCTTTTTTTTTTTTTTTTAGAAGTTAGAAAAATGTTTGAAAAAATTGCAAATTGGTCGGAATTGCGAGGAAAATAACAGAATAATGTTAATACATGCTGAAAATTTCAACAAAATCGATTAACCTCTTCAGAAACCATTTTTCTAACGTTAGAAATAAAATGATTTAATTTTTTAAGTATTTATATTTTAACCCTCTGCATTCCGAGTATTTTTTTCGATAAGATCGATCGCCAACTTCAGCACACTTTCGCAAAGGAACTTTCGAAATCGAAGAGTTTTATTTTGAAACAAAACAAAAAAATAAATTTACATATTTTTATTTGTTTCGTCAATTTTATTTTATTAAGACTTCTATGAAATAATTGTTCAAATGTCGTCAAGCACCTTCTATAAAATGCAGAAGGCTATTCATTTCAAATCGATAGCAACTTCAAACTGTTGTTTCGTCAGATTATATTCACTGTACTTCCATATTTTTTCTATCAAAAATATAGGAATTTTCAAAAGCGCGAAACAATGTCCTCAAAGAAATTAGTTCATAATTTCACTTTTCGCATTAATACACAAACAAATCTTTCTGTTACAACTGCACTGCTAAATCACCGATGCGTCTTATACTATCTCCAACCAACAGATTTTATTAGAAGAACTATACTCTTTCTGTTTATACCACATTTCACAGCACACTTCTGTCCAATATCAGTCAAGCACCGTCACAATACTTTCAATTTTCCACAGGAAACCTTACGCTATGTAGCATCTGTTAAAAGAGTACAAATCGAATCCCAGAAAACTCTGATTAAAGCGTAAACCAATAATTCGTCGAGATATAAAAGGTATAATATACCAAAGAGAGAAAAGAAAAAAAAACACACACAGTGATATAAACTGGGGTCCGTTTGGCCCAAAGTTTCCACATATTTCGGACCGTATTTTCCGCGTGAACGAGGACTCTTAAATATATATATATACATCTATATAGCGAGACGAACGTTGCCTTGGAGAAAAGTTCGCGCGATAAAAAGGAATTCGAGCGGGAAGCGAAACGAAAATTTTCTACAACGTCGTAGAAAAGGGGGAAAGGGGAGGTTTTATACAGACGGCCCCTTAACCCAGAGTATACGGCACTGTTTCTCTTGTGGCAGCTGGCTCCCATGGCGGGGAACAACACTAAACTCAAGGCTCTCGAGCCTTGCACGACCCTATCGGGTGGCCGTCTTATTTTTAATAAAAACTCCACGGTGTGGCGAGATTAAAAAATTCGTGCAGGCGCCACGAGCCACTCTCGATGGCCTCGTAACTTAAAATTACGAAAAATTAGGGAGTCAACGGCCTCTCCTACCGTGCATCACAGAAACTGATCAACCATTCTTGTCTCTGGTAGCTTAAATCCATAAGCTTCATCCTTACTTTGAGAATAGGCAGTAACGATCCTGATGGAACGTGTTTTTGAATTTTCTTTCACTTGGAAATTCATTCGATCTGGTAGGTTCTCGGAATACTTTCGAAATTGATTTCATGTAGAGAATATTGGATTAGGTAAAATGTGATTTCGTTTCTTTTAGTCAAACATAGGGTTATCTATTATAGTATGATACGTGTATTAAAAAAGACACGTGGATTATATGTACATCTCTAAGTTTTACTTCGTGTATTTTTCAGTAGATGGGCACTTGAGAATTATTTCATTGGTTTTTTAATACACGTGTATAATAAAATAAATTTATTAACGTATTCATACATTGATTCGTGTGATTTTTAATGTACAGATAGTAAAGAGAAATTTGAAGGGACTTGTTAATTAATTAACTGATATAACGAGAAATAAATAAATAGAAAATTAAATAAATTAAATATTAACAGATTGCGGTATTTTATACATCTGTGGGAAATTCAAAGGTACAAAATTGCACAAAATGCACATAAACAGATAGCACAGAAATATTCGAAAGAATACGGAATTATATTCATTGATTAATTGATACGATAAAACAAACATAAATTGAAAATAATAGAATTATCGATTAATTACTAACATACTGCGAATTTGTATACATTTCTAGGAAATTGAAAAGTGCAAAATTGCAAAAATACGCGTAACATGAAAAAATATACAAAATATCCAAATTACAGTGCTTTTCATTACACCTGGCAAGTGAAATAATTTTCTATCGAAGTTCCATTTTTTCCTTTGTACTATATTCTCGAGGGAAAAAAGAATTTGCATGAAAATTCGCAATGTAATTATCAATTTCCCGATCCTCAAAATCTCAAAGATATCTACATATTAAAAATCACACACGCGTATTTAGATTATTCTAGTGAATACGTGAATAAGTTCGCGAATAAAAATAAAAAATCCGAAAATAAATGTTTCGATGTGTAATTTGAAAATAGAAATGCATAGTGCTCAATAGTGTCTTGTAATGAAGTAAATAACATGCATTACGCTGTATTACCACACTATGACCATTTTAATTAACAAAAAAAAAAAAGAAAAACAAAAATGAACACTTTTCAAATATTTACTTTACCGAAACATTTCACGAAATTTAAAATATTAAACTATTACAAATATTTGCCGCGTACTATGCCACGATAATAATGAGAACAAGAAAAATATCTAATAAAAAGAGGTTGAAAGTGAGGAAAAGAGGTTCTGCAACGTTATCTTTACCAATTTCACGTGTAACTTTCGCCGTGATCAATTTATCAGCAACACATCACCTTAATATCATCTGGGACTGTCAACTCGTCAGGGAACTTTTTCAATATTAGCCTGAGTAACGTAGACAACGCGAGAAAGAGTGATTTCTAAAGCGTAGTCTCTCCCGATATTTCATTATTCCAGCAAGCACTCGCGAAAGACACCAGCGAGTTGCTCGACGAACTTGACGCAATCGATCGTGAAATCCTCGAATATTAATGGAAATTAATTCGTCCCGATTAATTTCTCTTTCTGAGCAGCAGCCCGGGGTATCGGTATCGATTCGCAATTACACAGACGATTACTTTGTCCGGCAACATGGAAAATTGATGGAGATATTCCTCCAGTAAAATCTGATTTTTTCGAAATCAACCGAGTCAGCAACGTAGAATTACTAGTAAAAAGAGTAAGGAATCTACTTTATTCCTTTATCGAACGTTTTCTAAATTTCTTTCTGATTTTCCGTCCTTCTCGTCGTTCAAAGATAATAACGTGATTTTATCTATTTTAACGTGAATTTCAATCGGAATAGAAAAACAATTCTTCCGCCATTTAGAAGTTCGTGGAAAAATTCTAGTTTTCCATTCTTAAAAAAATATTAGCTGTAGAAATTAATTCATTCCGTCTGGAGTCATGTAATCGAAGATATTCGCGAATTTTCGAAAAAATGGCAAAAATTCATTAATAATTATACTTTCATGATTGATTCGTTTAAATATTTCTTTTTAAATAAAGCTTTAATCGAACTCAAAAGTCGAAAATAATTCGTTTCTATACCTAATAGTAGATTTACTTTTTTATTCTATTTCTTTAAAAACAGAATTTAACATTAATTACCACGTTCTTCTTTTTTTTTTAATTTATTCCGAGTGTTTCGTGATTTTATGAGTTTGTACTTTGAGAATCTTCCCTTGTTAGTAGGATTACCGAGGGAATTACGTGGATTAAGAACTTACCTGAAATTCCGTCGTAGGTCCACCATTCATCCCAACTGGCCTCGGATTCTGCGAAACAACGAAACAAATTATTACTAAAATGTTTCAAACTCGATCGATTTTATTCGTAGTAAAAGTTAAAAATAACAAAAAGGAAGAATTTAAAAAAAAATTCGTACAGCAAAGTTTTCAGCTACTTTTCCAACTTTACAAGCTTCTATTTCGACAAAACTGATCTCGAAAGCATGCACACATGGCTAACGACAAGTTTATCCGGAGGCAGGATATTTTTCTTAAAGCGTTCAGTGAATTAACGCGCGGTATTTACCAGTTCTCTAGTTCCCGCATATCTTTCGAAACTTTCGACAAGCCGCGAGAAACTTTTGAAGCTCCATCACACGTGGAACAGCGAGCATCGATCAATCGAACTTACCCTCCGGTGTACAGAGATGATCGATCAATCGATTGCTAAGAGGTAATTCACAAGTCGTGCGTGGAAACGAAAGAAAGTTAAAAAAAACAAAAAAAGAACAAGCAAAAAGAAAGGAACATTTCCTTCTGAAAATTCACAAAGCGACACGAATAATATTACAGTTATTAACTAGATAAAAAAGAAAAAAATTAAACTGTATAATTAAACGATTGGAGAAGTGAATTCGAACGACGCGCCGTAAACCGTTTATATTATATCGAACTCGATAACTGGTTTCACGAGAAGAGCCAAGTGATCGAATAGTTTTCGAACAGAATGAAACTTCGAACCTCCTGAAAAAGCGAGATAGGATTCCTAAACATAACACCGGCCATAAAAACCTCCATCAAATTCCAATAAAAAAAGACCTAACACTCTTCTGCGTATACGTATATCCTGCATATACATACATACGCGCACGCACGTGTGTATATACAAAAGAGTAGGGGAGGAAAAGCATTTGCAGGAAAATCTGGAAACGTCAGGGGAGATCAGATCAAAAACGGCAATCGTTAAATCGGTGAAAATTCAGCCGGAGTGTCTCGCGTCCGACGAACCACTCGCAGTCCTCATAATTGAATTCTCATTTCACGAGGAACACTTTATCTTCCGCATTGCCGTTTCCCTTTCCATATTCATTACATTTTTCCGCCTCGAAACAGCCGACATCGAGAGACTCCGCGCTTCGTCTGTCTCCCTTTTTCTTTTTTTTTATTCTCTATGCAAATCATCCCAACGTTCCATTCGTGGCGAACGTTTTAATGCCTTAAGCGTATCGAATAGTTCGTGATTCTCCCTCGGACAATTATTGCTTCGAGCCTAGCTTTCTAGTCGACCCTCGTCCACGTGCGCACGTCAAATTCTCCGCTATCTCTTTCACTCACTCGTTCACCATCCCTCTTTCTCTCCGTTGCGTCCTGTTTCTCGTACTCTTGCTACGGTCGTCAGACTCTCGGTCTGACCAAAGCGCGACCCATTCCACTTCTAACGGTGACCCATATTCGATTATCTGGATGCATGCCATCCAGCCCCGCACGGGCAAACTAATTGCCTCAAATTGGAAAACTTTCTCGGCCTGTCCTGATCTCCTACTCACTCTCTCTCTCCTCTCCTCTCTATATCTCTCTTTCTCTCTCTTTCTCTATTGTCAATCTCCTACGCTTCTCTCTGTCCCCGTGTCCTATCTCGATGTTCCGGCCGCCGATCGTTCACGTGCCTCGTTCCCCTTAATCCGTGATATAGTCTTCTTCTCTGTTATGGGATATTTGTTTGCAGTACTTGATTTTACTTTTCCCTTTATTGCGGATGAAGATGAGAGGAATTCGTGACGCTGTTTAGTTTTGGATCGAGGGGAACGAGGTGTATCAGTTGTTGCGAAAAATTTATTTAGGTGGTATTGTTTGGAAATTATTTAAAATTAGCTTTTTGCGTGAGTTTTGAAATCAGCTTGAGGGAAAGGATGAATTATGATAGAAAATATAGAGTCTAATGTAAATGTAAATAATTTCTTGGTTAATCTGTAAATTAAAAGAATATTTCTCGTTGAAATTGAGATTAAATGGAAAGTTCCTTTTTTTAATACGACAGAACGTAATGTACATTTTATTTTGAATAATAAAATTATGAAAATAAAACAATGAAACAAAAGTTAACTAAAGTAATAAGAATAGAAAAATAGGAATAAAATTTTCTTCATTATGTACATTTGTTCTATTATTTTTAATATGACAGAACATAATATACATTTTAGTTTGAACAATAGAATTATGAAAATGAAACAATGAAACAAAAACTAAGCTAAAATAATAATAATAATAGAAAAATTAGAACAAAATTTTCTTCATTATGTATGTTACAATATATAATGATACATAATTTGAAATCAGTTTGGTGGAGAAGATGGATTACACTAGCAAATGCATCGTTTCTATCATAGAATCTGATACAATACCGTAAATAATTTCATGTTAAATCTAGAAATTGAAAATATAGTAAGCCCTTACGCAGAAGACATCTACATTTCGCGTTAAAGTTAGAATTAAATATAGACAGTTCTCTTTTTCAACATGCAAGAACGCAGCATCCAGAATATCTCACAAGTCGCAAACGCGAAAATCGGGTGACAAGTTTGAAAAAATAAAAGTTGTCCAACTGCGTGAAATTGCAGAACCACGTTCCTTTTCCGTGATTGTTTACGTAACGACGGCGTAATGAACGCTGTTAAACATCGAACGAGAAACGAAGCGCGGCCTGTTTTGTCGAGGAGAGGAAAAGCAAAAGCTCGTCGATAAGCGCGAGCGTTTCCGTCGAATACAACTGGCGATTGACGAGTGGCTCGAGCAAGTAGAAACATGGAGGAGAGAAAAGAGGCAGAGGAGAGGATAAAAAAGAACGAAGTCAAACGACGGAATGGAGATAGCTTCCTTTCTGTTTCCCCTCGCGGTAATTTCACTCTAGTTACCGCTTCTTCTCAACCCGTATCATCGTCGTGAAACTCGCTCAGCAATTTCCTTCGTTTCTCGCGGCCATTCGGGAATATTTCGCGCGAGCTTCACGATGACGTTTCCGAACAATAACATTTTCTTACTTTTCCTACTTTCTTTCATTCTTTTTCTTTTCCTTCTCGTTCGTTAAACGCTGCAATGAGATCGACCGCACTGAGATTGTTTGAAGAATGATTAAAACCTTCATTTGATCTCGTAATAATTAAGACACTCTGCATTAACGTCGGATAATTTCCTCGATCGCACGAGAAGAAGGATTTTCAAGTATTTTTAAAGTGGGTAGTTTATTCAATGGTGCATTGAATTTGAAATACAAGTGTCAAGTGATATTGTGAGAAATGGTTCAAGTTGATTCTTCTTTAAGTATACTGAGAAATTTGTTTTTTGAACCGTTTGGTATTGGAAGTGGTGTAAATTCATTTTTGGAAAAAATTGAGAAATCACAGAATTTACATATAGTGTGAACTTTTTATTTATAATTAATTTACAATTAATATTTCAAAATATCCATATGTTTTCATCAATTGAAAATTCGTTAGTAAATTACTTTGTGTAATCATTGATTATGAAGATGGTGTAAGTCCATCTACGACCCAGGTAAATTATATTAGTTTAGTTGAATTCACGTGAAAGTCATTTATATAATTAATTTACACATGTTTAAATTCGTAGAAACATTAGTAAACTTATTACTTCACTTCGTTGATATTTTTGCATCAAATGAAAAGCAAACATTTAAACTTCTCGAAAGAAAGAGGAATGGACTTACGCCACTTTCAAAATAAATGGTCCATTTAACACTGGAATTATAGAATCTGTAGAAATGGTGCATTTCAAACTTTTTTTTGTCTACAATTATGGGAACTCTTCTTGAAACAAAAAACTAACTATATGCGTCAATTTATTTTCCATTAATCACTCTAATTTCGAAATTCTTTTGATAGTATACCTAAATACTTCAAAAGAGAAATATATTTATGTTCAATTCCGGTTGTATCAGTGTTAATAGATTTTTTTTTTTAAGTTGTTAAGTTTTGAAACTGGTGTAAAGATTCGAATTTTAAAGTCATCAGGACTGCATATTACTTCTTGAAGAGCTTACTCGAAGGACGAATTAATCTTAGCTCGAGCCAAGATTGGATTAATTTCTTCCTAACTATCGCAAACGTTTAGTCTACGCAATATTGCAATACCGTGAAATTTCGTGGTGAGCAGATTGCGACATAGTTTACTAAGTAGCCTACCCTATTCTCAGGATCAAATGTGTTCTTCCATTTTGAGTAAATTCTCGTCCAAAAATTTCAGATTAACTGTAGTTTATATTAAAATTTTATAAAAATGTTTCCTTAGAAAAACAATTAAAATTGCACAGATTTTCATAAATCCCCGTGTAGCAGCGTGAATTTCAGTCACTTGGAAAACGGTTTATTTTTAATAAATTTTCCAACATTGAATACTGTATAAAGAAGCAACAGGAGAACATATGAAAAAAGAAACAAATTTTTATTTCAATTACTTTAAAAAAGCAGGAATATTAAATAAAGTATCGACAAATACGACACAATATTTGGATAAACGTAGGTGTTAAATTAAACATTACAAAAATAATAAAATCAATTCCTGTGACAAATGCAAAATATATGTTTACGGGAAATACACATCGAAAAAAATTTCTCCCTCCATTTTCAAAAACTGTGTTCTTTCCAATATTAAATTTACCATTTCTAAATATGAAGAAAGTGTGTTTCTAAGTAGTACAAATATGTAAGATACTATGTATATATTTTTTAACAATGTAAAAATTGTTAGGAGAAGAAATATGAATAGTTTAGTTTCACTGTATAAAATATTTGATAAATAACCAATTATTTGGACTTGGTCTGGTAGAAACGTACACATCAATTGTCGATAATTCTAGTGTTATGCAGAGAAATATCCTCATTTACGATTTCCCAAGCAAAATTGCAGTTTGTTATAATTTTCCAGCAACTTTTCCTCACTCTTATTAATAGAACGATACAAAAATATATCAAAATTTGTAAGTAAACGAACAATATACAATTAAGTTGTCTCTGAACAAAAATTCGATTTCTCGTTCACTGAAGAAAAGCCTGTAAACCTAATGTTAATCATCACGAAATTTATCCTGAACGATAGACAATAATTAAACTGAAATGTCAAAAATCATGCATGAAAATTCCCTGGCGAAAAAGTACAAGAGATTGAAAGGAAACCCAAAAGAACTCTAAACTCGACTCCACATTTCCAAGCATACGTCCCTCATTTTCCAGTCGCCACTTGCTCAAGCATCGGAACAGCCCAAGCTTCCTCGAAACCGTCCGTTCACTTACTTCCAGCGACTGAATCCACGGTGAATCGACTCCGTCGAAAGGAAACGTAAATACACTTAAAAGCCACTCGAAATGGGTTTCGTCCTAGTCTAGAAAGCAGGTTAGCCGTGTGCCCTTTGGTCATTTCTGTCTTCCCTGTTTCGTCCATCCACTCCTTGCTTATTTCACGACCCTCCGGTGTAAATCACAGCGAAAATAAACGCTAGTGCTATATACCCGTGGAAAGATCGAGGTCGGGAATTAATAATTTCCGCGTTCGCGCCGCATAAGATCGTCGCCACGACTCTCTCCTCCTCTCTCTCTCTCTCTCTCTCTCACTGCTATAATTATGGTTAACCGAAATTTCTATATTCAACGACAGCCAGCCAACCGGAGAGCCGTGTAACTGCCTGGGACCTAGAGACGTTGTTAACTTTAATGGCGAAATTATGGTCGGATTAAACGTAGCTCGGCTCTCTCCGAGCAGGCCAGCTGTCACAGCCAACGTTTTCTCGCACCTTCTCTTCCTTCTACGATGCCGACTTTTTATTAAAACGCCAATTCCACAGCGGTGAAATAAAGTGACACAGTGTCCTCTTGCTTCCATGCAGAAACGTGGTTAAAGAGGTTTTATTAGCCACGTCGACACACATCCTTCTCTAAAACTCGCACTTTCGTTTCTTAACATTCGTGTTTCGTATGGTACATTTCTTTGTGAATGGATTAACTTCTGATTACACTGAACTAAATGAAAACCAATTCGTTATCAATTTGTTGCACGAATGTTTGTCTAACCTGAGATCAATTTTCTTTTTTGCGACTTTTTGTGAATTTATATTAAAACAGACGCGTGAAAACTTGGGTCGAAGACCTAAATGATGCACGTGTGTGTTACAAATGTGTTAAGAAACGTTCTGGGATCAATAACCGATTTTCTATATTTTCTTCACCTCGGTAAACTCCACTTTTGGTAATTCAGATTCATTGCACATTTTTCCAAATTTCTAGTCGTTAATTAATTTGAAGCAACAGGTATGTTCAATGATAAAGATCTATTGTTCAGGGCTCGTTAAAACCTATCCGATTCTTTTTTCTTCATCGCGATCTAAATTTGCAACGCAAACCTATGCGAGTACACAACAATCCACTTCAGCCGCAAGCTGCTTCAAACGCCGCGGGTGTTTCACGTCGTCAGCATCGTAATTCGCGTATTACTCGTTTAGACGCGATAAAACGGTAATTGCGAAATTGCCGCACATATTGACGTCCTGCGGTGCAGTGTATCTTAAAGGAGGAGGGTCGAGAAATAGGTGGATTGTTCGGCCACTGCGTGAAACGAGCTTATTGACCCGGTTTTCAGACCTTTCTTCAACGCTTTGTGGAGAGAAATCGAAGTTTCGATGGTGGTTTGTTCGTTGGTGAGATAGTTAAGAGATTGGTTAGATGGTTTTGGTGTTCAGAATGATTGTGGTTGAATGGGTTGATTTTCGAATTTTTTGTTTTTTTAATACAGTACTAGATTTCTTTTGTGTTGCTTTTCTGTTGTCCGAGAGAAGACACGGTGTATATCAGTAAAATGTTGTGTTATTCTTATTTTTTAATTTTTACATATAAGAAAATATGCAAAAATTATTTGTTTTGCATACTGGTGATACACATTATATTGTAACGTAATAAATAAAACAATTTTGTACTGTACTAGGTGATTTATTCTAGATTTATGTAAAAGGTGAATGGATATACTGATCAAACCAAGTCAAACAATGCTCGTTTTTATACTACAGTAGAACATGCAAATATTAGTGTGTTGCATACTGATGATACACGCAAAGTTATAACATAAGAAGTAAAGAAATTTTAATCACGTAAAATACACAATTTTTGATGTAAGAAAGGTGTATTTTAACGTATTTTTAATCCACGAGCTCATGATATTACTAGACATGATTTTGAACAGGAAAATTTCACACGAAATTCCCGTAAAAATTATACAGATGAAGAAATAAAGTCTTGTACACTTTCGTTTAACATTGTCAGTGAAAATTTAGAATTTCACATTTTTCTATTATGATGATATGAATTTTGTTTAATGAAGTAGGGAAAATTCAAACTTTCTGAATCATTTTTTCAAACGTTACAAATAATGTTACACTTTTCTGAATAAAGTATGGTTTTGTAAAAATCGTATTTCTGAAAGTATCCTCTTTAAATCCACGAATCGAACCGCAACTTCGATAGACGAGAACACGCAACCACACGAACTAACGCATCGAACCTGTTAACTACGGGATCCGATTCAGCACGCCTCAACGTTCGTGCGTTCCATCGCGTGACTTTTCCACGTTTTAACCGTGGAATCGTTGAAGTACCTCTGCCGCCAGCTGTTTCATCAATACCGCCAATGATAATAACGTATCAGTCGGCAATAATTACAGAAGAACGGAACGTTTCGCTCCCGTTGAAACGTGTTAAAACATGGAACATTCGTCGACGTAACTCTCGTTGAAATAGCAAAGAAATTTTTTACTTTTTCTACCGTCTTTTTTTAAACAGCTGCAACGTAGCTGTAAAACAGAGATTTCTGCGTAAGATTGATAAGAAAATGGTCTTTTCAATTAAAAGTCATCGTACACGCGACGTTTCCTTGATTTCAAAGAAAATTTACTCCACTATGTTGTAAATATAGGTCAATCACAAGTTCAACGACAAAATAATTACCTGATGATTCGCAAATGGGGATTTTTGATTGAGAAATTATTTAAATTGAAAATTATAAAGTGGCATATATATATTAATTAATCAATTGTGATCCTAATTAATTATTTTACTTATTACAATTATTGCAATAGGGAAGTGCATTTGGGAAAACACGAACAATGGTCCAATTTAAAAAAATTACTGTTTTAAAAAGTATCCGAATATTAACTTCTTCCAGCACACTTGTGTATAATAAACTCCAACAAATATAACCATATATCTCCTAACAGGAAAAACAGTTTAATTACCATCGATTTAAAATACAAAAAAGCACAACTACATAAAACGTCAGACCACTGTTTTCTAACTTAAAAAGACAAGAAAACATTTTAGAAGAGATTAATGCGAGTGACTGTACGTGAATTTCTAACGAGTTGTCTGAGAATGTTTTTATTACTGAATACCGAGCAGAACTTTTCTACTTATCCGATATATACCCCCATAAACACCAGCATTAAAATATTCCCCGCGATTCTCCTTTGTCCTTCCCTCTTCCCACAAAGCTATTCATTTCCCCGGCGGCATGGCCGGACTGTCGGTTGTTTAATTATGATAGCAGAGACTGCAATAGCTCGCTCAGTCGAAAGGATCGTCTGTCCACGTTGTAACGACGAGGTGGAGGAATCAAGCGGACGAAAAAGAGGGTGAAAAGGACCGCTGTCCAGTCTCGTCTTCAACTCGCTAACGTAATATGATTTCCCTTTCCGCGAGCTCGTATTTTTCGCGTCTTGCTGAAACGAAAAGCCTCTGAATGGCCGACCGCCTAAACCTGCCGCCGCCATTTAACGTTTAGCGGTCGCTTTTTTTTAGAAACGTAATCAACTGAAAGCTAGCACACGTTTCACCTGGTTCTTGCCAGACATTTCTCAGACGATGCTTTCTTTGTTCATCCTTGAATTAAACTTAGTAAATATACTGGTTCCATCTATTTCTTTTTTATGTGTTTTATCTTTGAAGTACTATGGATGCATACACGTCTCCTAGGAAAATTACCAAAGATTATTGACTTATGTAGAGTCTGTCACAAAAGTATTCGACTTCGAAAAATTTTAAGACAGAATAACTTTTTGAAAATTGGATCAAGTGATTCGAGTCTTTTTGAGAAGTTAGCAGGATTAGTTTAGTAGATGACAATAAAATTTGTGAAAATATTATAGGTCATCGGAATAGTGAAATAACCAGCGAAGGTGGTTTTTACAAATTTCTTATCTGAGCCTAAGAAAATTTAAAAAGTAGATTTCGTATATTGAAAATTTTATCGAAATCGATTGAAACAGAAGCAAATAGAATAAGATATCGAAAGATGTAAGGATCGCTAGATTTATTACATGAATTTCAATCATTGTAAGCTGAAATTCACGGAAAACTGCGATTTTCACAATTTTTAACCGTTTCTAGCTCATAGTAATGTCAAACGATTTTGATGAAAGTTTCTACAAAATGTACTTTATAAATTTTCATTACGGGCTCAGATAAAAAGGTTGAAAAACGACCCTCCCTATTTTCTGCATGATTTCGAATAATTGTTACTTTTATTTAAATTTTTTATATACATTATCTAGAAAACTAATCTTTCCAACTTTTCACAAAAAAGTTATTTTATTTTAAAAAGCGGTTGAATACTTCTGTGTTGAATACAGACTGTATGCCGTTTCTCAAGTTCGAATATTCATATTAGTTCTAATTTATTTTTCAGTCGTAGCATTTTTAAAATCTTAATTTTCCTGTAAAGAAAAATGGCGCGAGTTTTTTACAAAATTCGAAATGAAATCTATTCGTCCGATTGAAAAATTACAAAGTTTCTGTTCGCTCTTCCTCCCTTTTGGAGCTATTCTCACCTAGGACTGTCTTACTTAGGATTTCTTTTTCCTTTTTTTCAAACCGTGGCGAAAAAATGAAAATAATTTCGAAGGCCGGAGGCTCGTATATTACCGTCGCAATATCCAGCGGGTTTTCTTAATCTGGTCTTTATCTTAGCCGCGTCGCGACTGCGAATTAAACTGCACTCTACTTTCTTTTCGCCGCTTCTCTTGACCCGCGTGCACTCCGAAACAGGATTAATCCGACAAGCATGAGCTTGTAATACATTTTGCTTTTAATTGCCATCTTACGCGTGGCTACTTTCGTGTCGACCTGTTCGCTGCACATTTTCATGTATTTCCATCTAAATGTCGTATTGTTCTGTTCCTTACATTTCACTCACTTTTGTATCACAATAGTTCGACTAATGTTTTAATTTTTCAAGCTTTATATTTTCGAGATTGCTTTTGACCAAAAATCGATAAATAAATTAAAGGAGAAATTTTTTGTAGAGGTATATTATATATTAGTATATCTAATATTTTGAATATTTTTGTATACTGTCCTACTTTTAAAAAAAAAATCACCCATGAAGAAATGTAACATTTTCATTTAGCATGCAAACCAGCGTCACATCACCAGAGCAAAAGTACATTTAAAGCAGCAATCGACACGCACCCCTCGAGAAATCGAAAGTGTACGCAGGCATCGAGTGCACTTACGCAATCACCGAGTCCTACACTCTTTCGATCGACAAATTCTCAAGCTTATTACAGAAGCAATCGATGGAAACCGTTCCGTCTGCACCATCCATTATCCCCGCCTTTTCCCACGGGAGGAACCATCCTCCTCGAGCTTCCGTCCTCTCGCGTATACGCAAGGTTACACACACGTGAACGAGAGAAAATGGAGAGGGAACTGCCCTTAGGTCGGTAGGAATAATTTTCTGGCTTATTTTCAATAATTCATAGTACGCGTGGACCCTGAGGTGTTGGATTATTGGAGCAGAAGAGAATCGCAGGATATGGAGGGAGAGTTGATGGTTTATCGTTTAATAATTCGTGGTATGGTGTTGAGCATAAACGAGGGTGATCGAAGGACAGCCTCGAATGACTGGCTTAACGATAGAGGAAGAATTAAAAGCCTATGGATTCGACGATCATGCTGTCACTTTTGGGAAATTTTAATAAAACTTTCTTTTCATGGTGAGTAATGAAAAATGCTTGTGGGTTCAAAAATGTTCGATATTTTTTTTTTTGGTCCACACATGATGATATTTATACATGACAAAATGTCAGATAATTTTTATTTCGAGACACTATATATTCTAAGGATTCTTCGCAAAGAAATTCGACTGTAACAATTTTTTATACGTAGATTTCTATTTTTATATGTTGATTGTTACAGCGAATCTACTCAATGCCAAATAATTGAACGCGTCATATTTCAAAACACTTCGATCAGTGAATAGTATCAATAAAGAAACATTGTTATCAATCCTCTAAAATAAAAGCATCTCTAAAAGTGAAGTCCACAAAATACAGAAGAATCGTTATTTTTCTGAGGACACTCCTAAAATCCTAAAAAAATTACCACAAAAAAAAAAGAAAGAATCAGCAAAAAATCTAGCAAATATAATTCACGTAGCATTTAATCCCCGCACAAACCGAACGAAAGCGACAAAGAAATTAGCAGCGAAAGCTGACCGATCGGGAATCATGGTGCGTCGCGAACGAACCGAGCGTGAGAATTAATTCGAGGCGAGGGAAAGTGGACACGTGGTCGTCGCTTAAAGCAACTGGGAAAATTCAATGGAAAGTTGAATTGCGGTTGGGAAAAACGTGGACTGTCCAGCTTATAGCCGATTACCAGTTTTATCTGGAGATGGGGTGGAGATTAAAACCTTTCTCCTTCGATAATTTAAGTAAATATTTCGTGATACAAATGAAAAGCACGTGAGCCTGATACCGATTAAACACGATATCGATCGTAACCGGTGGCGAGTACCGAAATTACAGTCCGCTGCAGCTTGAGCTGGTTTCTCTGGTGTTTCGAGCAGATAAGACTGGGCAAATAACGGTGTAGATAGTAATCGGTTCTGCCTTTCTTTTATCACCGGGCATATCAAATAAGTCTATAACTAACCCGTGCAGACCGTATCTCTCTACAACGGGATGCCCGTAACCACTGTTGGCGCACGAAACATTTTCGTGATATTAATTGGAGCTTGATACATAGCCGGTCCCGGGCAAAGAGAAAATTACCAGCGTGTCCACGGCATTTCGATAATGCGAACGATCAGTTACGTGAACGTCTAGGAGGAACCTGAAATTTATGGAAAAAGAAAAGAAAGGAACGTTGCTTCCTTTAGTTGATAACTGTAGTTCAGTTCTTGGAAGTGAAGATGCTCGTGAAATTAAAATGGAACGCAACGTTTGAATATTTTTTTTTTTATCACGATGGTTTATTGTTTATTGGAAAAAACAAAGGAAAACAACTTTTCTGAAATGTTTACTATCGCCACTTAAAGCCTCTCTTTTTTCCACCAGTCTTCGATTAATCCTCCGAACAATTTCCTCCATTTTAGCAAACCAATCCACAACGAAGCATCAAGGGGAGGAAAAAAAAGCTGAAAGTAAAATTGAAACTACCATGGAAAGACGCAAAAGGTGTTAGCCAGTGAATTCTCTTCGATTACGTGGAATGAAAGAGCTGGCGGTGCCACGAAGAAGGATAGAGAGATGGAGAACGAAAAAGAGGGTGTCCAAACGAGTGGTCAAATGTAATTTAAAGAAGGAAGCCTCTCCCACGCCTCCCTTCCATTCCAGGGAACGAGCAGAAAAGAAGGCAGAAAGTTCAGGTTGGTTTACAATTCAGCCCGCATAGGGCAACTCTTCCGCACCCTTTTCTGACTAACCCTCCTCTATCACCTTGCCCCTGCAAACGTTACGTCACAAACCCCTTCCCGCTGTGTTTGGCTTCGTGAACTTAGGCGTGGTACACGATTCTGCAGACTCACGCGTGCACGTAATGTACACACATACACAGAGGTGGATTTACAAGTCTCACAACGAAAAGATATCGATCTGCGAATATTACACTTACACTTCTTTTCGAGCAAGCTTGATCGATTTATCGGAGAATTCGTTACTGTTAGCTTTTGACTTGAGAGAGTAGTTTCAGCCTCTTCTGCTGATTCTTCGAGCTACATTGCTGTTCTCTAATGGCTGCTCGAGTATATAATTCGAAGTTGAGGCGATGTGATTTTAGATTCTGATGGAAGTGTCTTAATGGACGATTATGAGAATTTTTTATTGATGTTAGAGAATTGATTGTGTGGCTAACGATATATCTGAACGTGGCTTTTCTTTCGTGAAATTTACGGAGATATGGAATTTAGTTTAATCTTTAACCTTAGCATTCCTGAGACATTCCTCTTTTCGGCAGTTACAGTTACATCGATTTGATTGAAATAATTAAAATAATTTTATTTCCACGTTGCATCTAACTCGAGAGAGAATAATTTAATCCATAAAGAAGTATAAAAGTACCAACGTTTCGTAAAATCTTTTACTGTCTGTTGGTACAAAAATTGCGAACCAGCAAAGAATTATTCTTCCCACCATTCATATCGTAAGATTAATAGAAATATCTTGCGCGATATTTTGCATGGTCATTCCGACAAGAAAGTCGAATGTCTCTTAGCGGAAAAAGTTTCTCGACGGGGGAATTTTTCTCGCCGAGAAATAGCCACGTAAGGGGAGAAAAACCGCGTCGAGGAGCGCGGCAAGCAAAGAACTAAGGAGAACGCAGATGGCTTCTCGTGCTGTAGGCAGCATAATCGCGCGAACACATTCCATCTTGCCGCATAGGATACAATTTCCTCAACGTGCGCTTACATCGTGAATTAAACGATATTTATTACACGGATAATCGTGGAAGGTAACTATACAAGGCCGAGTGCCACGGTTCCGCTGCTAAAAGTTAGCCGAATCGCTTCCGGCGCCGCGATATTTCAACCCTACTTCACCGCGCCCCTTTGCGTGCACTTTCTCTACTGTTAGCCTTTGAATCACAGTGCAATTCGAAGTTGGAGCTTTGACAGCGTCAACTTTTGCCCCTTTGTCGTGCAGAAATAATTAGGCAGCGATGCTTAAAGGTACGAACGCACGAGGAGAAAGAAAAGTTACTTGGTACGATATGTACAATATGTACATTGACAGAGAGAACGTTTAGAATCGTTGATTATGAATTGAAATCGTTTTCTAAACCTAAAATATCGAGAGAAAGGGTTTACGAATTTAACATTCTCTGAAAAGAAATTTGCAAAACTTCAATTCGAAAGTTTAAGGAAATTTGTAATATTTCAATCGGAAAATTGAAAGAAATTTGGAAAATTTCAATCCGAAAATTTGCAAAATCTCAATATGAAAATTTAAAGAAATTTGCAAAATTTTAAATCGGAAACAGGAAGGAATTTGCAAAATTTTAATTCAAAAACTGGGAGAAGTTTGCAAAATACGAATTCGAAAATTTAAAAAGCTCTCAAAATTCCAATTCGAAGATTTGAAGAAAATTGCAAAATACGAACAACTTCGCTACTTTCGACAGATCGAAACTTCCTTCGCGTGTGTATCTACATTGTAACTTTATTTCGAAGAGAGGTTAGGTTAAACCATAGTAACTTTCTTCCGAAGAAAATAAATTCAAGAAATATTACTCGATACATAGCGCAACTTTCAATTTGCAACTTTAATTCTAAGGCTAATAGAACGCGAAGAAGTTAAAGAATAATGGAATATCTTGTTTCTAAACAGACCAATTTTCTATTCTGCTCGCTCGCTCATCCTTTATGTACTCGATCTTCAAGGGAACTAGTTAAAACAGCGAAGTTTGCTGTTCGTAGCGAGGTAAAGCTTTCTTGATTTCCTATCTTGTTGAATCTCTAAAAGCCGCGAACTCTGGAAGTGCTGAACACCGCGAGAACACGTTTACACGAGCATATTGTTATGCTGTGCAATACGAGCCCCATGCTGTGAAGTCAGCATAAATGTATCGATCAATTTAGGAACAGTCTTTTAGCTACATGGGAAAAAAGTGAAGGGAAGCTAATCATTAATCTTAACATGTTCAATGCTGTATTAAATTCAACACTTTCTCTATAACCTCAACTCAAGATCCATTATTTATGTATAAATTTAAAAATTCTTTATAAAACCTTAAAATGAGATCTAATATTTTAGAAAAATAATAATACCAGAAGACCTGTATTCACTTATTAAAAAAATTCATTTCCTAGTTCGACGATACTATTAGACTATTCATTTCCTAAAAATTTCAATGAAGGCAAAAGATACAGCACGTAATAAAAATCCCCGTACTCTGAGTTTAATAATTATTGTATACCACAAACAATATTTTCTCCTGTAAAGAATAAATAGGTAGCTAAATAATATCTCACAATAACGAATGCCTTCTTCCTTTCTAAATTCTGACTATCGAAAGAAAATACAGCATAATTATAAAAGTAGAAAATGATGTGAGAAAAAGAATTCGAAAAAATACTTCGACGGTTCAAAAATTATCAGTTTTCTCACAATAACAATCCTGTAGTATTTAAAATGAAAAAAAAGAGAAATATCAATGCATGAATCAAGCTAGTTTTAGCAATCTAATAATAGTAATATTAAACATTGCCAAGTGTATAATCTCGAATGCAGTTTAATTCAACGTCTTCAACAAGAGGTGCTCCATCCACCTGCACAGAACCCTTCCAGTCACCCCAGAGTTTACACCATGAAAAAAAAGAGAGAGAGAAAAAAAAAAGAAATTCCCCGCATCTCGCTTCAGAGAATCCTCATCTCCAACAGCACCGCAGCGAACGTCCCAGCGAGCCGCGTAGAACAGGGGTAGTAGGGTGGCGAGTGGGTCTAAGGATAAAAAGGTCTGAGCCGGGTTTACGCCGCGTCATCAGCGTAATTGTATGCGAGGGAATAAACAAAACTATAAAGCTCGCGGTTCGGATTACTTCTCCGCAACTTTTCTCCCCTTTCCCTTGACCAGAGTACACCGCCCCTCTTAACTCACCCCTACCTACCCTCTCACTCACTTGCGTTCTCCACCGCAGCGGAGGCTGCTCCTCTTTTCCGTGCCTCTTCTCTTTCTTGGTCGCTTCTTAGCCCTTTCTTTCTCCGGAGAAAGAACGCACACGATAGAAAGACAGAGAGTGAAGCTACAGAGAGGGAGAGCGCGAGAGAGAAAAACGCAAGAGAGAGAAAGCGCTAGAGAGACTACGCGAAAGTGAGAGATTGCGAGACAGAGAGAGCAGGTGAGAGAGAGAAAATGCGCGAGAGAGAGGAAGCGAGAAAGAAAGAGCGCGAAAGAGAGAAAAAGCGAGAGAGAGAAAACGCGAGAAAGAGAGAACGCGAAAAAGAGAAAGCGCAATAGACAAGGAAAGCGAGAGAGAGAGAGAGAGAGCCTGAGACCGAGAGCGAAAGAGAGAGTAAAGCGAGAAAAGAGAATAACGCAAGAGAGAGTGAAGCTAGAGAAAGAGAGATAGGGGGCCAAGAGGCGAGCCGAGGAAGTTTATGGCTGCGCCTAAGTGTGTATATGTGTGTGTGTATATGCGGCGAGAGCTTCCGCCAGTTTGCTTTTCTTAATATACGAACCTGTGTACGTAGCGAGGCCAACGAAAGAAAGAGAAAGAGAGGTATGCACAGTGTGCATTGCACACAGCCCTACGTTCTCCGAATCTCAAACTCCTCTCTCTCTCGACGGTTGCTTTTTATTTACTCCATTTCCTCCTTTGTTTACTCGACGGCTTCGCCACCCCTCTCTTTTCAAACCCTGCCTATCCTCACAGTGTCCTCCTCCTCCTCCTTCTCTCTCTTCTTTCCGCTTACTTCTCTCTTAAGAATCGACGGCGTTTTCTTCGAGCGTAGCCTGTGGCCGTAGCACAGGGCCGAATCAAACGATCTCGACACCCCGCTACGGAGGAAACGTACCAACCTCCCTTGAGAGACGACGGCCAATGGGATTAGAGGACGATCGAGAAGCGAAAATACTCTACGGAATGGGGGAGAGAGAGAGAGCGCACGATTCAACGGGCTCGCTGCTTTAAACAGGCCTCCGGAAGAAAGATGCCTCGCGATAACGGTAACACTACTCTCCGAGTGGATGCTGGATCCTCTTTGAAGGGATACCTAAAGGTAAGTATCGCGCGAGGAATCTCGACACGTGGCGCGAGTTGGTCGCCTCTAATAAGGTTGCTAGGTCCTCTGGACTCGTTCACCGTAATTGATACCCGAAGATAATCTATTGGCTTAGTGGATCTTCGATGGAAGATAAATGTCGAGTACACAATGAATTGTTTTCCTTCTTGGTTCATTTTCTTTGGTGAATTATGGATGAATCTTTGCACAGGTATGTTTGATGCAGTTTGAAGTTTTATGATCAACTTTCTTCAACGCTTTATTGTTGCTGATATAATAACGTTTAGGAGCTTGTCTCTATGTCATAGTATGTTCTGGTTGTTGAACAGTGTCCCTTGGTCTCACAGAGCTTTTTGTACTTTTAACGGTTTATGTACCAGTATGTACAAAAGCAAATTTCGATAGTAGACTGATATTATTCGCGTCGTGCTAGTAGCTCGTTCGCTGTTTGAGCGTTCGCATTTACAGAATTAGTAAATTTTCGTTGACGAAGTAAACCACTCTGACTTTCGAGTGACTTCGTTAGATTGAAAATTACGGAAGCTAAAGCTATAATGTAGAATGATAATAATAAGATTTATTAATCATTTACAAGAAAGTGACGGTAACTAGCTACAAATTTTAAAAAAACGTAAAATAAACGAATAAAAAAGAAAATAGGATAATACTGAATGCGGAATTACATTCCTCTCGTTTTGCCGCTTGATCAGAGCTGTCTGACTCTTTTTCACGCGTTGCAATTTGACTTTCATACGTTTTACACGCACACGCATGCAGAATTGTAATTAGCTTTCCGTTTATTATCTCGTGATAAATATCGAGTAATTCTAAATTTGAAGCACCTGTTGGCCAAGTGTGATAATTCTTTAGAATGATGCGCACGGAACTATAGAGGAGTTATTTATTGGCATAACGCCGAGGTGGCCCATATGGGATTGTTTGTGGCTAGGACCACGGTATAGTTCACGATGTGGTATTACTACTGTAGCTTATGACGTGACCCACGTCACTGGGTCGTACTCCATGATGTGGTCTACGCGACTATGTCGCAGCTCATCATGTGGTCCAGCTTGCAACATAGAGTACCGTGATTATACTACACAGTATAATGCAATCCAAACGATGCCATCAGAAATCATGATTTTCTTCTATAACACTGTCTACCTTGTTTATCATCTTTTAAACGTGATACTGTCTTTACCACGTTCATTGAGTAAATAATCTCAACACAGTACAGACAGAAATTAAATATTTCTACTTCTTACTTTTATTTAATATTATTATTTTATTAAGTTATCTGATGTTATTGTTTGATATCTAAATACGAGTATTTAATCATATTTAAATAAAATCTTCCTTTAAAAGATTTCAATAAAATCAGCCAATTTTTATAAGACTTAACTTTAATTAATAAAAATTAAAATAAAGTTTGTGATCCTCTTTCTTAAAAGAAGCCGAGCTAAGTTTCTGATTTAACTATTTGACTTATGATTTTTTTTGCTAATTATATATTTAAGCATCAGGTATGTACTGCTTTAGTACCATTTTATGTAACGAACGATAGTGTTTCATAGATTAATTACGATTGACAATCCTCGGTCTTATGAATTGAGAAGAAAATTGAAATGAAAATTAATGTTTGTTATTAATATAATTAGTTATACTGCATCTTATACTTTCTGTATGAATATAATGTCACTTTACTTTGAATTACAAATTCGACAAAATAAAGGTGCAATTATGTGAAGTGGATAAAATAAAAATTCTTATCTCTTTACCATTTGCCATATTTAAATTAATAAATAAAATTCAATGCTATTATAATCTTTAAATTTCTCAATATTGTTTCTTCTACATCTTTTAATTAATCTGTGTAATTTTCAAATAAGCAAAATTCTCAGATATTTATTTAATCTTATATCAGACATACTTATACAGTTGAACGAGATTTGAACAAACCTTAACTGGAACGCAACGAACGATCACGACGAGACATTTTCCAAGTTCGCGAATTATTTCTACCATAGTTCGACAATACTATTAGACTAGAGAATCAGAATTGGTGTTTATTATGCCTTGCATCCGTATAGATAGACCATCGATAGGCCGATAGTTGAAACCACGGTTCGATTCGGCCTCTCGATTAGAATACGCAAAGTTTGAGAGGTCAAACCGCAGTCGCAAGTTACCTTGTCCAACGCGATGCACAACTTCTATCGTGCTCACGTGTGAAATCGACGTTTGTACATATTTACACAGTCCCGTACAAACAGAACTCGTATCGTTGTTTCTCGTCTGTTTGGTTATATTAATCGAAATACATCCATTTCTCTCGTTTCGCTGGTTTTTTCAATGCTCGAAACTGGGTGCTAACGGAACACGCGTGTCTATGAAACTTCAATTTATATAGGGTCTTCCAATAAGAGCGATAGAAGTTTGAATTGAAACAAAACGAAAGTTACGAAAAATAATCCAGTTCTTCGTACTTTATCTCAAAGTACATTTAATGGCATTATACATGACATACAATATCACATCAATGACTACCATGATTGCATTTGGTGCAGTGAATACGACAAACCCAATTTTCGCAAGAGTCTCTAACTAATACGTATATCTATAGAGCCTTTCAATAAGAGCGATAGAACTTTGAATCGAAACAAAGCAAAAAATACGTAAGATAATATAGTACTTACTACTTCATTTTAAAGTACATTCAATGGCATTATACGTGAAATGCAATATCGTATAAGTGACGATGATTGGTGGAGGGAAAAGGGAAACTATTTCTTTTTGCACATTAATAGTATTCGTATAACATCTTAAGACGTAGGCTAAGAGAGTAGTACAGTTCACTCCGCTGCGAACTTTCGTTCACCGTCAAATGACAGTTTGGGGAAAGTTGTTTAAACGCATTAAGAAACTTCCATGTCCCTGGAAACTTCAAAAACGCGATTGTAAGAGATTCTTGTACTCGGACGAGTTATTCGACACGGCGAACTCTTGATGACTTATTTCAGGAAAGAAACGGACGAGCGTAAATTTATCCTATTATTGACAACTACCACTTAGAGAAACTGAGCGAGGAGAACATAAGTTACACGCACAGAATCTATTATTGTAGAAACGATAGAAAGAGATAGGCGGAAGAGAGAGAAAGAGAGAAAGAAAAGTCGGATTCAAAAGATCCAAAGGATTAAAGTATATTTTTTATTTAACTTTAGAGAAATTGATCCTCAGAGAATGATCACAAGTATTCTAACACAATTATATGTTATTGTTATAAACTATATTGAGTAAATTCTTGTTTACTTCTGGACTTGAAAAATCACTCGAAGAAACGTGTAGAAGTATCGCGAGAAGGCACAAAAAAAATTTCCGATATACGAGAGACACGTACAATATTTATTTCTATCGTTAGAATTTTTTGAACGTGTCCCCTTAACCATCGATCGAAAGCTACGAGTCGTGATAAAGTGTACATAGTCCACGGGATGTTTGCCGATACCGAGTTTCCCATGGAAAAGGCAACTTCGAAGTGGAGGAGACGATCATGAAATTTTAATCGTGCCTCACGCGCACCGTCGCTTTCTTCCACAAGAAGCAATCACACGAAGAATATCGAAGGGTGCCCCACTGTAAAATGCTTTTCGCCAATAAACTCGTGCATCGCGATAAGCTCCCGCGCTTCTGTGTATCGAACGCCTCTGATAAATCTGCGACATCGATGGAGACACGCGTTATATGATATTTATGGGCGATCACAAAAGTCTACGTACACCAGTTTAACCTATTAAGGATGAAAGTTTTATGTAACCTCGCTTTACAACGCATCCATTACACGTATGATTGGTTTGTTTAGCTGCAATGAGTTAAAGGCAATTTCTTTTCGAAGAGGTTTGTCGTAGAGGAAATTGTTTCCTATGTAATCCTCGAAGAGTAAGAATTTTTCAAATATAAATACGTAAGGAGTCATTATAAATATAAAAAATCACTTGAAAATACGAAATAAGCAATTTTAGAGTAACTACTTTTTTTTATAGTTTGAAAGAGAATTATAAAAGATTTTTGCTTCAAAATAACTAGAAATTATGAAATACGTAATTTTAGAATAATTGTTTGTTATAGTTTGAGGGAAGAATTATAAAAGATTTTTGCTTCCAAGTAACTTGAAACGAGCCATTTTGAATTCGTTGTTTTTTATAGTTTGAAGGAGCAAATGATGAAAAATCATTGCCTCAAAATAACTAAAATACGAGTAAGCAATTTTAGACTAATTGCTTTGTATAGTTTGAAGGAAGAATTGTAAAAAATCTTTGCCTCGAAATATAAAATACAAAATAAGCAATTCTAAATTAATAGTTTGTCAAAGTTTGAAGGAAAAATTATAAAAATCATTGCCTCAAATTAACTTGAAAATATAACATAAGCAAATTTAGATCAATTGTTTCCTATATTTTGAGGGAAGAACTCCAAGAAAATTTTACTCCAAAGATAAAGCAGGTAAGTTTGTTCCATAGCTGTATTAAAAAAATTAACCTAACCTTGAAATTTTCTCCATTACTCCGTCAACGAAGAAAGTATTTCTACCGTGTTATGTCTCAAACAATATCAAACTGTAGCAAAAAAAAAAAATATCTCTGACAACTTCATTTCCTTCTGTGATATATATTTCGTCGTATCCACTTGAAAAAGACACCTCGTATACATTCCCTGGAGTGATTAATTGGCGCTGAATATTTATACGATAAAAGTACATACGATTCACCCTCACTTTTCCCGCTAAAACCTGTGCACACGTAACTTTCGTTGTTTTAAACTCCCGTTTGATCATCTTCAATTTTCAATATTGTTAGTTTATCACAGTACAGTGGTGTAGAATTTTTAATTATTAGAGAAGTTCGTGTACTTCGCGAGGTAATCGAGGAAACTTTAGCAAGGATTGAGGAGGAGGGCACGTTTATCAGCAGAAGCAAGTTCTATATTAAAAGAAAATCCAAAGTAGAGAGAGAAAAAGTTGGTGCTGAAAGTTGTTGCTCGATTATATTAGTCGCAGGATAATTGCTCGGTAATTAATCCTTTGAGTAACGGTGAAAATATTTCTTTCTTTTTTTTTGTTTTCTAGGTTCCTTTGTCGAGGAAGGAAATATTAATAAAGGGACGAAGTGTGCGTGTACGTAAACGGAAATGATATTAATCGTTTAATTAATTAATGCATCGGGACTTCATGATGCAGCATTATTTTATAAAATAATTTCGCGTGACCCAGTGACGTGTTATCCACGGCGTGAAAACAATCACCCATATGTTTGTGCATGGTCTCGCTGTTCGAGAGAAATGAAACAGCGGCGTAGCAACCTGCATTCTTCGCAATAACTCTAGGAAGATGTACACCGACGAATTTTATTGCATACTACAAACGTTCAGCCTCACTGTTGGATTTTTCTGCTGTTTCTGTACAAAATCTCTAAATACCTTGGGTTATTGTTACGACCATAAAAATACAGAACTTCCAGATAATCATGCAACAAATTTCTTCCTTTCGTTAAATCCGCTGCAGATTATTAGAATCTGAATGTGTAAGAAGAAGCATATTTCATATTTTAGATATGAAAATTTAATTATTCACGGAAAGATAATAAGATTTAAAAAAAGGTTGTTCTTCGCTCTCCAAAGATTTTATTTCGAGAAAGAATATATCACAAATTTAATAATTACTCTGCGAATTTTTGCGCAAATTCATATTTTTGAGATTACAGTGAAAAAGCCAGGTATTATAAAAAGCACTGTGATTTGAATATTTTGTAGATTCTTTTCGTATCATATTTTGCACCTTCGAATTTCTTAATTATCCACAAAAAGATAAATTGTTCTTCGAGAAGGTAATAAATAGAATTCGGATTTTTTGCGAATTTACATTTTTGGCACTATAGTAAAAAAAAAAGTAAAAATTTCAATAGAAAATTATTTAATTTACTAGATATTATGAAAAGCGCTATAATTTGGTTAATTTGCATTTTTTGTTTGCCATATTATACTTTGCACCTTTGAATTTCTGAATTATCTACGAAAAGCTAAATTGTTCATCGCGCCATGAAGATTTTACTTTGAGAGGATAATAAATATATTGCAGACTTTTTTGCAAATTCATATTTCTGAGAATACGTTAAAAAAAGAGGTGGAAGTTCGATAGAAAATTATTTCATACATCAGGTGTCATAAAAAGCACTATAATTTAGATTACTTTGTATACTTTTTCATATTATTTTCTTTAATTTTGCGCTTTCGAATTTCGTATAAATGCATAAAAATCCGCAGTCTAGTAATAACCTTTGAAATCGTGTCAGAAAATCCCAGTTGTTTGACAATGCTTCATCCTTTTTGCTGAAACTGGATCATTCCTAGTCATCTCGTTGGCTCTACGCCACTGAGTTAGGTTTCCACGGACAGGGGTGAAAACGAGGATCAGGCCAGAATTCTGTGTACCGTACACGCGTAAATATAGCCTCGTAAACATGTGCTGGTGGGGTGACATTAGGACATGAAAATGAACTAATATCGTGTCCCGTCTCGCCCTTTCAGCGACAAGTGCTTTTTGGGCGTCGTCCTAATTACAGCTGTATAATGAACTCCCGCGCCACGATCCTAACACATTGGCGTTTTATTTCCTCAAACATATATTTTTCCAATTTGATCGATCAGATGAGAGAAAAGAAAAAATGATCGTCTAATTGTTCGAATAAATTATAATATTTCATCCAATAACAGAACTAAACTGATCTATCATTTATATAAAGTGTTTCGTTTAAAATAATTTACTAAATATACTGGCGAATTTTATTGATTTATTTGCAAAAAGCACCGTGTTTTCAATCATCTTGAGTGTAATCGAAAGAAACTTCAACGAAGTTACCTATTATGAATGAAACGTAAATTATTACGAATGACTACTTGACAGAAGGAAAATTAAAAAGAAAATGTCGAATAAGGAATTACTAGTGTTCGTTTCCTCTCGAATAACTTCCGAAACGAAAACTTTTCAGTCGTTGTTAGGTTTAACGTATGTATACAACCTTCACAATTGGATTCGTGATTAACTCCACTCATGGATCCTTAAACGCCGTCAACTACTCGCCTAACTGACCCCCGTGCAACTCGACTTTCGTTAACTTTGGACCGAGGCAACCAGATTTCGTCCTTACGCTACACGGTCAACTTTATATTTGTTTAATTATGCACATTTGATCATGTGGCTACACTGTTGCACACTTACACGCGTTATTCCCTTTGAGGATGATGAACTCGTGTGTTATTCTAATCAAAACATTTCAAGATAAATTAAATTAAATATAAATTAGTCATTTAGTCGTTTGCAAAATAATTTCTGTTAGTTGTAATACACTTATGCTAACAGTTTTCCTAATTATTGTAATTGAATATCTAGCATGATTCTTAACTCGTTTAACACTTTACAGAAGTATTTTTCCGCGTTCATGAGAAGAAAAATTACATTTGATTGTAATCTTACATCTTGAAAAATTGTTGAAAAGCATAAACTTGATATTAATATAAAGAAATGGGATGGTGATAATTTAATAATAAAAAGCATGCAATAGTATAGCAATGAACAAGTAAAATGTGATGTATAAGACATAGACAAATGAATATAAAAAGAATTTTGTTTAATTGACTCAAACCTGCACACACTGTTTCAAAAAAGCTGTGCAAAATGATAATTCATGTTAAAATTACATAGATCATTGAGACTAAGTAAAATTATGAACTCTTTCGAACTAACTTTTTTTGATATTACATCGCAAGTGTATTCGTTGAAAGTTTATTCCTTACGAGTACTAATCGAAACCCATGAAACAAAATTTAATAATTAAAATTGATTCGAACTTTTATTTCGCTACAGCGACATTCATAATATAGAACGTAACACAATTCAAATTTTATTCATTTCGAAGTAAAACAAATTCACGAAATAAACGAAACTAAGGAAATTTACGAAAATGTGTAATTTTTTTCTTTTCAAAGCGGAACTTTTGATTCTCAAAAGTTTCATTGCAAAAGTGTATTGAAGTTGATGATCGATCATATGAAAAAAAAAAGAATATTTGGAGCGTAAAGGGTTAATACACGCGAGGTGTATCGTGATACCCGTGGGGAAATTAGAACGATTTAGAGGTAGAAAAGACAAGTGATAATACCGAGAGGTGAGGCCAGGAGACGCGGCAACGAACCGGTCAACGACCTCCGAGAGGTAGACATTAACCTGACGACCGTAGCCCACGTTTTCTACCGTCTGACGTCGAAATATTAACCTAACCGGATGGAATATAATTTTTGATGGGAAAATCCGTTGTTACGTGCCCGGGAACGAGACGCGTGACTCGCTCGATCTGCTTTTAAATTAGATCCCGTGCAACTTTCGTTGTCATATTTTATTATACAGCCTGGCGCGCGTAATAAAACAGTTCGAAATGTGAAACATAATTTCACAGTTTTATTGGCTAATAATGTACTTCACGTTTGAGTTACATTTTGAACAGATGAATGAACGATATATTATATATTAGCGAATAGTACATTGTATATTTGTGTGTATCAATCAGCGACACCCAACATAATTAAGCAACACATTTTAAAAAGACTCCTTCAAATTCAACTAACTACATTCAACGATCCACTTGGAATTTCAAATTACTTTCGAACCTCTCAAAGATGTCGAGAACGAGTTCCTCTCTCTCTCTGTAAAGTTTCTCCGGATCAATCGTTTATCGAAGCACTTGAGAGTCTAACTGAGTATAAAAAGTAAACCTAACCAGAGAGTATCGAAAAAATGTGGTCAGTTTGACGAGTCGCCTTAATTAGCGATATCTGGATCTTTGATAACTTTTCCAACTTTAAGTCAATGTTCAAATCAAGTTGAAATCGATGAAATTCGTGGGATTCAGCTTGGCGGAGCTGAAACGATCGTCTGTTTGACTCAACGTGGAAGAAAAAAGGAAAGAAAGGAAGGAAAATCCTTGTCATAACCAGTCGATAACAGTAATCTGGATAAATGAGGAATAAGAAGTTCCAAGGAGAGGAAAAAGTGCTTACAACCGACGATTTCTAGGAGCAGGGGGCAACAAGGGATTGAGTAGCAAGCGTCGCGACTAAGCTGCTTAGAATTTACGAGTTGACGTCCCTCTTGCTCTCTCGGTTCGTCCTCTTCCTTCAGTCGCGAACTTTGCCCCGAGTCTCATGAATTTCCATTCCATTAAGAATCGCGTGCTGGATTATCATTTGAATTGTAATCGGAGAATCAGGGAGCGATGAATGCTAAGCTTGAAAACTTTTAATAACTCAGTGACTGAAATGTTTTCTATACGTTGCCCAAATTGTTCTAAATTAATCATTGACTGTCGTGTCTTCATAAAACTTGCAAAAATTTGCAAACAAGTCGACATTTATTTTATTTGTAAATATATTCAATATGAAACCCAAACATAGAGAATGATTGTTTATTTATGATGTATTTTTTTAATCTTAAAGAAATTTGCAAACAAATTAATACTTATTTTATTTGTAGATATATAATACTTGAAATGCAACCTAAACGTAAACGACGATTGTGTGTTTAATATAGTCATTTATTTATGTGCAATAGTGGGTAATATCAAATTAGCAGCGCCTTCATAAAGATATTGGCTTTGGAAAATTATCATGTTACAGATTGCATTAGCGAAACTAATGATAATCGAATAAATTTTCATTTTCAGAATACCTTGATTAAATTAATAAATAATCTTCTAAATAGATGACAAACTTCATTTAATCAGTGACAGATAAAAAATTAAAAAATGTGCTATAAAGGAAAAAAGAGAACAGATAAATCAATGTATAGCCAATACTAAAATCATTAGCGACAACTATGAATAAATAAAATATCAATTAATTTGAATTACAGAAGTGTATAAATCTCCCCCAAAAAAAAGAAAAGATTTCCAGAAATTAAATCGTCAGTTGAACAGCTACGTTATCAATGAATTAATCAATACGTTTGTAGTATCCTCATCAGTAATGCTGATTACGCTTTCGTTCGACATTTCCATAACCGTAATACCCCCGCATCAGAGTTGTAAAATACAATGTAGCGTAGCACGGTGATTGACGGGGATGAAGAGGATAACCTCGTTCGCGTAACCAACTATTCGATTTATCTGTAAGACCAACGATAAGGTTAACCAATGCGAGTTGTGACATTAATGCTTACCACACTATAGCAATAGTTACATTCACTTCATCCTGATCGATCGTTTGCGTTACAAATTTTTAATTCCCTAATTTTTAAAATTATAAAATTTAAAAATTTAGAAATTCAGAAATTTAAATGTAAGACTCTTTCCGAATTAAATTCCGTAATTTTACGGATCCGTGTACAAGACAATAATCATCTCTGAGGAAAAAGGATGGGAAATATTACCTTTACCGAAAGAAGGAACGAAAGAATGAAATTTTCGTGAAGGCTGTCCTACGCGGATAAAGTCTCCTTTAATTTTCAAGGATCGTCCCAGAAAGGAGAATATAATTCCGTTTGGGTTACAGGCTATTCGATTTATCCGGACGACCAGCAGCAGGGTCAAGTGTGCGCTGTCCGTTGCAAGCTGGGACAGCAATATGTAATCCATTTTAGCTCGCTTCTCTCTCTCTCTCTCTCTTTCGCTCTCTCTAGGTTGTAGGCTCGAAAGAACCACCTGCGAGAACTTTCATTTATAAAGCTGGATCAACTCACCGGTGGTTGGTATATCTCGAACAATTCGTTCTTAAAATCCACGGGACACAGAATAATTGCCGCGAAATTCGTTCCTCTACCGTTCTCACTTCGTCGAATAAATTTCTCGAGGGAAAATTTAAAAATAGACTTTCCCGCCATTGAGAAATCAGTGAAATTTTTAAGGAAATTATCAACCTGACCCGTTCCAATATTGTCAAAAGGCGTATTAAAACAAAAGTTATTAATAACGAAAGAAATAAAAATTTTCTAGATGAGAGCAGACATAAGTTTTACGTCAAATTATTAGAGATCAAGTTTGGACAAGTTACGCGATGCCATAAAAAAGAAAATTATAGTTATACATAAAAGAGACACGAGTGGTATGGAAAAAAGGTCATTAAAAAATAAAATTTCTAAAACTTTTTTCCTCCCTCTGATTTGTCTCTTAATACTAGATTTATGGGATCCTTTACTTCGACAGATTTACGATTTCACGAGCAAAATTACAAAAACTGTTGCAATTTTTCCTGACTTTTATCAACCGAACGGTACAAAAATATGTCCAAATTTGCTTAATTAACTTCTTTCTAAATTAAATAAATCGATTTCTTGTAAAAAAGAGAAAAAAGGATTCTCGCGTTAATAATTCCTCATTATCTATAAATTTTACTACAACGTATCATCGTTCGTTTCTATACGATAGAAAATCGGATCTACATGCAAATGATTCCGTAGTATTTCCAGTTTAAACATAAGCTTCTCGGTATTATTTTATTTTTGTCGCGAGCCAGAGGCAAGGATAAGATGAAATTACATTCGAGATGCAATTTTTCTTCAGATTTCCCAGCTACCATTTCCACCCTGGATTTTCCTAATTGCATCACGCGCAAACTTTTCCAAGATCGTTTTATTAATACGACTGCGTTACGCTCGCCGCTTTTCTGTTTGTTTCTTTTCTTTTTTCTCCCTTTCTATCCCTTTCGAGTTTTGTTTCCATCCTCCTTCAACTTAACTGAACCACCTTTCTCTTCACCTGTATACCGCGTGGCGGTTATCGCGCGAAAAAGGTTCGCGACACAGGGCACATTCGAAAACGCGAGGACGGAATGAAAATTTCAATCACGTGCCGGTATTACACGTTTTCCGGAAGTAGGTACGTAGCCAGCACCACGGCAATACCAACTGCACGTAATGTGTAGAATCTGTACAGCGGCGAGATTCGAAAGGAACGGCCAACGTTGAACGCCTCAAGTAAGCGTGAAATTTTAATAGAAATACGCAGAAGTATTGTAAATTACAACAAGTGGAAATGGCAGCTTAATTACGCGTTCCTGTGACGTCGAATTGTACACTGGAATCCGTTCCGGGTACTTATGAAGAAATGATGAAATGTGAAAAAATGTGTATGTAAATTTAATATTCTTTGTTGTTTTTTATTCTGTAATAAGCAAACGAGCATTTCGAGATTATACGGGACGTTTCGTATAATCGTATTACGTGAAATACGAATTTATCGGGATTAGGGGAAATGTTTGTTAGAGAAGAGTTTCATTAAACAATATTCTCGTAATTAAAAGGAAAACTCGAAGTTTTTTGTTTTATTTTATTTTGAATGTAAAATGGAATTTGATGATTTACCCGAATTCGAGGAAAAATATTAGACGTTCCATTTAAAAAACTGCAGGTGATCCTAATATCTCAGTAAAAAAAAGTAAGGTAATAAAAAACATATTAGAGAACTCTATATCCCGCTAGATACCATGCAAGTTTTATTTGAAATATTTTTTCGTACAACGAATAACTTACGAGTTATTTGAAGTCATCATGTTAGGAGACTTACCCTTTATTTTATTCACGCATATCGGGATGTATCGTAAATAAGTGTTAGCGAGAAAGCCATGTAAAATCAGCGAGGCATTTAACGTGTTAATTAAAAATGTAAAACATCAGCGCTGATATAAGCACCCAAATATTCACCCCTACACCTTTTTACTTTTACACAATCAATTCTCCTACTTAGCCAATTTCAACACCCTATAACACACCTGACATCCATAGTCACCTCCCGAAAACACACTTCATTCCTCATCAACATCATCCAGCAACGTCTCCCTTATACACGGGATACTTCCTCCCCTATTTCGTGGAAATCAATTTCCAGGCTGGTAATATGGGAAAACTCGAGAATGGCGTAGGATGCCTAAGCCTTGTCGGATCAAGGGTATGCCAGAGGATGGAGGGAAAAGAGAGTGGGACCAGGGACAGGGCTGATGTAGCGACGTACAACGCTGAAGAGGAGGGTGGAGAGAACGTGGTGGGTAGAAGGGCGAGACAGCGTGTGTGGTTAAAGTGGATTACATATTGCTGTCCCGGCTTGCAACGTGTTGTACACTTGGCCCCACTGGCCTTCCAGGTAAATCGAATCACCGGCTAACCCCGAACGAAGTTAGCTCCGTCGTCCCTGGCAATCTCTGGCCTCACGAGGAGGAGAGTGTACGCTTCCGCGTGTCCTCCTCCCCATGAACAGAATCGAACGTTTTGCGTCGTTTTTACGGAGTTACGAGCCGCGAAATCCATATCGCGGCTGTTAACCTTTCGCGAACTGACACCATCTTCCCTCTTCGTAACTTTGGAATTTTACGGCGGAAGAGCGATGGCGGAGGGTTCACTTCGATCTGGTAACACGGTGTCTGCTTGTCGAAGAGGAAAATGCCAGAAGGGGGACAGACGTGGTTCTGGAGTGAATGTGAATATTCTTGTCGAGGGAAATTATTGATGATAGATATGAATTTTTGGATTTTTATTAATTATATTAATAATGTTAACATATAGTTACCCAAAATGTTAAAAATATATCAGAATTTTATATAATAGAATACATTTTATTTTAATATTTTTAGTCTTTCGAATTGACAAAGATTTATGTTATATGAAAAAATGTGAAGGTTTAAAAGCTTTTAAGTATCTTCGAAAAATTACTATAACCTGCTGAAAGGACCAAAATACGTAATACTAAAACAGAATAAATATGTGTTGAATATTGGTAAAATATGAAACAATTTTCTTCTCATTTTTTCGTGATCGATTTTCTCCGCATGATAAATTCTTATATTTATACAGATGATTGAATAATGAATTTGCGAATAATGAACGGAAAATGAAAATCAGATTTGAAGTGCAGACTTACTTTGGAGGAACTTATGAATTTTTGAAAAATATCTTTCAGGTACGGTAGTTCGATGGAAGAATTCTAACGTCGCATTCACCAAGAGAATTTCAAATTCTAGCCTCAAAGGGCTTAACCAGCAGATATTTAGGTCAACGGTTTTGAAAGGTTTTAGATCGTACACAAAATAGATGCAAATGACGTCAGTGAATCAGGCTTGAGAGAAATTAACGAATAAAGCAAGCGTAATTACACCTTATAACTATAATTACAGAATTATAATAACGAATCATAAATATTGTCGCTTAAATTTACGACACAATTAACAGCAAATAGCAGACAAAAATATTCTAAATTTGCAAAAAGTTAATCTCTCCGTAAAACTTATTTTTGCTCTTAATTTCGGAGAAAAATATACAAAATATCCAAATTATCGTGTTTTTTGTAATACCTGGAAGGTGGAATAATTTTCTACCGAAGTTCCACTTTGTTTACCATATTCTTAAAAATGTAAATTCGCATAAAAATTCGCAAAATGAAAATTAGATATAGCGACAACAGCTACTGAAATATTGACTTCACTTTACGTAAATATTTAAGAAGACTATAAAACACATCTTTTAGCCAATTGAAAATTTATCAGAACCATTTCATTGTGCATTCACCACTGAAAATATACCTTACCATCTAAATATTTCATCCCAATTAAAATTCTATAATATTACTAATACTCACGTTCCACTTCATCCCTTCTATCAAACGACATGTAACGACAGCAGCTATTAAAATTTTGACTTCGCTTTCTATAAATGTATAAAAAGACCATGAAATGCTTCTTCTAGTTAATTCAGAATTTATCAAAAGCATTTTATTGTACGTATTTCCACCACTATAAACGTAATCCTACCAGCTAAATATTTCATATTAACATAATTTTAATGGCAGTAAAACTTGTACCAATTTCACAAAATTACAAGCCTAATAAAAAGCGAAAGCTACATATCGATTACTAAATATCGTCACAATATCTCATTTACCAATGACGATAAAACAATCGTAGCTTCGTCTATTTTTAAATCCTCTGCAAAAGAAAATTCCCAACCTTACAACTAACACACATCTTTCCCCTTCGATTCCCGTTTCGCCTTGAAACGTGGAAAACAGCGACACACACCATCCATTTCGTTTTCAAAGCAACAGCTCCATGGCGGTTCCCCTTGAAAGATCGAGCTGCACCGGAAACAGTTGCGCGCAAAACGAGATAATAAGCCGAGACAAAATCCTCTGCCTCCGTGAAACGGGCAAATTTGCCACGAACAATTAAGATAAGCGAACGAATCGAGAGCGTAAACGGAGGCAGTTAAGGGTGTGCATGACAGTCTGTTTCACGGGACGTTCGGAACGGGCCGTAAAAGGGTTACGGTCGACCGTCTCGACGTCGTTTAATTAACATTCGCCACGCGTCGATCCTCACCCCTGTTCTCTCTACTTCTCTCTCTGTCAACCCTTTCCTGTACATATATATACACACACATAGTCTGTTTCGCGATGTTTATTAACGTGGACAGAATATGCGTGGCGCGTGGCTACCACAAAAACAAAAAAACCGGTGCAATGTTTGCTCGACGGGGGAAACGTGATTCAGGTCCGTGTAATCCCTAAACACAGGCCTGGACGGCTGTCGACTGTTTCGGTCGGTCGATTTCCACGAGGGCAGAAGGCGCTAATTGGCCGGTCACCGCGCGTGCCAATCGGTGGTTTCAATGTACCACCGTCGTTGCGCTTCCGGTTTGTCGGTCGGGTGTAATAACGGAGGGGAAACGAAGTTGCTGATCGAAACACTCCTTCGATGTGATCACTCTGTATGGTCAATTACCACGAGTTTAACCATAATGAAATAAAATTGATAACAAAAGGTGTAAAGAAAAACTAATAGATCATAAAAGATCTCCGATACGAAAAGAAATATGGTTCTTTTTAACGAATGTGTCATGGAGTTGATGAATAATAAGACAAGGCTTCCTGACAATGTATCGAAAGTATATTTTTGAGTTTAGAATATATTAGGTTGTTCAGGTGTTTCGATAAGTTGTGTTTAAATATATTATGTTATCATGACACAGTGTTAACGAGTATTTTCCGCGACGATAGGATGACACGGGCTTCGAACTATTTTTTGTAAAGTACAGTGAAGCTTTTCGAAAGTTGCGAAATCTATAGTGGACTATATCAATTATTGGATGTATTGACTGTATAAATTATTGAATTGGCGGTACGAATTACATAATTTGATTTGCACTAATTCTGAGTTTCTTATAGCGCAGTTTCCTGTATTACCATTAGTATAATGCACTAGATTTTGCCTTTCTATGGTAATTAGGGCCGAACATGAGCCTAGTTGAATGTCCAAAAAACGCAGTTAACGAGAATGTCTTTCGGGATTTATAAGTATTATAGTTTTCCTGAAAAAACTGAGCTAATATGCAAAAGCAGAGTAAAAGCTTAACCTAACGTGGGTTTCATGCACTTTAAACTATCACGAGTAATAGTTTCGCTTATTGCTGCATTAATCATAATATCAGAATAATGAAAATAATAAAATCAGAATATCTGCAATATTCATAAAAGTGCAAAAAATAATAATTATCGAAAGAAAGGTGTAAAGTTTCAAATACATTACAGAAAATTCTGCGTGGGTCGTATGTGACCTTTATTTAGTAATTCAAATAAATCCCTATCTCTTTTTAACAAAAATCCTGTAACAGAACGCTTTCGTGTAACGAATCGTTGATAATCTCCATTGTACAGATTGACTGAAAGATACAGTAAAACAGGAACAGCGGTCATTGGACAGAACTGTCGGATCGGTTATTTTTCGAACTTTAATGAATTCGGGAAATCGATCACTGAAAAATTCACCGGACATCCTCAATGGATTACCAACCTTCAAACTTTTATTACACCGAAATCAAACAGTCCGTGTTCATCTCGAAATTAGGTTAGGTTGTACTAGGTTATCCAATTAATAGGAAATTCGGTGAATTTCACAAACATCCCGGACAAACTTCCATTATATTTTTTCCCCCTTTTTTATCACTTTTTCGAATCAAAACTGTTCTTATTTTACTATACTCCCGTTTATAAATATTAGGACACCTGAACGTGAAGCATATTGAAATCTACTGAAATTTAGAGAAGTTTATTGATATCTATTGAAATCTACCGACATCAGTAGAATTCCAATTGATTCTTCTGTATTTTACTAATATTTATTGAAATCACTTAAAATCTATCGATCTCGTTTCAAATTTACCGACGTTTGCTAAATTTTACCAAAATCTTCTGAATTCTACAGACGTCTACTGAAATTTACTAAAATCTATTTACTAAACATGTAGCAAGCCTTATTGTTCTTAAAAGTATAATATAAAATTATGTGATGCATAAAAGGCATTACAAAATTATCCTAAAAAAAAACAATGATTCTACAAAGGATACACTATTCTTCTTCTATCTTCTTGGAAACACTATTTCGACCTGTAGTTGCCTTGATGAAGAAAATTTTAATGGATCAGATTTCAGTATGCGACTCTTTGTTAAAGCATAATAAAAAAATATCCTTTTTTTGAGACAAATAATTACTAGAGATAAAAAGCGGATGTTATATAACCATATTGTACCTAAACGATTTTGGAAAATGGCAAGAGAATCGACGTTAATCACGCGAAAAGATAAATTGCATCCGAGAAAAGTTTTAATCACTATATGATGGAACTGAAAGTGAATTATTTACTATGAACTATATAATGAACACTTAATTTGGATATTTATCTCTATCAGTTGAATCAATTATGAATAAATGAAAGAAAAACGATAAGAATTGAACAATAGCTTTAATGTTACCCAAATTTCGCTACGAACTTTCCGAACGACCCAATACTTTCTGCTCGACCGTAATAGCTATCCTAATACTTATAAATGGCAGTGTACATATGAACAACGAAACTGCCGAGAGCAATTAACGGGAATTTCGTTTGTTAACGGAAACAGCGACGCGAAGCACGGTGAATGGCTGCGTAATTAACATGGCTGCGAAACGCGAATTCCTTAGCGACAGCAGATTTGATTGCTCATATTCGCTACGGATTCGTTTCCAGCGTAAACTTGCTCGCAGGACTATTGCAAATCGATTAACTTATCATAGACTCCTGGATTGCAGGTCCCTTAACCAATTGCCTTCAATTATTCAGTCGGTCAAACTGTAACTAACTCGTCAACGGTTCCCACGTTATGTACCATACCGATCGATCTATTCATCGATCTATCGATAGATCGATCGATACCGCGTAATCGATGGGACTGATTAGTCAAACGGTTAATAGTTAACCCCGAATAAATCGATCAAGTAATATTATTGACCGGCCGATTTGTCCTCATAACCGTGGCCGTCTGCTACTCTGTAATTGGCTGATCCGGTTAACAGGATCGATTGATCGGTTCGTTTCACTCCTCCGTTTGATGTCCATTAATCGTGCAATTACAGCAAAGTTTCCTTGTTTTTATTGAATTATGGCTATTTGGAATTCGATCGATACTCGTTGCGTTTTTATTCCATCGGACTGTTTGCGAATGTATACTCCCGTTCATAAATATTTAGACACTTGTCGAATACGAAACAAACCTAAACAGTCATTACAAATCGTTAAAAGACACTCTGGAATCTTGCAGTAGTTACAAGTGTATATAATGAAATCTTTTAAATGCTCAGTTTCATTTAGGACGTTTTCATCAAATTAATCGTTTCAATGGCAAACGGCGCGATCGCGTTTTTCTTGTTCGGTGCTCAAAAATACTCAAAATCGGTCTGTAGAATCGAACAACCTGCACATTCGAACTACTAAATTAAAATCTACGCTTTCGTTAGCTGTTGTTAAAAAGAAGTTTCCCATTTATTAAGAATTAGAAGTAACGTAAGCTAGGAAAAGAAAGGAAAGACGAAAGAAACGCGATCTTGGCATTCTTCGACTGAATTTTTGTAAAGATCCGTAGCATTGAAACAGTTAAAATTTTTATAGTGTGTCATTTGATTATATCGCGTCAAACCCAATCGCTATTATGTAATACGAAAAAGAAATTATAACTAACAATTTGAAAAACGTCACGATATCGTGATTACGCGAAAATCGTTGAAAATTTGGAAAATCTTGAAAAATTGAAATCCTGAAAATTTGAAAAAATAATTCAATTTTGTCCTCTTCCATTTTTCTCACAAATGGACCTAACCACTTACAAGGAAAATACTGCGGACTGATCACGTGAACACGTTGCGTATTTTCACTGACATAATACTTTTTGCAAGAACGTGATAGCTGTTCTAATATTTATGTACGAGAGTGTACGTCGAGCAACAGAGACGATTTTAATACGAACCCATCAATTACGTCGAACGAAAAATTTTTTATTATTTCTCCTCGTATTTTCAGTTTTATTATTAATTTTATTTCCCTTTGAATAATTGTATTAAATTTATTGTACCATTTCTCTTTTATTATTATCATTTGATTTATTTAATGTTATTTATTGTTACGTTTCCATTGTACGTTCGAAGAATTACGTTTCGGTAGAATGTGAACAATTGAAAGATACGTTAGGAAACATCGAGCTACAGGCTTCCTATTGTAAATGCAGAGCACCGACTCAAGAAATTCGTTTTTCTTCACGCCAGAGCAACCAGAGCACCGAGATAGAGGCTCAATTTATTGCGTCACGGGGCAGTAGGTCTCCGGAGTGTGTAGCAGAGTGCAGATTTGTTTTCGCGTTATGTACTCGAGAGGTTCATGATTCTGTCACGAGTATCCACGCGCGATCCTAATTTGCATTTGATGGAACCACCTCAATCGTCGCTAGACCTCTCGTTAAAATGCAACCTTACCCTTTCAATTTTACATGTATAGTTCAAACGTGGAACCGCAAACCAATCTCAATGAATTATTTGTCTCGTTATTTAGAGTTCCAGTCGAAGTAGATGCATTTTCAATGAAACATACAATCAGTAAACTATAATCCAAAGTTCCTTTGCTCTTTCGCTTGGAAAATTGTAAATTTTACTAGAAAAATTACACATCCATTTTAATTCAGTACTTGATGTGTATTACAGATGTAATTTAATTGCAATAAGGAACTCTGCACGTTGTTCGTACTAATTAAATTAAACACATTAAGAAGATAGACGGAAAAGGAAATGGAAAAGCGCGTTTCCTTCCTGCGTCTCCTAGTGGAGTGGTCAGTAAAACTACTTAAGAGACTCGTGCCTTAGAAGCAGTAAGACTCACGTTAGAAGTTGTATACAGGGTGGTAAAAAAGAAGAAAAGAAAGTCTAATAATATATAGTCTAATAATAAGATACGAAATCAACCTTTAGCTAACAGCTAACAGTTCATGTCGGAATAAGTAACTAAATCTTTCATCAAAAATTCTCAACTTAATGATGAACAGTTGATTTCAATCTTTAATCGATAGGTTGACGATAAGTACAGATAACCGTGTATCGATCGGTTCCTTAGATCACGATTACCACTCGAATCGTCGGTGTTTAACATTTAGTTAAATCTCGTTTCGAAACTTCGTTTGAAAACTCGGTTGAAATGCCCGAAAAACTACTGAATTCTTCGGAAAAATTGATATCAATTTATATATCGCAGAGAGTCAAAGCGAGGTAGAGATTGGTTAACAATTTTTGGTCGGAGAAAATGATTTGTTTATGTTTAAACCAACCTTCGAGAAATTGGTAACAGAACCATTGGATTTTTCGAAATTACAGGCGAAACACAGGCAATTATGCTATAAAAAAACAACTAAGAAGACTTCAACTTTGGCAAAGTAGCTTCGGGTGCAAAGTGTTAATATTTCACGAAATTACAAATTCGAAAGCCACGTATCCAACAGAGCCGGGGACAAAACTCGTCGCGAATCATTTCACGAAATTGTGGCTCCTTCATCTCCAAGTCAAATAACCATACGTTCCTCCCAGTACAACTATATACGAAAACGCGTTACACGTCTACGCTCTGTCCGATTCTCACGAAACTCGCGAGACTATTTCGGAGGACAAGGAGGGCCATCCTCACGGATTCCCCTTGTCGTAGATTCATTTTTCAAAAGGACGGAGACGCGTAAAGTTCGTTTCGAGATCGTCAAGTCGTCTATCTTCCCTAAACTACTCACTCCACCATATTTCCAAACCCTACGAATAACTCAACCGAGTTTGCCTTATTTTCTCCTCCTTTCTTCTTGTTTCTTTCCCTTCCCTCGACGAGATCGTTTTCTCTCTCTCTCTCTCTCGTTTCCAACTTTCGACACAATGCCCTTTGAATTCTCGCCAGTCGCCACGCAGAAGAGTCGAGTGTAATCTAAAGTTCGAAGTCTCGATTAACGAGAGGAGGCAGGAGGAAGGATGTAAACGGCGACAGTGGAAGAGAAGACGAAAGAGATCAATGTTGGATAAAGGAGAATAACGTAAAGAATTTCTTCTTCCATCTTCTTCGTAGAAGAAGGAGAATCGTTTCGGCGACGAAATAATATTTCCAGCCTCCACGAACGAATTCGAACGTAGAGAATAACCTCAATAGTGCGGTGGAAGTTCCTCGTTCGTACCTTTTCAAAACTATCTCTCACTTCGAGTATTCTCCGTAATACCATTCTTCCTGTCGAACAGAAGAATCGAATTCGAGAAGGTCAGGTTAACACATCTCGAAGTCTCTCGATTGAACGAATGGTAACAACCATTATCAACGTTATTATTCGTTATTATCCTTGCTTAAGCATAGTCCATCGTTGAAGAGTTCCCTACGAAACGATGGATTCTCAGGAATCCTGGGAGGAATTTATCGAGGCTAAGGAATACCGAACCAAGGGAGAGGCTAGTAAGAAAAAAGGACGAGTACGAAATAACGGTACGCGACCTTATTTCGACGAGGTATTTGCATGGCTCGTAGGTATTTCAGCCACGATGGGGAAACGAAGCCGCGAACGGAAGCCCAGGGGAAAGGTGGAAAGATTGCGTTCCACGTACGGTCACACCGTAATCCTTCTTTCTCTCTCTCTCTCCTTGCTGTTACCATATACACACATATAGCGTTGGTGCAGGCTACTGGGAATCATCTTTGAACATGGCTGACGATAGTTTTCAGGCTGGTAGGTAGGCTGGTTTTCTCAAAGTTGCCGCTTTTAAATTGCCGGTTTTGCAAAGGTGAAACTGCGAGACTGATCGTCGACATTTGGCTTAGGAATCCGTTCCTCGATGCTTCTCTGTGAACTGTCGGTTTATTGCTGTTCGTGGAAATTGGCGTGGTCGAGGGAATTGCGTTTGGGCTGGGAGAGATGATGAGGTTTGAAAATGTTGCGTCGTGTGTGAGAGATAGTTATAATAGGGTGGCTGGAGGAAACCAGTTCGATTTTACCTTTTGGGAATTTCTTGTTGGTTTGTAATTAAGGTTTACGAAAGTTTTTGGAGAGTTCTATGATTTGTTTTATTGGATATCTTCTTTTTTTTTATTTTACGTATTTTAGCTATAGACATAAATTCTTTAGGATTTTCTGGTACAATTAAAGTTTTATTTAACAAGAATGAAAAGAAACCGATCATCGGAATACTTTCCATTATTGTTGATGAAATTTTGTCGTTTACTTTGCCAGCTTGCAAATATCATCGCGAATATTTCAACTTGATTATGTGACTACAACTGGAGAAAACTTATTTCTACACTTAATAGAATTGATACGATGGATTTTCGTGCAAAGAAATTTAATTTTTTGATTTATAGCAACTTGTCATACTCGTGGTGATTATAGTCAAAATATGAGAACAGAAGAATAGTATTTGTGTTGTAACTTCAGCTTTAATTTAAGACTGAAGACTGTCAAATATAAATTTTATATAATAATTCGATTTATTTATGTTTGACGCTGTATTAAAAAATTGCAAGCCAAGTTAATGAATAATTAGCAATGTTAATTGAAAAATACCAGTAAACTCCTCATAAGAGGATTAATTGTAAGATGAATAATAAGATTTATTCAAAATTTCCCGGTGTTAATTGCATTATTAAATTATATATTCATTTAATGCAAGGTATATCTTACTGACATTTGCAAGAACGAAAATAAAATATCTGAAAGAAAATTTCGAAAGAATGTCTCTAATATCTGCATTCATTTCTATCAAAGTTTCGATTATTTAGTAGAGCTATTCCCATTTTTCTTGCCCATTAAGATAATTAAGTGCTAATTCACAATGAAGCGTAATCAAATAACCAAATAACCGAGTATTAAAAAAAAGAGAGAAAAGACAAGCTATCAAGAAGAAAATAGAATATTTGATAAATCAGTAGTGCAAGCCACGGAAGCGAAGAAACAACGCACCTAAAAGATTCAAAAACACGCGCGGAGTTTTCGAGGTGCCTTGTATTTCCGCTACAGTAAAAACGTCAGGAAGTATTTCACCTGGCGATGCACAGAGTTCGTGCAGAAATTACAGGAAGATTTATTCGGTGTATCGAACCGGAACGATCACGAAAATCACATGATTCTTGAAGATATAAAATCCGTGTTAACCCAGGTTAACATATTCCACTATAAAGAACTTTGTAAACTAATCTATAATATTTTCCTAATATTTTACTCTCAGATTCCAAACTTTACTTTCGATAAAATCCACTTTTGCTATATTATAGAATATTATCGTGAAAATAATGAAATAATCGAAATAATCATATCCAAAACACCAAACGAAGGCTTTTATAAAATCTGCTTGTATAGACTCTACAGTTTTCCTATGTAAAAATTAAAACTAGATTGGACAAAATACAAACCAACCTTATTCTAAGTGTAAGCTACTAGTGGGCCTCAAGATGGTCAAACAAAGGTTCCAAAAATGGTCCCAAAGATCCTGCCCAACACGGAACTCAGCAACATTTCCCAAACACAGCGAAATACGGAAAATTTAAATTTCAAATCAACCTCTGCTAGCCACAGAAAAGTTTACAACAGCAAGATAGCTAATCGCAGAATTTACGACCGTCTAACAATAAGAACGGAACCATATTCAGGACTGAAACAGTCGATCGTAACACGGAAATCTTAATTAAGACCGTTTCAAAAAGTAACGTTCTCTAAAGTACCTACATACGTGTACGAACATCTCATAAACACGATCGACTGAACAACTTGTGTTCCACCCGTAGTCTCTAAATTTCCGATATGCTCGCGAATCCCCTCGAGGAAACATCGACAGCGATACCACCGACACCCCTAGCAGCGTTTCACCGGAGGCGATAATTGTCCAAGTCCAAAATGTGGCGAACGGTCGAATCAGAAACGGAGTCGTTCGAAACTGCGCGCGATATACGAAATTGCCGGCATTCTGGGCCGCGATCGCCGCGAAATACTGTGTTGCGCGCAAGGCGGGACAAGGTCCTGGTAGAAATTATCCGGCATTTCGAAACCCTTGGATTACCCTTATCGCACGACCCAAATTCAAGCCCCTCCATTCCCGAGCGGATTACCAGACCTCCCGCACGGTAACATTCCGGAGAAATCCCAACCTGAAACATCCTGTGGGGGGTTATGGATACACACAGCAACCATATATACAGGGTTGCGCGCGCGCGTGTGCCTACGTTTAGATAGAGATTGTACGTATATAGTAGAGAATTGAGAATCTTCCTTGTGTGTGTGTGTTTGCGAGGAGAGAGGAAGTAGAAGGGTGTACACGCGACCGGGCTGCAACGTGGTAGCTCTTGGAGAGACCGATGCACAGTCGCGGGAAATGGGCTATGTGTGTGTGTGTGTGTGTGTGTGTGCATGGTGTGTACACGGTGTGTCTGCGAGTTTGGAAGGTAATACACGGTGTACGTCACGCGATTCTTCGAGAAAAAGTGGTTGGGTTGTGTTTTATAGTTTTTTAAGGAGATTCTAGTTTATACGTAAGATGTGGCTGTTCTAGGTGTCCGGTGTGTAAAAGTGACAAAGTATTGTGCAGGAGGTGCTTACTGGAAAGTAATAGAGTCTAGAAACTGAAATTTCGTGGGAGAGAGGAAACGAACTTTGAAACAGTAAGACGTCAAGTGCTTTTGTATTTTTTTTTTTTTTCAGTGAAAATATTTGTAGAACGTTCACTTGGAACTGCGAGCAATGTTGAAATTTTGCACTGATTCGCGATTTTAGTTGAATGTAGCATTGTTTGTTACTTTCATTGTTAACGACTTCTTTTGTTTTTTGTCATGGCCACTTTAAATATAGAGATTCGAATATACATAGAGTGGAAGTATTTTGGCGAAAGAGTTATCCAATATCGAAAGGGTTAATTAATCAATCACTTATCCGGTTTCCTAAATATTTAATAATTTGACACTCAGTTAGTTGTTTCTCTTTTTCACGAATTTTGATGTTTATACTATCTATGGAAGGAATACAATGCCATTGTAATTTGATTTGTACAATTTTGTGGACCCCGTTGGTTTTCCTTTGCATTCTTCGTATAAATCTTTTCGTGTTTATTCTGCATCTTCAGACGTCTGAGAAAGATCCAGACTAAAATCTCCGCGAAAGATAATTACTGTCTTGAAAAATATATCTAACACTTCACGAAAAATTCTACAACAAACAATTTCAAATATAATTACGAAAACAATTCTTTCTCGTTCCCAGTGCTGTAATCCTGAAGAATAGAACAACTGACATTTTTCAAAAAATTGTATTATAAACCATTTCAAATTCAATTAAAAGAAACAACTTTTTCTTCGTTTACATTGATATAATCTTGAAGAATGAAACATTCAACACTACGAAAAGTTCTACAATAAACAATTTCAAATATAATTGAAAAAAAAGAACATTTTCGGTTGCATTGCGTTTGGAGTGAGTAGTATCGCTGAATTTTGGACACCGTGTAGATATAGATGGTGAGGAGGGTCGTGTAGCTGAGAACGTACACAGTCGCGAGAGTTGAACGCGCAAACTCGGCAGACGGAACCACTCGTACGCACTCGTAAGCGCACACGAGCGGAGGGGAAACGGAAATAGAGGCATATGCAAACGTATGCCGTCAACGAGGGTATTGTCGCCGGTCCCGTTGGCACTATTGGATTAAATACACTCGAGTATCCGATCGTCGAGACAAACGACCGGCCACAACGAAACCGCGCTTGTCATTCGTAATTGGCCCGATCAGTGAGGATCATTTCCGGCACGATTGTTGTAATTCGACCAAGCTAATCAGAGGAATTTTATCCATTAGAATGTCAGGACTAATGTTAACTCTTTCGACAGAATGATAATTCCATTACAACTAAAACGATTAACAACAATTATAGAAGAAATTTCAGATTTCAGTAGTATAGATCAATCATTAGTCAGAGGACAGATAAAATTCTTTCTTTCTCAATTGAAATGTGCAAAAGTATGATAATAATTTCTAGCAATTTTAATGCGTATTTATGGACTGTAATGATATTATTATTTTAACGATAACGAGACAGGTGAATTGAATAATCTGACCACGTCAAGTGCACTGCGTTTCCTTTGGAATGTTATGGTTGAAATGGTAAAGGGCTTTAGAGACGTATGGTTAAGATGTGTATATGTCAGTCAAAGTGATAATTACTAATGAAATACTTAATAATTTACAGTATTAAACATACTTCGTTTCTATCACAATTCCTATAAGAAACTATTACGTGAAATCAGAGGACAATTGAAAATTATCCGTCTGATTTATGCGTACGAGAATTCCATATTAGTCAGTGTACGTGCCCGTACGTATACGATTAAGTAGTATATGGCCGCATGAGTCAGACATACAGATTCCCGTATTAAGCTCAATTCATGCGTCAGCTTTACACAGCAGCTGCCAGTAAGTTCATCATACTGTGAACATGTGACGAATACCATCTTTACTCAACCTCTAATCTCAATATTTCGTATTAGAGTTTCTAGCAGGGACGCTTATCGAGACTCTATACTGTGTTTAAACGTGAATCGAACCTTATATATTGCTCTCGTTATTTTTTCTATTTGCATGTTTTATTTCTAAAACAATATTTCAACATATTTTATAATAGAAAAGTTTATTTTTTTTTTTTATTTTCACTTCATTTTCATCAATTTTTGCCTATTTCTGTTCCTCTGACTAAAGCCACTAACTTACAGATTCCCTAACCCCTTGTCTTACGATTTATTTTAAAAGAATATACTGTCCGAATTATTTAATTTTATCGCAACAAAGGAAAAGCTAAAATATTTCAGTTCTTATTAAAATTGTTTATAGATACATGAACACTATTGTATTTGTGCTAGAACATATTTATAAAGTAGTAATATAAACAAAAAAATAATTTTGAAATATATTCTTCGAGTAACAACGAGATAAAAAGAATTTTGTTCCAATGTTACCTATTATTTTGTAATATTTGATATCATTGTAGCCTGTAATAACACATTCTCAAAATAACGGCTTTATTGCTAAAAAACTTCCCTGTTCTAAACTTTCAAAATAACTGAATGATGCGATAAGGATCAACTGCAACGCAATTCCTTATCTCACAAAACGCTTAGTACCTTTTTCTACAATCAGAAAATGTAAGAGAACGTTGTAAATTTCAATCCCTATTACAAAAATTAGCAGAAATTTATAAAAGCTAAATTTTACGCAGAAAACTCTATAAAACCTAATAGCCCCTCAAAAAATACAGACACTATTATTTTCGCTATCCAATTTTTCCACATTTCTCACAAAGCGTGCCACAAAATTCCTACAACACCCAAACCACAGAATCAATTACATTTCACAACTCGATTCAAAGTTCCCGCCACCGAAGGCACAAAGGAACGTTAAAATTACCTTCTTGATTCCAACGATATTTACTCTGAATCCCTTAATCTAAAATTTTCACCAGTAACGACATATCGTCAATACCCTGAAATTTCCATAAATTGCACAATCAAAAATTCCAAGCGAACCGCTCAGAGAGAGAGAGAGAGAGAGAGAAAGAGAGAGAGCTAGCGAGGAGTCGTTGATTTCCCAGCTCGAAATTTCACATTCGCAACGAACCGTCGATCCAACATTTCCGCGGCCCGAAACACAGATCTCGTACACTAAATAAAACAGCCGGAGCACGCCCGGTCCGCCATATTATAATATTTCGCGAGTGCTCTCCGCCAGCGAGTGAAACGTGCGCCGGGAGGCAGGCAAGCCTTACAGCGACGCACGGTCGTCGATGTGCAAATATACATGCAAGCTCGACGAAGCGGGGTCGCGCGTGTACATAAACACGCGTTGAATACGTAAACTCATCCCAAACAGCTGTGCGTGTCTCAAGCGTGATAGTCGAGAGAGAGAGAGAGAGTGTTGCGGAAACGGGAGCGTCGAGCGTGCACCGGAAATGGATGCATATGCGTGCAAACGAGGGAATCGCCCGTTGGTCCAGTTTGGTATTATTGGATTAAATACACTCTCTAATACAGACAGACGTCTAAATGGAACTACGATTGTTGTCTGTGGTCACGCGATCCACAAACACGGCGCGATACCTTCTTCTTTTTTCTTCTTTTTTATTTTTCGAGGTGTATATCGGTTGTCCAGAATGAAAAAGTTTCACCTGTCTTTTTTTTTCCTTTCTCCATCCCCACTTTTTCTTCGTGTTTGTTGTTGTTGTTTCTCTCGAATTCACGTCGGCTTCGGTCTTCGAGAGCTGAAATTGCTCGTACACCCTAAGTGCACGTTCTCCTCGTGTTCTCCCTGTACTTTTACGGGAATCTCCACATACACTCGGACGGGAGAGGATATACTTGGAAAGTTTCTTTATTAAAGTTACTGGGGAGAATCGGCAAATCGATCGACCGGCTTTATTTTCCATAACGATCGGATGTGTATTGGGAAAGCGATTTTGCTTTTAGTTGGATACAGTGAATTAACGTGAATGTGTTTCGAGTAGATTTTTCCTCGGGAAAATCTTGAATGGTACTAACCCTCTGTAACCCGATTTTTTTTTTCTACGTTAATAAGAAGAGAAATTACAGACTGCAATTCTACATTTTGACAAATGTCGAAAAGCAAGAATTAATAATTAAATGATGTGATGATGCAATGATCCAATGGCAACGTGAAATGTTGTGTATAAAATGTAAATAAATGAATATATAACTTTTAGCACGTAAATTAAAAATGAAAGAATGTACTATAAATAATTGTAGTTACTTAAGAAATAATATAATCATATATAAATTTACAAATATGTTAAATATAATATTGATTAATAAATATTTTTTTTATAGAAGTATGTTGATATAAATTTATATATAATATGTTACATTAAATTGCAAAGGTTAAATGGAACTAGTACTATTTATGAGTTTTAGAATATAGATGAATCCATTAACATCTCACATTTAAAATGTATGTGTTACCATTTATACTTAATGTACTTCTAAAATTTTGAATACCATAAATCATTTGCAAATTTACTGATCTTATATGCTGAATATAATATTGATTAATAAATAATTTACTGAAAAAATAATTTAAGTATAATACTACTATTCGCAGCTGGAATCATTTTTCTTTTTTCTAAATAGAAAGTGCAATCTGAAAGACCTCTATTTACCCAAATACAACATGCAATCTTTTGCAATCAAATTCTCAGTGTAGTAGCAGCTATGGTACATTTACCCAAAAATTTACATCACAAGCATCGAATAATCCTAAACTTGCAACACCCTACTCTCGACGATCGAAGAATCAATCCTAACAAATACCACTCATTCGCAACAAGTACTCCATCGCTATGTACACATTTTCGAAACTCAGCATTGTCCCGACACTTTTTTAAAATATCAGGCGAAAAATCCTCCCCCTGGAGGAGAGAGTGAAAAAAAAAAGGAATTGTTATTCCTGCCACTGCAACCGTTCTCATGTTTCTCTACTGCCAATGTATAACACGAAAGCGGAGTACCTGGTAAAATTCATACGCGTACGTTTTCGGGATATAGTTTTTGTAACGGGACTCTGGCTATACGTCGCCTGGATGTACTGTACATGTACATGTATGTGCACATGTGTATGTATATATATAAAAAATATATAGATAGAAAAACATAACGCATCGTATGAATAGTCACGGTTCGTGAGAGCACTGTTAAACACCGTCCGAAACGCGACTCGAAAATCGAAACGTGGCACGTACGCGTCGTCGAGCGGGGAATTGTTGCCGCTGTTGGTTCCCGTTAACGTTATTGGATTCTCTACACTCGAATAAGCCATCAGACAGACCAAGCATCCGCCTCGAAATCGTATTCGTTACGCGAATAGTCACGCGTCTTTGTTATTACCGTGACCAACCGTTCCCCGTGCTACCTTCTCACGGGCCCACTGTGAACGCATTCACTTTGTGCCGCCACGTGTGCATACTCTCGATGCATAGACGAAACGAGGTGTACAGAGTTGAGAGATATAGACAGAGAATCTGTGTATGTGTGTAGGGAAAGGACGACTTGTTTTACGCGATGAACTCCGCTGCGGCACGAATTACAAGCGATTCGCGAGGACGGAACGGGTTCTTTGAGCGTGACGCCGCGGAAATTGGACTGGAAATCTCTGCCTTCCGGCTTTTGAAGCCTCCTGGAAATAGACTTTAGATTTCTGGTACGGGTTAATGTTCATTTCGGTCCGAAGTTTCGGGTTTTCTGTTACTTTTTCTTATTCGAAGGTTGATTGAGGTACAACTTGTGCTTAATAAGTTGATTAGCGATGCAATTTTGTGTTTCTGAGATACTCTTGGTGAGTAGAGGAGTAATCAAGTGAAGAGTAAGTAAAAGTTGATAAAATATGTACAGTTGCCTCAAAACGGATTGATTCCTTACCAATCAGCAACAGTAAAAACAGTTTAACACTGTTTCAGTCAAAAAATTATCAATGAAAAACACTTCGAATTTATCAGCAATTGCACAAAATATGTACAGTTGCCTTAATATAAATTAATACTTTACTAATCAGCAACGCTCAATGAGAAAGCAAGTTGACATCCCCCTAGTCAACAAATCATCAATGAAAAGAACACTTCCAATCTTTAACACTAGCTTTACTGACTTCTCTTGTATACCTACTTTCACAGGCGCCCGCCAAATAGTGGAATGAACGAAACTCCGAATTTTTCTTCAAACAATCGATGTATATAATTTAGAAAAAGCATAATCATATACTATCAACTTACTTACAAATTTTAATATATATTCGTATCATTCCACGAACAAAAATCAGCAAAAATTGCTGAAAAATAATAGCAATACTCTCTATAACATTGCTCGTGAAATTTCAAATCCGTCAAAATGTTGGATCCCGTAAATCTAGCATCAACTTGTGTTAACACACCCCTATAGCACAGACACATTCGTATCAAAAAAGTTTCACTTATGACGGGCGCAGGTTGTAAATAGAAAATTAGATCGACACACCGGAAACTCCCCGCAAACGAGTAATTACAGATCCGATAATTTGCGTAAATAAACAGGATGACAAAGGTATGGAGCCAGTGGTGTATTCGCCGTTACGACGAATGTTAAAAACACAAACACAAACCATAATCGTGTTATTCGCCGTGCACGCGACGGCCTCCGTGGGAATTGCATTAAATTGCAGAATACGCGCAAAGAGGGGGAGGGAAGGGGGTACGTGTGCCGGATTTCGCGCAGCAGATGAGAGAGGATGAGCACGGGGGAAAAAGGGGCAGCGAGGCCTTTGTGGCCGGCGAATTCGTTTCCATGTAATTAGAAGTGCGATGTGCGGTTCGGTGGAAATTTTGAACAACACCACTCGTCGTCTCGCACGCATCGCGAATTTACAAGCCGCCTGTGCAACTGACGCTTTTGTTGTTGTTCGGCGCGGGCGCGTGAAAATGTTTATCGGATTTAATACACGCAACCAATCGTGGCTTGGTAGGTTGGACCAAGCGGTGAACAAACGGGGTGAGCGAGGAGAGTGGCGAGGCTGAGGTGTGAAACGCACAGCATCGATTATTATCCACAAATAATCACGGGATCCTGATTGTCGCTGACTTCGCGCCGCGAAATTGTGCTATCGATCGCGCAGTTGCAATTCTGTTGCACACGATCGGATGTGAATAACGCGAAACTAGGCATCACGTTGGCTGATGAAGGTCTGAATCGATGATGGAATTTATTGTGAAATTATTCCGAAGTAAAGAGTACCGGTTGATGATTGTGTATCGAACATGTTGCACGGAAAATTGAGAAAACGGTTGTGAAGGTAACGTTGTAGAGTTTGTGTAGTCACCGTTCCTTTTCATCGAATTGAAATATTAAAAAAAAAAAGGAAAGGAGAAGAAAATAGTCGATTAAGAAATGAATTTCTTGCAATTCTTTCTTTACACTTATATTTCTCCACTTTCCCTTATCTTTTTTATTATACTAAAAATACAAATTACCGTATTATAAACAATATCAAATTCATTTCTATACAGCTAGGAAACACATTCGCGAAGAAATAAAAAAGAAATGTGAGCGTAAAGGGGTTGAAGACGAACGGTCTGATCATAGGCTGACTTATTTCACTGCTGCGTCTCTGTCACATCTATCTCGTGCCTGCGTTCTTCGGTTACACGCCTGTTACTATACGCAGAACCGAGACCTTGCGATTGTGTTAAGACGTACGTCAGCAGTAGAATCATCGTCGGTTCCCGTTGGGATTATTGGATTAAATGCACTCGAGTAACCGATCGTGTAGACGACAAACGTTAACGCTTCTCGTTGGAACGGGGTTTGTCATCCGCAAATAGTCACGCGACCCTGGCTGTCATGATAACTCAAACACTGTGACAAGTTGAAGGCGAAGCATACTCAAGGCTCACGTGGTGAAATTCATTCTCGAAATACGTTCTTGCTAAGGGAAATGACAATAATGCTCGAGTATGGATTATTGAGCCTCTCCGGGAAGAATGTTTCAACATCTATTATCTAGAGCTTTCCCTGTACCGTGTACTTGTAACCGTGGAAATGTGCTGTCATTAAGAAACTCTCGACATATTACGGTGTATATGTACTTCCTTAATTGCCTTTGCATGACTTGATTTATGAACGTGAAATTTTCTAATTGTACGCTATTGTGCAAATTGTGAAAACAGGTTTCAAAAAACGCTGATAAAAATATCTCCGTTTCATCGTATTAACCGATCAAATTTTCAGCATGTATATAATTAGTATAAATCTACCAAAGTCATTTCTTTTAATTTACATTTCACCAAATGTGAAAAACGACCTTCATTACTTTTTTCGCAATTCTTATCAATTGCAATTTTCTCAACAAAAATTTCCGCCTCATCTAGATCCTTCTAATTTCTCGAGGAAAAAAAAAATTCCTATCGTTTGATCCATTTTTTAAAAATTTATTCTGTTTTAAAGAGGGTTCGAATATTTTCACGAGCTACTGTACATAATTCAAGGAAGTTTCATTGAATAACCACACCAGCCTAGAAAGTCCATAAAAGAATCTATAAATCAAACGGAACAAGGTAACGCCAGCAAGTGAGAGCGCTTTAAATACACCGACATTGCGGACACTTGAATTTTATTCAACGTATAAAGGCATAATTTCCAACGCAGTTCATTTTTCGGCGTCATTAAACTCGCACGAAAAGCGAGTTCCTTTTAGCTGCGCGATCTTTTTTTCCTTCCACCAACGGAGCAAGAAAAAGCCACGAGGTGGGCAGAGGCACGCGATGCACAAGCATGGGCCAAGCACATAGTAACAAGGCGATTCTCGTTGAGCGGCATAAAATACTGAGGGAAATTGTTGGGGAAACTATTCGCAAGCGTTTCGCCAACTATGCCGTGTCAACGTGTCCAAACCAAGGCTTGGCCAACCTACAACTGATGTCATATTGGGTTATTTCGACGATGACGTTATATTTCACCATACTTAATGCCATCTTCGTCCTCGTTTACGTGTATACCGGCTGGTTAGAGCTTTTTTACAACCCGGTTGATGATTCCTGATGAAAATAATCACTTGGAAGCTGTTTCGCACGTGGAGGAATTGCAGATACGTGATCTGCTTCTGTTTAGTTTTAGGATTTGGGAAAATATTTTTTTTTTCATGACTTAATGAATATAATAAATATTATATTATATAAATTTAACGAAATTTGAAGATAACGTAGAGAGAAAATTAATTTTTTGACTGAGTACAGTGAGTGAGCAAGTTATTAAGAACACTTCGGAACTAACCAGGGTTTTTCCTTTCTTTCTAAGTATCGTCTATACCCTATGTTATTTTATAGAAAAATAGATCTATACTTTTAGAAATGAATAAATAAAATCAATTTTTCTATCTTAGATCTATTATTAATTTGTATTGAAATGAAACTTGAATTTTCCAATAGTGTCCATAAGTTCAACTGGAAACTATGCTTCTGATCATACTGATGTCATCATCCACTATATTTCCCAAACTTGTTGAAAAGAATAACGCATCTCTTCGTCCTTCCAATTTTCAAAAATAGAATTCCTACCGTTCCTTAAACTTGAACATCAAAAAAGAAAAAAAGAGGAAAAGGAAGTAACACACATCAAGAGGAATATTTCTGAGCAACCGGAATAACGTAACCTCGCGAGAACCGGAGTTTCCAGCAGTTCGACTGGATCGTCGAAAACAGGCGGCACACGAGCGTAGAGTGAAACGGAGACAGAATGGTGGACGAAGAAGAAGGGTGAGACAAGGGGCGAGAGAAGGTTCAAGCCCGAGCTATCGACTGATGGTATGTAGTAGGATAGGATTAGTCGACCGCAGACTAAATTGGGTTTCTGTACAGTCGCCTGCAAATACTTCCCGGACAGCTAGTTCACGGTTAGCAGAGAATAGTAGAAACACAGTAGGATACAAACGTAAGACAAAGGAGGGAACGCCAGCTTTAAGGGATAGAAACGAGATATTATCCTTCGTTCCCCCTTCTTTTCCAATTATATCTCTATCCTTTCGTACACGGTTAGCCAACTGACTCCTCTGACCCGTTGAACAACGACATTTCGTCGTGTAGAATAGATCTTTATGGTGTTAAACAACGGGAACTGACTACTAGAGCACCTCTTTTTCTTTTTTCTTCTTTTCTTTACAACGAATACAAATGAAACGAAGCCTCTGTGTTACATTATGCAAAGACCGTGTTAGTTTAATCCTCGAGAATTTTATGAGAGAAAAAAGAAAGAAATGTAAAGGGGTTCAATCAAAGGATACGTAAAATGTTCTTTCCAACGTCAAAGAATTTATGGTAATTTTTGAGAAACGTGATGCAAAGGGAGAGAGAGTTTGCACGAGTCGTATAACAGAAAGAGGGCGGGAAATTACGAAATTTCAGTCGTTAGAGAAATTCGTTGGCCGCGAAACAGCTGAAATTCGTAGCTGCGAACAGACCGCGAGCTCCTACGACCTGAAACGAGTTGAATTAGCTGGTTTTAACGAACCCATCGATTTCTATGTAACCTCTCTACCTAGTACCTATACCAAACCTGCTCATTCTCCAGGACGAACTTTCTCATTCTAACCGATCGTACGATGAATTTATCTAACGATTTGTTTAATAGTTAAAACAGAGATTGTCCGTTTTATCGATCAAGAGAAATTCGTCGAACCTTCTGTAGGATCTTCCAACAAAAGTGATAGATCTTTCTATTGTCACAGCCGCAATGTTTGTATAATTCCATCGAATGTACTTTAAAATAAAGCAGCGAGTACTAGATTATCTCCCGTACTTTCCGTTTTATTTCAATGCAAAGTTCTATCGTTCTTATTCGAAGACCCTGTATTTTATGGATCGAGTTCGAAAATATGTGTACAACAGGTTAACTGTGTAAATCTCGGTCACAATGCGAACTGAATCACCATTGTCAGACGCTCAACTGCAATTCTATACGCGCATAAATCGTACGCTCGTGTCTGTTACAATTCGGCTTTGTTACAACGGTCACGGATATATATCGTTTTCTCCTTCTGCAATCGCGAAGTCTGCCTGGTGCTTCTCGCGTCGCGTCACAATTCCTATCGCGATAACAGCTGATTGATTCGCAACAGCGCAATATCGCCGGATTGAAAAATCTAGTTATAGACGATGGATCCCTTCATCGGACTCATTCGAACGGCTATGAAACTCGAATTCTTCCCCTCTTTCCACGGATACGATGTGTCAATTATAATTGCGTCTCGGAGAATTTTATTGGGAGAAATTTTTATTTCAGTTACGCTCCGTGCTTATATTTCAATGGGTTGTCGATATTATTTGTAGCGTCGCAGCATCGACAGATTAATGTTGCGACGTTGAAATGATGCTGACTTCGAATTTCAACCGAAACGAAATAAAGTCTTTCGAGTTACGAGAGTTACTAGACTGTATGAGTTTGAATTATGCAGATTGCACGTGTGTAAAATCACTTCAAAAAATGTTCATTTTTATTTTATGGTGAAAAAAGAACATCAAAATGAAACATTTGTAAATAATAACATAAAAGATACAGGATTATTGCGCTAAATTAATCTACGCTGCGGAAGATACTATTAACATAACTTTATTCAGTTTCCAAAACAACCATAGATATTTGAAATCATTATGTTTTACCATAATATTCTACAGTGGATTTTTTTGGCATTTGTAGGAAATTTAGAAATGTAAAATTGCACAAATATCTAAATTATAGTGCTTTCTCATAACCAAAATTCTACACTTTTTATTTTATTTTCAAAGATACGAATTTGCATGAAAATTCGCAGTTTACTAGTTACTATTTATTTCATTTCCTCTCTACAATGTTCCGATGAATATGTAAACCAACCGATACTCCTGTACATTTCATTTCCTCACCTGATAATAACCATTCGTAACCGATTTCAATGGATCACTTTCGACAGATTAAAATGCCATTTCGTACAATCAAACAAAAGATCCCTGCTTAACCAGGTATATTCTAAATCAAAAGAGGTAATTAACCCTCGTTCGGACAATGTTTGACAACGAAATGAAAGTCGGACTCACCACGGTTAGCTGGCCGTGAGGAGAAACCACAGAAATGAGTGTGTTAAGTAGAAATTACTCAGCTGCTAATTACGCTAACGACGTGCGCCAAACTGTGCAACCGTCGAAATTAGCTTCAACGGCAAAGAACAGAATGCCGAAGCTATCAGTTGACAAAGAATCTGAGCTTAACAAAATAAACAAGCTGAAGCGTCGTTAACCAACCAATTCTACCAATTATCTTTTTCCTCATAAAAGAGAAACATATTTTCAGGCAAATAAGTAACGAAAATAACGCGTAATAATTTGAAAATTTCTCATTTCACTCTTTCTCTACGATAAACAACTATAATCGCTATCAAGAAAATAATAGGCGACTGACTATAAGTCGTTGTGCACGAAATTCCACATATACAGGATATCTGTTCTATCTTAATAAATTATTTCTATTTAAGGAAGTGATGTTACAAAAAATGCGTATTAACGAAAGTTTAATTAAAAATAAATAAAAAATACTTTTTTCTGTCTGATATGATGAGGGATATTTCAAAGTCAATTTGGTATTTTTGAAATGGAATGTTATATTTTTTTTTAATACACAATATTATAGTATATGTTAAGATGAGTTTAAGAAGCTTCTGATGAAATCATTTTTTTAATGGATGATCGCAAAATTGCGAAAAATCGAAAGTCGAATCACCACACATTCTTCATTATTTGAAAGTATACAACTGGACTAAAACAGACACGGCTATTAGAAAAATTCTCTTTTTCTGAAGAAGTTACTATCATGTAAAGACTACTAATATGTTCAATTTTGAATGATTGAAAACTTCCTTCTGTAAAATAATAATTATCAACATTTCGTATCACTTGCGATGCGTTTGATAATATGTAAAATGAAGTAAAAATATATTAAATAACACAGTATTTCTTTAAACAGTACTAACGTTCGAAACAGACAAATTTATACACCTACATCATAAAATTCAGAAATATATCAAGTACATCTCATTTTTTTCGTAATACAGAAAGATTCAAGCAACAGTCGCTAATAACACTTGCTGCTGATGTGACTCTAAACTTGTACATATAAAAGAAAAATTGCATCTTATCGATCTTACGAACGAAAAGGAAAAACAACTTTTCCTCATTTTCTCTTTTCTTCCACGATGAACTTCGAGCTACTCGTTACGAATGTAAATTGTTAGAAATCAGCGGTTACTTTATGAAACGCCGATCGTTATTTTATTTATTTATTATTATTCTCCTTTTTTTCATCCAGAAAGACGAGGATTCGCGGCCCACTTTTTACCCTATAGAATAATTCACAAGTTTATCGATTTTCTCAGCTACAAAAGCAATATCGAGGGAGGGTGAGAGGGGAGAGGGGGCTTATTTATTCGCGCGCAGCGTTGAATGGTTGATTCGATTTCTCTTTCTCTCTGTCTTTCTCTATCGTTCTTTTTTTATCAACATTTCCATCGTTCTATTTTTCTGTTTTCCTTTTGTTTGAATTTTTTTTATTATTATTATTTTTCACACAGAAATGCACGACGCCGCCTAATATTTAACTCACCGTTGTGGACGCAACTTTGCGAGCATTATTTGCAAATCTGTCCTTTCACCGTCACAACAATCCCCGCGGAGATTGAACGATTTAATTTATACACACGCTGTTTCTCGTTTTAATCCATAATCGGATGTATCGCGGAAGCGGGGGAAAAAAAAGAAAGAATATACGCGCGTTGGCGAGTGAATAGGGAAAAGTCGAACATATGGTGGGATTCGGTTGAATTTTACACAGGATAATCAGTTGATGGCTTTATAAATATACATACACGTCGGTATACTCCGGGAAAGTGTGTTCAATCGAGTGGAAAATATCATTTGTAAAAATCTGCTCGAGAAATCGGTGAATGAGATTTGTTCGATTTATTAAGACATTGATTATCGATCATTTGTATTTATATCCCTCGCCTTGTATCATTCCTACCTGATTTTTATACAAATTAATATTTTGGAGAGTAGAGTGAACGAAGTAATTTTTCAACTTCGATAGAAAATTATTTCACAAATTAGTTTGAATATTTTTCCACGTTACTTCTATTCTGTGCAATTTTGCATATTTAAATTTCTTATAAATGAAAAATAAATCACAATTTAGTTATTAATATTTTTCTGTGATAAAAATTTCGTTAATCCTTTATTTCGCCGTATGATTTATCTCCTCTACACTTCATAATTCGCATTTTATTTGTTTCCTACTAAACTATTGGATTATATTACTGTAATATTATATTATTCACCAGCAAATATTTTTATAATATTTATTAATTCGTACTTTTCCCATTGGAACGTAAAATTGTAATCAACTGTAATTTTACTTCTGATCGAAGAAAAAAAATCTGGTTAAAAAGAGCTAGTATTATTTTATACAGTAAAAATGTACACTAAAATATGGGAATTTAACTAAATTATAAAATGTATCTCAAAATATCATATCACAGTACGAACTAATTGGTTCGAATCGCCAAATGTGATTCGTCCTATAGAAGATTGACTTCCCATACATATACAGAGTCCTATTAATTCTATCGATTTCCTATATTTATTTTAAATAATACGAATAATTATGAAAAATTACAAAAATTATGAGCAACGTGAATAATACGTATTAATAATGAACATAGATAAGACAAAGAAATCAAATGGAATTACTCCATATCGTGGCTTCATCCTTTCAAGAAAGATCACTCACGCCTCAATCAATCAAAACGTGTCCACTATATCATTCCCGTTTCCACCGCACAAATCATCGCAAATATATTACAGCGTGGCCCGACGCGATTTTTACCGGGCACATTTCACCACCCGGTCACATCGTTCATTTCCGGGGAGCAATTCGCGCGATCGAATGACCGCGCGTAACAAACGAATCCCGGCACGCGATTCCCTCTGCCCTCCGAACTCATCATCCGCGTTCCAGCTTTTCAGTTTCATTAAAATCCAAAATAAATTACACGATCCAAAAGAAAAACCCAAAACGATCAGCTCGTCTCTTATGTACAATCGTGTGTGTGTGCTCTTTTTTCCTCCCTATAGATCCGAAACGAAACGCCTTTAAGCGAAACAAAAACACCAGCACAAGATAAAACCGTGAAAAAAAAAATATGTATATACATATATACAGAGGGAGGAGGACCTGATCGATCGATTCCATTGCACTGCACCGAATCGATGAAAAAAAAAAGAAAAGAAAAGAAGAAAAGCCCCAAAAAAAAAGAAGAAAAGAGAATAGAAACGGGGGCGAAATACGGAGAAAAGAAAACAGCAGAGGAGGAGAGGGGAAAAGAGAGAGAGGAAAAAAAAACAGAAGTCGCAGAGAAACGTGAAAGCAAACGTGCACCGATAAAAAAAAAGCCAGCTTTCCTATCGTGCCACGGTTCGCATGATCGTCAAATTTCACGAATTCGAACGTTCGTTACGCGACTGGGCTGATTCGCTGGGAAACCCCCCTGTCTACTATAGGGTAGAGAAACCGTGAATCGGGCTCGAAAACGCTAGCCTGTTGTAAATTGTGATCCTTTAGCCGGAAAAGCTCCGTTCAATTCGACCAAACGTCGAACAGGACCGGCTTGTGCCCTTGCCCCTCGAGCCCCTTCCCCTCTGTTGTCACAGAATGATCACGCGATTATTCTCTTTAACTCTGAAACGCTCGGTATCGATTGCACGTTGCTGTTGCTGTTGCTGCTACGATTCACCGAGTGTCGAAAGGGCGTGACGATAAATCAAACAAATTGTCGTCGCGCGACACTCGGTCGCGTGTCTCGAGATACGTGACACGCATACGAGTCGCGAGATTTTACTTTGGATATCTTTAAATATGAACGGCTGAATGTCTGCTTTTCCGATGATTACACGGCGGCTATTTAACCTTGTATTATTCGTCGATTTATAACATGAGTATCACTCTTCTGTATTTCTCTTTTTGGGAGAAGAGAATTGATTTTTATGTACATAGAGGTAGATGCAGGCGAATCAGATTGAAAGAAGAATTCGGCCAATGTTTGCCATAGCGTAATAGAAATCCCTCTTCCCTACGTTTGCTGCAATAGCAGTTCAATTGTTCAAATTGTAATTTAATTTTAGTACACGTTGTCAATGAGACGAGTATATATTTTCTTTCTTAGACTTAGTTTTACCTGTGTCTACAATTAGTCATTTACTTTTATTAGTATTCGTATTGGACTCTTCACCTTCCAACTCTCTCTTCTCAACTCTCCTACGTAGTCATAAGCCAAAGAATTACAAGTTCATCTTCCCCAAACCCTTAAATAATCCTATTTTCTCCGTTCTCAAGATCAGTTTGTGTTCTATCATAATAAAGTTTTGCTTTCAAATTGGGACGCGGTGCTTAATCTATCGATACACGAACTTTCGAACTTCTCGACAAATTAATGACGCAAAAGCTCTTTTATTTTGATGATGTTAGGTGATAATTGATTGCGATACTTTTAACACTGAGTATTACAAAACTGATTGATGTGTGATAACGTGATCTCTGACCGATCTCTTGTCGATCTTACCTTAGAGTGCCTGTGACGCTGTTTTATTAACTTGATGTGTGTATTGTGATTGGTACATAGTTTAAATGCGCAGTAGGTGGTGAAAATGTATGGTCATTGGTTTTTCAATGTGTTTGAGATTTACCTGTCTGATCTGCAATTTCATGTTTAAAATAGGAAAGTAAGCTTGAAAATTCAAATGTGTTCATTATCAGTTTTCATGTTGCCCTAAATTTTATATTTCATATGTTTTAGATTACTATATCTTTATATGTTTATATAATCTATTCACTCTGATAATGGTGCTAATTGGATCACGTCATTTGAGGTGAATCAGATCGCTCTTTTTCTTAATTTAAATATTTTTATCATTATAAATATGATAATTATTTATACAGAGTTGTATGTATACTTCGTATGTGCACAAAGAACATCAATGAAGAATCATGATATTCGTAAAAAATGAAAGGAACGATGATGAAAGAAATTACTACACGTCGAGCTTCACAAGGTAAAGGTACTTGAAAAAGAAAAAAAAAATACTAATCATGTAGTGATTTAGAATTCACAAAATGTTCGTGGTAATTACGATATGAAAATGAAAATGGTTCGTTAATTAATTCATCGAACGAACGGATTGTTCTGAGTGCTCTTTCATTCATCAGAGTATTCTCTCCAGTTCATTTGCACGAGGAACTATTATTTTTAGTTCGAGCCCCAACGGTGTTTGTATTTTTTTCTGATGAAAGAAAAATTTGTTTCGAAATACACGTGTTCTGTTTTTTCTCTGTTTTTCTTTTTCTTTTTTTTGCTTGGCTTTTTTGTTCCTCTGCAGACGAGAAATTGACAGGGAAGTATATTGTCCACCTCGATGATAGAAGTTTGATTTGTCAACCGACGCGGAGACGAAATGTTTTTCGACGCTGTGATTCATGATAAAGAGAAACCGACATTCTGCGTCAGCGGCCGTTTCGAGGATTTGATTGCTATTGAAAAACTGATCGCGAAAAAATACACTACTGACAAGCCGGATGATGAAGACCCGTTTTGTCGACGAGATAACAAGCACACCTTTCGATACTATCACTCCTCACAAATATATTCAACAACCTTGGACTTATAAGTTACTTAGACCTCAAATTAACACGCAGCGAATCATAAAAAGCTGCATTCAAGTGCAGAAACAATTGAATTTTTAAATCTCTACACTCTCACCCTTCGATGCAAACGATTTGACTGAGTAAAATCCGAAAGAACGCGCGGAATTACTCTGAACTTGACTGAATGACGATTTTTTTAAATTACATCAAGAAATGTTGGAAGGACACAAGTCTAAAAATTGTAATTCTCTAAGAAAAATAAAAAACACTATAATATTTCGTTTGATACTTTCATGGAAGTATAGTCTTCAGTTGAACCTAACTTCAGTAACTTTATTCCATACTTGTATGTCTTATTTAATACATATCATTTAAATACAAGTCTACCTCTCCAAGCAATTACTGTTTCATTAAGAAGAAACACGCAAAGATGTGTCAAATTAAAAATAAGAAAAGAAATCGTATTTAAAACAATTTCAATTATACTAGAAACGAATCAGCGAAGCGAGAATTTAACCTCCAGAAGAAATACCCGATTTACGATGGGTGTTCAACGTGTTAATTAATATCGAATAAATAATGTTAATACTCCTAATAATAGTAGATCTCTTTCCCACTTGATCCACAATATATGTGCTTTATTTAAAACAGTAAATAAATAAAAGTCAAGAAGTTTCAGAAAATGCTTTCCATAAATACGGTCTTTTACCGGAAGAGTGTGTTAAATAGACAGCAGGGACGAATGAGGGTTAAACTAAAATATTATTAGCTAAACACAGCGAATACTCGAGCGTAAAAATACGAATCCACAGACTGGGCTGACTATTTCATCCGTGAACGTCGATCGGTTCCCCACGAGCAATTACCGATGTTCCTTTTCGGGCACATTTTTCCGCGGAATCGGTATCTCGTTCTGTGTTCAAGAGTGGCGCGCGCGATTCGATATATCGGTGAGGTAGGGTGGAATTTCACGTGCGTGGCGCGCCCTGACCCGTGAAATTGAACCGTGTGATTTCGTTCCAAACGATGGACAGCAGAGAGAGCCTTTATGCGAGGACGCGCTGCACCGGAAGTCGGGCATCTTACGTATGAAAGATCGCGCCGTGTCTCGACCTCGTTCGCTATCGTGTTACGTGCCGTTATATCGACGTTGCAACGAAAGACGGAATTAACCGACGAGACGCGCAGAGTATTAGATTGTTACACGTGTGTGCAATGCAACGATGAGATACGTTTCCATGAGAAACCTGTTTGAACCAAGATTACCGATGGAATTTCAGGTAGGGATAATTGAATTCGTGTTTACTTCAGAAATGACACTTTTACTGGTTTCGAGTTAGACATAAGGTCTTTCAATTAAAGCAATGGCACTTCGAATTGAAATGAAACGAAAAGTATGAAAGATAATATAGTACTCGCTGCTTTATTTTAAAGCACATTCGATGGCATAAAATATAATAACAAATGATTGGTATTTGTATGATAAGTGTTGTAATAAATGAATTTTTCCAAAGTTGTAAAATAGGCAACTTTAATACACTTTCTTGATATATTATATATATGGTCTTTCAATAAAAGCGATAGAACTTTACATTGAAATGAAACGAAAAGTATGAAAGGTAATCGAGTAATTGCTGCTTTATTTTAAAGTACATTTTATGGCATTATACATGAAATATAATATCAAATAAATTATTACCACGATTGCATTTGGTGAAGTGAATACGACCTATACTCTATATTATACGAGGGTTATTTGAAGAGATCGAGACCTAGCCCATTGGATGGTTAGAATGTTTGAATGTTATTTATACATCTTGGAGTTGCGATTATTTTACACATCATTTTTAAATTTGACATCGATCCGTCGTATAGTTTTTCGGGAAATTAATTTAGAAGACGCTCTCTCGATGTCTACCGTGAAATGAATCATTTCGAGCATCGTGACGTTATTAAGTTTGATCATAGCAAAAATCACTGAATGAAAGCTCGTTTCGCTTCCTCCAGATTCAACTCTCTCAGACTTCCATTTATTCCCAGAACTGAAAACAGCTATTTTGATTTCTGAAATGGCATGAAAAGCATTAGAGCATCGCCGGATGAAGTGCATTGAAGTTGAGAGAGATAATGTTGAAAAATAAAAGTAATTTAAGATTCGAAATAGTAAACCTTCATTTTAAGAAAATATTTCAAATGTCCCTCGTATTTCATATCTTTTCTGTTAGCTTTCTGATGGAAATTTGGTTACCTACTTAACGAAAATAATGTGAAAATCAATTTAACTCCACGATTTATAATTTTTCACTGATCATATATGAATGGTAATTTCATTATTATTTTAACATTGTATGAAGCACTTTGATAATTCTCAGTCTCATAAAATTCAAACTAAACGTAAATTTGTATTACTGATATGACTATCTTTGTCATGGTTTGCGTTTTCTTAATTTTAAGAAATATCAATAAAAATTATCAATATTTCCTCTTCTTAAAAAAAAAACCATATGATTTTTAAATAAACGTTGCAAGACAAGAACCAAACCCTCGACTTCTTTCTTGAAAATTAAGTAAACGACGTTGCCTATTGAATCGTATTTAAAAATCCTCGCTACGTTTTCAGATTGGCAAATTAAAATAAAAAAAAATTGAAATTAAAAATAAATTAACAATAGGCTAGTAATAAAGACACAAAAATGTTTAGAATATTCAACGTTCGATAATCCAGTGAAGATTAAAGCGATCAGAGTGTAGAACAGATGACTGATACACCTAATCAAACACCATACTACGAGAGAGCACCGTAGATCATTGGGGCGATAGTTAAAGCGTTGCATCGTAATTTATCAGCTGCGTCGATAATTAAATATTCGACGATGAATTACAGGTCGTGACACGTACGACAAATACAGATAGATACGTGATGCAGCCTGTTTTGCGTGGATTATGGATGACGTTAGAGGGACACTGTGAATTGTCCTCGGGACCATCGTGCAAATTTCTAGATCGATTTTTAATGACGTTCATCGATGTCATTTCGAACTACTTCGTGCGAAATTGATTTCTCAATATATGATTAATCACGAATATTAATATCGTAACTTTCCATTTAGAGCCAGCTATAGTATTTGACATCATGCTTTTGTAATTTGACAGTGTTTGTATACGAAGAATTAGAAAAACACGTCTCATTACAAAAACGTGTTTTGAACACTTTTACACGCACTTTATACCTTTGTAACTTGAATTATTATTTAAAATTAGTGATCGCGGGAGCACTACATTTTTCGCAGATTATTTCTTTTAATTTTCACCATAATTAGTTTCAGAAAAAAATGAAACGCAAAATATTAATAAAAATGCGAATAAAAAGTGTTTCGAATTGGAAAATAAAGTCAAATGGCCGAAGATAATTAATTAGTCAATGAAATTCCTAACAGATCGTTTGAAATAGCTTTTGTTATTATTATTATATTATGATTTTTATTATTTTATTCTTATTTATTATTGTTGTGTTTATTATATTTATTTTATTATTATTATCATTTATTATACCTAGCTTAACATCAACGGTACTCACAGAGATACATTTGAAGTAGTATGGATTAATATATATACATTATACTCATAACCTGTAATATTGCTTCCTCTATAAGACACGTAATTTATAATATGTCCAACTAACATCTTAATAATTTTATTCTCTAGCTAGTCACCATTAGTATTTATTTTCTATAACCTCTATATTGTCTATATTTTCTATAAAGTCTAAGATTCAGATAACGAATAACGATGAACCTACTAACAAATGATAAATCTCGAAAATAGAATTCTTTTATTTCGTTTCTTATGTGTACGGATCTGCTTCTCTTATATTTCGTAATATTTCACGAGAATAACTTTATTTGTACTCTTTGCTATTTATCTAAAGTACTATTTCTTATATCGATGATTGAACCTATCCTAAACTAATATATCAATTCTTTTTCTGAAGTTGTATTAATAATACGTTATTTAGAAAACATATACATAATCTAGGCAATGTATGAAGTTATATTTTTAAATCGTTATACTTCAAACATTGTCAAAAACATCCCATTGCCTGGAATTCAATTTGCCGGTAACATATGTACGTAGAAAAGATCGTATAAAATAACTGCTACATGTAGTATTACGTGAAAGAGTCTCAACACTACTAGTGACGCTTGCACACAACCATATGTTACTAACAATGATTCCCTTACTCGGAACAGAGAAAACATGCATGCTTTTTACAGCATTTTTACGTACCTTAGCCGCATAAAAACACCCAGGAACTCCAAAAATTATTAATCAGCTTGCAAGAACGTAACACGAACCACACGAACCACACGAACCACATAACTTATCAATAGTCCCGAAATGCATCGTCACCCCATAGCAAGAATGACTACGCGAATAAAACACAACTTGGAACGTCACTGCACTGGTAAAATAATTCATTACGACAACAGAACACAAAGAATGAACGCGAGGGCGATGTTACGAACATCGAGACCCTTAAATCAAAGCTAAAAATCTGTAAACATCGCGTGTGACGCGCACAAAACACGAACGATGTTATTAACGCGACGCGCGAACCGTAACTGACTTTGTTCCACGACTGCGTGAGTCAAAACATTACCTTTCGAGCGTCAGGTCAAGTTAAATATAAGTATACTAATTTGGAAACTAAGCCTACTTTTCCATTTCGTTTTTTCGATAATTTTTTACCAATCAAAATAGTATTTGTCAGATAGTTATATGCCATATGTTTCGTTGTTTGTTGTAAGTGAATTATGCGCTGGTTATCTAAGCTATTAGCGAGGTTATTCCCCTTTCGGCGCGCGAAAATTTGATTTCAAATTCGATCACTCCCGAACAAAACCAAGAATGAACGATGTAGATGTAAATAATTATGAAAGATATGATTAATAAAAATAGATATTATAATTAATAAAGATACTGCAATTATAAAGATATAATTAACGAAAATAGAAATGTTCAAATAGTTAAAAATAAGTATTACAGATTTCAAAACATCAGAAGAATTCGAAACGTTCGAAGATAAATAACATCGTCGCTGGAAAGGTTTTCGTAAAATACGAATAAACAAAATAATTAATAAAAAAATTTCGCAAAATTAATATTTCACTATTTCCTCGTAAGGCCAGCAACATAATTTTCAATCAACACGATGTAATATAAATGAACGACAGACGGAAGGCGAAATATTTTCCCATGGACTGTATATTTCGTCATCGTGGAATTTAATTGAATCGATTCACGTTACAAATCGTCATCGAAGCTTTAATTAAATCGATTCACGAGTAAAAGCAAAAAAAAAAGAAGAAAACAAGGAGGGAAAGAAAGAAAGGAAAAAAGAGGAGAATCCTGATCGCTGAGATTGGACAGTGCCAATCGGGGAACTGCAAACAACAAGGAGCCACGTTATCAGAAGCTCGAATTGGAAGTTATGGTCGGTACAGTTAACCGCGTTCCCGTGAACTAACAGCCAGGCGCTTTCTGCTCAAATATGAAGATCAAAATGAAGCGAGCTTCTCAATCGGGCACGAATGAATTTATCTGCTAGCGCGCATTCCTGCTACATTTCTACCGCAAAATGATTCGACGTCCCCTAAAGAGGCGCATTAAATCGATGAGAATCGTATTCACGCAAATCTCCTCGTTTACCACTAACGACTGTACCAACGGGGTACCGGAAGCTATTAAGACGAATTCACCGGATCCTCGAGCGACGAACGACGAAATATTAACCTTGATTCAAATCGTCGACGATAAACGTGAAAGGGCAGAAAGAGGGAGCGTAACGAGGTAGAACTTTCTCTCTCTCCCTCTCTCTCTCCCTCTCTCTTTCTCTACTTGTAAACGCAATGCTTATACTATCTATGTAAGAAGTATTTCGTCATCGTTGGATCGTAAGAGAAGAATGATATGTAATTTGCGAACGTTGGATATAAAACGACGGGAAGGTTGCATTTAATGTCTCATATATCCACTTTAATTTCAACTATAAACCGTGTAAATTTTCACCGTAAAGCTCGTATTACATTAAGAGCTTTCTATTATCACGTTATCACAGAATTCTGCTCAGTTTCTGTTTCACAGTTGCAAATATTTTCCTTGCGATATGTGGAGTATAATTACAGTGTCTTTTGTTAATATTCGAGCACTGTTTGAATCGGAGCAAGTTTTTAAAAATTCGACTAAACTAGATGATGTGTAAAAACGCTTTGCGTGTGAATATTTACTAGAGGACTTGCAAAAACATTTTTGAGAAAATTACAGTTGTCCCAGTAAAGGTTTTCTACAACTTTTTTCTCTATGTCTATAATGAAAATTTTAGAAATGTGTTTTGTAGATTTGTGTCAGTTATATAAACGCTTAAAATTTCATCGAAATCGGTTGATATAAAAACAAGAGACAAGCATTAGATGTAAGAATCTTTAGATTTATTGTTATTGTAGCTCTAAAGTCGCAAAAATCTTCGATTTTTGTCATTTTTAACAGTTTGTAACTCGTAACAACGTTAATCCTCTGTATATAATATAACGACAAATATAATATTTTATAAATATTTTTCGCAGCTATACAATCGACACAAATTTACAAACCATATTTTTTAAATTTTGAAAAAAATTACAGAAAACGACATTTACTATTTTTTTTTTTCTGCAACTGGAACCAATTGCAAATTTTCTTAAATATTATTTTACACCTCATGCAGTAAACTAATCCTTCTAACTTCTCAAAAAAAAAAAAAAAGAAAACAACTTAGGTCGTTTGGCCCAAATTTGGAAAAAGTTGTTCTACTTTGAAGAATGTTCGAAAATGAATAAAAATCACTGCATGCACGACAGAGTATATGTAACATATAACAGGACAGTGGAACGCGAGTTTCATTAAAAAGGTATAAATAACGTTAAGCCGTCTTAAAATGAAAAATTGAAAGGAGCCCCTCTCTTTCTCTTTTTCTACCAAGATGCTGAATTATGGTCACAGGATCGATACGCAAAGTAGCGTATTCAGGTGGGAAGTAACTTAGAATGAAGGGACGCCCTGTAAAATCTGCTCCTCGGTCGTGATTTTGTGGCTCACCGATGGTAAATGATTTCGTAACTTCGAACGAATGAACTTTGTCTTGTTCCATGTAGTTTCCTAACACTGCATACCTATAAACACGTAGATGTGCCAATATCGCTTGGAATCGAGGGAAGATTTACTACATCGATTAGGTTACATTAACCCTAAAAAACTCGAGGAGGATAAAAAAAAAGAAAAAAACGAAAAATACTTATAAAGTTTCCAATTTTAGTTTCCTTCGTAAAATACCGTAAATTTGGCGAACATTGATTTTTGCAATATTTTGTCATATAATATAAAAATTAATATTTAAATTATATTTATATTATATAAAATTATATAAATATAGTAAATTAATATTAAAAATAAAAATTTGTGTTTCTATGAGAATTAGGCATCTTTTGTAATTATATTAAGTGTGAAAATGCATGAAAATGTATGAAAATGCATTTCGCCATTTTTCTTCTGTAATGCGTATCAATTAATTGTCACTGTGAACTCGTGATCGAAATAAAATTGTCACAACATATAAATAGCATTAACAACTAAAGTTTAACTAATCCAAAGTAACATTGACACTTCGATTTGTTTCTTTCTATGTTCAACGCGTTCCTTTTTATATTTTTCTATTTATTCATTACCAATGTATTTTTAAATTAATTAGCTTGTCGATATAATTAAAGACACAAAACGATCAGTTATTATGATTTAAGCACAGTTTTTAATACTTCAACGGCTGCACTTTTCGCAAAGAAATTTGTTCTAGCCGCTTTTGCAAGCTTTATTGCAAATTGGAGACATGCTGTTGACACGATATTTCAAAAAATGAAATAAAATATATCCTCGTTAAGATAGGATCAATGTGATATTTCATCGATTCTTCGCTCGAATTTATATCGTTTACGATTGTTCGATTTTTCACGTTCGTGTGTCTCCTTTTATTTCCAACGGAATTATCGATAAGGATATTTGAAAAATCTATCGATTCGCTGGAAATCGTCGAGGTATGTGAGATTTCCACGGCTGGCAGATATTTCTGACGATGTGACGAAGGCAACATACAAATAGTACATCAGGAACATGAAACGTTGTCGGCAAATAGTAACTGCCGTTCCCTTCAGAGGTGTGTAAACACTTTTGAAGCTTTTCGAAGAAAAATTGCAACGGCGAGTCACGGCTACCGTAGTTAATTATGTCACCATATGTCTTCGTAATGTTTGTAGAATTCAAACGTCTTTCAAAAGTGTTTATACTTCGCCAATTCTTATTGGGCTTCGTTAGTTTCTTTAATTGAAAGTCCGATGATACACTGATCATTGTTAATTTCGATTTATATACAGATGGACGTGTTTTTAGATAATTATATAGCAACGAAATTAAGAAATTCGAAAAATCAAAGATAGAGTTGAATTTTTCTGTGCAAAATTACAGTTAATTGTAATTTTATATTTTAGTAAGTCGAAATATAAACTTCCTATAACTCGGATTATTTTCTCCACGTTTAGATGCGTTTAACCCTTTCACTACGACAGTTCTAGTTCGTGAAGTGCATGACGAAAGATATATATATATATATATATATATATATATATATATATATATATATATATATATATATATATATATAATTCTTAGTCACAAAATTTGTCATATTTTTACAAATTTCTCGAAAGTTTAAAAATTTAAGTTTACTTCGTTAAATTAAAGTGGAAATGTACAAATAATGAAATTGAGGATCAAATAAAGGTGAAAGGCCGGTAACTGAAGTGTGAGCAAATTTTTAGAACGCCTATAAGCGCCAATGAAAAGATTAATAACACATAATAGCCTAGATACAACGCAAATTATTTTATATTTAAAATTTATCCGTCCTTTATGCAATAAATATGAACATAATTGACTTTTGGAAGTTGATATTTTTTTTTAAATGTCTATGTAAATAAAAAAAATCTGCCTCTACAAGTCGAATTTTCGTTTGTTAATCTCTTTCACGGAAACTTTGGTGAATCGAACCTTCCGTATCTCAAAAATTTCAACTTTTCTCTCAAAATTCGATATACCGAGACTCTGCTATATTTCAAATATAAATCCTCGATTAGAAATCGAGGTCAGATATTCGATGTTCATCAAATATGAATTACACTTAGACGATGGTAATTATTAATAAAATTTAGACACTTCGTTCACAACGTGAAGACGCTTCGTTTTGAAATCGACCTCGATAGACGTTCGACGATCGAGAACGCGGAATCTTCGCTCGAACTTAATTATCCATTAAGGAATCGTATTTCAAGATGTGGTTGACAGCAACAGCGAACTCCTTTCCAATCGAGGTCCAATAATCACGTTCCTTGGTAAAAATAAAGCGCAGCAAATAAACGTTCTACCGGTTCTATCGAATTTATTCGGACTTTCTGCTCCCAAATGACCCGGAGACTCATAAGAGGACCGTTTCTTTTCCGTACGAATGTGCATTCACGTAGATTTTCCTGTTTGGCACCACGAAATTCTTCCAATGTTATAAAAATATAAATAGATTACACAAGTGTACGAATGATTAAACATTCGTTTAATAAATAAATCGTATACGACTTACTAAAAATTCTTTTAAAAAGTAAACCTTAAAAATTAGCAATAAATGAAATAAAAATTTTAGCAGTTTATCACACGAATTATAACAATCGTAAGACAATTTCATACTGATATACAAACAGACTATTTGAATGCGACAATTTCAATGTAGAACGTATAATTCAATTGGATACTCCTTTAAATTTCCAGTACACTCTATCGAATGCAGGATAAATATTTCTTTAAACAACCCGTCACCGTGCTACAGAAATCTTTCGTGAATTAATGAGGGCTACCTGTGCCCGCCACTCCCCGGAGGATCACATTGCAAAATTCACCGGAGCTCGATTGAATTTGCATCGAAATACATAGACTGGCTACACGCCAGAAAGGACCTAAAGCATTTCGTCGACCCTTTACCAGGCCGTGCCCATCCCTTTCACGTTCGACGAACTTCGTTCGACACAAAGAACAATCGACGATGCCATTATACGTCCACTGCACCCTTTCATCCTCCCTCCGAACGCGTCCAAACACGCGACGAGAGAAAAAGGGTTCCTTTCGTTTTCGATTTTGCAACCGCCGTGCAACTTCAATATGTTACACTTCATCATGAAACTTGACGAGCACGAGTTATAACGTGAAAAAGCTTCGGGAATTCATTTGCTGCCTCGTGGCTTTCGTTTGACAAACGGCTCACTGTCGGAGACACAACAAAAAGGTGTTGGAAAGTGAGTTACTTGCTACACATGTAAAATGATGAATTTATATGTCTAGAATGTGAGTCAAGAAACTTTGAATCTTTGAATATTTCGACAACATTAAAAAATTTGGACTAACTATCGAAGTAAAGTAAATTATTGTTAATTTTCTTGGTACTGAATTCAAATTACGAGGAAAGGTGATAAAAAGTTCTATGCTGTTATAATTGGACAAACATTTCAACTTCATTTTTACTTTTAAATTGTTCTTCACGTTACTTAATTATTGATAATTAAAGTAAATGGAAAATGCAGAAATGAAGGCTCTTAAATTATGAATCCATTCTTACGAAGGAACTTTAGAATAAGAATAAGTGAATATTATTGATGTTAAAAATTTACAAGTTATAATTAATGGAAGTTAAACAAGTGTGAACAGCCAGAATTAATTAAGTAATTCTCATGAATTAAGCAACTTGTTAGTAAGAATAAATTAATACTCTTAAAATTAAAAATTTATAAATTATAGTACATGGAAAATGAAGAAGTGGAAGTCTAAAATTTTCTATAATTCTTATGAAAGAACTTCTGAATAAGCATCAGAAAGTGTTATTAAAATGCAAAATTTTGTAAATTACAATAAATAGAAGAGGCAAACGTGAAACCTTCAAAAATTCTTCCGAATGAACTATTTCTGAATAAAAATGAGTGCATATTACTTACATTAAAACTTAATTAAAGATCAAAAATTTATAAATGACAATAAATGGAAAAATATAGAAATGAAAAGCTCCCAGAATTCGTATGAACGAACTTCTGAATAGAAACGAGAGACTGTTGTTAAAATTAAAAGTTTACAAGTTATAATAAATGAAAGAAGACGAAGAAGTGAAAAGCTCGGAGAGTTCTTTGTAATTCTTACGAATAAGAATCACTTTTGAATAAGAATTAGCGAATGTTAGAACGTCGTTATCGGTCGATGTAAGATTCAAATTAATGTAACCTAATGAAACCGATGAAATCTACAAGGCACACATTTTAACGAACGATTACATAATTAGCGCCCAGGATTGTTTGGGAACGGGCCGGTATTAATTCTCTGAAATATCTGCGGAATAACTGCTCTGGGAATTTGCGTTCGTACAGCGCCGCCGCTTTCACGCCAACCAGATAACACAATATTTCTCCTGCATAGCTGAAAAGTACCTAGTTCGTTTACATCGATTATTATGCAGCGAAAACATTGCAAATTAAACACGACCCGCCAACAAGATTTCACCCTTCAGTCTCACGTTCGTTAACTCGAATCGATGCTTCTCCCGTTGTTATTCTTACAAGCAACAATTAATCCTCAGATAAAAGTATTTCCCGTTTTCTTGCTTGTTTAAATTAATTGTATTTGTAATATAAATAAAAGAAAGTGTACTTTATGGATTAACTATGCTTCCTTTCCTGTGATTTTCGTGAATTGAGAATCATCAGCGTGATATAATAACTGAGTACCTTAGATGAATAGAGAGAAAATCATAGAGAGAAAATGAAAAAATTATTTCCTACTTGCAAACTTTTAATTTTTCATTGTTTCATAAATTCATTTTTTATTCCATTAAAAATTACTTTGTAACAATGAATATACGGAAGGCTCGTTTGATTTCTACATGTACATTTTTCTTAACAATAATTGAGATTGTGATAGTTAAGTACAAGATATACTTTTATTTTTCACTTCCCTGAAAATTTTATTTTTTGATGCTTGAGATGTTGTATTAGTGGAATCATTTAACTGGTTACCAATTATTTGTTAAAATTTTTAGCGATACTGTATTAAATAGACAATTTTTGTTGAATAATTTTATTAAAAATTAGGAACAGTTTAAAAGACTATTTTTATAATTATAGAAAAGTTTAGTTTTATTAGACGCAGTAGTATCTGAATGAATATTTCATTCTTCACTATAATTATCGTATTAAATAGCCTATTTTTGGTGAATAATTGTATTAAAACTAACCAACTATGTGCAATTTTATTTGTATTACCACAAAAGACTTGAATCTTATCAAACATAGTAATACCGGAATGAATATTTCATTTTCTATTAGAATGATCGTTGAATAGATTCATCAGAAGAAAAAAAATATTCCTCTCAGCACCCACTACGATCCCATATTTCATTGATACATAACTCAGAAACACCCCTGTGCAAACCAAATGCATAGACGTTCAATCCTCTTTGCATTCCCTAATCATACTACAGCAGAATACTTTAACGCAACCACCACATTGCAGCAACGTAACGTATGCTAAATTGGCGCACTAAATCCATCCACTAAACACAACAGTACCTTACCATTCTCGCCCCTTCGCTCTCATTAAGCCAGAACCGACCTTATTAAAACGGCAAATTCCCAAGGAAAAAGGTACGCTCTCGAGAAACCGAAAAATAAAGAAGGAAAAAAAATACAGAGACGAGCGAAAGGAAGAGAAGAAGAAGAAGATGAAAAAAAAAATGGCGGGGACAGTAGAGGAATCCGGCTAAAGGCGACGAGGAATTCTTTCGGAAGTGCTCGAAAAACTCTCGTAAAAGTTTTACTTAAATGCGTTTCCCACATTCCATAGCGTGCGTTTCGACATCCCCCACGTGATACCCAGAGGTTAATTTTTTTTTTTTTCTAACCGTACCACTGTAAATTTTTAAAACCAGCCCATTTTCTCCAACGTTATAACACCTTTCGTTATTTCACCTCGTCCTCGTCATCGGCGACGCGTTCCATCTCGACGTTACGATCGAGATGTGACTTTTATCTCACCGAAACGTTTCCTTGCACTTATTAGCTCCGAGAGATACAGGGTCTTTCAATAAGAGCGGTAGAATTTTAAATTGAAATGAAACGAAAAGTACCGAAGGTAATCTAGCATTCACTGCTAACAGCGCTTATCGTATATGTACCAATCATTTGTCCTTGTATTTTATGCCATTGAATATATTTTAAAATAAAGTGGTGAATACTAGATTATCGTACGTACTGTTTTCTTCGTTTCAAAGTTCTATCACTCTTATTGGAAGATCCTATATTACTGTCAACACCGTCGAATCAAGAGATAGTGGAGTAAGAGGATGGGATTATTTACCCCAGCTGATGGAATTGAATTTCGTTAGGCGAATAAATTGTAGAACAGTATGACAATCGATAACGCAGGCCTTCTGGCCTCGAAATTTCCTGTGGATTGATACGTGGCTCGTCAAGTCGAAATCGTGTCGTTTCGAGGCGGGCGTATGATTAATGATCCGCGCAATCTCGATCCGGTGGGACTCGTTTCGAGTGTACCAACAGTGTGTGTACCGAGTTGCGCAGCAAGTTTAAAGCTTGTTGTTAGGGTAATCAGCGTCCGCGATATTTGGTCTGATGAACGCTTAAGGCAGAAGCATGGTCTCTCTCTCTTTCTCTATATAGATCTCTCTAGTTCGATGGAAACTTCTGTGGTTTTGACGTGGCCCTCTGTGGCGCGTGTCTTTGATTATCTAGGGAGAAAGAGGATAGCCGGACTGAGGATTCAACTGGTCTGCCAATTGGACTGTCCGGACCGGCGACAAATCCCTTCTCTTTAAGATAAATGTACGAAATGGCCGCTATCTGGAATTGGAATCTGTTTAACGTTGCTGGAAGGTGAAATGGCTGATTTCAAACTTGCGCTGTTTTCTGAAAGTTTTAATGAAGAAAAATGTGGTACGCGGATTACGTTTATTATATCGATCTTCTTGTCACAGCGTTATTAATATCAGAATTTGTATCGAAACTTTTCGTCCGTATATAGTTTATGCAATTAAGATTTCTTAAGATTGTTTTGTGTTAAGTTATGAGAACTTTTTTTATTTTATTTTATACCAAAAGAATTTACGTACAAGTAGCATACATTACTAGTTTTCTATTATTTGGAGATTTGTCAATATTCCAGATGTTGCATCCTACAAAATTTTGTGGCCAATTTTCTGGGATATAAATACTTTATTTATACACGTGACATACGTCAAACGTCTACTATGGTAAAAATCGTAATGTCACGTGGTAAGTAACATACGTCTGATGAGGATTAATATTCCATCGAAATAAAATAATTCCATCGAAAAACAGAAGCACAAGTAAATTCACTATAACTCTTCATTTCACATTTCCATCTCACGACAGATTGCATTCTAACAATCATCCTAATTTCTAACCCATTCATTACAAATAGTATCCCTTCGAAAAAAACGAATCCACGATGCACCTGAAATAGACGTTCGAAGATCTCTTACTTTCCTGAAAAAGAGCTAACTAATATCGGATACGAATGAATTTGTCGCGAGAGAAAAGAGAAGAGACAGAGAGAGAGAGAGAGAGAAAGTTGCTGAGCTACGGCAGTTTCACGAGGCGGCTAATTTTGCGAGCGGCGTGGAATGAAGTTTTCCAGAACGAAATTGCATAGTCGGTCGCATTATTCGCGGCCCATTACGCGGTCTTCGAAAGAGTTTCGAACCGAAAAAAAAAAAAGGAAAAAAAAGATGAAACTTTCGTTCGGCGTTTGCAGTTAATTAATTAAGGACACGGACGACCATGGGAGTTCCCTTAATAAACGATGACAAATGAAAATCGATGCGGCTCCGTAGAAACCGCCATCGCGCCGTGTTGGACAAAAAGCTTTTTTCCTCTGTCCTGTCCGACAATAGGACGAAATTTTCGAAAATTTTCACGCGAATAGGGAGGAGGAGGAGGACAGGAACATCCACGCGGTTCGTGTATCGTGCTGAAGCTCGAAATTCAACGGGCGGAAGCACGAAATACATATCTCATCGATCATGCTCGCGCCAATCACTTTCGTATCGAGATCGATCAATACTTACCACTGCAAACACGACCAGTTCGCGCTACTATTTACAATATAAAGCGATCCACATGCGTACACCGTGTGCCGTAATTCAACGAAACTTTGGCATTCCGCATAGCGTTTACGCTTCTTAATCAGTCAGATTTCCCGCTGAAATGGGTTGTTGAATGAAGAGAAACGCGAGGGACGTTTTATGTTAACCGTGAGCTGTGTGTAATGGATAATTGAACGAGAGAATGGTGTGTTTTATTCGAGAGGGCAATTATTGTGTCGTTCGGAAAAGTACGTAACGGAATTTTTGGTAATATTAAAATTATCGGTCAATTCTGACCGTGTTTTTCTTCAATTCCTTTCTCCATTTAATTGGTTCAACTGGGAGCAATATTTATTCGAATTGAGAGCTTTTTTACTTCCAGAAAGTTCGGTTTTGAAACTTTATTGATGTGATTGAAACTTTGTGCAGGTATAATCCACCTTTTGATGCGACTAATGTTGATTATTGTACATGCTGATTTTATACAACATTGTTATATAAAATCCACTTTTCATTCCTTTTGATTATTTGGCTCAAAAACTGCCTGTTACCAGTAAATGAAATTAAAATTGTTTCGTCGATTACATGCATTAATTAAAATTATTATGAATATATAAATAACATATTAATACATAAATATTAATTACATGTTATATATTAAATTTCAAATAATTTTATAAAAATCTAAGTACACTACACAAATGTGTCGCAAATTATTTTGGACTTTAAGGGAGTAAAAGTTCCAGAGAATATCTGTCAATTTATTTCTGAAAGCAAACTTGTTGACTAACTTGTTGATTAATTAAATTGAGAAAATTATTACACTCGAAAGTATATAATATATTCAATGAAAGCAAAATTTTGAGCATAAATGTGATTATAACAAATTAATATATGAGTAAATTGCGAATTTTTATGCAATTATAGGAAATTTAAAGATGCAAAATTATTATGCTTTTTGTCATATTTAATAGGTGAAGTAATTTTCCACGGAATCGCCATTCTTTTACTAAATTCTCAAAAATATGAATTTGCGAAGAAATGTGAGATCAGATTTTCATAAAAATTCGAGAAAGTTCATTCAAATTTTCATACGACACACAAACAAGTGAATCTTTCAATTACAATTTAAGAAAATCGAATTCCTCACGCGAAAAGGAATTTCTCCACGAATCACGTATATCGCGCGACAAAAGTACAACAATCAGGAGGAAACAGAGGGGAATCACGAATGAAAGATGTGTTCAAGCAACAGTGTGCCATGTTGTTCATTTCGACAGAACGCCGCTCGGCCAGATAATAATCCGGTAAAAGCGGCGACGAGCCAACAATGCGAATTTATCCGCAAATTCGCTCTGCTCGCCACAAATAAGCCAGGGTTTTTCGCGTGACGGAAATTTTCCGAAAATTGTCGAATGTTAATTAACGTACGAAATCCATTGAAATTATGAAAGCAGCCTGAGGGAGGAAGTTTGTACGTTTGACGACGAATCATTCGATTCCGATAATCGTGAATAATCGCTTGTCTCTTCTCTGTGATTAACCTAACCACAAAAAAAAGGAAAATACGAAAAATTGACGAACGAAAGAAATCGTTAATTATGTTTCACGTTGAAAACGAATACGTTGTATCATAGAACATCGATTCCATGGGATTCCTATTAATTATTGTTCAGGCGGATATGAAATTTCCACGTTGACATATTGAACGTTTAATTTTAACCAGGAATACACTGTTTCCGGACTGTACCAACTGCTTCAAGTCGCGAGAATTATTTATTAACTGTAAATTAATTTGAAAATGGAAGAATTCACGAAAACGAAGAAAATGTACATTCATAATTGACTTTCAGTGATTTCTTTTTTAAGAGAAATGTAAAGATTGTTCTTTCGATTTTTGCACGTTTACTGTTTTCGAATTTGAGAACATTTGTTTTAAGCGAAGTTGCCGAACTGTTCGTTTTCCCATGCTCTTCCGATGGCTAACTTGTCTGTTTATGTTTATGATACTTAGCTAACCGTTAGATAGCTGCCATAAGCTTACTTTCAGCAAAACAGGACCGGAGTAATCTGGTCTAACAACGCGAAATTCCTTCGTTGGATAAAACATGCAAAGCACGCATTACATATTAATTTAGAATCAAAATATACAATACCACTGAACAAATTTTCGTATGACCTTGAAAACTCGGAAACTGTGACCTTGAGGAAGAAATCTTTGTCACAGTATATGTTCCATTGAAATGTATACTTTCTTTCCACTTTGCATCTTTCCTACGGCATTATGTACAAGCAACAAAGATATTTCAGGTTTTAGTATTACTCAGCCTGTATAATGTGGAAAGGTCGATTTCGTGGATGAAAAAAAAAAGAACGTAAAAGAAACATGCTCCAGGAAATTTCACAGAAACGTCCCTCCGCCAGGTTTTATTCCACCGATCTTAGCCCGTACTCAAAAACATTTTGCACTTTCGGGACGCGCATGGAATAGACGCCATCGCGAACTTCCTTTCCCACGGGAGTATCCGCGTGAAAAGCTCGAAACCTGTTTTCCCGTCGCGTCGCCGCGACGCTTCGACGACGACCTGCCACGTTTCCACTATTCCCTTCTCGTTCCGCATCTTGTCGCCGTAGCGACGCCTTCGATCGTCTAGCGAAATCGTATTACCCTTAACATTCTGTATTTCTGAATGATCGATACCCGTGTAGTACGATAAATTCCTTTTCTTCGTTGAAAATCATTTACTTCGACCAACGCGAGAATGAAATAAAAATTCGCGATTTTCACGTGAATTCGAGAATAACGATTTGATGAAATTCTAACCCTTTGCACTTGTGAGACAAATAACTGATCGATATTCATTTCGTGTGAGGTCTCAATCTTAGAAGTTAGACTAATTATTTCGAAACGAGTAAAATGAAAAGTTTCCAGAATAAGAAAATGAAAAAAAAAGTGGTATTTTCCAGTTCACGCACCTTTTACGATAGTTCAGACACTTGGAACACTCATTCTGTACGAGACAGTAACGTTTTAAACCGAACAGGGAACCCTAGATAAACTGTGCTCAAATAAGTAGCGTAGCCGTGTACACAGTCGGACGCGTAACTGGAATAGATCGGCGCTTGGTTAGACCAGTAAGTAGAACGAGTCCCCGCCTAGTCAGACACGTGTACACATTCTCCACACGATCAGTATAGGTCAGAGCTCGGTTAAACACACAATATAAGTTGTGATTCAACTTGAACATTCTGCTGGTTAACTGCTGTTAAACAAGTACAGTAATTCTACAACAGAAATGAACTTATAATACCTTCACTCCACCTGACTATTACTACAGTCAACCCTCCTACAACATAGCATTCTGACAAGACGATCTCCGCATATAACACTAATTTTTCCGTCACACTGTTTTGATTAAAGACATATCTGATTTTTCTTTATGTTTAAGTCAGAGACGAAGGACGAAATTTTAAATTTCAACAATTAGGTTAGGTTATGTTTAAATCTAATTTAATCAGACTTAATAACGAAGATACAACATCTGATGAGGACTTTCAGTCTATGATTAGAAAACGAGCTGGACCGACAGTGGTTTTAGACGACAGTGGTGTTTCTGTTAATTTTATTTTTGATTTATGTTTTTGTTATTGCAAAAATTTGTCTGGTTTAGTTTTAGATGTTAAAATTTGAGTTTTTTTTTCAAAAAATTAGTCTCACGATCCTTCAAATCACGATCCTTGCTAGGGACCATTGCAAATTTCGAGAGACACTTGACGTTTAGGCTAAAAAATTTACGAGCAGCTGCGATTAGAACAAATGTAAGTTCAGTTTATAATCCAACTGTAGTTGAATAATTAATATGTAAATGGAACAAAGAAAATGAATGTAAGAACGGGTCAGAGCGTTCGACGAAATTGAACAGACACGACTTGATCAGCTACGTCAGATTGACGGATCGTTGATTGGCCAGTTCATGGCATTACACGCCTAAATGGTGTCGGGAGATTGCCACGTTCAAGATGGTCACGCACGGAGTGATTAATCAACACTGGTTACCGATCAAAGGAATTTAAATTAAAGCCTAGTATTATTAACTACGCCGAGAACGAGCTGCAACGGTTTAACTATACTGGTTCAAGTGTAAATTGCGTCGTTAGAAGGATCTAATGAAACCAATTCCTTCATTCTCTAACCGGGTTACAGAGTGGTTCTGTTTAATTATACTCCGGGGATAATGTAACGTAGAATTGCTAATCTTACGATCTAAAAATTATATCAACAGCGGGAAGGATTAATTACGATGAACATGGAATGCACATTACGTGCGTTCTTACGACTCGCTGAAAGTAATATAAAGGGTTTATTTAATTTCATTACGAGTGATGAAGGAAAAAACAAGTTTTAGTAAAATACACATAAAAAAAAGAGAATTCCGTATCCTAAGTTCAATAATTAATTTAGTAATCTCTTACTCATTCTCGTATTATTTGTTATTTCATTTGAGCGAAGCAACTGAAATGAATCGTTCTTTGAAAATAATTCGTTTAAATTAAACACAAAATAAAATTAATAAATAATAGAATATTTACAGTATTTAAAATAATATAGTATTTCAAGTGATTGTTTGTTATATTATAAGGAATGAAAAATATGCCCTAATTCTTGCTTTTTTATTAAATCTAAGTACAGATATTTCAAAAAGTATTACAAACTTAGTACTTCAGTGATTTTGAAAGGATGAAAATGAAGAAGAATCCAGTTCTATGTAATAAAACGAACAAGAAATAAAAAAATAATAATTCATTTATTTCCTATTCACCTACAACATCGATACGCGTATATATACGCCCTAATGATAATGGCCAGGAAAATTTCGCGTATATATACGCTAATGATGTTAAAGTATGCATAAAAAAATCAACAATCCTACCTTCTGGATCATCGAAATCCCATCGTTCCTTCTAAAGCTCTCGCGGAACACGAAATTCCGCCATCGAGTTGAATAATAATCGACAAAAATACGTCACAGATGTATATCATCTGAAATTCCTTCACGCACCTCTCTGCAATTCGTCTTCGAAATCTCCCTGCGATATTTCTCCGTGGCGGAAACCAGGGAGACGAGAGAGAGAGAGAGAGAGAAGCCCAGAACGCGAGAAACTCGCGACTAGGACATGGTGCAGCTGTGCAACCGCGATTTAAAGCTCAAATTACGTTCGAGCAGTCGAGTCTCGGTTTGATTATCAGTTAAGGGGGAAGATTATGGGCGTAAGCATCGTTTCGAGGTCATTAGGCTTCTACTCCCTAATTAGCCAGGGCTAACCCCGACGGATATTAGGTTTGTACTTCATCACAAGCCGGCGAGAAAGCAGCCAGCGGACGAAGGAAAGAGAAAATTCCATCGAACCGTAGAGACACGCCGTAATTGACACGCCCGGCCGTACCTGCAACTGTGAACGTTTCAATTGTTTTCCGATATCGGGATGCTCCTCTTCTTCACTCTCGCTTCGTTTCCCGCCATATTGTTCCTCTCTTTGGAACACCTAACATGCTCTTTCCGGATCCTGTCACCTTGTTTACTGTTTATCCATCCTTTTGCGCCATTCTGTGACTTTGATTTTCTTACTTCAACGTTGCAGTCTGATTTCTCGTGCGGGAAATTTTTCTTTGGTTTACTTTTTCCTGTGTTAGGTGAACGACAAAGTAGATTGCACGTCTTCGTAGATTTCTGAGTGTAATTGTATTTGTTGACGGGAATTATAAATTGTCAAGGATAGTCGAGTCTTTTAGCCAGCGAACAGCATTATACTCGGTGCCATAAAATGAATTACTTGTGATATCCTGTTTCTTCGAGATTGAGAGGAAATTTTGCTTTCTTTATTATCTAATGTGTATAGTTCTTTGTGAAATGTAAATATGTAGCTTTAGTTTCTGTCACACACCATAGAATCTGGTATTGATACATGTGTCATATAAAATATAAAATAAAGAAATTATTTTTAACATTGAAGAAAATTTTTATTTCTTTCGAGTAATACTAGGTTCTTTGGATACACTGTTGTACTCGAATTTTACTCTAAAGCAACAGATTTGAATGTTCTGCTTCCTTTTTACAGAATTTAACACGCAATTTCTGGATATGAATACAAAAAATAAGTTCACATTTATCCAACTGCTCTTCAAAACACCCAAAAATCTTAAAATAATTCGCCTCGCCATGCAAATAAACCCATTCTCAAATTTTATCCTTAGCTAATCTCAACAATTCCTTAACTTCAACATTTCTATATAAAAACAAAAAAAAAAGAACACGTTCACATTGAACCGCTCTTTAAAAAAAATCCAAGAATCTTAAAACAGTTCACTTTGGCATGCAAATAAACCCACTTTAGTACAAAATTCTCGAACTTCATCCTCAGCTTCTTCACTCTTTCCCCATCTTTATCCCTGGTCCGCAAAGTCGCGGGGTATTTCAATATAAATCAACACTGTCTCAGAGAAAATTACTTCATCGCCACGGTCGGCTGGAATCTATCTCAGTGGGTCGCTCTAGCCAGCCATTTTCTTCGGCGAACCCGACACCAAGGGGTAGCTATTTAGAAGCTTAGCACCTCGCCAGGCGGTCTAGGTGTAGGAGAGAGAGGATAGTCGGTGTAGTTGGTAGCGTTAGGCGGCTGCTAGCAGCCTTGCAACCACTGTGTCACCTTTATCACCTTTATCACCTGCTGCAAATTGCCGCCATTTGGATGCTAAACCCCGAAGTCTTGCCTCGCTGACGACTATTTGTAGGGACGCATCGAGTTCGTGTAGGAAACGTCGGCAAAGGAAGGAGAGGAAGAGGTAGAAATAGGCTTGCTAGCGGAAATAGGTTGCTGCTGAAGAGTTTATACATGGATGATCGAAAGAACGAACAACGAAACACTAGAGTGTAAGCAAGTTTTCAGAGTAAATGTGAAAACGTTGAAGAGGGAAGTGTATTTTGGTGTAGTTATTCAAAAGAAGATGGTAGAAATGAAAGTGGAATAAGGTATACGAGGGAAATAAAGGAATAGAATTAAAAAAGGGGACGAGGAAAAGGAATACGTCCTCAGAGGGGAATGAAAGAGAATTTTTAGAACCGTACGAGTGGCATTCCGTTCTTGAAAACGGTTTAATCGGATTACCAAACGGTTTGGGAATATCAATGTATCGCGAGTTTTCTTTTATAGTCTGGGGAAATCGAGACTTTCTCCCTATTAGAACGATTTCGAACGTCGACCTGCTAACTCTTTGCGAATACGATCCTTTCGATTCGATATAAATTTCAGATAGAATGTTCTATTAACGCGTTCGCTTCACTTGCCGGATAATTTTCTGGCAAGCTTTACATCCGATTAGATGGTGCTAGATTTTCAGATTTTCCATGATGTTGAAGTTTTAACAATTTCCTTTGGATTGTAGGTAAAAGAAAATTGAAATGCAATTTGTCTCGAAGTAAAATCTAACTATATCTTAGGCAATTATGGTTTTAAGGGATATTTGTTAGTAAAATACAATCTAGATAGAATAGATCTAGTATAATTAAACCCTGATAAAATTGAAATATCAGTAGAAATAAAATCTGAGGATATTTGTTAATAAAATAAAATTTAGATAGAATGATCTATCAAATCTAGATAAAGTCTAAATTTTAATACAGGTATTTGTGCAATTAAGTTTCTAAAACATATTTATTAAAATGTTCATTTACATTTGGCAATTAAAAACGATCTTGCCAAACGAAATAACCATAATCCATTACACAAAATATTATAATAGTGAAATTACCGCGTTCCTTTTCACAGGAAGAAAATCGAAACATCTTGTCCGAGAAAAAAGAAAACAAAAAAAAAAGAAGAAGAAGAAGAAGAAAGAAAATTAAAACTACTTTACGACAGTTTCTTCAACTTCGGTCATCTTCAGCGTGGACAGTCCTCTCGAAATTTTTCTTTCGCCAGAAATAAAACCACGGCAAAGTTCTCACAGCTTCCAACGAAGACGGCCCCCGTTTATATAATGTGCTTTGAATTTCTTTCACCGTCGCTTTTATACCGTCCGCCTCATTCTCGCTCGTTGCACCTATACATTCTGATCTTTTACCAGCTGTGGCACTCGCGCGAATCTCTCCCCCATCTTATTCTTGTAATGATTCTTCTCGCCCCTTTCACGCTGACAGATTGTTAAGAATACCGCGAGAATAATGCCACGGCCTCACTTCTCCTACCCGTGAAATAAACGTACTTGCAGTTGGTGAATCTGTGCCTCTATGAATATCGCGACATCTCTCGCGTAAAACTCTCGATTGCTCGAATCGATTATTGACACGTTCCATGGTGAGGTGAAATGATTTTCAGAGAATACCAGAACTCGGTTGAATGTAATATTGGTATAATTATGAAGAAGTTTGTCAGTAATTTTTAATAGGATATTTGTTATTAGAAGAAAGTTGGTTGGGTTATCTGTATTGGAATATTTAAATACAGGGGATTTGAAATATTAACAATATTAGGATATTTAAATATGGAATGTTCAGAATATATTAATAATATTAAAATACTTAAATATGAAAAATTAGGATACTAATTATGTTGAAATATTTATATATGGAAAATTTGGAATGCTAATAACAGTACGATATTTATATACGGAAAGTTAGCATACTAATAATATTAGAATACTTAAATATAGAAAATTTAGTGTATTAATAATATTATAATATGAAAAATGGAAACACTAGTAATATTGAAATATTTAAATATAGAAACTTTGGAGTATTGATAATATTCGAATATTCATAATGGAGAAATTAGAATGTTAATTATATTGGAATATTTGAATATGTAAAATTCAGAACACTAATAGTATTAGAATATTTAAATATGGAAAAATTAGAATACTAATAATTTTGGAATATTTAAATATAGAAGATTTACAATATTTAAATATGCAAAATTCGGAATATTTTTGATATCGAAATATTTAAAAAATTAGCAAGTCTAGGATACTTAATTGCAGAAAAATTAATGAAATATCTAAAAAAAAAATGTTACAATAGACATATTAATCTTCTTTTACATCTACTACCTTCAAACACTTCATCAAAACAGAATTTACCCTTACTTATTTTTTTTCAATAAGAATTCTCACTGGAATAGCAACGAAGAGTGATTAACGAACATATTGACATTACTAATATTGTAAAATTGCATCAACGGTGAGAAATTTTGTAGAATTGAACGGTAAGAGACACGGTAAATGGTTGAAGGGATGAATTTTAGGGGCAGTTATAACAGGTACACGTATGGTCGCGCGATGTTTCAGGTTTTCGTAGAGTTCGCTTCGTTTTAACGTTCTGGGCAATTAGTTGCCGGATTCCTCGTGTCCCCTAGTACACACGCGCTCGCTAACTTTCCTATTACAGCCCCGGCGAAATTCGAGAAACCTTCGAGCCGTAAAGTTTCGAAAATCCCTCCAAATTGGCCGGCGTTACTTGCCCCTTGAAAAATAACCAACAACATCGGTGCGAAACTTGCACCATTTTTTCGCTGTGACTTTTAATTCTATCTTTCGATACGATGAAAAGAACAAAAAACAATTCTCCTCTCTTCTCTTCCATAATTCACACATTTTTTTTTTTTTAGTTAGAAAATTAATTATCAACAATATTCGAATTTTTAATATATCACTTCCAGAAATAAAGTTTTTAAATATTCTTTGCCAATAAATTGTCCATTCAAGAACACAAATTTTCTTTCGATTAAAAAATAAATTATCCAAAATATTTGAATTTTTAATATATCACTTCCACAAATAAATTTTTCCAAAAATTCTTTGCCAATAACTTGCCCATTCAAAAACAGAAATTTTCTTTTAATTGAAAATTTAATTACTCCAAATATTCAAATTTTTCATGTCATTTCCACAAATAATTTTTTCCAAAAATTGCTCATTCAAAAATACAGAATTTAAAATATTTCCTTTGCATCTCCTAGTTCCTGAGGTATCTCAAAAAATGTTTTCTCAACCCTCAACTTCGAGGACTGTTTTAACCGCTCGCATATAAACAAAATACGCGTGAAGAATATAAATTTCTTTCGTCAGTATCGCAAGAAGAGATGACTATGTCCAAAGGGACAAAATTTTCCAAGGCAACTCTCTAAACCGGATAAAGGACAGAAATGCAAAGGATGACTCCGAAAGAGGCACAAAAGAAGCAAAAGAAAAAGTAGAAGAAGAAAGGCAAATTATGTATTCGGTTGCTAGGACGGGATAAGTGGATCTCTTGAGCGTCGGTGAATTAAGTTTTCGTCGGAACCTAATGTACTACTTAAACCATCTCCTCTGATCAGTTTATTCTTAGAAATTCATCGGAGAGGAAGTCCATTTCGGATCTGTTCTTCTTTACCCTCGAATTATCCGGAGCTTCTTTTCCACAATGGAAAACGTTCCGCGAAACACAAACTGGTAATTTGAAATTATAACAAGCAGAGAAACTGCCGGGATGAATAAATGACGTACACGATGTATAATTTAATAGCGAGCGAACCATGTGAATATTTTCCATGGCACTTTAATTTCTTTTTCTTTTTTTCATCTACAATGTGAATATTTAAATTCCACGAATCCTCTAAGTGGCTGTAAAGTATCGGGCTAATATTCTAACAGGGAGGTAAAATATTTAGGTTACATGAATTTTTCAATAACTATTCATACGTCGCTGAATGTACCTGTACAAAATGGATAATTTGCGAGATCAGTATTTAAAAATGTACGAATTTCGATAACAATTCATCTAATGGACGATCTGAAAATTTTCATTGCAATTATTTTACATTCACTAGCAATATATGTATATTTATGGTAAAACCAAGATACTTCGAAGTTAACGTAACAATTCTCTGGTAAACAGGCAACAGAATTAACATAATACAATGAGAATACAATACCAAATCTAATCTGATCGGATACACCGAGAACTCCCTTTATGCAAAGCCGTAAGAGTGAATACCATCAGCTAGGGCGCGTTAATCAGAATCAGCTTTAGCCACTCGTGCATCGACAATAACCTTGTCTACTAACTCGATAACTCGCCTCTGAGGCGAAGACAACACTTCGATAATTAAAACCATCGTTTCTTCGTAACTTCTATTTACTAGATGCAGACCTTTTTTCTTTTCACGTCTAGTTTTAGAAGGTAGAATCAGATTCAACGCTAGGGGGAAAAGAAATTTCAAAAAAAGACACAACTATAGTTCTGCGTGGTACTTTAATCTCGCGAGGAGGTGGAATATTTCGTTTGGAGAATTGACACAGCTCCGATGAAAAGCGAAGATCACAGAATTTTGCGAACTTTCTCGAAAGGAACGAAGGATTGTAATTAATTGCGTGAGATCTGATAAAAGTCTTAACCTAGATGTGTCCTATCAGAGGACGCGTCGATGCTTCGCCCCGCCCCTTCCCTCTCAGCAGTGAAAATACAACATGAAAGCAGAGATTTCCTCGGGCGGGTAGAAAAGCATCTAGAAAATATTGTACGAGGGAAAAGAAGCTTGCCGCTTCTTTGTGGTAACGAAGTTAGAGAAATACGAGTAGAGCCGACCCGACAGGCTGGAAGCAACGCAGCTGCGCGCGACTTACGTCTCCCCCATATACTTGCACGATCCCTATAAAACATAATGTCGGTATTAAGAACATTACTCGCGTGGAACGTGAATTTCGATGGCCTGGAGGTCTTCTTCTACGAATAGATCGATCCTCAGCCGAGGAATTGTATACGATGGAGATTAATAAAATGGACAGAGAGAAAGAGAGAGAGAGAGAGAGAGCGGGAAAAAAGGAAATTCTCCTTCAACTTTTTACTGGAATTTTATTACGCCGAGGAGTTGAGAATATGGATACACACGGCAGTATCGTAAATTCTGCCCTTAATAAAAATGACTTTATGCACGGTGAGGAGTATAAAAGCACGACGATTGAATATTATCAGAGATATTCTTTGATAAGTGAATTATATTTTATATTTTGAGAATTACAATTTTCGATGCTATTCGACTTCTCGTTAGAGGACATTCGAAGATCGTCGATATATTTTTAAAAGGAACTTTATATTTTTTTATATGTGCAAGTATTTTTCTCACTCGAATTACAGACTCTTAAGGGCAGTTGAGATCATCCCTGAAAAAAGCAGTTATATTTTTCCAGTTATTTGTAATGGTTTTAATAGTTCGAAGTGTTGATCTCACATTCCTAAGAACTTATAAATTATCTGTGAAGAAAGTTCTAATTATCTATTTGACAAGTTTACTTCATTACGTTATAAATAAGAATTTTTAAAAATTACAATTGATCGGAAAAAGTAAGGGTCGCTTTTCACCATTTTTCAATCTGACTCCTAAATGAATATTAAAAAAACAATTAATTCTTAAACATTAAATTTCATCGAAATCAGTTAACGTTGCTGTGAATTACAAACGGTTAAAAATGGTGAAAATTAAAGTTTTTCCTTTTTGGCCTACAACTACGATAAATCTAAAGATTCTTACATTTTTTAATACTTATTGCTTGTTCCTGCATCAACCAATTTCGATTAAATTTTCCAAAAACTATTATCAATACCGACTTGAAATTTGGAAACATTAAATGTTTCAAAAGAGCTAATATTTTAGAGTATAAAAACACTTGGACGTGAATTTCCTAGGTATGGAAAGAATGTAAATCCTTTTCTTAAATGTGAAAAGCAATCTTCGCTACCAATTGCACTTTCTCCAAAATATTACTAAACCAATCCTTCTACCATCTGAAAAAAGCTCAAGTCTTTAAACCAATTTTAAAAAGGTGATTCAGTTATAAATAGTATCCGAATACTAACAAGAGTCCCTGTGCATTCACACATTTCGATAAGAACGTATCCTCGCACACAATATTTCCATACAATCGCAATACAAACGCAAGAAACGTTCTCAATCCCAACAATCCCATTAACCAAACAACATCAAGGCTCTCATCACCACAAGAGCTCCCTCCATTACAATCACCCCAAATCAACACACCAAAGTGCCTCCACCTCCTCTGCCTCCCCCTTCTTCAAGCATCCGCCACAAATCACCGTCGTATCTCCAACTCCGTCACATCGTTGTCGCCGTCCAAAGGACAGGGTCCTCTGTAAATCTGTTCGCGACACGACGAGCGAGCAAAACGACGTCGTTCCGTGCTCGCGAACGATAAAAAGAATGCATTCAACTAAAGAAAATATTAACTTCAACAGCAACCTTCCCCTTTTCTCTCACTTCGAGCCTGTCCCTCTCTTGCAACAGTCGGGCAGCAAAGGGTAAGCAACGTGGGAAAATAGCGTTTTCCTTTCGAAGAACAGGACTTAGCCGGGTGTATTTCACAAAAAAGGTAGAGGTACAAGCGTCTCTGGAGGCTATTTAGCTAGCACCACGCCGGATAAAGAGGAAAAACGTTGCCAGTGGCATGGTAGAGGTAACATTGGAGAGGGGTTTTCGCTCGTCGAGGACGAGGATGGGTGGGCCACTTCCTATGACGATAAGTTAGGAAGCCGCCTCGCGGATGTTCACGCCATTTGCGCGAACGCTTTGCCCGAGATAATACGGGAGCCGATAGACGATAGCACCACGCGGCGATACAACTCGCCGTTTCACCGCCAAACTGACGACGACGACGACGACGCTGATGGACGCGCCGCCGACGTCGTTTTATCTCATCTTTCACGATGATATGCTCGTGTTTTCCAACGGCGTTGAATACATGTGTGCCGTTATTCGTTCAGATCAAAAGATGAGGGATCGGTGATGATTTGAGTTTGCGTATCTTGTTGTTGAACAGACTGCTGAGCGGTGGTAGAAAGGAAATTTCATTGAGTTAGGTTTATCATGGGACTTAGAAGGCCTATTTTGAAACTCCGATACAGGAAACTATGGCTGATGAGTATTTTCTCACTTTTTTTTTTCTTTTGAGGTTTTGAAAAGTTGTTGATGGAAAGTAGTCGATCGCAGGGTATTTAAATATTTAATTCTGGGATTTTCTTTTGTAGATAAAGATTCATTTGATATTTATAGTCGAATGAGTGATGAAAGAAAAGGAAGGATTTCGTGGAACTTAATTTTTGAAAAATCGGGGAAATTAAGTAATGACTCAAAGGAAAAATCTTTTTTTTATGAAGTTGCTTTTTGTAATAATTGTTAACTGGGAGTTTTTAAATAATTGTAGTAAATGAACAAGTATATCTATGATTACCACAATTTATTTAATTTGTAATGTGTTTCTTTTTGTCATTTTATTCGTATCAGTTGCTACTTTTATCAGCAACAAGAGAACCATTATAGATGAATTTTCTTGGATATGAAATCGTGGGACTCAAACGATTAAGTATTATTACAGATATGCAACAAAATGTTTCTTTCGAAAAGCAGAAACCATTTCTCGCGAAAAAAGAATGAAAACGAGAAGAACAAAGATCACAAAAACGTGCAAACTGTGAAGCAAAATTACCATAACACGATTCTCACTTGCTCGTTCGAACAATCATCCAGGTTAAAAATCGAACGAGCCGCGTTTCCTTTCCTTTCATTTTTTTCGTTCCCGTGCGCCGAACGCGGAGGCAGACCGGAAATGGAGCCCCGCCGGGAAGTCAGGGGAATAATGAAACAAGCTGGATCCGTGACAGTAGCGTACGTACACGAGAAGAAGGGGGGATAGAGAAGGCACCGGATGTTTCCAGGTGTGCAGTGAGGTTCATCGGTATGCGCACGCATCGTAGGCTACGCCTAGGGGAACCTGTTTGAGCCGACTGGCAAATTGAAATCGTGCCGGTGTCGTGTCTGGCGGCGAGCCCGGAACCTTTCATCGAACGTATTAATTCGTCTGAAACGAATCAAAATGGAGAAGACGACGCGTGAATCCCTTCTCACCCCTCTCGAGACGTTCCCTTCGATCGCGATTTGAAATCGCGACGGGCACCGCGACACGATTCCCAGGTACGAACCTGCGTGGAATAATGAACGAGAGGTTGGAACGTTGTGTCGCTAATGTTGCCGAGTGCTTTCGAGCTTGCGCGATCGTGGTTGATAAAATTGAAACACCACGACGGCGATAAGGTTGATAAAATTGAAACACGGTGTTGAACGATCCGTTTCCGAAACTCGATTCTCTTACTTCGATTATACGATGTTTTACAAGATAATTGGAAGTTAATTTGGGAGAATGTTGAGTAACGTTCTATGTCTGAAATGTTGAAAAAGTTTACAGGAAGAAAGCCACCATTGGTGGTTGAAATTTTCTGTGCAATCTAAATTTTAGAATTTTTGTTATATATTTTATGATAACACTGTAGTAAGTTAGTGTTGTCGATATGTCGAGTGCTTAATTGTGAAGTTGAAATTGAACTCCGGCAATAAGACAATGATTTAATCTACGGAAGGATTAAAGTGGCTTTGTTCCAAGTTAAGCTGCGAGTTCTAGGCTATTTGTGCACTTTCACTTGTTTGTCAACCCCGTCTGAGTAATTAGCCCTTTATCTACTTCTTTCACTACTTCTAAGAATTTCTCGTTCGTTATTCCTGCTCCTCGAACGTGCCTCTAAGTTCCTCTACTAGCTGTTACTACGGAGAAGTGGCTTGACAAGTTTCTCCATTCGTCGTCGTAGAAATTTACTAGAAAAACGCTAAGAAAAAAATACCATACGCTCGTTGTACCTCCGAAATTTCTTTACTCGATTAAAAATTACAGTTTTCTCAAGCTTCCTGATTTATTCTGATTAAAATCGACTAGAAAATTTCCAAATACATCTTAAAAATTCGAACATTATTTCTACAAAAATCCAATTACCGTGGGCACGCTCGTTTTTATCTCGACGAAACAAACTGCATTTTCCGATCGAAATTATCATTCTCGAATACGCAACAAATTCCATCCGGCGAATTTAACCAACAATTTTCAATCGAACGATCCCCGAAATAAACACAAGCTCCGCGAACAGTGTATCCTACGTCCATTTCCGCCAAGGAAACCTTCACAAAACCGAACAACTCGTGCAAAATCGAATTTCCCTCCCCCTCCATCGAATCCAGCCAGGCCAAAAGGGGCGGAGGGGTGGATAGTTCGGGGTATTTTTTAGTATTCCGACAGGCGGGCAGCCGCTATTTCCACGGGCGAGAGAGCAGATTTTAAATTACTTTGCCGGTATCCACCGATGCCGACGTTACCAATTCTTTCTCCTGGCACGTTGTACATGCATTAGCAGCGATACGCTCTAGCAACCCCTTCCAGTGGCATCCTCGACTCCTCTTCCACCAGCCAAACTCTACCCTTTCTTTTTTTCCTTTTCCCGCCCTTCTCCGATGTCCCGTTACCGTGTCCCTTCTTTTTTCTCTCTTGTTTGTTTTCCCAACCGACCAGCAGCACACCTACCTACCGGCTACCATTATGTAGCGAGGCGCTTTTTCGTGGCTGCCGCTAGGCGGTTTTTCTTCCGGTGTTCCTGTATTTTTTCTCTCTTTTTTTCCTTCCAACCCGCGTAGCTGTCTGCGACACTGTTCTCAGGGCTAATGAACTCTGACTGATAAGGCGGAATGACGTTTATTGGCCAGCCTATTTTTTTTTTATTTATTTTTTCTTTTTCTTTGTTTTTTTTTTTACGTGAATCAGCAAACGTGGCTCGTAGCGTGCGTGTTCCTCTCGCGACGTGCTAGACGGTTTCGAGATAAACTGCGAACGTTGTAATTCATCGTGTCTGCCCCGTGTTCTCCTGCGCTCGTATACTTTAGATGATTCTCTAGGGCTGCTATGGACGGGGTGACTGGACGTTGTTCTGGTAAACGTGACGGATTTAAGGGAGTGTACTTTCCTTTTTTTTTCTTGTTTGAGTTTTTTTCTAGTGGAATTCATGAGGAAGTATTTTCTGATGTTATGCAGTTTTTAATCCTCTATGATATTATGGAAGTTGAAAGTTATTTACGTGCCATGTATCTATTAGACATGCAAATTAATTTAGTGCCTCTTTCCACAAACTTCAATGTTAATTTATAAAATGTTGAACACATTTGTAATGTTCTGTATAATCTCTATGATTTTTATGAACTTTTCTTTCCGTTTGACGGTTAACTCGGGAATTACATTTTACATTAGTAAGGAATTAAATTTGTTCAGATTTTATGGAAAAAAGCATCGAATTAATTTATGCATCCCATACATTTCATTTGCTTATTGCTAGATTATTGCATTATATCGCTGTAACATCGTAATAATAGTAATTAATTTACGTGTAATAATTGTTAATTCTCTCTTCTTTGATTAAAATGTGAAGTTTTAATCAATCTGGTGAAGAAATTACTTTACAATTTAAACTAAACAGATTTACCAAAGTTTTCTCACAATTATATTTGAAATCACTGCAATATTAAATTTATATTAATCTGTTCCAAATTGTATTAATAACTTTTTAACAGAAATTTATAGCAAAATTTAACCTTAATTTAAGTCAACTATTATAACAATGTTTATTATTCCTTTATTTTGATTTCTAATATTGTTAACTTACAAAGAACTCAGAATAAAAAGAATAGAATCCTTCTTATTTCTTTTAGAACAAGACTGTATTATCATTAAATACGTTGTACCCTAAAGTTTGATATCTGCATGAAAATTTCGTTTCAAGTGCAATAACACAATCTTTTCAATTATTTCTAACGCACACCGATACGAATAAAATAATTCTTCCAACAAGCAAGAATAATTTCCTGGTAAACATGCACTTTGTCGGGTCTTTCGCACTTTCAACAGGCCAGTTTACCATAATTATAATAAGACCCGCTCTTAACAAGAACAGAGTTTCATTAGCTTCCACGAACCAGCTGAATTTCACGCCTAACGGGACAGTTCAAACGAAATTTCAAGACAGCGTTCGGCGTTAAACGCGAGCTTACTTAGCGTCACGCCGCGATGCGGTTCCCCGTTGCAAAGATTTTAGTGCACCGGAATAAAAAGGAAATACGGGGGAGTTTCGTTTCGCGAAGATACGAGCGCGCCTCGCACTTCAAACCAGATGCTAACAATGCGCCGCTGAACTTCCAGATTAGCATCGCATTAAAACTAACTACGCCGCGGTCGTGTTATCCCCCCGTGAGCTCTGCTCGTGTCCTCGTAAAAACTTGCCTACTGCGCCATCAAAGATTTGACAAACTTGTTTCGCCGCTGAATTTTTACCGTTGCATCAGCTTAAAAAGCCCCGCTCGTCCGGACAATGTTGCGTGAAGCTTGTTAATTCGTTTCCTTTTTTCTTTCTTTTTTCTTTTTACGGTCGACACTTGATTATTGTCCAAAATGAAATACAGAATGTATCGTGGATATATTCGACAATTACTAGGCGAGGAAACGTGTAAACATTTGGCAATATACAGTAAATCATAGTGTACGGGATGAAGGAACTTTGTGCTCGAATTGAATCGTTTCATTTCAATTGTGTAAAAAAAAATATCAACTTTAAATTTAGTTTCGAAAAAATTATACATACTAGTACATAAACCTACTATAAACTTATATCATGAAATAGAAGAGGAGACAAATTTTCCTGCGTTGAAGTTTGTATTTTATTTCCTCAACCGAATTGTCTTCCCTGGATTATTCATCTTCCTGAGATTCTTGCATCGATTCTGTTACACGTGAAACGTTGAAAACTATTGTATCAAAAAGGAAATTTGTTGCAAGAACTGTCTTATTAATTTCTCCAGCACACACATTTAATAAACAAGTCAGAGCTTTTCAATATAAAAAGAAGCTATATTTCAAAGAAAAGAAGTTACTTGTGGAATAGCTAAACAAACTTCACTGGAGAATAGTTCCACGCTCGCAATCGCCAAAATCTTTCCTCAAATTTCCAACTAGAAACTCTTGAAGAAAGAAGATAAGAAAAAGAAAAGAAAGAAATCAGAGACGTTTTGCGTCCCGTTTCCAAAGCATCTCCTCTGATCTCGCGAATCGATTAAAGCGCCGAAAGCCGATCAAAGAAATCTTGTGCCACGGTTCGAACCTCTTGTTCGGTGAGCCTCTGACCAGGTCTTGTTGAAAGGGGAACGTACAATTCCATTTTGTCTCGTTCGCCTTCCATAAAAGCGGACGAATGCGGACCTTTTAACAGACCTAGTGTAAACCTACACCCTTGCACCGTGACCTGACCATTTCTCCATCCTCGCTTCCTCGTAGGACACGACATTCCAGTCCTCTCCTTACTTTCTGTCCCGATGAACGATGCCAGAAGTTTGCCCACGCGATGAAACTTGTCCCTGAATTCCGTCATCTCTTCCACTTGCAACACCCTCTCTCACCATTCTCAGACGACCTTGTCATCTCTCCAGACTACCTGTATTATTCCTCAACCTACGAGAGAGACGAAAGGGAGGATTTCGCTGGGAACGAATCTATCGAATTCTCGTTGCTCCTAATGCAACGATCACAGCGTAAGGATTTGGTAAAATCTGTAAATAGTGAACTGAATTTCAGAGATGTAAGGGATGGCGGTGATGTTACTAAATGAAATAATGGATAATATATAAGAATATATATATTTAAATATTTAACAGTAACATATATTTCGGGTGTGTCGTCAGGCGTAAGGCACTCGTACCTTCCGTATACTTTCTAGCCGTTTACACTTATAATCTTTTCATACTTTCTAGCCTTCAATCAAAAAATCCTTATTAAATCCTAATTTTATTAAATTATATAGGCGTAAAGTATTGCCCCCTCCTTCCGCAAAATTCTCTGGCTCCTAACATTCCCTTACCTGGCCTTCAAGAGGTCAGCCGGACCACGAGTGCTTTTTTATGGCCTGGCCTGTGTCGTAGGGGAACGTTAGAAGTACAAATTCACCTACAGAGGAAGTGTAAAAATTGAAATACGTATATCAGTTCTCTTGGCTGAGAATAGATATACAAGCACCGAGGATTGACGTTGAAAATTGTTGGTATTATTAAGAATCGAAGGAACATCGTCAAAGGAACATTTCGAAGTTGCAGATTGAAGTTCGAAGCGATAGTTCCAACACACGTATCGAGGTCATCGTCCCATGAATGATTTATGTTCGCCGGTGACGCTTTATTAACGAGATTCCAGCAATGCGGATATATTTATTGCTGGAGGACGTTCGTACGTACATACGTGTATCGGTGGAACAAGTTCCGAAATAACTCGTCGCGCGCAAACAGAAATAAAAGTGATCGAACAGCGTCTGGTTGGCCGGTTTAACGAACAGTCACGATCGAACTGCAAATACTTCGGCTATTCTCTTCCGTGGAAATTACGAAACTCTATCGTGCACTTCCGCCAATTTCTTTTTTTTTTCTCGTTTTTCCTCTTCTTTTTAATCATCCAAAAGTATCCTCATAAATATTCCTTACTATTCCAACAATGTTATTTCAAAGGGCACTTCTGTACACATTGTGTTCACGCTGTTAGTTCCCCACATTTCCCTCGTAAATGGTAGATTTTATAAGAAAAACAGGAAATTCCGGGAAAGGATCAAAATTACATTGTTTTTATACGCAACACGACGACTCGAATAAATGTTTTAAACGATGGGTAAAATTAACTATTTTTTAATTAAAATTTATGTTCCTCTTTTGTAAACTATGATAGTGTCTATCGAGAGTAAAATTAAAATTTGTGAATTTTCTAACATACCATTGGTATAAAATTAGTTTTTTTCGAACGTTGACACACTTAAAAAAAATCCTATGGTGTTTAATATACTCTTGCTTTACGTAACATTCTATGAAATACATTACTTTGGTTTGTGTGAGTGATGTAAAATATTAGATAATTCTTATTTTATTATTTGAAGCGATTTCCACGTATCATAGATGCTTAAGAGTAAAAATGTTACTAACATGAAAATATTCTTAAGTAATAATTGAAACTTTGGTATATAGTAATTCTCGAAGAAATATTTTGGTTAATCATCCCCAGTGAATCAGTGAAAGTCATTCTTAAAATTGAGAACAGTAAACAGATTTGAGCTAATATCTGGAAAATTATTAAAGACAGAGGGGAACCGTGCAATTTGACCAAAATTGACAAATCGTCAAAGATATGTTAAGGTAGCGTTAAATAAACGTTCACAAGTTATAATACAAAACGAAATGAATGATCGAACAAGTTTTCATCGGCCGCAGTTCAAAGTTTTCAAAAAAGGCGAGTATTAAATGCTCGACGTTGCACAGTGAAATCGGAATAGTGGTAATTCAGTTCGTTCATAATGGGTCAGGAAATATTATCAAGTTCCGAAGCCCTCCGTCAACGAGGCAGAAGTGAACAATGAACGTTCCTTTGCATTAACGACAGACGTAATAGTGCTTCTCTGAAAATTAGCAGCTCGTTCTCTGACCACGGTGTATTCAGTTATTTTAAAACTAATCAACTAACGTGACAGAGGAGACGATATACGCTGTGACGCAAACATTTCACGTATTCGAGTGCATTTATTTCGGTCGAAATGTCGGAAACGTCAGAATTGATTTTTCGAAACTGAGACAACTTTCTTAATTGACGATGAGAAGTTTGTCTACCTTGAGCGGAATGAATATTTCTGTAGAATTCAACCCTTGAAACTTTCATTGTTAATAAAGAACTTCTTGATATGAAGATAGCTTTAAACAACGAGAATAACAACGAGTAGATGAATAAAGAATGATAAATCCGTCGTTGATTTCTCTCATCGTTATCGAGTATCGCGTTATTAGAAAAATCTATCAAAGCCACCTGTAAATACAAACCAAACAGATTTCAATGGATTTAATTCCAACCAGAAATCTGAACAATCTTCTGCTCTCTAGCAGCCCTTAATCGCACGATATCTCCTCGATGCTCACGGAAATATCCAACAGCAGGAGCCGTGATAAACACAGAATTACAGGCGAACGATGAATGGTCCATAGACGCCATTAGCCGACGATTATCGAAGTAATTGCGGTTGTAGCAACCTCGAAAAAGTTAAACAACGGCCAGTTTATCCGGCTTTATTGTATCGATTTACGCCTCGTTATTTTCACTGCTCCCTAACGTTACTCCGGACTCCGGGTATTAACGAGTGAAACCCTATTTCCCTGCACGATCTCCGCCACCTACCCCTCAGCCCTATCCACGGAACCCTCTGTACGCCCGGCGTCGTAATTATATCTCTCGCCTCTCACGAAGCGCGACCGAGACTTCGTCGAGGATCCATAAATTTCCTGCAAGAATTCGCGGCACGTCGAGCCGGGGCGAATTCTCGAAATTTTCTCGCGAAAAATATTTCAGAAATTCGTCCCGTCCTTTACGCTTCCACGACACACTTTTCTCTTTTCTCTTTTTTCTTTTTTTTTTTGTTTTTCAACTTTCACGAGGTTCTCTTCCCCTCTTTCGCGGTGAATCGTTTTCGAACGCACTTCCGGCCGCATGCATTTCGAACACGCGTCGCGCATGCGTCCGCGAGGCGGGAAAAATTCAAAGAAGCGCGGAGATAGTTCGTGGAATTTTTGCAGTGTGTAATTCCGGGTGGCTGAGAGGAGTATTTTTGAGTTGGTTAATTGAGGTCGATGAAATGGAGTACCGGTGGAACGTTATCAGTTCGGGAAGTATTTGAAACAGTGGCTCGATTTAAAATTGTTCCTTGTACAATTGAATTTTGTGCGGGGTGCGGTAGAAACAATGGAACGAGAAGAATGTGTGAAAGTTCTAATTTGAATAGGATATATTACATAATTTATATTAAGGTGTAGATAAAAAAAATTAGGCTAAATTAGGATCTAACACAATTACGTATTTATTCCTTCGTTAATTGTTTACGATTATATAAATTGTATATCAGTAAAAACGTTTTTAGTAAACAAATTGTTCTATGTAAATGAATTTTAAGCACACACTGCAACGCACAGCTAAAAGTGTCTGGATGTTTTCAATTTAATTTAGCTTTTCTCATGGATTTATCATGTTGTCCTACAATCTTGGTGTTATGCTTGACAGATAGCAAGTTTTCAGGCGATTTTGTCACCCATCCATTCCTTTTTCACGATACAATCTATTTAGCATATCTATTTCTGGTGGATTAATAAAATGTTTAAAATTACACATCTTATTTTCCTTTATAAACCTAGAAATTAGAATAAACTAGAACATAATCTTCAAATTTCAAAGTTTCCCGAGAAATGGTATAAATTACAATGTTGAAAATTTTAATATACTTATTGCTAAGTAATCTATGTCTCCTATGCTATTCTTAGAAAATTCACAGCTTCTCATTCACAAACACAACCTCCGTTTACACAGCATAAAAAAGAAAGAAGAAAAATCGTCGCCAGTATCATCATTACTTAATACTTTTCACAAACTTCAATTAAAACGATCGATTACGCCTCAGAACTCCATCATTTCTGGTTTTCCCCTCGGCACTAAGCTTCTGGAAGCGGTTGGAAGAAGGTCCGACGAAAAAAGCTGCGAAACGCAGGCGCGACCGTCATCGGGGGATATTATTTCCGCAATTTCCGTGAGAACCGGCAGATTGAAGCGCGCTAATTAAAAGCACCGCTGGCAGCGGCATCGACGCGTTGCCCGGGTAATTAAAAATGCATCGCTCGGTGCGTGAATAAACGCATTCGTGGCCGCTTCGAAACGGCGCGATCTTATGATTTACACCTTTGCGAAATTAGATTTCATTATATAACACCGGACCAGAGCGAATTTCGTCGAGAAGAGCCTACGTTGGCGAATATTAAAAATCGATTTCCCTGCTGAGATAGACTTTTTAATTCGCGTGCCACGTGTAATTTCCCGGCCTCCCGTGGTTTCGATTAATTCGTATCTTTTAATGAAAGTCGCAATAGAAGGTGACGATAGAATTATCGCTCGAATCGCTAACGAATTATCAGGCAATTCTCTGTAAATGATCGTTTCTATAAATAATCTGTAAATGTAATTCGAAATTGTATCTGAAATTTACGCGAAAGAATATGTGGATTATGTATTATAAATGATCAACGAAATTGTATCCCTCTGATTTATATTAACTTTAATACACACGTTTGTAGAATTGCTTAATATCGAATGAGCGCAGATTTCTGTGCTTTCATCGACGCAGTTTCGTTCGTCAAAACGAACGTTAACGAATCTTCTTCAGTATCGCTACGCGTGAATTAATTTTTCGTTATAAAGAGAACACCGCGATTCCGATTCGTAGTTCGATTACGTACTAAATTACATCGATTCAATTAATCGAACGCGAACGTGTGGCCACGCGTTATTTTTCGAAAGCTCGACCTGTTGTTCAATTCCGAGTTTACCGAAACTCATTAATTCCGTTCGCTCGGAATTTACTTGATTATTAATTTCGGTCCCATCCCCGTTCTTTAACCGAATTCACCGATCGACCATTTCCGCTCGCGTTAACGAGGAAAACGTGTAAAAGGGACGCGTCGAATTGTCATTTCCCTTTTCTCCTTACTTTTTTGTTTTGCTTTTGCAACGAAAAAATTGCAAAATATCTGTTGCTTCTCTATTAAAACAGTATTTTTAAAATTTATTCAATTTCTATTTTAACAGGCGAGTGGTTAGAAGTATCGTAGAAATCTCGAGTATCTATATATTTATTGTATAAAAAAGCTTCTCAGCATAAAGCTGCATTGTTTTAAGGAACACATATAATAGTGGAAATAATATTTTTTACGATATTTCAAGATCGTTATATTTATTTTTGATCGATTGGCCTACGTTTATTTTTGGATTATATATATATTTTCGATAATAAATATTTTTTATCATTTTCTTGCATAAAGGAAATATAGTACAATCTTGGCTTTCTGATTTGGTAATTTTCTGCAAAATTACCAAAGAAATAAATTTTTTCGATTGAAATCACGTACATTCAAATGTAAATATTCATAGTGGCATTTGAAAACTACCAAGAAAATGGCGAAAAGTCATCCCAGATTAATCTCTCTTCATTCTTTCTAAATCAAACTTTGATTTTAGCCAAAAATCAGAAATATTTATTTTTACACTTAATATATGCTTCATCAAATTAGATACACTCTAACATTCATCACAAGATCCTTCCTCTTAAAATAAAATTAACTACTTGGCAATCACAGCTCGAAAAATATAAATTTTACCGGGAAAGCAATTTAAAATTTACATTCAACTAAGTACTTGAATAACGATCCTGTATAATCTGATCTACAGTATCTATAACGATATCAAAAATGTTTCTCTTCACAGTACAAAAATACTGTACGCGTGAAGTTTAATTTTCACACAGAGATCGCAAATTTTTCGAGATATTCTGAAAATTTTATTAATTTACAATTACCCTAGCTTCCTGAATTTCGCCTGGAAAAAAAGGAGTCTGATGTACGCGGAAAAAAAAAGAGAGGGAATATCAGATCATCGTTACCACGCTAATTACCATATCATAAACGAGCGGCTCGAATAAATAACACAGGAAGATGTTGATACGGCGTCCTCTCGGGTGGACGCAAAAATAGATTTCCACGCGGCGAATAATGGCTACGGGACACGGTTTAACGCGCTTCCACCTAAACACGCGGCTAAACAATTTTTCAAAGAGCCATACACCGCGGCAATTATTAATCACGCGTGCCTTACTATCCACGAATAGCTGTCCCCGGCGTGTACGTGACGTACCATGCTTAACTATACAAAACGTACCCGTGTGTGTTCGTTACGTTAAAGAGAGATTAGGAAACCCGCATATACGCTCACGTGTATGTATATTCATATGTGTGTGTGTGTGTGTGCATTGTATGCGCCTGACAAGACGAACGTCAAGCGACAATTCCGACCGCGTTCTCGAGATTGTCTGCTCGAATGAAGCTTCCAGTCTGTGACGCTTAACGAAGAAAGCGTGAAAGATAGAAAATTTTGACGGACAGGTATAAAAGTACGTGGCCAAATTACTCGAGTGTACGTTCCAGTTCGAATCTCTCACGGGATAAGTGACGTTCTGTTTCGATTCACTCTAACCGGAAGTCATCCGGTTCGTATTCTTCGTGGAAACAAGAAATCTAGAATTTTAGAAAGAAAACTAATATTTTCCCCCTTTTTGGTCCTATTTATGTATACTTATTATATAGAGGCTGTCCAGTAACTGCTGGTACAAGCAAGCAGTAGTTGATCCTGCATGAAAAACTGAGGCAGAAATGTGAAATAAAATTTCTGAATTTAAAGCTTCGTTTTCGGGAAAAATCACATTTGAAGATTCGTTTAATTTATAAATTACTGCAAGTGATGTCCACGTTCTCCCATACATAACTGTGCTCTCGTTATTGTATTATTAAATACTAAATTCTTCCAAATGTCTTCAAACATATCGTTACGGAATTTCAATTGACTACACGTGAAAATAAACTTCGTCCTTACTGTGAAACGTTTGTAAACGAGATAGTATCGAGCTAATTGCTTTCTTAAAATACATCATCGCTAACAGATGTTCAGCAAGTTGTTCCAATAGGCTGGCAACACGTCGTGAAATTGGTGGCAAGCTGTTAAAAAGAGGAGACGGTGGCCCGAGTCGATGGACGCATTTTGGAATTCAATAACGCGTGCCTGGTCATATAAATGGCGGAACCTAGTCGGCTGGCGGCAGATACGATTTATCACTATAATATCGCGTGCTTTAGCGGATCGTGGTAAACGCTCGCTTGCTGACTATTATTGTGGGTGTCTATTTAAAGCTGCTACCCTTTTTTATTGTATTTTTCGTTCCTACGCGAAAAATTTAAATATTTGTCGATTTACTTCTCATGAACGAAGAAAAATTAAAAATATAGAGGAACTTGAAGGTTATATCATTTCAAAAATCTCATTTTATTTGTCCATACATATTTTTGATAATAATTAGTCATTCTTTGTTCTTCTAGAAAAATGAAGAATTGTTAACAAAGTAATTTTGCTTCTCATGAACGAACAAAAATGGAGAATATACTGGGTTAACACCTTCGGCTTTTAAACTGGCACGTATTGAAGACACAACACTTGAAAATTCTTGATTCAACGAACACTTCGTTTCTTCTCCAAATTCAATAACGAAAGATTCGATAAGAATGATCAAGAATTGAGTATTCTGAAAAAACTATCTTCAAACTACTGATTCTTCGTTTCAAAAGATTTATATCAATTCGAATTTCTACAAGCCGTAAACATTCCCAGATCTATCTATCGTATAATTAAAATTTTCTTATACATAGAATCGATTCATTCTTATCTATCATTCAAAACTCAACAAAACAAAAATTCCTAATTTCTGCTAACAATAAAAATCTCATGTCTCACATCGAATAAATATAAAGAAATCTTAGAATAAATTGACTTCAATTACTATCCCCGAGAATGAACTAACACCTCCTCACGTATCCATAAATTAACTCTTAATTCAAGTACGTCTCGCTTCAACCACCGAAACTAAATCATCTCGTTCGCGCCACTCAAAATTCACCAACAAAAACCCCCCCGAAGCAATCATTGCGTTACACACAGGCCACCGGAAGTGGTTCGAAATTTCTAATTACAGGACAAGTTTCACAGGTCGCGGCGTCGAAGGGTTTCATCATAGGAATGAGGAAGAGGAGGAGGAGGAGGAGGAGGGAAGGAAGATAGGTAACGTATGCACGGCATATTTCCATCCTTCCCTTATCTGTCGTCGCGTACGCGCACGCGCATTCATTACGTCACAAAGACAGATTAGGAAACACGTGTGTCGCGTGTCATTCGCGCCACGGATAAATGACAGCTGGCAGATATTCCAAGAGGCGAAACCAACTAAAACAACGCGATTCTAGAGAAACAGAGAACAAAAGGGTGTATAAGAGAGTTAGATAGATAGAATAAAATGAACTCGAACAGTAGAAGAGTAGGATTTCATTCCGTTCGTTGATGAGAATCTTTTTTGCTGGACGCAGAATTTGCACAAGCCCCGTGCCGAAAGCTATAAACCCGGCGAATGGTTAGAAGAAACCGTCGGGAAAAACGTATAATTGTTAATTGTCCTTTTCAGACAAAAGACAGAATAAACCGCAATTAAAGTTTTTCTTCCTCCCACTCTACTATGTCCCTTCGTATTTCTTTTTCTTCCTTTTTTTTTTTTATACCGTTTCTCTCGCTGTCTTTTCTGCACGCTCGTACGTTTATTCGTCGTCTTTGCAAGTTTTCCATCCTCTTTCAACTCTCGTTCGTTCTTCTGTCTCATTGTTCATTTTCGTTTCGAACTCTCGGTAAAGAGAGAAAGAAAGAGAGAGGCTCCCTTTGTACAGGTCGCTTTTAAAAGGTCCGCCATCGTTGCTCTCTATGTTGCGGTCGAACGATTGTTTTAATAAGCCTTTTACATTTTTATCGTTACCTCTTCTCCTCCCCGACACACTCGAGTCTTCTACACGATTCCGTTACCGTTGTCTCTCTTTTTTCTCTTATTATTTCTTTTTTTTTTTAACCAAGCCTGCTTTATTCGCTGCGTAGGTATCGGAGAATTTGTGCAGGCTATTACGTATGCTCTCGTGTGTGATGCGTATATTTTATCTTATTTTGTCGACACAAATCTTTCGCAATTGTGAGTTAAATTGTCGTTTGAATAAAAGAATAGATGTAGAGTCACTGTCGTATATTTTATTGGGTAGTTACATATGAAATTGAAGGTTATCGTCAGTTCAATTGCAATTGTTAGCTGCCACACGATTCGTGAAGTCGAATATAGAAAAAATAAAATGTGCTTGCTTGAATTAAACTGTTTTGATAAAAAAAAAAGAGTACAGAGTGTTTTATATGGATAGTTGCATGGTGAAATTGAAAATCGTTGTTAATTAAATTGCAATTGTTAGCTGCCACGCGATTCGTGAAACAGAATATAGAGAAAATAAAATGCAAACTGATTTTATATTGAAACAGTAACAATGTCTACAATTTATGTGATAACAATAGTAATGTCCAACTTATACTATGCTGTTCTAGTCATCTAAATACGTTATCTATAATTGTTTATACGTTATCGTTATGACGAACTATATCCTTTAGCATGAGAGCTGTAACATAGAACAGAGGAAAACGGAAGACAGTATTTTAATTGAGATTTGTTTTCTAATTTCGGTTCGTGAGAGTCTCGCGTTACAAGATCTTGCATTATCCCCGATGGAAAATGACACCCGTTCGGTTCGCGGCTCAGGGTCTCTTCTCAATTAAAGTTTGTTGCAAAGGATCGGGAGGTGTTTGCAACAAAGTTCCCTCGTAATCGTTGGGTTAAGATTGAGTTACTTTCGAGTGACAACAGACGCCCGCTAACAACTTCGTTACCGCTTCTGCTTGAATATAGAATTCGTTCGGCTTTTGGTAAATTTGCCCTTCGCACCCCCTCCTGTTTATCTCTTTCGAAGATGGCAATGCTAATATGTGCTTTACTGTTGTCACCGATCCCCATCGATCATTGATCGTTACACTGAAATTACTCTAGAAATGAAACGAGATTCATATATAATTATTCTAGAAAATTAAACTGGAAACCTTGCATTTGTAAGAAAAAAAATTTAACAATTCTTATTAATTGTTAGCTACTTCTTTCAAATTCATAGTTCACCCGTTAAAATATTGCACATCTTTTGTTAATACTTTTACAAGTACTTCAGATCTGAATATGTGATATTTACAGTGTACGTCAAAATTCTCTTGAAGTTTCACTTATATTAAAATCAAACAAATTAACAGAAAAACTAGAAAAAGCTAAATTTAATTGTCTGCACACGTAAGATTCTTCGAGATTTAATCGTAAGGAAAGGGGTTAATTAATTATAATAATTTTTGAAATGTATGAAAATCCAACTATCAAGAATCACGAGTGGAAAATAGGAAATTCACGTTTAAATTTCGATAAAGAATCATCAGGTGCAAGAAATTAAGAAATCTTAAATATCCTTGCAAAATCAATATCAGATAGCGCCAAATTTTCCATCGACATAATCTAATATCAATTTCTTCCTCGTGGTTAGGTTAGGTTAGGTTTTGGATTTCTCCAGGGTGCACGAGGATCCTTTTTCCTCTCTTTTGTCCTTCCGAGCGCAGAAAAAGCAACTCCGTGGGACGGGAGTCAGGTTGTGCAGCTACATTCTCCAGTGTGGTCTTCTTTTTTTCTATTACGCGACATTTACTCGGAAAAATAATGCTCGTGCACATTTCACTCGCGTTATCTGCTGGCCTCTCTTCTCTCTTTCTCTTTTCCTCCGTTCACTCTCGCTCTTTCCTTTTCCACCCTCTTTCCACTCTTCGTCCCCGCTCGCGTTACTTTCTGCTGGCTCGCGCGGAACGACACGTCTGCCTCTGAGCTAAAACCTGCCAACCAAGTCCTCTGCTGACGTCACTATCTGAGGAGCTCTTTGCGAATCACACTCTCTGACGTTTCTCCCCGGGAAAATGTGTCGTAACTCGGTCCCTCGTATCGCGAATCGGACAGATCGACTTTGACGTGTAACTGGTGCCGAGTTTGTCGCGATTCGTCCACCTGCAACGTCCCGTTTGAGATGGTTTAACCCTTTGCACTCGAGAGGCGATCATCAGTCGCCAATTGGTTCGATATCGCGACTCGAATGACAATTAAGAGGCGATAATAATTGATTTTTTTTCTTTTCAACCCCTTAACGTACGAATTTTTGGTTACTACGTTTGTTAGTCTCGAACGTTCACTGTTCCAATACAATTTTAAATAAAGAAAATCGAGATATTGGATATCAATTTTTATTTAAAAGAATTCAAACTAAAGTTTGAACAAAAATACAAATTTGATAGACGCATAAATACTCCTTTTATCACACCTTGACCATAATCTGCAGCACGAGTGAGACTCGTTATTATATGGCAAGGGGTTAAACAAATATTCTTCTTTTTTACATTGTAACTGATTGTATGTGCAAGCCAAAGTATAGTGTTAGAAGAAGAGTACTTTACGATATCAAATGGAATTTAATCTATATAGCAGATTTTTATTGTACAATAAAAATTAGTGAATTAAATTCACGAGCAATGAACTATCTACAGATATGAAATGGAAAAAAAATTCTTTCTACCGTGATATCTACATTTCATTGTATTCTAAAAATTAGTTAGTCGAACCTGAAAGTAACGACTGTTCCTCAATTAGCAGATTAAATTTCTACTTAAAAATCGACGTTAATATGAACTAACAAATCATCTTCATCCGAATTACAATCTGTTATCTTTCTTTCAATCTTATTACTTCGACGAAAACTATTCTCAGACGTGCTACTAAGTCGCCTAATCTTCAACTAATTACATGAATTCCAAGCTGAATGATTAATTAACGATCGATGCGTTGTTACACTTAGAAGGGATGAAAATTCTGGAAAAGTTTCTGTACTCTGCAGAATGGACACGGGGGTGGTTTGCGCATTTTCTTCATTTTCCGCCCACTTTGGTCGGCCAGCGGTTTCAGAGTCGGTCAATCGGTTCGACTCGACTCGGTCAACCGATATCAATGATCTCGAAAGGGCTCCCGCTTTGCGAAACTCGAGCACCACCACTCGAGAGATCGTCTGCTTTCGATATAACTTCCACCCTGTATACAGTGTGATGCTTCGAGGGATATTTGTAAATACATTTTCAAGGAACTAATTGAACTTCCAAAAGAGAAATCAGTGTTTAATAATAAGAAATATCTATTAAATGAAAGATGATGAAAGAAGAAATGAAAAATAATGCAAGATACTTCAAAAATATTTTAACACTTCTACAGAGAATTTGTTATCAGGTCTGTTTCGATATAAAAATTACTAATAAGTGTTAATAATCATTTTTCTATAACAGTCTGTAGATACTTCGAGTGCAACATTATCATTTTCCTCACGCTTCAAAATTAATGACAAAAAGTAGCACGAGATCAGAGACGAAACGAAATTAAGAAACTTGCCGCTATATTTACGAAGATTGCAATCCTAACGGCGAACAGCTTCATTCGTAAGAAGTTCAATTACAAGGGTACAATGCCAGCTTACAAAACTGCGACTTCCTTACCTTTGTACTTTCAAGTTTCAACTATCGATTTCATCTTACTGTTCTCCACAGTACAAGACCTTTATTTCCATATACATACGTACAACGCGATCCAATGCATTTGCTTCGCTATCAAATTGCAAATCTCCGTTAAAACACGAAAGTATAATAATTAATTCTTCCTATTTGAAAATGATCAATTTCCATCGTCATAAACTATTAAGCATAAGTTCGAGTAAATTCTTCGAATTCTACTCAATGAAACTACAAATTTCTGTTAAAACACGAAAGTATAATAATTAATTTTTCTCACTTAAAAATGATCAATTTCCGTCATAAAAGATATCGAATTCTACTTCAACGGAACTGCAACTCTCCGATAAAACGGGAAAATATAATAATTGTTCTCATTTAAAAATTATCAATAACCGTCGTCAAAAAATATCAAGTATATGTCTGAATAAATTTGTCGTATTCTACTTAAACTGTAACTCTTTGCGAAAATAATAAACTACAATTAATTCTTCCCACTTGAAAATGATCAATTTCCATCGTCAAAAAATATCAAACACGAGTTCCAATTAATTCGTCGAATTCTACTCAGTCAAACAGCAAATCTCTGTTAAAACACGAATACAGGCAATGATTAATCCCTCTCGCTTGCAAATGATTGATAATTCCCTTCGTCAGAAATATCGCATCGTAAGATCTTCGTGAATTCATCGAATTCCATTCAGTACAAGTTTCTTCATTTCGTTTCTAATTTAACCGAATTCCTCCCGTGAATTCCACATCTTTCGGGAATGTTAATATTGCAGCAGCTATCAGAGCACCCGTTATATAGGTGGCCACCGAGCAGTCCACGTTTCTCCGTTAAACGCCCTTTCACAATGCCGTGCATTGATTTCGGCAACGCCGATACCAACGACCGCCACGAACTAACTTCCATTCCGACGTTCCGTCCTCACGACTTTACGCCTGCCGTCGTTGTGCACCGTTGCAACTTGGAATTATCACTTCCAAGGATGATACACAGCTAAGTGGCACGTCTTTCAATGGGATTTATTGCATCGAACATAGACATTCTATCGACGCGACTGTCTATTTAGAACCTCGACGATACGTCTTTGATTTACACTGCTGTATAGAAATATCGAGGCACCAAGTTTGTTCGTACAGAAACGTATTACAGGTTTTGCACTAATATTCACTATTTTAAATTGATTTTTTCTTATTCACCCTTTTTATAAATCAAATTCATCTTGCAGATGACTTAAAAGTGAAGTAATGCAATGTTATTTTGTATTTTTATTGTAATTTTATATGTACGAAATCGTACATAATTTCGTACATAATTTTAATAATACATCGTACAGATGAAGAGTGACAAGGATGATAAAACAAAAAAGCATAGATTCACATATTAATTAAGTAACAAAGTCCAAGTAACTACTTACGATCATGTACATCTGTAAACCTAACTTCGGTTAGATTTGGATTTCGTCTGTATTAAGATCCGGATTAGATTACTCTAACAAGGTTAAGTTTATCTAACCTAGATTAGATCTGCAGCAACGTATAGATAATCAGAGATTTGCGAACTGCATCCTTCAAACGTTACTATTCCACATTTTAGAATTCTCTATATTAATAAAATCACGAGAATACTTGCAATTAATAAAAGAAGAAAAAAGGAAAAGCTACGTATCGTATTGCTGCAAAGGGAACAATTTCATCGAAAGTTCCCCTTAATAAAATATTAATAGACTGGCACACTTTGATGTGAAATAAAGTCGCGTCAAAGGAGCGGGGAAAAAATTCGCGCTTCTCGTTGATCAGAAACTGTGAAACTTCATCAACGATCGAGAACTCGCCGGGTCTTTTAATGAAATGATTAATAATTAACTCAGAGAACAGACCACCCCTCCAGTCATTTTCTTATCCCCCTTTTTAATCACTCAAATATCTCTACACGTTATTTCCCCGTAGAAAAAAAAATTCACTTCTTTCCACATTCTCACCCAATCCACACTTGCGATTCAGGTACCATAATTTCGCCGATGTAACCATAAAATGACTCGTTGATGATAATATCTCCGGTTTAGTCTACTCATGGTTGAATCTTAGAGAGTTTGGCTAAATTTTCACGTGATGTGCCGGCTAATTGAACTATCGAAGGACCACTTCCGTGTATCAGAAGATTAAGTATCTGTATTTATTTGAAAGTAACTATTTTCACGAGAATTGAGAGAATTTACCGTGTTTCATAATGGTTAAAATGTTTTATTGAACGATTCTACCAATCGAGATCCAACAAAAATTCGAAGATTCCTCGGACAGTGTACATTCGGCGAAGGCGAGACACTTGGATTGAATAGATTTTTCATTGGATACATTTTCGTGTTAGATAGAGGAGGCGGTTGACAATTTTACGCGATTGGTAAACGTCTTTCAATAAGAGCGATAGAACTCTGAATTGAAATGAAACGAAGTGTACGAAAGATAATCTAATACTCGCCACTATATTTTAAAGTGCGTTCAATGTCATCATACAGGAAATACAATATTGTATAAATGATCAATGAATTTGCTTCTCCAACGTAAATTTTCGAATTCGAGTAATATTCGGGAAATGATAAAACAAATAGTAAGGATGGAAACGTGATTGTAAGAATTCAGAATAGATTCTGTTTCGAGAAATGTCCGAATATTAATGAAATTGACTGCATACACGAAATCGTTGAAATCCAGAAACAAAATTGGAATTTCCTATAATTCTTAATGAAAGGAAAAACAATGTTTTAAGGGAATTTGAAATTTAAAAGAAATTATATATTAATTTTACTTGATAACATTCTCTTTTATCTTCCATTATAAACCAGACTGCAGATTTTAATGCATTTATAGGTAATTTAAAGGTGGAAAAATTGTGCAAGCTGCACATGATATGAAGAAATATATAAAATATCTAAATTTAATGCAAAGATAATAGAAGAAAGAATATTAAAAATGTTCTAACGCTCTTATTGGAAGACCCTTTAGATTCGTCTCTGTGTTTTCAGACGATCTGTCTTAATTAAAATCGAATGCACGTTGCGAATAGACACGCGAAATTCGTGCTTAAATCGAATTGAAATAAAAGAGAAGAAGGGAGTAAAGATAAAAGTGAAGCAACAAAAAAGACAATAAAGAGTAGACGTAGTACTGAATGGGAAGAGAATAAACGGAGTATCGTTTCTGAAACGAAAACGTTTCGTAATTTCTCGATTACCGTTCAACGGCTGCGCGATCCTGCGTTGTTCGATTGCCTTCGCACGGAAAATACCCGAAACATTGCGATATCGCAATTGCATTATTTCGCGACAATTTCAGCCGACGTTCCGGCATACGGAAACTTTAATTGAAAAGGATCGAATAAATATACACCTGTATACATGTATACATGTGTACAGGATGATTAATCGATATCTCATCGATCTATACCATCGAATATCGTACGATGTAATAAGTACGATCCAATCAGCTACGTTACTGATTGAGCGGGCCACGAATATCAAGTACTTTCCGAATTTCGTGGAAACTTGCCGATTTCCGCGTTCAAGCATTTCCGGTACCACTGTTCGTCCGTTCACGTTATCGTATCTGATCTTGTTCCATGGAATATATTTTCTCCCATTAACTCTGCACATTCGAACGAACCAATGCTGACGTCATCAACTACCGTCCACTTATCAATTTCACAGTTTTCTCCAACGAACGAGCTCGCGTATTGTACCGATATCGGTGTTAATTCTTAGTTTTACAAACTGGATACACTTGAATATGTATATCTGACAGTAATTATTAGATATAATTTTTTGTCACGAATTGTTCAAATGTACTTGTCAGATTAGGCGAGTGGAAAATGAAAATTTTCGATTTCAGATTGAAACAAGGGTGTAAATTTCGATTGCTAATAGGAGGATTAATATCGCAGGATATATAGTCACTCTCGTTAATATTTAGACACCTTTTATAATAGAATATATTTTTTAAATTGGATTAAACGATGTAAGTTTTCTTTTTTGAGAAGTTGGAAGGATTTTCTTACTAGATTGTGTATAAAAAAATTTTGTTTAAATTACAATTGATCGAAATAGCAGAGATTTTTGTTAAGGAAAAAGATTGTTTTTATAATAACATACAAAATTGCGTCTTGACTCGCAAACTTTTCATCTTTTGGATATACGACTTTCTAAAAAAGTACTCACGTTGTTTGGTTCAATTTTAAAAAAGTTATTCTGTTTCAAAGAGTGTCTAAATATTAATAAAAGTGAGTGTAACTCACTCGAATCGATATGCTGTTTGTTATGCAGCGTTTAATTAGAAAGAAGACCTAACCTAATCTTGGAATTACTATGTAGATATGCATGAGAGGATTAATGTATTGAAATGGTTCTTTGAGAAAGAATATCTGCAAGATTTTCCAGCTTTTCGGTAAAATAATACACTTTATTCTATTTTAATAATCCTTGTTTTAAAAATTAATAGAAATTCGTTGCAGTGAATGAATTAATTAAATTTCGAAACGATGCATTTTCGTTCTAAAATAATCAACTCAATCAAATCGAAATGTCTGAGCTTTGGTTGAATTTAAAAATCTTTTTCGGTCTTAAACATGTTTTTTTTCTATTTCGATAAATTTTAGAAAGTGTAGTTTCTTTTTTTATCTTCGTGGAATTTCCAGAACTTTAAGATTGCATATTTGTATTTTTCAATATTGTACAACGAGTGTTGGAAAAGTTTTCTTCCTAATTTTCGATGATTATATAGTCGAAGCTCTCTTACTCCTCATCAATGAGCATTGATGTCACCACACCTGATTTAATTTCATTTCTTTTCTTATTTATAACAATCTATATTTCATCTGTCCTTCTTGTATATCAAACAAATTCATACTTGTGTAAATAAATAAATAATTATTCACACATTTGTATGATTTACAGTAAAATATTTTCCTTCAAGTTTCCATACTCGTTTCATACGAATTCATTTGAATGTCCTATCGGAAAGCCAGTAAAAAATTGTGTAAATAAATAAATAAATAAACATTCACCATTTGTATGATTTATAATAAACTATTTTTCCTCAAGTTTCCATACTCGTAGTGTCTTTTATGAATTCATTTCTATGTCCTATCGGAAAGCGAGAAATTCGTGGGTTTATCTTTGATCTTCTTCTACTTCGTAGATCATTCTCCAGGATCTAAGATCGTTCCCACGTGTCAAGAAACATGGCACACATATGTGTACGTGTGTTTGTCCTCGCGATTACACGAGAGGGACGACTCGTAAATTTCGCGTGCCGATAAGAAGGAAATTTATCGAGTTCGCCAAGTTTGATATCGGGATGATATTGGTTTTATCAAAGGATTTCGAGCGTTCGCGATGTCTGAGTCTTTTAAGCGATCATCATCGTAAAACCGGCTACAGGTAAATAACACACAGTTTTAATGATAGTCGAATGGACAATTACAGACCTCGTATCCTAACCATAGTTTACGCTCTCTCAACGAAGTGAAATACACATCCGAGGTAATTTATAACACTGACATTTTCCCAGTTATACCTCAGACTATAACATGAATAAAATTTTATTTATCATTCTATAATTTTTCCTAAATTTTAAATTGAAATTAAAGTTAGAGCAAGAATGCTTCGATAGCTTCTTTTGTCACACCTTTAACACAATCTGCACCATAAGTGTGACTCGTCGTTAAACAGCTTAACACACACAAAAGAAGAACGAAGAAAATCGCAGGAGATACACGTGTATAATAATTAAAAAAAAAAAAACAATGCAATTAAATATATCAAAATTCGAAATTATATTACACATCCAAGTAACCGCGTAATTAATTTCAAATCGTAACGAACTTCCATACTCCCCGTAACAGCGATCAAACATTCCAACAATCTCGCGTAACTACTCGCCTGCCATTAGCTTGAACTTTTCCAACGAGCGAACTCCCTTACGCCGCGCCTCAGGCGAGAAAGAAGAAGAATAAAAGAAAAGGCTACGACTGCCCTTAAAAGCGAAACTTCATCGTTCGTCCTCGAAACGTTGGACGACCGCAGCGCGTTAAAAAAAAAAGCTCATCGGGACACGGAGGGGAGTTTGGTTTAATTTCCAGAGAGAAAAGGAGGAGTCACAGAGTCGCCACTTGGTCGAAAGTATGGGGTTGAGAAGCACGAAAAGGTTAGCAGAGGAGGACGAATCCGCGTTGTCTCGTCGTTCGTTCACGGGTGGTCCGTCAACGTGGAACGAGCGACGTCGGGGAACGAGTGACAATAACAGCGAGAAGACCATAACGTCGTAACACCAATAAAACCATACTACCAGCACCTGGAAATGAAACGAGCCGGCAGTAAAAGCGCGGGAATGTGCCGAGATGCATATAAGTTCCCATTTGTTTCAATTTGCCTTGCTGCTCTGTGCGTGGAGGCTCTCTTCCTTTCGACCTAACCAGAACATTGTGAAATGTTCTTTCCGAGCCAGATCTATGCCTGATCTAAAGTCGAGGATGTTTTCCATGAAGTTTCAAAGTGTGTTTGGGTTACTTTGTAAATTTACCTAAGTGACGACGATCGATGTGTATTTATTTGCTATACACGATGTACAGTGTCGTTTTTAACTTAGTCGCTGCGATATTTGAGAGGGTTCTGGTTGGTTGACACTCGTCCAACTGACACTGGGTCCTTTTACACCCATAAATTAATTTCTTAATTTATTCATTCCTTTTTTCTATTTTCTGTAATATGCACAGTGGTCTGTAACTCGATTGCTATAATATCTGAAACTGTTCTGGTTGTTTCACACTCGTACGATTACTCGAAGGATATTTAAAATATTCAAAACAAGTACAATACTTGTAAATTATAACGATTATTGTCAATTACCGGTGATCACTGAATTTGACTAAATGAAAAATAATTTAGAAAGCGCTGACAACACAAAAAATTAACTATTAATCAATCTGTACAACTTCACGAAAGGTTCAGTTCAATTATAACAGTCTGAGAAAAGTTTCAAAGAACCTTCCTAAGGTTTCTCCGAAGAATACACTTTTCTTTGAATTTTTCCACTGAAATCATTACACTTATGCATGTAGATCTCGGAAAATAGAGGAACAACATCCTTTCGAATTACTCTGAGAAATACTGTCTGGTCTCTTTGAATTAAAATGCGAAATAGAGTATTGTGAGAAGTTCCTTCGAATCCTGCATACGTAACAATGATCTTCATTCCTTATGTTTGACTTTACAGTTTTCGCGATCCTTTGATTTACCTTTCGAACGTGCCTCAACACAATTTTCATGTTCCAACGCTAATAAAGGATTCCATTCAAAGGAGTTCTTTTCTGAAGCAACGACGGGTTTCTCAGGGTGCAGAGTACCCCATACAGAAAGTAAAAAAAAAAAAAAATATTAACGAGGGAACGTTGCTTGTTGCGCTATCATGGATAGCCTTCCGATCGACAGAAATATTTTCCAATTATTTTCACTCGCTTGATCGGTCTACTGTGTATTGGTCTCGCGAATAATGCCAATGTTCTAACCTCAGATAAAACGAATTCATTTTTATTCCATCTAGAAATATTTCTTCGAGAAATTATACTGTTTCGAGAAAGAAATATCATTCGTTGACTAATTTACACACATATTGTATTCAAAAATTCCTTTATCGATTATTAACTGTGGACATATGAATAATTTTAAGTTGACTAATGTTAATTTCATCATTTATCAAGCTATTTAAATAATACTATTTACTTTTACATAAATGTATAAATATGTGCTTTCATAATAAACAATTCAACACTTTCATTGACTATTTAAATAACAATCGGTAATTTTGCATAAAGACATGAATATCTATTTTAAAAATAAATAATTCAATACTTTAATAGTAGTAATATTTCGAAATATCCTGTTTTCAGCATTAAACATGTTACGAACGTGTAGTTGCATGAAAATCATTATAATAATAATTTTAAAACAAACTAAGAAGAAAAAAGTTCGTTTTACAAATATTTTTCATACCGTAAAATACGAAGGAAATATTTAGATGGCCTGTATTATCCAGCTGATAATATCGTATGTACAGAAACAGCGAAATGATTGTTAAAAATGATTAATCTTCGATGCTCGTATTGACTTTTGAAGTTTAATTGAATGTATCTCGAACGTTTTATATTTTCCGTAGCGGAGGTATACTGTGTCTATATTCTCCGAATCACGGATGGTATATTTCCAGAATCAATATTCAATTTACAAACAATAGTATCTATTCTGAGGGAAGTAATTTTATTCGGACTTTTATTTTACATTTTGCACGGAACATCCGGGGGAGAATTCTACGCCAGAAATCGTACACGTTTTCAGAAGTATACGTTCTGCGAAGAGTGTCGTTTCAATTTAACTAGCACTATCGACGACATATATCGTCGTCATATGGCTCCCCGTCAAATGTACGATCAAGTTTTACCGTCCGATTATTTCGAACTCGATGTCACCGTCAATTCCCTTATATATTTGCATTATTTATTTATTATCGCGTCGATGAAAAGAGATTCGTCGAAATACATATTTCACGACAGATTCAGTTCAATGAGTTATCGATAAGAAAGAATTCCTTCGCGTAATTCGCGAAACGAATGAACTTTAATGGAAAATCTTCGAGGAGACAGATATTTCAGAATTTCACGGAAAAGTAAAAAAAAAAGAAAAAAAACGTTGGATTAATTGAACGTTACACAGAAAGGGAGAAAGTTCTAATTGAGAATCGAAACGTTGAAATCCCTCGATCTTCGTCCTATTTTCTTTCGTTCTTTCATCAGCCTGAAACCAGGACCCTCTTCGCTCGCGTGTGAGAACAAGCCATAACTCAGGAATTCTATTGCCGAACTTAGGTTATAACCGCAAACTTCCTTTTAAAGGTCCATCGATTCTAAAAGTTCTTTGGTTAATTCCAGCCTCGTTTTCCGGATCCCATTAACGGCTGCACCAGGCAATCACCCGCTGACACATTGTCGATCGTAAACTTCTTTTGATTATTTTTTAACGCACACCCGTCTCCTACGGTCACGATAAATCGAGATAATCTCTTCGAAATGACATGTTTTCAACTATCAACGGTACTTTTATGAAGAACGTACCGTTTAACTATGCTGAATCATTGAAACATTGACGTTTATCGTTGAATACGCGAATGTTTAACGGTAAAGTTAAAGGGAATGGAAGTTTCGCGTGAATGTTCGTTAAATAGCGATTCGAGTGTGATTAACACGTTCAGTGTGAGAATTTTACGAGACGTTTCATTCTAATTGCATGGGTCATCGATGACCCAAGTTATTTTGTTCATTATTTATACTATTTTTCAGTTGCATGCGTGTTAACTTGCAAATTGAAAACGTATCGCTAAGATACGTGGGTCATCGATGACCCACATTGCTGTATTCAATATTTATATTATTTCTCAATAGCAAATGTGTCATTTGACGAATTTGAAAAAGTGTGATTACGACGCGTAGGTCACCGATGGCCCAAAATATCGCGTTCATTATTTACATTATTTTTCAATAGCATATTGATATTTGCAAAACTTAAAATGAAGTAACTGGTTACTGTTTTCACTGATCTTTATTATAAATTGAAGAAATTTCATTTCTGTTTGAAAGGTAAACTCAATTAACTAGGTTAAAGAATATTTGACACAGAATGACAGATATGTAAACGAACAGTATTTATTCCAAAGTGTTAAGAAAAGACTGTTTTGAGATTACGGTGTAATCATCCAAGTATCATCTAAAAATGTGTGTACAGTTCGTCCAAAATAAGTAAGAATCAACGTGTTGGTGCAAGAATATACAACGTGGAAGATACATGTACGAGTTAATTGAAAATTAGTCACTTCAAAAGTCGAACGCGAGAGAGTATTGTACCATTTTGAGTAATTGGCGAGTACATTTTAATTAAATTGAATAAATATTGTTATTTAATCACTCTCGTATCTCTGAAGCCCACGTTCGTGGAATTCAGCAGAAAACAATCCTTAGGATATTTTATAAGATTTCACGTACGCATGTTTCAACTGTTTGATCTTCGAATAGAGTAAAAAGTGGGGAATAAAAGTTGCAACGCTCGCAACAGCTCGGTAATTAAAAATCAAAATTATTCTCTGTATTATTCCAGAGGTGTTAATATAGACATCACTAATCGTTCTGTTTATAAATCTCTCGACGAACACAGTTAAAAATCCTCGTGCATCGACTGACTTTACCATCGCCATAGTGAACAAAGAAAGTGCACTCGATGGAGTGAACTTCGAAATAAAATTATTAACGACGTAAAAAGCGTCATTCCTTGGCGTGCGTCTTAAACTCGTCCATTGTGTGACGGAGTCTCAATTAGCGAGAGTGAATTTTACCCAAAATGAACTCCGCCAAGTAAACTTTGCTAACTGAGTAAATTTAAAGCAAATTTTCCTCCTAACCGAGTTACTTGCTAAAACCAAATTGCATCGGAGTCAAGCAACATTCGCAACAAATTCCAATTTGTATCAATTCTAGCTGTTCAACTGTTTAAGAACACAAGAGGAATAAACAAATTAACCCATTTTTTTACAACGTTGCAATATTTATTTTTTGACCCGAATTATTTATCACATTCTCAACGATTTTTTTAATATTTTGTAGACTCTTCTCTTTTGCTTATTATTTTTTCAATAATATAAAAATAAACACCCGTGTCCAAGTGGATTTCCATGTAACTTTTTGCTTCCACTGAGTTTTCATGCAAATTTCAAAAAAGAATGAGTCGTTATTTGAAACACTAAATTCTAAGGATTGCAGTGATTTTCAATATACATCATATAAACACTGTACATTTCGATACTTTTTCCATGCAAACACTGCTAATCTCATTTTTATTTTACTGTATCCTTCAAACGAACGATCAATTAAAGAATCACTGTTACAACCATTGGCTAAAAGGCGTTTAGGCTAGGTCAGCAGAGTCTTGCTTTGAAACTTTATTCGTCTACTTCCTGCGATAGGAACATCCGGCCGTGAATGTCTGTGAAACTGTAGCTTTTCCTGTTTCCTGCTGAATAGGGAGAAATGGGATTTGGGGGATAAGTCGTAAGTCGACTAACGGAGAATGAGGAAATGAAGGGGGATGCCGGAGAAGGAGGTGAAGGCGGAGTATAGAAATTGCAACAAAAGGCCGAGCGAGAAATTATCGACTTTCGCGAAGCTCGTGAGATTTATCGTAATAATAACAACGAACACGGGTACACGTTTCGTACGCGTAAATTGAGACCGCTAGGCGTCTCTCATTGTCATACATTCGTATCCTCCATCTTTGATTCGGCTTGAACCTCGTGCAACTTCCTTCTGCCCACAACCATAATCTAGAATTTAACACCGTGATTTTACGGTGACTCGATTTAAGAAATAGTGTATTTCTACGATTATTTATTTATTTTTTTTTTTATAGTAGGAAGGAAAAAATGGAGTGTATGGAATTTTTATGAGTGAAAGATTAAAATTTAGCTTTCGTATTAGTTCAGAGATATTTGAGGTTGAGTTCTTTATAAAACAGACGTATCCTTAAAGTTTCCTTCAATTACTATATCGAGGTAAATTTTCAATATTTCTTAGCTGCTGTAAATTTTAATTGAACAGGGTTTAACCCTCTATTCGTGTAAAAGCAATTTTAAATTTTATTTGCAGCAGCGGGAGTTACTAATTATTATAAAAAATTTTTCTGCTAATAATGTAGTAGTAACACAATATAATGCAATGGTATAGTAATAAAAAAATAATGTAGATAAATGGGTATGTAACTTCCAAGTTACATGGTGTTACGGAAGGCTAAAAAGGACAAGAAAGCTTTTAAGCCGCTTCTTTCTAATTTAAACATTTAACCCTTGTTGCTTTCTTAATTGCGCTGGCAAAACTTTTGTCCAAGTGCAATATACTTTACGTTGATATGTAATATACTTAACACTTTGCTGAACGAACGAAAAGAATGGATATGCTTGATTATATCAGTGAATCTTATGGTTTAGAACGCTAGGATACTTTAAAAAAATACTGTCTCGTTTAATTTTCGTCTTCTTTTTCATTGACAACAATCCACAATTAAGGGACGAAAATCATCCTCAAAATTAAAAGTGAAAATATACGAATTTTATATCTTTCGATGTCAAATTTGTAAGCGTTGCTTGGGAAAATGTGTAAATATAATCATTAAATCAAGATGTGAACAAGCATACTTAACACAAATAGTCTGCAAACTTTTCATTGAATACTTTAAAATGTAAGTGCTATACATCAAACAACTATAGTTGCTCGTACTATACAAAAATCGTTTCATGAAGTGCGACTGTAATCGTCTCTAATGATAAAAAATTTAAAAGAAAATTGTACGATGTAATTGTTGAAAAATTCTAGATGGGTGTTTGATATTTCCCAAATTATTATGTCGCAATAACGAGCAAAAACCGATGTATAATTCCGCGATAAATTGAGGAACTCGTGGGTAGGATGTGTTGAAATTTTCGAAGACATCCATTTCGCCCGGGAAAACCGATTTAAATATCTCGATCCGTAGGAAATCCTGTTATTGTACCTTTCGAGATTTATTTATCGAATTCTGGCGATGCGAAAAATTCCCCTGACGGAAGCTGAGCCCCTTATACCGACGACAGAAGCGTATTTCTGCTTTCTTATAAAACAGACAGAGAACGGAAGATCGCTGGGGCCAGAATGTAAATCAAACCGGTTGGTCTTTGCTTTTAAGAGAAGGAAGATACGAGCGAGAATGAAAGTGGAACAACGTTCGATAATCTTTCAGGTCAGCGATTTAATGGCTATCGATTTTTTGGCAAACATCATCGTGTTTCATGTTCCTCCGAGTAAGATGGAATAACGAAGAAAAAAGTCTGATTGTTTAACGTGTAACGATTAGCTTCGCTATTGGACGCACTTCTAGTAGAAATAAAAATTCTTTTCATTGTTTGTACCTACGATAAAATCGATGGATAAACCTTGAAATTGTTGATCACAGTTCTAACTTAAACAACAGTCTGTCTTGGAAATTGTGTTAGCGGTAAGAGATTGTAACGCTTCTGAGAAAATTATAAATTAAATAATAAATTAAAAGTACGAGCGTAATTTATAATTTTAACACAGGGATTTCGCGGATGTCTGAATTTAGGAACTACTGTATTTTTATGGTTATTTCCTTTAAAATTTCCTAAAAATACAGTGTATGAAATTTATAAAAATGTACACTTTCATCCATAAGTTATCGGACATTTGCCACTTTTGAATGCGATTTTTATTGCAATTACTTACCGAGTTGCAAACGGACGAATTCGATTTACAAGAAAAGTGAATTTGATCTGTGAAAGAGTGAATTTAATTTGCAATAGGGTGAATTTAATTTGTAAAAGGACCAACGAATTTTTAATAAGAAAATTATTCAACACTATCTAATCTAAACGAACTTTGCAAGCTAAGTTAGTTGATACACCAAGCAATCTTCACAAACAAATCGAGAGTTCACATTCGAACGTTGCACCCTGACATTTATAAGGTTGATTAATTACTATACAATGCTACGTACTAACCCTGCACATTTTAATTAATACACTAACGAACACCTACACTTTCTACATATACCTACCACCAGAAGTAATCCGACTTCGGCCTTGTCACATGAAATTAATTAACATCCTATAATTACTTAATTAACAGATTAAAATCACTCCATTGAGTGAATTAATGAAATCAGAAAATTCCTGCGCCATTTAATCAAGTACCGCTCCAATGAGACAAATTGTCCAAAATTATACATACATTACATATTACAATATTGAACAAATTTTAACGAGCTACAATATGTAACAAATATTCTAAAACGTCTGATTTATATACTGTTACGAAACAGGCCGTAACGGTTGAAATTGTCTATATAATCGTAAAATAAATTATTTATCTAAGACTGTTCCTTTTCAAACGGAGTTAAATCAGAATTACTCTCACTTACTCCACAAACCGAACTTTCCACTGCAGTCAAATACCATCGCTAGAGCAATCCCAATTCTCCAACTAAGAGAGCGATCAGCGGGAAGCGTAAGAAACGTAGTATCCGATCCTCGTCGCGGATACGTGACTGGGAAATCCACACTTCCGCCGATAATTCTTTCAGACGGCGCGTTAAAAGCCGTCCCGTGGGAACTTCGCGACCCGGTTCAAACGGATCTATGTATGCACCTATGTACGTACATACGTATGTATGTAAGTTTCAAGGAGCGGCCATATCGTCGCTACTCTCCTTTCTTTCTTTCCTTTCCCGCCGAAAAGTTCGCCTTTTTTCCAGAAAGAAATCGGCGTTTCTCGCGATGCCGAAAAGTCCTGGCTGCCTGACGCCGATAGTGAGTTTACATCCGCGAGATAGTTCACCCCTTACCCTCGCACCTTTCTTCTTTTGTTCTACGTGTTACTTTTATTCGAGAGAAACGCCTCTTTCTCTCTCTCGCTCTCTCGATTTCTCTTGTACCACGTCATAACTCTCTAGAGAAGCTTTCCACGTTTTGTCCGTCGACTTACGACTTCAACTCGGGACTTACTCCCTGCCGGAAATCCAGTTTCTAGCCTATTGGTCCGGGTACCGATCCTACCCTCCTCCTCCCTCTTCCCGGAAGTCGATATCAATTCGACCAGCCGGATATAATTTCGATTGACTGCGGGGATATCGAGCAGGCTAGTTCCCTACTCGATCAGTTTGGAGGGGGAAGTTTGTAGTTTTTGGTTTGAAGGGAGGATTCTCTCTATTTTTTTAGAGGAGGATTTATAGGGTCTTTCAATTAGAGCGATAGAACTTTGAATTGATATGAAAGGAAAAGTACAGAAGGTAATTCAGTACTCATAACTTCAGTTTAAAGTACATTCGATGGCATTTTATATGAAGTACAGTATCGTATAAATAAGCACTATAAATGTGTTTGCAGGAGTAAATCTCCGAATTTTCTTGAAGAACAAGCTAAAGATTAAAAAACATTGACATCTACGATCCTTAGCTAGACACGTGGAAGAATCGCAACAACACATATCTAGAAACTATAGTCTAAGTGCCTTAAAACTTGCACAAAAGTTTAGTAAAATAAAATTATTATTTTTAAAATACTGAGGATCTAACAAAAATTGCAGTTGATTACTGGAAAACACAAATTAATAATTAATATAAAAAATTGACTGGCAATAGTGTAACAATACAACGATACAATAGTACAGCAATGAACAAATACTTCCGCGTTTTTTGAGTTTATTTATTTTCGAAACTTCTTTTTACAAGTTACGTTAGGTCTTCAAAAGTGACTTGAGAGCCGATTTCGGAACAGTGCCTACCCGCGTGTTAATTAAATAAACTTTCCACGATCGTATTCTATGTATTTCACTCTCCACTTCCGCTAAATTCGCTTAAGTAGAGAGAAAAATCACAGCTAGGGAAAGAAACGAGGTGAAATCACCAACCCTATGGCAGAAAGCAACTGGAACAGAAATTAATACTGTTTGGACGATACGCGGAGGCCTTGTCGTTTATTTCTAACGAGCTCGTTACAACCACGATGGGAAAAACGATACACAGAGTGAAACCAACAGCAAGAGAGAGAGAGAGAGAAAGAGAGAGAGAGAGAGAAGAGGAAGAGAAAGCAGCACGTATATGCCGGTGGAGTTTGTCAAAGTAATTCGAGTTTTCTTCGAGCTCCAATTCCTCTCACGTACGTTCAAGTTCTCGTCTTTACCACCTCGAATCCTTATTATCCTATATCCGTGACCATAATCCCGCTGCTTGCCGAATAACCCCGACCGAGCCGTGAAATCGTCGTAATAACACCACGAGACGGTTTAATCATCTTTGACGGCTGGCGACGTCGCGATGATTCCATTGCCCCTTAAGTATGCGAGAAAATTAATTATTGCTCTGGGAGATCTAACAGACGACAATCTTCTTCGACACTTTCTACGTCTTTACCGTGTTCGAGGATGGTTTAAGCGGATATTAAAGAACAATATATAACATAGATTGTAGTATCGTAAGGACAGCAAGTATAGAAATGAAGATAATTGAAAATTGGAAGTGTAAAATGTCATTTTTATGGGTTTCTTTGATTCAAGTTTGATCTTTCGAAGAATATTGGAAAGAGAATGTCTTTTTTATTTAGATGAACGAGCTTAGTTTATTCAGCTAACTAACAATAATACTATAATATTTCAAGTTATAACTACAACAATTTTACAATATTAGTACTTTTCTTAATATTTCGTTAAAATTCTCTACAATTTCAATGCACAAATTCATCATCCTTAATTTAACATCAAACGAACGTTTATATTCTCTGTTAGACTGTCCAATTCATCATGTAATTCGAATACAGCGAGATATACAATATCACCGTGAAATTACTCCAAAGTATTTACAACTAGTTTCCAAGCGTCAACGCTCCCGTTGCTTTCGCCCATGATAACCGTACGAAAAGCTAAGGGCACGTATCAGGATCTCGAATTCAATGGACGAACGTGAAGAAGAGGAAGAAGAGGAAGAAGGATCGCGAGCTACCTTCCGGTGATACGTGCGCGGCGATCCAAAAGAATTCAGTTAATCGTTTCGAGCGCTACGAATCTCTGGAGAAACGATATATATACACTCGGTGTACAGAAACGATATATAAAATCTGCGACTGTCAGCGGCTTTCTCCTCTTCTCCAGTGATTCTTGTAATTTAACGAGTCCCGCGAAAAGCTTGGACACATTTTCCACGCGGAATTTAGATTGAGGGACCATTACGAGAAGCTCGAACGCGAGAGTTCGTGAAGGAAGTTCGAAGATTCACTTCGAAGGGAAATTTGGAAAGTTTCGAGGCGTTAAGGTGGTGTCTAAAAAGGTCTGGAAGTGGTTTTTGGAAAGGTTCTGATTAGAGGTCCAAGTTGGAGGAGTTTTCATGGAAAATTCCACCTGGTTTTCCATTATCGGTGATTATGAATTTACGTTGTATTTTTTTTTACAAAAAGCACCCCAGAACATTTTTCATTTTTGTTGGCTATTAAACAATGTTTTTCACCTGAAAGGTTACTCAGAAAAATTTCAGATAGCTACCTCTTCGTTTAAAAGTGATATAAGGGTAGAAGCATTAAACTGTTTTATTTATTTCCTCAGTTATTACTTAAGATATTTAAATGAAAAAAGTATGTGAAAGAGCTAGAGACTAGCTTCGCTTGAAATATTTTTTTCAAAATTATGTATTAATTATTACACCATGCAAAAAGTCATAAATAATGCTCTGTTATTGAATTATTTGAAAAAGTTTCAAGTTGCTTAGTTAGGTAGAACATTATTAAATAATTTAGAGAATACTATAATATTATAACTATATAGGGTTTTTGGAGAGACTTAAAATTTTGTACATTTAATGTGGTCCGTTCATTTTGAAAATGGTGTAAGTTCATTTTTGAAAAAAATTGAGAAATCGCATAATTTACCTATAATTTAGCGTGAACTTTTTATGTGTAAATAATTTAAACTCAATATTTTGAAGTATCCATATGTTTTGATCAATGGAAAATTCGTTAGTAAATTACTTTGTATAACCATTAATTATGAAAATGGCGTAAGTCCATTTGCGACCCAGATAGATTATATTGGTTTCGTTAAATTCACATGGAAGTAATTTATATAATTAATTTACAAATATTTGTAAATTTGAAACATTGGTAAATTTATTACACTCCGTCGATATTTTTGAATTAACTAAAATGCAAATCCTTAAACATCTCGAAAGAAGAAACAATGGACTTACACCACTTTCAAAATAAACGATCCATGTAATAACGAGTCTAATTATCGTAATTAACTTAGAAATGTTTTTTTATTAAATACTTCATAAATTCGATATTTTGTATACACTAAGACCATCGTTTTCTATGGTGAAATTGCGAAACTTCAATTTTTCAGGAAATTTACACTGATTTTATTCACCAATTGTACAATTTATATTTACTCTGTTTTATTGAACAGTAATGGACAAAATAGTCTTTTTTCTGACGAGAAATGAAGTTTTTGCAATTTTACGACTGTATCATTGAAAATATGTGTTTTGCAGATTTTTAATTGAAAATTCTGATCGAGCAATTTTGCGACAGTGGAATCCTTTAAATTTTTATTCTGATTAAGAGATACGCAGACATTTTCAAGCAGTCATCGGTTACTTTTAATGGACACCTCTATCTGCATTGTAAATTAAAGGAATTGTTACCAACGCTATCTATTGTTTATTCAAAACGACAGATTCCGAACGTTCCGCGGTGAAACCGCGGCCGCTGCTATTATTAACAACTACGCAAAACGTGAAACCGAGCCGCGACGATAGCAAAACGAAGATGAACACCGTGGCTGTGTGTGAATTTTAACCGCAAATTGCAACCACAATAGAGGTCGTTATAACGGTGCAGGAAATTAATGCTATAGCAAACGTGGTGTCACTTGCATTATAACTCACGACAACATACTTTCCCGAACTTCTCCCCTATAATTTCTATTGGCGCGGCCAATACGATATACGCTGGTTCATGGGATATAACACAATAGATAATTCCGTCATAAAGAACATTTTATGAAAAGCAGTACAAATAATTTGAAAAACTGGTTGAAAGAAACACGTTAATATATTGCAAATATTTTTTAAAAATTACCAGAAGGTATGTTTTCACTTTTAGACAATTCCACAGAAATATGTAAAGGTTTCTAAAAAAAAAAATATACGAAATACGCATATGGTTAAAAGCTTGAAACGTAATTTTGGAAAAATGAAGGATCTTCTTTAATTAGAATAATTTGGAGGAAGGATATAAATTTCGTCGGAGAAACGAACTGCTTCAGGTGTTATATTATTATTCGAAAAGAATTGAGGAAGAAACGTTATAATTAGAACGAATTCGATTAACGTTCCAGTTCAACAATGTGAACAAAACCCGACACTCGTTAAATCTTGCAAACAACCACGAAGGAACGTCATCGAGGTTGCTTCTGTCAACAGAAACAATTAACCGGCGTATAAAACTCTACCAATCAATCAATCTCGCAACAACAACCACCCTCCAGTTAAATCAACAAACTTCCATCAGCGCGAAACATTACTCGATAGATTCCCCTCGATAGACACGCACACACGATACGATTACGCTTCTAATTAGCACATTGTTCTCGCGTTTCAGCCATACCAAACACTCAAACCATACGATCCTCTGCCGATAAGCCTCTTCAGAACGGTCTCGTATTTTCCAATTCGGCTTAACGCCGCCACGTTTTTTCTCCTCCCCTTTTTTCCCACGGAAAATCCCCTTCATTTTCACGCGGATACCGTCCCTAACGACTGAGAGAGGAAGAGACAGACAGAGGGAGGCAGCAACGGAGAAGAGAATAGCAAGACAGAGAAACAGAGAAACAGAGAAGCAAAGGTAGAGAAACAGAGGCGAATGAAGGAACACAGAGGGAGACAGAGAGAATCGACAAAGGGAAAGGAAGAGAGAGGCAGAGAAGCAGACAGATAGAAAAAGGAAACACGGGAAGACAGAAATAGAGACAGTAAAACAGAACAAGAGAGAGATAAAAAGAAATGGAGACAGAGAAAGACCGAAAGAAAGACAGAGAAGTAGACAGAGAAAGAGGAAGAGAGGCAGATGTGGAGGTAGAGAAACAGACATCTAAAACGACAGAGAAAGACAGGAAAGACGGAGAAGCAGACAGATATAGGGGACAGAGATGAACAGAAACAAAAAAGCAGAGACAGAAGAAGCAGACAGGCAAAGATGGAGGGAGACAGGAGTTCAGACAGAGGAACGGACAGCTGAAAGGAGAGAAATAGATAGAGACACAAAAGCAAAGACAGAGAAGTAGACAAACAAAGAGACTGGAAGACAGAAACAGAGTCAAAAGAACAGACAGAGAGAGCGGAAAGAGAGACAGAAATAAAAACAAGGAAACATTCAGAAGAGGAAGAAAGACAAAATCAAAGACAGAGAGGGAGGACAGAGAGATAGAAAGAAAGACAGAGAAGCAGAGAGAAACAGACAGAGAGGCAGAGGGAGGACAGGAAGAGACAAAGAGCGGGGGAAAAAGCTGTGGAAAAATTCGTAGAACGTTCGAATAATTCGTCTCGCCGGGCTAATATGGCTGACTGCGTACCTAAATAACGCGACACGCAAAAAAGATGGCGACCAGCGTTCGTTATGGCGTTGCATCTCGCCTGGATATCCGAAAAAGCTGCTTCGCTCCCCGGAGGATCTCGCTGCAGGCACGCTCGATCGCGATAATCTCGCTTTTTCCGTGAACGGAAAAACCGTGCTCACAACCGGAGCACCGCGCGCGGATTTCGATATACGCCGGGGGGATCGGAATATGCACTCGGGGATGGTATAGTGCAATATGGTTTTTAACATTAGCGCAGTACGAATAATTAACACTTCTTCAAATACGATATCTACATAATTATACTTTTTTCTAAAAAAAAGGCAAATATTTTATAAGATAATTGATATAAATTATAATCACTGATACTATTTTTTATGGTTTCTATAATACTATTGGTATAGAGAAAAAATATGGAATTGTAGCAAGTAGTTAGAACTTTTGAGAATAATAAGCATCCGTAATTATAGTATTCTCTAAGATATAAAATAATCATCGAAATGAGAGATTAAGAGAGGGTAGTAAAATTATTGCGAAAATGATAGCAAATAGAATTTTTTAAAATAAGAAACATTGATAATTATAGTATTCTCTAAAATGTAAAGTAATCATCGAAAGAAAAATTAATAGCATGACATTGCTTAAATTAGAGATCTTTTTATCTATTATATTACCTACATATTCCATCTTCTGTTATATATACATATATTATACCTCTCACTAAAAAGTATCCACCAATATAAATACAATGATAACAAATCTACATATCTCTACATTCTGAATACTACGAAAAGCAACTTCGTATCTTCCGAATGAAAAACTACCCACTGCCGTATAAACCGTCATTAAAACAAGCAGTAGAAAGACACATCCAGTAGAATCAGCCGAACTACCGCGACAATAAAACCAGACACACGAGTATGGCTCTTAATATTCAGCTCGATTGTCGTCGCGACGCCGGTCGTTCGATCGTCGCGTTCTCTAAAACTCGGGAAAATTCGTCGAGGCGGTCCCTCGTGTTTACGTGCTTCTCCCCGATGTTTTACGCGGCGTTTCTTCCTGCAGTATACAAATGTGTATATCTATGTACATACAAGGCCCGTAAACGCGAGCCTGTGTCGCCGCGGCAGCGTTCTCCACGGACTCACGTAATCCGCCATGCGGAAAAACAGCTCGCGTCGCCATAAAACTCGAACAAAGCGGTCCTCCTCGTGATATCGAAACGGAAAGTGCAGGTAAGCGCGCGCTAAAATTGCCTCACGTTGTTCCCACGCGTTTCCCTCAAAAACACCTACCGCGCTATTCCTTCGATTGCATATCGCGCATCGTCCACGCGCTATTTCACCGCGAATGACCGACGAATTTATCTCGTACACGGCTAGACAGAAATTTGGACAATTTTAACTAAAAAAGTTCAATATAACAAGAGTAGCTTTCCATTTTGCCAATAGTAACTAGAATAATGAAGGGAAAAATAGGAAATGAAGAGGTACATTTCGGAATTAATAATGTCAACTATAAACAGAACGATTTATACAACATTTCTGAAATAGAAAAAATTTTGTAACCAGATACTACTATAAAAAGAAAAATTACAGTAAATAAATCGAAATGAGCGTACAACTTTAAAGAAAGAAACGATATAAAAAGATAAATAACATACATTCCGACATTAGTAACGTTGACAATAATCGGAATAATTTAACCGACATCCCTGAGGTTAACGAGCACAAAAATCCCTCCTTTTCGCGCGTTAATCGCTTTTCGCTAGTCCGGACGTTTCTTTCCCGGCGCGTCCTGTTCGCCTTTGAATCCGCCATTTCGAATCTCATCCCGCTGAATTACGAATGCGAAAGCCCTTCCAACTCCATTTGGTCGGCGGCGTTGCATATTGCACACAACAGCATATTACATGCCGCGCATTACAGCGAAGGTGTCTCGTCGTTGGAAAGAATTCGTTCTGAACACCCCCCGTTGCTTATGAAACCCCCGCCTCACCCTGGGATTTCCCTCATTTCCGTTTCTTCTGCTGCGTAATTCTGTCTCGAATTAAACTCGCCCCCCCGTGAATCCGTCCTTCTCTTTCTCTTTTCACGACACAATTCACCTTTGAGTATTCTCGATACTACACGACATCGTGATTATAATTATAAGAATTCGTAATAATCAACAGCATCGAAGAACAGATTTTTCACATTTTTGTAAGAGTAACTGCTGTCGCGCAATATTGAACGACTATATTAAAAAAGTAACTGTAAACACGAAATTACGAACACTCACTATATCCTAAAGGCGACTATAGTTACGCTATATTGAGCGCTCGCTATATCTAAAAAATTACTATGGTCGCGTGAAATCGAGCGATCACTCGCTATATCCTAATAATAACTATAAACGTGCTTGCTATATCTTAAAGGCGACTAGATTTATCCAATACTGAGCATGACGATAAAACTACATTATTACATAATTTAATTTAACGATATTTGATTTATAGATAAAATTTGGAAATTAAGTTTATCTTTGCGTCTGTTTTTTTCCTCTACGGTGTAATTATAGAGTTAAAGTGAATAGTACAGCAACCATATATCAAATAAATAAAATGATTAAATCTCTCAGGTCAGCAATTTCTCTTGAAATGATGGCTAAAAAGTCAAAGACTCATACAATAATCATATCCTTCATGAATAAAATAATTAAATTCCCTGTGTCGTTCTTTTTTTTATCAAGCAACTGAAAGGTTAAAGGTTACTCCTATCTTTAAAAATAGAAACTTCCTCAATTCCTTACTTTACAGTTACAATTGGAAACTCGTGTTTTTCTGTTAATTAATTAAACTTGAGAAATATCGAAATAAAAATATAAAGCTGTGTAAAATAATACAAATTATGCAGAACATGTAGGAAATGTGATTTTTGTAATTAAACGATTGTTTTCGTCAAATTTTCATATAAATTTCGATGAAATCATCCTTCAATTAAATGTCCTATACTTGTCTGAATCGTGGCGCAATTGCAACACGAATGTTAATCAAAGCTTGGCTTGTAAGAACTGTCATAGAACGAAAGGAAAAAAAAGTAGTAATAAAATAAAAACATCACGTATCGAGGATAGATAACATAGGATCGATCCGACTAATCGCAGTGCAGGCTCGACAGCCTGCAACTTGACAGTCTGTCACGGAAACGTCTGCAAACCGACGAGTTTCCGCCTAGTGGACTATAAACGCTTCCAACCGCGCGGAAACGCGCGCAAAACACGGGATTCGCTCGTCTAACATCGTAAGTGCGCCGCGATAAGTATTTCATATGAGAAACACGGCATAGAACGATGAAGAAGAGACACACAAATACATCCAGCTGACTTTCTCTGTTTCTGTAACGAGAGAATTGAAATTTCACTGGCGTCTACCTTTTTTGTACACGTTTTGTTACATTAATGAGAAGATAATGAATTGCTGTTGGTAATATTCCATACGAAATTTCAATCGATTCTAATAATACGTTATTAAATTTTATTCAACTGTAATCGTGAAAAATTAAATTATTAAGAAAGAAATATTGAAATTTTTGGAAAAAGTGTCTTGATAGAAGAAAGAAGGTATTTTCTTGTCATAACGAAAACATGATAGAATGAAATTTAAGAAGAAACACTTTTTCTTAATTATTAAAAAACAAATATCGAAATTCGTAGAAGTGTCTTAATTAAAAAAAAAAAATGGAAGAAAGATATTTCTGACCTGAACGGAAACACGATAGAATGAAATTTACGAAGCGACACATTTTTTTAATTATTAAAAAATAAATATGGAAATTTTCGGAAAAAAGTATCTCGATAAAAGGAAAAGGAGGAATTTTCTGATTTGAACGAAAACATAATAGAAAGAATTTTATGAAGCAACACTTTTCCTTAATTATTAAAGAAGAAATGTTGAAATTTTCGAAAAAAGTGTTTTAATAAAAAAAAGGCAGATTTTTTGTACTTGTACGAGCACACGATAGAAAGAAATTTACGAAGCAACGTTTCTTCTGAATGAATCGATTCAATCTGACTGAATTACAAATATTCCCCCACACATCGGTGTTACTCGATTATATATTCATCATTGAGAGACAGTTTTGCAACATCTCGGGACTCGCGACCTTTACCAAATAATCGCCATTTCTACAAATATTATATATACATGTGACATCTACGACCTGAAAGAGCTTAGTTAAAATTGGCTCGTGACTTATATAAGAAAACAATAGCAACATGTCCCGAGAACAGATTATCCAGGATCACTCGTTTATTTCCAGAATTAGCAAGTTTACACTTTGAACCACGGAATTATTCACGATTTTTCCGCCACAGAAGGCTAACGGGGTCAGGATCGAGGGACTTTCTCTTCACAACGACGCGTAAAAATAAAATTCTGTGATAAAGGTAAAATTAGATCGACGCCTACATTTCTACATTCGATGTATCGGGTGTTCGAAAAGTACAAGTGGGATTTTATAAATAATAAACAGGATTTAACGAAATATATTAATTCGACTAGATAATTGCACTAGTTTTTAACAAATTAGTGAAAATCTGAGGAAGAAAAATTGGATACAATAGAATTACAAGTGAAATTAATTATAATTAAGCGACAAATTCAATTTTTTTACTTTTTTGTAAAAGTTTCGAGTTCCAAGGAAGAGACACTATCGCGTTACTTTAAGACGAGACTTTATTTTGCGGTAGATATTCAATCCAGAAATAAGATAACAAATAATTATGTGAAATACTGAATTGTTCCACATACTGCATTATTTCTATTTTACAAATAACATAAGAATTATATTTTGTGTACAATCCAAATGAATTATTTTCAAATCATTTGTTATTTCAGTTACTTCACTCGAATAAGATAGCAAATAATTTAACATGAGAAGTTATTGAACTAAATTAATCATTCAACTTGGAACACGGGAATTTTTATACTTGAATTGCATTTGCTCTCGTTTTTAACTCGAGAGGGTTCTAATTTTAACAATTTATACGTTCATCAACATCCTCATCTCTCTATATCGAACATCTTAAAAATCAATAGACACAGAGAATTAAAGCTTCGCATAATTTGATTTGAGAAAACAATCAAATTTGAAGAAATGTGTCTTTTAACGTATATAAAACATCGACATTCACTTATGCACATTTCTAAAATTCTTGAATAAAACTCCTTAAATTAATTAATTCTGCAACACATAGCGACCAATGTGTATTTCTTAAAACGTTCTGTCAATAAATAAATAATCGAAAAATTTCTAAGTCAATTCGACAGATTCGCCATTAACAGCGGCTACCGTCGCAGTCAATTGATTTCTGCCGGAAACCCACGGGAATTTCTGCACACTACGGAGACCTGAGAATGGCAACGCGATGCCTCGAGTGTCCTCGAGTGGCTCGCGAGGTCCTCAAACGGCGAGAAGAACGCTGATGCAACCGCTATTTATCTCGAGCCAACCTTCGAGCATTATCATTTCAAATTGGTAAACCGCTCACAGGCCTGCGTGAGGCAGCTTCGAGCCGCTAAGAAGACTTGGGAAAATAATCTGAACACCCTTTCACGAAGGTGACAAACTTGTTGTGCGAGGATATGGGTGGTCCCTGTTTCAAGCTGTTTCCTCCGCCATTTTTTTGACTGTTTTATATCTACCAACGTGACTCTGACAATGAAGGAGAATTTAACTCAACTGGCTTCTGGCACAGACGGAGAAACGGATGTTTCAAGCGCGTTTGAGAAATACTGTTGCGTTTTTCTTATTTTTTTATACGTGGTTAGGTCACGGAGTGTTGATTTATTGTTTCTTAATGCTTTGGATTACGATTTTTCACTCACTACGTATATTGAAACAACTTTTTTTAACTCTTCACCATTTTTATGCAAATCGGAATATTATAAATGATTTGTATTCTATAGTCACCTATATCTATATATTTTTCTCCAACGTAATACACTTATGATTAGAGATCATCTCAGAAAATTCAATTTCAATTTCCTTTTTTACATATAATTCAGAAACCATTCTCATTTATAGTACATTAGAAAGATTATTAGTCTGACATCTTCAAAAAATCAACGGAAACGATAAGACGATCGTATTTCCGTTCGAAATCATTTGTTGAAAATCTCAGGGAACTTTTTTTCTCGCTAAATAGATCCACGCGTCGCCACATTCCACTTCAATTCAACTGTGAACTTTCGATCAGGCACGCTCGATCGAAATTCACATACGCCGTAGCAGCGAAGCAATTAACGTTTCACGTGACTGAAGAAATATAGTTGTTTTCGACTCGCTGAATAATTCAGAAGAGAGCACGGAGAAAAGGGCGGGACAACGCGCGGCAGCGGATCACAGGACGCCTCTGGCGACGCGCCGTCAATCACTTTGATTGACGCTTCGAACCGACGGCGAATAACAATTTGCTCGAAATAACTGACAGCCGTATTCGTCGGTCACGGCCCGATAATGAATCGGGACAAACACTTCGCCAACTATCGCCTTCAACCCTCTTTCGTGTCCGCTAACGATCCTCTTCTACCTTCCCATTCTCCAGCTATTTTACAACTTGTACATACACTCTCAGAGATTTCTACGATACCGTTGTATTTGGTTTGGTGCAAATGAAATTTCGCCAATGTTTTCTCAACAGTTGAAATTCGCGGAGGGTTGATATCACATGTTAAATTTTCTCCAATCGTAAATTTTAAACTGAATTTTAATAAGTTTATATATTACGTTTTTCAAGAAAACAATGTAATGCTCAATTAAAGCAGATTTAATTCCTAAACGCAGATAATTCCTGTGTTCTATTATTGCCTGCGTTGTATGAAGAATCGCGTTATGTGAAAATAGTAGTCGTGAATAACTGTGACGCGTTATAGAAATTCGCGTGGTAAGAACTCGCGTTATACGGGAGTCTACTGTAGAAGCAAAGTCTAGGATCTGAAAGTTCTTCGAAAGACGTTAGTCTCGCGAATTTATTAGACGGATGAATTACACGCGGCAGGCGAGTGAAACTCTCAGATGCTCCCCTCGTTCGGCAGAGATTACGCGAGGGGCAAAGTCGCGAGACAAAGCTGGTATGGTGTTACAGTGCAGACGGCAGCGTGGCGCATCGTTCGCTTGTTTGTTTGATTGCGTTTCAATGTATAACGCTGACACGCGTTTCCTTTCACCGGGAAGAGCGCGCCACGCTGCCACGGAAAGAGCTTCCGTACTTCGGTTTTAACTTCTAAGTAGCCAGGAGCGTATGGCTCGAGTTAAACGTGACAACTTCGACTTCGTTTTTACTTTATCCTTCTTCGTGTGTGTGTGTGTGTGTGTGTGTGTGTTTGTTAAAGGCGGAAAACTAGTAGAACTGGAAGAATCTGCTGTCTTTATCGAGTATTCTTAATTGGTTCAGAGATTGCTATTGGATTATTCGTGAAAATTAAGTTTAATTCTTATGTGATTGATGAAGAACGAGGGATTATTGTAGATTTGTGTTCTAGTATGAAGATCGATCTTGTATCATCTATGAAAATGAATTTTAATTGTTATGTGATAGATGAGAAACCAAGGATTATTATAGATTTATATTTTAGTATAAAAATTAACTATTTGAATAATTTATAAAGATTAATTTTTATTTTTATGTGGTAGATGAGAAACGAAGGATTATTATAGATTTATATTTTAGTATAGAGATTGCCATTGGATCATTCGCGAAAATTAATTTCGATTTTTATGTGATAGATGACAAACGAAGAGTTATTGTAGATTTATATTTTAGTATGATAATTAACCATTTGAATCATTCATCAAGATTAATTTTAATTGTTATGTGATGGATGAGAAACCAAGGATTATTGTAGATTTATATTTTAGTATAGAGATTGGCATTGGATCATTCGCAAAAATTAATTTCGATTTTTATATAATTTATGAGAAACGAAGAATTATTGTAAATTTATATTTTAGTATGAAAATTAACCATTTGAATCATTCATAAAGATTAATTTTAATTGTTATGTGATAGATGAGAAACCAAGGATTATTATAGATTTATATTTTAGTATAGAGATTGGCATTGGATCATTCGCAAAAATTAATTTCGATTTTTATATAATTTGTGAGAAACAAAGACTTATTGTAGATCCGTGGTCTAGTATTGTGTGACTTGTATTTAAAATTATTAGAAATTTCTCTTATTCTGATTCATTTAGTAAGTGGAATATTTCCAAATAATTTCTATAAGAACAGTTTCCTCGTAAAATTCTTCTACTAGGTACTTAGTCTTTTTGTACACTTTTATCTCTGGATTTCTCCTTTTAATTTGTTCCACTGAGAGCTTAATTCATTTGCAGACAGATACATGCTTACTTTGTAAATTGCTTTCCATATTCTCAATAAATACTAGACAAATTCTAAAATGTAATTTCCATACATTAACTATACAAATTTCTGTACATTACTTTCCTCTATAAATACAACCTATGCGTGCCAATAATCATAACTTTCTCCTTTTGATACATCAAAAAAATAAGTTTTCATCTTATAAAAAAATATTTCACGAAATATAAACATTTTCGACGAAAAAGTCGATGCAACACAAAATAACTAACAAATTCGATATTTCTGATTATTCAGTTACAGTTAAACTACTTTCACAATCACGTAAAAATATAAAACCATCGTATCAGATACTTGAATCCCTTATAAATTCCTTCCACAAAACATTTCACGTTTATTAAAAAACTTCTACCATAATGTAAAATGCCAAACGTTAAAAATCGACAGAATAAAGAATCACAGCGATAAAGATACGTGAATACGATGACAGAAATCGTCGTGAAGTGTATGTCGTAAAAATACCGAGTCAATTGTGTAACTTTTTTTAACGACGATTATTCGGTTCCGGTTTAACGAGACAAGCACGAACGAGTGAAATGGAAGACCGTAATCACATTAGCGGGCAAGTTAGCGTCGGTTTATGTGGCATGAAAAGTGGCAAGAGATTACAGATAATGCTTCTTAAGCACCCGCCTGCTGTACACCGCTCCGGGGACCTTTACTTTTTTAAATGCAAATACTACATTCTAAATATTAATGCGGTTAGCTTATAGTAACGCTTTCGGGGTACGATGATGTATACACCGTGGAAAATCGTCAGCATTTCTTTTCCCAGGATAAGTCACTTTAAACTGGCCTTTCTTATGCAATTCGCTGATGGTTACAGTCATTTTGATTATATCTCGTCGTATTTTAGATTAAATCGCATTTAAGTAGACGAGATGATATAAATAACGACGTTAAATTAGGAGAATTAAAAGGTTGGATAAAGCAAGGTAAATTTTCACGAGTGAAACGTTCGAAACAATTACTTTCGTCTAATGAAGAAACATAAGCCGCTTCGTTTGAACAATTTCATTAATGAAATGCACAGAATAATTTTTTTCTTTGTTTTAAAGAATAGCATGTAACTCTGTTAAATGCATTCGTAAAATTAGTATTTTCTTTCTCAATGAAGAGTACACAGTCCGGTTGAAATGAAAATTGTGCGAATTTTACTTTTAACTCTTTGCACCTGAAGTACTTTGAAGCATTGACAAAATTTGGCATTGCACTTAGGTGAAGAATCAAAATATTGCGATTTACGGTTAAATTTTCAGTTGTATGTAATTTCCCATAAAATGGAAGAAAGAAAACAGTTGCTAATTGCTTTAAAAAAAAGTACCATGCACTGTAAATTGTAGTCGTTAAAATTTCATTGTATGCAAAGGATTGAAATTCCATTGCAATCTGAAAATAGCACCAGAAAAACGAAATTCAACGCGAACTAAAAATATATCGTTCAAAAATAAATAAAATTTCTTTAATATTCTCCTCAGCCCTTTTTCCAATACTATAATTCCTAGCTTCGATCTCACCTTTCTATAAAAATTCTCTCGACAGACGTAGTAGAACAAACCGAGACAGTATTAATTTCCTCCGTGGAAAAAAACGAATTGTGCCCAGTTGGCGCGTGCTCGTCGAAGATTAAAGTCGCGTTGAATCTTTGAAGCGCGGACGGAAATGTGATAGGAGAGTGCCGAATGGTGCATCGCTCCGACGCTTGGAAAATTCGAGAAAAATTCACTTCCTCATTTTCTGTCTGGATCCGCGATACAGTTTTACAACCGCCTATAAATATTTGCCCGGCCGCGAAATATTTGAAAGCTCCGTAACGGCCGCAATATTTCGGTAAATTTCGCCGGCAAGTATTCGCGGTTCGATTGGCAACCGGATCGATCACCCCGGGATTAATAAAAATAAATCTGAAGATTACCGTGCACCACCGTCTCGCCCTCTGTCTAGATTGATTTCCGTCACGGTTATCTGTTACGCTATCTCTATCCTTTATTTCTCTCTCTCTCTCTCTTCTGTTTCTGCTCGTCCTCCTCTCTGCTCACGCTCAGACGACAAATGGACCGATGCTCTTAGCCGTGCAATCCTGCGTTGTGTGCAACGGTACTTTCGAAGGGAGCAGACAGACGATGTTTTGGAAAGAACTAAACGTATTAATTTTAATGAAAGGAAGCACAGTTTTGCGAGGGAAAGGTGTATTTATATATATTGCTTAAGATCGAACAGTATCGTGCAAATTAATGTGAACAAAGCGTCTTTTGTGTTGTTAAGTTCGTTCGTTAAAATGTGAAAATTAATTAATTTTTATGTAAAATCCATGTTGATTAAAATCTGGAAAAGAGAATCTTCACTTTTGTTTATTGTACAGAATGTTTGAAGGAACTGGAATATCAGAAATAGTGATAGAAAAGTCATGCAAGTCATGCTTAAGCACTTGCACTGGAAATTAATTGACGCGTGGTAAATCCGGTTAAAACAATTCGCAGCGAACTGACATTTGAAATCGTTAATTCGAACAATATTGTAAGATATTCGATTTCACGTGAAATGGAAGACACATGCAGCGATTAATTGTGTGTGAAAAGTTTTTTTTCTACTTCCACTAAATTGATGACGAGAATTTACGTGCAATATAGAAATTATAAGGGAGACAAGTGGAACCGGTTTACCTATAGTCAGACATGCTTCGGCGTAATGTAATGAAAGTGACTAGAAATTATTAAATTCCCGATACTCTGCAAATTGCGTGGAAAATTATTAATTTGCAATTAGTTTTCAATATTTCTAACGAATTTATGAAAATTTAATAAGTACAGACCAGGAGGTAATGAAATATAAATGGACATGCGGAATAGATCAATAAATAGAAAGACTTAACCATATACATACACGCATTACAAGTGACAAGTAGAAACAGTCTGTTTATGATCAGACATCTAGATATACATCATTCTAAGCGATTAGAAATTGCCCGATCGTTTGTGCATTTCGATGATCAAAAACTCACATGTAAAATATTTTCAAAAATTAAACAATCATGCAAACTACAAATTCTGCATTAAATAGTTAACATACGTTACAAATTTACAAAGAATTCGTACGTTTAAAGAAAACAAAAACAAAATTACATTGGAACAAGTAGAATAGATCTATCGAAAGTCAGACAATAGAAGAGAATCAGTAGAGAAGATCAATCTATAGTCCGTCATTCGAACTAAAAGCGAAATAAGCGCTAGAAATTCGACATCCCGTGCCTTTCTACATTCTAACCCACCGCAGACGTGATTATTAAACATATCAAAAGCTGAATCACCTCAGAACGGTTACAGGCGCAAGGTGATAATCCCGAAAATTATTCCGAGCAGTCTATGCTCGTCAAGCGACATCACAATTTGTCAGGCCACAATATAACGGAGTCGTTTCACTTTAAAGCCGGCATGTAAACGAACGAGACTTAATTCCAAGCAAGGAACGAACCCTTCATAAAACTGGCAACAATAAAACCGTCGGTCTGAAGAGGGGAATGGGCAACTGAACCGAGGGGATAGACGACAGCAGGGAAGAGAGTGAACCGCTGAATCGTGGCTGGCAGAAACACTCGACAAATGAAATTAAGCGGCTCGAAGCGGGTACATATTTCATTAGAAGCGTAATCTTGTTTATTGCAAGGTACACTGCTAAGTAATTGAACGTAAACAGTGCAATTTTGCCGGATGTTCGTTCGGCCGATTTCCCTACGAGAGCCAATCGATCCTGTACCGCAGCTAAAACGAATTTCTCGCTCTTCGCGGAATCGAGGTGAACAGAGAGAAACCGATAGGTGAGCAGGGAGAAGAAAAACACGAGGAGAAAATAGAGGAATAAAAAGGGAAGGAATTAAGCGGAGAAAGAAGAGGGTAGCTGTATACAGTGAGCGAAAAAGCAGCTGGAAAAACGAACTCTTAAAAACGCCACGCATTTTCATTCATACCAACGGTTCCAAAAGCGAATCGACAGGGAAAACCTTCTCTCTCTGTTCTGGCAAAGGTACGGGGCAAAGGGTGAAGAACAAAAATAAAACAGGAGAGAGAGAGAGAGAGAAAGAGAGTGAGGGGAAAAACGAGAGAAACAACGCGTTTTGATTCACTTTCACGGCTTCCTGCTCTTTCACATTGCAGATTTTTTAGGGTCGACACGAAAATCCACCGTCCATCCATGCATATCGTTTTTTATTCCACCGACGAAAGCTCCGTTAATGCGCGCGTTAACACCCCACGATCCGAGTTGGCTTTTTTTACAATCCCCCTTTTCTTCGCCCATTGCGAGCACTCCTCTCACTCTCTCTCTCTCTCTCTCGCTCTCTCTCTCTCTCTATCCCTCTCTCTGACTTTTTATACATAGCGCCTAGCGTTTCTCTGTCCCTCTTGTCGCGTAGATTACGAGGGTTGGCATGCCGTAAAATCTGCCGACATGTGTAAAAACGGCGCGCGTTAGCCCGCGGCCGTTCCCTGTTTTATTTTCCTTGCAACTATTTGCTGTAAACCGACCCCGAAAAATCTCTTTGGAAATGGGCGCACGGCTGCTTTAACGTCCACTCGAGGACTTAACGTCCGTAATCTAGCTTCACTTAACTCCCCTGTGGCGTTTCGGGAACCTGTCCTCCTACCCTGTCCACTTAGGCTCGTTCCTTCGAGCATTACACTTCCGTACGGTACTGATGATATATATAGAGACTTAAAATTGCTAATAGAATACGTACACCAACTCACATTAAACTAGAACGATATTTCTTGTTTGTTTATAGATTAGGAGAAGTTTTATCGTATTAACTCCCTGACCTACGATTTCTTTTTCTGAATATACATTTAAGCAACAGCTGTTCGCCGTTTTAATACCATTTTACATAAAACACGCTAATGTATTACAGATTAATTACAAGTACCAATCCTCAGACTAATAAATTAAAAGAAAAAATAGAATTAAATTTAACGTTTGTTACTAATATAATTGTTTTTGTCAAACTTTAGCTAGAATTTATGTTACGAGTCTAGCACGTTGTTATAGGGCAAAGTGGTAAGTTTAACAATTGTAATAATTCTATCTTATTCTGTTATACCTAGATTTATGAATTACATTAGCGACTAAAAATTTGGAAACACTTGCCAATTTATATCAATTTACACTGCATAATCTGATCCTTTGTAGATTTGAAATTGACGTTGTGGAAATCAATGATCAAAATTCAGTAATTTTTCTCATTTCTATTAAGCGAAATGATAAAACAAAGTCGTTAAGAGATATTTAAAACTGCTATCATTTTTCTAAAAAATTTTGTTCTCTAGAAATTTGGTTCCATCATATATTTCAGAGAAAATAATCATTTTTCTCAATCACATAAATTTTTAACCGATACTTTATTAAATATTTTATAATATTAAACTCAAATATACATAATATTTAAAGGAAAAACATTTCCAAACTTACATCACACATTTCCTTAATTTAATTTTAAAATATCATGCACATAAAAATAATCTGAATTTCATAGTAAATCTACTGTACACGCGAAATAAAAAATTTGCCAGTATTAGAACTGGAATTAGGAACACGAAGATGGGATAATTAAAATTCAAGCTGAGTTAATTTCGATACCGTAAAACTTCCGAATTACGCTCATTTAAAATTCAATAATTAGCCCCCTAGATTAATCTTGCGATTATGAACACCAAGTTATTGCTACATCAATGCTGTGAAGTTCCAATGTGTCTGTGTGTCAACAGCCTGAGGATTAACCCTATTCCTCCCCTTTTAGAAGCAGATTAAGCCAGCTTCCTCTCTTTCTCTGACTTTATTAACTAATTTAGAGTGAAGCACAGAAGGGACGAAGCAAAAAAGAAAGAATAGTTGGCAAGAAGTTTCGGTCAGAAAGCTAGTTAGCTAAGAAGTTCCCTGCTGCTTTACGACACTTTCGCGTTCACCTTTCTTCTTCATACATGACAAAAAACACACCTCTTTTCATACTCATACAGCGTAACGTATGCAAATACTCTCACAGATTTCTACGAATCGAACGGATGTACATTGTCAACAATTCACCGATTTCTTCGAGAACAAACAAAAAACGAACGATACGATTGCTCCATTCGAGGCGTTTCAATGACACAGCACGATTCCGCACAGTCGTTTTCCTAAATCATCGCTAGGAATGGTCGCAAAATATCTGCACGGAAAGTTGCACGATAAATCATAACGGGTGAAACTAGAAATACACGGGCTAGACGCCAAACTGTGCCAAAAAGTGATATCAAACTTCGTCGTCTAAACTAATAATGTGTAAATTTCATGGTTTCTTGTTGGAAAGTAATGTAACAGTACAATCGGCTATGATCGTTTTAATTCAAAAGCTAAAGAATCTTTGAAAGAAGGAAAATGAAAGTATTTTATACTGATAAAAGCTGGATCTTATCGACAGTATTTAAATTGTGTGATACTTCTTTCAGAGGGGAATGAAAATAGTTTACTTCAAATTCGGATAAATAATTTACCTTGAATTTTCTAACAAACACCAACACAAACGAACTCGGAACCTATCGACAATCAAAAGCAACAAAAAGAAAAAGAAAATGCAATCTGATATTTCATGTTGCACGAACTAATAGTAATACTATCGTCAGTATGAGAAAGAAATTGTCATGTATCGTACATTTTATGGTTTTCTACTGAAAAGAGATTTCCCTTGGGGAACCATTCTTTGTGTCGATAACTGTTCAAAAATCAAAATCAATAAGGAGCAAGGCATCGAACAATATAAAAGAAATTGCTAATAATAAAAAAAAAGGATGTGTTTTGGATCGTGTATTTCATGATCTTTTTCTGAAAAGAGATTTCCCGTGGACAACAATTTTTTGTGTTGATAACTCTTCAAAATTCGAAAAAAACAGAGACCAAGTCGCCTAACTTAACAAACAAAAACTAGCACTATTATCAAGAAATAATGATTCACAATTATTTCCGGTCCCTTTTAAACCATAAAAATCCCAATTAGTAAGCGTATAAAATAAAATCGCAAAAGTTTAGTAAAATTTCATGTGTAAAAGAATTTCTTGTTGTTCATTCTGAAAGTCAGGGACAACAAGGAACAAGTACATGACAAAACTAGCATCCAACCGCTTATATTATCAAGAAATAATTATTCTCAATAACGAGATCTGCTCCTTCGTGTAGAAAAAAAAAAAACACAGGCTCGCAAGTATAGAAAAATAAAGTCGCAAAAACTTACCGTTCACGATAAGGATGACGCCCAGCAGGCAGAGCAGCAAGTGTCGCAAGCACATCTTCTCCCGTCGATTACAGAATCACCGAAAAAAAATAGGGACACGCAAAAAAGGGATCCTCACTTGCTCCTGTCGTACATCGTTTTCTAATCTCTCCGGTAGGAAAAAAAGGGCCTCCCCTCACACCCCTTCACGAGCTGTCTCTTCCGATCAGTCGACCAAGGACCCGCGGACGTTCATCGCGATCCTGACACTTGTTATCATCTTCCCCGAACTCTCTTCAGGAGAGCTCCAGTAGCATACACATACGAATATTTCTCCAACTTGACACAATCGAAAGATTTCTATATCACCGGTCGAATGAACTCGATAATTACTCGGACTGATAGATGAGTAAAATCGAAGAAGAAACGATGATCGATGAGAGATAGTTCGAGCAACGTCCGTTACTTTTTTCTTGAGAATCCTTGTTACTATCTCTCCCCTTCAGATCCACCAGAGATCTTCACAGTTTCTCTACTTTTCCTTCTACGGGACAGTGACTCCTCCTGATGGCTCTTTGTCCCTCGTCGTTCAGCCCAAGGATATAATATCTCCTCTTTCCTACGGATCTACGATCTGCTTGTTTGTTCCCGATGACGTCAGCTAGCCCAGAAGCTGTCCCACGATCCTTTGCGAAGAGGACGAGACCAAAATCTCCTCTCGAGACACCGCAGCTAGCCAACCAAGGAAAGACCCCTCTTATCGTAATTACTTTCTCGTGTTTCGATGCTACTACTGTGGGGAATTTTCACGCTTCTGACAATCCGTTAGAAGGATCACTCTTTATTAAGCTACTCATCGTCTAATCGTTTAATTATCACCAACGTCCAAAATCGAACAGTCTGATATATCTATCACCGTTCGAAGATCTTCGTCTAGCGAATTTTAATAAACAGCTATCGGTCTTGTTACTTTCTCGTGTATCCAATACCGGGAATAGTAACGATACAAAGATATCGCGATACTCTGGTACGATCGAGTCGAATTGTGGCGCGTCAATGGTAGACAATACACGAAAAACATCGAACGAAGACACCACGAGACGCTTCTAACCACGGCGAACTCGCGGCGCTTACTGAGTCTCTCGAGGCGCTTCTCGAGGGGTGACGAGCACGTTTCACACCCCCACCATTGACGGCCAAGCCGCCACACGACAGGCCGCGCGCCGATCGGACGCTCATGCGTATTATCAGCTAGCCGTGGGGTAGTCTAGTCCCGTTCGCGAGCGTCGCGACGCTTTTCGAGGAGCGAACTGACTGAGCAGCGTCCAAGGCGTCTGCCGCGGTGCGAGATGGGCTCTGGAGGGATAGAAAATAGGAGGGGGAGAGGGTGGCACGCGTAAAGCGCAGCCGGCCGACACGCACATATACACACACGCGACTTGCGGTAAAAGTTATGACCTCAAAGGGGTCGTTAACGAGAGCACCCGCCAAATTAGTATAACGGCCACTCCTCCCTACGATCCTTGAATCTGGTAATGCTCCCCCCGCATCTTTCTTCTCCAGCCTCCTCCTGACAATGTTTCTTGGAAAGGGTTAACTTTTGCGAGGGACATTGTCTTTGTTTGTAGATCGTTGGAGAATGATTCTTTCATTGGAGAGAATTTAATTTGTATTTTTATACTTTTTCTGTTGATTTCCTCAGGGTGTTTTGTTAGCTTTAGGACTCTGCTTACGTGGAATCCATACTGTTCAGTCGCATAACTAATCGAAAGATACATAAAGAACAGCAGAACGTTCTTTTTCAGCTTTAAGGTCTAAAGCTACAAATTCCTCTCGTACCATGAACCAGTTCGACGTTTCCTAAGCCCTTTCATAAACCTCCTTTACTTTTCGAGTCTTTTCCACCTTTTTCTAATTTTTCGAATCTTTTGCACCCTTGCTTGTTCCCTTCCATCAATTTCTCTATATGTTGTTTATAATTCTCAACAAATTCTCAACAAATCTCATTTATAACTACCTAAGGAAACTACAAAGATTGTTACGATACTTCAATATTTTCATGGGAACAACCGCGACAAATATTTCTTTCTGAATAGAAAATATTTTGTTTCGTCGTTTATTATAGTGCAAAAGGGGAGACAATACGGTGCACACTCGAACATCATTAACGAGGTATCGTATCGGTCCTCGATACGATGCACAGAGCGCAAGAATACTCGACACCATCGTCGGTATCTTTTTTTCTTCTTTATTTTTATTCTCATTTTTTTATTTTCTTTTTTCAAGAAAAACACGCAAGCGTCGATACTCGTCGGGCGATCGTTAATTAATCTCTATAACACGATCGTGTATCGGGAACGATACACTACGCTACACGTTTACTAACGAGCTGCGCGTCATACACGATCGATGTAATTAATAATTAGTTTCTCCGTATCAAAGCTCTGCCGTGAACTCCGCTTTCTCTCTCCAGAGACGTAAATAATTATCCAATGGACGCGACAGTGTAACGTGTAATCAACAACGCGTCGATTTATACCTCGTTTCACCGAGACACGCTTTAAAGTGTACCAATTGTTTGAGTCTGCTTTGAAAAAGAAAAAAGAAAAACTAACAACACCGTAAACTTTCCAAGCTGTTCCAATTTCTCTTCTTCCTTATTTTTTTTTTTCCTAACGAAGTCGATCTTACTTTACCAACGATTCTCCGTGAAATTTGTGTGGAATTTCAACAAACTTTTCCTTGCATGCGACACGAGAAAAGCTTCTTGATATGATTTACACGATATTGTTATTAATATTAACAATCTATAACTTACACGTCTATATGCTCCTTTTTAATGAAACACGAACTATTTGGAATCTTTTCAAGTTGTATCTTTCTTCTTTCTTTTTTTTTTTTGAAAATAAATGAAATTTAGACATGAATTCTATTATCAAAATTTTCAGACTTTCCAACATGTTGCTCGAGTTATTTCATGAATTATAACTCGAATGCAGCTTTTTAGATAATTAATTCTTTCTGGTTTGTTAGCATAGAGTCGACTATTCAAAAACAACTCGCGAAAAAAATCTAACGATGATAAATCATACAATTTTAAAGATTAATTGAAATCTGAATTTCAACTACACGTTGACGAACATTCCGATCGTAAAAACTGAATGTTTCCTCGAGTTTCGTGACATGTAGCACCATCTTGCTGGAAATAGACATTAAACACATCGATATGATTCAAAGCTGACCATAAAATGTCACTCAACGTTGATTAGTATCGCTCAGAATTCGCAGTAACAGCATCTTCGAAAAAAAAATGGTTGAATGCTTTCCATTTGCCCAAAATATATACCAAACAGTGACTTTTTGTCACCCCATAAACGACAACTTTGCTTATTAACAAATTCATCTATTTAAAAAATTTTGTAGAAATTTTTGCGATAGAATTTTACGACGGATATTTTTCAAAAAACGTCCATTTTCATAACAAGTTTGAATAATGTAAATACATTGCTGCAATGTACATCTGTCAATAATTAAAATTGTACCATCTTCTACTATCACAAAAGACATAATGCGTAAACATCATACCGAGTCGAAATTTAGGTGTCACGTTTGGATGAACTTTTACAATTTACACGTTATTTGTAATTATTACAGTTATAGTAATTTACATTTAAATATAATTAAATTCACCATGTCGCTTATACACGATAAATCGAGTAACGAAACTTCCCAACGTTAACTCGAATCGCCAATTCGCAAAACCCTTCGATTCCACACACTTGTCCGCGATCAACAAAACCGCGGCAGAGTCACTGGTAAAAATCAAAAGGCCCTTTGTAGCTTTCAAAACAGTGGATCGAGTCACGGTAGTTTACACCTGAAAAACTCCCATTGCAGTTGATCGTCGAAAAGGGTTCCCTTTGGGAAAAAAAAAAAAAAGAAGAAAGACGAAAAGAATCGAAAAATCGTTGAATGCCCGAGTGCCGGAGGGAGTTCTTGGTCGGTCCTTTCACGGGGGCGAACAGTTTTCCGCGCGGCGATTTAGCAAGTTCGAGCAATAACCGGGCGGAAACAGGGCGAGAGGAGACGAATTCGTCGAGAAGGAGGGAAAAAAAGTTTTTTTTTTTCGTGGTTGACGGGTCGTGCTTTGATCGGCGGCCCTTCAAAGCTCGCCGCCCTGTCTCATTTCGATTCTGTTTTACTTCGCCCGCATATCGATATTCCCTCCCTCTCCACCGCTGTTTCCCTCCCTTCGCTTCTTTCTCTTTATTCACGCCTTCGTTCGACCAATTTTCAGCTTCCCGTAGAATATGCGCGAAGGTAGAGCGTGAAAAATACAGAAAAAACAGAGGGGAAGGAATGATGAAGAGAAGAGAGCACAGTCACCCCTCATTAACCGCTGCTGGTACCTCTATGGGGAGCAGCTTAAAGCCTAAAAGAGGGTGAAATTTCCCTGTCCAAGCTGAAACGGATTTCAACGTACGCGATTAATCTGTTTCGAGGACGATTCGATCGGGACTTCTCCTTTTTCGAGGATCATTACCGCTCAATGTGCTTTTTTACATTTTTTTTTTCTTTTTTAGAGAAGGATTTCAAGTGATAACGATCCTTTGTTACGTTTGCTGATTATGTTAAAAAGGTCCCGCGAATAGTTAACGCGATTTGTGCGAGATATCCAAGAATCAGTAGTACGAGTCTGCCTGACTATGTACGGTCTTATACTACTTGCTATCTCGTCTATTTTGAGTCTATGCTTTAATATAGGTTAGATATTTTTATTCGAATTGAAGAAAGTACAATAAACGTTTGATGAAGTGAACATTTTCGATAGAATAAATGAAATTAATTATTGTATTGAAAAATACTGAAGTATTAATCACAGTATTTTCTTTTTTTTTATTCCAGTGTAAGACTGAGCTTAATTATTTGTCATAAATGTAATGATATTCTGATTCCGATTAAAACGAAGCAAAATGTAGTTAAAATAAAATGAAAATTTCCAGCTGCGAATAAAATTCGCATCGCGTCATCATTGACTGATATCCGTGACGCCTGAAACACATTTCCCATTCCACGAAGAGAGTACATATTAATCGCGTGACGTTCATTTGCATGAATATTGACGGAATAAATTACAAAATTACAGGATAATATCGTTCCAACTCCGTGGAATATCCTGACAAATATAAAAAAGAAACATATTTAATGAAAATTTACTTCAATGTGTGTTCGAAACATTTCGAACCTTTTGTTCTTTAACGCTACATTATCCTCTTTCTAATACATTTCTATCAAAGAATACCAAGTGTGCCATTAGAAAAAGGAAAGCAGAATTGCCTCCGATACTTTATTCATAAACAATGTAAACAAAGGATAATTATTCCAACATACTTACCTTTTCGAGTCATGAAGCTTCTGTTTCTTCCACATTTTTGTGCAACAAGTAATTTCATGTTGTTAAGTTACATAAATTATCATATGCAACTGCCTTGTCCTCCGAACTGTTCGGATAAACGAAGTTCTGCTATACATTAGAAACAAATTTTCATATACGCGTCAAGAACAAATCCAGAACTTTATCCAATTAAATCTACCAACGAAAGCTCCTTGATCTTGCATTGCAACGAATTAAATAATTTTTAATTACTAATTTATCCGAATTTCACTATGTACATATACGTACGTCTAATGTTGCGGATTAAATCCGACGCTCATCGCGAGATTTTCAACGTTTGCAAATGATAATAACATTTTGCTTGCGATCCAACTCGATGAGCGTACAAAAGGGCGAGCGATAAAGCACGTAATACAATATCTTCTGGAATAAACCGACAGCCGTTCGTTTAATGGTTCGTAATAAAGAAGAAAGCAAGGGCCGTGAAATATTGTATCGCGAGCGGGAAGCTAAAAGAGTTCGTTCGAAAGCTGCCCCCGTTAATAATGAACGCGTACGCGTTACTGCTGTTTCGAGTCGCGGGTAAAATTAATGTTTTAACGGACCCGAACGTCGCCGTTGTCCACAACTTCCGTCGCAACGAACCCGTTTGTCCGCGGCAGCCCACATAATTAAAAAGTATACGCGTGCACAGCGGATAGCTGAAACGTCGATAAATATGCAAATGGGAATGCAGGGTAAAGCCGAAAATTCTGACGGTGCGCCGGCACAGTATTTCGAAAACAGGCGTCTGTGAAACTCCATTTTGTCTTCAAAGTCTACACTTGGATTATTGAGGACGAGTAAGTTTATCAAATTTTTTGATATTTTTTAACTATTGTTACTATTGAGGCTTCCGAGTATTTTTCATTACTTCTTTCTTTGGAAATTCGGAGTATTTGAAAATAAAAAAGGGATCACTTCAATTGATTGACTGAAATACCAAGCATTCGAATTTGAATATTAACATTCTAATATTTAAATTCAGTCATTCAAATACCAACCATTCAAATTGGAATATTCAAACTTAATATTCGAATTCAGTCATTCAATAGAAATATTCAAATTTGAATACTGTATTTCGTTCAAGGTATTCGAAACTAAATGTTTAAATGCCGTAAATAAAGAAATTGAAGGTTTCTTTTAATTGAGAATTTGAGAAATTTCTAAAGAAATCAATTGAGTATTTTAACACTATCTGAACGAAGAAATAAGAAACATAGAAATTCTCAAATAAAATAATTAAAGATGCGAGAAATTAAGTAATCTTTAAGTAAGAAAATTAATCGCAGTTGCTCCTGCTAAAGTAAAGTAAAATTATTGGAATTACATTGTTCATAATACATAAAATATCCATGGAGAAAAAAATTGAAGTCCGTAGAAATTCTCAATATATCACTTGAGACAATTGAAAAATTAAAACAGACTGAAAAAAGCATATGCAAACAATATTGAAAGCAAAGAAAGGAAAAATGTAACATTAATGAGGGAGAAAAATGAAATCAGTAAAATAGAAATTTCACAAGTGTGCTCAATAAAAAAGGAATACATGGAAAAATGGTATATTATCGAAGAAAAGCAAAAAATTAAAAATTCCTCAAAAAATTCCGTATGTAATATTGTAATAATAACAAATGGTGTGAAAATTTGAATAAATTAAACGAAATTCGAAATTCAACGTGACGAATTCGAAACACCAGAAATACGAAACGTGGCATTTGAGAGACACGTGAAACGCGATTGTTAAAAATCGTGGAAAAAAAAAGAAAAAAGAAAAGAGGAGCGAGCACAACGCTTGGACGAGAGAGAGCTGTATATTCGCTCTGCTAAATTTGGGTTAATCGTTAATTAGCATGTTTCAAATGAACATCGTCCCGTCAGAATTACGCTAACGGGAAAAAGAAACGGGACCCCGAATTTCCCGTGAAAAATTCTGCACGCGTATAACCGCTTAATTGATTATTCAATTCGTTACTTTATTCCTTCGAGCGTTAATCGATTTACCACGTTGTCGCTCGATTTATTATTCAGTTTTAATCACCCAGCGATTACCTGCGTTAAATAAACATTAACCTGTCAACTTTGTTCTGAAAAAAAAAGAGGTGGGAAAAATAAAACAAAAAGAGTAAGTCAGTTTCACTTAACCAAATTCAACAGTGTTTCGAAACAAACTAACAAGCATATGTGCAAACAAACAAACAGAATATCTAGCTAATTAAAATTAATTTCTACCCTCGATTTCCATTAAAATGTTAAACTAGTTCTGCCCGTTTGAAAAGTACCGCTTTTTTTAAAAAAAATTAGATATTAATGACAGAATTAAAGTGAACAATATTCAAGAATATTTTTCAGTTTTAATTTGAGAAAGAAAGTGTTGAAATCGAGTGTATTCCAAGTAATGTATCTGATACCCTTTATAGCGCCATGTGACTTGAAAGTTACATGTATATAACACATAAATATCTACACTTTATACATCACACTTCATAACTCTAATAAACTTTAAAATGTCGAAAAAACCCTGAAAGCTATAAAAATCTACTTGATAATGCATATACATAATTAATATACCATAATAAAATACGTAAATAACATACACAAATATACACAAAAATTAACCTAAATTACACCAACAAATTAGTATAACTTCCAATTAAAATTTCGAAAAGAAAGTCGATTTTTCAATCCACTAAAAATAACCTAAATTATACCGTATTCCTTATCAACGAATTAGTACAATTTCGAAATAAAACTTCGAGAAAAGCGTCGATTTTTAAACCAGCCAAATTTTTCGAAAAGGAAAAGAGAAAGAAAGAAAAGGCACCGAACACAAAAAACACAATCCAGCGCAAAAGTTCCTCGTTCAGTCGTCGCTTCTTTCTTTAGCTATTCAATTGACCATCAACTGTGACGCATAATTTATTATTTAATTTTAATTACTCGTCGATTTAGCCCCGGTTTAAGCAAACAACGCTTCTCCCCCATCGACATTATTCCCCGGGACGTGAACATTCCTGGTCGGGGTTGGCGCGCGAATTACCGTGCCGGGCCATGCCCGGATAAACTGACCACCCCGTATAACTGTCGAAGTTTATCCAGCCGCGGCGTATACCGTTCGCCAACGATTATTGTGACAATTTCATTTCGCATTATCCAGCCGAACGGCCAATGACTCTATCGGCGAAAACTACCTCGTTCCACCCTCCGCTCGCCCCCTCTACACCTCCTATCCTATGGCTTCATACTGTTCGTTCGTTCAACGACGACGCGGCTACTAGCCAGTCCCCGGCTACACAGCGTTCGCTAAATTTCCCTTCGGGACATGTTTCGCGCATATCGAAATCCCATTTAATCGAAATTTCGAATGAACCGCGTCCACCGTGTCCCCTGTATCTCCCATTCCTGCTCCACTCTCTTTTCTCCCCCTCTTGAGTTCACTATTCGCCGTGGGTCGCGTCCTTGCATTTGCAAGGAATAAAAGGAAAAAAGGTTTCGAGGAGAGAGGGGAGGAAACACGGAGTGGATTGGAAATTTATACACAGGGAAACTGTGGTTATGGTGGGATGGAGAACTGTCCGGATTGCATAGGGTGACTTCGGTGGTTACTGTGAATCGGTTTCGGGGAAAGATAACACAGCGGTTGCAAATATTAGGGATTCGAGAAATTGGTAGAAACAAGTGATTAAGGAGTTCGCGAATGAAGGAGTTGGGAATTTTTTGGAAATTTAATGGGATTATGGGAATCGCGAGTTTGGAGAGTTCTTGAACGCGGTAATTGCGAGTTTGGAAAATTCTTGAACATGGGAATTGTGTATTGGGGATGCTTCTTTGGCAGGGACAAGTGATTGAAATTAGGAAATCGAGAATTTTGTGAATAAAGATGTTTAATGAGATATATGGGAATTGCGAAATTAGAAAATTTTTGAGCATGATAGTTGCAAATTTGAGGTATTTCTTTGTGAGGCAATTGCAATAATAAGATACTCCTAAACAAGGAAATTGGAGATTTTTTAAATTGATAAACGATACAGCAGAAAACTTGAGAAATTTTCAAATTAAAGATTTAAGCACATTAAAAGTTTCTGAATAGATGAATCGGAGTTTGAAGAAGTTCTTAAATAACAGAATTAATGATCAGAAAAATTTCTAAATAAAGAAATTGGCTACTTCAGAGTCTCCTAAATAAAGAAATTCCTAAATACATGAATTAAACATTTTTAGAAATACCTATTTGAGAGAATCAATTTTATATTTCAGAAACATCTAAATAAAAGAATTAAAAATATCAGAAATTCCTTAAGAAAAGTAGCTTAGAAGAAATTATAAATATAAATATTTATCCTTTAGACCGTTTTCCTTACGAAATGAAGTCTGAACCCGATTGTCTGACTAATGACGGACCACTACTACTTGCTCCACTTATCGTTCCCCACCGAGCAAATTGCACATAATTTATCTGTCATATTTTTTTTATGCCAGACACTTGACAAACTTATTATATCGTAAATAAGCCTGGCCAACAACTAGACAATTAGCATATCCACTTTGAATTCGATATTTCGATTAGCCGTTGATGAACGTTCGATCGTTGCGACGCGAGTATTAAAATATAATTATCCAACGAAGAAATTCGATTATGTTTTGACATACAGATGAATTTCTAGCCTCTCGACACAACAACATTCAAAGTCGTGCATCAGCCTGACGCATCGTTAGTCAAAATTCAAAGTAAAATAAGGTATCTGTCAAACCGACAGTTCTCTCCGCTCTGACGGTGTCAGCTTTCCAAATTCTACCTGAAAGAACTAATTGGCGCCGGAAATATCGGATTGAATAAGCAGCCTCGGGTGGAAACCATTCGTTGAAAACGAAATAATTACCGCACAGACATGTTTATATTTTTCCCCTGTGCTCCTATTATTCAACGAAAATCTCGCTAGGTTGATTCTTCCTCTCTCGACGAGATGCATCGAACGAAACGCGTCTCGCGCAGATTGACGGACGTACGCTAACTTGTTTAGAATAACAACCGTTGTATTTCCGATTTCGTGTGTATAAATTCGATATTGGCTCAGTGACTCCCTCCTTTTTTTATCATAATGAAAGAAAGTTTTAATTAAATTTGCATCTCGTTCTGGTGAGAAAGCAATTGCTGCGCAACAATTTTGATCTACGAACTATTAACATTTTAAAGAAACATCTAATGTTCCATACAATTTGTAATCAAATTTGGAACTTTTCCTTTATGAGACTTAAATTTATAACTTAAATTGCAAAGAACTATAAGCATTCTATCTGCATCACAGTCTCTCACAGAGACAGAGAGAAAAAGAGAAAGACAAAGGCAGAGGCAAAGAGAGAGACAAAGCCAGAGACAGAAACAGAGACAGATACAGACAGAAGCAGACAAAGACAAAAAGAGACAGAGAGAGATGAAAGAAACCGACAGGAAAAGAAGACGTACAGAGAAAGACACGAAGACACAGAGACATGCAGAGACAAAGAAGGGCCGACAGAAAGAGACAGAGACAGATGCAGATAGAAAGGAACAGACAGAAACATAAAGCAACAGAAAAAGACAGAGATACAGAGAAACAAAGAGATACGAATGAGAAAAAGGAGAACAAGGAAGCACGGACACGTGCGGAAGCGTTTTGTCGCTTCTTGGAAACAGTTGATTGCCTATAAACGACAGACCGCGATAACAGGTGGACTGTTATGAGAATAAATCCACGGAACGGAGAGAATTGTCGTTTCTACCGATTTTTTGAGTGCACGTTGCGCAGAAAAGTAAATTGTTCCCATGCGTCGTTCGATGTCTCCTTTCCTGTCGATCGTCGATTCACCTCCAATTATATCCTTCGAGAAAAAGCTGAAAAAAAGAAGAAAAATATGCAAACTTCGTCCGTCGATCTTTTCCATCACCGCCTATGGCTACCCCCTCCCCAGTCGAATCGATTCGTCCATTTTTTTCACCTTTCTGCCAAGAATTTTTCAATATTCGCTACACTTCCCCCGGGATGTTCCCTTCACGTATCGATATTCCATTTCGCGCGGAGACTAGCGGTGACTGAGAGAGAGAGTGAAAGGGGTAAGAAGGAGCGAATCAAGCGACCATGGCGACGTTGCATAGATCACCGAGGTCCTCGTCATAGTGAACAAAGAGGACAGAGGGGACGGAACAAGAGAGAGAGAAAAAAATAAAGGAGCTCCGCGAGAACGCACTGAAAGATGTGACTAGACCGTCGTTTACCTTTATCGCCACCCTTACCGTCCGAGTCGCGTCGTTATATGAACTACCATGGCCGCGCCCTTACCACTCTGACCTATTCCTTCCCTTCTGTCCTCCTCGTACGTATTCCAAGAATTTATTTGGTCACCATGATGGCTGTTCTTATGGGATGCCGTCGATTGAAACGGGCCCTCGCGCTTTTCTCTCAAGTCGAGGTGAACGAGCCGTTTCTGAGGCTCTGAAACGTTGATTTCTGTTTTGCTTCGATTGAAACGATAGTTTGTTGTATCTCCTGTGACGATATAACCGAAGAATACTATAATTTCAGCGAATTATAGAAATTGAAAGGTAAATGTAAAGTGTAACGAGGAGTTATTTGGAACTTTCTTGTGGAAATTAATTTTTTGCTTCGGAATAGTCTCCTTTCTGATTTAATTACGTTGAAAACAACTTCTTTATATTTATTCGAATAGTAAAAAGTTGTATAAGATGATGTATACTGATTTTTTTTTTCTTTTATTATTGTTTCATGTAAGCTTTCGATCTGTTTCTCGATGCAAAGTATTCCACTCTGTTATCAGTTCAGTTATAGTTTATATATATTTTGAATATGTTGTTCTCAATTGTTGTAAACTTGAATACTTTAGTAATGCGTTAACTCTTTGATAGGTGGATAAATGAAGTACTGTTCACTGTTAGAGTATCAATATGGTTAAAACCATTGTTCACTGAAAGGAGTGCAAGAATCTTTGAGGAAAAATTAGAGACACTGAAAAAATTCATAAAATTTTCATGAAACGATAAGTGAATTGTTAATACATGTAACATTAATTTGTATTAGACAGAAAAAGTAGAAAAATATTATTAAACTATAAGTATATACAAAATATTCACATGAATGTGTACCAGAAATTAGAAAAAGTAGAAAAATTAGAAAAATTTTAAATATTAGAAGAATTAGAGAAATATAGCAATTAGGATTATATAAAATATAAATGAACTTCGGGGATCCACAATATCGCAGAATGTTCGAAAATTGTCGAAACTTTCGTAAAATGACCATTCTCATTTTCTTTCCCTCTTTATTGTGAAAAATATTTAAAATTTCCCCTGATTCTGCTAAATACTGTAGATGATAAATTGTAACGAGGTACGCTGATAGACGAACTCTTAAATAAAAGAAGACAGAGAGAAAAGAGAAAACGTAACAGAAAACGAGGTAACTAAGAACTGATTGCTGATAGGATAGAACGTTTATTTGAACGACTTTGTTGAACTATATTTGTAAGGGGAGGAGGATTCTATATCGAATTGCTGAATCAAGAACTGTGCTCGGATTTTCCGTTTGTCGTACAACTTGCTCGACCGATTGTGTGCCACACATTTTCTAATACTGTAACCTTTACGAAAATCATAGTCGACTTCAATGTACTCTTACGAATTTAGACACATTCGACAGTAATTTATCAATAGACAATATTTTTGAGGATATAATGAAAAAAGTAGAACTCCCGAATTTGTATGCAAATTCATATTTTAGACAATATAACAAAATACGTAGAACTTTAATAAAAAAAATCATTTCATCTACCAAATGTTATAAAGATATCATTTGTATATTTTGTATATTTTTTAGATTACGTGTATTCTGTGCAATTTTGCACCACTCAATTTTCTATAAATGTAGAAAAATCTGCAGTTTTATTATTATTCAGCTCTGTAAAATTAATTAACAATTTTTCTATGAATATTAATAATCCGAGATTGTACAGTTTATTTTTCAAAGGTGTTGTGAAATATCTTAATTAACAAATCACCGTAAAATACTGGAAATTATCATTGTTATTATGAAATAAAGGAACTTCCTTCTTTTTATCGATTCGGTCGATAAAATGGTACTGTGTTCGATATAAAACCAAGAGCTTTCAGATTTTTCACCAGGCCAAGCGTCGCGGGAATACGTTTTTCAGCTTCCGTTTATTGATACCGACGCAGAAGGGACAATTCGAATGAATAATTCGGGTATTTACTCCTTGCCGAGTGATTCGTATTCAAATGCATGCGTGTCCCTGTGAAATGTTTTAACAGGAGGAACAGTATCGTTCGTCGTACAATAAAAATAAATTTTAAATTCATATTTCGCGGAAATAGAAGAGGTGAATTTTCGAAATATTTTGCAAAAATTCTTGCGACTTATTTTCAATTAAAAAAGCATACACATTCAAATTTTGAGACTCTTTGGCCCATTCATACATTATCCACACGCGTATCTTCGGTAAGCTTAGAATTGAAGCACATATTTTTTGCAAAAAAAAGAAAAGAGAAGAAGACGAATTTTTCACAAGAACTTTAGACAAGAAGACAAATAATTCCCAATGCTAAAAAGATTAATTACAGCGCATCTTTCCCCCTTTTTTTCTATTTTCATGTGTTTGAATTAATAACAAAATTAATAAAAAATATACGCGAGATGTTCTTTCTAATTAAAATTCCTTAATGAACATGGAAACAATGGAAATCCCTTCAATTACAGTTATTCACTCGCGTGGAGGATTGTCTGCAAGATCTTTATGGTGTTTCCAGAGATACCGTTAATTCGTGGTCATTATAAACCGTTAACAATCGATACACGTTGGTCGCATGCAAATTATTTCAAATTAATATAAAACGTTCGTAAATAATCAACGCTGGCCGAAGGAACCAATCAAGTTCATTAAATTTAAAATTGAATTAATTTGCCGAAAGCCCCACTAATTACTGCCATGTGATATTTATGCATACGACAAACATTTGTTTCGCACAAAGTTTATAATTCTCGTATAATCTTCCGTATGTGTGTTCTCTATCGGAAAGTTAATTAAATTTCAATTACTCTCGTACAGTGATTAATAACAGTATGCGCCGTAAGTGACGATAAACGTTCGATAAGGAGAATCTCGTCATCCTCGTAATTTCTCACTTTGCATCTTCAATTACAGACAATTGAAACGACGAACGCGAAGATTTTTTTAACTCGAACTCGGAAACACGAATCTCGACCTCAAAATCATCCGTCCTTCACCTACGAAGGAGAAAAAAGAAAGCTGCATGTGTAATTTGAAAAAGAAAAGGACGAAGTTGAAGTGTCTTAACATTTTCATGAATCCCTCCAAATGCTAAATTTTTATTTTTACCCGTTCATTCTGCACTTTCGCCAAGTTTGTGACCCACTTGTATTATACGAAAGAATAAAAAATATATCCTCGCTCTTAAATTCTCTCTAAAGTACAAACTTAATATTTCAGTGATTTTCGAAAGATAAAAACGAAGGAAGAAGTTCTTATGTACTCGCACATATATTTACACTTTATCTTCGTCTTCTTTTTCGGCTAGAAAATATGACACACGTCATAATAAAGAATGCTCCTTAATAAAAATGAAAAGGAACGAAAAAGATACAATTATAGGCGAAATGAAAGAAATCTCAAAGAAACTGTTACGTACATTTATTTACTATTCGTTCAGAATGTGAATGCGCGTATATACCAGAAAAAGCCAGGAAAATTGGCGCGTGTATATACGCATAATTTTAACAATGCAAATGAGATAAACTCGTACAAAAGAAAATACGCGAATCTCCAGATTATTCATCACGTCGCATAATAACCTCTGAACAATTGTATTATGAATTCTGTACTATTCAATGCACGTGTACCACAACAACATTCCTATCACCTGACATTATTTTTAATAAAAATTGACCATCAAACGAAATATAACACATCACATCAGTTGAACAATTTGAACCATTGAAGAATCGACATTTTCATTTGCAAAAGTCTACGATAACATTGACTTGTCTGAAAAGCTCGTGCTGATTTTCGATAGATAGCATTTGAATATATTAAAACAAATAAAATTAGATGAAAACATAAAGTTCGTATATATTCTGAAAGATTATTTCTTCGTGTGTCATTTGAAAATTTAATCGTTGAAATTACTGGGTTCTTCTCGATGTTATAGTGTCAAGAAGACTGAAGAAAATACAATAGTCTTTCGATATTTAGTATTAGTTCGTTCAGCAAGTTTCACGAATCGCTCATAGAAAGCTCTGATCTACGTTACGTTCATATTCCGCAGCTGTCGTCTTTTCTTTTTCACAAATCAGACGTCATACAGTTCTCAGAATTCATTGAAAATCTTCTTATGTTAAAAACGAATTTCTCTCGGCAAGAAATATGCAAAAAGGTCCAAGAATGGCTAACGCGTTTTCTAAAATAACCATTTTTCGGGATCGTGTCATAAACCGCGCCGTTTGAGAAGGAATCGAATGAATTGTTCCATTACGAACGGAACATAGTACTTACAGTGTATCTCCCTTCAAGTGTTTTTCTTTTTATTAGAATGCAAAGTGTTTCCTTACTCGTGGTACACACAGTATCTTACGAACAAAAGAAATTAGCGCTTCGGAGCGTGGGATTGGCTTATTTACTTAAAAGCTGGCACGAATTTTCCGAGCGAGCCCGATAGAATACGCACGCCGGTCGAAGGAAGGGAAAAAGGGGAAAAATTCGCGGGTGGTGAACAAGTGGCTGGAACTTGCCGCGAAAAGGCCAGGCGTATCCGGCAACCCTTTATCGACGAATACAGGGTCGGCAGTATATCCCTGGGGAACGTCCTCGTGCTCGGCTAAAAAGAGCCGCGTGGAGGACGCGGGAAAGGGAGAGGTACGGGAAGGAAGGGCAGAGTCGAAGGATTTTTCTTCGTGGCACGCAAAGCGTGCAAATTAGAGTGGCGAAACGGCAAAAGGGAGAAGTTCACCGCGGCCTTTTCTAAATTCGGAGGCTCGCGCCTGCTGAAATATTAAATTATCGCGCGGCGAACTTTCAATTTAATTAATGGCAATAGAAGTCCGGTGACCCAAAACTTCACCGCCACTTCGCCGTTGCGGCTGGCAGATTCTTTTTTCCCTCCTTCTCCTCACAGTTTCTACGTGCACGTGTGCGTTCTCTAGTTCCTTTCTCCCTCCCTTTCTCCCTCTCGTTTTTCTTTCTTTCGTACCTTTTTTCTCTCCTCTCCCTCCATCCTCACCGTTTTATCCTTTTGCCTTTAGTATTCACAGGTCTCCGCGGGGCATAAATACACGGCGACGAGGAGAAGCACGGGAAACGGAAATGCTGATGACTCCTGACGACGACCGGTGGTTGTAATTGAGAGCCGTGACTGAGAGACGGGGACAGATTTGCGTTTATAAATAAAGTAAGTGTATCTGGTGTGTAGTGTGAAAAGGTACCTCGAACGTGCCAAGAGGAACTTGGATTTTATTCGTTCTTTTGCTTTTTTAAATGTGGGACGATTGGTCGTACGATACCGTGCCGATGAAAATTGTAAAAGAAGTGATAGTAATGCATGAATGATTGGAAAAATATACAATGGAGCAAAATGAATAAAATAGAAAAGAGAAAGGAGATATGTATAATGTGGATAGTTGGAATTGTGCATAGTAGAAACAGTAATATAAAAAATACAACAAATGAATAATAATACAATTTAGTATAGGATGGAGGATTAGAGAAGTGTTTGATAAAAGTACTAATGAAAATAATGAAATTAAGCGAGCAGTAATATGGTATGTCATACTTTGATACATTATGAGTACGCTAAATCATGATTAGAAGAGGATCTGATGAAATAATTAGTAAAAACAGTAACAGAATTAAATAATATTACAAGAACTAGTAAAAATGATGATTTAAGTGATAATAGTGTAAAGTACTATAACTGTATTATAATATTGATGAATCTACTATGTGACGATACTATAACAAAGACGATAAAACAAAAAAGAAAAATGGAAAAAACAGTACATTACAGAGTGGTGTGGTTATTTTGAACCAAAAAAAAGATATTAACGCAGTCTAGGCAACAATCGTTCAAAACCGCGAACTTCACACACACATACTATCAGTCTCTCCTATTTTCTTTCCCTCTGTGCCAGAGTACATCCCAACCATTCTCAGCCAAACAGCTCTCCAGCAGATTCTATTCCCACACGTTCTCACCTCGCTATCGATTCCAATATACATACATATGTATACATATATCCACACACACACTCTGTACCCTGTATTCCTTACGCCAAACATTCGTTATTCAAAACAGAACCGCCATATTCGCAACTCTAACTAATCAATTCCTCGAACCCGATAATTGAACCTACCCAGGTTCCGGCGACGAGTAATCGAACAATTTCCCTCCGCTTCGTTTTCACAGCCACTTTTAAAATTCTAAAAAAAAAAAAAAAGATTCCCTCTCCCCGACAGAACAATCATTCAAAGTAACCAAAGGCATGACAGCGTTTAAACGGGCAACAGCGGCAATCGAGGAGCCGAAAGCGAGCTTCGATATCAACGATGTTCGTTTCGGAAAACACATAGGAAGAGAGCTCGAAAGAGCGAATAAAGAGTGAAACAGAAGAGAAAAAATATACATAGAGAGAGAGAGAGAGAGAGAGAGAGAGAGGGAAGTGGAGAGTTTGCAAACTGGCTTGCGGTGGTGATTCAATTTAAAATGGACCATAGAAAGGATGCGTACAGACACGCAGGTGTCTCTTGCGTGTGTATACGGAGCCACGAATGGCACACGCCTCGTTTCCCCTGACATTATATTACATTCTATTGGCTCTCGTCACCCTGTGTGAACAGAAGGAACGAGAACGCCAAAGAAGGGCTGATGGGAAGGGGTACAGAAGGAACGAGAGAAAAACCAGCAAGCTTGCACCGTGAATACGCGCTCATAAAAGCTCCATTTTACACGTTTCGATAGCACCATGGAATAGCGTCCGTTTCGCGATATTTTTTCCAACCACTACATTTCTTTTTTCTTTGTCTCCACGTTTCTGCTCATTTTATCTTTTGTATCATTTTTGCAAAGCAGCCAGATGCTGGTTACGAAATTAAGGGACTCTCGAAGGAAAATAGCCGTACGAAAGTTACATGACGACGTCGTCTGCGTTGTATTCGATTCTCAATTGGAAATTTTCTTATTGTTCTATAAAGTATGTATTTCTTAGTTCTACAATTATTCGTCGTCTTTCCAACAAAATCGACACGAACTTAACTCTTCGTTCCAAATAATACAACTAAAACTACCATCCCGTTTTCACAAAGCTGATTACAAGCAACAAGTGATTATAAACTGCCTCGAAGAAAAAGAAAAAAAATACACTCTCGCTAAAAGAACGAAAAGATCCGTCGATCCCTTTCCCGCGCTTTATCCTGCTCGCGGAATACAGTTTCGATCAGATTAAACAGAAATCACGGCACAATCTCTCGATGGCGACGTATTTCTCTGTGAATGGAGAGAAAAAAGTCCGTCGCTGTTGAAGGGAAAAAACGGAGAACAATAGCGAAAAAAAAAAAAAGATTTCGTATAGGTTTCGAGATTTTCCTTGATCATTTTCCGCGGTACGCGAATCGTGCATGATACGCTGCGTGAATGCGCTATTCAATAAATTCTGACACGGCGAATGGCCTGTTACGCTCAGTGGAAGGTGAGCAACGTTAAACACAGCCGCAAAAAAGGTATGAAAAGAGGGTCGAAACGTGTGACTGGCGACTAACCATCGGCAAGATATTCAAACGAGCTGTCAATCGAGCTGAACCTCTCTTCCCTTCGTTTTTTTCATTGCCTTCCCTCTTCTCTATGGTAAACTGTTAGCGAGCTATGAACGAGGAAGGGAAACGAGCACTAGCCAGCCATCGTTAATACCGCGGAAAGGGTTTTCAAGAGCGTCCTTGAGGATAGCCGCGATAAACACTTCGGATGGAACGGGGTCGCGATGGAAATAATTATGTACCGAGTGGTTGGAGTGTGTTTGGAAGTTTAAACTGTTTCCAACGAGAACGGGATTCTAGTGGTTTTGGCTTCTGGTTCTTTCGAGCTGTTCCGGGGATTTTTCCGTCGGACGTGGCGGTTGGTAAGTTTATAGTAACGATTTCGGAAATATACAATGGAATGATTGAATGTTATCGTTATAGTGGTTAGTATTATTAGCTGTTAGTGACGAGAAAAATCACTAAAAAGTGAAGTAAAGAACGAAATAATTCTCATCAACATGTCAGGAAAGGATTGTTACTTTTGAATAAAATACATAGTGAAAGAAATTAAATTACCACTGAAAGGGTTAAATTACAAAACCAGATATGACACATGAGACCATATTAACCGTATTCCTGCATCTTCTTAACTGTAACTCTAACACATTGCACATTTTCGATCATCCTTTACAACTTGTGCAATCTCTAGCCTCTGATGTCACCTAACACAACCGTGTCCCATACACGTGGTCACAGAAATCAAGCGTTCGTAAAATCGTCTCCTGAACGCGCGTAAACGCTCGAACGCCCCCGAAGAATCCTCATAAAAGAGGAAGACAAACCGTGGCCGGTGTTTCCTTAGCCGTCGAATCAGGAAGTCCAGCGGGGTCCCTCTCTAAATAAAGCATGGACTTGGAAGTGAGTTCGGTTCCAATTTAATGGCAAACCGCCGGACTCTACGGTATGTGGCACTGGCCACTTGGCAATCCGCTTGAATACGCCGCATCCTCATCCAGGAGCCGATCGGCCTTGCCTATCTTCTGTTCCATCTCACAATCTCGACCTCCTCTTATTCCCCTCTCCTCTGTTCACCAGCCCTCTTCGTCCTCTTGCCTGCTCTCCTCCCACGATGGTCGTGGGAAACCACGTTCTGGCGTGACTCCAAATTGCGTGCAAAACCATCAGTGGTAAATGTGAACGACGAATGGGCCATTCGAGGCGACGCGACGCTCGGATGAGTGTACCTACCGATCGCGATCGATCGGCCATTGTGACGAAAGCTCCCCGCCCTTGTTAATGAATCCTTTCGATTTAACTGTAATTTACGAAGCCTGAACGTTATTCTGCATTGTTTCGACACCTTGTATCGTTTCTTCAGAGTCTTCCAGTAAGAGTGAGAGAATTTTGAATTGAAATGAAACGAAAAGTACGGAAGATAATCTAGTACTCTCTACTTTATTTTAAAATACATTCGATGACATCATACATGAAATACAGTATCATATAAATAACTGTTACGGTTGTATTTGGTGGAGTGAATACGAGAAATCCAATTTTCGATTACTGACACATAAATCAAGTCGTATCTCAACGATAACACGAATAATGTTTGCTTCGGGATTATCAAAGGTTTATGGGTTGTTGGGATAAACGAGAAACTTAATATAGATCCACAAGAAAAAGTCTAATGGCGTCAAGTTGCATGATTTTGGTGACCAGTTGACAGTCACATTTTTTTATGTAATCTTATCGTTGAACTTTGATCTCGATAAAGCTCGAAAGATCTTAAATCCTCGTTCAACCTGATTTTCAAATAATTCTCCAATATATATCATCAATTTCAAGCTGCATTTTAATAGAATTTATTCGAAATCCTCTCAACAGAAAACCGTGTAAGTTGAAACAAATCAGACCCGCGAATAGAGCTTGTAATGGAATCCCCTTTCAGAAATATATTACTTCACCGCGAATCTTCATCGTCGCGAATATAAAGCACTCCAGTAACTCGAACAAAACAAAAATCCAACGAAACGTTACGAATAGAACGGATCGATAATACAAGCGATTCAATTTCCCAAAAATAAATGACGAAAGAGGACAGATTATACCAGCTTTAATAACCATCGAGCAAGAAGTTGAAAACGTTTCGAGAATTATCAGAAAATCACGAAGGAACTTTATCGTCGCGTTCAATTTCATCGTCGCTGGCATCGTACGCGTTAGTCGGACGCATTTCTCCGACACTCGAAACTGTTCCGGTCGAACTACGACCACCTTGGACACGACCAATCTGACGACTCTACTCTGAGAAGTCGAACTCTGAGAAGCCTTCGATCCCGACCGATAACCCCGTACGACTGACCAAGCCAATCTAACGCCTCCATCAGCCAATACAGCGGTCCGACCTGGCCAACCACTGTGGCATCTCTTCCAACTATTTATCTATTCCACCTATTCCACTCGCCCTACCAAGCTACAGGATCTATTCTGGTTGTCTGACCACGTGCCAGACCATGCACCGTCCTATTCTACTTGCGCGAACAAGATCCTGTGATTCTTGTTAGGGCACCGACGGATATTTCTCTGAGAAACTGTCCCTATTCCGTTCACCCGAATAGCGAACAGTCTTATTCCACTTTATTGGTCAGACACGGTTCTAGTTTTAGTTACTGGCTGACTGATGGCGAATAACAGTTTTACTGTGTAAATCAATGTTTCTCAAGGTGGGCTCTTGCTCCACAGAGGAGCAATTTGATTGTTAAGGAGGGACAATTCGAAAATGGACTCGTCCAGAGTTTAAGTTAACCGTGTGGTAATAACTCTTTGTAGCAAGCATCAAGGAACTCGCTAAATTTAAGTAATAAATAATTACTAATAATTAAAATAACATAGAAAAATCTTTCATTAAAATTATTCGTAATTGAATTTCAGTTCTTGATTATATGTTTTGTAAATTGACTTACTGTGTTTCCTTAACAATTTTCTAATGATTTATTCCTAAAACCTGTAATTTAAGTTTCTTCAGTGAACAAATCGATTTTTCAATATTAAAAATTATGTATGTACTTTCATTTATTTTTGTTCTCACACGTATTAACTTTAATAAAGTATTAAACATACTAGGAACTATGTTTCTATCCATTAATAACCTGACAGAAAGTTTATATGTAAAATCAAATAAATATTTGAATGGAAATTCTCACTGCAGATTATTGGAGAAACATAACATCCAAACAAATCTAATTTCCACGTATAGTAGATAATTTACGACAAATGTTAAACTGATATAATAATACGAAAATAATAAAAAAGAGAAACAAATAATACTTTTATATGATACTTTCCTTTGCTTTGCTTTTACACTCAGGTAGTTAAGGACTTTATGTACAAAACACAGTCTGTGCAAGTGTGAAAGCCAACGTGTTACGTTTCCTTCTGTTTTTTTCCCTCTGATCGTTAGTCAATACCAATATCGCCGTAGCAATTAAATTACCGTGGAAGTCGAGAGCTGCTCGTGCTCGATCCGGTAATTGTTGCGGTCTTCGTAGATGGCTTCGGCCAGCAATATTCGTCGGCGCCCGATACGTCGACACCAGATGTAATTAGATCGACGACGCTTCTAGATTTCAATTTCGTCGGGAGGCACACCGAATTACCGGGTACACGAAGCTTCCTGTCGTTCGGTGGCATAATGTATCGTCGTGTTAATCGAAAGTCCCCCGCTGTGCACCGATCAATTAACGAAATCGTTTCGAACGATTCTTCTTTACCAGGCGAGGCGACTACGATTCGGAAACATAACTCTCGACTTTCACCTAACTATACTCGTACACTGATTGTGAGTGCTTCTCACTTCACTACGACACAAGTTACTTCTTTTTACTTTCTTTCTTCTTTTTTCTTGCTTTTTGGGAAATTTGAGGATCTGGCTTTTTTTGCACCTAACTATACTTATACACTAATTCTGAGCACTTGTCATTTCATGATGAAACAAGTTGCTCCTTCTTTTTTTTTTTTATACTTGTTTTTTGTTCTCTTGTTCTTTTGAAACAAATTGCTTCTTCTTCTTTTTTTGGGGAAAATTTGAAAATCTAGTCTGTTTTGTACTTAACTATACTTTTACACTGATTGTGAATGCAGCTCACTTCACAACAAAAAAAGTTGCTACTTTATTTTTCTTTCTTTTTCTTTTGTTTTTTCGAAAATTTGAGAATATGATCCCTTTAGCACCTAACTATATTTATACGCTAATTTTGAGTGCTTGTCACTTTACAATGAAACAAGTTGCTTCTTTTTCTTTCTTTTTCTGTTTTTGTTTTCGGCAAAAATTTGAAACTATGGGTTTTCTCGTTTCGATTATAGACAAACGTGAAAACACAGTTTGTGTACGAAAGCTAATGAATGGTTGAACTTCTTTGTCTGGAAGCTGGAGGATGGATATTCGAATGGTAGGTGGAAAAAATAGCGAACCAGTTTGGCTTTTGTTAGCGCACCCTTTTTTGGAAATTAGACAATTTTTGAATGAAATTTTTTGTCCGCGATGATATTGCAAAAAATCGCAATTTCATTCATTATCCTTTCTAATACTTTTAACGTTAGTATCTGGTGCTCTTATGTACAGATTTAATTTATAACTGAAGTAACCTAAGTAACACACATTTTGAACGACACTCCGAAAGATTTAAAAAATCCTGAATTGTGAAACTAATTGTTTGTCTCATGCAACAGTTTTAGTAAATCGAACAATTTTCAAATTGCAAAATATAGAACAGAGAATTAACTAAAATCGAAGGCAAGAAAAAATGGACAAGCTGTGCTGCGAGATAATTGCAAACAGTGAAATTCGAAGAATTTCGAAGTTAGATAATACGAAGGAATGACACTCATGAAACGCTTTAACGGAAGATAAATTGCGATTGGTAAGAGTACTGAAATATTAGCGGCTTCAAAAGCGTTACATCAGACATCGATTAAATATTGAACAGCGTTGTTACACGCGTACTAATACCCTTACTGCGTCGTTAAATTTGATTCATTCGCCGTCTCGTAAAATTTAGCTTTCGATTAAACCAGCGGACTCTTTAATACGATTGGCGCTTTTGGGATTTAAAGAACGATAAATTCACCCAGGAACCAGAAAAAACAGCCACTCGTGCGTTCGTCGATGTTCGTTTCTCCCTCTCTCTCTCTCTCTCTTTCTCTCTCCTTTTTTTCCAACCCTCCTAATGAATTTATCTGTCGACGATACAGCCTCGACGTTGAACCGTTTTACATAACCGATCTTCAATTTTCATTAACAGTATATTTATATGTTATTTTGTAAAAGCCAGAGTTTAAAAAAAAAAAGATCAACCCTGCGTGTTTATTCACGAGTTATTTATCTATGATTTTTAAACCCGGCTTAAACAAATCGAAAATGTAGATTTGACGAACGAAAAGAGTAGTTGTTAGAACTATTCGAAATTCGTATCATGGCGGATATTTTATATCGAGGCTTTCTACAGTTCAAAAATATTCTTTAATACGACAATATCGCTATAAAACAATCTATAATAAATTCGACAGAAAATAATCATGATTATTTTTTTATAATCTATAACTTAACAAAGTGAGAATTAAATGCCAAATTCAAAGGAGGGGAGAAAAAGAGGCATTCAAATACGATCCTCCTTAGGTCAACCATAAACGATCAATGATCGCGAAAAACACATTGATTCCCGATAACGTCCATGAAAGTTTCAAGTCTATTCGTCTCCTCCTCGATGGTGGACAACGACTGGCGGGATTCAACGTGGAAAACCAAGCTCCCTGTTCGGCTTGGTCCGTTCGTAAGGACATCCAGGCATTTGTCAAATGTTTTCTTGCGACGACTTGTCGGAATCGGGTCCGACAAATTGGCCGTACTGGCAAAAAGCCCCGTTGAGCTTTCGACGTCCCTCTGTGTCCCTCTCCACGCTGTTACCAGAGACGCTCCGACGTCCTCCAGGACTTGTTTTTGCCGCTCGAACTTCTACGGCTTCTCTCACGCAAGATTTCTCTATTACTCCTAATGAAACGTCGCGAGCCACGAATCATGCCAACGCCACTGAACAAGCGATCGAGTTTATCCCGCGATTCCGAGGAAGAAATCTAACGTTGCTTTTTCACCGGGTGAAACAGCATTTCTTTGGTTTTCGGGGACATTTTGAGTTCAGTGGAATAGGTCAACGTTCGGTCAGACGTGTGAACGTTTCGTTAGAATATGAAAGATGATAGTATCGTGGATGACTTTGACGACATCCAGAATATTATTTCTACTAAGCTAACCTTTTACACACCGAGTGTTTTCTTATTTATATGAATATGAAGAAATTACACGTGTTTACGAATTTCTTTAAATATGAAAAATTCATTAACTCTGGTACACTTTCACAATGAAACTTTTCGAAAGCAAAAGTTCCATTTTAGAAAGAAAATATTACACATGTTTATGAATTCCTTTATTTTAATTTATTTTGCTTCAATATGAATAAAACTTGTATTATAGCGATATTAAATATTCCCAAATCTGTTCATCAACGTGGTCTAAGTTGAAAATGAAGAGAAACTGAATTTGTCCATAATATGGAATGAGTTTTGCAATACTAAATGAGTAGTCAATATGACTCAGAAAAAAATTCTGAAAAGCATTGAACAGTGTAATATCTCAAAATCTAAAGTTGAATGTAAGAAGCAGTTTTTATCGATAAATATGTTATTCACGTGTACAAGGCGTAGAAGTTCATTTATAGGCTGTAAATGATCACTTTATGATGTCGTAACATGCAAAATGAGAAGAGAAAGCCTCTCAAAGAATGAAACGTTAAAAATGATCGTAAATTTTTTTATAATTACTAGGATAGTTCGAAAATACCTGTTCTTATTTGCATATAAGCTTTATTTAGCCTGCTGCTTAAAGCGAATGTTAATTTCTTACGCGTGCTTCACTGCTACATACACCGGTTATTATTGTTGGCAAAGTCAATGTTTTAATTATGAATACCAAGGCGAAGTACTAACTTCCATGCACTAACTTATTTGCATAATTATATACTTTTCGTGTTTCATTTTGCCCCTTGATTTTCCACATTGAAACACAGGTATTTGCGATCCCTGGACGACCAGAGATATAATCACCAACTCTTGCATATTGAACGTTTTAATAATGTCAAACATAGAATGTTCTTGAAAAACGGTGAATGAAGCACTTTCGTGCCATTTGTAGATTGCCTTAATACGTGAGAATCAGTTTTTAAGAAAAAATCTCGAACTGTTAGAGTTTTCAATTTTTCACTATTGCGAAAAATTTAATAAATAACTGTTTCAATTTATGAACACTTAAAGTTACTTTCGTTAATACTCAGACACCCTACAAAATAGAATAACATTTGTAAAATTGGTTCAAACTTGGTGTTTCTTCTTTTTCTTTCTTTTTCTGAGCAGTTAGAAAGATTAGTTTGCTGGATAATCTATAAAATAATTTAAAAAAGATGATAGTTGCTTGGAATTGCAACGAAAATTTAAAAAATTTTGTTAATTTATACAAACTGAAAATCTCAACAAAATCAGTTAACATTGCTGAGACGCATTTTTCAAATTTCTCATTAGAGGCTCAGAAACAGTTGTAAAAAGCAACCTTTACTATTTTCTTTGTGATTCGAATTAATTGCAATTTGTTTCAACATTTTTTGCATGCATCTTCTAGTAAACTAGGCATTCTAACTTTTCCAAAACGCTCACGTCGTTTGATCCAATCTTAAAAGAATTATTCTGCTTTAAAGAGCGATAAATGTGCAACCTAACATTACTAATTACTAAAAAACTTTAAATAAAAAAAAGAAATGAAAAATCACATGTGAAACTGCACTGAAATCGCAGGAAAATAAAGAAATTTTTCAGCAATAGACACCCAAAGAAATTAACATACTTCAATTTTCCTTCTAAAGGAAAAAGAAGATAATAAAACTGAACAAACGTAATCATTTCAAATAAAATATTCCTTATATCATCCTTTATTTCTGTTCCACCCTGTACAAGCAAGTTTTCAGTCGTATTTACTGGCGGAAGCCACGCTAGTCCTCTCTAACAACTTCCACAATGGCAAATTGAATCTGAAAATTACCAGGGAACTAACGTTCATTATAGTCAGGCTAAAAGGGACAGAGGCTCGTTCGCACACGGAAACTCGAGTTCGTTGAAATTTCAATAGGTGACCGTCTCTAGTCGAAGGGCGACGGGACGCACGTGCAGCGCCTTCGAATGTGGACAAGGCTTAATAACGCTGCAAGCTCGCGGCCTAACATTCCAACGTGACCGCCAGCACACGCGGTTAGCACACCTGAGGGATTTTGAGTTATGGTCGGAAGCGGCGATAGCGTGGCTAGTGTTACGTACAAGGAGGTTGGATCGTGGTCACCTGATAGGTTCAACCCCGAGACAAGTAGTATAGGTCGGTAGTCGGTCAGACAAGTGAACTGAAAGGAGTTTCTAGTCAGCCAATTAAGTTGAGACCACGTATACAAGCTCTTTCGGTACTGTTACACTGTAGTTGAAAACTTTTGACCAAACACAACGTAGACATCGGTTTATTTATTTAACTTATTCATTTATGTTTATAAACCGTAAGACGAGGAGAGAAAAAAGATTGGAAGAAATTATTTCTTAAGGTTGCAAAATAATACTAATATTTATCGTAAAAATAAGACGTCGAGAAACATTGCTTTACTGTCAAGTTCCTTTATCATTTTTGTGCTTCTGTACGGAGCTTAGTTCCGAATTAAACAAGTTTCATAATTCTCGTGCAACATCTGCGCACCCAAAATGAGTAAAACGAACAGATAAAAATAATTCAAGCCATTATTCGATAAAGTAATTTCAAGCTTCCTGTTCAAAAATCTGTAAAAAAATCTTAGGGATAAAATTCAGATAATGAATTGAAAATTCTTATATACAAATCTGTCGAAAGAATTTTCCTCTAAGGGCATACAACAACCCAAAAGAACATCAGTTCAATCTTACAAACACAAAAAAAAAAAAACGTTTCAACATTCCTTCTTTCCTCTATCAGAATAAATCCTCGTCTAACATTCAAAACAAGTAATACAGATCAACGTATAGTCAAACATCACGTTGTTCAAATTACAGTCAACCACCTGAACACTTGTACTTTCACCGTCCAACTAGAACACACCATTCTCTAGTCGGACGTACGATCCAATTATACAAACCTGATAGTTTAAATGTCGCGACTCCCGACACACCGTTACAGTCCAGCCAGTAGTACAGTCCTGTCGTTGGACCGACCTGGAGTAGTACAAGTGCGAAATTTACGGGCACGTGAAATTTCAATAGCGACTTCGTGGCCTATACAGTCTTCTGGTTCGGGTTGGGTTATAGTAGGAGAAACAGTGGCGCTCACGCCGGCTGCTCCATGTGGAAGGGGCTTAATAACGTTGGAAGCTCGTGGCCTAACATTCCAACGTAACCGCCGGCATACGCGGTTAGCACACCTGAGGGATTTTGAGTTATGGCCGGAAGCGGCGGTACGAGGCCCAACCGGTGGCGGAGGTGAAATGGAAGGAGGTGGAACCGCGCCAGCCTGGCTAGGGGAAGGAAGAAAGGTGGGGAAAAGGGAGGAGGAGGTGGAGGAGGTGAAAGGGGTTGGCTAATGTGGTAACTCGTAACGTCCGTCTCGTTCGCGAGGCCACATTAATTATTTCATATCCGAAACTCAATTTTCCGCGTAGCTCGCCGAATTCACCCCCTCTCCACCCCCCTTCTACGTCTCCTGCGTTCTCTTTCTCCATCCTTTTCTGTTCTGCATTTACCAGCCTATTCAAACAACTTTCGACGATAGTTAGAAATTATATTGTACGGTGACCCTGGTTGTGAATCTCGATGAATTCGTGGGTGTTAAGGCTATGCAGCGACAATTAGAAGCTAAGTGATCGGTTGGTACTGAAATTTTGGCAATTCTCCCCGATAGTTTTCGAGAGGTTGAAAACAGACGAAACATGACAATTAAAATTCTCTAAGCTATATCCAAAAATTACTATCTTTTTTCTGGTGAACAGTCACTGAAAAACAACAATTCACGTAAGAAATTCCCAACGAATGGAAACTTCCGCAATGGGAAATTTCCAGAGTTAATCCGGGTAGACGTTTAATTATTATTTCGCATAAAATGTACCAAACGAACGAGGATATAATATTCACCGCGAGTTACATCGTGGAACACGAAGGACGTCCATCAAGAGTAAGGAAGACATCGTGAGAACTGTCTCGTTTCCCTTCCTTATACATCGGAGTTAATAATGGTAATGAGTACCGTGTAGAATCACGAAGTTCCAAGAGGAGGCAGGGGAAATTCAGCAGAAAGAAGGAGAAACGGCACGTCCCGCGTTCATAGATCTTCCGAGTAATTATTATTCTGTAGTAGGGTTACCGCGACCGAACCGCAAACGGCTGGCATTTGTCGTCGATCCATAATTGCCAATAAATCAGCCTATTTGCGACGATACGGCTCGGCGAAACAGTGAACCGGCCGGCTAACAGAATGGCATAAAGTTACTACGGAAACTTACCACGATTAACCTCGTTTGGGACGCCATTGCTCGTTGCCCTTTCACCGTTTCCGCGAAATCAGGGATATCGAGGACATTCGGTGAATTATCGCCGCGTTTAAATGCGTTTCACCATTACGCCGTATAACCCCGGCCGGCTGCGTTATTTGTAACTGTTTGTAAATTGTTCCACGACAATTACCAAGGACGTATCGTGACGGATCTCCGAGGAACCAAATACTTGTTAAACGTCACTCTGATGCCTAGGGGAATTTTTTCCGTTTTCTTTCCGTTTTCTCAATTTACTTCACTGCAAATGTGCTGCAGAATTATTTCGCTGTTGAACAGTAGACAATTCGAGAGAATTAAAATGAGGTTCTTCTTATTTGAGGTTTAAAATAAATGATATTTGAATAAGAGACTCGTTCTTCATTATCGAAAAAAGATTAGGACACTTAAATTTAAAAATAAAGACTATTTCCATAGTTTTTTCATTGAAAATTTTAGAATTTTCATTATAACCTAACCTAACATGTTCCAATAATTTCTTAAACACTCACTATTCAAAAAAAAAAAAAACTATCGTAACAATAACCTACATTCTCAGTACGCAAACCTTCAATAGAAAAAAAAAAAACAGAAACCTATTCTAAAAATAATATTAACTTTTCAAAAAATTTCCAAACACTTTCCATTTACAAAAGTCAAAGTTAAAATGCATCACACGTACAATACGATATTCACCATAAACTACCAAACATACTAGCACACGATTCCAGCAACTCCGAAGCGAATCTCCCAAAAAGGGTTTAAACAAACCGAAACTAATCGAAGCTAAATCTAACTCGGACTTAATATCACCGTAGATCCGGCTAGGACGCGTCTGTTTAAATTGGATACTCATATTTGCAAACGTCGTGAGATCGATCGACCGGCTTGCTGGTTGGTTGGCCAGGACACACGGAGATGTTGCCATGAAACAGAATGGAACACGAGCGTCGAAGTTGCAACGCGTGCGATGGGTCACGATTCCGAAACAGCATTACCCGGGTTATATTGTAACCTGTTGTAACTAGTAATCTGAACTAGCTTCAGCTATAGTCAATCAAGATCTCATGGCGGAACCAACTATAGTAAATTGAAACGATTCTACGGAATACCGTCAACCGTGATTCCATTTCTTCCCCCTCTTGTTTCTATGGGATTCGAGATCCAATTATTTAACCTGATCTCGAGGAGAGGTGAAACAATATTATTGGTGAACGTTCACGTGAAATTGGAAATTTTGCTTTCGACTGGTGGTACCTTAATATTTCATACTTATTTCATACTTATTAACATCGTTGTTCTTCGTATGGTTTTTTTTATTCTTTCAACGGAGAATACGAAACTATTCGGGAAGTGTTTGATTCGAGTGCGGATTAATATTCAATGTATATTCTCTGTAGTACGGTTTTTCATAGATCTACCGGTAAACAAATAAAATTCTATATCTCGCTAAAGCCACCGCAAATTGAGGTTGGGAAAATCAATATTTTCTCTGAAAATCTCGAAGTTTACTTCTACCCCTTTACATATTCTCTCGTCCATGCACATACATTCTGTCCCTGTCTATCTGCGTCGCTCACATTTTGTTATCTCGAAATCCACTCTGTGCAATTAAATCTTCCGATTCATGACGCTTTCGAAAGAAACGTCAACACTTCAGCGATCGCCGTTTGGTACACGCGGAAATTTCTCGACTGCTGTAGCACAGGATAATTATACGAACTTTTAAGAAAATACGATAATTACTTTTCATTGGAATTTTTATGATGGATAGATTCGCGAAAATTGAAACCGTGATCGAGTATTGAACTCGAACCATTCGTAGAAAGCACATTTATAAATTCACTCATTTGCTTTCTTGGCGTCAGATTTCAATGGAACTCAAGCTTCACTTTTTCTCAGAATAGAAAGTGTCACTAGCTTCTCACGTTGCCCAAATTTCACGTAACCATTTTTATCCCTCTTACTGAGAACTCTGAAGATAATTTAAACCAAGCTTTTTATCAGGGTGAGCCATAATAACACCGAATCAAATTTCTTATTTTAATCGAACAGAAAATCTATAATACTTCAGAATACCCTTTCATCCATAAAAATTGAATAAACTAAAATCTTGAAATATTTCCATGTATACTATCTTCAATTCTCCGATTGATACTTTCTCAAAATGAATTCTCTGCACTTGCTGCCCTAATTGTGACAGTACGTTGCAACATCGTGACACGGTCTGAAGATCACACGCAACATGAAACCAGAATCATCATGCGACACTCGTGTCGGGAATGCTCTCGAAGTTCGTCGAAAAACTCGATCAGAGGGGAAAGTTCAGGTGGGTTACCTTTGTGCAACTAGACCGTCGAAGTTCCCATGTAAGATTAGGATGATCGTTTGTACGGACTTACAGGAATTCCGCGGAGCATCGTCAAAGACTTGTCTACTTGCACTAACGTTCTAGCATGCGTATGTGTGTATGTGTGTGCACTAATGATCACAGGCTTGAAACCGAAATTCCCCGACAACGTGGCGGAATCACTTGTGCCATGCAAAGCCGAATCTAGCGAGCTGATGAGCAGCTGCTGGCGTTGTTTCTCGCGAGCCCCGAACGCGACACGCAAACGCTAATGTTTTCACAGGAAATCGCGGGCACGGGTAAACGTCTATCAGTTCAGTCGCGAACTCGAGAGTGACTTCCTGTCGCAATGCAATTGCGGAAACTGGGATTTGTCATGATTGTCACATTTATCATGGTCTTAGATTTTCTAAAATGATACTTGGAAAATTTCCAAACTAGGGATTTTAAAGGATTTTGTATGATAAACACAATTATACAGATTCTAGGGCAAAAAGTCTATATTGGGATTTTGTAATTGCATTTACAGTGAAACAGGAAACTTTCAGATTGGTGAAACAAAACATTTGGAAAATTTAAGTTTGTGATTTTCGAATGTCCTTTTATTTTTCAGGAATGAAAGATTTTGAATGAATATCACAATTATACAGATTCTAGAATTAAATCTATATTAAAAGTTTGTGAACCTTTTTATTTGAAAGATCCTCTCTACGAAACCAAATATTAATCCACGTTACAAAATCAGTAAAAAAGTTTTATATCAGAAAAATCTGTCTCGACTGAAAACCATCTTCTCTAACACAACCTAAAACACACACGTGTACCTCCTCTTTCAAAACTCACTAAAACTAAAATTCCCCCAAAAAAAAAGAAAAATAGAGAAAGGGAAAGAAAATTTTATACACCGTTGAAAAACAGTGACCGAAAATTCTGAAACAAACTTCCTCCACAATTCTCCAACATCCAGCGTCCATACAAACATCCCCAAACACCTAGTTGAAAGATATATTACATACCATTCGCGGATCACGCGCGATAATTCTATATAAACGCGTTAACTGTGCTTGCATTCTCCCGAGTTCATAGCGGGAAGGCCTTTCCAAGTGGTCGAAAACCGCGATTCACCATGGAGGACCCGAAAACGTCGACGTTGAAAACCAGGAACGTCGGTGAGAAGAAGAGAGAAAAGCGGAAAGAGCGAAAGAGTCGGATAGACGAGAAGAATTCGCGCACGAACCTCAACGGTGGCTGAAAAGTTTGAGTTTCATCCTTTTCACGAATAGCACACGGGGCCCTTTCATTCGTTTCGCGAATCAATTCGAATCAGCTCGCACAGGCCACAGTTCCGGCTCCGCCAGCAAAAGCATGAAACGCGGTGGAAAGCCGCTGCAAAGCAGCCCGTGTCTCTAACTGGCCCTTTTTATCGCGTTTCATATTAATAACTTTCCATCCGCTTGTGCTGACGCACCGCCATTGCTCCCCTCGCTAGCTCGCGTTTGTTGCCGTCGTTTTCACGAAGAATAAGGTCAATGAAATAAGAAAGTCGACGCTTTTAGAATAGGCCGTGGAAATTGTCTCGAGACGAGTTCTTGAAAATGCGAGATCAACGGTTTAAACCCTTTTATCGTCCGACTAACTTCGCGTAAAGTTTGATAAGGATGTCTCAATCAACATGCATTCATGTTTCTTCGTTGAACGAAAGTAAGACTGTCTTTAAATTATTCTTGTTATTGTTGAAGTTCATTGAAATGTTAGTTAATTATCTCGATATGGGGATGTGTTCTGTAAAAATATTTTACTATGTGAATATATGATAGAACTGGTTGCAGATGCAAAATACAGTTTTGTAGGTTTATTTGGTAATAGTGTGATGTACGCTTGAATTATGATAAAAGAACGGTGTTTTTAACGTTTTCGCTACGGCAGATTTTAGCACCCAACTGGCGTTGCAGACGGTAAATATTTTTAATCACGGCCGCAAGATTTTGTCTTTCGGCGGTACCGTTTCGAAATTTATTTTATTAAAGTGAAAATGGACGAGAAAGAAACGAAGAATTATGGTTCGTTCAGATGAAAAAGCGTCAAAAGGTGGAAATTATACAGCGCGAGAAAATTTTCAAAGTGTCAACAGCAACGAAAGTGTAGTAATTTACCAATTTTTCACGCTTATCAACGTTTTCCTCGCTGTGTTTAGTCCTATGTCAAATAACTATGTTAAAAAAGTAGTACGGGTCAATTGACGTGTCGTTTCCATTAATAATGACTCACATGTAATATCGTAAAGTTGGTTTCGATCAGTTTGATATTTAAAAAGATAAATTCGCGTGAACTACTTTTGCTCCAGTATGTTCAAATTATATAATGGGTTCATATATTTCCTACCAGAGGGAAAATAGAAATTACTTTTTAATTATCCTCACGTTGAGAAAGGTTAATTTGGATAATTTCGTTGAATATAGAATTGAATTAAATTAAACAAATTTATGTGCGGTTCGACCGGCGTGTGAGGCCATATTAAGCTAATCTGTATCATAATTGGTTAGAAAATAAAGAGAACAGATATTACTAATTTAATATTAATTCGTATAACCTACTTTTATTCAAATATTGAACTATATTTTCCAATCTGCCACATTTATCTCGCCTATTTTGTTCAACTGTAATTTTAATAACAAGCAACAATACTTTTAAACCTCCATTTTGTTAATCATATTACGTCACGTAATATTTTTGTTCACATGTGTTCTCATTCGGAATTCACTAAACTCGTTCGAAATGAGGCTCAACATTCCGAGAGCGTTCCTCACAAGTTAACTACACTGAAGAATCGTGGAGAATAGCCACGCAAAGACAGCCAGGGGGAAAATGGCCGCTTCTATCAGGTTCCACAAAGAAGAAGATCACGAAGGATACGTAAAAAGGGAGACAATCGTCGCGTGCACCTTGACACGCTGTAGGATGTCTTAGCGCGCGGCTGAAAAGCTCGCGTTCGTGGATGCACGCGAAAGAGGTTGCAAAGGGGAGAATACCGAGGGATGGCTGATGCGAATTGAATCATGGGGGCGTTTTAGCGTCTACGTGGGCCGCATTCGAAATTTCAGAGCCAGCAGAACTATCCAATACATAAGATCGGCCGGGTACACTCCGCGGAAATAAGATTTGCGCTGAAAAAATTCCAAGGAACCATTTAATTTAACGTATTTGCAGAAAAAGAAAAAACACGGAAATTTAAGAATTCGAAGACATTCTGAAAAACAGATCTACAATGAATAACAAAATCATTCACATAAAAATAATAAAATAATAAATGATACTGATAATTTATACTACAAAGTGGTAAAATTATTTTGGAAAAATTGAAAAATTGTGATTGTACAGTTACAAAGAGACGATTTATAAAAATTCCCAAGTACTTTGCTTTCAATTATTCTTTTGACTACGAAGTTTGTAGATAACACTCTTCCTACACAATTCACGTTATAAAGCGTCTCTTCGTAATTGTAAAAAACAATTTTTCAAATTTTTTCACTGCTTTAGAGTCTATACTACGTATTTCCAAATAAAAAGATATTGAAAAGACATTTATTGTTTCATTATTTTATTCATCTTTGCCACATTCTCAACTAAGCGAATAATTTTTTGGCTCACGTTCATAAATTTATGAGTCTTTTCGTATAAATATCATCTGTCTAAAAATATTCCTTCAAAATAAAGTTCAGCATTGTCTGGTACATTTTCTGATCTAATTTACACAATTCGCCATTTTTACTTGTGGTACCTTTTACCATAAAGATCTTTAATTATGAGTTTTAGTATTTTTTCCTACACGTGCATTAGAATCGTGTCAGAATGTAAAATTTTCCAACGAAGACGTTCGATGTGTATATGCATTGCATATCGTTGTATCTAGTATTCGAAATATTCTGCAAAATATTTTATTAAAGTTGCCCATCCGATGACTGTCTCGCGAGAAGTTTGCCATCCACTGGGAAAGCAATCTTTAACTAAAACTTATCCCCGCAACTTTATTAACATTGACGAAATTTACCTCGACTCTATCAGCGTGAAATAAATTTCGTTTCACGTTCGAGTTGAATTAAAAGAGAAAGAGACAGAGGAAAGAAAGTTCCTTTCTTTTTCTTCCATTTTCTTCTTCTCTTCCTCTGCTTCTACCTCTTGCTTTTATTCTTGGGGAACGGATGTCGTTCTTGGTTCGCGTCGTCTTATCTCGCGACGATTACCGTGGAAACAAGCACGCTGGAAAATTGTAATACCGTAAAAATAATTGGTTCTGGAGTCTTGTGAAAAAAGCTATTCTTCTCGACCAAAGAATTATGGAAGAGGTTTCTTTGGTGCGTATATTTACTGTCAGAAATGATTTAGAATGTGTATATACAGAAGTGAGACGAATATTTGTATGAAATTCAGATATCTCGTATTATCACAAGCTTCTACTTGAACATTATATCAGTTGTTAATTAGATACGAAAAAGATATACGGAAAATTATTTGTTTGTAATATAAAATAGAAATAAAAGAGAAAAATTCAAAATATAATGTATGAAACAAACATAAGTATGTAAATAGATAAATATAATTTATTCTTTCGTAATGAGAACCCGAAGATTCTGTAATAAATTCTTATATACTTTATATTAAATAAAAGATTATATACATTAGTTTATATTAAATAAAAAATTATAGATATTAGTTTATATTACTTTATATACGTTATACAAAAGAAAAAATATTTTATAGACAATTTTCATTAGTCCATTAGTACCTCAAACACTACCTCATTAATTAAAAAATTCGCTTATCCCCTTTCAATGTACATTAAAACAACTTCTTTCAATAGTAGTCCAAAATATACAGAGTTTTTCACCCAACCTTATCATTTGAAATATTTCTGCTGTTATTAAAAATTCATGAAAATACATCCTACAAAAATTACATACTTTTATGGGACCTAACGTATAGTAACCATAATTTCATTCTGTTGGTAATGATTAATAAGATAATAATGTTAATTTTACTTTCATAAATAGAACGATATATTTTATTTTCCTGTACACAATAACCATTTCGAAAACCAATTCAACGATCAACAGCCATCAACGTAGTACAAACATATAAATAAATAAATAAAGAGATTCATCAATTATCAATTGTCCAAAATTAAACAGATCATTCTCAATTGTCGACGATCAAACAGAGCATCACCCATTAATACTACCAAAAATTCGACTGTTCAGGTGATAGAATTAATTGAAGAAGCTTCTACAATGCACAATTCATCCATGGCGAATACACTTTGATTGAACTGATAATTTCAAGAAAAGAAATTACTTCCTGCATAAATTCTCGATCAAATAGGCATTCTGCACATCAGAGACTTTATGTCACGACCTGTACGCATCCAGTCACCCCAAACATGTATATACATACGTATGTTCCCCCCTCGTATTCAGAGAGACACGAGGCAAGGGAAACAGGGGTGTGGGTTCCTCGAGACTGCATCGATTTTTAAACTTGTTCGCTTGCGTGCACGTGGAAGACGAGGTGAGGGGGAGAGACCTTAGCTCTTTCAGAATTTGTCCGATTGAAAATTTATCCGATGCGCGTGGTGTACCAAGCAGCCCATGTCCCTTCCTATTTCACCTCCCACCCCGCCATTTTTCCCACGTGCATTTACCTTATCCACCTTTTTACCTCGACTCCCACGCTCCCTTTATTTTTACTTTTCTTTCTCGTCACTTCTACGTTCAACTTGTACCTTCTTTCTGTCCTCCTTTCTTTCTTCTTCTACTTGTTTTCCCATCGAGGACGTTCGTCAATAATTTCTCGATCATAAGAGCCGACAACAAGCGAAATATTTTATTCCCAGGCATGTTGTAACTTGGCTGAGATCGTGAAGAATTCAGCAACGACGGCATTCCTCGCGGCAACTTTTGGAATTCGCCGAGAAGTTTTCCCCTTTGGAGATAGAAACGAGATAGAGGAGAGGCTTTGAGGTGATGGGGAAAATGGAGGAGTGGAGGAAACAGACAGAGAACCGCTAATGAGGGTAAGAAGAAAGTCGAGTAGGATGAATTACGAATGATGCGATTTCTTCTCGCGGCGAATAGCAATCTTTTGCGCGACAATTTACCGGGGAGAATCAACTTTTTCTTTAACCTGATTCCGATAATGGCGCGACATCGGTGAGTGATTCAAACTGGAAGGATCGGTAATGTAGAAAAAATCTCCTGTGATCAAAGGCACTGCTCGTGTCTTTCGATATGATGTTAATTCATTGCTGAAAGAACAGTGGAATTGGATAGTAAAAAAAAAGAGCATTTGTGAATTGATTGGTGCGAAAAAGAGGAAGATCCGATTATCCAACCGGAAGTTATAGGATGCACCCTATTCTTTCGCCATAATTATCCTAAAATTGTCTAGATTGATATTCTAAATTAGAGTGTTTAATATTCGCACAGCCGACAGTAAAATTGTATACATTGTCACAGACTTTACATCGTGTAAATAAAACAGCTTATCCAGAAACTCAGGATCTCTGTTTTAAACAAATATAACAAGTCACCAGGCACATAAAAAAAAATGTTGATTTCTGAGTCCAAAAAAGCTCAGCAACTGTCATGAGAGTGTTAACACTAGAATCACCAGCGTAGTCTAAAACTCATTTTCGCGTAGTCGAAATTTTTAATTTCAAAGAAAAATATCTGAGACCCGTCATTTTGACGGACTTATCAGTCCTAGCGTTAAAGCACATTTTGAAAATTTGCCTTATCAAAAAAGGAACAATTTACTATGTCAATATGCAGATTCTAAGTAAGCGAAATACCGATTATCCAAAGATTTGCTTGAAACGTACAAAAGATCACTCAAGAAAATAGCAACACAAGGAATCAATTTCAATGCGAGACATTCGAGTGTAGATCCTTCAATAATCCCCTGATCGAATCGAAGTTGCAAATGAGAATTAAACTTGCTAGTGTCAAGCGTGGCGAAATAAATGGTCTGACAAAAAGCGGACCGATGGGTTTCGACGACGTTCGACAAATCTTGCTATACGAATAGCCAGGATCGAAATGCGAGCCATAACAAGATCCGGCTGACCGCATACGCATTACGAATAACATTACCATACGCCGCGCGACGCCCAGCGTCGCCAGACAGAATACCGTGTGTGTGGAAGCCGGTGAAATGGAGCGGAATCTGATCAGATCCATAACTCTTTCGCTCAGCTACTCGCTTACGAGGAGGAGGAGGAGGAGGATGAGAGAGGGCGATGAGTAATCCATCCTCTGGTCGGCCGATAAGCCAGGAAATTATTTCCTCGCTTTACGTCATTATACGCCGGCCCACGAAATTGCCCCCGAGTAATTGTGGACACGATTGGACACTGAATCGTTTGTCGAAATGCCATATTGCAACAGAGGCGCGGAATGAGGGATGTTTGTCGAACGAAAAATTGTGTACTAAGTGTTCTGAGTGTTTGTAATAATGGAATTATTTAATAAGATAAATAATTGTAATTTTGTACTGTTTATAATACAAGTGAAATAATGATACGATGGAATGTGATTGGAATGATTGGAAAGTTCGAACGAAATTGAGTATCGTTGAGGATAACTGAATTAAGTTGATCAGAATTTATTAATCTAGTGTTATTGTGATTAATACTTCGTCTAATTTTTATATATTCTGTTATATCATGATTATTACTATTATTACGATTTTCTGTCCTCGTTATATCTTAGGAAACAAGTGAATCTATTAATTTAATATTACTGTGATTAATACGTTACCTTATTTTTTATATTTGATTATATTACTATTATTACTGTTACTGTTATTAGTATAATACTACCTTTTTCTATTTAATCATTATCATTTTTAATAATATCGTTCCTGTTCCCTGAATTTTACTTAGAATCATACTTTGCATTACTACTCTTCTTCTTATTTAATTCTTTTTCCATTTCTTTCTGTTCTTCTTCCTCGCATATGTACTATAACTGAATTTATACCCATAAATGAATCAAATAAAATTATTGAAACAATACCCTCGAAAATGAACAACTATCGACAATGGTACACGAACAGTAACACGTGTTCCGTGCGTGTAAAGTGACACCATAAACGATCATAACGAAACGTTACGAAAATAATATCCCCAACACGTTCATAGCCTGTATCTATTTTGCAGAGTGGGAAAAAACTATTTGCGAGTTAAAGGTTTTGCCACAGGTTAAAACGAGAATGGCCGGCGATAAAGCGCGTCGTCAAAATGTGACTGACATTATCCGCGCGACCGGCTATGAGGCAATAATTCCGTGGAAACACTATTGCGGTAACGCGTAGTATCGACTGGCTCGTTCTTGATGTGATTGATACGATCGGACAGGCGTGGTGTACCGCTTGTACAATTGAGGCCAACGATGTCCAACGATCTACTTTTAAATTAGCCGGCTATGACGCGTGTTGGAAACCATACTTCCTAAACATCGTAACAGGGGATAAGAGTAATCAACCGATTACGGATTACACGTTGACGATCGCTTAAACAGAAATTGATCATGAATATCGCGATAAATCTAAGAGGATAATGTGAGAAATGTTCCCAATACATTTATAAATAATACTAACTGTATCAAGTACTAAATTCAATAATCTGTATCAATTATATCAAACACTAAGTTAAATCAACTGTATCAAATACTATATCATGTACTAAACTGTAAGGAAGATGATGGATAACATAGTTGTAACCATATTGAATACATTTTTTTTAAATAGCTTAAATTCCAAATATTTGTGATTTGAACAAGCATTGATCAACTTTTATAGTTGCATTCTTTTATTATGGAACGAGTTAATGGAGGAGTGAGAAATAATAGAATGAGTTATGATGTAATGAGTAATAATGAAATGAGTAATGATGGAATGAGTGATGATGAAATGAATCATTGATGGAATGAGTCAATGATAGAATGAATAATAATGAAAGAAGTAATGACGAAATGAGTTACTGATAAAATAAGTAACGATGGAATGAGTTAATGTTAGAACAAATAACCAGGGAATGAGTAATGATGGAATGAGTAATTGTGGGATGGGTTATGAGAAATAATGAAATAAATAATGACGAAATGAGTTACTGATAAAATAAGTAACGATGGAATGAGTTAATGATAGAACAAATAACCAGAGAATGAGTAATGATGGAATGAGTAATTGTGGGATGGGTTATGAGAAATAATGAAATAAATAATGATGGAATGAGTAATGATAAAATGAGTAATAATGAAATAAGTAATATCGGAATAAGTTAATGATAAAATGGAGTTAACGATGGAATGAGTTAATGATAGAATAAATAATGATGGAATGAGTAATGATAGAATGTGCTCACGGTTACTATTTAACAACGTCGAATCGATTAAACGATGGATACGATCCAAGGACGAGGAACGAAACGTCACGGTAAGAAGTCAACGAGAAAACAAGAACGTCGAAAGTTAATGCTATGAGGAAGAGAAATCAAGGCGACAAGGGGCGGCCAAGCCGAAGGAACACACGAAAGTTTGATATGCTTCAGAAACGAACGACGCTGTGGTAGGTGGAAAGTCAAGAAGCGAAGCACAAGGAAGAAGACGTCGAAGTGTATGAAAGGAAAGCGGAAGGTGGTATCGATGAAGTTGCTAGATGAAAAAGTTCGAGGTGGTAAGGATCTTTTACGAAGAAAAGTCAGTAGGGTCGAAATTCTGAGAAAGAACAGAATGAACGGTATAAACAAAGAATCTCGAGGTATTAGTACGAAGAAGATATGTCTAAAAATAAATAATAACTGAATGAAATTTTTTTCTCTAATTACCAAATTCTTCAATATTCTATTTATCATCATCTTTATCTTTATCTCGGTTTTATAGTTCAATAATCAGATTTTCTCAGAAGTAGACACAGGTTTTATGATTATTTCCTTTCATCTAATTTCCCCGAATATTCCTACATAAAATTGCAACAATTTGCAATTCTTCCTAATCATTAAAATTTATTGGACTATAAAACTTCTATCGAAGCGTAAAACTTCTATCGATGTTTTCAAATTATTAACATTCGTTAATAAATAATTTGTGCTGATGTTGAAATTTACTTGCAGAACTTTTAGAAAAACAAAAAGAAACGGTAGCAAACATTTCTCTTAAATAATCCATCGCATGAAAGGTACACTGTAGGTGAATATTAAAATTACAGCGAAAAGGATCAAGGATTAATTAAAGATGTATCAAGAGTGTCGAAACGAGTGGAAGAGCACCGGTTCCATTTCGTCTCCGGTTTTCTATCGGTGATGTAGCAAACCAGCTTCGCAGCTGTTCCAACACAGATCCGTAGAAAATTCTTGATATCATATTCAAAATTCTCGGGCATTGCACGGGATGGCACGATTCCTCTTAATCCAATTTAATTTGACTTATTAAACTCGCCATCTGGCGATCTACATGCACCCTCCAGATTATCGCCATTAATTATTTTCTGAGCTCGTATAAAGTTCACGTGTACATACATATTTGAATATAAGTGTATTATGTATTAATGCCGACCATTAAAATCTACAAACCTTTCCTCCATTTTAATAACCAGAAACTATTCGGCTGTTCTACGGCGAAAATATTCGTTCCCATTAATTGTCAAATTTATACATGTATTTGAACTGTAGAAACTTTTATTCAAAGATTTTCAACGATTTTACTATTGTCGAACCTAAAGATCACAGAAGTGCCAATTGTTCAATTTCTTCATACCCTAAATTCTGCTCCCTCGAGCGTGAACTGTATACATCAAATTCTAGATCCTAAATCCTATATAAACACTGGATCTCAATCTCTGAATTCTGAATTACAAATTCCAGAATTTAAATGTCGAGTCTGTGGTTCTGAACCTTGAAATCTAGACTGTGAATCACAGAGTCCAGATGCCAAATTCTAGATCCCAAATTTCATGCAATTAATCGATACCAAGCTTGAAATCGTACACAGTAAATTCTAAAATTTAAATAGTAGAACTCTGACCTACAAATTTGGATCCTAAGCCATAGGTTATGAGATCTAGATGCAAAATTCGAGAACCTAAATATTATTCAAGTCTTAAATCCTAAATTTCGAATCTTGAACTTGAAACTCTAAATTTCAGACCTCGAACACCATAAATGTTCGAATTCTACATATTATAAAATTCCAAGGTGGAAACTATCAAACGTTGAATCTTTGAAATCCCGAAATTGAAACCGCGACTCGCAAATCCTGATAGAGAAACTCAAGGAAGGAAAGTAACCTCCAGTTTCTTCCTCCTTTTTGTAAACCCCTTATTCCACAGATCCAAATCCCCCGTGACTCTCGTTTTTATTCCCTCAAAATTAAAAGTCATCTAAAAGCTTACTTTCAACGTTACTTCAAAGCGTAAAGATAACGTTTCCATAAGCGTATCATTCTCAAAAGGAACTACTTTCAAGATGATCACTTCGATTCTTTCAGACGTAGCTTAGAGAAACTTCTCTGAACGTATAATCGTGTTACTTTTGGATACAGGTCACGTGTACCTGAAATATTACAAAACGTACCTCAGATATAATCTTTTCAACTAGCAACTATCAACAGTTTCGTCCTTCGTTTTTATGAACCACCAACGTTTAATCTCTTCCCGAATGTCCCCGAAACCCAGGTGGAAATAATTCGAAGCGGAGGTTGGTCAATCGTGGAACCAACCCAGCGAAAATCCCGACCGCGGTTAAATAATTTACACCCGATGTTTTCTACATCTGTTCACATGGTAGCCAGATATTACGCGACTTTTTCAACGTCCACGTCCCTCCGACGTACAATTAATAGCGACCAAACCCCCTTTAAAAAAGGCCAGCCACGACCTTTCCAAGCCTTCATAATTCATCATTAGCCGCGACGCAATTTTCGTCGTTCGATGATCCGTAATAAAATAGCAACGAGTGTCCACGAATCGATGATGCTGATATTGGTCATTTCGTTCGAGTAATAGCCAGCCAAGAATCTTTGATACTGCCACACGGTCCATCGGGACACAATATTATCGACCGTTTAAATTTCACGATGTTCGTGTGCGGCCTCTGTCGAAAAATGGCTGACGGGAAATTTATCTGGCCGTTCGAAAATTCGAATGATACGATGATAGCGCGAACGATAACCATGAAATGAATAACGAAGCGAACAATTTTTGAATCCCCTGGTAAAAGGAGATAAATTATTTGTAGAGGAGATTTCTTAACACCGGACGTTAACTATATTTGTAGCAATTGAGAAGCTAGTCGTTGTATTTTTAAATCGTAGAGGAGATAGAACAAACAACGATTAGATTTCGACAAGTTCTAATTGCATGTGAATAGCTGAAGGAAACGTTTGGCGAGAAAAGTGTGCATTCTATAATTTATAAACAATTGTATCTGCTAACTTTCATGACAAAAAAATGTGTGGATTGTGTCGTTTTGCAATATAAAAATTCCACATTTCTCAAACTCTTAACTCCCACTGTACATTAATACCAAAAATGCAGTTTTTCGAAATATCTATATATAAAAGTCCACGATTCTCGAGCTTTCAGCCTCTGGTGTATATTATCTACCACGAAAAATCGCAGTAAAGTCAACTATGGCTCGATACCCTTAGTCGCCAGTGTATCTAGGTCTCTATATATAATACAACCGAGGATTAATTAACAAAGGACTTCGTTCATTAACTAATTGGTAATTGGACCAGTAGGAGGGGAGACGGGTAAATTTAATTTTTGATGCGTCATAGTACATCGCCGTTAATGCTGGCCCTCCGATTTATTCTCCTCGACGACGTAAGGTCGGAACAAGCTGGCTTCTTGTAATCGTGATAACAACCCCATGGAATGGGGGAAGAGGAAGAGAGAGGAAATTTTACGAGCGACCCGGCTATAATCGTCCCGGAATAATTTGGAATTTTTCATCAGCGAGCCATTACACGGGGCATTTTTCGGATTAAGCTCAATACTTAATAATGAAAATTCATTTTTCCCGGAATCATCCAACTCCCCATTCCCTCGTCACTTCACAGGCAATCGTCCTGGTAGACGGGTTGAATTTATTGCGGACAGGCCTTTAATGGAGACGAGGAATGTTTGGGGGATTTAAGTGACTCGCATGATTGCTATGAATTTCATATTCAAGCTTCTATAATTGATTAATAAGTAGAAATTCTCATTACTATTAACAATTTAATTTCTTCTCTTCTTTAGTGCTTTCTCTTTTTTGTATTTTTATTGTAACTGTCCAGAATTTTGTTCTGTCTTTGAAAATATGAGCTTTCGAAGTTCAGGATCACCATAAGCATTAGGGTACTCTGGGTGTACAGTTACGCAAATGTTACTTAACAGTGATTTTCATCGCTTTTTTATAGAACACACGAGTTGTAAATTTTTACTAACGAATTTAAATTATAATAATAATTCCACGCTTTCGAGGAGAGTATTTACTACGACTAAATTAAACGCACTATTTTTTCATCGAACTCTAAAAAAGAAAACGTGATCCTTACTTAATCCTTCGTGATCGAGGAGCCTGTGTACGTTTTCGTGAGCGACGAAATCAGAGGCATGCTAACAACCGTCATCGAGCCCTCGTTCGTTAGCTAGAGATGAGCAACGCCCTGGGAACGAGACGTCGCAAAACCAACGTAAACGGAAGTCAACGTTGCACAATCGTGCCAGACGATTAAGGCCGCAAAAAGGAGGCAACGTAAGGGGGTGGCGGTGTATAAAGTGCGGCGTAATCAGTATTCGGCCGGCGCCGACCGGAAATTCAATTCCATCTTGGGGTTATAAATTTTTTGCACCGCTCGTAAAGGCGTGCTCGCGGAGAATCATCGTGATATATCGGGTGTCCCGCACAAAAGAGGACATCAGTCGAGGTACGGAGGTAGTTCGGGAAGCTACGGAAATTTCAGGGACTTAGCTGTTTCGTCGAGAATCATTTTTAGGACAGATATGTATTTTCAAAAAAATAAATTACCAATGTACTATTTCAATTGTAATCAACAGTGTGATCATTCCATGATTAATTAATATTAAACCCTTGCCATATAATAACGAGTCTCACTCGTGCTGCAGATTATGGTCAAGATGTGACAAAAGAAGTATTTGTATTTTTGTTCTAATTTTAGTTTGAATTCAAGATAGAGGACTTTTAAATAAAAATTGATATGAAATATCTCGACTTTCTTTATTTAAAATTGTATTAGAACAGTGAACATTCGAGACTAACATACGTAGTAACTAAAAGTTCGTATGACAAGGGGTTAATTATATTAATTATATTATATAGACTATAATAAATTTTTTTTTAATTTTTAGCACAATAAAGAATTAATTTTGTATAACGTATTATTCATAATAACTTTTATATCAATAACGATTACATTAATCATGAGAAATTCTGTAATACAATTCTTTTCTGCTTGACGAAACAGTTGATTTCTACAATGTTTAAGGTAATAAAAAATGATTGTGTGGATGAAACGCATATTTTCTGAAATAATCTTGTATCTTACTTCTACATTAGGGGAAATTATTTCACTCCTTTAATTAAGATAAAGTCGTACCCTCCGTCGATTTAAAAATTTCCATCGTCAAAAAGTTCTTTCAGCTGTGTATACACGTACATATACACGAATTTCTGAAATAATTTTCTACCTTGCATCTGCATCACTCTATACACCTTTATCGTTAATTTAATTAAGACTAAGTGTTGCTTCGAGGACCTAACTGTTTTCACTATTGAAAAATTCTTTTCATTCTATATTTATACAATATGCACGTCTAAGAATAATTTCAAAAATAATTCTACAATATTTTCAACTTTTAATTGAAAAAAAGTTGAATGGTTGTTACTGTTGAAAATATGCTCAATCTATAGCTACCGCGTGAAAAATTTAGAGTACCTTCAATTCACAGTAAAATAAAAATCCCTAATATTTTATATACTATTATAATCAATTTCAGTTTGAGTAGGTAATATTTATAATAAATCTTCTTCCTTTCTGTTAGCGATTCAAGTGAAAAGGTTCGCGAGAATGTAAAGCTCCTAATCCTTCTGTTCAAGATCGAATTTTCATTATTGAAAATTATCTAACTTCTGCAGTCGGCCACACACAGCGTTCGTGTTACCTTTCCAAAGCGTGTCGGACGCATCGATAAAACCCTCTCGAATATCCGGATATTCCGCAAAATCGAGGTTTGCTGTCGTCAAAAGGAACCCGGGAGCTCTCTCTCTCTCTTTCTCTCTCTCTCTCTCTGTGATTTTCTCACCGGTGCAACAAGAAATTCCCGTGGTCAGCCGAACCACGGGGATCAACGAAGAAACTTTACCTGCGAAATGGACCCTCTATCGGGATTGAAATATGAATATTAAACGTTAAGAGGGTCAAAGAAACTGTCCAGTTTCTGCACCATCGAGCCCAAGCCCTCGTTTCTTAACTGGTTTCACGGACATTTTCGAATTCTTCTTCACAACACTAGGGAATAAGCGAAGAACAATGTAGGACTGTTTTAAAAATGTTGAGGAATAAATTTTAATGAAAAGAGCACAGCGATTTATTGATAATTGAATTCGTTTACAGAAGCTATGAAGTACTCTTGCTATCCTATAGTATTTTTAATCTTTTCAGTATCGAGTTTCAACGATTGTTTCAAAGATTGTGCGATACTATAGTTACACGTGTGTGATTGGGACTCGCTAGCTCTTATATTATTATAACGATGGCAAAATTGAAACTGAACAATGCATTGTAAGCACAGGACGATATTGAAATTGTTGTCGATGTTCGTTTGGATACGGTTGCTATGTCTAATAAGAAGTCTGCTGTATAATAATATTTTATAATTTAAATTATAATTTCAAATCTTATGAATATAGTAATTATTTGTTAATATTATAAATAATAATAAAAATGTATAATTTATCACACAGTGCATTCTATGCAATTTTACACCTTTGAATTTCCTGCAAATGCACAAATTCCGCGGTCTAATGATCATAAAAGTTATGAAATTACATATCACAGTACAATGTATGAAACATAGTAACTCAAGCAACTATAAGAATATTCATTAACACAGAATACCGTTTAAAATATAGTAAGAGAAACAATGAAGATTCTTCCTATCATAAAATACTATTTAAAATATTATAATCCCAGACTTATTTACTATCACAGTCCTCAAAAACATAGCAATCGAAGAATAACCACTAAAGCACAGTAAACATCGAATATGATGATTTACAAATTCCACTTCGTAAAATACATGCTAAAGCTTCGAAACATGAAGTTCCTTCGTGATGATAATTCCTGCATACCCATTTTTACCGTCTGATTAAAAACCGTCTCCCGTAACATTTCAAAGTAAATCTCTCTATAGGAGGCGGAAAAATTCCGCGTGAAATTCCTCGAATTTCAGCGACATTTGTAGACGCCGGTTCCCAAGGCGTAGTAATGTCGAGCCCCGATACATAAGGATAGAGAAAAAAAGTGGATGAGAGTTAGGATTACTGTATAGGCCGCGATATAAGACGAAGCTTTCGAATGGAAGCTGACTATCAAGTAGCAAGGATGGATGCCAGGCCAGACGGTATTAACCACTCCGCCTATTGGTATTGGCACGTGCACTCGGGGAAAATATCGGTGGCTCGAGGATTCGAGAATAAATCTAAATAACCTTCCCACAGGGATGCCACACAGTCCTTTCGTATCTCTTCTCTTCGAATTTATTAAAGGAAGATAGAAAGAAAGGTGGAGGAAGGAAGGAGGATGGAAGAAGGCTCGCGTCAGCGTGTGCATTGACTTATACTACTGACACGTCGAACCAATGTCGTTAAGCTCGTTCACCAACGATTTTCGTGAAACGATTATAAGAATGATTCTTAACAAAACAAGCGGCATAATTGATAAATCATTAGTAGACTGATTCGATAGGATCGTTACGTAGGTGTAGATATAAATTCTTTCCAAATTTTGGATACGATAAAAACTTTATTTAAAAAGAATGAAGATAGAACAAACACCGAAATAATTTCTATTATTATAATGATGATATTTCATCATTTTTCTGGCGAATATTTCGATTTAAATGCCTGTACAGATTGTGTGACTCCAGTCGGAAAGAATTAGTTTTTACACCTGACATAATTGATACCGACCTGTTTTGAACATTTTCCAAATTTCACTTTTGGAGATTAGTTATTACCTACTGATACAATCTTCGGAAAAACAAAAATTTGAAAATTATTCTGAATTTGAAACTTCGAAGCTTCAATTATTATTCCTTTACTCCAAAAAAAAACTATTTTAACACAATTTTCGGAAAGACAAAAATTTGAAAATTATTCTGAATTTGAAATCCATAGAAATGATTTACCCTGTGAAAATAGAATATCGAACAGATCTTTTTAATTGGAAAATATTAATTTATCATAAATTATCGTCGATCTTTTCCCCCTTTATATTCCGAAGGGTTCATTATTTCCGCCAGGAAGAAAGAAGAAGGCGTTGGAAAGGTATTTATCGACGGTACCGAATAATAAAGCAGCCGCGCCTAAATTTATTCTCAACACTGAATCCGATACAGGCCGGAATATTTCGCCGATCGACTTGGCATCCATCCTTACTACTTGATAGTCGACTCACCTCCGAAGGACTCGCTTTATATTTATGTACGAACATAACGGTTAGAGGTAACCCCGGCTGTTTCTGTTACCTTAACCACGCGACTCGTGAATCGTAAAAGTAATCTACAATTCTACGAGGAACAATACTGTCGTTTCACGTAGCTTTTCATCCGTCTCGTCAACCATCGTGGCCCCTGTGTATGCTGCATTTTCGCGCGGGACAAACGACGATTTTATTTCAGCTCGTCCCCGTGACTGATTTATGTTCCGCTGTTTCACTAGGCTGCAACCTTCGACATTTCTCGGCGTTCCGTCAAATCTCCGCGTAGCTTAGCATTATTCCTTCTAATTTCCATTCTAAACGCAACTGAAATACTCGTTCAAGTACCACCAATAGAAACAATTAAAATAAATCACGGAGTATTAAAAAAAAAAAGCAGTAAAATTGCGTATTAAGTAAAAATTTCGACATTCTTTCATAATTCTCCCTCTAAACTCAACTAAAATATCTTTTTTAATTGTACTAATGGAAACAATGAAAATGGATTCTTGGAAGATTAAGAAAATTGAAGAAATCGATTGAATATTTGTAGAATATTGAAAACAATTTTCTAAATAATCCTACGAACTATGAAAATTTTAGTTTCTTACAAATAATTTTTCTATATTGTTTCATATCTATTTATCTTAGCAAACATAGCAATTTTTCTTTTTTACAAATCTTTATCTTGATAGGGAATTTCTATTGTAGCTACTTCATACAATTACTTTTATTTTTCGCCGTTTCTTTTGAAGTTTACATGAGAAAGCTTTGAAAATGTGTGAGTCAAATGAAAGAATTTCAACGTTAAGTGTATCATCCTTTGGAAGCTGGTGTAAGAAATTCCAGCTGATCCCTTTTTTTAGCTGCGATCGCAAGGAACGGGCCTAAGTTCCTCGGGGCCAGGGGCTAAGTACCCAGGGGCGGGGCTAACCGCGAAGTCGGCGGGGCTAATCGAGGAGGGGGCGGGTCTAAGTCCTGAGCGGGCGGGGGCTAAGTAGCCAGGAGGCGGGGCTAAATCCTGAGGGGGCGGGGCTAAGTCCCAGATGAACGGGGCTAAGTCCCAGGTGGACGAGGCTAAGTTCCAGGTGGGCGGGGCTAAGTCCCAGGTGGGCGGGGCTAAGTACCCAGGAGCGGGCCTAGATTTCCCAGGAATTTACATGAGAAAGCTTGGAAAATGTGTGAATCAGATGAAATAATTTCAACGTTAAGTGTATCATCCTTTGAAAGCTGGTGTAAGAAATTCTAGCCGATCCGTTTTCTTAGCTGCGATCGCAAGGGAGTTCGTGCCTTTCCACGGCTGCTTTGCATTGAATTATTTAAAAATGCACCCGGCGTCCCGAGAAACATCCACTTAACAGGTCTTGTCGGGAGAACTTAACACGCTAAGAGGTCCATGAGAATATTGGCTTCAAAGACGACGCGATTGCCGTTTCACGGACAACGGAACAACGAATACGAAATCCTGGAATGCCAACCGGAAATACCGCTCCTGAAACGTCCACGTTTCCCTTAGAAACGAAGCAAATATGAGCGACCATTATTCCCATCATGCTTCTCGCTATTTCAATTAGCCAAGCAAACAACTTTTTACAATGGTTACAAAATGGAACAATTTCTTGCAAATTACTCGGTAAATTTTCTTCAGAGAAAGTGAATAGGTAGCTTTTGGAAACGTTGATAAGTGTAACTTTTACGTTTGAAAGGAAAAATTCACCGAAGAAATAATTAATGATCCACAGTCTCTCAATATATACACCATCGCCCATAAGTCATGGGATACTTTACCATTTTAAAATAAATCAAGCTCAGATGAAAGATTTAGGTACTTATTTCGAAATGAACCTTTCTGTTGATAACAATTATACTTTTTATTGATATGGTTGGAATTTTGTTATGTAAATATAGTTTTATTTGTACTGAGGTTCAACCTCATTACATTATCTATACATTTAAATATATGTAAATTGATCATATAAATGACTTCTCTGTGAATTTAACTGAATCAGTATAATCTATCTGGGTCGTAAATGGACTTACACCACTTTCATAATTATTGAACTGAAATTTCAATTATCCAAAATTCAATTTCACTTGGATTAAGCAATATTTTATTCTGATCTTGTTTATAAAAGAGAGCGAGAAATAAATTAATATTGTTTATTCTCAATATTAATCATTTACTTATATATTACTATATATCTATTTACTATAGCCAAATAATTATTTTATTGATTTACACTACTTTCATAGTCAATGGTTACGTAAAGTAATTTACTAACGAATTTTCAATTGACCGAAACATACGGATATTTTAAAATATTAAACGTGAATTGTTTGTAAATAAAAAGTTCATACTAATTTATATGTAAATTGTGCGATTTCTCAATTCTTTCCAAAAGTGGACATACGCAACTTAAAACGAACGATACATATGGACTTTTTAATTTATCTTCTTTCTAATTTGTTCCATTGAAAAAGTTCTACTCGTCAAGTAACGAATGTCTCTTTCTAAAAATGATCTCTACGTATAAGCCATCCGAATAAGACCCAATTCACCAGTCTTGGTCCCTTAATTGAAGCAGAAAGTAATTCACCAGGACATCTCGCGATGCATTATGATACACCTATAACCAGAAGGCTTAGGTCGTTTTCCATCCACGGGAATCCTCCCTGGAGCGCAAGTTCCAAGGCGAAACGAACCCATGGATTATCCGAGGAAGTGCGAAGAGGCTTTTAACGCGGTATAATTTATTTAAAAGCCGAGCCCCGACCCCTCGAAAAAGGGAATCTCTAATGAAACAGCCTTAATTAGCGCACAGTTTCTTACCGACGAATCTTCCTTTCTTTCTTTTCTTCTTTTTTCTTTTTTTTTTTTTTTTTGACACAAGGAAAACCACGATGTTCATGTTCCTTTTCTTTCTTTTTCTTCCTTTTTCGTATTCTTCCTGTTTTCTCTTCCATACTTAATCACTTTTTTTCCTCTCCATCTCTTTACTTCTCTTCTTACCACCACTTCTTTTCTTTTACTTCTGGTAATAGGTTTCTCATGAATTTTCTATCGATCTAGGTTCCTACGATCCAAAAGGAACAACACACACGTGCTTCCATTAGAAAAGGATATAATTGGGTCAAGTGTCTAACGAGGCTCGCTCGATTGATCGAACTTTGGTGAAAAAATGGAAGTGTATCGAGTTATTTGTTCATGAATATCGCTGGCAAATATGTTAATGACGCCCATCGAGTGACAGAGAACGGCCGGTGAGAAACAAGGTCGATCGATCGGCCAATGAATGTTAAATAATTGGGGCCAACTTAATGCAAGTAACCTGATTAATGCGACACGCATCGTGGGATCAGATCGCGTGCAAATATTGTCGTTGACTAGACGCAGGACATGCGAACGTGTGTGTTAAATTGTCGAAGAAAATTCGTTTCTTCTTTTCTGTCGATTTTTTCTTGTTTTCTTTTTTTGATACCTTTTTCGGGGGAAAATAATTTTCGAAGAAAATCGAACGAGGATAAATGGTGTTATAATTGACGAGAAATATACAAGCCTAACGACCAGGTTTTAAAGACCAAAGTTTGTCAATGTATTCGATGGGTCTAAATAAGAACAAAAATATTACACAAATCTAGGTCGTTTGAAACTTTATTAAAAAGTTACGACAAAAATAAGAATTGGAAAAATAAGAATATAAGAATTACGTGGAGAACAGTAAAGGACATCAGTCTGACAAGATACATTTAATATTTACATTTAATCTGTTTAGACGAGTCGTGTTTACTATCTGGGATAAAATGTAACAGAATATTCTTAGTACTTTTAAAAATAACTAATACTCCATCTCAAAATGTCCACCGTTTTTGGCAATACAAGATTAACAACTTTCGAAAGTTCATTTTTATTTTGTTTTATTTCAGTATACACGTCATTAATTTTTTATATCAATTTGTCACGTGAATTTATTCTTGTTCGATACACATTTTCCTTTAATATTCCTTACAAATAAAAGTTCAGTGGCGTGAAATCGGACGATCTTGGAAGTCAAAGTATTGGCTCTCCTCGACCTATCCATCTGTGACAAAAATGTTTATTCGACCATTGACAGAGTAAATGTAAACATTGCTAATTCATTCCTACATTGTATGTCCGTTACTATTCCCTGTGTAATTCTTATTTTTATTCTAACTTCTTAACCCTTTCGCTACGTCAGATTACAGAAGGAACGTAGATGTAATATTTTTAATCGTAAAATTTGTCGAAGACAATTTAAAAATTAATCATTTTCAAATTTGTAGAAATGTAAAATTGATTTCGTTCAATTCAAATGGAAGTGCGCAATAAATACAATTCAAATTTTCGAAATACCTATAGGCGATAACAGTAATCAAAGGGTTAATCAAGCTTCAAACGACCTATGTTTATATAACATTATTTTTTTCTTACTTAGACACATAGAATATAGTAACAAAGTTTGGCCATTAAAACATGGGACACTCTGTACAGAACGATCGGTTAGTTGTACTTAAAGAAATAATTGAACCATGGTACGTGCAGTGAAGCGAAAATAATTTTAGTGTCGCGACCAGGTGAACTTTGGGAAAGTGGACCATTTTGCAACGAGCACAAATGTCGTGCAAAAGCAATTTGCATCGAAGGCAGGGCCTCGTAATTAAATTTCAGCAATTGCGTTCCCCAGGCGATTCTATTTAATTCCTATTCGGCAAAATTCTGGCTGTGCTGTATTAACGTTGATCCCCGGTCCACGACGGAATTTACACTGAATTTTTTGCTCGAACGCATCCGGTCAATCGTGGAGAAGAATGCGAAAAATTCGCGGTTCCCGTTATTCCTCTGCGAAAAGACAATTAAAATAACACTTTTGAAAAATGCTACGTTGTTTAAGGTATTTTTACTCTTTCACCATACACGTTACTTTCAATTGTGCAGGTAATTGTTTTATTATTTGAGAATACCTACACTGAAAATACTAATAACAAGAGAATTATTATCTCGTTATTTCCAGTTAATCTACAATTTTTATTTTAATTTTTAATTATTTTATTATATTATGTTATATATATTATGTATTATTGCTTATATGTAAATATATTACTAACAAGGTAACACTCGTAAGTGATAATCACCAATATTTTGGGAAATATTACTATCTCGTTAAGATCTTAACGTAACTTTCATTTCTATATACTGTACTTTTACAGATGTATACAAAAACCTTCATTGAGATTTCCTAAATAGAAGAAGAAAAGAAGAAATTCAACTTCAGCATAAAAGCTTCGAGTGCAACGAGGGTTAATACGAGGAAATACAGTTGTTGAAATAATCAAATAGCTGTCTGTCTGTGAAAATAGGGAACACAATGTGTATTCAGTGTATCAACAGCGAAGAATGACTCTAAATCATCCTGCCTATTGAACGATGCTCTCTCTCCGAGGGAAAGGTTGGATAACTTGTCACGCGTAACCAAGTGAATCGTCGGGACGCCTATTTCAAGGAAATTCACTTTGAATTTCGTCCCCCTTACAACTTTTTTTTTTCTCTCCTGTTCTATCTTCCGCGGGACGTCAGGACTGCTGCATGCTTTCCCTCCCCCGCGAATTACCTCGTCAGAAATTCAACCCTCGTACACAGCCATTTCGCAAATTCGATCTCCCTTCGTGAACGCTCCACGCGAGCAGTCCTCTGTACTCTCGCGAGCGCCCGTGCACACCTTGTAAAAGCGAAAAGTGAGGCGAAACGAGGAAGTCAATGCCGTTAGATCGATTCGTTCACGCAATTTTGATGGATAAAAGTTTTTCGAATGGTCTCTACCATCCACCTTTCGTCTGACACGTGTACGTCTGTCGAGAAATTGAAGTCAAGTCATGGTAATATGTACTTTTCATGCAGTTTAGTGTCGCAGAAATACAGATTAGACGAGTGGTTGGAATGTTACAACTTTCGAAATGTAAGAAACACGTGCACTCTATAATAATTGAAAATTGGACATAACGAGGGACAATATAAGTGCTTTTTGGGATTTTCAGAATTTCTTTTTTTTAATTAAACCCTTTGTAACCGCCATGTAACTCGAAAGTTACAATTGTCTACAGTTTTACCGGCGAATCTTTTTGTAACGATTATTATTAAATGCAGCATTTTAATTTCCTGCAATTTCTCTTCCCATAAAGGAAAAAAAAATCAGATCAAAAAAGATTGAAATATTAAAACATGCAATATTGAAATGGAACACTGAAATTTTTAAATAAAATTATTGTAAGATTATGTACAGTAAGGTGGTATATATAACAAAAAGGAATGTATACATAATTTGTCAATAAATAACATTTTCGAAACAGATTCTCTAAAATTTTTACCATTGACATTTCGTGCCTTTTTTCTATTCAACCTTCAATTTCTTTCGCCCAATTTTCTCTCCATATCTTCTCCCTTAGAGCTAAAACCATAAACGTGTAAATATTCACCTATTGAAAATGACTAAACCGAAAGGATCAAATTGCAAATTACTTAAATAAAAGCCCGAATGAAATCTGGAAAATAATTTCAAATATTTTTATCCAAAAAATTACACGTTTTACGTTCAATTTCGAATTTCCATAATTTTTCATAAATTGGATCGTACTTACCACAAAGACAATATTTCATCATGAAAGACCACAGCGAATAAAAGAAAATATCCAAATTGTTAAAGAATAAAACACCCAATCACAATACACTCAAGGATAATTGTCAAAATATTTACAACAGAAATTTCACTCCAATTATGTCACGAACTGGCCGACTAATTTCATCCCCGGATCCCATTAGACCCACCTCGAACAGGGAAACGAAATCCCCGTACGTTTCAGCGTTATCAGAACAGCTAGCGTGTAGCAACGGTATAAAGGAGAAAGAGAGTCAGGGAATACGGAAAGCTGTTCACCAGAAATTTCACCGCGACGCTTCCCTTTGTCTATGGAAGCCCGGACCTGACCCAACTTGATTTGAGTCCGCTCGACGAGAGCGAGCGCGCAGCCGGAAATGAAGGTGGCTAGAGAAGTTCGCGTGGCGAACGTCACCTTCTGTTGAGGAAATTTTATCGAATCCAGCGATCCCCTGGCTTCAGAGGGAAAGCGTCGCCCGGGAAAAACTGTAATATGTATCACGGAACGGTACGCGCAGAAAGTGGAAAGCGACAGTGACACGTGTTGTGTCGGATCAACGACCACCAAGGGGTAAAATGTTGAGAAAAGAAAGATGTACATGTACGTTTGTACGTGTGTCTCGCTTTCGAGAAGATTTCCTTTCGAATCAGGAAATAGTATCTCCCCGAATATTTTCTTACCTTCGTTACTTTGATTAATTCAATTTATTAATGGAAATTTGTCAAAGGTGTAGATAATTATTATTGAAAACGAAGTGTTTCGTGATGCTTTCAGGTTTATTTTTACCCCTTTAACATTTTGACTGCGAAAGACGTATATATACGCCCTCATTGTTTTATCACACTCTTCTATATTAGATCTCTATACCTATTTAACAAAAGTCTTAAAAAAAGGTAAATATTATTTATAATTATTTTTAAAAATTGTAGATTGTTATACCCATTTAATGAAAGTATTAGGAAAAAGTAATTATTATTATAAATAATAAATTTATTATAATTATAATAAAATAGATTAAAATAACGTGTAATAGTAAAATTCAAGGATAAAAATTCAGAGGATTTTCCTCAAATTATAATAAACCGACCAAGAAATTAAAAATCAGTAATTCACTCAATTTATTAAAATAGTATTTTCTATCACTAATTTATTCAATTACTATTTCCATCGCTGAATTTACACTCTTTTAAAAGAAATTCCACAAGAAATAAATCGGCAAGTATTATATTTTCAATACAATTCTCACTTCACTTATAAAAAAAAAACAAAAAAAGAAAGGGCAGAAAAACATCGTAGAGCTATTTCCATTCTCTCTGAATTTCTGATTCCCGTTTCGAAAGTGATACGTTAACTACGACGCGTGTATGCGAACCGTGCAGACCTTCCAATTTGGCGTAGCAAACGTAAACAACTCAAATAAATTGCACAACGTTGGTTAATTTTCTGCATACAATTTTATTCTCCAACCTCGAAATTCAAATATAAAATACTATTCGAATTTATACAATGTAATCGGCCATGTTAAAATAGAAACCCCGAAAATGAACAACGCATATTTGAACGCGGTACACGCGTGCACGTGCACGCGAATTGAAATTTACAAGCTGTCGGCCGGGACGCGCCGCACAAAAATACAACTTTTTCACCCGTGAATAAAATTATTAGCATTTCCCGCGAAATTGCGTAAACCCCGTTTAAATTCTCCACGCGTGCTATATATATGTATGCTCGCCTAAAGGCTCTCACTGATAATCACGCATCGATACTTTCCTTTCTCCTTCTCTCTCTCTCTCTCTCTCTCAGATTCTTTTCTATGTTTTCTCCCTCCTCTGACACTCAATTTCCCGAAATATCTCTCAATTATATTATCAGTACAAAAATTAAAAAATAAATTCACACTAACGCTAATGAGGTTCTTTTAAATTTGTAAATACCTCGTAAACGCCCAAAGTTTCCGGTTATATTCTTTAAGTGTACACTCAGAATCATCGCTGGCATTCCATGTGTCTTCTATGTTCCTCGTGCTAAAATTTATTCACATTCGCGCGATGAGGGAATATAAATAAATAAAAAGAAAGAAAAAATATGAGGAAACTCGAGACAAACTTTCTGGATAAAACGCGTCTCGATTTAATACGTCCACGAGACGTATAGGATAGAATCCCGTTGTGGATTCTAAACGATAGACGTTTCGGTGATGAAATAAAAACGAACACAGCGAAAATAAAAAAAAAAAAAAATGGGGAGAGGGAAAGATATGACAAATCAATCGCTCTAATTGCACGGTGGTCCGTCGATAATGTCATTCGATGGGAAAAGGAGAAAAGGGCGAAATTTCAATCACATCCACGAATCGAATCACATCTGTCCTTCACAGCCACCAAAAAAGAAATCCCGAGGAGACGAAATTTCCGCTCGTAAGGTCTGAAACTTTCGACGTGGTAGCGCAGCCAGGCTTAAAAGGGAGGCCCCAAACCCTTCGAATCGACTTCTTGATCAATCGAGATCGGGCAAACCGCCGCCGGAGACGAAGCTGTCCCTGGAATCCTTTTGGGTTCGATCGAAATGACCAGCCGGCGACGTGTCTTTCAGACGGTTCTCGAAATTCAAAAAGTCCGTACTGCACGGGCTACAGGCCTGCATAGATCGCGGAAAGATTCTCTATTTCAGCTGTCTGTGAATCGTAAATGTGCTCGAGTGTCTTTACTTGAAGGAGGAAACTGTCAGGACCGCCGTTCTCCGTGATCTGCCTGTCCAGCCGTGGCGATGAAATCACCGTGCTGTCTACACCACTGCACAATCCTCCCGCACCGTCCATGATCTATAAAAAAAATTAATAATCTCGATCGATTTTTTCACGTAATAATAAAGAAATTCATTTTGAAAATTAACGATTGTATCTCGTAAGAAAAATTTATAAGGTGTTTCTATGAACCTGCCTCTTTAACCCCTTAGATTTATGATTCTTTTTACTAACTATACATCTAATTGTAAGCATCAGCTATTTACTGTTTCAGTATCATTTTATGTAAAAAAAACGCTAATTAATTACAATTGACAATCCTCGATCTTATGAATTAAGAGGAAAGTAAGAATTAAAATTAACGTTTGTTACTAATATAATTGTTTTGGTTAAATCTTAGCTAGAATCTGTGTCATGAGTCTAACTCGTTATAAGGCGTGTTAACCCTTTCGTGACCAGTAAAATGCAGGTATCTGTTTTAACCCTTTGCATACCATTGCTACAGAGACATTCATAATACGAACCATAACTCCATCCAAATTTTATTCATATTGAAATAAAGTAAATTAATCCTTTGAGTGCTGCCGAAGAAAATCATCGACGTGGACTATGGACTCATATATGCGTTTCTCAAGTTCGACTATTCAGATTCGTTATAATTTATTTTTTCAGAGACAGTTCAGAGACAGAAAAACCTTGTATCAATTTATGAGCGACGCGTTTCGCTTGCAGCGATCAAATTTAATCATAAGCGCGTTGGAACGAAAGGGTTAATATGCGATACTTCTCCATCACACTTGAAAATTCCTACTCCGAATTCGAGAGAAAGTGTACACGAAAGAACTATACGATTAGCGAAGGAACAAATTGAAGATAACCATGGAACCTCTTACCAGCTTGGTTTTCTCCTCGATGACTTCCACGACGTTGCCCTCCTCAGTACTGGTAATAATGCCAGTTCCTAACTTCTTGCCCAGAATCTTCACCTCCTTCCTACATCCGGCGGAAGTGTTCACCCCACTACCGTCGCAGCCGTTCGTGTTCGCGGCTGTGTTCTTCAAAAACTGCTCGTACGATGTAAGTAACTTCACATCTTGATACTGAGAGGTCATGATCTCCTGGCTATGATTCTTAGGGCCCAGTATCTTCACCTCGCCCAGCCCGGAGAACAATTTTGACGGCGGCAAGCAATTCGTCTTATTACAGAAAATCTTCCCGTGAAAAACGAACAAGCAAGCAAAATAATTACTTCACAATTTCCTTTTCACTCTCAACGAATCTTTTTCCTATTTTCTTTCTTTTTTATAATTCTCTTTTTTCATTTGAATTGTTACCTTGGAGTTCGAGCTTCCCGATCCTAGAATCTTCATGTCTGCTTGACTAATTGGAATTAAACTACCATCCGTTTCGGTATCATCGAACACCGAAGGTAATTTGATTTTCGACTCGTACATAGAATGACTATCCGTTGTCGAATTACTGAACATGTTCAGGTCTTCTGCTAAGCTCGTATTGCTCTTCAAGTAGGGAAGTGTTTCATTTAAGATTGACAAAGGTGGATGGCTTTTCATCAAGAGGGAGGATATCGAGGACTGAGAGGTGGTGGAGAGTGTCGAAATGTCGCTTCGATGGCTGAGGATGCTTGTTAGTTCTTGTTGACTCGAAGGCACTCCTATAACTGATATAATTACGTGAATAAATATATTACAACGATACTCAATCACTTCAAATTATTCCAATATGTATACCTGGCAAGTAATTCGAATAATTCATATAACGTGATTGATTGAATGATTCCAATAATTCGAATATGTACACATGACGAATGATTCGAACAATTCGAATGTATACATTTTAAGAAATCGTTAAAGTTTCAAAACTATCAGAGTTTGAAAAAGTGTCGAATTAAATTCGAAGCAATTCGAATTTTCACAATAATTAAAAATTGTCGAATTTTCACAACAATTAAAATTCAAAATCCCATCAACCACACTATCTGTAATAACATTTTTATTCGGGAAATGCCTTATAGATTAAACCTCCAAAGAAATAGATATAGATATCGAACAGATAACAATGGAAAGGGGCTAACCTTCGTCGTCATGCTCGCTGACAGAAACCCCAGCATCGAGGGACAAAGGTTTCGGGCCTAAAATCAGATCGTCGATTTTCGTTTGGGGGAGGAAACTAATGCCGTCCACGAAGCGGTCATCGAGGCTCTTGCTGTCGAGAATCCGAATGTCCTTGTCCTCTAGGATCTCGATGCCGTCCATCGGCATGGATTTCTGAGCAGAGGCGGAGTCGAGTACCATGATCTGATTATCGGAATCCCCGATGATGACTTCCCCGTTACCGCGCATATTCACCACATTGATCGCGTCCGCTTCCTCGCTGAAGATCGTCACGTCATGCGAATTCTGTACCATCAGATCACGTGCCTCGCTATTCGTTATCACCTGATTTGTGGACAGTCGTTAATTACGAAGGATGTACGTGAATTGAACAATTGAATGTCGATCAAGCCACAGGTATAGTTGTACGTGGCTAATTTAATTTTTGTGAAAATTGAAGGAATCGGTGGAACAAGGGCACACGTCACATTTCTATAGATTTTTTGTTCTTTCGTATCATCGTATCAAATCATTTATTTCTACTATTGTGGCACTTAACACTTTCTTGTATAGAGACAAATATGATTTGTTAGCAAAAAACTAATTGAGTTATATGAGTGAACCTGCGAAGGGAAATCTCTAAAAAATTGAAACTACTTTTTGGAAAATCGAGGAAAATGTGTTTGTCAAATTTATTAAAATTATTTTCAAACTGTCGCTTGAGAATTCATACTAAGTTTTTCGTTTGAATCGTTAACTGATTTGCAAATCAGTTCTTACAATTTCTCAAAAATAAATTGTAGTAGAATTTTTCCAAAAATCTTTCTTTGCATGTGTTTTGCGTGAGTATTAAGTCGAAGTGTAACTTCTTTCGTTTCTCATTATTAACACTTTCGCGACAGACGATAACCGATTGAATATCGCATATGATTTCCAAAATTCTATAGCTGATTAAAGTCCTGCTATTTGTAGGTATGTGAATACAAGAACTATTACTTCTCAGTATGAAGCTTACAGTCATTTGTTGTTCAAACTTTCTCTAAATTAAATATTACAAATGCATGTTAAAAAAATATTTTTCTTTCAGAAAATGAATATGGTGATTTTAATTTGAAATGACGTAGGACAACGACTTCGGTCTCAAAACTGTTAAAAAGTGTCGTTCATCACAGGTGATTAAATATCGCGAATGAAACAAAAGCTTAATTTCGAACGGAAAAGTATTTCTTTCACGGATGTGAATATAAGAATGTAATAGATCGTGATCGATCATCACCTCGTAGCGACCATCCTCAGTGGCGCGAACAAACTGTATGTCATCCTGTGCAGCGAGTTCCAGCAGCTCGTTGCAATCCTCTATCGCGGAGGGCACAACAGGACCATTCTGACGACCGAGCTCGTTTCTAACCGGCTCGGTGTACGTGAACTGAGAGTCCAATGCCGTGACCAGGCTCTCTGTCGACAGTGCACCAAATAAACGCCATATTGCGGCGACACTTTTGAAAAACATTGCCGCTTTAACGAGCCAATTATAGACGAACGAAAGTTCTTTCGAATCGTATCGCAGATGGTGCCGTTCCGGCTAACATCGTATCGCGAAACGATTACTATTGCTAAACCATCCTCCCATTGCTAAGAATACTAATATCTATTTTTTCCTACTTTTTTGCTTTTTTATATCGATAAAGTGAAAATTGCGAGAGAAATTATTTTTTTTTTTTTTATCATTCACCGTGTTCGTTCTCGGGTCCAGGCGGTTCGATAATGAAATTCACTTTCCCATCAGGATCTACATTCTGAATTACAGTGGCCACGACAGGTACTTTCACCTGGACAGCCTTGATCCTGTCGGCGTCAGCTAAAATCGTTGGACTTAGGCTCATTTTCCCAGCCATACGGAGATCGTCAGCTGTGGCTGGTGTTAGAATCTGAATTCATACGTAAAACTGATTTTGCTTCAATCTGTGTCTCGTTTCAGTTGAACTAAACTACTTTCTCTGCTATTGAGAGCAAGAAAAAAATAAATTGCACGAGGAATTTGTAGAGTTTCAAGATGCGCTTCTAATGATGATAAAAGCTAATGCCATTGCCATTTTTAATATCATTTTCAATATTTTTCTGCTCATTAAAGTCTGTTTTTTTTTTTTATAAAGCGACGTTATATCTGGCATCAAGACAAGTTCGATGATTTTTAAACGATCTTGAACAGTGAAAAAAGGAAATGTCGATGATTTTGGAATGATGCACCTAGATGCACGTTTTTAAAGTCAGTTTTTCTTACTTCCATGCAAATAGAAATTCTATTTTATACATGAATGTAGAAAAGGATTAATTCTTTGTCATATTTACACAAATGCTGTTATTTGAAGTAAAATGCAAGGTAGTCCAGCAAATTGAAAATAAACTAAGAAGCGTCTACGGTGATTTGGATAAATGAGAAAAGATTTAATAAAGTCTTTTGAGTAAGAGGAAAAATTATTACGTTTTTATGAGTTCCAGTAGGCGAGACTTTTACGAGAACAGGAATTCCTTTGGCTGGTTTGAAAAGAGCGAACGGCGTTTGTCCTTCGAGCAGAGCCATCTCCATTGCCTTTGTGTCGATCTTGTCTACCACTATAGACTCCATGACATCCGACTTTTGGAAACCATACTTATATTTATTTTCTTTACTACGAAGATACAGTGATACAGAGTGGACGATAAATAGCTCAGACTAGAGTTTATTTAGTGAAAATTCGAGACAGAGGACGTTTAAAAAAACGTATTAAATCACACTTGGAAAATCTGTTCTCTGAGAATATTTATAACACTATTTGTGCTTCCATATTGCAAAGATGTAATCGTTCACATTATAAGTTATTTATTTACAGAATAAAGAAATGGAAGAGATAACAGAAATATCTGAGATTTGAGTTCATTTTTATCCAGTGATTTATGGTCCGCTGTGTATTGTATTTGAGACAATGATTGAGTTACCAACCGTCAGCAAAGGATCTTTGTCCCTAATATCGAACGTTTGGTTTCGATCGCCATTAGGCAGCTGTACAATCCTGACATTCTTACTGAAATTATAAATTTAATAAATAATTAATTACTGCTGATCAACAATCTATATATGAAACCAATAAACTACAAATTACTGACATATTCAACAATTAAATTCCATAATTCAAAACACTGATACACAACAATAACCGATAGTTAAGATCTCATTATGTACTTTCAATAAAGAAAGAAAAAAGAAAAGGAACTGATAAAAGGGAGAAGAATTGATAGAAGCGAGAGAAAGGAAAGGTAGCGAGCGTCAGCTTTTCGTTTAGCGAAAGATCAACATTCAGGCAGCGTTCATTGAACAGGGATGGTATCAGAGGGGTGGTAGAAGAAGAGTGGGTGATGGCCGTCTGTCAAGGGGCAAATTAAGCGTCGTTCAGCTGAATAATTCTGTGACGTCTACCTACTTTCTTATGACGTTCGGATCGTTGATGCTCGGCTGCACACCGGCCGGATGTCGATACTTGATGCCGTGCTTGTACTCCTCGTGCGATCTCAAAGAGAATCGACGCGGAAACTCTTTGCCACAGATTCCGCACACGTACTGCATTTTCTCCGCGTGTGCATGCGCTTTGACCTTGTGGCAGACCAAATTCGACATTTGATTGAAGCCTTTGCCACAAAGCTCGCATTTGTACGGCCTCTCGTTCGTATGGGTAAACACGTGGTTCCTCAAATTGCCTGACAACGGGAACGGTATTTAACTGTTGCCGCATTGCTCGCTGCCGCCGCCGCCGCCACCGCTTACTTACTTTGTACAGGCTGTTCCAGAATTGTTGGCACACGTTTAATCGACCGGTGTGCACCGATGGAAAGGGAAAACAAGCATGCACGTGTGCACGTGTTTGAGGAGCAAGAACTGTTTCGTGAACTGTTTTCTGATTGTTAATATTACGTTCCGTTGGAGTTCACCCTCTACAGGGTGTCCCAGATTTTAACGAGCAAAAGTTCCGAAACCGTGTAAATGCGGATGAAAATGTGGAGAAATGGATTTGTACAAATATCCATGGGTTCGTTATTGTTTCATATTGTTAACACTTTGCCGACCGATCGGGGAGATTTCACCATTTTAGGAAAAAAAAAAATTGGTACGCTTCATATAGTTGATAGATTTTTCTTTTGAACGTTGACGCATCTTTTGAAAATGCTATATTGTTTAACGTATTTCTATTTTATTTCACATTTTACTACATACAATATTTTCACTTGCCTAAGTTATATGAAATACTAAATAATTATTTGATTATTTAAAATTACTTGCACGCTTTGTGAGTGCTTCGTTGTAATTATAAAATTGTAAAATAATTATAAGAATGTGAAAGGTTGAGAATAAGTAAACATATTTGGTCCAATATCTTGAAAATTGTTAGAGGCGGAGGAATGTCGTGAATTTCATATTTTTCAGCGTCAAATTTGCAAGCGTTGCTCTGGAAAGATGCGCGCGGTCGACAGTGTGTTAAAATACAATTTAGAGAGACGACAATGTAATTTTTATAAGATAAAATGTAATGAAACGATTGAAAAATTCGAAGTATTTGCTAAAGTTTTAAGTGAAAATAAAGGAATTAATTCAATTTATCTTCTATAATAATTTAAAAATATTTAAACTAATCTCCTTTCCCTTGTAAATTTTCTTTGGTCGATTAAAGGCGTACGCACAATTCTGACACAATTTGTACACATCGAAAAATCAACAATTACCCTTCTGGTGAAATCCTTTCCCACAAACTTGACACTTGTGCGGTTTATGCTCCGAATGTGTTTTCCGATGAGAGATCAACGTGGACACTCTAAAAGTCGCATAAAACTGTCATTAGTCAAATATTTCGAAAAGGAGAAGAAAGGAAAGATACATCGTCACGTGAATACCATAAAGAATTCATTTCGATATGAATAAATGGGATAAAAATTGATATGAAATTCTTTGTTTTCATTTGGAGATTAGCTATTTTTTGATGATCAATCGTTCATTCACAAAAAGACTTCTACAGGCTTCTCCATGATCGAAACCGTTTTCAATTAACGCGTCGCTATAAGACGTTCAAAAGTGAACTCATTTAAAAAGCATGCTCTACGAAGATTAATTTATTATAAAAAGACCGGTCGTGTCCGAGCTCGTTAAAATTTTCTTCCACGCTTTTTTACGCGCACAATCATACAGCTTCGCTACGATTCAAAACGCTAATGATCCACGTGCGTTGCGCGTCGTTATTTGCTTTTTTTTTTTTCTCTCTCCTCGGTGAAAATTGTACTTTCAATTACTATATAAAACGCTGTGTTCGTTAAAATATCTCAAGCGACGCTTAAACGGTACTACAGAGAGTAGGGAGACGTAATACTAATAACTGCGGATGATTTGAGAAAAAAGAAAAAAAGAAATGAATTTTATCGTGAATGTACATTTGATTATTCTAGAAATTGAAAAATTATGGTTGGAATAGTACTGACCTGTTGAAAGTTTTCTTGCAAAATTCGCAAACGTACGGCCTAGCGTCGCTATGTATCGCCTTATGCTGACTTAGTGTCGACAACTGGCGAAAAGCTTTCCCGCAAGCCTCGCATTTAAAGTTCCTCTCGTCGGTGTGCGTTGGTAAATGTCTCATCAACGTATACTGATGCCGGAATTCCTTCGAACCTGAATCAAATGCCAAGCTTACCACGCTTCTCTCTCGAATGCTTTCGCGATTGTTGATCGTTTCGCGAGGGAAATGCTGTGTTCTCGTGTTATATGCGATTTCGAGAAAAAATAGTATTACGTGAACTTAAATGGATATGATTAAAAATTGAACTTTCGAATTTACAAATTTTCACATTCCCCAACTTCCGAATTTTTTAGTGTTCGAAATACTCAAACTTTCGAATTATCGAATTTCCAAATTCTCCAATTTCCGAATTTTCAAACGTTCGAAATGGTTAAACTTTTGAATTATCTTAGTTCCAATTTCTCAAATGTTCAAGTTTTGCAACTTTCCAATTTTCCATGTGTTATTTCGGAACTTTTCAGTTTTTAAATCTTCGAATTTTCCGAATGTTCACATTTTTAAATTTGTCAATTTGCAAATTTGCAAATTTTCCGAATGTTCAAAACTTCGAATATACCGAATTTGCAACCTTCGAATTTTCGTACTTTTAAATCCCCCAATCCTTAAATTTTTTAATGTTTTAATTTCCACTCTTCGTCGATTTACAGATCTTTCGATTGTCAATTTTTTAAATATCTAAATGCAAACGGAGAATTTACCTAAACAAATGAATTACTCACAGATTCCACATTCCCAGATTTTCAGCGTCTTCCCGTCTCTCTTTAAATATTTCACGAAATGGAGTTTCGATCTGGGATCGTCTTTGTCGATCAAACGAGTGGTGGACGATGATGGTCCTTCGACGACCGGATGTGAATACACCATAACATTATCTTCGGTTGAATTAACACTTTGATCAAGAATCTACAAACAGTCAACATTTTTTTACTATCTCATATTAAAAAAAAAAAAGAGAATATTTTTCATATTGTTACCTTGTATTTGAAAGCATCTTTACCAAGAAACTTCGTCACAGCGCTATCGATATTAATCACATCTGAATCTATAGCAACATCTAAGTTCATGCAATCATTCTAGAAACAAATGAAATTGAACTTCTTCAAAAATATTTGCTACATGTTAAATTGTAAATATTAACGCTTTTAATTTAATAATTGCATTAATTTAGCATTAATAATCACTTGAATTAATTGATGATCATTTGTGGACGGTAGATTTGGTACAACGGTAACATCGTTCCTTCCTTCAGAACTTGCAGCTTCTTCTTTCACGTATACTTCATAAACACTAGAAACACAAATATTAGCAATAGTGTTTTTGCAATATACAGTGAGTGATGAACTAATCCGAGAGACAGTACGAAAAAAAGCATTTTTATGTTCGTGTAGAAATAATAGTTAATTAACAAATATTTGCAATTTGCAAATATCAATACTTCGTAAAAAAAAGTGATAAAAATTTAGTGCAACTAAGCTTTCATTTAAAAATTAACTGTAATATTTTATCATATTTTCAAAATGAGAGCTCCAAACGAATTTGCTCAGGATGCAACTGCAATTCAAGGCGCAATTCTAATTATTCCAGCTCACCTGATGACTTCATCCGGAATAGGACGAGTGAATTGCACCTGCGTATCCTCATACTGGGTCTCCCCTGAAAGAATTGCACAGCGTTTCATTAAAACATCTTACTTTTGTCTGAGAAACGAGTGGACCATTTTTATCAAACAAAAAAAATTGTCATCCTACTAACTTCCATATGAAAACTGTAAATTAAAATTGCACTGTTTAATTCTGTGATCATTTAACCTATTAACTGGACTCACCTCTCGCTAGAAAATTAAATCTCTGCAAATTTTCTGATAAAATATCGTGAAAAATGATAAATAGTTGCATTTCCATTTGTACATTTTCAACACAAGCGTGACGGTACAATTAAGAATGAACTAATCCCCCGGGATAAATAAACTATTGCATTCTAAGTGACGAGTTAACTCGTCATCCCCAGTTGAAACGTTAATAAGTTAATCGTGTAAGGATGACTGGCAGTCTAGCCGGAAAGGGTTTAATAAAAAATATAAAATTAGTCGTGGTTATATTTATTTGCTTCGAACTATTCCGTGCTACGTTCTGATTAAGACTAAAAATTCTTTCATTTTCCCAAGAGGTGCTTTGGGAAAAGGAGGGAGGCAGCCTTGGTCCGCTACACAAGCCTTTTCCACAAAAATATACAAAAGATAGACATATCCGAACGTCTCGTCAAGCTGCTAAGCATAGGAACAGCGGTGTCAGTTTTATTGCTTACAATCGCAATGATTCTTTCCTGTAAATTGACTCTATAGAAACGTTCGCTGTACTCTGATTCCATTACGAACAGTTTAACCCGAACGAGGAAATAGAAGATCCGCAATAAAGAACATTGTTGAACAACTATTTCAGAGACGCTATTATTTCTTCGTTGAAATTCTTGAGTCAGGGATTAAGAAGAAGGATCGCGTATATGTTTCCAGCAGGAAGCTTTTAAGATTCTTTCTGAGAAAGGAGTATACGGCGATATTCTTGTACTCTAATACCTTACTCCTGCGGCAAAATAATCCCTCCCCCCTCTCTCTCTCATCACTACGTCTCCTTCCTCTCTCGTTTTTATTTTACTCTTATTTTTTTATTTTTATTTTTTATTTAATAATCCATTGCCTGCTGCAACTGCTGTTACTTCGCCATATTCTTGTATGCTCTTTGCGAAATTTGATCGCGTCTAGCTAAAAGAATTCATAATAGCTACGAATGAATAAATTGTGTTACTTATATTGAGTAAAAGTTCGAGCTTGAAGGTAACAGCGAGGATCTCGTCGATCTTTGTCGAATTTAACACAATCGCAACAAACGAACCATCGCCGGTTGTATGGGTGGTGTGTGTTAGTTCGAGATATTCGGTAAAGATCGATGGAGTACCATTTTTCTACCATCTATGCCTGGACTTCGATATGATCGCCATAACTCTAACTCTAATAGTTCGAATCTAGTTAAGTATTGTTGCAATTGACCATTTTTCGTAACTGAATATCTTCGACAGAGAGTTTAATGTAGGGATGACTGGCGGTCAAGCCGGGAAGGATTGATGGTGGTTATATTTATTTGCTTCGAACTGTTCCCTGTTACGTGCTGGTTAAGACTAAAAATTGTGCTGGTTAAAAATTAATTCTTGTGACTTCTTTTTTACAAACTTTTTTGTACAGATTAATTTTAACGATTGATTTAAGAATTTATTTTTCTATTATTGAATAAATTATGTTAATTGAGGTTAAGTTCAAAATGCCGTAATAATGACGACCAGATAACAGAAAAAATCCAAAACTTCAGTAGATCATAATTATATTTAATTAATATGAACAAACGAAAGAATCAAAGTGAAATAATTGATCATAATTTTTGTTCGTTTCAGATTCAGTTTCAATTTAAGAGACGAATACACTCAATACTAAAGCAATCGGAATTAAATACAATACATTTTGTCCCTTTTAATATATTTATACTACATAAAAAAAAATACTTCGAAATTAGAACGATTAATGGAACATAAATTGGCAAACGTAATTATTTCTCTATTTCGACAAAAATGACCATACTCTTGGACAAAAATATTTTAATAATTTTCAATTGGTTACTGTTAATGAGACAGAAAAAAACATGAAATTTTTTTTTACTATCAATCATCAATTCGTAATAGTTTTCCAACGAATATATTTCTAAATCTACAATAGAAGGAAATGGAATCGAAATTACTCTTAATAGCAGAAATTAAATGTCGAAAAAACAGTATGCGAATAGAATATTGCTATTAAAAGATATTTTATGCAATTTTAAGCTTCCCATCGAAACGAGTAATTTCAGTTTGTGTTTTATCAAACGCCTGAAATCACAGAATTTCTCTGTTGCATCGAAACGAGATTGAAAACCGTTTTTCATTGGAAGACGTAGCAATATCATGTTCCAAATGATCCGCTAGTTGAGTAACACTGATTTAAATGGAAACGACGATACAGATGCCTCTTGAAACAATGTAACGCTTTCGTCGAGCGTTCTCTATCGATAGGCTTGAAGACAATGTTGCCCCCGACCGTACGAATATTCGACGATGCATCATCGTTCGGCGATATATTGACTCTTTTAACTAAAACTTACATTTATATAAACGAAACGAAAGGAAAAGTATTACTAACATACTATGAATTAATTTCAACTGTAAAACAGACCTAATCGAAACTAACTAATTTAAAAAATATTATCGGAGCTACGTGAAAAATTTTGCATTAAATAAAATCGTGAAAATCTGTTATCCATTGATGTGTACACTTTATTTTAAAGTGTACTATGGAGAGAAAGATAAATTAACAGAAAATCGATCGCCGCGTAGAATATTCCAGCGAAAATGTAAAATATACTTAATTACGATTATTTCCTTCGAAAATGTGTCGTAAGAGACTTTATCACAGACAGATACAACGAAACTCGAAACCACCTGACATCTACTAAAACGTCTTATTAAAATCATCATTTCAAAAGAGTACACTTAAATCACACGATAAGTTACAGAAGTGTTTCGAGTATTTCAAAGTATCGCAAAGAACAACTCTGAATAAACACTGTAAAATACTCATTCCGCAATTTTTCGCGGTACTCTGCACTATTTCACACTATACCAAACAACCATACGTGCATACATGTTCAAACCTGTTGTAAAACGATTGATGATCCTGTCAACTCACCGACACCAAATCACCCAGCAGCAATCCCGAATTGTACAACAGCGAGAAGACGTAGAAAAGCGTACGTATCCATTGATGAATCCACCGTAAAAAATGAAAGGAATTAACGATACGCGGTTTGAACGTGACCCCGCGACGACGAGTTTGCCGAAAACCGGAGGCCATTCGAACCGGTGGCTTCCATCGCGAACAAAAGGACGCGAAAGGAAACTGTCAAAAAAGGAATACGTAGGTTCTCGATCGCGATCGGCAGAAGTCCGACATCGTCGGTCCTCGCCTTTTTTTCCGGCAGGCTGCTCGCAAATAAACGAAAGCCGCCATTATCACAGCTCATTTTTCACGGAGGGACAAGCGACAGATCGCTGGCGAGAGCCAATTCACCGCAGCGATAACGCCAATCGAATCTGCGCGAGAGGAACCGTACATGAAGGAGGAAGGAAAGTGTGAAGGAGGAAAAGGAATGGAAAAAAAAAGTAAAATAAAAGATAGGAAAAAAGACACAGGGAAAAAGGTGGAGGATTGCTCGAATCGATGTGTTTTTCACCTGGCCGATCTACTCACAGTTGTATCCTTGCAGAAGGTTATTCTGGGACATTTCTCAGCATCCGAACGTGTCACCTTTGAAACCGAGCCACTTTTCCACACGTGGACGTCCCGCAGCCTGATTCGTATCGATCGCTAACGAGGAATCGTTTGGGATGATCGCCGCCAAACGGGCAACTTCGGAAACGCGGCTGGCCAATGGCGTAAACTTACGGGATTCTAATTAATTTTTAGCCAAGATGAAAGCACGAGAGAAGGTAAGAGATTTCCTTCAATTCGTATAATTATGAGGATTAGGATTAGTTCGCTGTAGTATGAAATTAAGTTGATCGTTATTCTTCGTTTGGGTTAATTAAAAGATCGTATCTCTTCTTTTCCTTTTGTTTTTTTTTATTGACACTCGTCCGAGAAATTGTGGAATTTAAAATGAGTAAGGAGTTCATTTTAACTATTAAATTATTGTAGATCTAAGTTTTCTCTATGAGTTATATCTTGCTGTTTTAATTCTAAATGTTATCTTTTAGTGACCAACGCATTATGATCGTGATAATTATGTAAAAACGTATGGAAATACAAAACTAAACGAATCTGTTACGTAAAAATTTATGTTTATATAAACATAAAATTAAAAATTCGTTTTAATTAAGTGTATAGTATTTAGGAATTTCTTCGTCAAATGAAAGGGTTAAAATTTAAAGGTGAATGACATCAGCGAGTAGATGGCGTCAAGTTTTCGTCTATCTTCAAGTCAAAGGTACGAAAGGAAATTCGATTTTTTTTCCTCGATTGATACATCGAGATATGGATTTTTTAGATATATTTCCAAAATTATTCTCTCTACGTATACTTAAAGATCCACGTTACTTTGACGGAATCTTCGAACGTAACGCGATATGTAATTAAAAACTCCAAGCTTGGTGTAAACTTTGGTAAAGAGAACTTTGAAATTGAAACTTTGAATAAGAACTCGCCTAAAGAGAGTAAAAATCGTCCTTGTTATGACAAAAATTGAAAATTTTGAAAAATTTGTACCTTTCCCTTTCTTTTTCATTAATTTTCAAGCTAATTCGTAAGAATAACTACATGTATAGTCGAGAAGGTCAAAGTTTGAATTTAAAATATCTAAATAAGCCTAATCATGTAGAATTGCGCCTACTTCTAAATCACTCACACAAGAAGTTCAGTTTTTTTTTCTACCGGTTATAAATTCTATCACCATTCTACGCGATTTTATATCGAGGAAAATATTTTCGAAAAATCACAAACTCCCATTCTCGATCGCCCTCCATGATTGGACACGAGATTGCATTAAATTCCAAGAAACACCTAAATTCTATAGGATCGACGAGCCAGAAGATCTTCATTTCCCATCGTCGAAGTCCACGGAATTGCTCGCCGCCTCCTCCTCCGCCCTTCGTGTCTGTTTTCGAATTCCGGTCAGGTACATCTACATCGACGTTCTCTAGGTTGCCAGTATGGTCTGCTGCATACTTGCCTGACTCAATTATTACTTGCTACTTCTTGTTACCCTCTGTTTAAGTTGCCTCGAACCTTCCCTACTCCTTCTCGCTATTCTAGTCAGTCGAGTCAGCCATCTCTGCTCGCGCTAACTATTACCAAGGGCCTGTTCGATCAAGCTATCGCTTACTAAGAGGTAAGAGGCGTTTAGAACAACGAGAAGAAAATTGGATCGAACGATCTGAAATGATTGTACAAGTAAATGGACTATCCATTTCGCGAATTCGCGGCTTCGAGTGTTTCCCGTTCAATTTCCACGCGGTTTTTCGCCTACTCGAAAGTTAGAGGCGTAAGGTTAGAGGCGAAACGAGGAAAAGTGAATTTCAGTTTTTGAACGAGGAAACGCGCGTTTCCGGAAGCTCGAAGTTCGCCGAAAGTGTGAAACGGCAAAGTTGCAGACAAAGGGAGGATAAAAGGAAAGATGGATGCTTTTCTTGGTGAACTGGATGGTGTAGAATACAGAAGGTCTCCTCCGCTTCTTTTCATCGCGATTTCCCCGAGTTTCCACGTTTCTAAGATATCCTTCGTAGTTCTCGAATTCCTAAGTCCTCCGCTTTCCCAAGTTTCCAAGCGTCAGAATTTGTCAAGTTTCTAAATTTCCAAACTCACAGATTTCTTTACTTTCAATTCTTCGATCTTTCAATTTCCGAATTTATGAACCGTTTCAGTCTGCAGGCAGTGAAATTTTTCAACTGTCAAACTATTTATTAAATTGTAAAATTGTAGAATTTTCTGGACAAAAGTTTCGATAAACAATGGACGAGTACAGAATTGTTTTATCTTCCCTTGAACATCTCGAATAGTAGACTTTTCAGAGGTTCATAGAGTACCTAGAATAGAGTGCAAACGAAACCACAAAATAGTTAGTTCGTAAAATTACACAAAATCACCATGAAGTTAATACTGAAACTTCCTACCAAAGGGCCCATTTCCAAACGTAATAAAACCGAAATTAACGCTGAACTATGAACCAAGATAGTTCGTGGAACTCGAGAAACGCGACGCAAATTAAATACGGGAAGTTTAGCGATGCCCAAATGGATTTTCTCATATCACGAATCAACAATATCAACCAAGAGTTTTCAACGAGAGTTTCCTACCCCGCGGGACTGAATTCTGCGTCAGTCGGATTATTTTCTCCAAGGAATATCCGATTCGCTTCATCAACGAGTCCTTAACTTCTGCGGGGAGTTGAATAGCAGACGAGAGACGGTCGGACGTTCGGATGAAATGTTTTCACGAACTCCTCAAGCCTCGACTAGCGGCGAAGGTGCGAGAATCTGTGAGAAAGAGCTCGCGAGACGAAGGGACGACAATTCGATTTTGCAACCCAGATAAAGAAAGCTTTCTTCCTCGTTATAGGTTACCAGCCGGAGTTCGACCGGTTCCCTCTACCCTGTAACTGAGCACGAAAGGGAGAAAGAGAGACGGAGAACAAGTGGAATTTCGTTGAAACGAGCCGGCGATGCTTTCGCTGCAGTAACCTTTACACAATGAACGACGCCTAATCGAATTCCTTAGCTGAAAAAAAGTCACCCCCTTTGCCGTGAGAATTCGTGACGTCCGGAAGGAAGGAAGTGACGCTACAGAGGGATGAAGAAGTGTTAAATGATCGAAGAGCTCGAACGAGGGTAAATGCTATTCGATGATTGTCTAAGGTGTGCAGTGTTAAATTGTACAAAATCGGGTAAAATCATTTCAATTCTCGCGAACAGAGTAGCAGTTTGAATCTAAGAAATAAACTTTCGAGCAGCTCGATAAAGAAAAGGAATAAATGAAACGAGAATTGAAATTTGCAACGAAGCAATTTCAATTTCTATAATTTTCATCCTGTCTACATGAAAGTAGTACCAATGAATTGGTGAGATTCTCCTGATGAAAATGAGTCCAAACATGATATAAATCGGACTAGTTTGATCAATCATCAATTTAAAAAACCCGAGTTTTTAAGGGTTTTTTAAAACTGATCTTTGTTATGACTAATTCGATTTATATCGTGTTTGGACTTATTTTCATTGGGAGAATTTCACTAATTCTTTAATACTGACTGATAGCTTTCAAATACTGTGTCTCGCTTATTCTCGCTATATCTAATCATTTCCCTTGTCGATGTGTTTAAATTTGCTGAGCTCGAAACACCGAGTAGTGGTAAAAGAGTAGAAATTACTTGATTTAAATTAACCTAGCAGATTTCGTTTCGATTTGACCAAGTATTACTGTGTAAATTCAAAATGATAAAGATGCTCTATCTTCTCTTTTTATGAAATACTTGGTTGATGTGTATTAATTCCCGAGAAAAACAGAGGATGAACATTGTTTCCTTTAATAAAAAACAAAGAATTTCATTCTTCCCTCGTTAATTGTAGAAACAGTATTCTCTGTTCGTTTGATTGGTTCACGATTTATTCCAATTCACTGATCAGAAAGAATTATTTAAAAGCGATTCTGATCCCGGAGATCACTTCGTACAGATGAAGTGATTTCGGTGCATTGATATTCCTTGCGTTGCGTTTTTGTAACGATGCTTGTTTTTAGTGGAAACACGAATCGTGCAGCGCTGCAGGAGTGCTTTGATAGAATTGGCCATGATTCCAATCACGAACGATTTTCAGCCAATACTAACCGCTATCTCGTTCAACAGTATATCGTTCCGGTTCTTCCACCGTTTTCCCTTTTCCTTTTTTTATTTCATTAACGACTTCTTGAGCATATCGAACGCGGTTGTATCGAATTGTACATATGTATACATGTACACTTAAAAAAAAAAAATTCACCTTGCTTTTATTCTGAAAAATCTTACTCGTGCAAAACTTTTCATAGATTTATCTTTATCTATTAATTATTACTCTAACTATTTTCAGTCCAAATTACAGGATTTGTTTTTTTCTTAACTTTTTCATTAGTTTAAAAGTTCAGATGTTTTCAATAACACAATAAAATTAATTTCCTCAATTATTTTCGTCCTTGAAGGGAGATCCAATAACACGGAGGATTAAAGGAAAAAGAATTAAAAATTCCATTTTACATATCAAACATCAAATTATGACAAACTCATCTTCCCCCCAAAACCCTGTTCTTCGTTATTCCTCTCTCGAACGAAGAACCAAGTAATTAACCGGAAACCATAAACCACGCACCGCTCCCTAAACCACCTGAAACCATCCACGAAAAACTGCATACCCTAGGAATCTCGATCCTTTTTTCTGTTTATTCCTCGATGCACGAATAAACTCTCCTATACCGTACTACCTTTACCACGTAAAGCCGGCGAGAATCGATTTCTACACGGGCAAAGTATTATTACGAAGCATAGATGCGCAGCGTGTACACTGAAACTTCCACCACCAGCCCTTCATCTACCTCCCAGCATCCATCGTCGACGAAATGTTTGGGAAATCAATTTTACCTAGTAGCTATCATGCTTATCGTTAGAAACGACGTCAAAGGGGGTCAAAGAAAGTCCGTCGGGAGAGACGAAGTGCCGATGGTGTAGCGTCGATCGACCCAAAAACAAAGCCGTAACTCGATAGAGACGTCCTCGCGACGCGACGCCGTGGAAACTCGCCCTGACAGCGAAGCGCGGCCGGAAGCACCGTCGATCCTCTCTCCTCTGTTTCCGCTCGTCAACCTCCTCTTGTGGACACGCCACAGCGATGCAAAGAGGAAGATAGGTGCAAGGTAAGAGGAACGAGGATAAGGAAGATGTGCTCGACCGCCAACTGTCCAACTGTCCAACTGGAGGAGGGCATTTTCGTGTTGGCTGCCTTCGTCTCTGCTCCATCTTGAATAATATCTCCGGGTGGATACCGACGGGCACGTCTGCCGAGTCTTGACAAATACCACCGCGGCCCCCGTACCTTTCGAGTTTACCTTGCAGGAACGTGCCGCACATATTTCGATCGGAACGCGGATGGGAATCGTCCACGCTGCTACGAGAGGATGGCTGAACGAAGGGCAATACATTCCCCGACCCCCCTCGACGATGCTAGAAAATTATTCGACCCCGTGGCCGCATACCGATTTCGTTAGGCCAGAGGAATCAACGTCGATGACGAGCAAGACTTCAGAAGATTTCGTTTGCGGGAGCAAAGCGAAGGAACTGTGACAGAAACTGTGAGACGAAATGATGGATTGGGGATCATGCTGGATATTATTGGCGAGGATTCTTTGAGGATATTGCTAAGGAGTGTATTTTATTGGTAGGAATATGATCTTATCCTTGGCCTTAACGCTAGGTTCACGGACTTTTCTTGAGTAAACGAGAAACCGAGCTTTTCCGTAAAGAAATCAATTTATTAGAAATAACTTAGTTATGTATTGTTAATGTATAAATTCGGATATATTTTCGTATGGTTCTATTAATAAAATTCATAAAAAGCTGCTGGAAAGTAATAATTGCTTCTATAATTTCGCTCGTGAAATCCCAAATTCGTCAAATTGAGCGATTTAACACCATTCACTTCTTTTTGACGGGTGTTATTGAAAATTCAAGTCTACGCTACCATGCCAGAAATAGTGAATGATATAAATTGAGAGTTAATTTGAAGAATAATTCCAACATATCGAAAAATCATTGAAAATTTCGATAATCGAATTGATGTCTGCAGATGCAGTCGTGGTGTACATTTGAATGATAATCTGTACCATATATAATTGCAATAAATCATATTTTCAATAAAAAGACAGAACTTGGAAAAATTTCAAATTGTTTGTGTTTTATTGAAAAGAAACATGTAGGCGTATAAATTGGATAATTCTATACAAAGACTGTTCTTGATTTTTAATTATCTTTCACTTTTATGAAACACCCTTTCTTACTTTTCTTTTGTTTTCTATACTTTCTTACATCAAGACACGCTTGATCATAAATTAACATTTATTCTAACAAATTTTCAGTCAGATTAAACACTTTTTATTCACACCTCACTGGATATTGCGAATTTTTAAAAGGAAAAAGATAATTTCTTTAAAATTTCTCATTAACGATCATAGTATAATAACTTCGAGGCTATGGAATTATAAAACATACTATTATCAGTTATAATTTGAAACATCTGAAAAATAAATCGAAGGGAAAAGGAAAACACTGTTAAAGATTTAATTCTTCAATGATTAATTACAGTTTGATCAATTTCAGACTGAAAATATTTATGAAACTATAATTTAAAAAAATTTAAGACTATAGAACTATAAAACTATTATTATCAATTACAATTGGAAATATTTGAAAAACTAAATCGAAGGGGAAATGAATTTAATTCTTCCACAATTAATTACAGTTTAACGAATTTGGAAGTGTAGAATTATTTTCACAGTATTTTAAAATATCACGTATCTTTCTAAAGACACGATTGAAGGGCTCTTCTAAATATTATCTTGGAACATAGAAAATGCAAGCAGATGCAACGAGGTGCAATTTTCTCGTAAGGAACGTTTCTTCCGGCTCCTCGCGTGGCGCATCTCGATTTCTTCATCGGAAAAGTGGCAAACGTCAATCCTGCTGCAGGAAATAGTAGCTTTTCTTGCGTATCTGAATTGCAAATTTCATTTTCTTAATAGCACGGTGAATTGAAACGCGCAGAATTCAAAATTCAACTGGATGCGAGACACTCGCAATAAGTTTGCAACAACATCGAGATGGATAGAAACAACAAACCAAATAATTACCCTTTTTATTAATCTCATCGTTTCATCAATTTATAGTTAACATGTCTAGTTTACACATAATACTCTGGAAAAAGGGAAAAAAGAGAAAATGTCCTAAAAAAAAAATAAAATTCAACTGTATTTAATTATCAACCATAGCAGTTATATCGTTAACGATTTACCAGGCCAGATCGTTAACTTCCAAGGAAAATTCCTAAGCTTTCGTCCTTATAAATTTGCCTCGAAGCCATCGTACGAGCGAATCGAATATCGACTATCTGCAGTTCCGCTTCCACGGAGAGTCGATAGAACCAAAGAGAGAGAAAGAGAAAGAGAAGGAGAGTAAAAAAAAGGAAGGAGAGAACTCGCACACGAAGTAATTACGTAAAATTTATTACGGAGACTCTGTTACGGCACTTGGTCGTATCTAATAATCGTTATACGGAATAAATTGTTTAGGTGTTCCCTTACCACTGGAATTTATTCGTCTTGATCACCACAAAGATGTTTGATTATTCTCAACAACCACGCTAGAAGAGAAATGAACAAAAAGTAAGCAAAAACTCGTAAAACAATTCTCATAAACATTCTCGTAGACTTTTTTACATACACATAAGCATAAATTATAATATATACGTTAGTTCTTCCTTTCATTTGCTACAATCAATTTAAAATTTGATTTTGATAAAATTAACTTTCTGATTGTGACAGATCGCGTTATTTCTGTGAAACAATTTTCACTTAATGTCACGTGAAAATCGTAGTAGTTATAGTTAGATACGTCCTGACCCCAGCTATCGTTTCACTATGATAAAAATATGCTGTCTCGTTTAGCACTCTAACTGTGACGTCATCTGAGTTCGGTTATATTGCTTAATCACGAATGTTCTAAATAGGACTTTAGAAAGATAGTTAACAGAATATAACATGACTAATAAATTGTTATGAAAACATAATAATACAACAATAAATAGTTTCGTTTAAAACATGATCTTGAATGTAATTTAAATTAAAAAAAATAAAGATCAATCAACTCCGATTTCTTCTTCAATAATCAATTCTTATAAAATTTGATTAATATAAACTGCGTTAAATTCAATATCACTATTTTTAAATTTATCACTATTTATTTTTATATTCTGTTTTAAAAGGTGTCACATCGAGTCATGTTTCATTCTTAGGAGCCAGTTTTGTCTAATCACGCGCGTGACCTGACGAAGTTTTCTTTGCAAATCGCGTGACAGTCAAAGTGTTAAAAAAAACCACGATGACCTTTAGAAAAAATGTTCCGCCTGTCGTATAATATTTGTCCCTTCGAACGAAATAACATTTTCCTGTACTATCTTTTCCTATCGTAAAAAACAAGCAAGATATTTAAGATCCTCAAGTTAGGCGAGTCACCTTATACAACAGCGACTTTATACACAATGAGAAATTGAAAACTGATTAAACCGTAAAGAGGAGAGCGTTTAAGTAACTCAACTACAGCCAGGGAAAAAATTTGAACAACCGAAAGACCTAATGAACGCTTCGGGGAGAAAGGTTAATTCACGTACGATGGAAAATGGCCATCCCAGTTACTCTGAAGGAGAAAAGATCGGAATATTTCAAGGGTCGCGACGAGCCTGCGAGGGCAGAGTTATCTCGAGACGTGGAAAATCCTCCTTGAGCTTGCGCACGAGCCACGGGAAACACTAATTATTTCGCAATCTCGGCGCTCACCTCATTTCGCAGATAGTGTTGCATTAAGAAAATTAATTTTTTACAGTCGCTCCTGAAGTGGGAACACGCGCGCGTATTCTCGCCCGTCTCTTTCGCTCTTTCCTACCAGGGGCGTTCTTGGAAAATTGATTCGAGATGCCTTGCACAGCCAGCCGACAGCAATCGAATATAAACTGGAGATTATGCCATTAACGAAATTAATAAATGAAAATGAAATCACACGCGTCACTCCATTAACAAGATGAATCCGCCACGATAGAAGGATACGCCCTTTGTAAGATGCGCGAGGCGGAAATTTACCAGGGGTGTCACAAATACGTGCGTTAAGGCGGTTTCTCAACGGATTGGGAACGTACCTTTGACGACAAAAGGAAACACGGTAATACCCTCGCTTCTTCTGCCTCAAATGGTTAATATGCTTAGATTGTTACGTGAAACGGGGAATGAAATTTGATAAATTAGGATAATTGCTGGTTGCTTCCTTTTTCCCTTTCTTTCTTTCTGTGGAACGTTCAAAGTAAACAAGTGGAACATTTAATTAGAGAAAATTCATGATACCGGTGAATTCCGACATTTCGGTTCTCAGCTGCGTTATTACGTCTGTATATTACACGTTTATACCAGTTCTCCTAATTGTCGTAACTTACTGATGAATCGTGTGACATAGAAGTTTGTGTCATCCTTTAACCCATTTACATCCGCACATGATGATTGTCACCTATCATTCAAAGCGTAATAACTCGTTCGCGAGGATGTTCACTTCTCGCCATATTAAAAACAATAAAAAGGATCGAGCTTTCCGTGTTTATAAGCAAAAATTGGCGTAAGGAATTATTGTAAAATATTTAAAAGGCTAAAAAGCTAGAGTGACGTCATTTATGAATGATTCGACAACCTGATACATTAATGGATATTTTTCCACGCGAATTTATAACAGTAGTAATGGAAAGAAAAACATCTAGTTTATCTAAGTCACTTAGAACAGAATATTTACGATGTACCGCTCATTTTAAAAATTATCATACTAATTGATAACGTCTAATAAACCATTCTAAGTTTATTTACTGTACAAATAGATAATACTGTCTTCTGCTTCGATTATTACACGTAATCTCTAAGGAAAACCGAAAGCAAAACAAAGTTATCCATGCGTGGTGATACGGACCAATTATCAGTTCTCCCTGATTTATGAAGTTAGTAACGTATTTAGAGATGTCATGTAAATGAGTTAACCCCTTGCACTGTAATAACGAGTTAGACTCGTGACGCAGATCCTGACTAAGGTTCAAGAGAAATAGTTACATTAGTAACAAACGTTCATTTAAACTCTAACCTTACTTATAATTTATAAAATTGAAGATTATCAGTTGTAATTAATCTATAATATATTAGCGTTTTGTATATAAAATAGTACTAAAACAGTAAATAAGTGATACTAGAATGTATAGTTAGTAAAAGAAATCATAGATCAAGGAGTTAAACGAATGTACTGTTCATCGGTAGAAAAGTTTTCAATTTGACGTTTATCGCGGGTGAATACGCGCAGCTAGAATTTTTAAAAATGAAATTTATTTTAGAGATTACGCTGCTACATTGGCAAAATCTTTTGACTATTTTTCGACATTAAACGTAAATAACTAAACGTAAACGGCAGATCGATCGATGAGATAGAACATAAGAAATGATATATTTCGACGAAAAGATCCGCGATCGATCGATTTTGTAAGACGTGTTAAAATAATCGATTAACAATTCAAATCAAACAAGAATCACAGTGTCTCAAGGCAAGGAGAATGACAGAGAATCACCAATAGACACCAGAACGTTACCGTAGACACGTGTGTCGTCACCTTAAGTCCGATCCTAAATCCTGTCTCTCGAAACGGTCCCCGGCGGCGAATTTTATTACACGAAAGTGGAGATCAAACGGCTCGTAAAGGGCCAGAAAACGAGTTAATTAATGGCGAACAAGCGAACAGATGCTCGAACGATGCTGTCGCTTACACGGGGGTTGGCCCGTAAGTTTCGGCTTAATTTTGGCCGGATTTCTAAGACCCTCTCTGTTCCTCCCTTATTTTTTTTTATGACCCCTACTAAACCCTCGTGTGCACGGGATGAAATGGGATGGAGGAAACTATACCGGGTAGGTGGGGGAAGAAGAGTGAAACACGAGTGAAGTTACACGCGGGATGAAAAAGGAAGGAGAAGAAAGAGAACGAAACGGGAAAACAGCCAAGCCGAGCGAGATTGCCTGTTTTCTAATTTATAACTAGGCAGGGCCTGGCCTTAACAATTTACAGTTGTTCCTTACAGGGCCGTATCCGCTCTTTCTTTTTCCCCACCTAAACAGTACAGATTCGAAATGGCTCGGAGGACGTAACCAAGCGTATTGGAACACTTTCACCGTGCCTGCCGGTTTTTCTCGTCGCCACCTCGTTCGAGAAGGAAGAATTACTACCTCGTTAACGGAACGATTGATTCTGATTATAGCTGGCGTCCTCGATTCCCTTACACCGGCACCGCGAGATATTGGCTTCGACGAGAAATGATGTAATCTCCTCTTCTTTCGCAAGCCTCATTAACGAATCCTGAGACACGGAATGTGCCACTTTGTGCACTCCAATTGCGCTTTTCCCTCTGTATAATTGAAGATTATTAACGGAACGATGGAATCGTGACGAGTATTAGCGTCTGTTTTGTCATTTGAAGAACACTTTGAATGAGGAAAATCTTGAAGAAGTTTCCATGGAAAGTTTTCTCTCCGCCGAGGCAACTAAATTATTTCCCCCCAATGGAGATTGACAAACTATCAGTTTCATGGGGATGCGCGTGTCGTTGAATGAAATTGTTTGATGAATATTTTTAAACAGCAAAATATAATTTTGTGAGAGAAGTTGCAAGTTCTTTACGAATCAATTTGATATTCTAAGGAAATGAAATATTATATAAATAAAGCGTGGGAGTTTTCAACTATTATTAGCATGATGCAGTGAAAACCATTTCTATGATTTGACGACCGCCCCATTTTCTCAAATGAATTGAAACAATTATCTTAGCTTAGTATCTAAGGTGTTCAATTACGATGCCAATGATTGTCAGAAATGACAGTGGCGACTTTTCGTCTAAAGATACTTGATGAACCGTTAAAAGTATCAGAAAGATCAGTCGAACGACAATATCTTTTTTATATTTACAAAAAGCAGCATAAATATGAATAAAATTTACTCGAATAGAAAGTGTTCAGTAATCTCTAATCACTAGTCGAAGAAAAGCGTTCGAATCTGTGAAAATAGAAAACGATCGCTGTAAAACGAATTCATCCGAGTCGCGAAACTTCTTTCACACGACTTTCGAACATAATTAATAGAACGATTGTCTCACGCTGTACAACAAATATTTGAACATTTATTATCCGCCTGTACCTTTACGGATACACACAAAGTTGCGGAAAATTCCGGAAAGTTCGCGAGAATTCGCACGATTTACTCCTCGCCAGACGTCATCAGGAAACGGAAGAGAGCGCGGCTTCCTGACTGGCGAATTTGTATTAAACGAAACGGCGCATTGTGATGAATTCGATTAAAACTTTGTTAATAGAGACCTTTGCGCACTTACAACGAGGTGGATGAGGAGGAGGCAGAAGGGGTGGAATGGGTGGCGGAAAAGTGAAAGGGGGATGGAGTAGAGAAGGGGGTGGAAGTTTGAACAGTCGCCGTGCGTAAACAGCAACGAAAGTTAGATATGAAAACCGCAAACTTGCTTAGGAGTCTAATCTAGTCAGTCGAGTTTCATAAATTTTAAAAGTCAAACACGTTTCCGGATTATCTAACGCTGCGCCCCCGGAAGAAACTTCTGCTCGTTTTCCCTCGAAAACTCCCTCTCCGCCTCCCAGCCCGCCAACGTTACCCTTAACCGTCTGTCCCGAATAAGTGGCCACGACAGTGGATTAATTTTAACCAAACGAACAAACAATATTCCGGCGTAACTTTAACGTATTCACCGGTTCTCCGCGAAAATGGGCGAAAAAACAGACGACGGTGGAAGAAAGTTGAAGGAACTTGCGATTAGCTTTCTCACTTTTGTCATTTAATTCGATTGCCTTCGGTGAAAAGGAACGGTGTCGTGGTATTTTGAGAATTTTCATGCAGAAATTTTCATCGAAACACCTTTTTCTATTGTAGAATTTATATATTTATTTATCAGGCATATTTTGTATACATTTCCATCTTGTCACGTAAATGAATATTTTTATGGGGAACTTCGCGGACAGTTTGCAGTCGGTTATCTTTCGAATCCGTTGAAGGATTCAAAGTCGTGCGAAAGGATGGTGAGGAACATTGGAGAACATTGACTTGGAGATTCTCGAGACGGACCAGGTAAATTCGTGGAATTTTGTTTTCCCCGACGACTGTTGTCACGCTTGCGTGTGACCAGACGACTTCGCATGACGTTGTTATACATAAAACATAGTTGTACGAATCGATAACGGAAGAGAAAACGGCGGGACACTCTTGGCTCGTGTTGAATTGAAAGGTTGCATCTTAGTAAGAGAATGTAGCGATGCAACGTGTCAATTTTGTATAATGTTATCATTGAATCTCTACCGTTTCACCGATATCTGAAACAAGTTAAAAATTGTATTACTTTTTACACTAATTTTCTTCTTAACCCTCGTCAGTAGAAGTTCACGTTATTTATCAGAGAAGTAAATAGTGTTTCAGTGCAAATTCTCATTTCAATGGAAGAAGTATCATAAAAATTGATAATTGAAGAATACGGATTTTTTGCATACATAGATATATTCTTTAGAAATAGAAAAAAGATGAGAATTCCAAATTATTGTCATTTAAAACAATAATCGCATAAGGGAAAATAGCGTTCCAGCGTTTCTTTAGACAAAGAATGAGAGTGTGAACAAACAATATCACTATGTTATTAATAAAATTGCTTAATATCTATAAATTAGAAATGTTCAAACTTCGTTTCGCTCGAAATAACATTATTTCATTGTACAATCATCCTTTTCCCCTGATTACATTTTTTCTTCGATTATAAAACCTACTAATGCCATTATAAGCAAACAAAAATGTATTAATCAACGAAATCTGTAAGAAGAATATTAAATATGTAACAACTATAAGCAACATCCTTTCTAATTAATTAAATACAATTATTCCACCTTCGAAAGTTACTGTTCTCGTTGAAGCAGAAATTCCTCCGCATCGAGAATTACGAGAATTAACAAAAGAAAAAGTAACGTGAATAAAAAAAAGAAGGAAGAAGAAGAAGAAACATATTCTCGTTTATTCAGCCAGCGGTATCGTGGAAAATCTCAACAGAAACGCGCGAAGAGAATGCTCGCGGAGCACGACAAAGCACGCCGACAGGCTTCGCTCGATAAGAATAATTTGGTGGCGTCGGATTTCAATCTGTCGAGATGACGGATATGGCGGAGGGGCTGAGACTCTAAAAGGATGCCTGGCGCGGATGACGAGTAAGGGGGCGGCTCCTTTTTAATATCTCTAATATTTCTAGCCGATATTCTCCATTTATTCCCGATCCATCACTTGTCTGATGTGTAACCGGAAGCTCCCTGTTCCACCTCAGAAGTCAATTCGATCTGGAGGCGTAGTTCGAATTTCCCGCTGTAAAACGATCCGCGACGTGAAGGGCTGGGCTGAGTGGCGAGATTATCGACAAATGTTTTCTTTCCAAATGGAAAATAATCCGGCGTCGTTGTATCGTGTGTATATGTATATATGCATACGTGTGAGTCGATTCGAAGGTTCTCCGATATGAAACGACAATTTCGCGTCACGGTGTAATTTCCGGCGGTCGAGAGCCGATTTCTTTCTACGAGTGTCGTTATTAAATAGTATCTGTGTTCTTGTCGATTCATCGTGACGACTGTTTCGTAAATTAACGCTTAAATTCCAACGAATCTGTTTTTCATATTTTTATATTTTTGAATATCGTAAAAAACGTATTGAGTCGTCTGGAAAATTCGCGAGAACTCGTTAGAACAGATGAAACTCGATGAAAACGTGAAATTCGTATATATTCTCTGTTATTTTTCCACCTGTCTTCCGAGAATCCGTCAAGCAGAGTCACTCGATGCTTTTCTTTTGCCAAAGGAAGAAAAATGTCGCTAAAGTTACAAATGGTTTGGCAAAATAGAATTTCTAAATGAAAAGATTGTGTAAAAAAATGATATATATCTCGTAGAATAAAGAAATACATATTTTAAAATGCAGAGTTCAATTATTTACTTACAAATCGGCACGAATTTTCCGGACAATCCGATAGTAATAAAGAAAGTATTGGATCTTGTTGGAGAGTTCTGTCATGTTTCTCCTTCCACTTGAAAACTGTATGAAGTTCTGATTTCGAACTGTCCGTTGACTTGATTCTTATTATTTTAACCCGAAGCGTATAACCAATGAAAAGTACAAGTACTAACAGTGAGATTTTCATTAAAAGTTTGCCAATAAACGTATCAATGGGCAAGATACATTTACAGTGTTCTATTGTTTCTGAGTTTCACAGAAGTAAAAAGTTTGTCTGCTTACTTTCGGGACAGCAGTATAAATATTAGAAAAACAAACAAATTGTTCGCAAGCTTTAAAACTCAAGCTAAACATTGATCGAGAATTAAGAACGAATTATTTCTTGCAAACGAATTAATCTAAAGCTACCAATAAATTTAACTAATTTTCCGTACGTATTTTATAACTTGCATTGCCTAATTTGCAAATATCAGGAAATATCAATATAACAGTGTCGTCAAAAGAGAACACTGTATATTAACCCTCTGCAACCCGAATTTTCTGTGTTTTCGAGAAGAGAAATTACAGTAAGTCGTAATTTCACATTTTGGAAAATATTGAAAAACAAGAATTAATAATTAATATTGAGAAATTAACTACAACGATACAATAGTAAATTAACACACAAATAAAATGTGATATATAAAATATAAACAAATGGATATGTAACTTTCAAGTCACATGGCGCTATAGAGGATTAGTATATTAAAAAAGATATTAAAAAGAAAACAATTATATCTCTCATTCCTCGTTCATCTCGTTGATAGAAGATATACATATATTATATAATACTATACTACAGCTATTTTATTTACATCTTTTGGGAAAACTGTAAATAATTAATAGCAATGCGGAAAAACTTGGTATGAAAGATATTGACAAACTATTAGAAAGATAGAATAAAATTATATAAAAGAATTGCCAATATCTATTGGATCAAATGTTTCCCTCAGAAAAATGCTAAAAATCTGAGAGAATTCGTTAAAAATAAAATTGTGAAAACGACTACTTCACCGGAACGTATCTAACTTGGCGTTACTTCGAGAAATTACAATGTCGACCGTTCGAGGAGTATTCTAACAGTTCGAGCGAAGGAGAATTTTCCAGGGAATCGAGGTGAGTGTTCGTCAACGATCTCGAAGAACCGAAACTCTTGTCGCGACACATCGAAAGCGCGAGCAATAAAAAGGGAAGAGATAGCCCGGGTGAACGCTGCGAATAACTGGGTCCGTCGCAGTGGTTACGCCCAGTTCTAGTCAGACTTAGCAGTGGGTTGGCCCGATTAGGGTCAGCCGAGAGTGGAACCAGCCTTTGCTTGCAGCGATCGCGATTCCGTCCTTTAGCAAAAAGAACCTTCTATCCGATTTCTGGCGAAGGACTTCAGAATCCACCGAACATTCCCCGGACCTTTTTCTCCGAGAAGTTTCCCGGGAAATCAACGTCGTTCCCGGCTCAATTCCTCGTCGAGCTTCGGGCGTCGTTTGCCCAACTTTTTTTTACGGCTATTTTGACCATTTATCCGGGCATTTACTTAGTTTCACATCCGCGTTCTTTACTTATTAATTTAATTACTCGATTATTTAGAGATTGATCAGATTTATTTGCACACCGTGACGAAGTTTAACGGCAAACATATTTTAAATCTAATTATTAATCATTTAGCAACAAATTTGGGGTCGTAGTTATGCTTAGTTTTATCATTTCGCTAATCCAACTTATTAACTGGGTTTACTTTCAAATAAAAATTGACCCTTTGCAGTTTGTAATTAAAACTCAGCAAAAATTATAAGTAACTGCATTATTTTGATTTTTGCAAACGTGAATATAGTGTATTTTATATTTAATACAAGGATAATCAATTCATTGGTAAATAAGCGTCCGAAGTATTAGCGAACCAATGACGAGTTAACTCATCATCCACAGTTAACAGGTTAATTATGCAATATAGACGAGATAATAATAGTGTACTTGTCATTAAAAAATTTTTCCAGAAAAATAATACTTTCTACTATCTAACAATATTATAAAACAGAATTTTTTAAAATACTATTTGAGAAATTAATATAATTTCTTGTAAATAGTACAGCAGAAAATGGTAATATCTTTTTAATCAGTTGAATAAATGTATTTCCTCTCTATCGAATAAATAACAATTTCAAAAGATTGCGGTTCAGTGTCTGACAAAAGGTAAATGACAAGAAATTCTGGCATCATATGGAAAAGTTTATTTTATCACCGGCGAATACCGAAGAAATTGATTGCCATTTATTTATCGAAGATTGATGGCAAGCCGAGAAGCAGAAGGGTATCAGGAAACAAGGCGTGGACCACTTCCTGCCATCGATAATCTACTCGAAGTGATTGGATATGGATTATAATGGAATATCGACTTAACGCAGAAGCGCTTCGCTCTTAAATGCCTGACAATCCGCGTTCACGGACGGCTAGACTGTAAACGTAACGAAACACGAGGATGAATGGCAATAAAATATTGGCAAATGTTTGCAGACAACATACATACATATTCACAAACGGACAAGCAATAAAGTAACAGCTCAACACGCGATATAAAATATCGTTGAAAGTTTCTCGCTTTTTAAACTATTTTCTGTTACACACGGTGTTCGATAAGTCGTTATACAACAAGGTGATATTTTTTTATAGAAAAAAAAATAAATAAAAAATGTAAAATAGAATTTTGTTGATTGCTTTCCAGAAGAAAATAATATTAAATATAAAATGTGATATTGTAGTGTAGAAATCGGTAAACAATTGGCGCGAATGAAACAATCAAACAAGATCTTTATATATAGATATTGAAATATAAATTGGATGTGATGATTTTTCAAATAACACGCTGCATATCGTTGAAAATTTCTATTTTACAACATTTTACGAATTTTTTCATAAGCAATTGCATTCGTTCGAACATTTAATTGATATTTTCTTCGATTCTTTATTGAAACCGGATAATTGCGTACGATATAAGGTGAAGTTTTATAAGAATAGAGAATAAAGGGCTTCGTTATTATTATTACGACAAAAGGAAAGCGTGGTTCAGATAAAGGAACTTTCATATATAATAGGTATCGACTTTTACATATTAATATCACATTCCCGTTCTTTAGCATCGCATTCCATTATTAATTCCTATTACCCTGAGATTCCTCATTTATCATATTACACCATTAAATGAATAATTATACAATTCATATTTATATCAATGAATACGTTAACACTATCCATCACAGTCGAATACAAAACATTTTAATTAAAAAAAGAATAGCAGTAAGCATTGAATAATCTTGAAAGAACAAATTTCAAGAAAATTCAATGAAAACTATCATCAAATACACAAAATAAACACCATAAACTAATTTTTGTATAACAAATTTTAACTAAGAATGCACAACACAGTACTGCTGGAAAGAAATTTGAATATCCTTCAAGAATAAGTATCAAAGGGAACAATAATTGGAATAATCTTTGACCAAAAGGCTCCCGCAAATGTGCAAGAAATATTCGATAGTGATAGAAATAACAAATTTCAAAAAAGCACAAAGTAGGTATTAGATTATCGTGGAAATAGTGGAATAATCTTGAAGTGTCAAGATCTTCGAACATCGAAATCCACTACCCCATTCGTACAGACCTAGGAATCAAACTTTCCATCCACTCTAGTAGTCGAAGTGACCATTGAGTTTTCACAGTTTCGAGTTCGACGATCGTAAGGAAGCCGAACTCGAATCGACGAACGATTCGTCTGAGTTTGAGCCAGCATCGGCTCCCTTTAACGCGAAAACGCGGGCTAAATTAGGCGTAACAACCGCGAAACACGCTCTCCCTGTATTTGTGTATTTGAGAAACTAATCCATTTCGCGTGGTCGCGCAGCGAGCGCGTGCCAACCGGATTCAAGGAGTTTCCAATCTGCCGGCTGTCGTTCGCTCGGAGAATTATGCGTTCCTTGCTTGCCGAGGAACGGGTAATTAGTCCGGCCCGCTGAATGGCAACACGATTATTCACCTAAACGTCTTTTGTTCACGCCGTAATTGGTGGGAATTCGACGGGTAAAACGATCGACACTCTTTTAGACGATGAATCGACGATTAAGCGATGGAGAACAGGTTTTACAGCACGAAAGTGACGGATTCCTGTTTGATTTCAGGAGAAATTCCACAATTAGGTTGTTTGGATTATGTAAACATAGTTTTAGTCGATACACATAATGAACTAATAAGAATGATCACCTTGAATATCTTCAATAAAGAAGCTCATAATTAATGTTACAAAATCAATGTATTGAAATTGTATGACAAGTGAAGCCGTGGAAAAGAAAAAGAGAATAAAAATTCCTAGCAACAAATAATAATGATAAGATTGTCATCGTGTAACAGAAACCTAAATAAAATATGTATGCACTTCCTACGAATCTATAATTGAAGTCACAGGGTATCAAGAGACTTGCAAAACGTCGAACTCCCATCATCTCATTAGCGTCACAAAGCTCAGAGACGCATTCTAATTCTCATTACCTTCGTTCCCGGGGAATGAATATTCACGGCGAGTACGCATTTCACCGCGACGAATGAAATAAGAAGGTAGCGAGGAACGAATGCCCAGCGATCTGCCGATAGTTAATATAACCAGAAGGAATTTTTCCGTGGTCGTCTTGGTCGAGAGCTATTAGTTGAAAACCATTCGAGGAATCGGGCCACGTACGTGAACCGAAGGCAAACGGAGGATTCTTCGTAAGTCCTTGAAAGTAACAGGCGGCGCGGCCTCTCGGCCTATCCCCCCAAGTATCACGAATTAGATCTCCAAGATAAGACCGCTTCGGCACTAATGAATCCAAACTTTCGAACTCCAATTACATCGTCGCGCGCAACTATACCAAAGTTCTCTGGCAAGTGGATGGAGAAAGGTAGGAAGAGATAGAGAGTGAGTGAGTGAGTGAGAGAGAGAGAGAGGCACCATACACACCGACGATGAATATTTCTACATAAATTTTCCGACCGGTGTTTGCGGCGAAATTAAAATCATGAGCGTAAGAGCGAATGAAAATTACTGACCGAACTTCTCGGCCCTTCTGACAAACGAGACGAGAAAGCTTCTAACTATGTCAGACGTAATAAGTAGTTTTCATTCGTCCAAAGGGAATTGAAGGGTACTTCACTTGAATATCACACCTCGAGATTCGTTTTCCTTCTTTGCTCCTTTTCTTCCTCTTTTTTTTTTTGTTTTCTCTTTGTGGATCTTGCGGTTTGTGCATGCAAACTTGTGGGGAATAATTTTGAAAATGTGCTTCAGGAATTAATCAAATTGCTCGATTGTTGAATTCTTTGTTGTGTGCAATTTTGAAGCAAACTATTTTTGCACACAAATTCAAGGAAGTATAATTATATGCATTTTTTTTCACATTCCACATTGCATTATCAGTCGTACTATGGCAAAAGTACATGAGTTGCAATATTATTTCTACACGAGCAATTTCGTCGAAAAGTAAAATGTGAAGAACTTTTTGTTAAATAGCAGTATAATTTGTCACACCTTTTGGTCAATATTTTTTACACACTTGTACCTAAGCAAAAAAGGAAGAGAAGAATAGCGAAGCAACAGATCAACGAAAAGTTACTCTAAATCTCTTATTGATCGTGTAGTTCGTCGACTTTTTGCGAGCAGGTGCGAAACAGGTAGGAAGCCACCGTTATCCGTCATTTCTCACGTAAACCCTTTTTCGTCGCATAAATCGCGTTTTTTCCCCCCCGCAGCCGTTGGTCGACGACGAAAATGGCAGAAAACAAAGAAGAAACGGCAGAACCGCCTCTATCCGCTGCATCCTATTTACATTCGCGCCAGGAAAAATCGGTACGTTGGAAGAATATTCCAGCTTGCGGGGACGAGTAGTGACTGACAAAAACTACTCGGATACGAACGCTCTCCCAGCGTGCGCAAGTATCGATATCAAAGGAACGAAACGTCGCTCTTACTTTTACGATACCGTCATTCGCCGTTTTCCCCCCTCGGGGCGGCGTAAACGAAATTCTCCTGTTATTGTGCCGGAGATTCGAGTAAACAAATATTTTTGCAGCGGCATACGGTTTCTCGGAACTTCTCTCTTTCTCTCTTCTTCTGCTTCGTATTCGACAAGTTCAACAAAGAGAAGGACCCTTATTTCGAGAGAGTCGTTCCACGACGTGTACCACGCCGCGATTTATCTGCTCGATTAAGCATCGGTGCTCGCTGGGAAAAGCGGCCTGACGTCTTCATCGTCTTTGTACGATTTCCATGCCCTCTCACCGTTAAGAACCTCTCTCTCTCCACGGATCAGCCTCTCGGTAGTTCTCCATCGACGTTCTCCATCCTCTACATACTCACTTCCTCCCTCTCCCTCCGAGAGCGAATAAACCGAACGATTTTCTGTTCTTCCTGTTGCTATCACTGTGTGCCACGTTTATTCTCGCGTACGGAAAGGAAGGAAGGCTCGTTTTGCAAGAATTTTTCGCATGATCTTCTAGCGATGAAGAACTCTCCTATCCTTCTCTATTTATTTTGTATTTTTGATTTGATTCAACATACTCTTGACACATTAACGTACAGAGACATTTAAATAGGGTTTTTACGCACTATGCGTTAAATACTTGCGATATGTAAATATGTATCACAATAAATATGTGCTCAAAGATGATATTTCTTATCGACTAACATTCCACGTTTTGATCGTATTCAAAGCAAAAGGTAACAGATTCTTTTTTTGTGGAAGTATTTTTAAAAGTTTTGCTTACAAAATACATATATTTAAATATGAAAAACAAGCCACTCATAAAGAACATACCACATCTACAATAAACATAATTATGGAATACAACTATTTGCATCTGCAAACCTCTTCACAGAGGTATATGCTTCGAAAAATATCACACGGTTAAAAGTTATTAGTATTGTAACAAAAGTATATGTTATAATTAAATTCAAATAAAATCTATTCAGAATAGAGCTACGTATCTGATAAATTAATTGTCTTTAAAATTAACGTTACATTAATATTCTATGGTTTGGCCAAAGTCAGCTGGAAGTTTCAGTTAAAATTTCATAAATGAATATTTAATAATTTAAAAGTTAAAGCCATATTTGTAAAGCGATGCAACATATTTGAAAACCTTAAATAATACCAGCTATACGTATATTAATTTTCACACAAACAGTTCCATGAATGGTAACCGAACATTTGGAAAGCTCAGAACTTTACAACACTCGACTGATATTAACTTAAACGAAGAATCAATTTGACGAGCAGTTAGAAATCCGACATTTCATATTTCACGAAGCAATGCCATCAATTATATAAAATATTCACTCACATTTCTCTGTGCCGGTACTAAAGCCACCGATTCTCGATTTCTCAAACGAGAAAAAGAGAACTAAATTCACTCATCCAGAAGCTTAAACTTCCATTCGTTCAATCGGACTGCGCCGGAAACATCATACAGGGAGAACGGTGGTCAACAAAATCGCCGCGATAAGGATCACGTTAATGTGATTCCGTTAATCCTGAACGAGAGAGATTGTTCAGCGATTTTCGTTCAGCTAATTAGACGGACCCGATAGCAGCAGCATAATCGGGAGATGCTTTTTGTACGATCCTTTTTGATGAAACAAGTTCAATCAGAGAAGTCGGCCTCGTTGAAGTTGTTCCATCTATTTCGATCAAACGATAACCGGACCCGTTCCAGCGGTAATGTGACCGCTTATTCGACGATGTTTCTCTACGCTGAGCTCTTTCAAATCGACCGGAAGTCGCTCAACTGGGAATTAAAAGGCGGGCTTTTTGATTTTATGAAGGAGAGTGTAACGTTTACGAGGGTCCTTCAATTCTATCGTGCGTCGTTACGATAAACTTGGGGCTGTTTCGACGTAAGATCAAATGGCGAATAAACGAACGTTCGATTTTATTGTGTAGCAAGAAAAAAACGACAACAGATTATCAATCATGCGATGATTTGGAAATTAATTTGAATTAGTAGCGTCTAAGTTTGACTTTACTATCCTCTTTCTGACTTTTTCTTTGCGCTTTGAGAATTTAAAATTCTTATTTTCTGATTGCATTTTTTCTAAGATGAATCTGAGGATAAACGAAGAGTATAATACTTTCTAATTAATATTTGACACACAATTGGCTGATTAAATTGAAGTTTGTTTAGAATTTGGCTTACCGGTGACTTAGTTGAGTCTTTTTTTAAGGATGAAAAAGAAATGTAAAGCGAAGAATGGAAATTTCTATAAGAAAAATAAAATTGATTTGTCGGTGAAGAAAATTTTAATGCATAATATAGAAAAAGGATATTAAATTACATTTTTATAGACAATTTTATGTATAGTTCTCCAATAATAATATACTATTGCTATAAAAGATCTACTAGGCGACTGTGATAGGTCCAGAACGTAAACAATTATGCGAACATACATTTCTAAGTTTTATTTACCATGTTCGCCATTTCAGCTAGAATATATCTAGCCGTTTCGTCGTTTTATCACTTGAAACAGAAGTGCCAGACAGCAGTTATGGTATATCTAACATTCTGATCCTGCAAAGACGGATTAATCCATAAAATTAATAAGCATCAGATCGATTCTGATTTTATGCTAATTGCATGTGTTCTTTAGTTCGTTCAAACTGGCAGCATAAAGTTGAAACGAAAAATATAGGCAAATTTTCTATCTAGATACCTCTTTAACATAGTAAAAATGTAAAAATTCCTTTTGTACCTATTTTTGGAACCCTTTATACACTTATAATATTTTTTACAACCTAAATATTTAACATTTCTTAAAAACAATAATTACGCTGTAAATTCGCAACTATTCTAACTCCTTTAGCAAAAAGAAAAATACACTTTTGCAGTAAAAACATTATTAAATACGATAGAAAAATTGTGTATTTTTATATATTGGTATATTTTTCCATTTCTAAAGATAAAATTCACAACTTTCCCACATATCTAGACCAACGTCCCTCGATTAATTTCAATATTCCAAAGTACAACTTCAATTAATTCTCTATCTCGTAAAATCCGCAAAGGAACAAGGAAATCCCGCACCGTATCCCCCGCTGGACATTCAAGCTTCCCCAAAAACGAATCTCAAATATTGAACCAGAAAACACAGATAAACTTATCACTCGGCGTCCAATTCATAAACCACCGATGACCAACGTGCAAAATCCTCGTCGAAAAAGAAAATAGAAGAAAGAAGAAAAAAAGAGAAAAGGAACTCTCATACTCATTCACGCGATTCACGTTAGAATTAACAATCCATCCACGTCCAACTGGCTCGAAGATAAGCAGTGGATCCAACGGATCTCCGGTTATTGACACAGCAGGAATCCGCGAAGGGGATCGCTTCGAGAAGTCCGCGGCAGGCCGCACGGTTAAATCCGACGTAAAAATAAAGGCACGTTTTACGTTCGCGGAATCTCGAGTGGAAACGAGTAAACCGTGGAGACCTGGAATCGTGTGTAGACCTGGGATTTACGTGGGCAACGTCCTGCAGAAGAAGGTGGAATAGAAGAGAAAAGGATAGAAAACGCGAAGAAGACGGAAGCAAAGAAACTGAAGGCACGAGAAAGCGGCAAAGTGAATCCCTTGGCTGGCGTTTATGTAGCCCGCGTTTACACTTAACTCTCTATGAGCCAATGAAGTGACTAAATCACTTTACGACAGACGTTTACAACGCCATCAACCCTTATTTATTTATTACTCTGGTCCACACTCTTCTCACAGAGTCACCCTCTACCGTTTCGATCTGTTGGAGAAGGTTGGACACGTGTCGCGTGAATCGTTGTAGAATGCTCAGGATCAATTGAACAACTTTTTTCTGAGTTAGAAATATTAATTTTGAAGAATATGTTCTTTTGTCTTTCATACTTGCCGAGGTTTACAATATTCGTGAATGTTGTAAAAATAACGTGTTCCTAAATTTATTGTATAAAGTGTTTAAACAGTAACTGTTTAATTAACAAAATGACGTATTTACAATTGTGCGATATTTTGTCTTCGAACAGAATCATTACTGTTAAAAGATTCTTGAAATCTTCTAAATAATTTATTTATACATTTTTTCGAAATACTCTGTAGTTTCGAAAGATCCCTAAAATCTCGAAAATAATATCATAATTTTGTAATTTGAGTTTATTCATAGGCTCGATTAACAAGAACAAAATTGCCCTTCGATCTTTACGATATAAACTGTTTTCAGAGAAACAATTGAAACCAATAATTTCATCGAAAAGCTGTTTTCAATAAAATACAAGCTGAAGCAATAGTTGCAAACTTTTGAACAACAGCGTAAATCCTATTTTGCACTCTTTCGATGCCAAATACAGATCATTTTGACATTTTACCAACATTTCAAGAGAATAAGAGGAACACTAAAGCGTTCGAACTGGTACAAACGTCAGAATAATGTCCTACCCCTACAATCCCTCTGTAACAACTAAATCAAACTAGCAAACTCGTTTTCCCTGTAGAGTAAAAGGGTCAGCGAAGGGTTGCTCCCTATATCAGCTCAATTACCTAGGCCCCCCAACCACTCGATCTTCGTAATTGATTAAATACGAACACGTACATCGCCAATCGACTGATACGCGCACACCGGTATGAAGCATTGAAACGTTGAAACCAGCCATAATGCTTGTTCGTTAATTGAATGTAGCCAGTTAATAGAAACCGGGTGGAATCGCGAAGGGTGAAATAAATAATTTTCGAACGTGATGATCGAATAACGGTACGCACAGCTCATCAACGTTATAACGACTTGAACAATCGTGGGAAACGCATCGCATTTCCATATTGACGAAACAATGTTTAACAATATGCGGGAACCGATGAAAATCGATGCAACCATCCCGTCGACTTAATAATTAATTATTCACACTGTTACGCTCGTGGTTGTTTTTGTAAACAACCGAAGCTTTATGGTAGTTGCACGTGGTGATGGGGATAGAACAGAAACTTAACTCACGCGTCAAAATATAAATTTCACGCGATCACGCTGAACTTCGTTCACTTTCCATCTAACACACACTTATGAACTTCGAAGTTTTTACCGCCATTTCTCGAGCAGTATATTCTTCTTTCGCAACAGTAACCAATACTTGAGTATTTTTTAACAAATAATTTTTTCTGGAAGTATTTATCGTGATCATAGGAATTGTTGGACTGAAAATGAAGAAGATCGAATGATGCTATCCGCATTATTAATAATCGAAAGCATATAACATGTAAATATTACACAAGAAAAATTTCTAAAATTGATCATTTATGCACTGCAATAAAAGTCACGAAAAATTTCAGGAAATAAGATGCAGTAAATATCAGTAATCGTTACAACAATATATTAAACAAGTAATTTTGATCCCATTAGTAGATCTATAATTAAACGTTCAACTGAAATGCAACTGCAAGAGAGGAACTCGTCGAATTGGAACATTATTAATGTATCGTTTACTTCGAAATATAATGGAGCTCCACTTAAGTCCCTTAAGTACCGTAGAATAATGCAGAAAATAAGACGACAGGAATTGAAAGTTTCAACACCTCTAAGTGCAACACAGAAAAGCACGGATCGAATGTTCAACGGGTGGAACAAAGAGGGGGAGAGGAAGAAGAACGACTATGATAAAAACGAAAAAACTGGTTCCCGTTCCAGGCGGATTATCCAGTGTAGCGTGAAGTCATCGGGATTCGTAATTAATTTATTCACTCGCGGCTACGTCACTTTGTCGTGGTTGAATATTGCATTTTTCCATTAACAGCCCGCGATTTCCCATAATCGATATTTAATAATTCACAGAGGAGGAGGAGGAGGAGGAGGAAGAGGAGAGGAGAGACTGGTGAGGTGAGTGAGAGGGATCTCTGACGTGATATGAGAGAGAAATACAGTGAAGAAGAGAGAGAGAGAAGGCTGTGGTAGAAAACAGAAATGAAATGTTCACGCTTAAAAAGACTGCTGTTTTACAATAACACGCCGATGTGTATCGCGAAACGAATAACGGATCAACGGGAACACCGCAATATTCTCGCTGTGCAAACAGGCGAAATGCAGTTATTCCCGGTCGCGAAATCCCCGGCAAATAATAACAAGAAGGAACTGTTTGCATTGGGAATTAGTTACGGTTTTTGCGTGGAAAAATTATTGCACGGCCGTACGAAAAAACGACGGAAAAAACGCCGCCACCCAGTGGCGAGTCGCTGATACGTTATTTTTGTTCGATCGAATTCTTCGCTGGCAGGGACCAGGATCGGAGAAAAAGCGGATCGAAATAAATCCTGGAGTTTCATCTTCGTGGAATTGCCGGTATTTTATTTTTTCTATTTTTCGAGATTTTATTGAATCAAAGGGAAAAAAGAGGGATGCACACGACTGGTCAGTATAAAGAACGCGTGGAACATACGCGGATTTTCGTTAATCGTGAAATTTCTAACATTGACGACGGAGATTATTAAGCTGAGCTTGAAAAAAAAAATTGTAATCTACGAGTTTCTTACTTACTCTGTGTCTACTTTCTTTTTCTTTTTATTTGACGGATTTGACGAAAGGAAACAAAGAAAAGAATTAACATTTAAACGGTGCCTCTTACAGTCTTGAGTGACGCTCCTGGCTCTTACCCGATTTATTGCACCAAACTTGGGTGGCCTTTAGCTATAATTGTTCGAAGAAATTTGAATAAGTGCAAAGAGTTTGACCATTGTAAGATTTCTATAGTTTCCCCGAAGACAAGAGAAGTTCACTAGATTTGACGGTTACGGACGTAACAGTACATTCCCATAATTGCACCCATACCCGATAACTTCTTACGAAATACTTCAAACCAATCCTCTTCTCCATTTTTGCTGTATCCCATCCCTTAAACGAGAAGAATAAGAAAACGGAGAAACTTAATCGTAGCTCTCCAGAAACATCCTAAATCTCCTCTTCTTTATGGTGCCGAAGCAAGTAATAGCCGATTCAAAGACGACTTTATTTTCCATCGCTTTTAATCTCCGACTGGCCATCATTCTCACTTATGTTCGGAACGTCGACCAATAGGACGACCGACTCTTAACAGGAGTAGACAGATGGATTGAAGTGTGGAAGCTCTGTATTCAAGTACTATTCAAGTACCGCGAAGGACGATGGCGCTCGTTCCACGGGGAAGAGAAATACGGAGGCAGGATAGAGGGTGGCTGTACTCGGAGTTGATGGCGTCAGCTGTTACGTACTGTTGTCGACGTTGCTCTCACACTTCCCCATCTCCTCCCATCAACACTTTTTTCCCTAGGGCAACAGATTCACCGAAAGAATATACAATATTCAATCTGACGACATTTTTCAGCAGCTGGATTATCTCTGTTGTTCGTAGGTGACCTTTTGAAAACTTGCCTGATATTTGCAGAGTATAGAATAGCGATCACTGAATAAATCACGTCAATTAAATTTCTCAAGATAATGGAATTAATTATCTTCGACGATCATAAAGAAGCTAAAGCAATAAATAGTGAAATAATTGAAACATTAAATACAGAAGAATTACTTAAAGTTATGGAAATAAATTAATTTTCCTATACAGTTTAATTGAATGTATAATTCAATATTGATTTAGTTATATAAAAAGAATTTTATAACTTACGTTCCATATATCGAACACAACAGCATCAAACGCTATCTTCGTTAAAAATTAATATAACGGCGAATATTTTAGTTAAATGGAGATAGATCGTATGATCGATTTATTTAACTTAGTTAAATTTTTACTCTACTCGATTAGGTTTATATTCGGAGTGACTGTTTCAATTAATTCAACTCTGACGCTACGTGCATTGAATAGATCGCAAGCTTTTCTACTGACAAACTGGCTTCCGTGCCAGGCTACAGTCAGAATCGAAGATTTTGATACACTTGGAGTGTAAACTTGGAAACTTCCACCGCCATATTGTTATAGATTCTCTTAGGAGAATGCGCTTATTGTTTTCCTTGGATCGTTACTCGCAAGGCGTCCTCGCTACTTTTGTTTTACGACGTTTGAAATGGGTTCTTTCACGCGGGGGCACTGGCTGCTCTTCAAGTCAGACTTACTATCACGCGGGGAATTTTATTTATAAGAAATTAACTTTATTTCTTCATAATATTCTTTGTGTTCAATATGACAGATTAAAAAAAAAAAACGAAAGAAAGGAAGAATAACGAGAGAAATGAAAAATATGAAGTGAAATAAAAATTAATTACGATATAACGTCGATAAAACGCGTCAGAATTGATAAGTTTGACTCCTTCGTGAAAATATTGATGCTTTAAAGTGGAACGAGAGCGTTTCACGCTGAAAACTGATTAATCTTGATCTGTACGGGTCGATTCACGCGTTCGCATGTCAAATTTAAGTACCATCGATAAATCAATGCCTGTTGATGTCCAGCGTGACGTTTAAATAGTCGCTTATGTGCAATGAATGACAGGTTAGAACATCGAATTTATATGTGACCGATAAAGCGGACTAAAACATATGTACGTCACGTAGCAGTATGTCAAATTTTCATAATGGAGCTTGTCATAAATGAAGCGCACGCATACAGGAGTCTCGATGCGCTGTTTTATACGTAGATGTGTATTATATACGTGTGTGTAATTTTTCGTAATGGATGCGTATACACAATATATTTGAAACTTATTCGTTCGTTCGTAAACGTTTTGCTAAAAAGAAAAAAAAGAAAAAGGAAGTATTTATTTTTCGGAGGAAATTTTCAGAAATTTAACCTCTTGACTTAAGATTTCTTTTCGCTGGCTATAAATCTAAGCATCGGCTATTTACTGTTTTAATACCATTTTATAGAAAAAACGCTAATGTATCATAAATTAATCACGACTGAATGAAAGAAAAGTTAGAATTAAAATTAATGTTAACCAGAACCTACATTACGAATCTAACTCGTTGTTGTAAGATCATAAATTTGCAAACTAAAGAAATTTCCGTCGAAATTTAATTTTTTTAAAACTATCGTTACAATTCTTAACAATCGAAGCTTCGAAGAGATTGTAATAAAATCAAACGTGATTAACATAGACGAAATAAGCGAATTATTTGTTCGTTCCTTTAAAATCTGCACGATAATAATTTCGTCACAGTTCAATTCCCATTTTATTCTCCAATCTGATCCCGTAATCGTCACAATATATTTGGTTTCATATTGTTATCGTGGATAAACGCGAGTATTATTTGTCGAAATAAAACGTTACAGTCGATCGAAGGGACGAGACAATTCCATTACACGAGAGAGAAACTCGCGAACGAGAGAAAAGGAGGGAATTGCGTTGACTCGCGGCGTTCGCCATAATTACGCACAACGATCCTGTTTATTTCGCTCGCATCACAGAACGTTGCTTTCCATTTTCTCCGTGACTTGTTCGCTTCGGCCGTGTTTCGAAATATTTCCCTTGTAATATCAATTCACCGCGTTTCGTTACGTTCCTCCGTATCAACAATGTAATCGCTCACCTCGTAGACTAGGCAGCAAACGATCGCAGTTTATTAACGATTCTCTATTTAACAAAGAATTAAACATTTGCCAGTATGTGTAGAATAAAAGAATTTTCGAAAAATTGAAAAACAATATATAGTGTCAAGTCGTGTAATATGAAATGTTGGAACAAGTGATTACTTGGGTGCTGAGAAGTTCTAAGTGTTTTCGTATTAACTTACAGTACATACAATATTTGAATTTAAAAAAAAATTTCCATTCCTCCCCAAAAAATTCGACTTTTCATATTACTTGATCTAACAGCTTATACTCGAAGGATCAAATTTCCTTCAGAGTTGAATTAATTGATGAACAGCCTTCGTTCGTCTCAGCTCGCGCTATATATCACCAAATCGTACCATCATTTTCTTACTTAAACATTTCCCAGCATCTATCATTTACAAGAAAAGCACCGAAGCTCTATATCTTCCAGAGTATCTCTCGCAAAAAGGCCAAAAGTAGAAACACACTCTACATCACTTTATAAATCTCCACGAGCTGTTCGAGAAATCTATTTCCACCTTTCCCAGAAATATATCTTTCCATTCTTCCCCCTCCCATAGAAATGATCGCGGTTAAAACATTATTCCAATACAGAACGAAACCCGAAATAATTCTTCCTCGTCTCCGAGGAAAAATCCAATTTCGCCTTCGACAAAAAAAAGCGAAAAAAGAAAAAAGAAAAAAGAGAAAGAGAACATAACGTTGCACCGAGCCGCCACGCAACGATAACTTCAACGCAGCGCAGAACGCAACATCTCCGGACAACGCGAGTAGTATATAGAATAAAATAAAAAAAGAAAAAAAAAGGAATTCAGAAGAGAAACGCGTCGAAGCTGTCCACGTGAACGTGTATCCGCGTCGAAATAGAAGAGCCCGGCGTAACTTTATTAATATTTCACAGTGACCGTGAATGGTTTTTCATTCGACGATGTCCTCCTCTTTTCTTTCTTTTTTCCTCTTTTTCCCTCTCTGTTCGTTCCCTCCGCGCGTCTGTCCACCGCAGCCGACCGAAGAATCGCGTTTCAATTCACGTGTGTACGGTGTGAGTAAAAATGGGCCAGTGTATTTAAGTGGATTTCACGCGGACACACTCGTGGGACCCAGGTCGTCGAAAACGCTCGATCGATTTCGACAATTTCCCCGCCGACAGACCGCACCAACCGGACTAGTTACCGAAAAATTAAAAAAAAAAAAAAGAAAAAAACGAAAGAGAGAAAAAAAGACACGAAAAAACGAAAAAGACACGAAAAAAGAGAGGGAGAGGAGTGGAAGGCAAAAACACAGAAAGAGAAAGACAAAAGAGAGAGGGGAAAGAGAAAGAGAAAAAAGGTGTGAGAGAGAGAGAGGTAGATAGAAACACACACACACATACACAAAGGGAGAAGGAGAGTTTACATGCAACGGCTGAGGAAAAAGAACGAGCGACCAGCTGCAGGGTGAAAACGTTACAGCCTGAAATAAACGTTGCTGATACGCCGACGCGACGTTCAATAAATTGTTGACGGTTCATAGGGAATCGCGGGAGAAGTTGTTCGGCGTTAGGTAGAGCGCCAGATAAAGCCTCGAATTCGTTTTTTGCACGTCGCGCTTTTCGCGACTCTCATCTACTTGCCGTCCCCCGATGAAATTCGTTACTATACCTGGATCCTTCTTCATCCGCCTCCGTTTGTCTTTCGTTCTCTATTGCACGATTCCACGCGCGTTTCTTCTCATCCGTTTTGCTCCGTGCACGCGATTAATAAACTCCAAACAATTCGCGGAGGACTCGAGAAAGAGGGGGGAGCTTGGGAGAGCAAATGCAGAATGAAGTTATTCAACGTCAACTAGACGAGATAAAATTTCGAATCCCTTTTTACGGGCCGGTTTTTGCGATATTTCTGCGCTCGCAGTGACAGTGGAATTTGTTTTTCCGAACGGTACTGTTTTTTCCCCGTTTGTCTGCGCTTTCTTTCTTTTTTTTTTGTTTTATCTTCTCGGCTTTTTGATTCCGCCCCTTTTTTTGCTGTATCTTTTTTTTGGCTGTTTGTCCATTTGTTCGGCTGGATCAATTGTTTACCGGTGGGACTGGCGACGTATCGGAGTTCATACGGCGAAATCGATGCTTAGCGAAGCGACTTAGTTAGTATGGGATAGATCCGCTGATTTATCGTGCATTCTTCTGATACGAGGAATCGAGTCTTTGTTGGAAAAATGAACTGCAATGGACAACTGACTTCATTGTAAAATATTCAAAATTGCACTCATTATCCGATGATACGAGTTGGTAACTCTATCGTTCTCAAAAAAGAAGTACCTTAATTCTCAATATTTTTGATTTTCTTTGGTTTGAATCAAGTATACATATGCTACTATCATTGCTTATTTCTAGTGGTATGAAAGAAGATACATATATGAAATTAGCGACGATCTTCCTTCGTTTATCTCTTTCGCTACGGCAGATTGTAGTGGTGAAAGGTTTCCAAATGTTTAAAAATTTTTAATTTGTTTCGTTAAATTAATCGAAGGTTGCAGAAACTAAAATTAAGGATTAAATTCACGAATTTCCATAGGACCTATAAGCACTAACAGTAATGGAAGTGTTGTTCAATTTTTTGATCGAGTGGCAATGACAATTTATTATGAACAAATGTCACATTTCAAAAGTTACAGAAAAATTTGTATCGTTGACAATGTTAAATAATGAATCAAATTGTTCATTTCTGTGTCATACTAGAAACAAATTGAAACACTTCAATTCCTCACAGACAACTTTATAATTACACACACAAAGGAGAGATTTTTTTTATTTTCAGTAGGAATTCGAGAAGTTTCTTCTCTGTGTTTCCATCCAAATCGGACCATCCGTCTAAGAAAATTCTCTAACAATGCACTCGACGAAAGGAATCTTGTTTTACAGCTCGCCACTTTCCTAACGCTTTACGACATTCCAGCTCATTGTTCTTTAGCTTGCTTATTGTCAGTGAGAAGAAAGTGGCGCAGGGTCGAAAAACCGATAATAGAATGGAATTTCTAGGCCATCGTTCGTAAGCTAGAAATACTACTATCACGTTGGATAAGAATGTTTAGAAGATAAAAAGGATATGTTCCCTAACAGGGGTTATAACTGCCAAATATAGAGGCTACTTCGAAGCCCGTAACGTTGAGGAAACCGATAACGAAACGATTATCGTGGAAATTCATGATTGATAAAAAGAGAACGCAACCGGTCTGCGTGCTCCCCTGAGGATCCTTCGAGTGTCCTCAAGAAAATTACGAATGAAAAGCATCAGGATCAATAATCCCTCCTATGAGTAGTCCCTGGGAACAGGATCGACGTGAAAATTCAGCAGGAACGTACCAAAAAGGCGAGATTAATCTTGAAAGACTCTTTCACACTTCCATCTGTACCAATGATTATGACAGTGGATAGAAATAAATAATTATCATTTCTTTGATGTTGAATCGATCTTTTCGTTGCTCATCGAAACTGCCTTGATGATGAACGAATAGAAAACTGCATCGATATCAGCAAATATCGAAAAAATTGTACCAAACTGTAGGTTACATTATTTTTAAACAATTCACTTATCAAACATCAAATAAAAACCTTGTACTTTTTTTTTAAAGATTAACAACGACTTTTATCGATAAAAAGAGTACATTATTTATTACCTAAATCGAAAATAAAAAAACATTCCTCTCCAATAGATTATTAATTTTCAAATAAATAAATTACGTTTTTCAGAGTCGCGATTTAAAATTTGCACTAGCAGAAAAAGTTGCTTGTGTTACATATCCGCGGTCGTAGTTACAGTGTTGCGTGGATAGAAAAAATACGAGGTAAAACGGCGGGAAAAAAATAGAGCGAGGGAGGACTCGCAAAAAGATCGTATCGTCGTCCAGCAATTGCACGTGCAAATGCCTGTTGGATAATCAATTTGAATAATTACCTTCGGACATTCGGTATTAACGGGTCCAATAGCAGCGAATTCCCCGAGCGACGATAAAGAAATAAAGGGACAATCCCCGTTTTCTTTTTCCCTCTTTTATTTTTCATTTTACTCTCGTTCGTATTTTTTCTTTACCTCGTATTTTCCGCGGTAGGTCCTCGATAACCGCCTTGACTGTAGTAATATCTTCCGCAAGGAAAATTTGACAAGGGTTCCTGTCGATTCTCCGGCTGCGCGACAAATGTAAGGGTTGCGCTTCGATTTGTGTTGCATGTGCTACCGAATCGTATTACAGGCTTAAACGAGCGCGATAACGTCAGGTTATAAAAATGTAAAAAAGAGAGAGAGAAAAAGCCAGAGCAGTCCGTGATTCAGCCACTTCGTTATCCTTTTCGTTGGTAATGCCAAATATTACCAGCGATATATATTTATATTTTCAGATAAGTGTAGCTCGTGGAGGCAAATCCAATAGTGTTCTATCGTCTATCTCGATTTCCTTTTACATTTGTTGTTTTATCTTAAGCGACGTCGAATTGGAAGAAATTATCGCACGGTTTATTCATTCGAAATAAAAAGAAATATAGCTCAATTATACGAGTAGATCATTCTAACGAATTATCATAACACCGTGAAAAGATGCCTAATTATTATATCACACAAGAGTGAAAGAGAGAAGAATTTGCGAGACAAAAAAATATTTGAAAAACTTAGAAATTGCGATAAAATCGAGATAGATTAGGAATTTTTGTTAGAAATAATAAAAGAAGTAATTGTGAGAAAAGAATTAAATATTTCAAATTTTCAGTTGTGCACGTCGAATGAAAATGAATGGTACGAATCTAATTTTCAAGGTTATTGTTCTCCTCAAAGTAGAGATGCATTTTCATCGTGTTCGAGACTATGGCTACGCTTTAACTTAACACACCGGATACAATAGACGTACCCTATACGCTCTAAGCGCCATTTGACTAATTCACTACCTGGCTTTCACGTGCTCGGAGGATTTACATAGCTACATACATGTGTAAGTAACTCGGTAGCAAACAAAAGGATAAATCGCTCGTGGAAGAACTGTATCTTTAATACGGTACTATTATTATTATGGAAAATATAGATTTTCTTGAAAAAAAATGACATTTTAAAAGTGTATGTGTATGTTTATCGTAACTGAAATTTCACTGCACGATCGATTTGCCATTTTTAAACGATACTGGTCCATCCAACATGTCCGTGTATACGTGTATCTATTTTCTGCACGTGTTGGCCCCCCCAGCAGGCCGACAGATACTGCATCTATTAGTCAATACCGAATGAATATTTGATAGTGAGAGTTATGGTCCCGATCAAATTCCAGACCGTGCGCCCACTACTTACGTATGTTTCACGCGCACGGCCGGTCGATGTACAGGGTGCTCCTATTATTCACGGTTGAAAATAAAGGTAATTTGCAGATTTTTCCTGATTTTCAATTGAGGAGACACTTTATGTACAGGAAAGTAACATTTACGGAGAAAAATGAAGAACGAAAATATCTATCATACTTTTATTTAACTATTATGCAATTATTATATATGCAGTTAATGTAAAAATGAGTATTTGCAGGATTTTTTTGCTACAAAATAATACTGAAAGACATAGAAAATTTATTAAAAAGAAGAACGAAATTCTTATTGTAGGAAATAATCAGTAATTTTTCAAAATTCTAACACAATTAGCATACTAACTGAATTTACCTCTGAATCAGAAATTTTATTAAACTTATCGTTAAATAGATCTAATTAACTATCTATATAAATTTTAACTAGTTACTTTGTATCATACATATACTGAGTGCTCCAAAAAAATGTTATCGCTCTTTTTAGAGAAATTGTTAATTACAAAAATAACTCGGCAGTTGATGCGACGTTAAACTCTTGTATAAAAAAGAAAGAATAATATTCTACAAATTATGAACTAGTAGTGACCCTTTGATGACAAAATAAATTTGTTAATATTCTCTTTAAAAATGTTACTTTCTTATAATCGTCAATCCTTCGTTCAAGTGTCCTGTATACTAACTTTAACGATACAACAATCTCTCGTTACCCGTAATCAAGAGAAAGCTGAAGTATTGTGGAAAAACATTGGAAAGAGGAGAAAACAGAAGCTCCACAACACCTAATCTCATCATCCGCGGTTTCGTTATCCGCAGAACATTGCGAAAACCAAACTTCCGAGGATAACAAGAGATTACTGTGCAATTAAAAATGAAGAAAACCTGAACGGATAACTTCGGGAAACTACAACGAAGTAAATCGAAACTTTCAACAGAGAGTGTACCACGACAATCATCGAAACAGAACGAAACAAACGAAACAATATCTCGAAGCGATTTCAACGAGAACAAGCCGGGATCTCAAATCACGGTCAGGTTCTCTCTCTCAAAGCAAGAGTAACCTGTTCTTTTCACAGTGTCGATCTACCGTCCGGCAAACGAAGGTCTACGAAGAAGTGGAGGGAACTAGCGTTACACGCGTCCCTCTACGTGAATTCCAACCCAGCGGGCTGGCCATCGTCTGACTTTACTACTTAGCGATTTGCACGTGATTCGCGTCACGAACGAGCGGCGTCGGCCAATTTCGCCGGGCAAAGGGAAAGGTGAAATAGAGGGACGTGGAAGAAAAGAGGCTAGATGGAGTGTTGGTGGAAATCGGTGAAAGGAGGGAAAAAAAAAAAGTGGGGAAGAAAGCGTACCGGTTGCAGGCGTAGCTGCGAAGTTTATCGGGCTTTCGAGTTTATGTACTCGCAGTGTGCGCGGTTCCCGCGATTTTACGCCTTTCGCTCGCTACTTTTCTTTTGTGTTTTTCGCCTCCTTTGCCTTCCGTTTCCCTGCTTGGCGTTCCCCCGACCCATGGTTAGAGTATTTCGAGACGAACGTACGACGCCGGGAAAACGGTACGCGGCGAGGAAAGATATTTCGCGAGAAGTTTATGACCGTTTGAGAAAGGAATTCGCTGCTGTACATACGTCGACGTATGGATCCTGCGTTTCTGCATGTGGCTCGGTTACGCGAGCAGCGTTTAGAAGTATCGCCGTTTTCGTACAAATATGTGCGTAGTGTCTGGTTTGGTGGATACGATGGAGGAAGAGTAATGGAGAAGATAACTTTTGCGAAATATGCGCAACAATTGGACTGCGACAGTTTGTGCAAAAGTGTATTTTCATAGGAAACGGTTAAACAAATGAGAGAATCTTTTGCATATTTTCGATATACACGATATTTTATAGACAAAAGGTGTGTTTGGAATTTGACGAAGTTTCCCGAACAGCGTCGAAAATTTCGGAAATTCGAGATGGTCTACATACAGATCAAATTCTTTATTACATTGTATGATATAGAAAGATCACTTTCAGCGTTTAGACTTGTTATATTTGTTCCGATAAACGCCACTATTCTCACTCGATCGATTCCACTGGAATACTAGTTATATTTCTCTTGTGTTCAAAATAATCTCGATGAAACTTCACTTACATTTGAAAAACAGCAGTATTCGCTTGTTTCGCTACTTGCAGCTAAAACTATAGTAACTCAAAGATATAAAATTATATTGCACGTTATATCTGAGTTACGAAAACTTTAATATACCAAACGAGTTATTCATTTCAAAAATAGAAAAGATCCTGAATAATATTCATCCATAAATTAAACCTTTAAAAGAAAAAAATAAAGAAGCAAACCTAACCAATTCTACTTTACAAATGTGACTTAACGAAATATGCTATTTATGGTAGAATCGCGAAATAATTTTACATAAAATACTTTCTTTTTTCTAATTGACCTTTGTTAAACAATTTAGCGACATAGAGTCATTTTTTATACAATATCGATGTTAATATTAGAAAGTGAACATATTTCACACCCACGAATGCATGGGAAAACCGTTCGTCAGAGGGGAATGGGGGGATCAGTGTATCCAACTTGGAGAGGGGCGCGTATCCGCCTGTAGAATTAACGATGGTCAATTTTACCGCGATCGCGACGTGCGTAAATATAAAATCCGCGTGGAAAAACAAGCGGGACCAAGGCACGGGGGGAAAAAAAAAGTTGATCGTGCATCGAAGAGCGACCCAGTAACGGAGTTCTGCGCGTGACAGAGGTCCCTGACACGGGCATTATTTTCCTTCCTGTTCGAATTTCTGCAGCGAGCCGTGGGGCGGACGGAACAAGAGAAACAAAGAGGAAAGGTGAATCCGGGTAAAAGGAAGCGAGTTTGTCGTAACAGCGGGTACTGACTTTATCGGCCTTTCGAGTTTATTTATTTCTCTTTTACAAGAGGTGCAACCCCCGCATTTTCACGCTCTCGAACCAAAACCGCCACCCCTTTTCCCTCGATCCCACTCTTTCTTCCTTGCTCCTTTCGTTCTGACACTTCTATTCAACGACGACCAACCCCGTTTTCTACGTAGCACGCATTCATTTCGTCCCTCTTCAAACTGTCCACTCAACCCTTCGTACTAAACCTCTCCCAACCATTTCTTCTCTCTCTCTCTTTCTCTATTCCTACTCCATCCATTATTTATTCGCGATAGTTCCTACATTTTACGGTTTACGAGACTGTATCCACGACCTTTGTTCGTGGCTGGTCAAAGGGACGGCTACTCGTAACACGAGCCTCGATGATACTCGAGCTAGTATGCTGAAACAGAAATTTCTCACACTTCGTTATTGATTGTGAAAAAGCTTTGCGGTCATTGCAGAGATTTTTCAACAAGTAGTTTTTAATATTATAATATTAGGAATGAGTAAGATCTAATTGTGGAGCAGTGAAGGAATGTGGAAGAGAACTGATGAGAAATTTAACCAGCACTAATAATCTTTGTTATTTTAAGGAATATTGACATACAAAGCTTCGAGATACATTTATACGAAGTTGCTACTTTAGTTCATTTTTAACTTCGTTGAAACCCTGCAATTTTCTTAAGAATTTTTGAACGCCATCCTGAGAAATGCTACATTCCAATGGAAATACTTTTAGAAACTGAATATTTGGGTAACGTGTAACACCAGAAGTTGAGATTAGCAAGAGTATTTTAATTTTAATTTTAAGAACCGAGAAACGACACGCAGAAATGGTCGAAATGAAATCCAAGTTTTACTATAACTCAATAGTACAATTTCAAGTCATTTTTATACAACCGTGATCAATTCGATCTTCCTCCATTGGCCACGAGATTTCTGCCTGCAATAAAATTGCAACATTTTCAAAAATCCGCTCATTCCGCGAAAGCTGACCCGCCAGTGGATCAAGAAACGCGCATAAGTCACGAAAAAACGATTAGCCGGTGAACTAATTGAGAAAAGCACTCCCGCCTCCGTGGAAAACAGATGCATCGAGTTTACACCTATACGGCGGTGTTGTTACGCGCGCGCGTAAACCTAGTCAACACTCTCGCGGTCGTCACAACGAGAAGATTAATCGCTTTAATTTCCGAGACATGATTAATCATAATTAACAAGGTCGGCTTGCCAGCCGGTTGGAAGGAGTGGTGGAAAAAGGACAGAGACGACGACAACGACGTGAAAAAGGGAAGAGGCGTTTTGCGTTCGAGCGGAACGAAATCATTTAGGTGATGTTGAAGAGAGAAGGGTGAAGAGGAGGAACGCTGCGTGAAAAATTCATGCGATGTACAAAATACCCCGAGCACTGGTATTAACAAGTTGTTACGGAAGAGGGAAAAAAAAAATGCAGATGATAAATGTAATAACTTGACTCTCGATCGGGCCACGTGCAACTTCCTCTGTCGATGTTTTCTTTGTGTATAGAATTAATCGTGGTTAGACGTGTTAGCTTGATTCAAATTGAAGATCGCGCAGAGGGAAAGATCGATGAAATCGAACGAATGCAAAAACGAGATTATGATGGCGTTGCAATTGCTTTCGTAGATCGATCGAACAACGAGTTTTATGGAAGATTTTGAAAAACTGTAGTACACGGTCGAGCGATTGTTTAATTAAATGATTCGCCGAGCGAGTAAATTGAAATGTAATGTTACTGCAGTCTCGGAGGAGAAACACGGGGATGAGAGGCAACGTTTCGAAAATATTTTCACTGACAAAACGTTGCGGATGTATCTGATTTTTTTACCGTTTGAAAGTTCATACTTCCTTTCGCCTGTGAAATTAAAATTTTTCAACTCCGTTGCGTTTCCCTGCAGCCTTCAATTGTAATAATAATAACGAACAAACTTCTTTTGCCTCACTGTTAATTTCATTGCACACGGTTGCTTGTAATGTTTAGATAATTAGCATTGCCTTCCGAGCTGAGAACTACACGTTCTGAAAGAAAATTTATTATTATATAATTAATAATTGTATAATAAAAAGAGATCGTTCATTCGACGAAGGTTTTCCTACTCTTCGAGAAAATCTTTATTTTAAAAGAATTTATTACACTTTTTAATTACATACACGGTATTAAAGAGTAAATTGACAATGTGAAAAACGAGTTAACTCGTCATTCGATCGATCAGTATTTAAAATACAACGTTTCTTTAATTAAACTAATGTTCACTTTCAATTTTACTATTATACCCACATTAAACGCAAAATATGAAAAGCAACACGAAATTAGTAAGATATTCTTCTGTATTTAATTACACATACTAAAATTATAGCCACCTTGTATGTTTACGCTTTATTGTATAATACTTTCTTACTTTGTATACCTTTTGTAATTCATAAAATAAGTAGAATTATATTATCTAGTATTATGATTTGATTTTAGTAAAATATCTTTTTTTTTTTCATTTTGTTGTGTTTAGAGCGATCGACTGTGCTAAAAGTACCCGCAGTTAAAGGGTTAATTTCTGACTAAAGGACGAATTCAGTTAACATTAGTTGTAACACATTAAACTGATAAATTCTTACGCTCCCGATTAATACATAAGTAAAAATAAACGTAATAAAAGAGATTTCTTCATCGACATTCTGCAATTCTGACAAAAGCTCCTTTACTCCGTAGGAAAATATCACAAAGAAAGTCCGTTAAAATGACTGAATACACGCCAGAATCCATTTACTCTGTTAAAATTAGTAGGATAATGTAGAAAATGAAGGTGACCACGAGAAATGAGTGTCAACGACCTTTTCCCATCCGAAATGAATAATACCGGAGCGAGTGCAAGGAAGCAATCTCGAGCTCTCGTTGCCACTTAACGCCTCTAAAAGCGGCGTTCCCGCAGCCCCTTGAGGAAACAGTGTTTTTCGCAAATTAAGAGATTCGCAATAATGGCCTTAATGGTCCTGTAAGGGTACAAACTGAAATTACGTTACCACTTAAACGCGGTTATTTATCGCCTACTTTATTATTACCGCCTACGAGATTTTCGTGGCCCTCGTGTTCAGGACACCGGCTCGCTGTTAAACGACGTTGCACCTCGTTGCCCGTATTTTCAATTAATTCCTCTCTTTTCCACCCTCCCTTTATTTGTTATCCCCACGGCCACTGTGCTTCTCGTTATGTAAGAGGTTTATCGCGCGAGACTCATAAGGATCGGTCAGCTTTTCGGTAATATAAACAGTTAACAGGATCATATTTTTCCATCAAGAATAACGGAATTATTATTCTCGAGTGTTGTTGTACTTATAATTTAGCTTCTACGTAAGAAAATTCGCTTAAAGTCGCAACCTACGTTTCTCTTTCTTTCTTTTTTCTTTATTTCCTTCTCCTGTTCAGTCGTGTGAAACTTAACGAATCGATTCCTCGAAGATTACACTATTCTATTATTATAGAGATGCTTCCTCTTAATTATAGAGGATCGATTAAGAAGTGTAAGAAGTAAGTATTTATATTTTTTGATAACTGAAAAATGCAAAATGTTGATTCTTTCGTGTATTTTATCGTATCAACGTATTCTTGCATCAGCTTAATTAAAAGTTTAAAGAAAAAGATAAGAATGCTCAAAAAATGTAGAACATATACTTTTCTAAATTTAACGAATGACGAGTTATTTCATATGTCAAGTTATTATTGTATATCTTCGTTCCCTCGCGTTTTTCTTCGACTTACTGCGAACGGTGTATCCTAACGCTCTCTACGGCGAAGAAATGATCGAGAACTAAAGGGGATGAAAGAAAACTGAAGAAAAGTAGCTATGTACAAGGAGAAATCGTTTCTTCGGGATTAATTTCAGGTCGTCATTTTAAAGACAGCGGCGACTCGTAATTACGAAAGTTTGCCAGCTCGAAGATGTCGAAAGGATCGGAGGTGAGGAGAGGAAAGGTGAGGAATCAAGGGAGGGAACCAACACGAACGACTCTCGACGCACATAGTTACATAATAAAAGCGTCGAAATCTCGACGCGACTCCTAAGATCTCACGGCTCAGAGGCGTTATATGAAGTCCTTTAAGCCTCGCTGCCCGATCGAAAAGTATTTCTCATTTGGCCTTTGAGACTGCTCTCTGGATTACCACCCTGCCACATCCCCTCGCCATTCCCCGTCCTCACAATTCCTCCCTCCCGGCACACATCCACCGAAGACATCAATAACGCCAACTCGAAACTTTCGCTCTATCTCGAAGTGTTTCTACTGCCTTCTACCTCTCATCGTTGCCCTCCTCTTACGCTCCCCACCCTCTATACTCTTTTCTTTCTGTTATATTTTTTACAGACTACGTCCAATGGCCCGAAAAGCAATGAACTTTATACCGGAGAAGTGACAAATGATCATCGTGAACCGGGCTACGAAATATAGGGATCGAAACGTGAAAGGAGATAATGTACAGTTACTCCCACTCGTATTCGTACATTATACGGACATTTAACATAAATAAAAAGAAAACACTTTTCTTCGAGATATTTTTCATTTACGTTCAACAGATTGTTAATGGAATCATGAATAAGTACAAATGTATAAATATTTTGAAAAGGAATTTAAAAATCAGTGCGAATATCTTGGGAATTCCAAATGATTTCATCTTTTATCAAGATAATCTCGAGCATAAAGCTCGTGTAACGCGAGAGTGGCTACTATACAACTGACCCAAAGTAATGGAAATACCCTCGCAAAATTCAGATACAAATCCGATAGAAAATTTATGGACAGAATTGAAAACCAGAATACAAAAGTATTAAATTAGTAATGTGGGTCAACTCGAAGAAGAATTAAACCTGGAATGGAAAAATATTACAAACTGGTTGAATCTATACCGAAAAAGATTACTTGAAGTAATAAGACACGATGGTTACCAAACGAAGTATTAATTCATGGAATCTCATTATTTTCACCAGTCGAAATATATTTTTTCCTTTATGTACGAAGACAGCTGAAAGATGGTTTTTATGGATAGTGACATTCTATGTGTACTTATTGTATTTTTAAGTAATGAAAAATAAAACTGCTTTTTAAATAGATGTAAGACAGTAATAATAACGAATTCTGAACATAAATGAAAAATATCCCTAAGAAAAATATTTTTTTTATTTATGCCAAATGCATGGTGTACGAATATAAATGGAAGTAACAGTATAGAAACGCAAAAGGATATAACATAGAATTCCCAACCCCCATCGAAATAAAATCTCTCTCCCTTGACCGTCTTCGGGATAATTAATTTCACGGTGAACGATCGTAAGATCTTACGTAACCGAAGAGATCCCTGCGAGATGTTGGTAAAAGTATTTCGTCGTGTAACGTTCAGCCGGAGGGTAAAAATTTCGAAGGAGCATCGTGGTCAGTGTGCACGTTTCGCAGCGAGCCTTGCAAAGGAAAAGCGGAAACGGCACAAAAGGACACAGGATTTCGGGCGCATGCGGTGGTAGAAGGCAAGATGAAAAAGTATTCAGGACCAAGAACGATGAAGCGGCAACGGTTAAAGACGCCCGGTGCATCAAGCAGATCAAACATTTGTGTCGGTCCCCTCCACCACTTCCCTGTAAAGTAACAACACGCGGGAAGTACGACGAGAGGAGGGATAAAAATCTTTTAACCAAATGATGTGAAGAAGAAAGGAAGAAGAAGCAGAAAAGCAGAAAAAGGGAGAAGAAAAAGAAAGAAAGAAAGAAAGGAGAGAGAAGAAACGGTGATAGCGTGCGGAAAAAGGAAAGAGAGGGCTGCGCGATTTTAAACCCTTTCGAAGAGGGAACCGAGATAGCAGTGAACGGTAAGAGGGTTTCGGAGACGGGTGGAAATAAAAAGTTCTGCAAATTTGAGTGGTGGTTTTAACGCTGGTCTACGAACTACCCTAGCTGACCGTCTATAAAACCGCCGGTTCGCCTACGTCAATGCCACCGAAGGCGATTCCGAGCTTCGATCGATTGTAATTAAATGGAAACGCTTTTACCCATCATGCCACAGCCTCCTTACCGCCTTCGCTCGTCATCGTCTTTTTATCGTCACGAGTTGAATACTACTTCAGCTCTTCATGAGGGGATGATCGCGGGAACTGGTGTCATGCAAGGTCCGCGAAAGAGGCTGCGAAGAGAGGGATGTTAATGAGTACTCGGGCTTAATTGCTCGCGCTTCCCTTACACTCGAACGGATTAGAAGATGCTCCTTCGTGAATCTCTACATCCCGTCACGACTATTTCTACTATCGACTTGTCGCAAGGTGTGACAACAGAGCTTCGAGAATGATTCATCGAAGAATTGGGTCTTTTTCATCTCCCTTGAAACTGTGGAACATTTCTGATTTTAATCCACGCGTCGCGTTAATTCGAATCTCAGAAACTTACTGGAAATACGTACCCCTAATGACTTCTTTCATTCGAGGAAATATAAGAAAAGGACACAAATAGACAAATACAAATGATTTGTTGAGTAATAACTATTTGAACGCCTTCGAATCCCCGATTGTTGGAAATAATGAAGATTATTTCGAACGTTAAAGCTGTGTTTGATTTTTTTTTTTTTTTTTTTTTTTGGTTTATAAATGATCAGTGAAATTTATGGAAATAAGACACCAGGTACAGTTCGGTTGTTTAACTTTCAAACACTCTGTATACCGTTCCCGTGAAACAGATTTCATATAATATTAGAAACATTTCGCTACGAACGGAAGATGAAGAAGCGAAAAAAAGGAATGTACAGACGTGAGACCTTTTCAAACAGGCCGAACGAGGATCCTTTCACTTTGTGTCGTTCTCCTAAGAGCATTAAAACCGTTTCTCTGGCTTTGCTCGATCGGCAATGATTTCCAAATGGCATTCACGGTTCTCCGTTCACAATAAGCAGTAATATATAATAATATACCGCAAATATGATCGATTGTAAGTGTAAATTTCTAAACGAATCAGCCTCTGTGGTACAGGAACCTCCATGAGAATTTATGGATTAGACGCATTTTCAAAAAGAATGATAGAACTCGTTAGCCGATGTATAGTTTATCTCTACGATATTTTTCCACCTTGACTTAGGAAAGAAACTATAGCCTGATACGAAACCATATCTACACTATTCTACTGCTACTTGTTTACTTTATAAGTAACAAATATGAAAGATTTAACTGTTCGAAATACTGTCTTCTTATTCTCCTGTGAAATAACAATACAACAATTGGATCAGTTTTGTTCCATCATCCTCCATAATATTTCCCGAAGCATTTCGAGAAATATTTCAGACACATCTGGTGCATAAAGGTGACGTGAAAAATCTACGAGATCGTGCGGAAATCAAGACACATCCATTCAGAATGATGATATAAATTACAGAATGCGAACACGGGGGTGCAATCCATAAATCAGTAAAGTGCAAGGAACCGCCGGTGAATGAGAATAAAAACCAAGTATTTGAACGCAGGTGAATAGACATTGAAATCGGACACAAAATCGATGAGTTTACCTTATAGAAGTAAAGAGGAAACACCGTGTCCCGAAGGGTTCCCGTGAACTGGAATGGGGAGGGCAAGGCCGTGATCGCAGCATCGTCGCCGTATTAGAATTTAAAAGCGTCTCGTTGACGTGACTCCTACCCTTCTGGCTTTCAACGTCGCCGATAACGATCGACATTAATTAAAGTAATCGTCTTAGCGATGGGAGCGCACAGGTTTCGCCAAGAATAAATAATTTATGAAGGCTCGAGTGAGGTGGCGTTGCGAAGGGCGAACGATGAAGGACAAAAGGGGAGGCCGTTACCGAATACATATTTATTCACCTAACGGGCGTACATTTTTTTGCATAATGTGCACGAAGTGCATCGACGTTAAAACTACTCTAAGAACAGCAGCTCGAAGAAGAGACACGACGACATGCTTGAGACGAAGTTCATTGAATATTGAAAATCTAATAACATTTCAATGTGAATTACACGTCGATACACGTGATCCTTAAATAATCCCTATGCTCGAACGATATTTTTCAGGGATATTTAAGATTAATGAAAAAATAACATATAGGGTCTTTCGATAAGAGCGATAGAACTTTGAATCGAAACAAAACGAAAAGTACGAAAGATAATCTAATGCTCGTTACTTTATCATAAAGCACATTATATTGCATTGTACATGAAGTACAATATCATGTGAGTGACCACCATGATTGCGTTTGGTACAGTGAATACGAGAAATCCAATTTTCACGAGAGTTCCTAATATCTATATTTTGTAGAATATTTCAGTAAGAACGATAGAACTTTGAATAGATACAAAGCAAAAAGTACGAAAGATAATCTAGCGCTCACTACTTTATTTCAATGCACATTTAATGGCATTATACAGGAAATACAATCTTATATTAACGACTACTGTGATTACGTTTGGCGGAGTGAATACGACAAACCAAAGTGAGTTGATACAATTATTCAACAATTGTCAAATAGTACTAATTAAAATTCCGAGGTTTCTCAAATGTCAGCGGTGTATTTAGCGATTGAGAAAGTCTAGATCAATTTGCAACAATTATTGAATGAATTTCAGACGGTATACACTAATTAAAACTAATTTTCCAAAATTCCATCTCTTTAAATACATCGCTGCACCATCTGTTGTCGAACTACGGTATTAAACCAGTGTGCAAAAGTCAATAGTACAGGTGGCGCCATCTAGCGCGGAGGTACTATTACTAAACTCCAAAAATCAACTCTTAATTTACCCTCTTGGTGTAATACCAGCGACTACCGCAACGCGGCACCACTTACTTGGCGATACGCGTGGCGCCATCTAGCGGTGAAGCATTAGTATTACTGGCGAAGGCCAAAATCAGGGGTTGATTTCCAGGATTTAGTAATAGCACTTCTGCGCTAGGTGGCGCCACGTGTGCTGGCCGGATTGTCTCGCCAGAAAATGATACCACTACTAACCGCTAGATGGCGCCACAATATACTTTAAGAGGGGAAAAAACTTTAGGAAATTGTTTTCAATTAAAGAGCACCATCAGAAATTTATTCAAATATTGCGTATTACTACAGACGTTGTAAAACGGTCAAATGCACAAAAGTTTATGAAAAGTCAAGTAACAGAAAGTTACTAAATTTATCTAAAACCTGAGAATTTTTATTTTCATTATTTAACAATTGTTGAATAATCTATAATCAGTTATACGGAGAATCTCAAATAATATTACAATCTGAACAACAATACAATTTCAACAAAAACATTCTAATCGTCACACAAGTTTGGGGCTGTACATATTTACATGTTTATTTACATGTACAGGACGTTGTGTCTCACGTTCTGAAATAAATTGAAATTATAGTTCAAATTAACCATTGAAGTTGATAAAGTTGACAGGCATAATAAATTTTTTCATGGAAAATCCGCAATACAGTCATTGCATTACGCGGTTAAAACTATTTACAAACTTTAGACACCCGCAGAACACAGGCGTGGGTTGAATACTTTATTTGTTATTTCATTGTTACATCTAGCTCTATTTCTAATCATATTATTATTGGAATCGTATTTTCTGCTGAATCGGTAATGTTCTTAATTGGAGGAAGCCACGTAGAGCCCCATAACGTAGAATAAGAAAATGCAGCGAGCGATATTTTTATTTTGTACTTTTGTAGGACTGTAACATTACTCCGGCATTTTTTCCAAGTAAATGTGTAAAATGCAAATTTGGACAAAAATGGCAATGCGAATGCAGCAAAACGTTGTGCTTTAATTCTCTACAAAAATAAAATAGATACTTGCAAAACTAGTTCGTAAGATAAAAAACAACCCTACCTTTCACTATAATACTGTACAGTTTATTCACACCAACCAGTACAAACCATTCGATACGCTTTCACCGGCAACGATTGCATTACATTACCATATTGTTTATAAGCGCTAACAATATTAAGATTTCAAGTTACAATCACGAAAACGAATTCGAAAGTAAACTGTGACGAAATATTGTGACAGTTATTACCTCCTAAGCAATTCTCACGTGCATAGATAATAAAACACATTGACATGTCTCTCTGGAAGAGAGTCTTAGCAATTATGTTCTATTCGCCTGTAAGGCAATTACACACTTCGAAAATTCGGTAAGTAATGCACATTAAATTTGCAATCAGAAAAGAATCATAAAAATGCACATTAAAGTGAAAGTAATGTTTACAACAATGCGATTGTTTCAGGCAGAAAGCTGCTATAATAAATGGTAAACAAATAGCCGACGAAATTCAGAATGAATTGAAAGCAATTGTTCATACTTGGATAAGCAACAATAGGAAAAGGCCTAAGTTAGTAGCTGTAATAGTTGGTGATGATCCAGCTAGTAAAGTATATGTTAAAAGAAAAATGAAAGCTGCAGAATTTATTGGTAAGATGCTGATTGAATTACCATAGTGTTAATAATCTTTAAATGAAAATAATTTGTGCATTAATTATGCTAATATTAAAAAATTTAATAATATACATATAGGCAATATATTTATTTTATTGGTGATTCAGGAATTGAAAATTACACTATCCGCTTAGAACAACATAGATCACAAGAAGATCTTATCCAGAAAATTAATTATTTAAACAAAGATGACACTGTAGATGGGATTCTTGTGCAATTGCCACTGACAAGGCATATGAATGAACATGAAGTATGTCAGGCAATTGTACCAAATAAAGATGTAGATGGTTTCCATTTAGAAAATCTAGGTAGTTTAGCACTAAATAGCAATGGTATTGTTCCTGCAACTGCTTTGGCTGTAAAAGAATTAATAATAAGAAGTAATATAGACACCTTTGGAAAGAATGCAGTGGTAATAGGAAGATCGAAGCATGTTGGTTTACCAATTGCATTACTTTTGCATGCTGACAGCAAAGGTATACACTTTAGTAATATAATGTAAATACTGCAAATATTGTAAACTCTTAATGCAGAATTACTGTACAGGTGAAACAGGTGCATTGGATATGACTACAACTATATGCCATCGTCATACTCCTCACACTGAGTTAGAAAAATTTACAAAATTAGCAGATCTGGTTGTTGCAGCAGCTGGTATACCTGGTTTGATCACTAAAGAGATGATAAAACCTGGAGCATGTGTAATCGACGTAGGGATAACGAGAGTAAAAATGGATGACAAGTTTAAATTAGTTGGAGATGTAGACTTTGAAAATGTAAAGGAAATTGCTGGATATATAACTCCAGTGCCAGGTGGTGTAGGCCCTATGACTGTAGCAATGTTAATGAGAAATACAATTTTAGCAGCTAAAAAGAATTATGAGAATTCAAAAGAATTTGAGCTTAATAAAACTGAAACTCCTATTCATTAATGGTATAACTTATAATACAATATTAATAATCATATAAACATAAGTGGTATATTATTTATATATGTTTTTTATGGAAAAACAACTGTATTTTATGATGTTTAATGTAATTAATAAATTATAGCAATTAGAATTAAATGAAACGTTTGTTTAAGAATCAATCCCTGATGCTTTAGTTATAGAATAAACATCTGTACTTAATGTAAATGTGTTTTGTAAGTTTTTATATCATTTATTTAGTATTTCTTAACTTATTTCAACAATTTCGTATGATTAAAGATATTCATAATACATCTGCAGTCGTTCCTATTTTACCTATGAATTACAAATTTAAACAATACTGCAAGTTAATTGCACATTAAAAAGACAATATGAATTGTGTACACGAATTTAATACAATTTTTATAAAAGAAAAAAGACACCAGACATTATTAGAAAAATAAGACAATTCCATAAAACTGCTTAAATTATTATTAATTATGCATGTGTAATTATTTACTTGAACCTTAATATCGTAAATGTTTAATATAAAAAAATACTTAAACAATGATAAGTAGGGTTATATCTTCGTTCTCTTCGTATTACTGAAAGTATAATAGTGTTTGTAGTGTCTTAATTTAAAAAATATGTTATCTAATTTCACTTTTCATGTTAAGTCAAGTCAAAGATCAGTCTTTTCAATTGCTCTGAAACTTTCATGGCATAGCAACCCGAAATTTTTCACATCCAGCTCGATAAAAATGAACCGTCCAAAAGTTTTGATTACTCGACCAGATATTCCAACTGTGGGATTAAATTTACTTAAGGAACAGTACGTATTTTTAAAATAGTAGAGAAAATCTACTTCGAATATGTTTAATTCGCTTTAATTATGCGTGTTTTTTTTTTTACATTTTAACCCACAATATTACATTGCGTGTGTATGTGTGTACACACATACGCAATTTATTGCCTCGTATAAATTTTAAATATTGTGAATAAATATATACTATTTTTTATTTCCAGATTGTATGATTCATCTTAATACAATTACTTGTCAATTTTTTTTTTCATCTCGTATTTCAGGTGTGATGTTATCCTATGGGAAAAACCCGAACCAATTCCTAGATCTGCATTATTATCAAAAATACAAAATGTAGACGCAGTTTATTGCTTATTGACAGACAAAATAGACACAGAAGTTTTAGATGCAGCAGGGCCACAATTAAAAGTTGTAGCTTCTATGTCAGTTGGTGTTGACCATTTAGATTTACAAGCTTTAAAAAAGAGAGACATCAAAGTTGGTTATACCCCTGGTATTCTGACAGATGCAACAGCTGAACTAACTGTAGCATTATTATTGGCTACCTCCAGAAGATTGATAGAAGCAAACAGGGCTATTTACAAGTATGAAAAATAGTATATTGTTATATAAGTACTAAGTTGTATAATTAAACATGTTGCTCTTAAAATATAATTCACAGAAATGAGTGGAAGGCATGGTCACCTACATGGATGTGTGGTCCTGGATTATCTGGATCTACTGTTGGAATAGTAGGATTAGGTCGCATTGGTACTCAAGTTGCAAAATGCCTCAAAGGCTTTAATGTTAATAAAATTTTATATACAAGTAGAAATGTTAAACAAGAAGCCTCCAAATTTGGTGGAGAAAAAGTAGACCTTGATCTATTGCTGCAAAAGAGTGACTTTGTAATTGTTACAACAGCTTTAACCGCAGATACAAGACAAATGTTTAACCAAAGTGCATTTCAAAAAATGAAAAAGTCTGCTATATTTATAAACGTTAGCAGAGGAGAAGTTGTTGACCAATCTGCTCTATTAGAAGCTTTAAAAAATGGAACAATCAAAGCTGCTGGTTTAGATGTTATGACTCCTGAACCAATTCCATTAGATAGTGAATTATTGAAATTAAATAATTGTGGTAAGTCTAATAAAGTTTCCAATAAAAATTTACCGAATTAGTAAATATTGGATGGTAAATTAAAGAGTTTTCAATTTTCCAGTAATACTTCCTCACATTGGTAGTGCTGCTATAGAAACACGAGAGGAAATGTCAAAAATTACCGCGAAAAATATTATTGCAGTCCTGAGAGGAAAACCAGCTGAAATGCCAGCTCCACTTCAACTATAAATACATGAACACTTAAATAAAACTAAATTAACTTTAGACTTACGTTATTATATACGCATTCCACAATGCTTTATATAAATATGATCAGTAACTAAAGATTACATATTAATTTCGCTTTTCTTATGTATTTATAAACATATATTATGCATACTGTCTAATATATATTTAAATTAAAAATTATTAATATTTAAAATTTTTTAAATATACTATGTTCTGTATGGACTATAATTACAATGCCTCCATTTTTCTGAAATATGTCATCTTAATGCTTTTAGGAATGCTAAACTTTGTTCATATACAGTAAAATGTAATGCTGTTGTTGCAGTAGCTTTTAATTGACTTGGTACCAAACCTTTAAACAATCCTCTCACTCCTTCTACTTTAAATGTCAACCTTAAACAATCTATAAATCCCACACATTCAAAAAAAGAACCAAAACCTTGCCTACCATGTTTGAATCCTTGTATCTGCAATCTTTTTCTACTAAGATCAAAAGGATATATTGCAGTTTTAGCTAATAAGCCAGATAGACTGCCAGATATCGTAGAATTGTACAAACTAACATTACTTTCATTGTAATACTTTTTATACATATCACTGAAAAATCCATAAAATGCAAACTGCAGACCGGTATGTGGTACAATTTGTAATAATGTTGGTAGTAATCCATAAAAAAAGACCTTTGGAGATTCGTGTTGTATAATACAACTGAAAAAAGCATTTTATAGAATACAGTAATACCAAGAGATGACTTTAACAATTTTAAACTTGCCTGCAAGAATGAAAAATTCCCTTATAAACTGAATGATTACTCGATTGTGCCACTAATCTTGTCCTTATAGTATCAAAAGGGAATGATATAACTGTAGCTGCAAAACCAGCACATGAACCAGCTACAAATTTTGTTGTATACCTCCACTCATTTAATAATGAAAAATTATTAAATGCAGTTATAATCATATGATATGAGTAGAACTGTAAAATTTTAATATTTCATTATCTATTATTACATATATTTTAAACTGTATATCACATATAACAAATATAGGTATAATACTAAACATAAATGATACTGATTAAAATTTTCAAGTACATTTAATCAGTATTGCTCTCAAATTCTTAAAGGTGCACAAGTATTATATGTATTTTATTATTAATAACTATAATTTTCAATACATTCAATAAAGACATTAATATTAAAAGATAGACATTAACATTGAAAATAGACTAATTTTCTTTAATTATTTATTATAATTAACAACACTATGTAACAAAAAAGAATACATGGAAATTTCATAATATATACATTCACCTGACTCATACCATACACAATTGATAGTAATTGAGCTGGAACATGTCCCTTCCAAAGAGCAAATATACCTTCTTCTTTCGATATTAAATAAAATGCTTGTGCTATAGAGCGATATTTACTAACATGATGGTTATTAATAGGTTCAACTTGTAACTACAGTACACATAAAGAATTTTTTTAATACGTACATAACATCGTCATTATATTACATGTAATTTGTGCGTGTATGTTTGTTTTTACCTGAAATCTAATTTTTACAACATCTAAAGGTTGACATATAAATCTTGTTACAAAACCACTAACAGCACCAGCGACGGCATGCTCTAAATTATGATTTGTTGTTTTTGATGAAGTATCCATTATTTTTTATTCTACAAATCTTGAGAAAACAGTAGGCAAACTTCAATGCTTTCGCGAGATGTTGGTTAGAATTTACATTCTCCCTCTGTTCACGTCTCCTGATATTACACGCACCACTGTCATTGGTTACAGCCAGATAAAGTTAATACTTACTTATAATAATTCTTACGAATTTGGAGAAGTTAGTAGCATTCTACGTAATTTCCCCCTTCACGAGATAAATTAAGAGAAAGACGACAACCAACAAATTAGACCTCAGTGTACGAAATGGCATCGTTTAGTATCTTCGTACTATAATGGTGGAAAAGGAAAGCTCTTAAGTTTCAAAACTTAATTTGAATAGCACTGTATTCTATAACTTCACATAATTGAAAAATTATATGATTATTTTAACTGTTTCAACATAATTATGTAAAAATATATTTGACTAATAATTTCAGATTTTTATTGTGCTACATGAATATTATTAACATTTTTAATATTAATAATTTATTTGTTGTAATCAATTTCTTGTATAATTTCAGAAATTGATGAATAATCGTCAAAATTAGAAGGATAGTTTAAAGTATTATAATCCTTTACTAACGTCGCCAAATTATAACCCCAACAACTTCGAAGCACAAATTTTATATCTCCTTTAGATGGGATATTTGGATGACCTTTTACAGACATCAGGCTCAATTGATTAAACAAAATTTCCTACAAAAAAGAGATTCTTTTGTTATATTTATAAATTAATTTATTATTAAATAAAATTGTAATACATATACTGAATTCCTTATACAAGAATTTGTACCTACATCATTCTTTAATCGCCATGTTTTCCATAATTCGATGTAGAGTTTACACAAATTTAAAATCGTTGTTTTATATATACCGGATGCGTTTTCGAAGTTATCTTCAAGGTTCTCTAATTCATTGTTTTTTAAAGTATGATCACTCATTCTTTTGAAATACCATTTTTGGAAAAATCTCTTAGCATTATTTTGTATATACAAGCATTTGATATTCGTCATAATTTCTGGATTAGTAGTAAATACCTCATGGCACAATCGAAATACATCATCTTCTACACCTTCAATCAGATGAACCACAAAATCAAAGTAAATTAAAAGTAATCCGGTAATACTTTGCGAAAAATTTGTTTTTATTACGTTATCAAACAATTGTGCAATATTCTCACAATCTGTAATTTCCGCACAAAAGATAAGTCTACAAACATCAGATACACTCATTCTTCGTATGTAATAAACCTCATTTCATTACTACTTCCATTTTCTACGCATTGTTTGATCAATAATGAACGTATATAAGACAGAATTTTTTTACAAAAAAATGTGAAGATATTTAAAGTTGATTTAAAACTATTTGTTTTCACTTTAAAACTGAAAATAATTCTCATGTAATAAAACCATAAAACAAAATTAACAATTAACGTAGCTTTTCAGGTTATAGGAATAAAAAAGTAACAAACTAAGATAATACTTATCTGTCTAGTTAAATTTTGAAATACAGGATCCAGTAGATTTAATTGACAGAATATTATAATTTAACCATAACTAGTACTACACAAATAGAGTATCGATTTCCTTTAATTTACACAGAGTTTATTTTTGTAATTGCAAATGTAATACATTAATGTGCGACAATTTTTCCATCTGGTTTAAACAGTTAAATATACAGAATTAAGAAAACAATTATCCGAACGTTTATTTAAGTGTTGTTATGATTTTGAATAATCTGATCGATGAGATTTAAACTGTTTTTTATACATAGACAATTCTACTACAATATCGAGTTGTCCATCAGAGATTTTCTTTCAGTGAATTAGGACTACGTTATCCATATAGGATATATGGTAAGATACACACGTAAACAAAGTGTAGTTTTACAGTTATAATATTCAGTACGTTCTCCCATTTCGGTTTATAGATATAAACAAAAAATAATTTCACTGTATGACCAAATATAAAGTTGGTCAATTTAAAGGAGTGGAATGAATACTGATACATTTATTAGTTACTTATATCTTACTGAGCTCCGACTTCTGAGACGCCTAAAGAATTATAAATTAAATGAAACATTTTATCCATTTATGATAAAAGATTGAGTACGTAATTAAAAGTAAGTTTAGTACCGAGTTTTTCTTAATAAAACGAGCAAAATGTTTTAACCCTTTGCGCTCCTATGGCGCCTCTACGGAGACATTCGTAACGTACATCATAAATCCGTTCAAATTTTATTTATACTTAAACAAAGCAAATTGATCAAGTAGATAGAAATAAATTCACGAAGGTGTACAATTTTTTTTTCCAAAGTGGAACTTTTTCATTTTCCAAAGTTTCGTCGCAGAGCTGTGTTGAAGTTGACAAATCGATCGTATGAGAAAATTTACTCGGAGCGCAAAGGATTAAATAGAATTTAATTTTAAGAGATTGTCAATTGTTTTATATTTTCTATACTTAACATTTTTATGTGGCAATTACCCGTTACATATTAGTTTTTACTTTATGCGCGCCTCAATGAATGAAAAAGTAGAAATATAGTGTAAAATATTACGTAACGGAAATTTAACAAAGGTACGTTTTTGCATAGTTTACTGAAGTTTTATACTATCGCTAACTACAACAATAAGATCATAAATAAAAATAAAAAATTAACCGAGCACGTTAACTAACTTAAAGCAGTACAGCCTTGATGGAGAACTTTTTCCTAATCACAGAAAAAATAATTGTAACAAGTTTCAGATCTCCAACACAGGTTACTTGTTTAGAAAGTTTGTGATCGGAAGTCGAAATAGATCAACTACGCGTCAAAATAATTTACATTTTCGAATCGTTTATGTGCTTTAGGAAAAATAGTCTCTCTTCTACGGTAATTGCCGTATCCCCAACGATCTGTAAATTTACGTATGAAACATGTTAGTAAATAGAATAAAATACTGTATAATAATAATTTACTTTGATAATTCTACAAATACATACTTCTTGCAAGATCATTCCCACTCTTATCCGCAAGTTCCATTAACTTTGGGTTGATTACTTGTTTGGCTTCTTTAAGTACATTAACCAAACCTTTAGCTTGCCGACTATTTTGTGGTGTAAAGAACGCGTAACTCGTCCCTGAATTATTTGAACGGCCCGTTCTACCAATTCTATGAATGTAGTCTTCGGATGAAGTTGGATAATCGAAGTTGATCACGTACTTTACATCGTCGACATCTAAAGAAATAGGTTTGTTAAAATAATTAATAAAATGAAAAGTCGAGTACGGAACATATGTACGTTATATGTTTAATAAAAGTTCTAATTTTCTTTTCGGCAGTATATGCTTAAGATGCCAATTAAACAATAAAACCCTTATAGTTCTTATTTCATTATCATTCATATTGAAATGTTGACCAATTACTTTTTTCGATTTTTGAAGTTTTATATTCACACATTAAAGAAAAAATTGAACGCTATCATAACAGAAATTAATTACGAAACATTAATTGTTTTGATTCTCTAAATTTCTCTTTCAATCCGAAATATGTATGCAGCTAAACCTATAATCATACGCCACATCACATATCGTACCAAATATACACATTTGAATGTTAGATTAAATTTTGTTTAATATTGCTTATTAATTAATAGTTTCTGAACCCTTCGTTTTGTTGATAACACAAATAAAAGAATATTGTTATTTTTTTGTAAGTACATCCTATATGCGAGTAAAAATATACGTATAAATTTATAGAATTTAGAATTTAAATTAAATACTGTTAAATTAATAAAAATAAAACCTAACAAAATAAGCAGCTCATTTCCCACTAAATATTTCTATATGGATAAATTTATGACTAAAAAATTACTTTAAAATATAAAATTTATTATATAAACTTTTATTACGTATTTATTTGTACGATAAAGGTTAAATATTATTTTATTAAATATATTACTGGAAGTTATATTAACTTGTTTTACATTTAGACACATTTTGTTTCCAATTATTGAAACATCAGAAGTATATTAAAATATTGCATCAATTTTTACACTTAAATGCATATGAATGTAAGTTAGCTGCATAGTAATAAATACAAACCCTGTTATCGTTGAACATTGCGTTCCGTATGACTGCATACAGAGCGCCCCACGATGTGTGCTATTCTTAAATGCAACTTCACATCGCAACGTCGTGTCCTAAGCATCACCACCGAGTAGCGATAGTAGCAAAATCAATAGATTGTTGTCTCTGATACGGGCTGAGCGTTGGCTATGAAGTGTGTCGGTTGTACCAAAATGTAAACCACGGACTTATCTCACAACCAACCAGCACGATAGCGGCATCACCCGCGCACCACTCTACTACTTGCGTGGTACACAGGCTGAACACAGAGGCACATTAAGTACAATATTATGTGCAAAACAGAATTGCGCATGTACAATGAGTGAGCCATGTTTTTCTTTACTGAACGATCGTTTTTCATCGCACACTCAACACAATTTGTGCACCATGTGCCTCTGAAACAAAGGACAACCAGACTGATTAACATAAATTACAAGATGCCCACACATTATTACTAATGCACTTCCTATATTCGAATCTTTGCTCTCAATTCTTTAACACAAGCACATAACATCTCTTCTTTATTCGATGAAATAGATTGCATTAGTACATGCTTCATAAAAACTCATATAATAATTAAAATTAATAAAAAATGATGTATACTTTATCAACTATTTAAAAGTTAAATATTAAGACAGAAAATAAATTATAATTAAACACTTTTTTTAAGTTAGTTAATAAAATAAATAAAATAAAACTTATCACAACGATTTATAATAAATATAAATCCTATTTATACTTCTATAGGAAAATGTATTTTAAAATAACTGAAATAAAAAGAAGTTATAAGATACTTGTATCAGCTAACTAATGCCATCTATTTTAATACACTAAGCTTATGTAAAGTTTGAGACTGTACACTAAAATTATTTTTATTCTATGTTGATCTTGCAGTATAACTTTACAACGTATAATATCAAATTCTACCGAACACTGTTGAAAAGTTGTATTTCGTTATTGTTTAAGTTTTCTTTTCTTTCTTAATTAGCATGATACGTTATTTAATATCATAGTGAGGCATCATCTTCATATAACCAGTCTGTGCTACATCGCCACTGTATCCTACCCCCCTTTTTGAATAAATAAATTTTCGCAAATGCAATTTATCTACAGGTCAATGAATTCTTCAAAATTCTAATGTTGTAATAAAAATAAGAAATATAGAACAAACAATTCTACTACTTACCCAATCCACGAGCAGCAACATCTGTTGCTACAAGAATTGAATCCTTATTCCTCCTAAATTCTAAAATTTAACAAAATATTTGAAGAGCAATGCATCGAAAAATGTAACAAAATATGATTTTAAAAAACCAATAACAAACCTGCAAGAACAAAGTCTCTTTCTAATTGTGATTTGTCACCATGTATACAAACTGCTGGCCAACCATAACGACGAATAGTTCTAGTGATACTTTCCACCTTTTTCTTTGTCTCTACAAAAATTATTGTCTTCCCACCTTCTGGATTAACACTACTAATTTCCTGAAGAAGGTTTTCCAATCTAAAACAAAAGAAGACTTTGAAAATCTGAACAAAATCGGAAATTAGGAAAGCATTCTAAATAAAAAAGATTCAGATCTTCTTAGAGAATAATAAATGTTATATGAAATCACGAAATGTCATGTATTATTTTCATCATAAAAAATAAAATAGAAAAATTCAATATTATCAAATTGCATGTTTACAAAATATGACAAATATCAAATCATAATGCATACTTTGATTGTTTTTCATGTTCCTCGCAAACATCGACGATCTGAAGAATATTATGATTGGCCGATAATGTTAATGATCCAATGTTCAATTGTGTATAATTTACAAGATATTCCTCTGCAAGGTTTCTAACTTCTTTTGGCCAAGTAGCAGACCACATGAGCACCTGTCTGTCTGGTCTGATTTGTTCAATAATTTTTCGAATTTGTGGTTCAAAACCCATATCTAGCATTCTATCAGCTTCATCCAATACCAAGTATGTACATCTGCGTAAATTAGTTGTACCACGTTCCAAAAAGTCAATTAATCGCCCGGGTGTCGCGATGCAGATCTCAACTCCTTGTTCCAAATCACGCGCTTGGCTACCTTTTGGTGCACCACCAAAAATACATGTGCTTCTCACATAACCAAAAGTATAGGTGACCTTCTGAATTTGTTGCGCCAACTCTCTAGTTGGTGCTAAAATTAGAGCAATCGGCCCATCGCCACGATTTAAAGGTTGTTGACTGCTAATATGTACTATTGCAGGTAAAATGTATCCCAAAGTTTTTCCAGATCCAGTTTGTGCTATTCCAACCATATTATGACCAGACATTGCAATTGGCCAGCCTTGAGCTTGAATAGCAGTTGGTTCGCTGAAACCTTGCTTCTTAATACATTGCATTACATGATCAGGGAAATTTCCTTCCTCGAAATGTTGAATAGGATTAGGAACTTTGTCTCCTTTAAGTGTAATTTGATTTTCTTGTCTAAATATATCTACTTCTTCCGGATGACGTGACTGAACATTCGGATGTGGTATATAGAAATCCTTTTTAAAAGGTTTCAAACTTTCAAAGCTCCAATTCGGCTTTTTCAAGGCAGCAATAGTACCGTTCATGTTATTTTTGCTCCGATTCTCGAATCGCCCATTTCGATTGGTATTGTTATTTCCGTATAGAGTCCCGCGTCCCTTGGTACTTCTATAATTTCCACTGTGGTAACTAGCTCCATACGTCCTACAAACAAAATGAGAAAAAAAAATCGCGTTAAAAATGATTTTACGTATTTATAGATTGAATGTAGTGAACATAGAGAAACGGCTCCAGACAAAAATGTGTGGATTCCGAAGGCATATTCTCAAATTACTATTCCTCCCACAAGCATTCATGCTCCATTCATGTTCACAAAATGGAGGCATGCCAAATTGAGAGGTATAATTAATGAAAAAACCGCACTTCTGGTAAAATTAAATTTAATACTTTATTCTATACTGAACTCTTTTGTAATAACAGATACTCAGATACAAACCTAAGTCTGAGGGATCCAATGGCTCCCATTATATGTCGTAACCTTTAATAAATCATAACTTCTTTTATAAATGTAGTTATGATTAACTTCGATCAAAAAATAAACTCACATGTTCATACATATTTCGAAAATAAGTAAAAAAAAACTCTATATCTGAAATAGTAGTTCTAAGAAATTGTTACATAATATCATATCAATCAATTTTTCCAAGGTCACGGTACAGGAAATTCTACGACGCATTGCAGATATCCACATAATGGCTGATCTCAAACGATCTTGTAAAGTATTACGACCCATAAAGAAATAATAAATGAATGAATACTTTCTTGAATTTCTATTACGACATTAAAAAAAAAAGAATTTTACTCACATCGTTGAAGTGATGATTGATTTTTCAGTTCCTAATTAAATTACTATTTAAAGTAATAATTTATGTATATTTGACTACGGCAGCGGCAATGAATTCTAAAATGACAAATAATTGATATATATTATTATTTCACTTCGTAAAACAGATAGAACTATTATAAAAACAAGTTAACAAATTAACTACGGTAAAATATTTATGCAGCCTAAAAGTACAAATTACGAATAACGAAGAAACGTCCTACTTACACCGCCTCCAGGAACAGAAAGAACGATTCACCCCGAACCCGGATGTGAAACGTACGTTGGACAAATCTATGCAGAAGTGGGGATGCGCAGAACCTTTTTAAATCCCCGTTTTCGTTCTCTGCGCACGGATTCTAGGGTTGATTTCAATTAAGCAAAGGCTACATACAACGTTGTTCAACGTAATGCATTATAAGTTTTATTTAGACAATTTTTGAGATGCAATTAAATACATATATATTCCTAAACAGAATAGAATATTTATTTTAAATATTTATAACATTAAGAATTTTATTTTCAGCTTTTCAACACCAAATATTAATTTCAGTAGTTCATTAGAAATGATCCCATATACAATGGTCATTTGATCGCATTATTATTTGGGTGTAAATTTGTAATTAAGATTTCTTTCAAATTACTTACCTTTTGACTTAAATTAATATGGTAATACTATTTAACATAGCGAAAAAAGCTATAAAATATAATATTCATATAAAAATCTAAATGAAATTCAAAATTCCCCGCTTCTTGTGAATTACAAAACAAAAAGAAATAATTTTGTAAATCGAACACCTGTAGCAGCAGTGTCGCAGTCCCCTTTAGTCGTAAAGAGTCGTACGTCTATTGATTATTATTCTATGCTGTATGTATAATCAGAATCAGTCAGAAAACGTAAGAGTCTATCGAGATCTTGTATAGGCAGTTGTTTGTGGAGTGCGTGCGTTTGATGGGTTACCATTTATGGTGATTCAAGTAACAAGAAAACATTGGTCAAACTTGTGATGTTCTAATAACAGAACGATAGAAGAACTTCTAATTAAAAAGTAAGATTCAAAAATTTCTTTATTCAGTTTCTCTTCGTCGTGTTAATATTCGCTTCTTCGTAGGCAAAGTGATAGCACTTTGTAAATATAAAGATGACGGCATCGTCGTGAATGAATAAGCGGTCTGTTTTATATCGCTGATGATCACAGGTATCGAGTATACCTGAAATATAAATGAAAGTTTTTTACAACCATAGAATTATGTATTATTTTATTTAAATGATATATGCAAAATGCTACTCAAGTTGAAGATTAAACGCGTGGGAAATTTTGCATAGCCGCACCTCGATCGCTATTTCTTCCTCCGTTAAATAATTGTTTTCATAATTATCGTATTCGCTTTTTTAATTATTAAATCTTTCCATAAATTAGAAAGTATTTGGCATAAACCAGATACTTTAAGCATTTGTTGCATAAAAACAAAGTCTTTGATGTTTCGATACTTATCAAAATTAATTAATTCAATTGTTATTTTGAATAAAATTGTAGGAATAGTGTTGAATTACGGTAACAAGTCAACTTGAGTCACATATGAGTAGTCTGCCAACTAGTTTCTGTTATATTTATAAATGCAACCAACAGTTTGTCCTAGTTGTAAATATTAAAATTGTAAAAAGTTTTTAGGTATAAAATGAATCACCTATTTAATACTCTTTCTCAAAAGATAAAAATAGGTATTGAGAACATACAATTTAAGAATTCGATGAGTCAACAATTGCAGGAATATTACCTCATACTTCCTTCCTTATTTTCAAGTTGATTTTTAAAAGTTATTTCAAATTCACAAAAAGGAATAGAAAAAATGATAAAAATATTATAAATTGTTATCAGTTTATTTTCAAAGGCACACATAATTTTAATTTACAAATTATACATTACATTAGTATAAAATAATCTTAAAAGATTATAAAACAAAATAATTGATTGTAACAAGAATTTGATGTTGGAAATACATTTAATATATGTATATATACTTTTCATATTTGCAGAATGTTCGGCAGCTTGAGATGGATCATAGTAATAACAATTGTCACATCATTAACAGAGGCAAATTATTCTCCTCCAGAAAGACTAACTGGAATGAATCCTTGTATCAGCAAGCAAACATGCCATGAATGTATACAGACACCACATTGTGCTTGGTGTGCTGCACCAGTAAGTTTCTATGTGTAATTGTGTTATAAATGTTTAATTTTTATCTAAATATATTTATTGTAGACATATAATATTTATGTGGTGATAACTATTCTTTCTACAGAAATTTTCTGAGAAACGGTGCTTTTTACCAAATATCAATACCAAAATATTTGCAACATGTCCAGCAGAATATACATGGAATCCAGACAATGTTTTCAGTATGATAAGACATCGAAATTTAACAAAAGGTGGCTATGCAAGTGGTGGTAGCAACAGTTATGAATATTCCTATACAAATTCTAGCATGTTTAGCTCTAGTTCACAATCTAATAGAGAAAGTAGTAGTAGCAGCACCAGTAATAGACGGCAAGAAGCTGTGCAAATCTGGCCACAAGAGGTTAATTTGAAGCTTAGAATAAGTAAGTTATAACATATGTATATATATTAAACATTTTTAGTATAAAACAGTACCTATATTATGAAATATTATTTTGTTAGATGAAGCACATAGAATGACATTTGCCTATTCACAAGCTGAAGATTATCCTGTTGATTTATATTATCTTATGGATCTGAGTAAATCTATGGAAGATGACAAGAAAAAACTATCAGATTTAGGTCAACTTTTAGTAGAGAGTATGAGTAAAATTACAAGTAATTTTCGACTAGGTTTCGGCAGTTTCGTTGACAAAGTTGTAATGCCTTACGTTAATACAATGCCTAAATCGTAAGTATCCTATAAAACAAATTAAAATCATTGTGTAACTGTAATTTGAAAGTACTATCTGAATATTTTACCGACCGGCTCATTCTATTCAAAACTGGCTCGGTTTTTTGCTATCGCGCTTATTCTTACAGCTTCAAAAATTTTAAATAAAAATTCGTGAGTGGAATTACTATATCGTTCACTTTCTTTTATTATAGGGTAATTAATTAATTTGTTGCACTGGCAGTAAGAAACCGATTAATAAACTCCCGGTCGATAAGCGTTAGCAGCAAAAAGCCGATTAATAGGCTTCCGATCGGCAAATTGTTAATATATCATGTAACAATGAATGTATTATTTACATTTCAGATTAATAGAACCATGTGATAGGTGTGCAGCACCATATGGTTATAAAAATATAATGACATTGTCTCAAGATACTAGTCATTTTGCAGTAAGTTTATAATAATTTAATGTTTTGATTGATATTCTATCTATGAGAGAGTTATTAACTTTTTTTTTTTTGTTTATGTAGAGCTTAGTGCGAAATGCTTCAGTGTCTGGAAATTTAGATGCACCAGAAGGAGGATTTGATGCAATAATGCAAGCTATAGCTTGTAGACGGCAAATTGGTTGGCGTGAAAAGGCTCGTAGACTTTTAGTATTTTCTACAGACGCCGGCTTTCATTATGCAGGTGACGGTAAACTAGGTGGAATTGTAAAACCGAACGATGGTGAATGCCACTTGGATACAAATGGCCTTTACACACACTCGTCTTTACAAGATTATCCAAGTATTTCTCAGATTAATTTAAAAGTGAAACAAAATGCCATTAATATCATATGGGCTGTCACGGAAGAGCAAATAAACGTATATAAAAGACTGACTAAACATGTAGAAGGATCGTTTGCTGGTAAATTGTCAGAAGACTCAAGTAATGTTGTAGAATTAATTCGTGAACAATACGATGCAATTTCAAGTTCGGTTGAAATGAAAGACACAGCCAGCAGTGCCGTAAAAGTAAAATATTTTTCGAAATGTTTGGGTACGGGACCACTTATCGAAACTTCAAAATGTGATGGATTAAAGGTTGGAACACAAGTGGAATTCACTGCAGAAATCGAAGTCACAAGTTGCCCGGAGAATAGATCTGAATGGAATCAAAAATTCGATATATATCCTGTAAGAATAAAATTCTTATTGTTTATTTATTTAATATAATATTTAAAAATGAAAAGGAAAAATTGTATCTTACTTTCTTTTAGGTTGGTATCAACGAAACGCTTACTGTAAATTTGGAAATGTTGTGTGATTGTGAATGTGAACGCGAAGGTGCTATGTACGAACCGAAATCATCAGAATGTAACGGTGTAGGAACACTAAAATGTGGAATTTGTGAATGTTACGATGGATTCTTTGGAAAACGTTGTGAATGCAGTCCACATCAAGAAATGACAGGATTCGATAAGCATTTTCAATCTTGTAGGCCTGATAACACTTCTCTTGTAGATTGTTCAGGAAGAGGAACTTGTGCTTGTGGTCAGTGTGAATGTGAAGAAAGAGAAAATCCTGAAGAGGTAAGAATGTGTGTGTAATATTAATGCTACAAGTTGTAGTTCTCTTTACACTGTATATTTAATGTTACTCTATTACAGATAATATCAGGTCACTTTTGCGAATGCGACAATTTCTCGTGTGACCGAGATCAAGGTCATTTGTGTTCGAATCATGGAACATGTGAATGCGGACAATGTGTTTGCAATGCAGGTTGGATCGGTCCATCTTGCAATTGCAGATCTTCAAACGAAACTTGTATTGCTCCAGGAACTACAAATGGAATACTGTGTTCAGGACATGTAAGACTTTCATCACTTCCATGAAAAAACTACCTTCATAATTTTAATTTTAATTGTGTATAATCATTTAGGGAGACTGTACGTGTGGTGAATGTATTTGTCATGAAGAAGGAAATACTAGATATTCTGGGAAACATTGTAACAAATGCCCGACTTGCCCAAGCCGCTGTGAAGAATTAAAGAACTGTGTATTGTGTCAAATGTATGGTACTGGTAATTTTACCGTCAAAGAAGAATGCGCGAAAAATTGCAAAGAATTTGTGCCCGAGCCAGTCGACACAGTTATACCAGATGTGGATAAAGATGAAGTACTATGCTTCGGAATAGATGAAGATGACTGCAAATATAATTTTGTTTATTATTACGATGAAACAAATTGTCTACAAGTCCGAGCTCAAAAAGAAAGAGAATGTCCACCACAAGTTTATATGCTTGGTATAGTATTAGGTGTCATAGCGGCTATAGTTTTAATTGGTCTTGCATTATTACTTTTATGGAAATTATTAACAACTATACACGATAGAAGAGAGTTTGCAAGATTTGAAAGAGAAAGGATGATGGCTAAATGGGATACGGTAAGCAATTCGAATTATCTTTGATTTAATATATTTGAAGATACAAAAATTCTTTATCTTGAATATTTTTAAACAGGGAGAGAATCCGATTTACAAACAAGCAACTTCAACGTTCAAAAATCCAACATATTCTGGAAAATGAAAACAGTAAGAGTGATCTCTATTTAATAGAGAAAATTACGTTACAGTAAATTGTGTTTTTTATATATATATATAAATTTTAAACTGGTTAATATTTAAACGACAGACAACAATTTATTATGCAGCAAATGAAGCTTTAGCAGTAATTAGGATAGTTGTTAACATTGTAACTCATAAGTATTTATATGATATTTTAATACTGCCATAACTTAGACTGCTATGTATGAATGTGTGCGTATGTGTGTAGGTATAAATTATGTACACAATGTATACAACGGAAAATTATAACGTAGAAATGGAATACCTGCATGAAAATATGACAACGCTGCGGGTTTAAAGATTTACAATCTTAATCTTACCGTGACATTTATATGCAAGTGCCTTTTGTCTTATGACAAAAATATTTGTGTAATTTTTTAATTACATTTCCTAGCATAAAATTTATGAGATATATTAATCGTTTAGAAGGCTTCATTCACTCCTTTCAAATTGAATTTCAGAGTGTAATGAATTCTTCTTTCAAAATAACGTATTTATTGAAATTTTTCATACAATTAATATATTTCAAACAAAATCTAGCATTAAAATGATAAGGCACATTTTAATATGTGATATTTTAAGATCTAAAACAGTTTTGAAAGATACAGTTTAACGAACGATATTTAGTTATTTTGTTCTTAAGTCTTCCTTGTTCTCGCGTATGTTTTAACTTTTATAAAAAAAAAAAAAAAGGAATCTAATACTGTATGTAGAAAATTGTATAAATGTAAAAAAAAATAGAAAAACGCATAGTAATAAGTATAAATCATTTTGCAATTTATAAGGAACGCAAAAACTTCAATTTTTTTTTTTAGAAATACCTATATGTTATATAGATAAAAATCCAAAAAAATTTGATGTTCTATTCTATACAGTATGTATAAATAGAAGTATAATTAACATAACATGTTAAATCAACATTCTACATGTATCAAAAAACTAATGCTTTTATAATACATTGTATTATTCAATTTTAATTATACTAATGAACTATAATTTGTAGCTTTTACAACATTTTACTTTTGTTTTTATGTTTAAAATGGAACGAAGAAATCAATTATGTATAACAAATAAATCAAATTTCGAAACGATGAATATCTCAAATATAAATTAATACAATTGTTAAACAATAATTATATATGTCTAAAAATTATCTACTTGGTATATCATATACACATTTCATTCGAATTCTATCATTAATAACGATAAAAATGTCAGCTTATCTTACGTTCTCATTGTAAGATAAAATAAATCAACATAACATTGTATTACCATGTGTTGACAATATATTTTTATGCGCGCATTTATACGTTGACTTTTGTAGCCTTGTTTTCATAAATAAACTACTTATATATGAATTGATTTTGAATTGGCATAACTTAATGCTCCTTAACAATAAAAAATTTTAAAGAGTAATAATATTAACAAATTTTGTCTATAAACAGATTTTTTACATCCACAGTTTTCAATCGAATTTTTTTCTAATTCTGCCGATTTATTTGATCTTTCGGTATCGAATCTTCGGAAATAATGAACCAGTTGTATTTTTAATCGTGAAATACGATACTCGTGTACAGTTACATTTTACTAGAATCTTGTTTATCGATGGAACCAATGTACAAGCAGCAATTTGCGCACAAAATTGGCGTTGCGACAAGAACGTAGTGTAACATGTTGCGGTTGCAATTTTATGATAAATAATGTGATTTTTCAGATGATACATTTTTACGTAAACAAAGTCGAAATACAAGTTCATCTTTACCAAAATATACTTCTTGCAATAATCAAGATCTCTAACGACAACAAAAAAAATGATACAATGATAAGCAGAAAGAAATGATATTGCAATACATTTTATAGAGGTCACGACGAAAATAAACTGTATCTTTAATAATTATATATCGACTAATATAATTGTTTTCAGATAAGGAAATCATATTTCATATTCTTATTATTTATATAATTACATATATGTTCTTATATTATATAAATATCCTAATTACATTATTATATATATGTTAGCTTAAGTAAATCCCATAAAAGTTCTAATGCTCATATATTAAGGAAAACATACTGTTCATTTCGTATTATATGTATGTTACATAATACGCCATAATAAGAAATCAGTAAATTAATTATTATTTTGCATTAATTTTGGTTAGTAATATTTTATGTAGATTTGTTGATAACAATAATCTATCATAGAGCAAGAATTTTTCACGATTTTGTAATATAATCAAACAGTTGTCAAATCGAAAACAACACAGTCACCTGCAGAATGTCCTTAACCTTTTAACGTTAGAATTTTAAATGTACGTAACTAAAAAAGCGTAATATTTTAATGTAGTTTCTTTTACGAATCTTTTTAAAACGTTCTTTGAAATAAATATTTTGAAATATTTAATAATTCCAAGTCATTTACTACTGTTGATAGTAGATCATAAATATTATACATATGTATATTTTTCGTTAGCTTTACACAGTAACTAGAAAATCCATATTAAAATTTATTTATACAATCATAGAACTAAACACATCGATCAAATTATTTAATAGAATTTAATATGTATATCATGAAATTTTCAAGTACAGAATACTTGAGTAAAAACTTGAAACAATCTTGGCCTCATATTATCTAAAGTAGAATAAAATGATTAGAGAACGACAGTAGAGTAAAGACATTACTACCAGACAGGATTTTAACATGTTGCAATAATATCATGAATTGGTTAACAAAAAACGACTTGACGTGACTAACCAACCTAACATCTAGCTGAACTGTTTTCCTGTTTGTAAATTCATTGAATAATTTTATAACGATAAGGTATACTTTTTCGAAATAACATACATACATACTACATTGGAATAGTAATGCTTTTTGTTACGAATCTATCAAATGCAAACAAATGCTGACGCACAATCACAGCAGACAAGTTTAAATCGTTGATTTTCCTAGAAAGAGGTATTATTTTGTAATTTTGTTAAATTTCATAAGAAAAGAAAATATTTTCAAACAAGAATTTCTGTAACGAGTAAAAATAAAATGCATGATTTTACAATGACAAAAGTACAATGAAATTATTTTTCTTTATAAACTATACGAATGTAAATTTATGAGAATTACACAATTTTTAATACAAGTGATAAAAGTGATGAAAACCAAATTAAAACTGAAAATCCATCGATGTAAATTATAATTTGCATAAAGTTTTACAAGCTCTTTCGTTTTCATTCCTGATTCGCTAGGATATGTATTTTATTGCAGATTAAAAATCATGTTACTAAAAGTACAATAAAATACGATGTTCTATTACGTTAAATATTATCAACACGATCAAAATTAAAGAATTTACGCAGTTTCATTGTACGTTGTCCGATATGCAACGGAGTCTCGTGTCGCAGCCATCACGTGTTTACAGTAGGTGAGGGTATGTGGAATAACGCTCAAACGCGTACATACGTCAGTTGCGCGATAAGCGACAACATAGCTGTGCACCGCGACTAGTATTTCCGGGAGAAAAAAAAAAAGACGAAAGGAGCAAGTGACTCGGAAGAAGGTATTCATAAAATTCCCAAGAACGAACGTAAAATATTTACGAGGGTATACAATCGGTCCCTATATTTTATTCTCTTTTTCATCACATTTTTTTCTCTACTTCGTTCTCTCTCTGTCTCTCTCTCTCTCTCTCTTAGTTTCATTCACGTTCCATTCGTTTGTTCTTCGTTAGCTTGGTCACAGCTTAATCCATCCTTTCGTTTATATTCGTTTCTATCTTTCTCAGTTTCTATCCTTTCTTCTCTATTCTATCAACCTGTCTCCTTCTTTCTCTGCCTTTCCTTTCCTTCTCACTCTGTTCTTCGAGGCAAAGCAGAAGAAACCCTCGCGGTTGCTCGTTCGTTCTCAAAAGTCTTATTCTCGTTGTCACGCGCTAAAAATACTCCCGCACAGTCTTCCGAGGGTGTACCATGCCAAAGGAGTACGGGAATTAGGACGACAAAAGCAGTCAACGTCGACCTGGAACTGTCATGGAACGACTTTCGAGAGTGGCATGTTATTTTCGATGGATGAGAAACGCGACACCTCGTGATACAAATGAGGTGGCTGCCGAGGACAAGCGTAAGACTATTGAGGTTGAACAGTATCGGAATGTTGGATGCAATTTCGAAGCCCCGAGACGACTTTGTGACATTCTGGAGAGTATCCTTCTTTGGGAGAACTCTGTGAACAGTATCTCCGTCGTCATCGTATTCAACATATTGTTTTGGTGAGTTTGTTCACTGTGAAATGGTATGCGTCATTTCTAAGCTATACTGTTATGCGTGATTTCGTGAAATTTGATCAATCTTTGATTATTGTTTTTTTTTGTATCGTGCAACGGTAACCCGTTAAGTTTTATGTACATTTAGCGTATAGAGTAAGAACCTTGTGACGTTTAATGCAATAGCTAAGTGATGAGTAATGTGTGTCTCCTTGATATTGTACAATTCGATCGCGGCATGTTCTGTTTTCTTTTTGACAAGTAAATCTACGATAATAATACTTATTTGAGGATTTCGTATTTAAAAAAAAAAAAAATAACGCGAGATATTCAACTATCTCCTAATGCTTCGTAAGTAATCTGCGTTCTGGGTCAAGGTTTGTTGAAGCGTTTGTATTTCGGCATTTGATGTCAGTTACAAATAACAGTATCAATGCTCAATCTTCATTCGTACGTGTTTCTTCGCGATAAGAGAATAAAGAACGTCAATTACATGACGTTATTTATCCATACTACGAGAATAAGTTGATATAAGCGGTCATTGATGGGTTTCCTCTGTTCCACCAACCAATATACATACATGCTAAAATCGCCTTTCGTTACAATTATACTTACTCATGATATTCATATTTCCTTCGTCGAATGAATTGCATCTTCTCTGCATATTTTCCCACCAGATTTACAATACTATTCTAGATGGCAGTACGTGTTGACAGTTAAAAAGTATCGCACGATTAAACATCGACCGGCCTACGTTAACACGTAAATTAAGTATTTATCTCTTTGTCGTTATATTTGATTATATATTTAATTATTCAAGCAATAAAAACAAAAGAAAAACTAGGCACAGTTTCTTTTAGTAATAGTGTATTTCCACAGATTGAAGCGTATTTCATTTTAAAGTTGTATAAATTATTATATTATATAGCATTAATTTTTTTACGCATTTTTTCAGGGGTATTATTGTATTAGAGGTTCGTGACTTTGCTGCAGCCAGCAGTGTTGCAGTGGTTGTTGTCCTCTGGTGCCGTACCTTGGAAGCCCAAGTTCAAAAAGAAAATAAAGCATTAGATACAGCTGTGTAAGTGTCAAAATTCCAAAAAGTTCTACTTATATATTCATAGTTAATTCAGTTGAATTTTACAATATATTTATAGATCCGATGCAAAGGCAGAGAAAATTGAAAAAATAGGAAGAAAAATTAAATCAGCCATTTATAGTTTGAAGCAATTGAGAAAAGATCAACCAGGAGTGGTAAAGTTTCATTGAATGATTAAATATGTCAATATATAAACATAAGAGAACTTGTTTAAATGTAGCCAATGCATATTAATTTTACTATTATTGAATATAAAAATATAGGGTTAAATGTATTTAAGTATATTTAAATTGTATTTGATTTAGATACATGTGTAGTTTAATTTAAAAGGCTATTAGGATTTAAATATTAAATATAATTTCAGTTTTGTACTGCTGTATGCTCATTTTCATTGGGCCTATGGATAATTGGTCAGACTGTAAATGGTGTATTTCTGGCATATACAATATGTATGAGCATTTTACTTGGACCTGCATTGTTATTAAAACTACCCAGCAAAATGCTACTGCATAAAGGTAATTGACACAATATAAAATATTAAAGCATTTTGTTTTTGCTGATGACACTGCTAAAATTGAAACTGTGATGTAATTCATAAGATAATGTAAAACTTTTATTTATATTTTTGTACAGAGTGGGATAGTGAAATTGAAGAATTTTTACCAGCAGTAACTGAAGATAATCTTCAAATTCTTACAAGAGCAGGAGAATCAGGAGATCAATCTCCAACACCGACAAGTGTGTTGTCTGATGCTCTAAATGGTATGACTTGTTATTCAATATTATTCATATTAGCAGTTTTAAATATTATTTGTTCATATAACAAATACTTTTCGATCAAATTTTTTAAATAAATCAAATTTCTTTGACAACAGAATTTTTTAATGATGAAGACCTTATGAGTTTAAAAATGCCATCACACGAAGATGGAAGCACTGATGGTGCAGAAGTTTCTGAATTGGAGCTCAGTGCTGAAGAAACTGATGTGGATGGTATTAAATTTCAAAGAGGCCATTTCGAAAAAGGGTCATCTTCTGAAGAAGAAACAGAACTTGAACCTACATCTAGGAAAATAGTTAGCCATAGTGATGAAAGTGGTAGCGAATTTGAAATGATTGACAGTCAAGATGTTGACAATTTAGATATTGCATGAGAATAACAAGTATGTGAGCTGTGAACTTATTATTATGCAGGATAGAATTAAATCAACAGATATCAATTAAATACATTTTAATCAAATAATAATCTAATTAAAATAATATTATTTTGTTTGGACTTTAGCTATTTGCTTATTTACAAATATTTACGCGAAGTTAACAAAATTGTTTTCGATAGATTGGAAAAAATCCCTGTTTATTATTAAAAAAAAAAAAAAGAAATATATTTATGCTGATTACTTCCTAAAAATTTTTAGATGCTTTGGAATATTTGGAAATGAGAATTAGATTTTTTTTATTTTATGCGAATAATAGCTTCCCAGTAGTTACATTGGAGGTATACTTATACTACAGTATATGTATTTGTGAAATTGTACATATTATGTACAACAAAGAGAATCATCTCAATTTTTATTTTTGATGACATACAAACGATTCTTGATGTACATAGAAGTTCAATTACCAAAAAAATTTTGATAAGACAAATTGAACAAATGACGTTTGTCAATTTAAATACCGTTTTGACCTTCATGGCCAGAAATGGTTTTGTATATATGTATCACACACAGAAAAATAGCTATTTGTGAATTATAATTAAGAAATTAGAAACTACAGTGTCCACTATGCAGCAGGTAGGAGAAGGAATAAATATCATAGAAAATATTTGCTTCATTTTTGATATTGAGAAATTATATGCAAAAAGATTTAATTTATTCAAAATCAATTTTTAATATAGCATAAATACTCTGATATTATTTTATGTTCTGATCAAATTACATATAGCTTGAATTTTGTGAAATTCAGTTTAAGTTTTAAATAGAATGTAAATAATGTATATCAATTAATATTTGATTACAAAGATTTGATGTTAAAACTCTTTTTAAACCTTAAGCTGTAAAAATTGGTTATATGATTTATGGAGAAGCTTTGCAATCATTTTTTTTGTTTAAGTAAAAAGAATTTCTATATACCAAATTTGAAGTTAAATCATAAAATGAAACTATTTTAAAATTAGTAAAACGTGATTTGCTGTAAGATTACTATTAAAAATGATACCGCTTATGTAAACATAATTTTGTCGATAATAGTATGTACATTTATACTGAATTTTAAACTATCCTGTCAATTTTACCCAAATTTTGCAAAAAATATTTGACTATTTCGTAAGTAAGAGTTTATGTTAGTAAAGTATAGAAATGAACTTTAATGTGTACAAATAATGAATATTAAAATCCTATTAAATGAAAAGCTAAATTATTATTCTAGTCATAATAACTTTACTATAATATACAGAATATATAACATTTGAGGTAATATGATTAATTTTATATAAATCTAATTTATTCTTTTAATTATTTCGTTTTAAAGAAGTTTATGTAAGTGATGCATGTATATAAATTGTACACCAAATCTAGAAACAATATTTTTTTAGAATTTTCTTGCAAAATTTGAGAAAAATTTATCTATATATATTATTTTTAAACGTACTTACAATTTTTTGTCTTTCTATTTTTATTTTGCGTAAGAGATATCATGTTTAAAGTAAATCTGCCTGATTATTTTAAATAAAATAAATATGTGTAATTTATTTAAATCAATTTGTATTGATGATTTATGACGTGTTTTACTTCATTTGATATCCCAGATGATTATATATGTACTTAATGTTTAATTTCTCGGCAATAAAAATTCGTAATGTATATGTGTACATTAATCAGTGTACACGTATGTACTTTTTATAAAATATATTATAATGATAAAATAGAATTAGTAGAAAAAGTAAAAAGAAATAACAAAAATGTAAGAATTTTATATTACTACAAAATTATATATAATGCAATATTATATTGACTTTTTTATCTACAACATATTTTTGTTATGTACATATACCATTTGCGTTTCCAAGTTCGTTAATTGTAACTTTCGATTTTACTTCACCATCTGTATGAAGAATACTTTTCTCTTCATCATAAATATTTGATGTACCTCTATTTTCAACTGATGATACAATGGGTTGTGCATTCTTTCTTTCTGGTAGAACCTGTAAAAATGCTTCTTGCCATGTTTTTCCTTCACTGACTTTCAGTAAAATCTCAAATACTAAAAAAAAATGTATAGATATATTTAAAGTTTAGAACTATATTTAATTAATTTATTTATTTTTGCATCAAACATACCATGATCAACAGTCAATACTTTTCTTGCTTTCATATGCAGAAATTTGTCTATAGGTAGTCTACCATGCCTTATTCCAGCTTGTTTAGCTAATTTATGGCAAAAACCCTAAAGACATGAATATTTTGTAAGATGATTTATACAAACTGAAAATTTCAGCTTACCTTATGACTATTATGATCAACAAGACCACCTATAACATACACACAATCTTGTTCTAGATGACTAATAACATTTTCTGATTCACTGGTAAGGTATATAATTTTTTCCTTTGAATAAATATTCAAATATGGTTCTGAGTAAAATTTTACCTACAACATAAATTTCAAAACTGTTAGAATGAAAAGTACAATTACCGTACTTTTATCTTTCAAAAATAAGTAATAATGTAATGAAAATTTTAATTACTATAAAAAATATCCTAAATTTTTTACCTATCTGAGAATATGAGAATATAAGAATATTTTAATAAACAAGAACATACATCCCAATGTTCATATCCATTATGCTTTTGCATATCTGCTTTAGATTTTCCATTAAAACTGGTAAGGGAAAATTGCATTGGTGCAATAGCTCGTCTATTCAAAGTATAACATCTTAGTATTTGCTTAGTTAATTTTGCAATATCCTTATCAATCATTAAATCATCAAAAGACAAATCAATAGTTACTCCAATTTTACAACTGCTATCTGCCATTGTACTTCGCTTTAAAGCTTTCCTAGATGGCCCGAGATCTATATTATTTGCACGAGCAAATGCTCGCTTTTGTCTTGCCTTTTCTCGTTCTCGTAATCTATAAAATTTTTAAAATAAGTTTCGGTTAGTAATTTATTATTAAATTTAATTTGTAATAATACCTGTAACAGATTAATCTAGTATACTGTAGAATCATGTAATTTTTAAATATTTATGACAGAACTAAAAAATATAAACCTTAGTTCAATCTTTCGTTCCAACCATTTCTCTCTTTTCTTTACTTTCTTTAGTTGACGTTTACTCAAATTCGGACTTAATTCCGATAACTTTTCATCAACATTATAACAAATCTTCTGTTCGTACATATTTATACATTGTGTGTCATTTTCTATTTTTTCGACGGTATTTATATCCTTTTCGTTTTCCATGTCTCAACAAAACCTGAGGAAACTAAAGCCGCATTACTATGAAACGATATCGTATTGAAGTGCAGCTAAATTGACCAAATGAAATTTCATTTTATTCAGGCGCGAAAGTAAAGATTTTAAATGATCATAACAAAAGTAAAATAGTATCACCTAATAAATAAAGATCACAAATAATAATTTCTTAATTAGAATCTACTGAAATTGTTTAATATTAACAATTATTTTTATTTACTTATGTCTGATAACGTCGACAAATGTTACTCATTGTTAAAATAATTATATCTACATATTTGCTTTTAAATTCTTTTCTATTTTTTCTCTTATTGGCTATAAAAATTAGAAAATATATCTTTCAACATAAACATTTTTTAATATTAACATTTATTGAAAAATATTAAGCCAAACTTATGTAAATATTTTTGGGGATATTACAATAGTGGAAAAGAATGTTGGCAATTAGTTCAATAATCCCTAAAGAAAAGAGTCATCTGGATGAAAATCTAAATCATCTTTTTGTGGTGAAAGCAGACAATTTTTCTACGCTTTAAAAACGTGTTTTGATCGGTTTTTTGTGAAGTGAGAGGATGCAAGTTGTTGGGGTCGATGGTCGTGTCGTCGGCTATCTCTTTTGTTTTCTGATACTCCAAGCAAAACTTACGAACTCAAGAACTTCTTGGAGGCTCAGTGCTGACAAAGTCGTGAAGACAACAGACTTTGTGAGTACAATCGAGGATGATCCTATTTTCGATATTCTGGCAAGCAGCATCAATGTCGGAAACGGACAAAGTTGGAGTAGAACGGCTACTTCTGAAAAACACGAAAAGATACAACCTTACTGTCAAGATTGCAAGAATGTTGCCTCTGGAAGTCACGAACGGTAAGAAATCACAGGAGTTTGGTTAATTTTGGGTAAGAGCAAAGTGGCACGTTTTATTTTAAAATATCAAATTGATACTTTCGACGCTTTTTAAAACAAAGTAGATTATTGTGACTTCTATCTTTGGAACATAATATAAAAAATTTATAAATGTCCTTGAATTAACTATGTTCAATTTTAATGTTTTGTGATTCTTTTTGTATACTTGCTGTGATATTATGACAATGCAGCATAGTATACATCTTTAACAATACTTTATTTGGTTGGAAAATATTTATATTTAAAAATTTTAAAGGATTTCGTATAACTTCTCTTATATTTGTGTATTTGGTACATTATATTTTATAACATTAGTATTCACCATACATGTAACAAAACTAAGGATATCAATTAAAAGATGCAAAGTAATTACTGTAATTTATATTTGAAATTATTTTCTATGTTATATAGAACAACAATTGAACTTTTTATCAATATATATTTTATATAAAAGTGGTTGTATGTATACATTTAAAAATGGTAAACACTACAGCATGTTTTCAACTTAAATTATTGTTTATCCTAAACATATATACATACATACATAAATACATACATATATATATATATATATATATATATATATATATATATATATATATATATACATATATATAATAGCTAGTTAATCTGCATGTTTAAGGCAATTATTGTTTTCTCTATTACAATTTCCAAAAAAGTATAAGAATATACGATACATTGAAAAATTCATATGAAAATAAAATTAAAGTTGATTGTTGTATAAATATCTAAATATAATATATATATATATATATAAATTTTTAATTAATCTAAAGACACATGAAAACCTACCTTCTTGTTTATATATACTTTATTTCAATACAAATTAATTCTTGTATTTTAAATTTTGTTTTTAAATAATTATTACAAATAACCCAATGTAATTTTCTTTTTCTTCCTGTAGTTAGTATTTGTGTGTGGCTTACTGTTCTTTCAGTGTTAAAAAAGCCCTAACTTTGGTCCCCTTGGCAGACGATTCTCGTCATACATGTTGAAGGATACACCAAATGCCACTGAATCTTTTCCTCTATCGTCACAAGTGTCAAACGAGCAAATCATGTGTACTTCTGGACAACAATGCGAGGATATAATCCTGGACTGTGGGAAGCCTGTTAATTTCACTTATTACGACAACTTGCTCGGTGTTGCAAACAGGGATAAACATCCACTGGTTCCAGAACCTAACGTAGCACTAATGTTTAAGAAGAATGGTGGCAAAACTATGGATGTTGACATTGATTTATTAGAGAAATGTTTAATAAAAGCAAAACGAGAGGTATATATTACAGATATTTCAAAGTACTTTGCTTTCAAGCAAGTAAATATGTCTTGTATAAAAATATATGTATTCATGTATTTTATTGGATTTGTTGTAGAAACCAAAATCTGTTCAACTTTATAATCAAATAGGAAATTTTTGGCGTATAAAAGGTGATGCACAAAGATCAATTGAATGTTTTCGAAGAGCACTTGCTGTATCGCCACATAACGCGGAAGTCTTGTTAAATTTGGCTAGAGTATTGTTAGTTCAACAATATCTGGATGATGCAACATATTTAGCAAGACGTTCTTTAGAATTGCAACCGCCGGATCGCAATGCTTGGGAACAGTTTCTTACACTTGGTCAAATATTCAAGGTAACTGAGAGTTGTAGAAGCAAATTCGTTTAATGATATTAATTCTACATGTAAAGGATTTTACACTTCGCTATTCTCATTATTTTGTTTTGTTGATTGATAATTTAAATTTCCCGTTAATTGTCAATTTCATATGTTTCAATCTTGCGTAATATTTACCGAATATAGTATTTAATATAAGAGTATATTTTAGATTTACTTGTAAAGTAAAACAATTCGAAAGATATTTTATTATTATAATGTTTATACTCTTGTTTGCAGGCATATGGCCATTATCAAGAAGCAGCTGTACATTTCAGACAAGCTCTAGAATTAAAACCGGACCTCTCTGAAGCAGCTGAAGCATTGAGAGAGGTAGAATCACTTCCGGCTGCAAGCATTCATATCTATACATTACTGATAATTATATGTTTGGTATGTAAGATAAAGACAATACATCTCGTTACTCTATTATAAACATCAGTACGCTTCGCATTTTAAGGAAAAATATGAAATATTACTCGTATTATATTCAGATTATACATATTTATGTTGCAGGTGCTTGGAGTACTTTTAGTAGTTCTAAGCAGTGTAGAATGTGACGAAGACTCGAGTCTAGTCAATGGACAACTTCAACGTCCAGTACAACGTCATTTTAGCCGCGCTATGGCCATGCGCAGTTTACGGCTTAATGTGGCCCGTAATAAACGTTGTTGATTATTTACTAAGAGAATGAATAATCTTGTGATAGATTGAAATTTTCAGCTACCGTTATCATTTATCTATCTACAAAGTATTATTTGTAATATAATTTTTAATAATTATTTAGTGTATTAATAATTATGCAATTTATTATAACTACAAATGAAAATATACAATAAAAAGCAACAGCATTTCTTCATTTACTACAAAAAGGAAAAATAGTATTAAACAATAAAATGTATTCGAGTACAAGTTTTTTAAACTTGTCCTGTGTGTGTGTGTGTGTGTGTGTGTCGTGTACGCGCATGTGTATATATATGTAACATATACATATATACACACAGTATGTAATACATGTAATAGCACATTCATAACTAAGAAACGGAATGTAATTTGTGGAATTACAAGATCTTCTTGTTATGTTAAATATTAACATAACTATTATTAACAACGTTACTTAACAATCATTTACAATATACAGCGATATTAGAATATGTAAGTAGATACTTTACGTATTCTATTCACAAAATCTAACAACTTTCTTTTTATATCTGTAAATAATTTACAGTTACATGTTTAATTTAAGAATTAATATCATTTTCGGATAATATTTAATATATACACGAAACAATGATCATTTCTCACTCTTGCAAATAAAGATATGTAATACATTTATTTTTCATTATTTCGAATATAGATTAGTTCTCTATGTTCACTGAGTATAATTCTGCCTCAGATTTTATATAACAATATCTTCAAATGTGAAACAACAATTTTCTTCATTTATTTATAAATAATGTATTCTAATATGTAATTTTTCCAAACTACTGCTAAACTTTTACTTGATCTACAAGGTATTTAAGCCGAATTTATATTAACATTAATGGAAAAATAAGTTTCTAAGGTGTTATTTCTTAAGATAAAAGAATAATATAAAAGTTTTACATTTTACGATATGACTGAAAGATAGTATAATAATGGAAAAATAATTTTTTCTTCAGTTGACCAATGCAAAGAAACAATCTAAAAATCTGATATATCCATAAAATTAGGCCTTAGATTTGCACAATTTCTGGTTTATGTACAAATACTGGAAACTAATATTAAAGCTGTATACATCATAATTTAATTCACACTCCTTTAAGGGTTTCACAAAGAATGTATCCATGCAATAGAAAATACTGAAAATATTTTCACTGTATTTTACATTTTTAACATTGATACTAATAACAAAAATTTTTCTTTACTGGTAAAACTTTATATTTGGACATCATAAATATGTATCGTTTTTTATTCATTTAATACACTTCTATCCATTTTTTATTGTTCAAACTGCCTTTTCTTTTAATTTGTACAAGACAGTAAATTTATTTGGTAATTATTTATATAAAAAATATGAGTATCTTACTCACTTTATATAATTTGTTTAAATAAGAAATGTAATATGTACATTTTTTAACATTTACGATATAAATAAAAAAATATATAACTGTGAAAATAAATGTCATAGCTTTTTGGTTTAATTCAATACTTCGTAAAATAGTAATAATTTTGAAGTATATAGTTTTATTTAAAAACAAAAATGTTAATATTTCGCGATAAAGTTATTTAACGAGTCATATTACGATTAAAATAAAAGAGAAATTTAAGAAATATATAGTTACTATACTAAAGTATATATTGTAGTTAATTTACTATGTACATAGAAACATCTTTGCCCATAATTACCCTTAAAAGATATCTATATGCATATGTACACACATGTTGAGACACATGTGCATACAGTGAACATACAAATTCAAATATGTATGTATAGTCTATGATTCTACAGCACTGCTATATTAAATTTTAATACAATTTGTAAATTAAAACTGAACCCAACTGGCATTTCCCACTGTTGATGGTTGTTGAGTTTGAGGTTGTTCTGCTGCACTAGCAAATTCTCCCCATTCAGAACTTGGCTGATTCTGATTCTGAACAGGTTTATGTGCAGGAGAAGAGGATGCAGTTTTTGCAGGTGGTGGTGCAATTTTTACACCACCTGGTGGAGGTGGTAAACCCACATTTGTATTGGCACGTTGCTTTGCTTTAGAAGCAACTTCAGTACCATCCTTTTTCTAAATACCATAAACCAAGAATTTATAACTTATCATTTAATTCAACAGTTTCTATAAAAATAAATATTTTGATGATAATATAAACTTACAGTAATTTTCATGTTTATTTTTATTGTTTCTCCTTCTTTAAATCTAAGATCTAACTCCTGCTTTGGTTCATCCTTTTCTTTTTCTATTTGTTCTTGATTCCTTAACCATTTGAAATGATCTTGAAGAGCAACATTTAAATCAAAACTATCAGATCTATCTAGAAATCCAACACCAATGAAAGCTGATCGTCCATAATCATCTTGAATTCTTAAAACAAAATAACGAGAAGAATCTGTAACTGGTTCTACTGCAATGCCTGGATATTGTTCAATTGGACATTTTGCAAATAATTCTCCAGTAACTTTATCTTCTAGTTTGATAGTAATTGAATTTCCTTGAGAAACAAGACGCATACGTCCAGTCCATGTAGGCTCTTGCAGATTCCAGTCAGCTGCTCTGAAATACATTTAGAAAAAAGGAACATATGATTATGTTAATTTACAGTACTCTACATTTTTGTATAGTTTTAACACAAAAAAAAAAAAAAAAAAAAAAACTTTTGTATATCGCATTTTTCGATATATAGTATTTATAAAGAAAACTTTAATATAACAGTACTTTAAAATTTAGAATCAAATTTTTAGAAATTTCAAACAAAATTTTGCAATACTGCACTCCAGATGTAGCAGTAATATAATACTTCAACAATTTCCGGTATACTGTTGCTGACGTATTAAACATTGACACTAAGCCATTAAAACATACAAGATATTGAATTCCTTGAACAATAACGTAAAACTATCACACTTAAACATATCTTTGTACACGTTACTTTTTTTATAAAACTAAATGTTTTCGGAAGAAATGCTGTAAAAAGAATCAATCGTACCGATAACCCCTATTCGTTGACCTTGGTGGTATTTTAAACACAAATACTTCAGATTTCACAAGTAATACACTTTCATACGTATCCATTGTACTCTTGACAAATCACAGAGAAAGCGCGTACGCTCAAGACTTGAACTTAACAAAGTGCTATTTGAAAATTCGTTTATATTTTGTGACGAATCTCTGCCGTGATTTGATAACTTTATCTCTAGTCACGCCTCCCATCCCCACACAAAGACCGTTAACCATGGATTATTTCACTAGTGATAGTAGATTGTATTCTACGTAGTCCACGCACAATTTGTGATTTCGAATGAAGTGAAACAGATCAATTTTCATGTATGCACTTTTCCACATGAGATGTTACTTTCAAATAAATATCTTACGAGCAACGATAGCAACATTCATTTTGCAAATTCTTTTCTTAATTTAGAAAATATCATAGCTATATTATTTTAAAAGTACATGCAATTATTTGTAGGAATATTAGAATTTTTTCAATATTTTTCAATAAGAATAATCAAACATTAAGTTGTCCATTCCATTTTAAAAATTTGCATTTTCTTTTATAAAAAAATCGTCAAATTTAAAATTGATGTCGCAAGTATAAATTAAAAGTTCGTCGAGATAAGCTTCCTTTTCCTTATTGGTCCCCTTTATTTTATATTTTGACAAGCAACCAATAACTGTGTTTACTGGTGCGCATTTGCATGTATTGTGAGGCTAACTACTGATATTTACAAGCAGCCGGGGTTATTTGAAGAATTCTATTTATGTGTTTTACTAATTTTGATCGAAATAACGAACATTTTAATTAAATGCATCGAAAAATTATAGGAACATAAGATTTTGTGATCATCCCTAATCCCCGCGTTAGTCGGGGAATTGTTTACAGGTTTGTAATGTATCAAAATTATACTTGTTTATAAATTTGCTGTGAAATGTTGTTTGGCGGTATTTTTCTGAAATAAAATAAATGATCTAGTCATAAATTTTACATTATGTTCTTCTTTTAGGGATAATAATAAAAGAATAGTTTCAAAAATGATGCATAGAAGAGGAGGTAAACGAATACGCATGGATGATCCAGTGCCTCCTGAATATGAGGCACCAATGACTCCAATGACTCCCATGAATGATAATTCAGGGGGAGAAGTGAATGAATATTCAACTTATGCACCATATAGTCAAGCACCTCAAACACCTATACATAATCCAACGTAAATATGTTTTTAAATATCTTTAAGTTATCTCTTGTTAATGTTTCATTATTAGTTTCAAACATTTAAGATTTAATTATGTTTAAGTTTATTTATATATTTACATATATGTTTAATATAATAATACATTCATTATTTTTCCTTAGTCCTGAACATTATTCATCTGAGAGCTATAGTTCACCAGGTACATCACAACCACAGTATCAGGAGCAAGCTGGTTTTGAGAATCAGTCTCAATTTGAACAGCCTATGACACCAGCAACTCCAACTAATATGAGGATCACAAGAAACACGCGAGCTAGATTACGTGGTATGATTCTGAATGATATTACCTTTTTTTTTATTCAATTGTAGCTAATTATCTTTTTGCAGGAGGACCAATACAACAACCAAAGTATAAAGAAATAGATACAGATTACATTCCAACTATTAGTAGCAGAGGAAGAGGAGGTGGTGGACGTGGACGTGGAAAACGGACGCATCATTCACATAGTTTAGAAGATGAAGCTAGTCTTTATTACGTCATTAGAAACAATCGGTCGTCATTAACTGTATGTTGACTGCTATGTTTAAAAACAGTATTTGATAAAAATGTTTGAATGATAAAAGTTATCATAATTAATATGCAAATTTACATAATCAAAACTGTAGTAACTATATATACATATATATATATATACATATATATATACATACAAATACACCTTATTTTTAGACTATTGTTGATGATTGGATAGAAAAGTACAAAAGTAACAGAGAAAATGCACTTCTTATGTTAATGCAATTTTTTATTAATGCAAGTGGATGTAAAGGTCGTATTACATCTGAAATGCAAGCAACAATGGAACATGTAGCAATTATTCGTAAAATGACTGAAGAGTTTGATGAAGTATGTTGATATATTTTTTTATATAAACAACTTTCCTTATTTAATTTATAATAATCTGTAACCTAGGAAAGTGGAGAATACCCATTGATAATGACTGGACAACAGTGGAAAAAATTTCGTGCAAATTTTTGCGAATTTGTTCAGATTTTAGTACGACAATGTCAATATTCGATAATTTATGATCAATTTTTAATGGACAACGTAATTTCATTATTAACTGGTCTTTCCGATTCACAAGTACGAGCTTTTAGGCATACTGCCACACTTGCTGGTAAGATATATTTTTTATTTATAAATATACTTATTTACATGTTTTGATTAATACCAATAAAGTCTTAATAATACATTGTTTATATATTTTTCAGCTATGAAACTTATGACAGCATTGGTAGATGTTGCTCTAACTGTATCAATAAATTTAGATAATACACAACGACAATACGAGGCTGAAAGACAGAAAGCTAGAGAGAAAAGAGCTGCAGACAGATTAGAATCTTTAATGGCTAAACGGAAAGAACTCGAAGAAAATATGGACGAGATAAAAAATATGCTTACGTATATGTTCAAGTCTGTATTTGTACATCGTTACAGAGATACATTGCCAGAAATACGTGCAATTTGTATGGCAGAGATAGGAGTTTGGATGAAAAAATTTCATCAAAACTTTCTAGATGATTCTTATTTAAAATATATAGGTCAATATAATATTAACACAAATTTGCATGTATTGCATATAAATGTGTAAAATATCAACATAAATATGTTTACTCTTTCAGGTTGGACGTTGCACGATAAAGTTGGCGAGGTTCGCTTAAAATGTCTTCAAGCATTACAACCTTTATATGCATCCGAAGAGCTAAAAACTAAACTTGAACTTTTCACGAGTAAATTTAAGGATCGAATTGTTGCAATGACATTGGACAAAGAGTATGATGTAGCAGTACAAGCTGTTAAACTTGTTATATCGATTTTAAAACATCACAGAGAAATTCTTACCGATAAAGATTGCGAGCATGTATACGAACTTGTTTATTCATCTCATCGTGCTGTTGCACAAGCAGCGGGTGAATTTTTAAACGAACGCCTATTTCGTCCAGACGACGAAGCAGTTGCTGGTGTAAAAACTAAACGTGGAAAGAAGCGTTTACCAAACACTCCACTTATCCGAGATCTTGTTTTATTTTTTATCGAATCGGAACTTCATGAACATGGAGCATATTTAGTAGATTCTTTAATTGAAACAAATCAAATGATGAAAGATTGGGAATGTATGACAGACTTACTATTAGAAGAGGCTGGCCCTGAAGAAGAAGCTTTAGATAATCAGAAAGAAACGTCTTTAATTGAACTGATGGTTTGTTGTATAAAACAAGCTGCTACAGGTACATTTTTCTTCCGCCTGTTTCCATAAAATTTAGTGTAATAAGTATAAACTTACTATTAATTTCTTAAACAGGCGAAGCTCCAGTCGGTCGAGGACCAACTAGAAAAATATTATCGGCAAAGGAAATGAAGCAAGTGCATGATGATAAGCAACGATTAACGGAGCATTTTATACAAACGTTACCCCTTTTACTTGATAAATACAGAGCTGATCCTGAAAAGCTCGCAAATTTACTTGCTATCCCTCAATACTTCGATTTAGATATTTATACGAAATCTCGACAGGAACAAAATTTGGAGTCATTATTGAATAAAATTCATACAATTGTGGAGAAAATACACGATACCGAGGTTTTGGATACAGCCGCGAAAACACTGGAACATATGTGTGTAGAAGGGCACGCTATTTTCACCAGGTAAGATTTCACGATATATGTTAATATATGGTAAAGATTCTTTAATAGAATATTTAATAAGTATATTTCAATACAGGTGTGATGTAGCGCGCTCTACATTGATAGATTCCATCGTAAATAAGTACAAAGAAGCTATTGATGAATATAGAAATTTAATAGAAGGAGACGAAGAACCGGATGAGGATGAAATCTTCAATGTTGTACAATCTTTAAAAAAGGTTTCAATATTTTATTCATGTCACAATATGAATCCATGGGGAATATGGGATTCTTTGTATAAGGATATCGAAGATGCTAAAGATCCATCTAAGTACTAATATTATACATTTAAAATATATATGGAAATTATATAGATGTACAAAGATTTTTATAACGATATTTCGTTACAGATGTTTACCGCATGAAGCAGTAAAGTATTGCATAAGTGCATGCTTTTTTGCGATTTTATGGGGACAGAATCATCTTATGGAAGCTGCAGATTCTGGTAATCGAGGAGAAGACGACTGTCGACAATTGAAAGAACGTTTGCATTCTTTTATGGGTTCTATGCGTCACTTTGTTAGTGGCGACGTAAATGGCACGGTAATTGTATTATTTTTTATTTTCACATAAATATTTTTATTCAGATGTTCGTAATACAAAATATCTGTTAATTTTATTTTAGCCTTCTCCACCAATTTTAAGAGAAGAGGCTTATAATACAATATGCGACTTGTTGGTAGTGTTTTGTAATCAATTGACAACACATTCTAATCCTTTGATGCATCAGTTAGTATATGAACCTGATCAAGCAATGCAAAATATGCTTAATCGATTTATACAAGAATATGTCTTTTTCGAAGAAGAAGACGGTATGTTTGTACTAATTTATCGAATAAATAGTTTTTCTTATAATATATTAAACTGACATAGAATATGTATATCATATTCACAGATGAACACGATGAACATTCGAAAATTGAAGAATTGCACAAAAGAAGAAATTTTTTAGCGGGTTATTGCAAGTTAATTGTATATAATATGATACCTACAAAAGCAGCGGCGGATGTGTTCAAACATTATGTAAAATATTATAATGATTACGGAGATATTATTAAAACTACATTAGGGAAAGCCAGGGACATCAATAAAACAAATTGTGCTTTAACCATGCAACATAGTTTGAATATTTTGTATAATGAAATAGTAGCTGAGAAGGGTAAAGTCAATAGAAATAGTGAAGAATTTACCGCAATAAAGGTTTGTTTGTATACTTAAGAAAATAGCAAACAGTAAATCTATATGTAAATATTTTATATATTTTAATAGTAAATCTATATGTTAATAATTATTACTAATATTTTCAGGAACTTGCGAAACGATTTGCTTTGTCATTTGGCTTAGATGCAGTAAAAAATCGCGAAGCAATTACTGCTTTGCATCGAGCGGGTGTTCTTTTTGCAATTACACCACCGGACGGTGTCGAACAAGATCCTACAGGACCACCGCCGAATTTATCTTTCCTTGAAATTTTGTCCGAATTTACAAATAAGCTTCTCAAACAAGATAAACGAGTCGTGTAGGTATAACTCTTGCTTATAGTATTATTTAACATACTTCGTTAATTCTATATATGTATTTAATTACGTTAAGTTTTATATAATATATAAATTTGTATAATGTAATATATATATATATATATATATTACAGATTAAATTTCCTTGATAGAAGATTACAGGCTGGAATGCCGTCCTCGAGGGGAGAGGATTGGCAACATTTACTTTTGTATAGGAACAGCTTGTTGCATGGCGAAACTGATCAAGTTCCAGTAACAAGTAAACGTGCATACACGAGGCGTAAAAAGGATCATTTAGCTGGTAAGTTAATAAATATTTTATTTTCTAATTGAAATTTGAAATTATTCGTTCTTGAAATATTAATAGGTTTTTTTATGTGTGTGCTTTGTTTTTCATTATTGAAAATATTTACAGAAGAAGAAGAAGCAGATGAGCCTGAAGAAGGTTCTGATCATGAATTTTCTGGGTGAGTTGGATGTCCACACAAAACTAATACAGAGTAACATATTTTTTATATTTTATTTACTAAAATATATTACAGAAGTAGAACATTTGCACACTTACAAGTAATCGCTATAACATCATTCTTAATAGAAGTTTATGAAAAAAATTAATTCATAACTTTAATATATGTATATTTATATGCAACGCTTTTTTGCTTTTAAAATATAACTTGTGCTATGAATGACAAACACTCGGAATAGTTATAGAAAATATTGCTAATTTAGCTAACTAAATTTACACGCTTTTGTAGTTTTTAATACATATATAAGGTGCACATTTCTTTTACCTATTGTTAGCATTATACACTATCATATTAATGAATGCTAAAACAAATTCGTACTATGCGTAGTTTAATTACTAATAAACATATCTGTTTTCTTTATCATGTTTTATTTTTGTTCTGCTTTATAATATGCTTCGCTGAAATATACTATGAGATGTTATATTACAATCAAAATATAGGACTGTAAAATAATATATTTTCAATTAAACATGCAAGGCATTCGACAGGATTGTAAAAAAAATAATTGTATTAATTTATAAAAGTGTTTTTTGTGCGAAGATATTGTGATATAATTTGGAATGCAGTATATTATAAGCATATTGGTATTTTAATTTTTGTTATTTTTAATTTTTTTTTAATGTGAAACTCGTAAAAATAAATAATTTTTTAATGTACTATCTTTTACTCATTTATTGTTTAATCGCATGCTTATGCTTAATTTATTAATAAGTACTTATTGCCATTGGCATCTTTATGTAAATCATAAATCTGTTGTGTTTGCATGAGTAGTAATCTTTTATGAATCGCTTGTTGCAGGCTACCTGATCATTATTCAAGCTAAGACTTAGAGTTTTTAGCAAAACCTATAATATATTATAATCATATAAGGGGCAAAAATTGTATAAGGAATTAATGAGATCTATTATTCTTGGTGCCTGTTTTAAAATCAACTTTCAAACTAGTGTAAGGAATTGTATGTAATATTATCAAAGTATCAAATTAAATATCAAACACATACCTAAATATGTAAAAAGCAAATGTTATGTAAGGAATTGATGAAATGTTATTCTTGGTGCCTACTTTTGCTTACTAAAGCAACTCACCTTCTATAAACTAGTGTAAGGAAAATAAGATAAAAATACACAATGATATTATGAAATGATAATATTTTTGGAACACCTGACAAAAAAGTACATAGAGAACGATGTGTGTTCTGTTGAACCTAAGAACTTAAAAACCAAGTAAGTTTAAAATACTTTGTATTCTGTTTATATACTGATAATATACAAATTGGTGATAGATACAATGAACATGTGATATTAATTAAAATAAGCCCCTCTTCTCCCCTGAGTTCCTAAATCCTGCTTTATCAAAATTTTAGCGAATAAGTAATGCTACACTTTGTAAAGCTTTGTCCTAATTAAACACTTGCAGGAAATGTGACAGAATTAACCCATCGTTTCACATTTCCTGCTTAATATCGGATTTTTATATTTTACATTTTTTAACACGCCGTTCTCTATAATCATCACCGTAATATTACAGAAATGTTTTTAGGTATTTGGTTTGTTACTACTTGGGTTAATTCTGTGTACTTTATTCGAATACTTTTATCATTTCTTCGAATGTAGTGACGAATGCATTAATATGTATGTACGTGATGTGGAGTTTTGTAATACATGCGTATGTTAGTTCATACGAACGATGTATGTGAAGATACGAAGATATTTGATATAAATTTTTGTCCCTTTATTTATGATATTAATTCCAATATATTTCCGTCAATAAGAACTTTTTCTTTCAGCAAACACAAGAAGAAACGCGGTCCAAGGAAACACCAGTGAGTAATAATTTATTTACATTTTTTGTTTTGCTTAAAAAAAATTGATTAAGTTCATATTTACACGTTTATCAAAAGAAATAATTGTACAAAATGTTCAAATAAAAATGTAAAATTATTTTATTCAAGTAGAAAAATGAACTTAAATGTTATGCATTTTTTTATAGTATCATTAGTTTTGAATCTTTATTTCAGATTAGCAGTTAATAAAGTATCAATAACTCGTGGATCTAGGGCAGCTGGATTTTATGAAACCAACGAAACTACACACATGCAGACGTCTCCAACGGCAATTATAGAAGACGCATCAACCAGTCCTTCTCAAGACATAGACAATAAACTTAAGACATTGCAAATTCAATCGAGGTCGTAAGTACTTTGTTCTTTCAATCTCATGAATTTAATTAGTTATTTCGGAAATACTTGAAATGACAGTTATTATTTTTAGACGAAGAAGTCAAGATCATATAGAAACAAGGGAATTAAGAAGGACTTCTAGAAATTCTGGTCGTTATGTGGAGGGACAATACATGGTAAGCCTTAATAATTTTCAATTTGCAGTATAATTTGTTAATTATAAGATTCATATATATATATAATTAAGTAACTTAATTTTAATAAATTAATTCTTTTAATAATTTAAAATTGCAATATATAGTTAAAGATATTATAAAAATTATATCAAAGTAAGCTATAGTATCAAACATTGATATTGCCATATCATTATTGTAATACATTACTTTAAATAGAACTTAAAATTCAGTGTATTTCGTATTATTATAAATTTTTTCTTACAATAATAAAATATCCTTTTGTTATAGGAATCCGATTCCGAATAATGAAGTACAATAGAAAAGAGTATATTGCATTCAAGGGTTGAACTATTCCAAGAGGAAAATGATTTGTGATACATTTATAATACGCGCGCCTGATTGAACAAGTTTTAGATAATCGCAAAAAATTGAAACTTATTCAATCACTTATGCATATAATATAAATAATGAAATTACAAATCTATCATTGAGTTTCAGTTTACTTTGCAAGATTGTGTTTCTTTTTTAATAATTTTTCCAAGATATTATTTTCATTATTCAGTTACATATTTTCTTTTGTAAATCTACCAAACACAACAAACGATAAATTTCATAATGTCAGTGTTTTTTATATCGATAAAACTTTAAATATTATTGTTATTATAAAATTATTTAATGATTGTCTAAATAAATGATTAAAAATATATGAAGGATAATTATTTTATGTATACCATTTGCTTATTTAAATTGCCTAGTATTAAAAATATAGTTCTATTTATTGCTGTACAATTATAATTATTGTTATTACTAAATATTTCACATTACGTACATGAGTATCCTCATCTATCATTCGTACCACGATGTATACGAAAAATACTGCTTCTTTTACGACCCCTTGGTGAAACTACAACGTTCTGTAAAAGTAATTAAATATAATGTATATTAAATATTCTATTTATAAAATATTGTTGTAATGTAAATAACTTACTTCATCTTGACGTTTTGACATAAACAAATTTTTTATTTTACGTGGCGTAGCCGATGTTCTATCTTTATTTCTTTCTTTTAATATTCTTGAATTTGGACTTCTCAGTTCACCTCCCTTAAATTTCAAAAAAATACATAAGAAACAAATCCTTGGATCAAGTACAATCTTTTTTATATAAACATTAATGTTATTTCTCACATACTTGTAATGATAATCTTCCTCCATTTTTACTAGGAGTTGGGGGACCAGGTTTCTTGTACGATGTCTACAAAATTTCATAATTAAATATAACTTCGATCAATGAGTTTTAATTCCAAATAAGAAAGTTTGGATAAATGTTAATTTTTACATAAACTTTATATTTTCGTAATTAAATTTGTTATCATCTTATTTTATTGTATATAAAACTATAAATTATATTTCAGAAAAAAATTAATTTCTTAAAATCTATTACTTAGCTGTGAATCTGTAGCTAAGGTGCATACCTGAGTTCTGTCTTTTTTCTTAGCTTTCTGTTCAGGAAGTAAGCTTTGACTTAAACTATCATTGAATATTTCATCTGACACTGAACCTGTCTATAATTAAATTAGAAATAATAAAATATATATCATACGTACATATAAGAAAGTAAACTCAAAGCTGTAGTACATAAAATTTATAAAGAAACAAAAAGATTATTGAATACATTAACTGTAAAAATTGCTTACTTTAATTTCTTCTTCTGTAAATGGTTGAGGATGAAACTGCATTTCAGCAGGATAAGAGGATTTCAAATGCGGCTTACAAAGAGCATTTCTCTTTTTTAAAATAGATATTCTATCTGAATCGATGTTACTCAACGAATTACCATCTTTCATATCAGCTAATAAATTGAATTAAATTGAAGTTTTATTAATGATTTTTAATTATTTAAAATTAATTTTCCTTAATATAATTTTTGTAATTTACCTAAATATATATTATCAAATACTTCTCCCTCTTCATCCTCCGCATTAAATGCATTACCCATTGTTTGTATGCTTCTAATACTACATCTTCTTTCATATGTTGTCTCCTCTTGTATTACTGCAACTTTATGTAAAATTTCTTCTTTGTTCCCTCTTAATAGTTCTCTTTTCTCATACCTGGAAAAATGTTTAAACAATATCTGCAAAATACCTAAAAGGACAAATTTAAGTTTTATCCATTATTTATGATAATAAAATCGATCTTACTTGGAACTTTTATGTTCTGTTGGGGAAATCATTTTTTGATCTACATTTTTATATTTAGCTTTCAGTTCAGTTAATTCCTTTTGCAATTTTCCCTTCTCTTGTTGTATACCTAACAGTTTTTCTCCTACATTCCACAATTGTGAGCTCATGTTAGCAACGTGTGCCTTGTATTTACTTAATTCATCCGCCTGTTTCCGACACTGCAGTTCCATTTTCTTCTGTAATGACTCAAAGTCCTCCTGTATGCGTTGCTCTTGTTCTTTGTTTTGTTTTGTTATTTGCTCATTATATGCTGTTTTCTGTAATGTTTATTACAGAAATAAACGAGTTATAATGATTACAAAAATAAAACATATTAATGCGCCTACCATAGTTTGTTTAATTTCATCTAACTTAAGCTTATATTTATCGTTAATATCTTTTAACTGATTATCGACATCTTCTTTCTTTGGTCGCTTGCTTAATTCGTTCCTTTCTTCTTGTAACTTCAAATTTTCTTTTTCTAATTGAATTAATTGTTTCTTTAAATTTTCTACTTCCTTCAATGACGATTCTTCAATTTTTTGCATCTTAATCTTGAGCTCATCAATATCATTTTCTAGTTTTCCATTTTTTATACGTGCACAGTTCAATTTACTTTCTAAATCATTTTTATTTTCTGTCAATGCATCAATGTTTAACTGTAATTCTTTCTCCAATTCAGATTTAATTATCATTTTATTGGATTTATAATCAATTTCAAAAGAAGTGACTAAATCTGAAAAATTGTCCATTTCATTTTGAAATTGAACAATATCTTTTTGTAACATTGCGTTTTTATGCAATTCTGTTGCAATTATTGTTTCCTCGTTTGAAAAACTATCTGATAAAATGTGCAATACCTGCTCATTGTTTGCCGTTTCTGAACAATTATCTTTCAACTTTTGTTCAGACCATAAAAACTGTTCCCATAAAATATTTTGCACAGGTTTTATATTTTCAAAATGAGAAATATAATGTTTGAATAATGCATTTTCCAGATATGTTTTCTTAGCTTGTACACACTTTAATTCTTCACATACACATTTATCCATAATAAAAATGCCACCCGACTTTTCTAATAACTTATTCCATTTTTGTTTCGATTCATTCAAAGATGTATCCAAATCTGCCCTTGATTTTATAATATTCTGTAAACAATCGTTCAACAATTCTTTACGCTTTACGAGACTATTTACATATTTTGTACGCGCTTTTTCCAAATCATTCAGTTCTTGTATTTTAGTTTTTAATAGCTTAATCTCTTCACATTTTGTAACATAATTATCTACAATTACTGTTTGATTTTGTAAGGTTTCATTTAAGTTTGTATTTACGGTAAACAAGTGTAAAATTAATTTGCGCGATGCATGTATTTCGTTAATGGATGTCCTTACAATTTTTAAAATATTTTCAATTTTGTCATCATCGTTTATATGTGATATATCATATGTAATATCAGCATAAAAGTTTTCATTATTTGGACTTACTTCTGTAATTGTTGCTTTTAAATCATTTATCGAGCATTCCAATTTTTCACAAATTTGCGCCACTTTCAACTTTTTCATATCTTTAGATTTACAGTATTCCTTAATTTTAACAAATTCATTCTTTTCTTCCTTCAACATTTCTTGCAATTCCTCTATTGTTTTTGTCTGTTTATATAATTGTATTTGTAACTCGGAATTTATGCTCTGAAGATTTTGGCACAATTTTTCATTCTCCAATTTTTTACACAGTGCTTCTTTAGAGTTATTAAATTCCTTTTGCAATTGCTTTAACTGTAAACATTTTTCCTGTAAAGCTCTTTCCTGTGTTACTAAAACTGCGTCCTGATTAGTTCTTATTATCTGTAGATTCTCAATTACCTCTTTTAGTTTCATTTCAGATGTAAGCGTTTCTTTTGATAATTTGCAAAATTTATCCTGCACAAGTTCCAATGTTTCTTCTTTTAATTTCACCTCTATACTCAGTTGATCCAATTGACGTTGTTTCTCCAGTAATTTTGTTTCCAATTCGTTTATAAAATTTTTCGTTTTAGATTCTCCCCCTTTTTGTAAATGAATAATGTGTTCTTTCTCTAATTTTAAGGAAGTAATTTCTGTGATTAGATTTCCAATTTTCTCATCCTTAAATTTTAACTGATTTGATATATTACATACTTCTTGTTGGGATTCTTTAAATTTATCGTTTATATTATTCAAATCAAGTAGAATTTTTGCATTTTCGTATTCAAGATCTTTATGTTGTTTTTCAAGTGTATCCTTTACTTTTTCAAATTTCTCCAACTTTTCTATAGATTTTGTTAATTTTTCATTGGTGTTTATCAATTCTCTCTGTAAATTATTTATCATTTGTTTGTGTTTCGTTATATCATTTTCCAAAGTAATGTTTAAATTTTGACTATCTTTCAAATTCTTCTTATTATCAGCAAGTTCATCTTCAAGTTTATTTCTGTATAGTTGTTCCTCAGCATAAGTAGCATACAACACTTTATGAGCATTGGAAATACTTTGATTAATATCTTTACTGTGTTTCTGATATTCATTTATCTGATTTAATATATCTTTCTTTACCAAATAAAATTCTGTGGTAAAATTTTGCGTTTGTTTCCTTAAATCCTGTATACATTTCGTAGAAGCTTGTAGTAATACATTTTTTTTATTTATTTCTTCTTTGTGCACGTCCAAATCTTTTTCTAAAGTAAGTTTTTGAAGTTCAACTTCTTTTAAATGCGAAATTTCCTTTGAATATCGCTCTATCGTAGTGGTAAGCTTAGCAATTTCTGTTTCATTTTGTGCAATAGTTTCTTTCAACTTTAATATGTCCATAGTACCTTGCTCATCCTTCTTTGTCAATTTTGATACTTGTAACTGTAAGTCTTCCACTTTTGAATTCATTTGTTTCGTTACATCATTCAGTGATTCAAATTCCATTTGCTTCGAAATATATTTTTTACTAAAATTATTTAATATTGTTTTAAGATGTAGTATAAGCTGAATAATCGTTTTACTATTTAAATTATCTTCAGTATAATTAATCTCTGAATGATGAGAAATAATTTCTTTTAAAGTTGAATTAGACAAATCAAGAGAAGCTTTGTATACATTATTTTGGTTTGTTAAATCTTCAATATGTTTAAGATTTTCATGTACCTGTGAGTTAACTTTTCTAAGTTCAACATTCAATTTATCAGTATTTACATTTTCATTATGTAAAGATTTTTGTAGATCTTTAATTTTTTCATTCAAAATACTTACTTCAGTACTTAGAACATTTTTGGACTCTTCAGCTTGTGACAAAGATTCCTTTTCAGAGATGTACAACTCTTCCAAATTTTTATTTCTATCCATCAAAGAATCGTTTTTCTCTTCCAAGGATTGAACTTTCTTATTTAATTCGTTTAAAGTCACGTTTAATTTGACTTTTGTGTCTTCCAATGTTTGTATCTTTTCCTTTAACGATTCTATCATATCTTTGTGTTCTTCATTTGTAGATTCTAATTTTTGATTTAATGCATCAAGTTGAGTTTTTAACATATCAGATTCTTCCTTTGCTTCTTTCAGTTGAATTTCAACTACAGAACTTAAAACTTCACTACTGTTTAAAGATGAAGATGAATTTAAAGGTACTATACCATCAATTTCAAAACTTTGATCCTCGAGTACCATTTTGTTAAGTTCTTTCAAATGAACGCGTAATTCATCATTAGTCATTCTTAAATTAATTAATTCCCTGTCTTTAATCTCTCCTTGAAATTGCATGTTTTCCAAAGACTTCTCACAACTTTCCAATTTTTCTCTGAAATATGTACACTGTTTTTTCATGCTTATTATTTTCTTTATCAGAATATCATTGTTTTCCTCATGTTTAACTATTTCATACTGTTTCTTCATTAATTCATCTTCCAAACGATTAATCTCTCTTTTATATTGTTCAGGATCTGTTGTATCTTTGTTTTCTTTGCAAGATTGTGGAGAATTTGCTTCAAGTTTTTCTTGATGTAAAGTTTTTATCTCTGCAGTTTTCTCAAGTAATTTTTTCTGTAGGCTTTGTACCTTCTTCTGCTGGATAAGTAGATCTTCTTGTAATTCAACTTTCTCGAATCTTTCAACTTCCAGTTCTGTTCTCAACTTCCTCAATTCCCTATATGTATCATTCAATACATTATGTCTTTGAGCAGATTGTACTGCAGGAGAATTAAAAAAATCCTTAAGTGTTTTTGTTTTTGGTGTTATAGGTGTTTTCTGTGCATCATTTTGTAATTCAGTAATTATTTCTTGCAATGTTTCCCTGTTTATGTTTTTCCCATATGGAATAATCATTTCAAGGAATGCTTTAATTTGAAGTTGTGTTTCATGTTGTAATTTGATACACATTGGTCTGTGAAATAATGGCTCTTGAGATGCATGTAATAAAAATAAAGATGTGATATACGTATGTTCCATTTCATCCAAATTCTTATGATCAAACTTATATTTAGGATATTCATCTGAACAAAGAATAAACAATGTATAAATAATATAAGAATAAATAATTTTGTAATATATGAAATATTTATCACAAGTTTACAAACCTTGCAAGAATTTTGTAACAATATTCTCTGTATTTAAAACATTTTCAATACCTTTCCATGAACTACAAAATAAAATATAATTTGTAGAAATAAATATTATGAAGAAGCATATTACTACTTTCTTAAAATACATACAATAATTCTATTAATTTCTTGTACAATTTTCCATCGTCCAACTCTTTCAGGTTGTTAATATTTGTTTCCAATACATCTAAACAATTTAACTGAAAACATTTAATTTTCATTTCGCATATCACAATAAACTATTGTGCACAGCATACTTGTATTATATAATTAATAAAAATATTTTAAATGCTCTATAATTACAGAATATTTAACAAATATACACAATAATGCCGTACAAACTAAAATTTACATAAAGCTGTATCAATCAAACAATTGTATTATAATTTAGTTTACGATTAGGACTTACTTAAACAACATCTAATAACTTTTACTATACATTTTTATTTATACGATATTACTACTTACCCATTCTAATATTATTTTCATCCATAGTTTCATGATTTATAAAAAAAAAGTGCAATTATTTGTTTACGATTGTAAGAATGATAATAGCTAGAATTTAAACGTTTTATCGTTACCTCTATACTTTCAACGTTCCATCGAAAGTACGTTTAATTTCAAACACCCATTGCCGTCTTCACTTTGCAGGAAAAACTATTGACATATGGAACAATAACAAATTCCCTATATTTTACTTAAAATCCCTAAATTTTCGTAGCAACATGCTAAATTTTCAATAAACGACATTTCGTTCATATACAAGATATAATTTATCGCATAAACTATGGATGTTATTAATTTACGAAAATTGATGATATAAGAAACACTTAAATGTAATACTTATTAATAACCGTGATGCTTTTCTTTTTCACAAATATGTCCTTTGAGATATTATAAATGTATCTTTAAAGTATATGGAAAAAATCAACCGAACATCTTATTAAAGTATAAGTAACATATGTTATAAATTTGTTTGCAACAATATACAATTGAAAGGTACAAATTATACCCCATGGTTTATTGACGATTGGCAATCTGTCCGTTAATGTGTGCTAAATAGTATTTAATTCTTTATTATGAATATGCTATTTTAATAAATAATACTATTAAAAAACCTTTTGAAGTATGAATAACCGAGATTAATATATAATAAAATATTTACATTTATTCGGAAATTATATTTGCATATATTTAAAGATGTGTGTACATATGTACAATCCGAAATAGTTGAAAGTCTTAAAAGTAATCATGAACGTACATTAAAACAATAAGAATTCAATAATTTATAAATGTATATATTTTTCTTTTTTTCTTATTGAAGACAATCTTAAAAGTTTATGCATTCTATATTTTTTTTGTTATTAACCGTGTCGCTACAGCAGATTTCGATAGAAAGATAGACGTCTCATTTTCAGTAGTAAAATTTGTCAAACTGTCCTTGAAAGTTTAAAAATTAATAATTTTCAAATTTGTAAGAATGTAATATTTATTTCGTTAAATTAAAATGGAAGTGCGCAAAAACTAAATAAAATTCAGATGAAAATATGGCAATAAAGGAGTGTGAGTCAAATTTCCAAAATGCCCATAGGCGCCAATCGTAATCAGAGGGTTAATAAGAAAAAATGTTATATAAATTAATATTTTAAATTTAACACACATGTATAAGTGCATAAATGTATTTATAAATTTCTTGGTTTTTAGTGGTATGACTAATTTGATATTTGGAGTTGGAATAGGATTGTTTCTTATTTTGATTCTTTGGGCTTTGGCAGTATTGGTATTTATTATCTCTTTAAGAATTGAAAAGAAAATTGGTACTATTGCTATATTAATTGTTAGTATATGTACAATTATTTTAATTGTATTGCCAAGGGCATCAGAGAAATCTAATAGCACTAATATAAAGGTATACAAAATAATTATTTTATTACAGAACTTAAGTTTAGTTACTTTAGTATACATAAAATAGCTATAAAATTATCCCATATTTTAACACCTTAACAAGAATATTTTTTCACAGATATACGATCATTTATTTATCTGGCGTATTTTATTACTCGTATTATTGATAATATCATCTATAATTGGTTTAATTGGATACATCAAATTTGCAGTAACAGACTCTGTTAGACCAATTCGAATAACTACTTGGGTTTTTTAAACATTTATGGTAGGTATGTTTCTAATTACGAATGTTTTGTATTAATAATATAGTAAGCTAATTTAAATATTTTAATTTGTATTAATTTTCAGAACCTGTTGACAGAGAAAAATATTTCTTACTGATTATGTACATGGATTAAGAAAGACTATTTTAAATTCATTCACATTTCTATTCACTTTGTAATATAGGAAATACTTAAAATATAAAATGCTACGTAACACTACTAAGCTTTCATCAGTTCTGGTGAGACATGTTTCTTCTTCGTATCAGAAGAATAAACAATTCGAAATTAATAATAATAATGAATTTGTTAGTAAGGTAATGAATAGTTCAGTACCTGTCATTGTAAATTTCCATGCTGAGTGGTGTGATCCCTGTAAAATACTCACACCTAAATTAATAGAGCTCATAGGACCAATGGATAAATTAGATCTAGCCATAGTCAATTTAGAATCGAATCCGGAATTGGTACACATTTTCGAAGTAAAAGCTGTACCAGCTATTATAGCAATTTCAAGTGGATTGGTTGTGGATAAAATTGTAGGTCTAACTGATTTAGATATCATAGAAAATTTAATACAAAAACTTACCAATGCACCTATAAATTCTGAAAATGACAAGAGAGAAGTTTAAAAATGTGTATCTTTATACATTATGTGAAATTATTATAACAGTTAATGAAATGTGTTCTTATGATTTGTATTATGCTATATAATTTTGCTTCAATAAGCAACACTATTATTTATTAAATAATATATTTTCTTGTGGAAATTACATCTTTAATACAAATCATAAAATTAAATGAAAAATCATTGTACAACGAGCTATATCGGGTTTTACTAGATAATTGAAAAACCTTCAAATCCAAGTAACTTTAGGATATGGGTTTAAGAGTTCAAAGCTCTAATTCTGTTTTAAACGCTAGGTATAGAGATATGAGATTGTAATTTCAAAAAAGATAACATTTTTATTTGTTATTTATAATTTTTATAATAATAACTTGTTAATTATTTTACAAACTCTTAATAATGTATTATATGTATCGGTAATGTTATAACATGATTATAAAATGGTTTTTTAAAACTAATTGTATATTACATAGTACAATATTTGTTATAATAATTAATATTAACGGCCTTCTTTAATCTAAGATTTCGTGACACTAGCTGTACTTATCAAACTAACCCTAATATTAAAACTGAAGTATATCTCAAGGAACTCACTTTCTTTGCATAATTGCTATCGCTAGCTAAATATCTCTTATTGGAATACAGTTTTAATGAGATTAATTTGATTGATCTCAATAAATTTCATTTGTAGCACATTATGTAACAAAGTTAACAATGACTTATTAATTAAATAATGATTGTAAATCTAAGGTGATAAAACATAACTAATGCGGGGATCATAAACAAAGTGTTATTTAATCTGACTTCTAGTTCCATATTTATTCTTGATCTTGAAATAATTCTGTACAATCTATGTATGAAATTACTGTCGATTACAAATAAGCCAAAGACTTAATAAAAATCGTTTAATCCATGTATTCCCTGGTGAAAGAGACTTTTTCTATCCCTTGGCAGCAAGCGATACATAAATGTGTATCAACAATTAAAAGATTAGCTAAAATTTCTTTATCAGTCAGGTGCTTTCAAGAGATACCATGATAAGGCAATGCTGTGATTCCTTGGTTGCTTGCAAAATTCTTAATCTTCTATGCCAAATACAATTTTACTCTTTTTTTCTATTAATTTCAAACAAAAGAATATTTCATACTTTTGCAAACAACCTTATCTTTCTTAATTTAGTAACCAGTATACATGTTTTAAATTCTGTTAATAGTTTGCAATAAGACGATAAATTTAAATTTAACTTGTGCAAATATATATACAAAATTAGGAGAAAACGTTTAATAAATCTCATTTTAAAAGAAGAAATAATAATAGATTTATTTTTCTCTCTGAATAAGCATTATGGTGCATTCACGCCCAATAATTTTTATCGTTTATTTTACTATATTATTTTCAATGAAAATTATAATAAGATGTATATCAAATGTAAATACACCACCACGATTATCTGGATTTTTTATACAATAAAGACATACAAATAAAAGATTTTCGAGTTATATTTAACACCGCTATTAGTGCACCGATATGTTCTGCAGAGGCGATTTCGTGGCCCCACAAAATTACACATTCAGTAAATACATTTGGACGCTTTAATCTTGCAGAAGTGTTATACGCATATTTACAACTTATTTATATCAGTAGTTTTAAAAAAAATGTAACAAAATGTAGAAAAACACGAATGATATATACAAATTTCTACAGATGTTACTTGTTGTTATGGAGTAATATTCTATAGTAACAACATAGACACATTTTTTCTCATTCCTCAATAAATAATGTAATTTATAGCAACCTTTATTCTTACAGTCTAATTTACTTCTAGAGATTCGTCATAAATCGTACTATTAAAACTTCAAAATACAAATATATATATATTAACATCGCTAACAGTTATAACAATAGTAATAATCGTCTTATATATTTTTTTTTAATTTTATATTGTATTACTAAGGGTTCGAATAATTATTCTGTTAATTGAGTCTGTATAATTTTATTTTATAAATACTGTAAATTAGTGAAATTGAAACATCCAACCATGCTATTTTACACCGATAAAAATAATATGTTCGCCAGTTAACAACAAGTAACATCATAGTTTCCACCGCTAGTAAATCAACTAACATCTAATCATTATATGATACATAGTATAATACAACATGATACAATTTACTTTTGCATTGAATAACTTGGCGATTGGCATTAGTCTTCTCAGTAAATGTGTAAGAAGTAATAATTCTTTAATTAGAACTAATAAGATATTAACTATTTTGTTTATGTAACTTTCTAAAATTCATATCTTTCGAAAATGTTTCAAGAAAACTGCATCTATTTGGATAATTGTTGCAATGAAATTACAATACAGAAACGAATGGTTGTAAAAGAAATATTGAGCGAATGAAAATCTTAGAAAAATTGCATAGTGAAGAGTATTTTGTAGCTCTATATGTATATATATATATATATATATATATATATATATATATATATATATATATATATATATATTTCATATATGTATATATACACAACCACATACACACACACACACGCACGCACACACACAACACACACGCAGGGTGGTGGAGGAAAGGATTCAGAACTTGAATAAGTAGATAGTACTTGCCCAAAAAGGAGGGAAAAAAGTTTTAATAAACATGAGTACGAAAAATTAATTTTGTTAAAGATATATACAATTTTTCAGTTTGTTTAAAGCAAGTGGCTTACTCGTTTTGTGAGCTATCATGCTTTTCAAAAGCAACAGATTATTTATTTCTTTTTCCACTTTATACACACATCTTTTACTATTATCTTATCATTAGGCTTCACCAAAGAAATGTTAGTTACAATCAGTGAACAGTTACAGAGAGCTGATACAAAACTTTGAAAATATTTGAAAATATTAATTTTTCAAACCCATGTTTATTTCGATATTTCTCCTCCATTTGACGAATACTATCTATTTTTTTTTTTTTTTTTACTATACTATCGAGTACTGTACTATCATTTTCTTCACCACCCTATATACATATATGTATGCACATATTGGAATTAAGAAACTAGTATTAAAATTTGTCGATTTTCATTATGTACAATTTCAAGAATAATCTTTCATCAAAAACCTTTGTTATTTATCGTTTTATAGTTGGAATGAATTCTTCATTTTTAATGCATTCATCAGTATTCACGATTTATAATTAAAAAAAGATGACCGTACGAAAATCGTCATAATGTATATTACTACAGAAAATTCAAAAATACTTCATCATACTTCTGCCCCCAAATCTCTTACGCCTTGTTCCGCGATCGGAACATATTTATCATCAATTTTGACGAGTAAGATAACTTTATCTACGTGAGACCGTCGATTAGGATCGCGATGATTGGGGGACCAACAATGAACAACACATCCTTCCATACCTCTTTCAGGTACCCAATGCTGCCATCCAGATCTACCACCCTGTTGTCTCATTCTTTCGTCTGGCCAAATTACGTCTATGCGACGGCCCAAATTAATAGCATCGTACACTTGATTAGGATCTATGATCTAATAAGAAATAGTAGTAAATAATTGTTGATACTTGAAAACAAAAGAACGTCAATCAAAATAAATTCGATTCTACTTACACGCACTCGTTGAAAAACTTCGTCCTTCTCAAGTTTACTAGTAAAACTTGTTTCACTTTTAGTTTCAGTTTTAATATCGCTATTACTAAGAAGACCAGCTAAACTAGCAAGTGTGGAACTTGTAGGTTTTCCAACGGAAGCCAACGATCCTCTGTTTCCACCTAGGGATCCGGTATTCGTTCTTCCTAAACTTCCACGACCAGTTGATCCACCAATTTGACACCCAGAATCTATAGATTGTGATCCGGATGTATTATGACCCGATTGACCATATCCTATATGAGAAATTCTCATTTTTATATTGTAAAATGATTAACATGTACAAAATATAATAGTTGCAAGTACCTAAATGAATATTGTACGTAGTCATTGCATATACTCCGTCATTTCCAAAACCCCCGTCATCTTGAGACCCTGTTCCCCCAGATGAACAACCTTGACCACATCTTCTTCTGATTCTATAAATGATATTTTTAACGATAATAAAATTTGTAATGACGTTTTCGTTAAAGAATTATAATTTATAATTATAGAATAATATGTGCCGTACCTTTGCCATAATTTTAGGACGTTGCTTTTTATTACACTGAGACTTAAAGGTCCCCCAACTATAGAACACAATTGTTCGTTAGTTTCTGCATAACTAGTAGTCAATGGTGAGACGTAAATTGGGTACCCGATAGGTTGATCACAAGAACTATTTATTATATTTCGAAGAACTTGTTTAGCATTTTGTATAGAACCTCGCTCTGGATTTCTATTTCTCAAGTATACTAATTCTTGTTGTTGTCCAGCCCACAAGCCGCGAACACATTCACGATTCATTTTAATTACTCGGAAGCTTAAAAAACGTTTATTCAGCATTATCACTTTATATTCGTCGATGCCGTCATCAAGTACATGCCTAAAAATCAGAATAAATAAATAATAGTAAAGTAATATTTTAATATTTGTACATATTACAGTGTTACAATACCTAAGAGCCAAAAGGCTAGGTGCACCATTTAAAACTGCATTTCTCCAAAGCGGATCTGCTTCATGACTAATCACGAGATTTTTGTCGTGACTATCTATAGCTTCATAAAGGGCAGATGGTTCACCATATTGCTCTGGACTGGTAAAATGATCTTGATGCAATTTTAATGCCATTCTTACTCCCTTTGCAACGACACCCCGTAATAAATCAACATCATGTAAAACCCATTCATCTCGAACTGATGTTATACGAAAATCACCTAAACGTGTAAATACACTTTTTAAATATTACTCTCAAAATGTAATTAGTTTTTCAATTATTTACTATAAAATTATACCTTTAAAAAGAGCATGTAATCCGTATAAAAAAAATTCGACACTTGAGACAGTGTTATGAGACAATGCTCCCAAAACACGTCTTCCCAAAAGACTTAAAGCAAGACATAAAGATACTAACGATGAATTTCTCGATTTGTCTAATGTCTAAAACAGTTAAGAACAAATAGTGCCATGTAAATATTAATAAAGTTTATATATGTTTGAAAAACTACCTTATCATGTTTAGTAACACAGTACTGTATCCAATCCAAATAAATGTTACAAAAACTGCTTCTTGTAATACCGCATGTACGGATGTCGTAATCCTCGTGAATGCTTAAATTGAAAACAGGATCTAGATCGACGAAATTCTTGTCGAGAGTTATTTTCAGGGCATCAGAAATATCAGTATTCTCCAACCAATATTTCAATTTTGGTGATTTAACAGCATAGAAAACGATACTTTTCACGTAGTATGTAACCAGTACTTTACGAAATTCAAAGACTTGAAGCATAGAAACTGCTGAATTGTCTGAGATCGAGTATCCTTCTAAAACATATTTAGCGCTTGCAACTTCCCAAGCTAACCAGCGTTGACTGAAAGCTGCGTTTACGCTTAATACGTTTGAAAAATGTCCCATTTGACAGCAACAACAATTATCATTATCCTCTATTCCCTCAGAGATTGCTTCCACCTAGAAATAAAATTATTTTCAAATTTGATAACAAGTTATTTTATCTTAATACTTTTAATATTCAAAATAATATACACACCTCTCTTTGTTGACAATATGTTCCTCTAAATTCAAGACCCCTTAATTGGAAAGTTACTAAGCCATTGCCTAATTGAACAATGTGTACCAAGCAGTTTAAGTAATCGGAAGCTAACAGAAAACAGTCGCCTTGTTCTACATTTCCCCAACGGCCGAGAGCGATATCTCCGTAAAGACTATGTTGCAGCGATCTTGTTAATTGCTCGTAGAATATCGAATTCAAGTTGTTATCGTCTGCACCCAGATTTCGATCCAAATGGGAAGACATTCGTGTATTTGAATGATCTACTCTCCTTGTTTTGTAATCCCGTTCCCAAAACTTCACTGGCCGTACATATGATGATATGAAAATTGCACTGCCCAAAAGGGGATTTAAAGGAGTGCTTAAAATCGCGGAAATACCCGCTTGTAGGAACAACATAGCAGAATGCGGAACGGAGAAAGGTTGGGCAAATGCATGAAATGCACTGCCCCAAGTAATTTGCCAAGGTGCAATGTATGTCACTACAAATCGTATTTTCAACAACAGTTCATATACTTTTGCAAATGCTATTCCAGTGACAAAATAGTCCACCAAAAATGTTTCACTGAGATCTCGAAAGTCCAATTTAAAAAACAAAACGGCGAAGATCAGAGCGAGATAACGTGTCGATGGATCAGAGTATGCAGATCTTAAAGATTTCAATCCACATACAACTATGATTAGTGCTCCCACACTTTCTCCAAATTTAGATACAATTTTTGATGAACACTCTGTGAGCGCTCCTAAGAACACTACTGGGTAGAGAACGTTTCTTTCCAAGAAACAAAGGCAAACATATGCTTTTTCAAACCACATAATTTTCACTGGCTCGCGAACTTCAAATTGTGCATGTTCATGACTGCGTAATACTGGTCTTGATAAGCACAACCATGGTAATTGTTTTCGAAGTTGTGGTACAATATAGTGTAATAGAAATCCAAGGCAACTTGCAATACCCCATAGAACTGGATTTAGTTCTGGTTGTAAGGCTGTAAATACAGTTGAACAATGGATTCCAAAAGACAAGATACCTATGACTGCACATACTATTAAGTCATTCTTCAATCTTGCATTCACCGTTGCTCTCAATTTTTCCGGTAATGGATCTACTAATTCTGTGTCCGACATTTGTTCCCCAACTTTAATCTTCACGTGTTTTTTTCTTCCAGACGTTCTAATTTTAGCTTCTTTGTACGGTGCAGATAAATTCTCTCTGCGAGATGTATTCTCAATGATTTTAGCTTCTTTCTCTTCTGTATAAATTTCTGGTGGCCACAGATTTGTTTTGACAATGTCCCATATTACAGTAGGGTCCGAAGACGATCTACTTAAATGATAAGATATCGCAACTAATAAACCCGCGAAAATAGAGAATAGAATATGTTGCGAAGATTTTGGCTCTGTAAGTGCTCCATAAGCAAATCCGTATAATATAACAACCGTGACAATGCTGCGAGAAAGACAATATATCGAAGAGATTAGACTCGTAGTTGCATTTCCACCGAACAAATGGATATCTACATGTTCACAGAGATACATTAGAAAAGTATTAATTTGTGGAAGTAAACCCAATGAGAATATAATAGGAAAGCATAAAAGGAAAATTAATAGAATATTGCGAATTTGCAATATAATATCATAATCGGCAATTCGTAAACCATATATACGAAATTCAGATGTTTTAAAGTTTCTTAAAGATTCATTAAAGATTAATATGAATCCTGAACACAGTATATAATATACTGGCCGAGAAAATACTATAATGCGATTAAATCCATGCGTCGGAGAAGCAGCATCAGGCTGAACGGATTTTAGTAATGAATACTGACATCCGGCAGTTACGAAACAAAACATGAATGCAAATATATCACGGTAAAATCCTTGTTGAAGCAATATAAGACCCAATCCCGCAACGGCAACTGCTAAAAACGTCGAAACGATGGTTTCAAAAATTGTTAAATTTCTATCTAATAATGCCAACAAAAATAAACGATCGAATCGCACTTTGATATGTGGTAATTTGCCAATTTTCCATTTATAATAATATTGCTTGTCTTGTCTTGATTGTTTTGGTTTAGATTCGGATGCGTCTAAAGTGGCAATAAATCGATTCCAAGATATATCACCTTCGTACGCCTGGAATCTCAAAACAGGTCTATCTCGACGATTAGAGTCAGCTGGATAAAGGTTCAAATTAAAATATCCCAATAAATTTCGCAATCTTCGATTTATGTCTGTCATCGATTCTATTCGTGATAATATGTCTTGATGGAATTGATCTCGCTCTAAGGTTTCAAGCTCGCATTGATTAGAACTTCCATTATTTCGATGCAATTGAATTCGTTCTAATGTTTCCACTGTGTGATGATTGTTACTTCCAGAATTTCGATGCAATTGACTTCGTTCTGTTTCCACAGTATGATTAGTGTTTCCAGCATTTCGATGTAGTTGAATTCGCTCTAAAGTTTCCACTGCACGATGATTAGAACTCCCAGTATTCGATGAAACTAAATTCGAAGATAATGAATTTTGCGTTTTGGTTTGATTACTTTCTGGACTCGATAGAACAGGTGGTGTATCTATTATAACGCTCAATTCGTGAGAATTTAAAGATAGACTACTTAAACTGTTACTTAAAGAGTCTGTTACCTCCCAATTGGCATCATAATGTAAATTTTGATTAAGTTGTTGACGTAATAAAGTATTTAATAATTTATCATTATTGCTAGAAGGAACTTGCGAAGCTGCAGCAACACCAGATCCTTTTTCATCGAAGGTGTAAGCTAACCAACGTCCGTTTTCATCTCGAAAATAAGGTGCGGCTGCTTCTATGGTATCGTTGTAATTGGCGACTAAATGACATTCTTCATTCGATATCAATCCAAATAAAGCAGTAAGTGGTACAACATTATCATCTCGATTTCTATCACGTGGTACACGATATGGTCTAATTGGATATTTCAAAGGACCTCGCCCTTTTCGTGAACTTCGACTTTCTGAATTTCGACCTAATCTTAAGTCGGACACAGTACTAGATTGACCAGGTAGTTCTGGGCCAGATGTTAATAAGCTAGCTAATAAAGAAGATGCAAAACTAAGTGTACTTAACTCGTTGTTTGAACCACTGGTTTGCTCGAACCTATCAAATCTATCAAATCTTCCATCCCTTCTTCTAACTTTTTCTCTTCTGACTTCTATTGGTCGTTTAAATTTCGGCCGGGTTTGCTCAGTAGTTGTAATATTATCATCTATAGCATCTACTACAGGTTTTGGACGGCTTTGTTTGGGTATTGCACCTTGGTGTCGTTTGCTATCTGTTTCTAATTGTGGAAGTAACTTTCTTTTCACCTCGTTTTCTGTACTCAAAGTCGTTGTACTAGACGAACCAGAATCAGGTTCTTTATTATGCAGTCCTGTAAGATAAGAATTCACAAAAAATATCATAAATCATTCACTTTCATTTATAGGTACTTCCTATAGTAAATATCTATTTGATAATAACCGAAAAAGTTAAACTTACCTTTATTACTTCGTGATTCTATCGCGCAATCACCACTTTCAAATAACTGATCTATTTCAACTACACTTCCAACATTTAACGGATCATCTATATTCTTCGATTTATTCTGCTTGTCTTTAAACAAGTTTTCTAAATCTGAAAATTCATGAGTGCTTTGGCTTCCGTTACTATATCTTCTTTCAATACCACGTTTTGGTTCTTCAATTAACGCATCGCGAGAATTTGCAGAATCATTATCTATACCGCCATCACCATTAAATCTAAATATAAATTTAAACGGATGTCTACATATTACTTAATCAATGATTTAATATTAATTTGTCATTATCTTAAAATTACCTTGAAAATCTATCTTCAAATCGGCTAGTACTAAGACTTCTATGCCGATTAGAGGTAGCATTAGTTTCACAAGTCTTTCGGGTAAGTAACGGACTATAAGAATCCCGAAGGCTAAATCCTCCGGAACTTTCATTTGCAAATTGTTCATCACTTTGTTCTGCTATAGGCTGTACTATTTCTGATCCATAACTAAGATATGGTAATAGTTGCAACTGGTTTTTTTTTAATGTATTTTGAGGTAACACCTTTAAAATATATATAAGTTTTAATAGAATTTTCTATACAAACACACAGAATATACGATATGTCATACAATGATACCTTTTTAGTATTAATTGTTTCAAGACTTTGTGGATGAAGAGGTAAATTATTGTCATCTATAGTGTTTATATTTTTATTAGTGGCACCAATTGTCTCAAGACTTTGTGGGTGAATAAGTTGTTGATGTGGCTTTTTCGTAATGACCTAATAAACAAGAAAAAAGTGCATAAATACATCACTTAATTGTTTTTCAAATACAAAAAATATCTCCATTTTTACCTCTAAAGATTGTGGATGTGACGAAATTTTATTTTTTTCTGTATCCTCTTTTTTCGATATAATTTCTAAACTCTGCGGATGATCGTTCATTAAATGAGTTTCCATCACGATCGAATTAGAATTAAGACGCCGAAAGGCTTGATTCGACTTCCAGTAAGGATAATCATCTCCATGATGTTCCAATTCTAATGAACTTGTTTGTTTTATTTGACTTTCAGAACCTGTTTTGCCAAGACTACCCTGTTTCGAATGACGATTTCGTGAATCTTCAGATGCATGTCTGCACAATTTTCTTGAACCTTGTCGATCCTCTTCAGCTATTACAACACACTTTTGTCTTTTCAAGCTTCTTTCTACATGTGTTCGAAATTTCCCAAAACAAATATTAATATATATATGAAAACATTATAGAATTACATTATAGAAGTTGTATCATGAAAATGACAAAACTAATACCATTTATTATATTTCGAAAACGTGGTTCATGATACTGTGCAGAAGCTAGTTCTGCTTCATGTACATTTATGCTAGGTACCATTGGTTTAGACAGTTGTTGTGCTTCTTCCGAACTTTCTGAACTATTTTTTCTGTGAATTTCTACTTTCAAATCTATAATTGAACTAGGTCTATCTCGATTATACTCAGATGTTATACTATCTGCATCTGCATTTTGTACATTTGATTCAATAAAAGAATTGCGTGATGAGCATTCTACAGGTGGTGTGTCTATCTTTCCTACATAAAAATATATCAATTATAAAGTTTTATATATTATTTTTTGAATATATCTTGTTTCAAATTAAATATAAGAAAAACACAATTTATTATACCACTTAAGACTTGTAGCTCTATTCCATGATCTATTTGATCTTGTGATTGTTCCCTGCATTTATTATGCACTGTGCGTCTTTTGTCACTTTCTGATCTCTGTTGGCTAATAGTTTGACCTGATTCTTCTAAACACTCAGTTGTATCATACATGCAATGAAGTGCATGGTTAACACACTTTATCATACCAAAAAGTACTCCAATTGAAGAGCAATATGCCACCCACACATACAACGTTGGTGGAAAATACTGGAAAAAAGAAGTTAATATATTAAAAGTAATAAGATGGCAATATATCTATATCTGTATTACTGTGATATATATATTATATATATATATATATACATACATACATACATACATACATATATATATATATATATATATATATATATATATATATATATATATATATATATATATATATATTTATATGCAAACCAAAAATTAACCAAGGCAAATGATAATACATAGAAATATATATTATGTAAATTATAGCAATGTGTTCAAAGGGAATGTAAACATATAGAATTTATGTGAATGTTATTTATCCAAAGTGAATGACTTAAAAATAAAACAAAAATTCGTGTAAATAAACTTACAAGATATATGGTGAATGGTAAGCAGAGTAAGAAAAGCCAAATGTAAAGATGAAAGGTATTTGAAAAAACGTCGAGATGAGGATCGTAAAACCAGCCTCCTGTCAGGCTCGCCCAGACGCCTTGTCTCAAAATTTCCAGCGTTTGAGAACCCATACCACTTGTAAAAGTTCTCCCTCACCATCTTCCCATCACTTGCTATTCTACAGCTTTATTCGTGGTCTGTCTTTTCTATTCGGAAAATCGCGTGGCAAACAATAAGACGATACATTTTATCTCTGCCTTATTAATCAATGGATTTGACGCACACGACTCACTGACTTCGCAGCCATCTTCACATCTCAGATGATTTTAAACATGAATCATATGATTACGTACATGATCAGAACACCTATGATTTTCTTCGAAATCGTTTTATATGAACCGATCATTGATATTAATTATTAATCAGTAAACAAAAGTATAACGAACAAATATCATCGTCTGTCGTTAATATATTTACAAATTTATTCGTATATATATAATTTAATTAATTATCTTTGAGTATAAATATGATTTTTTCTTCGATTACTTCGTAATCGTTTTATTGCGGATAAACCTTATACAGTCCAAATGTCATAAGCAACTTTTCGAACGTTCTCTCTATGAATCGTGGTCCAATATATCACGTCAACGGTGGGGCCGTCAAACGAAACATGGCGTCCGTTAGGTTATTGCTATGAGTGCTGCTTCGTTTTCTATCATTAAATGTGGAATCATCGTGCGTTTTGCGGGCTGACGCGAAGCGTCGTGTCCTCGGGGAGGCAAACACGTCGCTTTCAACCCTGCACGTCCCGCGTACATTATTCCTAGTGCCGATTCAATGAAAAGAATCGTCCTCATCAACAGTGGCTTGTGGGTATACACACCCCGACGCGAGACTCCAGAGTGGTTTTATGGCATATCGAGCTTTTTTCTACACTTCTGAAATTTTCTCTTCACAGCTCCAAACAGGAGTATGATCCTCGATAAAAAATCACAAAGTCTTCACCGCGTTATTGCCGGACTCGCGAATCAAAATGCCGGTCACCGTTAAAGTGTTTTTATGCAAGGGGTGTTAGTGGTGGTGATGATCACCTCTTCTCACCCCACATTTTCTTCGTAAAATTTGTGCGTATAATTAAATTATTGCTGTAATATTCAATAACTGATTTACGTTCGTGTATGGATTATGATTTTGAAGGGACATGTGTAAAACGAACATGAAATGTGTAAGGATGTGTATAGTGTTGAAAATATGATACAAGGTGGATATAAGACTTTCATCAATTCTTCTACATGTTTGTTTAACTATTTTGAGACGAACTAACAATATATTTAAAGTGTTATATGTTATTTGTGATTCTATTGATAAAATATTGCACAAAGGTTACAAGACGAAAGGGTGTAATTTCCAGAAAGGAGAAGAACAAGAAGAGTGTGAGGCCATATGCCGCCAGCCGGGCTATCGGCAAGAGGCTTGTCTACCTTGATGGACCACGGACAACCAGATGCTCGTCATCGGAGCGAGCGGTTTCTACTTCATCCAGAGAATGGATCCTCTAATTCTCATAATTCTAACACAGCCAATTCATCTCCACGATATCAACATAATAATAGGACAAATAATCATTCCACGAGGTATAATCTATGTTGTTATTGTACAACTATAAATGTACGAGGTTCTATAAATTTATATCAGTAAAACATGTATCTTATTTAAATTTTATATTTTAGTTACGGATATTTGTATGGACGTACATCTAGCAACAATATGTCTGATAGCAGTGTTTCTGATACACATAGTGGTGGTACAGCAAGAACTGTTTCTCAACAGACTAGTCCATCTCATGGTACACATTCCTCTTCTCAATCTCGACAGGACAATAGTTCAACAATTTTCACTGCTTTATTTGATTATGTTGCCCAAGGCGAGGATGAGTTATCTTTACAAAGAGGTGAAACAGTTGAGGTAAATTATATATCATGAATGTCTATAAAATTGAATAGTTTTCATTAGCATGTCAAAATGTATATACACTCTCTTTAATACATTAGGTTCTATCTAAGGATTCAAAAATCTCAGGTGATGAAGGATGGTGGACTGGAAAAATCCATGGAAAAGTTGGTATTTTTCCAGCCAATTTTGTTGCAGAAGCAGAGAGTATTGATCGGGTGTCATCGGTGATTGACAAAGTTCAGCCAGTTGAAATTGATTTTGAAGAACTGCAATTAGAAGAAGTGATAGGGGTTGGTGGATTTGGGAAGGTTTACAGGTACATAATTTCATTTTACAGGGTCCCATAGTATCTTATAATTGACCATGTTATCTATTTTTTGAAACAATGCTTATCATTTTTTTAATAACATTTCAGAGGATTTTGGCAGAAACATGAAGTGGCTGTTAAAGCAGCCCGCCAAGATCCAGATGAAGAACCCAGTGTGACATTACAAAATGTTCGACAAGAAGCGAAATTATTTTGGTTATTAAAACATGAAAATATTGTGCAATTAGAAGGGGTTTGTTTAAAAATGCCAAATATGTGTCTGGTAATGGAATACGCACGTGGTGGCAGTTTGAACAGGGTTCTTAGTGGTAGAAAAATCAGGCCTGATGTACTTGTAGATTGGGCAATACAAATTGCTCGTGGCATGGATTATCTTCATAATAAAGCACCTATAAGTCTTATTCACAGAGACCTAAAAAGCTCTAACGGTAAGGCAACATAAATAATTAAAATGTTGTTTATTGAAATTCTACTTAACACGTGCATAAATAAAACATGTCAAAATAATGTATATTATTTATATTAATAATAGTGTTATTGAGTGAGCCTATAGAAAATGATGATCTACAATATAAAACTTTAAAAATAACTGACTTTGGATTAGCAAGAGAAGTTTATAAAACAACTCGCATGTCAGCGGCAGGCACATATGCTTGGATGGCACCGGAAGTTATCAAAAAAAGTACTTTCAGTAAAGCTAGTGATGTTTGGAGGTCAGTTTTATGTGCCTCTTATAATTAACTTTAACGAATATATTTAAACAGTAAAACATTTTTTTTTTTTCTTTGGTACATTTTTCAATATATTTACAGTTATGGTGTGCTTTTATGGGAACTTCTAACTGGTGAAACACCTTACAAAGGAATAGATGCTTTGGCAGTAGCATATGGCGTTGCAGTGAATAAACTTACATTGCCTATTCCATCAACTTGTCCTCAGCCTTGGAGATATTTAATGGAAGGTGCATTAATCTGTGATCATTTAGATTGAAAATATTAATTATTTTAATTTGTCCAAACATTGAAGTAACGTGAAAAATATTTAACTCGTTTAGCTTGCTGGGCATCTGATAGTCATTCAAGACCAGGATTTGCTGAAATTTTAGTAGCATTAGATGAAGTTCGTAGTGCATTTGCAGCAACACCACACGAGTCATTTCACACAATGCAAGAAGACTGGAGACTTGAAATTGAACAAGTTCTTCTTGGATTGCGCATGAAGGAAAAGGTCCGTATTTTAATTTTATATATCATTTTGTAGAAACCAACTTATACAAAGATAAAAATTATTTCATTGATGTAATTAACGTGTGCATCATTTATATCAGTATAAATAATTTTTATAATAATTCTTTCAAATGCTATACAAAGGCATGCCGTTCGTTAGAAGAGGTAAGATAACGTGTAGCTATTGAAGCTAATAATTGCTTTTGTTTTAAACAGCAGACATATTTTATTGAGTAATAACTAATAAATCTTGGTTTACAAAGCACATTTTGTTAACATAGCCTTTTATACTTTCGTTTATTAGGAATTGCGCTGTAGAGAAGAAGAATTAACAAAAGCGCAAGTGCAACAACGACAACACGAAGAAAACTTGAGGCAGCGAGAACAAGAATTAGCAGCTCGAGAAATAGATTTACTAGAGCGTGAACTTACAGTAATGATAATTCAACAACAGAATACTCCTACACCAAACAAAAGGAGAGGAAAATTCAAGAAATCCAGATTAAAGCTGAATAAAAAGGAGCCCGGAAGCAATATAAGCGCTCCTTCTGGTAAGTGTATTCTAATTTTTTTCAACATTAGTATGCAACTAACAAAAGTAAATTATTGTTATAAATTTTTATTTTTATAGACTTTCGTCATACAATAACTGTTCAACATACAGCGTTGGATCGAGGAAAAGTACGGAATCCATCGAGACCCAATAGTCCACCTGGCTCGCCTAGTATTCCGAGGCTTCGTGCAATTGCATGTGAGTACTTTGGCTTCAGGATGTTTTGTAGTTTACAATTTCGACTACTTGTTGCTCAGTATGAATGATTTTGCTCTGAGATATTTTCTAGTATTTTCGAAAATTGAATCACACTGTTTGTGCTTTGTAGACACGTTGTATATTAATTTAATATTGATTTTTATTAGCATGGTGTGAATAATTCAATATATTTTTATATATTTTTGAAAAAATTTCATTTATATGCGTAGTCTATGCTGCGTTTTTTTGTTCTTGTTGTTTTAATAAAATTGTAAGAAAGTAATAATTTAGAAATTAAAAAAAATCACACAATTATAACTGTTTAATATAGAATTTTTCTCTTCTGTTTTTTTTTGCTTTTGTTTTGTTTTGTTTTAAAGAAATCCTTTATGAAAATCATTGTCCAGAATGAAAGAAACTTTTAGTACTAAGTGCTACCTATGGATCTTATGATACACCTTTATCTTTTTGAAGCGCGCATAAAGCTTAACAGAACTTAGGGTAGGAGGGAAAATTAGTATTGTAGTGAGTAGCGTTTTGTTTTTTGTCTTCCTCCTTTAGTACCAGCAGATGGAGTGAAGGGTAAGACTTGGGGACCATCAACACTCCACCAACGCGAGCGTGGGGCTATTATTACGCAGCCACCAAATCCTGCGTCTCCAGGTGGCAAGCGGTGGTCACGCTCTGCTCCAGATCTAGAAAAGACACCCCTGCGTACCGCCCTGTTGGCACATCGCTCCCCGCTTCTTCAAGAAATAGGTAACCCCTCCTCCAGAAAGTACTCCTCAGCAAATAATTTGATAGACAGTCAGCCAGGATATAGTTATAACAACATTCCAGAAAATTCTAACAATATTATGCAAAGTATGAGCTGTCCACCTTGGAATATAGGCGAAGATTCGGTTATTGTGGACAACGATATTTATGAGTCTGTGGTATTGCATAACAAATCGGCGAATAATCTTAAAACTCATTTCTCGGATGACCATTTAGTTATGAACAATTATTCAAAACCTACAACCAGAAGTACATTAAAAACTTCACCTCCTAGATGTCAAAAGTATGTAGTTGGTGACTGGGATCACTCATATTCTTCGAATTTTGTACAAAGCGTAGCATCTAGTTTGGTTGGTACTGCGAAACGTGTGAAAAAGAAAAAACGTGAACGAAGTAAATCGAAAGAATCGAAGCGTAGAGATAGTTCGGAATCACGATTAGCCACTTTCGCTGATTTCTTTCGTTCCCCTTCAGGTTCAAGGAAAAGTTCCTTAAATTCTCCTCATAGTGCAGAACGAAAGAATTCTGTTACCATTAAAATCAATGATACAGATGGTTTAGAGTCGAGTCCCGAGAATTCCGTAGGTAAAAAATCACAGCATAAATCTAGAATTTCCAAAAGTCCGTTGAGAGTCTTTAACAAGATGAAAGCCTGGGGAAGCCGAGATGCTCTCGATGATAAAACGACTGCAGGCAAAGTAGAGTATAGCGTTCTAGACAATACAATATCTATGCCACAATTTAATCGGCGTGATTCCGATCAAAATAACGCGGTGCCGAAGTTTTTGGTCGCAAACTCACGGGAAGGGATAGATTTCGAAAGTCTCAACACAGAACTTTGTAATTTTAATTCGGAACATTCGAACGATAGTTCTATCTCAAAAACTTCCTTAGGTCTGTTTCAAGATAATAAGTGTAAAAGATCTCCTACCTCTTTTGATTCTGTTAGCGGTGCATCAGATGTGTGTTCAAAACAATCCACTATTTCGCAAGTAGATCAAAGTTTCGATTTGAATTTCTCGGCGAAGAAAAAGTCGAAAAGTAACGAATACTTGCGCAGCTGTGAAGAGGATAATGTTGATACTATCAACTCAATTGTGCATACATTTGGTAGTTATGTACAGGACTGCGAACGTCAAAATTCGCAAATCAATTATGGACCAAAAAAAAGTTTAATCGAGTCGCTAAGGGATGTTCCTTCCCATAGAAGTTCGGAGGATGTGAATACGATTACTTATGCGTCACCTAAAGCTTCTATGGCTGAGAAATTTTTGAAGAAGAATGATAAATAATATTGCATTTCACAAAGATAAAGATGTGCATATCAACTCGTAAATGCATTTCACGAATATACCTTTCTGTTTTATATGTTTTAGTAACAGTCCTATATTTTCTTTACTGCAGGCCTTTCTGAGGAAAACATCTATCCTACTCGTAAGTCTCTTCATACTGTTGCGTAATTGTTTCGCATTTTATAAGAGACCTTATTGTTTTTTTTTCTTTTGTATCACAGTTAGTCTCGGTAAATATTTTCATTTTTTTTTTTTTTGTTTTTGTTTTGCATCGTTACGAAAGCGAAGATCTCAGACGAGCAGTGCCTTTTTATGTTTATATTTCCTTTTCTTTTTTTCTTTTGCTGAATTGTATTTAAGTAGATTGTGCTTAAAATTATTTTCATAGGAATGCATGGATATATGCAATTCAGTTAGATTTTCTATCATTTGTTGATTATCTAAGAAGGATGTCCCCATTATATACATATATTTTAGTAATACATGTACAGTTGCAAACATTTAATGACAAACTATGTTTCCCCTTTTTTATATTGATAGTGTTGTATTTAAGATTATTTTATTTGGTTGAATTTTTGGAATGGTACATATTATTAATTATGTATCTTGTATCTTGATATAAATTTTCTTGAGGAATTAATTAAAATATTGAAATTTATTTTAATTTGCATAAATTGACAGTCTTGTTGATTAATTAATTTTAATTAATGCCTATCAAATACACAAATGTCTATCAAATTACATAATGAATATATTATTTTAGGATATTTTAATAAAGGGTACCATTGTACCCTGCAATAATCTGAAAACTATTTATCCTAATTTAAATTGATAAGAACTTCGTATTTTGAACTGTAATTTAATGAGTACATAAAATGTAAATGCAGTCTTTCTGGTGTTGGTTCTTTTCTGATGTTATCTGGAGTATATAACATTCTAACAAAGCAGAGCTAACAGCCCCTCACTATGTGAAAAGAAATCATGTGCTTCTGTCACTACAAACAAAAAAATTTTAGATTAAAAATTGTTTCTTTTATTTAGGAGCGTTTATGGAAAGGTGTGTTTTTTTGCATAGTTGTAATTCCGAAACCTGAAAAATTCAAATTCAATTTATAAAATTATTATAGAATGAATCATGTCTTGATTGTGAGAATAGAGTTGTATTTTTTTCCTTTAGTGCATTACACGCATTTAAATCAATTTCAGATTTTGTTAATTATTCAGCCTAATTTAACAGCGATTTCATTTTTTGTATTATCATAGATTTTTGACATTTTTTTTAGATTCAGAAATTTCGCACACGTCACATACAACACATGGAGCGACACGCACACTTGTATTTAGAAATAGAAATTTTTCAATAAAACCTTTTCAGTTGGACACGTTGAATTTTGTTTTTTCGTTTTCTGAATTTTTACGCTCGATTTGTGGTAATATTTATAACATCAAACAAATGTATTTATATACATTGACTTGTCAAACTATGCATTTCATTATTCAGCTGACTTTTATATATTTCATTTTATTAATTGCACTAACTAAAAATGAAACAAATAATACTATATGATGTTTTACGTTTATTTTATCTAAGTCAATTGTTTTGTATAATTGCCGATAACCGAGCGTAAAAAAATCCTTTTGCATGCTTCCAGTAGGATCCTAACTGTCAAGGCCATTTGGGTTTGGTCTTTTTCTTACCCTAAAATTCCAATTTCATTTATGACAAGTAGTCCATTAAATTTTTTTATACTCCTATTTATACTGATTCCAATAGAAAAACTAAAACAGGTAAAAAAGTATTTATTTTTTTAACAGCATTGTATAATCATCTTTTTTTACATTTCTATTAAATAGATGAAAATAATAATAAATAAATAAATAAATACGAGGAAAAGATATCCTGAAATGAGAAAGAGGAAATTATATAGGGTAAAGAAAACTGTTTGAAGTTAGTTGCAGTAAATACTATAATTGTCATAAAAATAGTTTTCACCTTTTTCTCTCTTTACACTCTGCTTTATTTTCAAAGTTTTGATATTTTTTCAACATACTTGGTTTATTTTTTAAATATGGGCTTTATGCATATAACATGAATGTATTTTAGACAATAATGTATCTTAGACAAGCTTTTTGAAAATTGTTGGTAATAAGAGATAGTTCAAATAAGTTTGTGGCATGTAATATTTTAATATGATGCACGTGTTATGTTGTGCTTATACACATAAATAATTTGTAAGTAATTCAGTAACCAGTAAGCATGTTGTAACTCCAATACTAAACTGTTTTCTTTAAATGACATATAATAGACATATAATATTTGTAAGAAGCTTATGAAAGCTATTAATAAAGGTAAGAAACAAAAAGAAAAATAATAGTAGCAGTATAACAGTCTTAATTAATATTTTATATTATGAAAAGGAAAGTAAAAATTTCAATTGAATTTTATAATTTTAAGAATAATTTTTTTACAAATATATATATATTTATAAAAAAATTATTATATATATACACTATATATATATACACACACCAATATCACCATTATTATTGTAGAAATCTGATTATTTTTGTAGATTATACAGCCTTACCATCTGATCTCTCAAGTGACTGGGTAACATCGGATTATCCTTTGAAGCCTGGGTTAACAGGACCTTATATTATGCCAATGCCTGTACCAATGCCAACTCTTTACAATGGAGAAATGAAGAAACCAAAGTTAAGCATAATAGAGCTGGTTTTTTACAATATTGCAGCTATGTTAGCTGGAGTAGCTACTGGATATGATGTAAGAATGTCAAACATATCTCCAATTCATCCAAGATTATATCCACGACTTGGTGAATGTGAAGATGAACCTCCGCGATGGTGGTTTCAAGCAGATACTGGATCAAATCGTAATTCCGGTTATCTTGGACCTGATTATGAATTTAGTTCAACTAGTGGTTATCCTCATAATACATACCATGGACCAGCAAGACATTATAGGTATAAAATTGAAATATTACAATTTTCAATTGCCCTTTTTTTCTTAACGTAAATTTTTGAATTCCTTGTATATTTATATTAAGATTAAAACAACTATCACAGGCCATTCTTAAGTAACATGGGTGGTATAGCACCTGGTCTTCCACCTAGTGTAATGCCTGACAAACCTCTGAGATTCACGGATTCACCGCAACATTACGCGAGCAGTACAAGTTCTAATGCACCAACACCAAGTCCTAGAAGAAAAAGTAGCAGCACTAGTAATGAAGATGTATATACACATGATACTGGAAGAGTCGATCGTATGGAAAGAGTACCAACAATATATATGGGCAATGTTGCTCCTTTTCCAGATTATGGACCTCCAGTATATACAGTTGTTCCACCAGAATATTACAGACCACCAGAACCAACATATTTTGTACCTACAGATTATCAGTAAGTAATTGCAATAGTAACTTAAATAACTTCTTAATTATCTTAGAATACACTAAATCCTTTTTTTCCTTCAGTGATAGAATGCTTGAGTGTCCCGAATTTCCACACGCTTATGATAATCCAAGCAGCATAAATAGTCCAGCTCGACCAGTGTCAAGACTTCCTTCGTATACCCATCATCGTACTTCATCAAATGTCTCAAACGCGAGCACATCGAGTCAAAGTAACATTAACCCAACGTTCCGCTTAGAAGATGAGGATGATTATTCTTTATATTCACCTGGACATTATTATCAACGATCTTCGAATATCGTTTCGAACGTAGGAACGTATAGTCCTAGTGTGCTTAATCATGAATATGGTTCACAATTACTGACGCGTCAGAACTCGCATGATTCGAATTCAAATTCCGGAGAAAGACCCAGTAATTTAGAGGTAGTTAGTCGGTTACGATCAAGTTTAAAACGATCTAATTATTCGTACAATTCACCAAATAAGAGCGTAAGTAAAAATAATTCAGGTTCAGGTACACCAACAAATCCTACTCCACCGGATTCTTTAACTTCCGAGGATTCGAGTTATGTTTCGGCTAAAGATAGTCAGATTTCTATAAGTAGGGTTCGATTTTCTCCAGTGACGTTTGATCGAGACGGAGTTTCACGTGAACATAGAGAAACATTACTTGATATCCCCGTACATGGACAAACTCAAGATGCTACTGTGCCGTTACAAGCTAATCGACGGTTGAATAGGAGTAGGAAACCAAGTCTCTCTGAATTGGAAAGAGAATTTTTGTCATAGCATTGGCTTATTTAAAATGGCAAAGATAATGCAAAATTAATAATCCGAGAAGTTTTGTCAATCTTGAAAGTAACACTCAATTACAATCACACGAATCAAACAGTATATGACGCGGCAGAAATTTATCAAATCATAAATAGAAAATACAGCGATGCACGTTGTCGAAGCACTGCCTCCTGCAAAAACATTTTATCGTATATTGATACTGGTCATCGAATACAATAAGAATGTAACATTCCATATATATAATACTGAAACATCCTTATAAAAGACTCTTGCATTCAATTAGACTGCTTTTAATTTGATGAAGAACTGATATGTCTCGTTTATGTTTTGTTAAAATAGTATAAATACCAAAATGACAATTTTTGCATTAATGATTTAATGCTACATAATGTTATTTTAATTGTATTTTATGTATTACAACAAATGTTTTACTTATACATTCCGCACATCCTGCATCAGCTGTTAGCATCAAGCATGTAAATACTATATATTTCTATTATTAACATAAGCACTTGAAAAGGGGATGAATATTTTAATTTAAATAGTTTGGAAAATCGCATATAAAAATCGTGTATATGGTACTTGTTATATTATACAGTTGAAAATGATATTAACCCCCTTTTTCCTAAATATTAAAAATTAAATTCTATGCATCTATATATTTGTTTGTCCGATATCACATTAAAGAAATGAGACTTCATTGTTCCTTCAACTCTACAACTGTCTGCTCACCTTTATTACAGATTCTAATGTTAATAGTAATTTACATTCCATCAAAATTCTTTGTGACTGAGAAAAAAATAACTAAATGTTAAAAGTAATTATTACATAACAGAGTGAAACATATAATCAGGGAAACATTGGCAATTATTTAACAAGATTCTTTGTAATTTTTGTTTTAAATATTTGACGACATTAGATGTATGTATACTTGTACAATAATTTTATGTTATGAACGATAGATAGTAGTAATTTTTCTGAAAGTCAATGTTTTCCTGTATATGCATAAATATATGAAACATCATGAAAAAATGTACATTTTTTCTTTTGATATTAAATTGTCAGGTTTCATATATATTATTTTATGATTTTGTAATCTTTATACAAATATCATGGCACTAGATACACGTGTGAAAAATTTGTACAGTAGCAATTGTAATGGATTTGTAAGCCACCAACGTGATAGGTTTAATTTAGTAATGCCATGTGCAATTTAAAATGATACTTTTTTTATATATATGAAAACAGTATGCATATTGAAATTGGCGTGCCTGTAGGAAAATGTTTATTATAATTAGTTCATCTACAAAGAGTATATAGCCATCTAAGGTGTGATATACTTGGAAAAATTTTAGAACACGAATCCTCCATATACATAATCACTGTTGTACATATGAATATGTATTTGGATAGTTATTGTTTTGCTTAACAATGTCTATGGTCGATACATTCCTTTATATTGGCTGCATTGTGTAAAGTTTTAAATATTTTTAAAATTTTTTAAATGCACGAATGCCCCAGAAATTATTTTGTACTTATTGGAAATGCTAATACATGATTAGAATGCAGGGTGATACGAAAATTATATTTCCTTCCTTTTTTCCAATCATTTCGATGGAAAATAGGAATGGAGTTAATTCAGAAAGCTGCTGAATAACTGCTGAAGCGAATCGAACATAAACTTTTATTAATAAATTTTTATTTATTGGTTCGGTAATAAATAATAACTAACATATGGTTTAGATATTAAGCTTACAGAAACTAATCAAAACTTATTTACATGTTGCATATGTTCTACGCCGTGTTTTATAGAATCAAAATAATTCATTTATGTTCTTTGACCTCACGTAAAAAAAAAGTTAAACATGCAGGAATGATAAACTTTTGTTTGAAAATTTGTATGTTTTTATAATGATTTCCTGAGTAATAATCAGTATTGTAGGATATGTTTTCAATGTATATAAAACAATAGAGATAAAGAAAAAAGGAAAGAGAAACTTTGAAGAAGTATTTTGTTGGTGATTTCTACTATGTGGTTAATTTTTCAAAATACCACCGAATTTCCATATATAGTCAAAATTTTAGTTATCAATGTATTCGCATCAACCAGAAGATTTCTCGATATGTTGCGCCAATAAAATTCTTCTCAAAAGTAAAAGCAACTGTGCATTAAAGATACATTTAAATGTTTCCCGAGTAAGAAAAGTGAATCCATTAAATCGACGCTTACGTACATACAAATTTATTACATATGATATTAAATATCCTCATCTCAGTCATACTTATACTTTTTCAAAGTTCAACTTGTGAAATCTTGCATATAGTTGAAAAATAATTAATCAGTTGACTGAAATATTTATGATGTTATTAGAGACATATAGAATAAATATTTCATGGATATGCCTTTCTATGTTGTACAAAGATATTCTGCGGTGCTAGTATCATGTACTTAATATGTTAAGAGAGACAAAAAAAAATTGAAAATGCTTCCAAGGTAATTGAGAAATATTTAATGAAATCTTAGAATGCTAATCAATAATTGTTGATAGTAACAATGACTTACTTATACAGAATGTAATATTAGGCAGCTATCAACTATCAATTGTGTAATGGCGTATGGTCGCCAACAGTGCTAGTCTAAGCTATATTTATTTTTTATATATTATAACTTCTTTAGCTTAAAATAAGGAGAACCCAATTTTGTATTTCATTAAAGACCATTTATAGATTATATGTTTTTTTAATTAGACAAAACATGTATGAGAAAACATTGTTCAGAATAGCTATGGAAGAAATACAGCTTTACATAATATCAATGATATATTCTCAAACTCCTGTGTTATAAAATTTAATTTATATTTATAAAATAATTATTTTTAACGAATTTAGAACTAGCTTTCCTTTATAAAAATTTAATGTGACCAAATATTGTTATTCTGAACATGCTTTCTCAATATAAATCTAAATTGTAAATATGTCCTTATTGAAATTACACTAAAAACTGCATGCTGCTTATAAATAGTAACTTGTACAATAACACTTTATGACCAAGAGGATAATTACGAAACATGTGTGCTCTTAATGTACACAAAGTATTTACTGTGGTATCTCCTCTATTATTTGTACGTTTATTTGTTGTAGAATACACTATAAGCAATTTTTATTATTCTTAATTACATTTAAAGGTAACTGCAATCGAGGAGTTATCACAGTTTCATATTATTTGGTATTGATATGTGAAATTAATTTTTTGTCAGTATTTCTTTGTAATATACGAGTATAGAAGACGTAGAATGTACTGCAACCCGTAAATCCGTAATTACTGGCAATTTATTTAAATTTTTAAATTGCTCTGTAGTTTATAAGAGTATTACTTAATAAGCTAAGAGTGCAATGTGTTCCACGTGTATTTAAGTAACAAGTGACTGCTTTGGTGTGCGCCTTAAAAATAATGAAATGCAGAACCCAAAGCCTGAGAAAGAAACCTTTTAATGTAATATAACTCTAATAACAATTATACGAAGAATGTAGGAATTTCAGAGGATTTTCTGTGGTGACTATATAGTTTGCCAAATAAAGGCAAACGGGCACTGCATGACCATTAACGTTTTATGAGAAACCATAAGAACCAGAACGAGATACAGTACGAAAAAAAAAAGAATTATCCGATTTATTGTGCAAATTAAAAAAAAAAGTGGTTTCGTTAAAAAAATGCAATAACAAATATTGTCTTCGATTTTTTACTTAACAGGTTTAAATGTAATGAAGCATACATGAAAATTGAATGGGGAAATGTATCGATGCGGTGTCTGATTTGCACTACAAATTCATGTATTTTTCCAAGCATTGTACATTATTCTATAAATATTAATTATATAAATTATAAATAGTAACCGGAGTATATATATATTATATTAATTAATACAATTATTGTAACATTAAAGCATCACGAATTGTAGGTGGTGCCCTATTATTATTAATAAATCATTTAAAATAACAACAAAGATAAAAATAAAATTCTTTCTCTTACTGCATGTTCATGGCAAAAAGCTGTTTGTATATCTGAGAAACTGACAACTGATTTTCTATTGTTTGAACCAAAACAAAAGTACAATAAAATACTTTTATTTACTTTATGTTTAAAAACCAAAAATTATTGTCTTAATATCAATTGTAATATCAGTTTATTAAATAAGATATTTAAATCATATTGAAATAATTATAATATTAAATATGGATTTGCATGGATGCAATTGTAAAAATGTAACAATTACAGAAGGAATATTTGGAGAAATCTGGACTGGTAAATAGATTGATGATCTTTGTTTAATGATATAGAGGTAATACAGTATCCATAGAATGTTTAAGCTAATAATGGAATAATTATTAGATAATAAAGATGAAATTTTCATTGATCCCATACCAAAAACAATAAAATCATATACTTTGGTAAATAGTAATAGAATGGAAGTTGTTCTTATTACTTGGGGTGCTACAATTGTATCATTGAAATGTCCGGACAAGTATGGACATTCTGCCGATGTTGTTCTCGGTTTTGACGATATGACTGGTATCAATTTCACATTCGTACGATAATAATACAATTGGATGATTATTATTAATGTACCTATTAATTGTTATAGGATATTCAAATTTTATAACAAATCCATTTATTGGTAGTATATTAGGCAGATGTGCGAATCGCATCAAAGATGGACATATTACTATTAGAGGCAAAGATTATGAATTGACAAAAAATGATTTTAACGGGAAACATCATTTACATGGAGGAGTAAATTGATTAATTACATTACATATGAAGAATAATAAGCAATATGATTTACATGTTCTTATTAGATAAATGGATTTGGCCGTAAAGTTTGGGATTCATATATTACTGGATGCTCAGTTGTTATGAGTTATTTAAGTCCAGATGGGGAAGAAGGCTATCCAGGTGCAGTGTTAACTACAGTAAGATTCAAGTTAACTTCGGATAATAAGTTTGATATATGTATGAGAGCAACAACTTCGAAGCCTACAATAGTGAATTTATCACATGGTTCTATGTTCAATTTAGCTGGACATGTAAGTAAAAATATCTTTCTAAACGTACATCTAGTTAAAAGAATATAAATACTAACAGGGTGCTGGAGAATCAGAATTGAGAAAGCATAAAATATTATTGAATTGTGATCGTTGGACATTTGCGGATTATACGGATCCAGTTCCAACAGGTGCGATACGCGGTGTTGGCGGGACAGTAATGGATTTTCGAATACCTCGAATTTTAGGAGAATATATGAATAAGGTATAAAACTATTATGTATCGATATCAAAATATTAAAAATTTCTGTTCAATTAACGGCTAGGTGCCACCTGGAGAAGGCTACGATCATAATTTGTGTGTTACAAAAGATGGACAATCTGGTACATCATTTGTCGCTAAAATATGGCATATGAAAAGCGGACGGTATATATAAACAAAATTAAACTATTAAATATTAACTCTTTTTATAAAATAACACAATTATATTAAATGTACCGTTATTCAGTGCTTTAGAAATTTACTCGGATCAGCGTGGAGTGCAGCTTTATACCGGCGGACGTTTACCACCTTTGATTATTCCGGAGTTCGTATCTACTTACAATTTATTAGACGTAAGCATATAGTTTATTAATTAACGCAATATTTTATTTATCTAGCTAATACAGTTTTATATAAAATTATTAATTATCCTGTAGAACATTGAAGAAGGTGAAGGTGAAAATTATGAGAGTGATGATGGTGAAGAAGGAATGGAAGCTACAGAACACTGTAAGAAAGTAACAGCTATGCCTAAAAAGATAAAATTCCTTTCAGGAAAGCATGGAGCTCGTTATAAAAAATACTGTGCCTTTAGTATTCAACCACAAAATTATCCTAATGCAATACATTATGTAAGTATAAGATGAACAAACATTTAAATTGAAATTTATGAAAGCTAACATAGAAAATAAATTGTTTTCAGTCGCATTTCCCATGTTCCATATTATACCCTGGTCAAGTTTACTATCACGACTTAACATATAAGTTTGAAGTACACCTTACGAATTACATGTGATACATTTAGAACCTTATAATTGTATTTAACTGTACTTGTAAATTTGATCAGTTTCAATATTGTGTATTATATAATTTCTTATAAAAATATTTGGAGAATAGCAACTTGTTTACTTGGTAAATATGAAACTAAGACATATTTCTTTCTTGTCTTTATTCTTTTTTACGAGTTTCGTTCTTCTTTTTATTAAAAAATTTAGCTACAGTACCAATCATACTACCAAAATTATTATGTATTATTAATGTACATTGAATCCAATGTGGAAGTGCTTTCGTTTTGCAAGTATAACGTTTGTCTAATAATATTACCGTCGAATAATCATTAATATGTCGGATAGCTCGGCCAATACACTGGTTTACCGCTTTCATGCATGAATTTTCATAAAAGCTTTGACCAGCATCTGATTTCTAGTTAACAATAAAAAATAATTACATATAAATTACACTTTGTTAAGTAATACGTATTGCTATAATAAAAAAAGAAAATAGATACTTACAACATTTTCTTTTAAATATTTAATCTTCTCCTGTAATTCTAACGATTTAATATTAGGATAAGGCATTCCTACAACTATAACACATCTTCCCAAATCATCAGAGAAATTTAATCCTTCGCTTAATTTACCTCCGACCACACTAAATAACAATGACCCGTTTTGTGGACTTTGTGGTCTTTTTACATGAAGAGAATATTGTTTCAAAATTTCATTTACCTGTAATTCGTGATTATTATGTATCTATGATTTATATAAAATTTTTATTAAAAAAAAAAAACTAAAGATAATACCTGAGAAGTTAATTTAGGTTCCCGGAAGATATGCTTTTTTAAAGAAAGCTTTGCTATAACGCCAGATTTTTCTAAATGTTTATACACTAATTCTTCCAAATTATATGAAGGTAAAAATACTATAATCCCAGCCGGTATGACATTACACAAATTTAATAATGCCCTTCCTAATTCATCCAACTGAAATATTATATTTTCTTATTATACCGTTAGATCTGTTTATATCATAATGTAAAAAAAAAATATTTACCAATTTTACATTTTGACGATTTTGAAAATTAAATTCAAATTCAATTCCAGTTGGACCATGAGTTATAATACTGCACACTATATTTTCTCGAGAAATTACATGATCACATGAAAATGTAATAATTCTCTCAGGAATGGCTCCTGCTGCTACAAACAATTGTTCTGTAAATTCATTCATTGGTGCCATTGTTCCTCCGGCCAATATCACAGCTCTAGCATCTCGAACTATCAATAATTGCAGATCAAATTTACTTAGTATAATTAAAAGAGAAATGATGTGAATGTTTTTATATTTATGTTTATACCAATATCGTGAAAGTGCGCTGCAGGGTTTAACAAAAGAAACTTTATTATACTTTTTCCAATAGTTGAACCGGGAATAACAAATATACGCCCATCGGTACAACAACTTTGTAAACATTCTAAGAAGCTTATAATTGCTATTATTGGATTGTTTGATTGTTCTTCGTCTGATGTTGCATCTGTAACTGTATCTGATATATTATCTTCTGTACTTTTGGTTTTGATAGAATTCAAGAATTGCTTTACACCACGTGTTTCTGTATTATGTTTGTGAATTTTCAAATTAACGTCGTTTTGCTCCACAAATCCTTGCAGTTTGTAGCTCAAACGAGAATTTTTAATAAATTTCAGCAGTTCAAATATATTTACTGTGTCGATTTCTGTTGTTATTTCAAATTCCTCTATTTTGTACAATTTTGGAGGTGTTACTGCATCTATAACATCGTCTGAATTCGATTTTGTAGTAGCTCCAAAAACTGTTAGAAGTTTCTTTAGACAGAAACTTAACTGACTCAAGTTTAAAACGCTTTTAGCAGAGAATAAATTTTGAAATCTGAAATTAAGATGATTTTATTTTTAGGTATATAACTATAATAATAATAATAATTAAACAAAATAGGTTTACCTCTTTTGATATTGGGAAAGTTGGCTGTAACAATGCAATAAGTTTCTACCTGTAATCATGACACTGTGCATTCTTTCAATGGCTTCAAGCAAATTATGAGCTTCATCTATTATCAATACATTTCCTTTTAAATTGATTCCTGAACTAATTCTGGTGTTTTTATGTAATATGGTGTTATATGGCACTAGTATTATCTGGCTATATGGTATAGCTTTCCTTGATGCATAATATCCACAAGTCTTAAGGTTTTCTGCCTTTTGTACCATTTCCTCAACATCTTGAATCTGTATCAAAGCTTCTCCTATCAATAAATCCTGATTCCCTGGCACAAAGGGACAATTGTTTGTCACCTTCTTTCTTTTAATATCTTTTTCATCTTTGACAGTTACTTTTTTTTTTTGTAATTGTAAACAATATTCATTGATTAAATTCAAGTGTTTCAAGTTTTTCACACTTTTGTTGATACAATAATTTTGCCTAAAATTATTAATGAAGATAAATAGAGGAATTAAGTTTTAAAAATTCTTTCATTTTTATTTATTTTTTTTTAAATAATGTATAAAATATTCCTAAAAATTACCTAGATGCCAATGAAGTAGCAGATACAGTTTTTGAATAAGGACTTTTCTTCAGTTCTCCTATAAATTGAGACAATTGAGAATGAGTTCTGGAACAAAAGAAAATTTTAGTACTTTCATAAGTTTCTTCTTCCTTCTCTTCATCTTCTGAACTTCCAGAATCTTGAATATCTTCTAAAAGTAGATTTTCCTCTATACTTTCATTTTCATTAATTTTATTAATTAGGACATTTCCTGCTTCAACTTTATTTTTTATGAAATTCAACACAGTATGATTCTGTGATTGTTTTTTCTTATTCATCTTTTCAATTACCTCTTTCAGAGTATTTTTCTTTCGTTCATACTGAAGAATACTGTTCAATTTAGCTTGGATTATTTGTCTTTTAGCGTTTAATTCTATCTGTTGAGTTTGTACAGAAAACCAGTTGTCAGAAGAATTGATACATTCTTTAATTTTTTCATCAAGTTCAAAAATAGCAGTGTTCAATTCATTTCTTTGAAATTCTTCATAATCAAGTAACCATTTTAAAGCACCGCAAATAATTGACATAGATTTACCGGTGCCGGTTGGACTTTCGAAAATACCCAACTTAGCATTTTTCAAACATTCGTATAACTCTTTCATAAATTGGTTCTGTATAGGATATGGAGGGAAAGGAAATGGAAATTCTTCAGGAGATTCCATATTAAAAATTGATACAAAGAACTGCTTACGTGTTATAAAGGAACTATGTACATTTTTCTGTTAACACTTTACATTAATCAAAGTGTATCGAAATAATAAAAGTATGTTGCACAACATTTAAAAACCTGTTCAACACAATGCCGATCCAACCAGATTGTGTACTACATTTGAACGGTACGTTTAAATCGAATCGCGTAAAAGTGCTATGAAGTTGGTGAATATCAAATTGAAGTTTGAGAAAAGAATCAAACTTCACGTGTGTACAAAAATTTACGAATACTTGTAGTTTATGTATATACATATAAAATGATGAATTTAAAAAAAAAAATTAGTAAGTATGCAGCATACGAATTTGTACAATTGAATAAGTCTATAAAAAAATATATATATATTTTCAGGTTACGTTTAAACGGTATCAATGTAAAATGAACGTACATTGATAATAGGTGATCTCTGTGTTTACTAAATAGAATCACGTGTTCAATAAAAACTGAAAACTGTTAAAAATGATTATACGAAAAAAAATTTGGCCTCGTACTTTAAGTGACTTGTTGTCTATGACCTTTATATTAACAATTGTGCCGATATTATATTGGTTTGAATTGTGGGTGGTTTTACCAGCAGTACACGAATATGGGTCGTTGCTGTACATCGTGAATTTCCTTTTCGGGAATTTTATCATGGTGAATATCATTGGAAACTTTACCTACATAATATTTTGCGACACTAGTACCAGAAGGGATATTATGCCGATAAGTGCTGCGAATACTAAAAATGGTTGGAGATTATGTGCTTCTTGCGAAACTCTTGCACCCCCGCGTTCATGGCATTGCCCTATATGTAACGTTTGTATCTTAAAGAGGGATCATCATTGTATTTTTACTGGATGTTGTATTGGTCATTACAATCACAGATACTTTGTCATGTTCCTTTTGTATTTGTTTGTAGCAACAACATATGGTTTTTGTTACAACAACATGTTCATTTGGAATAGAATACACTTTGAATTTCCTATGTCTATTATTAAAATTATCTTTCCTCTGGCTGTATTTGTTTTTGGATTTGATGGTTCTATAAATCAATTTTATCTACTTTTATATATTGTGTCTGCAGTAGGAATGTTATATACTGCAGTTCTGTGCATTTATCATTTTTATTTAGTGTTTAATGGTAGTGTAGCTAATGAAAGTAATAAAAAGATTTTTATATATAATCTAGGCTGGAAACAAAATATAAAAGAGGTGTTAGGTGAAAGATGGTATCTTGCATGGGTACTTCCTTATATAAATTCTCAATTACCGCATAATGGTGTAATATGGGACACATGGAACTCATGGCAATATACATATTTTAAATGTAAATAATTGTGGATTGTACAATTTTTTATATGAATATACATGAAACTGACCAACACAAGGAAATAACAATTTGAATACAAAAGTATAACTTGTATAACTTTTAAAAGTTTATAAAAACAAATATACATTTGTTGAATTTATTATTTTTTATTTTACATATTACAAAGTATGCATTATTAAATTAATATGTTACACTTGAAAGTATACTTCTGAAATCAATTACAAATCAAATTATTGTTCACAATTGTAACTGAACTAATTATTATTTATAAAAATACAAATTCAATGTTGTATGCATTAAGTAGTCAGTATGTAAGTTTTACTCTTATTGAACAAGTATAAATGTGAGAGAGTATTATAATAGATATGTTTTTGGTACAATAGTGGAAGAATTTGATTTGAATATTTACACAAAAAAAGTTTCATTCAGGTTGTAAAACATTTGTGTAAACTGTCTTATATAAACCAAGATTTTCATCACTGCAGGGATTTAAATAAATATTACACATAATATAATTGTACATTGGTAAGACTAGTTTAAAATTCATCATTATTGTATAGTTATGTAATGGAACTAAATAGCTTTCATTACATATCTTTTTATTTAACACAATAAAATTAAATGTACAATAATATTTGTATCAAACTTTGAAACTTTGTATTTGTGAATAAATATTAAGTAGTAGAAAAATTGTCATAAAAGAAATAATCTCAAAATTTTATACATTAAGCATAAACAATCGTTTTGCTTTTTCATTCTAATATGATAATCTCCAATGTATAATACTTATAACGAATAAAAATAAATACATACAAATATATCTTGTGTGTAATGATTTTAGTCAACACTATTCAAGAGGAATAATTAAAACTATGTATCTATTAACATTACTTTAAAAAGTAAATCATGGAGAAATATTGTCAGAAATTAAATATGTACAATATATTCAGAAACATAGCTACCATATCTTCGTAATTTTTATTAATATCTGAAAGGTGTATTTTTTCAAACGTTACGTTGCAATTAACAAAAATAAAAATCATACTTCGGAAATAAGCTAATGTACGTTCTCTTTCTGTAAGTTCTTTTCACTGCAAATTTTATGCAGACTAATGTAAGTATGATACCAGATACAACATACAACACAACACAAATGCTTATGTCAAAAATCGTAAAATCCCATCCAAGCTTTTTATTGTTATTTATATATACACTCAAAACTAGTCTTTCTTGTCTTACTTTCATCTTGGTCACATTATCCTTACGTTTGTCAACCGAATCGTAATAATTTATTCCTTTAGAACTATATTTCGATATGAGATAATACAGAACATTTTCCTCATTCCAAGTACCATTTTCGTATTTACAATTTGGACAATGTTGAATTGCTGGGTATTGAATTTTTTTATGCTTCGGATCTTCCGTATCATCACCCGCTAATCTCGCATTTACTTCGTTATGAGCTGACCACAACCATAAAACGCTGTCATTAGCGTTAGATATATCGAACATTTTATTTCTTGAAGCCATTTGGACAAAATGTTGAGAACAGTCGGCGCATCCAAAGAAATTTTCAATGTATCCATACATTGCTTCTAATACTTTTCTTGGTTCGTGTTCAATATCTTTATTGTTTCTAATAGCAAAATTAACTGTTAACATGTGAAACATTGTCCAAAGACCACAGGGATATCCGCGATATTTTTTACTACTTCCTTTGCATCCAATCCATTTTGAAGGTCCAGAATATATAGGTGACATTTCTTCTTCCACAGATTTTACTATTTGACTAAATTCTTCTCCAGATATATTATTTCTTTTCTTAACAATATCTCTAATAGTTTCTAGAAAAATATTACCATATCTAAGAGGGAAATATTCAGCTAATATATTCAAATATTTCTTCAGAGCATCCATTTTCTCGTCTTTTATTACTTTATGCAATGGAATCTCATGAATGATCGAATATCTTAAAGTATTCTCCAGATCCAATTGATACAAATAATCTTCAGTTATCTCTAAACTCTCTGACTGTTCTGTTATTTGTATTTGTTTTATGTTATCACTATTTGATTTATGATTTTCAATTTCTGTTGGATGACTTTTCACAGTGGTTTGTTCACTGATAGTTTCACCTTTTGAAATCATAAATTCTTTAATAGTATTGTAGACTCCTTCTCTTGTTGGTATACTAATTTTGAGAAATTTCTGTGTTTCATTATGACTGAAAACTATCAAACTGGGAAAATTTGTGACTTTATTTGTCTCACATAATAATTCATTATCAGACAGTACTCTTCTTATTTGCAATGTCGTAATTTTGTGCATATCTAATATAACTTCTGCACCCAAATGTGAATCTGTCTTTTCGAATAATAGAAAGAAATATTTTACATTATTCGATACAGCTTTCCAAATATTTGTTGTCTCATAATTTCTGTAACATTAGACAAATAACTTATTTATAAGAATAAAAATGAAAGTTGATAAGATAGAAATTAATCTACCTATATGGTGTGATATTGGGCCATGAAGTACCCCTTCCTTCTTGTTGTTCCCTTTCCAATAAATCAATTAAGCTATATCTAAGCTCATTAACATTATCATGTTTTTCCATCAATGAACCTAATGATGGTGGATGTGCATTTATAGGAAAGTATTTAAGCATTGGATAATGCATAATTTCATATTCACGACAGATTGGATTGTTATCATCATCTGCACAATCTATTGCAGCCACTACCACAATATCTCTCCATGCTAAAATACAATATTTAAATTAATAAAATACATTCCATCTTGGGTATAACATACATATTTGAAATATTTCCTTAAATGTTTCTTTGAAGTACGTTTTTCTTTATTATTTAACATAAAAATATATATACATTTTCTACATTATCTAAATGTATTGTGAAAAGTTAAATTATGCATTACGATAACTACTATCAGCTTCATTGGAAAAAAAAACAGCGTATGATAAAAAGATAACCGCTTCTTAATTGTTCAATAGGGTGATTTCTGAATTATTCAGTAGTTCTAAATTATTGACATTTTTAATGATTATACTTTACCCACCGTAAATGTTATTAGCAAAATCTTTCCATACTGGTGCAAATCGGAGGCAAAAACCACACCAACTATTATAAAACTCGACTAACCAACCTTTTGTATCTTCGTAAACAGATGACTTAAAATTAGTGACATTTAAAATGATTACGTTATCACTGGCATTGTATAATCCTTGTGTGGGTATTTGATTTCTGTATAACTCTTTTGTCGCAGCAGCATTGCAACTTACTGTTATTATGCTAATTAACCACACTTTTAATAATAAAGTGACATCAAAACGCCCCATCTTTTCTTTCCGAAACCGTATATACCCTCCTCCAGTACCCTCTACTGGTTGTTGCCACACAGTTCTACGCTTTTATGAAGGCGCTTTTATCATATTCTATCTATATAAGGAGAGTTTACATGAGAAGTACGAATAAGTCAAAAATTTATGAACTACTTATCAGGTTGATACATGTTTTTAAATTAAATGTTTCTTCAAAAATAAATTTATTACCACATAATATTAGTATATTTTAAGACACCTTCTAAATTATAGACAATACGAAGTTACATGAAAGGTATTTTTCTTGTGTAACTTAGAGTAAACTTTGCAGTTACATTAATATTAGTAATACATTTAAGTTATTCACACATCTGTTTGTACAGATTGTTAAAACGAAAAAGTAAATAGTATATATTATGCAATGAAATTTAATCTCGCGATTTTTTAAATCAGGATTGAGAATTATTATGTTTTTATTTTTTTTTATTTAAAAACAAAATAAACTATGTGGCTTTAGACCAAAATTGGTTCATAAGCCATGGTTAACAATATTAGTGACATTTGTAAGTAGTTAATAGTCCTGTTCAGATTCAGGAAAATTTATAGAATACAAAATACAAAATACAAAATACGAATTAAAAAATAACAAGCTACAAAATACAAGTTATAAAATACAAAATATGAATTGCAAAATACAAAATACAAAATATAAAATACACATTCATTGCGCTTTAGATTTAATTGGGAATTAATTGCTCTTTTCGGTCGATTTTCAAAAGCAATGCCCTCTTTCCCCCGTCACATGTGCTGATTATGGCGTTAGCTTAACTGTTCAATAAACCCAACTCATATGAACTATGCATGGCGTATTAGGGTGGCACTCGCATCAATAGGTTTCTACATCATCTATGGGGTACTATTATTTATAATAATAAGTTAACAATTAATAATCGACTACTTATTAACAAGCACCAATTCTGATTTTAAGTATATTTTTTAAAAGAAATATACGCATGAGCACTTAGCTGTAGCGTCATCTAGCGATGGACAGCGGTATCAAATCAATGTGCAAACTTCGGTACTACATGTAGCGTCGTTTAGTATAAAGGTTCTACTAGTAAAAACTTCAGAAATTAATATCTTATTTATCCTCTTTCCGTTATACTTGCAATTAACCGCTAGATGGCGCCACATATATTTTTGAATTTTATGTATTGATTTGATACAGCAATTCGTCGTTAGATGATGCCACGTTGTTCCTAGAGAACGTAATTTTGAAAAATTGCTCTTAATGTACGTCAAGCTTGAAAATTAAATTGTTTTTTTCGGAAGTAATGTCCTTGTTCCCTTACCTCATACCTTGCTCACAATGATCGATACACCTTAGATGTGAACCTAACGCGTGTACTTCTTTCATGAAGTGGGTAAATTGAAATTAGAATAGGTACTTGGAGATTATTAACTATCAACGTATTATCGTCGATAATAGTATCACATAGATAACATAGAAATCTGTTGATACAAATTTGTCGTAATGTATCGTGCATTTGGACTATGGGGGGGAAGAGCAAAACAAACGAGAAAAAATATTTGAAAAACGGCCAAAAAAGCAGTAATTTCCATCTTGTTTCAAACAACAAAATTAAGTAAATAGTTATTATTAAACTATTTATATTTAAATTATAAATTTAAATCAAAATTTGGAAAATTAATTTTACGAATTATTGACTTCTCTCTCTGAAAGGTTACCAAATAATCAATTTTAAATAAATATCATTTATATTAAAAAACACTGTTTATTAGTAGTTTCAATATGAATTGCCGCTGCTTATTCCTATACAAAATGAAAACAATAGGATGTCACCCTTAAGGATAAAGTAGGAGGTTTTGGGATGGTGGAGGGAATTGGGGGCGAAGGTATATATGTTTATTTATTTTTGTAACACCTAATTACGGATATATCATTTAACCAAACCAACTGATAAAGAATATGATCGGTATAAACCTTGGAGCACCTTACGCTCTTCCCTACTCAAAAGATTTCGATGCTTCTTGAACATTTTCTGAAACGTTCGACCAGTTTCACCCCCAACCATTGGCTTGTCCAGGTCGGGGGCCTGATGATCAACGATTTCTTACTGTCTTGAGGCTTGCTTTTTATAGAGTGCTTGCAGTTCTTCTAGGCTTGAGACTTCTCAGCCGGTAAGGAATGCGATTCGGATCATATTCTTTGTCACAAGCGCGAAAAACCTTCGGATCTTCAAAATTCGAGCAAGACAAACATCTTCAGATATCTTGTCTTCAACTTTTCAAAACTTTCATTTTTTCAGAGTGAAACTTCAAACTTCCCTCTATCATCCAATACCTCTTGATTCAAAACCTTATAAACAAACAAACAGGTTAGAGAACTTACTTCTATTTTTAATTTTATTTTTGTTTTTTGTTTCGTTCTTTTCTGTGTATATTATGTGTTTCGGTCTTTTCTTTCTTTCTTTTTTTTTCATATAAACATTTAAGAATACCACATATATCCAGATTTATACCACTTTCTACCAGTGGTACTTAAAATCCGAATGGCTGGAATACAACTTTTTAAGCAAATAATTAAACTGTCAAAGAAAAATGGAAACTTAATTATATTCCAACCTTCACATATTAGCGTCAATTATTACAATAAGTAAACCTTATCTTCATAAAGGTTTTAATTAGGAAGCAATAGAAACATTATGAAAATAAGGTTTTTTTCGTCCATTCTAACCTTACTGTTTTTATGCAAAGAATATGCTACACTCCTTTGCATATTAAATTATCTCATTAATTGATATTGTACAATATCGTAATTTAAATGCTGTATATTAATTGCATAAGATGCAGAATTAGGTAAGGTAAGAATAGTAGTAAGAATGTAGCGTTTGCATTTTTTTTGACCCGGTACAGTATTGTTAGAAGAAATTTGAGGTCAAAGGGTCAAGTCACACAAATGGTCTCCCAAACACCTGGCCTCTCGCATCACACTCGTGTCACTTAATATCGACCTGAAATTCATTAAGCAACAAAAACTATGATTGTTTGACCCATGTTACGGGTTACACTTAGTTACTACCGTACGATTTATTGGATGCATTCCTTGATGCTCCTGTCTTCCATTCTTGCTAATTTAACTACTTATTTGTACTTAAACATCTTGCTTGAACTAAATATAAGCGGTCTACGAAAATATGAATCTAAATGAAGAACTTTCCTTTTTTAATAAGTAAATGAATATATAAATTTAAAAATCATTTGTAATTTGGGTTTATAAAGAAGTATCATTTCATTGTATTATTTGTGCATATGTATTGTATATAACGAGAAGTAATGTACATATGTTCGATTTCTTTATATGCATTTTTCATTTCAATGGCTTTTTGAAGCTTGTATTCTTATTGTATGCATAGTTTGCATGTGCTGTAAATTCTATAACGAAAAAAGTATATTAATAAAATATATATTCACATATTATTCTGTACATTTTCCTTCCATTCAAAGATACACATTTTTATGCTCAGAGGTGTTTTAACACATATCAGATGAAGACTTGATCGAAAATTACTAAATCTTACTTAATGTCAAAATAGATTTATATTAGAATTAAATAAAAATAGTAAAAATGTATGATTTTTATGGATAAATGTTGCTTCTACATTGATAAATGTTTTAATATTACTGTACATTTATAAAATGAAAATTATCATCATTTGTTATCTTTCGAAATGTAAAACGTATTCACATATATTAATATATTTTTATCTATTTTATATATTTTTATGTAATTTCAACTTGAAGAAAATAAGGTTTCTGCGAATTATACAATATCAAATCAATGAGTTTATTTTTATATTCCTTTTTACGTATAAAAATTTAAATTGCAATAAATGTACTATTTTAAAGGAGACACATATCCATGTAGACTGCTTATATTAGGTTGTGTAAGAGAACAAAAAGCAAACTTACGTGGGGAATAGGAGCGTGATCTAGATCTATCGTAGCGTGAGCGACGGCGACTGTAGTATGGGCTAGGTGAACGTCGATAACTCCCTCTGTAACTACTGCTTTGTGAAATAAAGACAATTTTTATTATTATTACATTTTCTTTTTTTTTCGAGGTTTATAATGAATTACTCTACTATGTAAGACATTCAAGCCATGATAACTTACTCTCTACGCCTGGGTCCATCCCATCCTCTGTCATGCAAGTGTGTAGGTTTTCCCATATAAATTCCTGGTGTTGGTGTGTGAGCACGTTGTGTAATTGAAAAATCTACCCTTATTCTTCGGCCATCAATTTCCATTCCTGTGCATTGTTCTTTTGCTACTTTAGCATCTTCAGATGATTCAAAATATACAAAGCAGAATCCTCTGGAACGTCCAGTCTGAAATACGCATTGTCATGTATTATTCATTTTTTATCTTGATAAAATGGTATGTAACCAAAGGCCTTTAACGTTTCATATAAGCTTAATGCATGAACGTTCTAAATCTTTGGTACAATTTTCTATTCCCCTTCCATATAAGAGGGGTTGTTACATTATAATTGTCATATCACTTTTCTAAAATTCGAATTGTACAACATAAATCAATTAATGTACAATATATGTACAATATGAATCTTAAGTTTAATTACCTTTGCATCAATTACTACTTGTACACGTTCAACAGGTCCGTACTTGGAAAAAATATGATGTATTTGTTGTTCAGTTGTGAAAATAGAAAGTCCGAATACACCCAAACATCTAGAAGGGCAGGGATTGTCTCTGTTTCCAACGTGACGTCGTCTGGAAGACATTGGACTTCGAGAGTGCGAACGATAAATGTTCCTGTCCCGTTCACGAGAGTAACGAGAACGAGAATATGAACGAGATCTGCTTCGAGAGTATCTGCCACCTCTGTAAGGAGAACGACTACGACTGCGACTACTACCACGATGACCTGCACTGGCATACTTGCTGCTACGATATGATTTTCTTCCTCTTGACACTGAACGGCTTCGTGATCTTGAATATTCTTTTACCGGCCGATGAGATTCTTTACGTTCTCGTGATTTACGCGATCTCGAATGTGAACGTGAATCTCTCAGACCTCCGTCTGCTGTTCTTGGTCTTCTAGGACTCGCACTACGGCTACCACTTCGCTGAAAGTAAGATTACAATTTTACAGTGTTGTTATTTTAATTTAGTAATACCTTATTTTGAGGTTATAAATCCAAGTTGAGAAAATATAAAAAATAGAAGTAATTTATATTGTAAATATACCACTCGTTTAAATTGGAATTGCGCAAAATTTGCTTAAAATTATAGCAACTACAAAGCTTAACCTTGTAATGTATAGTTAAATTGTTGCACGTATAAAACAAACATATATAAGAAAGATAAGAACACTGGTAATATCATTCTAATTAATATTACAAGCCGCTGAATGATTAAATATAAAAGAAGCACATTAAAATCATAACATAAACGTAAAATATAATTGAACGTTTATGGATCGATAATGGCTGTGGTCAGCCGCATGTCGTTACTATTGTAATATGTACAAAATTATAAATAAAACTGTTACTTTAAAAAAATGGCAGAAGAATTACCTCAATGTCACTCATTATAAAAGCTCAAATATAGTTGAATGTGAGAAAATATAGGAAAAACCTATAAAAACGTTTGGAACAATGCGCCGCAGCGTCAGTATGCAATAATGGCGTACAATCTTCGGACCGTTTCAGCGGGCAATAGCCGGAAATGATGATTCCAGGTAGTATACAAATGCGAAACATACCAACATCCGGTGTTGCCAAGAAACGACGGTTAAAATTGAAAATGGCGATGTATTCTTCGAAGTAGCGCCAATTTGAAAATTAAATAATACTGCAAAAATGTTACTGCATTATTATCATTACAATATTTATGCTTTAATTTTGACTTTATAATTTATTAAATAAAATTAGGAAACGCGTAAATATTTTTCACAAGCACATTATTATTTATTTTGAAATTTAAAGCATTTACTTAGAATTCGTGTGTGACATTAGTAAAACATCAAGATATGTTTAATTACGTATAGATTTACGTCATTACAGGCATTGAATGTAAATTGAATAAGATTTGAAAGAATTAAATAGTTGGAGATACGAATTTATAAATAGAACTATTGAATGTCGTTCGTTAAAACAGAATACTTTGTATAATTACGCTATTGGTTTGAGAAGGACACGATTACATTGTATTTGTTAAAAATAAAAAGAGTCGAAAGAGCATAATAGTGTCCTTGTTTGTTTAAAATTGAACAATTTTGTTTTATTTAAAATATATTAGAACTAGCATATGTTTCCATAAAACCGCCAGTAATGCACTTGCGCAGAAAGATGCGCGCGCTTCTGCGTCTAGAAAAATTGCTCACATCGCATATTGCGGCAGAACCAGAAACGAGGAAGATTTTCCGGTAGTCAGCAAACCATTTTTCTGTCGTCAAACGGATCAAGCTTTTTGTGAGACTTGGATCGGTCACAAAAAGCGGGATTCGCTTTTCGCATAGGAATTGGCCTGTTAAGGAGCCAGCTTATTTATATAGAACGTTTGAAAATTGTGAGTAAAGGTAGTGACTTTTTCTTGATCTTATGTAGCGGACGATACTGACCGGTTGGTCTATGCGCTCCTTTATCATCGTTTTAAATAGAAACCTGTCAACGATGAAACTCGTCATTGGCACTATTCTTGGTGGAATTATAATAAGACTTGATACTTACATTTTATTACAGAATTTTCTATGCTTCGCATACTAGAATTAATCAATGAATTTTATAACAATCATGGCTGCCAGCCGGTTTTCCTACTGTTTTAATACTTAGACCTTGTGTTCGTCAATAAGCATTCGACTAGATTATTGTTAGGATTTTATTATTGAATATATTATGATTTCACATGTCAGTAGGACATCTTATTTTATATTTTGTTGATTGTGAAATTATTGTAGAAAATAAACTGGTTAGGTAAAATGTATATTAGTTTACTGATATGATTTGACAAATCATTGGAAAGTTTTGTTTATTAATATTATTTCAAGTTGTCCTTTGCAGTAGGAGTTACTACTTTGAATATTAGTAAATTAAAATTTATATTATTCAAATAGTAGTGTTTTAAGTATCTATCAATTGTTACAATTAATTTAAATCTTGTTGAAATTGATAATTTAAAGTTTAGTTATTTAAATATTTGTCAGTGAACAATTTTCAGAAATAAATTTCAAATAATACATTAGAAGTATAAAGAATGTGATTTTGTCATTTATCAAAATTTTAAACTTACAGCTTTATAATAAATTTTTTTAATTTGTAGATTGCAGAAATGGAAGAAATGCATCAACCACAACAGGTTGGGCCTAATATGGTGGCCAGTGTAGGTGGGGTTCCTAACCACTCAAATAATGTTAACCGGCGTAACAGAATTCGATTATCATTACACAGTTTGATGGTGGAAAAACTTCCAATAAGTGAGGCTGCACAATTGGAGATGAAATCATTATCCAACAAAACACCAGTTTCTATTCTTCAGGAATTGCTTTCTCGTAGGGGCACAACACCAAAATATGAGCTAATACAAATAGAGGGTGCTATTCATGAGCCTATTTTTCGTTACAGAGTCACTGTTGCTGATATTGTTGGTTTGTATCTAATTTTGATAATATATTATTTGAATCTGAATTTAAAACTTAAACATTCAATTGTAATTTGATATGGAACTGTAATACATTTATTTACATGCAAAATGTAGATAAAGCATATAACTTTATATTAAATATGTACTTTTCATAAGAATTCATTATCTATAAGAATTAATTATATATTTACAGCTGAATGTAAATGATAAATGATAAGTACTTGATGATTGAAGCAGATCCAATTGTTTCAGCAATGGGGACTGGAAAGTCAAAAAAAGAAGCAAAACATGCTGCTGCAAGAGCTGTATTGGATAAATTGTGCAGACTAAATAGTGAAACACCAGATCCTACACTTCCAAATAATATACCAGAGTAATAAACAACAACAACATATATATATTATTTGTATATCTTATTATTTATACATCTAATTCAATTTGTTTTATTTTAAGCAGTTCCGAAAATTTACAAGAGTTACCAGGATATGGAGAAGAGAAAATAATTACAAACCCAATTGGAGCATTGCAAGAAATGTGCATGTCACGGCATTGGCCTCCACCTAAATACACTATGGAAAATGAGGAAGGTCTGCCACATGAAAGACAGTTTACTATTGTTTGTTCTATTTTAAAATATCGCGAGGTTGGCCAAGGAAAAAGTAAGAAAGTTGCAAAAAGGCATGCAGCCCATAAAATGTGGCAAGCTTTACGCGATATGAATACCGAAAATTCTAACGCAGATATAGATGAGGTAAGAATCTCTTCTTTATCTATATTTAATGCATTCAACATTTAAATCAATTAAAGTTAAATGTAATTGTTTAATACACATTTAGTTAAATCTCTTTTTTAACGCATTCATTTACATATCGCAATTGCTAATTATCAAAATACTATTGACACTTATTTTTTTGCATAAATTGTGTATTTGTATGTGAATCGTTTCTGTTGTGTATGTGTGTGTATGCTTAGTGAAGTGGAAGTGATTTGGCACTGCAAGCAGTATTATAAAGTATAAGCTACCTTTCTGATCACCCTGAATCTATAACGGATAATTTTTAAGATTTCAATTGTGTATAATTCTATGTGTATTTGTATTATGAATTATTTACACAACCAACATATATTTTTAACAATAACACGCTTGGATCATTTCCACTTCATTTTACTCGTAATATAAGTGCAGTCATTGGTGAACTTCTCCCAATGATGAGCATGTAATTAAATCTTTACATATATTAATTGTCCGTTATAGGTTTTACAAAGAAATGAAAATGTGAGTGCCCATTATGCAGATCTGAAAGGTAGCAAAATTTCAACACTAACTTCTATTCATAGCCTTAAGGTTTCACAGTTTCATAAAAGTTTGAAGTCATCTACTGGTGTTAAACTTTTTGAATTACAGGTTTGTAATACAATTGATAGAAAAATATTGTTTTTGCATTGTTTTGAACTTAAATAAAAAATTTACTAAACTTAGTAATTTGCTTTATTATTTTTCATTTTGTTACAGAATACTTGCTTGAATGATTGCGATGTAAATTTGGTACAGTTTTTACAAGAAATTTCTTCGGAGCAGCAATTTGAAGTAACTTATGTTGATATTGAAGAAAAGTCTATCAGTGGTAAGTACACTATCAAATTTTTCATACTTTATTAAAGTTTTTGATACTATATCGGATTTTATTAATTTAGAATTACATTTTAATATTTAATTTATTTATTGAAGAAATACATTTAAGTTCCGAATATAAAATATGCACGTTTTTTTAAATAAATAAGCTTATTTTTCTGTAAGTACAAGATCCAGCAATATGTCGTTTTCAGATGTAGGAATGTTTTCCCATAATTGTTCATTAAATGCCACTGCAATTAAGTGTGGTCTTTTTTGTTGTTTCTTCAAACATAATTCCAAAAATTTGTCATAATAACCCATCCCATGTCCTAAACGTTTTCCTGAATGATAATATTGTATGATTATAGTATTAAAAATTATAGGTACATTTTTCTTATTTAAATGAAATTTATTTTACCATCAGCGGTAAACGCGACACCCGGTAAAAGTATTAAATCCAGTCCACCTAAAAAGAAGTCTGCATTATTTTTTATTTTTTTGATCTCAAAAAGTGATCCTCTTATAAAGATAACAATAGTACAACAAAGTATGTTGTGTAAATTAATTATATAAGATCTTACCAGTTTCTAGTGCATTTTCCCGAAATTCATTAAAGCATGGTTGTTTAATGTTCCATTTGGTTAATGGTAGCTTTTCATAATCATGCATTGAATTTAGTTTAACCATTTCCATTTTTTCCCCTTTATATCTAGGAACAAATATGTTTTTTTCCATTTTAAACATATATTTTAGTATTTGAATTGTATCAACTTCATCTTTTGTACTTAGATATATAGAAACCCTTCTGCTCTCTTGAAATTGTGGCAGGGAACATAGCTGTACATGTCAAGATATAGTTAACTTGTAGGTGAATTTTAGTAAACCTAATAATACCTGAAGGTTGAACATAACCTTCCTTAACCTTTCTTCTCTATGTAATGGATAAATTAATTATTTTTGTGATGTATACTTACCTTTTCAAATATCCTTTTTGATTGTCTTTGTTTCTCTTCAGCATTAAGCTGTGCTATGATGATTTTCATTTTTTTACGTAAAGCAAATTTAGCAGCTTTTATTCCACACATGATGCTCATGTATTTATGTCCTTTATAAAAGAAAAAAAAAACACTGTGTAACATGCTTATGTGAAATGAAAGCAATGTGTTTACTTCCAGTAGCTGTTATGAAACCAGATACATGACCTGTGTCATACTTATTATAACTTATCACATTTTGTTTCTGTTATGTACATATCATATCATTAATGTATTATTATCTTCAAGTAATTTTTAAGTACTATTTAAATTGTAATTTTTCATAGTTTACAAATACTTTTTTAATTTGTTATATCAGTATTTATACAATAGTCTCTATCATGTTTATTGTTTAAAAATACTTTTTTTTATTATTTTGCTTAAGTAATTTATTTGAGCTAGTTAATTAAATAACACAATTTAAAAATATTAATTTTACATGAAACTAGATATTGGATTGGATTAGGAGCACATTTCCTCCTTGTTACAGGTAAATGCCAGTGCCTTGTGCAACTGTCTACCTTGCCAGTGGCAGTTTGCTATGGTTGTGGTGTTACTAGTAAAGATGCTCAAGCTAGTGCTGCTCAAAACGCTCTGGAATATCTGAAAATCATGACCAAAAAGTGAGCCAGCGCTTTGCTCCTGCCAGCTGTCACAATCAATTGCAAGCCCAATAATAATTTGCTGTCCAAAAATCAAACTAACACTACAGACTCGAAAATTCTATCAAACAATCAAGTGTCGGAAAAGGGTAAAAGCGGTCAGAAGCTTGATCACGTGGGGAACAAGAGTAGATTATCTAAGTCATCGGTTAGATCGGTAAACGTTGCAATAGGGAATAAAGATGCTGCATTAAAAACAATCGCTACAACGTCAAGCGTCACAGTTTCCGGAGGTAGGATGAATTCATCTCTAAAAAAGGGCAGCGGAAACAACGAGAATTTAAAGTCTAACGAACAACTGTCGAAGAACGTGTCGATCGTAACCACAAATCAATCCAGTTCTACGTTCAGCAGTGTACGTGGTGTCACAGCAGCTTGTGTCGGTGGTAATGTTCCTCACGAGACCACGTCCAAGTCCAAAGATTATTCCGCTAAAAAGTTTTCCAGTGAAATCGATTCGAAAATGAAGAACTATCATATACAGCCTGATTACAAAGAATCCTCCGTAAACAGTCAAGATTACAAGTCGAGGAATAGTACAGCAATGAATAATTTATCATCGAGATTCGTAAATCAATCGGTCCAAGCGCTGCACAGAGAGAACCATGGAACATCTTCCAGTACTCACCATTCACGGCCAGCGTCACGGAACGACAATACCGCGTTTGCCGTAGCTAGAAAGGCATTGGAGCAACAGAATCCGGCGTCGAAAATGACACCGATCAATTTCCCACCGCTGCGCGCGCCGCAGAGTATCGTGAACGTTCGCCATCCGTTTGTAACAGAGGCCAGAACTAAACACAACGAGATTGGCGGACCAAATACAAAAACGAAATTGAACATGGCGAGCTCTCTACAGAGTGGTATGAAAGATCTCGATCATAGCAGACAAACCTTTCATAGCTATGGTACATCACAGATTGCTGGTATACCGAATGTTCAGAATCTGAGCAACGTCACGGCGAACATGTCACCTTATCCAAGACCGGACAGCTTTCCACAACCAACCGTTGCTAGTGTACTATTCCCCGATACTTCTCAGTTCCCACAATCACCCCCTTTTAGTACGACACAAATTGGACAGCTGAATCAGTATCAAACCTACGATCCTGGCAGTTTTGCGACTACACCGGTGAACGTGAATCCAGTAATCCCTCAATTCTCCGCAGAAAGTTCTATTCCATATCCGCAGTACGATAATCCTCCTCAATTCGTGCAACCGAATCATTATCCAACCGCGGATATAGCGAATAGTCAATATCAATATCAAGCAGCGGGTGTTGGACAACTACAGGATTCACCGATGTTTATACAAAGCCTCCAGAGTCCGATCGCTGTGACGGATCAGTACGCTGCTCCGAATTACGCGAGAACAGTCAGGACAGAGTTGATACCGCGATTGAGGAGGCCACCAAGATTTAACAAGTAAAAATGATTTTTCTTTTCGCATATATACCATTGTATATATACATTCTGAAACAAACGTTCGTGACTTGTGAATAGAGGAGGAGTAAAACATTAGCAGAATGATAAATGGTCACGAACAAATGGGAATCGCATTATAACCTTTGAATGGAAGTAAAGAACGTTCACGCGTATATTTTGTATACGGGATTATCGAGGGTCGCATGCAAATTTGCCAATCTACTTGGTTGAACTATCGATACGTTACGTGGAGGAGATTTGGTAAAAGTTATTTCAATTTCTGATCCATTTTGAAATAAATTTTAACCAGTCTATGCGAATCGATGTGTGTATTGAAGTGATAACTGGTATTTTGGCGAAATTGTTTATGATTAATATGATTAGTGATCGTTGTTACAACTGTTCAAGGAAAACTTTTGTCGAAACGGTTTTATACGTACGTGCATGTATAAAGGGAGAAACATATTACACAGAGATGAGGAAAAAAGAATCATTTTAACTTGTTTCCATTATTTGATGTGACACGGCAGGGCGCATATAGTGAGTTGAGCTCGATTATAAGTTTATCACGTAATTTATCTAATATCACGAAAATTCGAGAATGAGAGAGAGAGAGAGAAAGAAATAGAGAAATGGTAGAGAACTGAAGTAACAGGTGATTGCATCCAGTTTGTTAAATTGTACATAAATTATGACTACTGATAAGGATACGTAGTCTCATTTCTATAAATTATAGTGATCACGAAACATGGTTCTGGACAAATTTGTTTTCGTCGAAATTTGATCAGTGAAAGCAAATTTGGTAGGCGACTGGATTGAAGCAGAATCCACAGTCATATTGCGTGTGAAAATTCATATAGAAAAAGAAAAGAAAAGAAAAAACAAAAAACCTTTGTGAAATAAGAAAGGAAGAGGGAGTAAAAAAGAAAAAAAAGAAAAGAAAAGAAAGAAACAACTGGATTATAATTATAATATGGATAAGTCCTAGTTTTAATGAATGGTATTCTACAAGCTATACTTTGCATAGAATTAGTGGAGGTTTTCCAATATTTGCATATTACTTAGCTTACTGCTATGTTTTTAATGTGCTTCACTATCTATATATGGGATGGCGATGTAACGATGTTCATATCAACGCGATCACGTACGAGAACCATTCGTCCATAGGGAAACAACAAGAAAAAGGAAAGGTATAAAAGTGTAAATGTCTAATTATATTAGAGGAAAGCAAAATTTTCAATATCCCCCTTTCGTGTAATAATAATTCGCTAAGTTTGAACATCGTGTCTCCATCGAGCGTATGCACAGTGCAAACGTAGCTTTCGGCGATCCGAGTATAATGAGGGCGATCGCGATAAAGTAACGATATAATCTTTCAGTGGTGTATGTTTTTCCTTCAGTATGGTAGCTCATAAACTCATAAGCATCATATATTAAATACGCGTAAGGTTAATCGTTTAAGGGCAATCCTCATTAAGTACGCATCACGTATTAAACGAAATCTATATACTCGTGTGTATCGAACATTTGAATTGTCTACGTGTGTCGACGTCACCGAATGAGACATTTATACTAAATGAAAAAAAAAAAGAGTAACATTGTGCATGGACGTATGATAGTGTCGACAGGAGATACGATTATGAATAAAAAAAAAAAAAAATGGGAAAGAGAAAAAGAGAAATGTAAATGTGAAAGAGAAAGAAAATATATACGAGAGAAAATTGAAAGAACAAAATGGAATAGAAAAGTGGACCCTGTTTTCATAGGCAGTGGTACTTTTGTAACCGTGGACTAATTATTCAGTTCATGGATATTGTTAGATCACGGAGAAATGTATTTACTTTCGAGAATGATCGAAACTGAGTGAAAGGAAGATAGATATAGATCCGCGAAAGGAATTACGGTACCGATGGAGGATCGATTTACACCAAATAGTTACATCGCGTTCGTCGTGGACATCGATCAACGAACATTACGAATTTTTCTCCCACGTTCGATTACTATTCCCGCGTGAGATCGGGAATCCGTACATGTGGCTATACTACTCAATTTTTTTTTTAAATTCCGGTTCCCTTGTAACAAATATATCTCATTTGATCATCGATAGATAATCGTAGATTTCATTAGACGTTGATCAGACAATCCTCTATTATTTATTCTTCGGTAAAACATCAGGCATTAAAGATCAGGTCAGAAAATTCATTCGTCATACTGTTTTCCTTTCCCGTTTCTACGTCGGAAAGGTTCTAATGTGTTCTCCTGATATGTGCTAATATTATTGTTGATATTACGATTAGTTCTCTGAATACGGTGTATGCCAGCGAGAGTCGAAAGAAAAGTGAACGTAAAATGCAAATAAACAGGTGAAATTTTTGCCAGTGTTGAAAAATTTCACGTATGAAATTGTATTGTATGGGATACTGTATTAATAATCGTCTGCCTTTACACCGATGCAATAAAACGTGCCGACGGAGTCACAGGCCCACCACCACGATACCTTGCCCCGCATCCGACATATATCGATAGTACAAAAAGTTGATTTTCTGTAAGGGTAAATCGCATCGTGGGTCAAGGTATCGCGGGAAGAAAGCGGTATAATTTAACGGGAGAGAAAGAAAAAGAATTTAGTGTGAGAAGGGGAACGATAGGAGCGAGCGAGAGAGCGAGAGAGTGAATGAATGAAACGACAATGTGCCTCGACACGAGTAACCCCGAGGAGATAAAAAGGAAAATTAATGAAACTACCCCGAGGTGATGTCTCAAGAGTCGTGACATGATTTTTCTGATCGGAGCATATTTCATACATACTTTTGGAAAATAGGCATTACTTACATGCAAAGTATAGAATGTGTATGCGTGTAAACGGAAGTACATTGCTAGGTTGATAACCGCAACCCAGTTATTTCTTTAAGGATACAAAAACGAAAAAGATTGTGTGTGAGAGAGAGCGAGCGAGAGAGTGAGAGAGAGTGAGAGAGAGAGAGTGAGAAAGAGAGTGCGAGATAGAGAATGCGAGAGCGCGAGCGAGAGAAGTGAGAAAGTGTTGTAGAAAGATAGAGAACAGTGAGAATAATTCGCGTGAATTATGATCATTGTTCAATTAACAAAATTCGTTACGAGCGAATAATAATTGTTAAACAAGATGAAAATGTGAAACGATTAATGTGCTACATTTACAGGTGATGCTAATTTCTCGTGTAATTATATTTACTTTCCTTATAGAGTTTGTCGAATTAGAAAACTTGCTGTTGTGCCTTCTGTTCTTCGATGTTCGATTTCGTTTCTCATTTTCTTCTTATTTTTTTTTTCCGTTTTCTTTTTCTGTGTGATCGTAGAGTACAGCGTCACGTGGTGAGAATCCGACTAGTTTCACGTGTTTTCCTCCATCTGTGAGCAATTTTTTTTGTGCCAATCGAGATCCCAATGTGTTATGAATTCTGAATTCAGATGGGAAAACGGATACGATACCAGACGGCCTCTCGTCACTTTGAACGCGACAAAGAAAACATTGAAAAAAGAAAAAAAGTAGAAAAAAAAAAGAAATTTCAATTGTTGAATCTCGCCAATTTCTAAGGGAACATATCAACGTATGATGTAAAATTAAAAGAGGGCGATTTGCTGAACATCTCTCTGGAGAATTATTGTAAACGAGAAGTTTTATATATTTTTGTTCAATTACAGAAAATTAACGACGATACGATCTTCCAGATGTTTATTTTGTTTCAGAGTGGATTATATTTTTTTAGTATTTTTCAAGTTTTCTTATTATTATTATACTTTTTTTTCCTTTTGTTTTTATTGTTGTTTGTTACAGACTTTGCAAGATCGTAAGTTGTTTTTTTTTTTTTTACCCTTTGACGGGAATGATTTTGTATGTAGAATTACATAATACTTGGGATTAACAAGGAATAAAAGGGGCTCAGCAAGATCCCTCGAATTTTACAATCGTTTATGTACCCTTAAAAAAAAAAAAAGAAAATTAGCAGAAGTATTTCTGGACCGGTGATCGTAATCGGGAACTCCTCGTCGATCTTTCTTGATTTCGCTTTAGCCTTTCGTAAATCGCGAATAATCAGGAGGATCCCCGAGGGCGTTATAGGATCGAGCCGATCCATCGACCGGGATCGTTAATCGACACGATTGATTTCGCTCTAGGAAACTAATCGATTCGATTAAGTGCTGCAAAAAAGGCGGAAACGAAAAAAAAAAAATAATAAAATGTAAAATGAACAAAAAACAGTACTGTCGATTTATCGTACCCTAAACACCGTTGATGGTCTCTCGTTTATGGGAAGGGGACGATCATTTCGAATGAGAAAAAGTTCAACTATCGAGCAATTCGGTATCAGTCTGCGAACCTAAAGCATAATGAATAAAATATTGCGATGCATAATGAGGAAACAAAAAAAAAGATATTATAATAGAGAGAGAAAAATAGACTTCCCATCTTCTTCGACTACGGGGAAGCACTTCTTCGTGGACCAACCTAGGAACGAGAAAGGGAGACAAGACGCTTTCGATTCCATTAAAATAAATGGTAGCCAGTGTAATATTTTCCTTTTGTCTGTCGATCGCAACGCATAAATATACACATGTATAGTACATATGTAAGCATGTGTGTACGTATGTAGTTCGTTTCTCTTTTCTCGTTCGTATTATTCACCACGGAAGTGATCTTCTTAGCCGTGCAAAAAAGAAGAAAATGATTTTTCCAGCGATTTGTAAAGTCGATGGATGAATAAAAAATAAAAAGATGAGGGAAGAGAGAGAGAGAGAGAAAGAGTGAGCGAGAGCGCGCGCGAGAGAGAGAGTGAAAGAAAGGATATAGGAATTTTTCAACGGGATCGTCCAGTCTCGTGTATTAAAGTAAAAATAAATTGGAATTAAGGTAAAACATGAAACGATTACATCACGATAATGATATTCACCTATGTTTCTATTGTTCGAGCGCTAATCGCGTTTTGTACACGTTTTAGCATGCAACACGAGAGGAAGTAAGAGTAATGAAAACGAAGGAAACAAATTCTTGTAGATAGGAAGACACGTTTCTCGGATATGATCTGCGATCGTATGCAGTTCCGATGCATCTATATATACATATTACATACATGCATGAGCCGCGGATTTCTATCCCTCTCCCTCCCATACACAACACAAGTACACACACCTAGTCATTCACGATGTCGAAATACAATTGTACAAAGGAATAACAAAAACTCGAATCACCGTTTCCCTTGATCTTTTTCCAGTACGATCGAATTTTTTTAGATGAGCGAGAGTAAGAGCGAAAGAGAGAGAAAGAGACGGGAGAGAGACTTAGAAGAAAAAAAAGTAATGTTTATCTACGATAAGAAAAAAACAAAAAAAGAAAGAGAAACCGTTGAAACTCTCGTAGACGATATTTGTCAATTCCCCTTTCCCTTCTCTAAAACGACCTTCGAGTTATTAGGACAGATTCGTCTGCCTGGATAGTAATTAAAGAACACCAAGTGAACTTCGATGATACAAAGGAAATGATATAGATATTCATTTGTTCCTTGCCATATAAAAACAAGAAAAAAAAAAAGAAAAAAAAGAACGAAAGAACAGAAGAGAAAAACACTTTTATAAGATGTATAATATTAAAGGTCCAGCACTGTCTGGGTGCAATTTGTAATTTTTATATGTGGAGGGGGACATGTTAGTAATTTTTTTTCCGTTTTATTGTTCTATCTTATAAGAACCTTCCTGACCCCTTCCGCCGCCGCCGACTTCCTTCCTTCCTTCCGATCCTTTATCTCTCCCTTTTCTTGTTTTTTTTTGTTTTTTCGTAAGTTAAATATTATCCTGTGCTTGTAAGGTAATATTGTCGGTTTCGTATAATCGACACGATATACTGGCACATGACACGGACATGGCATACAGATAACGACTTAAAAAAGAAAATCAGTATAGCGAGGCCCGTTTCTGTAAATGAGGAGCAATACATTATCTAATAATCAAGGTTGTTTTATGTATGATTGTGCGTGTAACATTGTTAATAAACTAACGATGCTTATGAAAGTTCTTTCACACGCTCTGCACCCATCCAAAACACCCTCTTGTATTCCCATAGAACCGTAACGGAGATTTTTCATCCATAAAGCAAAACGAAAAATAAAATTTCTCTGAATTTTCTATGTTCGTGTCGCATTAAATTTCGTATACACAATACGGAAAATATCAGCAACTAGTGAATTCTGTAGGAATGTATTCAGTACAATGGTGATTACTCTTATCGCGTTCGTGTATTCACAAAACGATCCAATTTTAGTACTGTATGAATTCAATCCGAGCCGCGTAATATATGTAACAATAGCGGCGCGCGAACAATCGAACCGCGCATCCAATAAAGAACACGCGCCGAAACACGTTCCCTGCTTCGGCTAAAATCTAATTGCATCTCCCTTTATGTAGAGGCTTACACCGATTCATTATACGACCGTAGAAAAAGATTGCCGCTGTTCACGTGACTATTAACAGCACGCCTCACGTGTTCCCGTAACAACAAGCGGGCTAGATTTGACGGTAACGACAATGACGCGACAATAAATTTATGTAGTTAAATTGCCACCCTTGGGTACGTGCACTTATATATGAACGGTCGCCGCTTAAATAAGGTTGTTCCAACCCGGTGGTACGATACTTCCTTGTAACTGTAATTTAAAGACGATTACGCAGTAGATGATTTTAAACGCACGATTTTTTTGATAAATTCTGAACGTGAGCTGTATATTTTGTAAACCTTAAACGCGTAACTATATCGTGTTTTACATAATCATTCGTGTAATTCCGCCTCTTCGAGCGGAGTCTTTTTAAATCTTCGATTAATATCGTTCAAGTAATCGAAAGAGCGATTAATATTACTAATGATAGTTTTTAATCGATCCGATAAATGCATGAATTATTTGATCGCAGTTTATTGACAAAGGATTGCCCTTCTTTATGGATGATTTTTTGAAAGTGTTAAAAGTCACATGTTTACATGAGTATTTTTGGCGGGAATTTGAACGTAACAGAATCACAGAGTATGCGCGTTAAGGGTCGAAGCAACGCTAGCGCCTCCATGCCGGTTGCAGTTGCGCGCGCACTTCGAGTCACGTTTCTACCACTGAAAGTGTTCAGTTGCCGCTACGCGGCCGCGTGATTCGCAGTTTTTGAAGTTCTCGTTTTGGAAAAAGTTCCTCGTTCAAAATTGCAGTATGTGCGCGTGTGTTCTCGGCTCGGTTCGAATATGAAATAACGATATTAACTTCGTGCGATCGAACGATGATTCGTCTAATTAATTTCGAGTTTTAAACTTGCTCGATGCTAACGACAAAACGGTTCACGAAAAAAAAAACCAATCGGCTTAACGATCTTTAAATTTTCCTTTCTAATAATGCTCTTTGAGTAAATTTTGTGGGAAGTTATAGTACGTTGTGTTGTGTTAAGTTATTTACAAGAACAGTATTGGCATGGAGTAACCGAACATTGGTATCAAATCGGTAAATATCAAACAACAATTTCGACGCCATTGATGCACTGACACTTTCGAACGTTTTATTTTTACTTTTATGTCATTGTCATGTGTTAAAGTTATAAATTCTCGGAATCCAGTGTTTTTTCTTAGAAAACATAACAATAGATAAACAAACACAGGGATCTTTAGCCCATTATGTTGTTGATCAATGTTTTCACCACAGCTTATAGCTTGCAGCCTCTTTGAAACATACACATAGCTCGAGGCTTCGGTTTAACGTCACGTTGAGGCGTGCGGGGTGTAAACAATACGTTTGTCCGATTTCTTTCACAGCTTTTTGCTTAAGAAGTTGCCTAGTCACGGAAGCTTGAATGTTCAGCTAGGATGAAAACAAATATCATGTTACAGCTTTTCGCGTGTGTTATAACTAAAAAAGGCAACTGCTCTGGAGTTAAAAAAAAGAACTCTTAGAGGTTAAAAAAGAACACTAGTTAATCTGAAATATAAAATTGACCGAATTTCTTTGTATTTCTTAGTTAGGAAGATTAAGTGTAGGTCGATAGAATAATGTATTCGTGTATCGAGGAAGCAACAGTTGTCTCGAGGATGTCACTTAAAATAAATACCCCGCGAATTCATTTAACTCGTTGGAACGTCTACGGAGAGTTTATGCACAGTCTTTTTTCCAATCAAATTGTTTTCACGTGAAGTATGAAATAACCTCGCAAAGGAATTCGTTTTTTTGTCTTTTTCTAAAATACGCACAAGTGACATTTCTATATTATCGTTTGCTTTTTTACTTAGCTTTAATTAACAATGGTTTCTTAACAAACACTTCGTTTAGAAGAATGAAATCTCGTTTGGTAAAATTTCAATGAAAATAGTGTACGATGAAATTCCGGGCGATTAATTCGGAAGTAGATTTTTCAAATTTCTTTGTCAACACAACTTTCCGGCTATTAATTCATAAAAATGATATAATAGTGATATCATTTATATTAGAAAGTAAATAAAACAATTCGTAACACAGTTTAAAGGAAATTCAACGAAATCAATTCGAAATAAAGTTCGCGCTCGTTCGGTAATGGAGATATATCGATACAATTTCTCGAATCAATAGAAAAACGCAAAACTTTTTGAGGAAAGGTTTTCTTTTTAAAAGCAGAGATGTAAAGGTAACAGATGGATAGGAAAATGGAGAAAGATATCACGTAAAGCGATCGTAAGGTATACAATTATAAATTCGCTTCCTTATTCTTATTTTCAAGAGTAGAAAGAATCACGGCTTAAAACTTAAAGTACTCTCTGGCGGGCAACAAGATTCTCCACTTCCGTAGGGTATAATTTCAAAGCGAGCTGAGGACTCGTGCTCGACGAGCATTCTTTCGGCAATAAGTTTCCATTAAAAAAAAGAAAAAAAAAAAGAAAAAAAAGGATAAAAGGTAGTGAACGAGTGAACTTATTCAATTAACCAGAAATTAGTAAACGAAAAATTTTCCTATTAAAAATTTTCCTAATATGGCGTGTAATTGTTTCCAAATTTCATCGTACACTTTAACTTTATAAATCTATGTGCTAAAGAATTTTATTCTCGATAATTTAATTAAATTTGTTATTCTCGAAAGTTAGTCCATCTAGCTTCACTGTTTTAAGAAACGAGAAATCAAATTTAATCGTAATTTAATATTCACCAAATTGTAAAATTATCGCGATGAAAATATGCCGATACTCTTCGAACGAAATGTAACACTTGTCTAATTTTTATCGAACAACTGATGAAGTTTCGATCGGTGCGAGTCGAACGGTGACTAATTGAATCGGTTCGAATAATTGTGCCGCGATTAAAACGTACGCGAGTGATTATTAATCGTGACATTGGTGCACATTTCCGGCTCACCAAGCGTACCAGTTGGCCAGCCTGTCTTTGGTGAGTACTCCTGTTTCATTATTCAAATTGAATTTCTAACGGTGTTGCTATGTGAACTGTACACTACCGACGGGAATTATTCCTGCAGCTTCGGATAATTATTTTGCGTATTCCCACGAAACTCTCATGGCGAAACAATTTCGCCGTGTATCGTTTCTCAAACAATTCATATTAACTTCCGATTCGTTCCAATCCATTTGCGATTCGCGGTGAACCTTTGAGTCGTTTTACTTTTACCATTGAAACTGGAAGCACAATTTTTTGTGGCACGATTTTAAACGGGTTTTAAGTCGATTGATAATGTACATATATATCTCGGTTTTATTTTTCACGTTACGAAATCATGGACGAGAAACGATTTTTACCATTTGATGTAGAAAAAGAACATACAGAATTGCAACATTCAATAGACATTTCGTGAAATTTGTTTTACATGGTTAAACACTAAAATGGCGGTATTAAATAATGAAATTATTAATTAAACTGCTTTATTGTGCATTTCGTACGTTAGTGTTTGCAATCGTAGAAAATTTCGTGACTGGAAGAGATCGATAAATAAATAACGCGTTAGACTTCTAACATGGTTTGCTTATCAATTTCTTGCAGAAGAATAAAGAGAAACGATTCTTACCAACTGAATAAGATATATCGTATAAATATCGATGCAAGGAATTTTAGCGAAACTGTTTCTTCCCTTTCTCTCCCGCATTAAACTCCATAAAAGATTTAATCTTCCTTCTAGACTGTGAGGGAAATTTCTTAGGATTTGCAGAAACAATTTCCGGACGTTAGCGGAGATAAAGAATTCGAAAAAGTACTCGGAAGCATTTTCAGTCGAGTGCGACGATTCCGTAATCACCAACAGATGATTAAAACGAAGAATCGAACGGTGTGTCTCATTTCGTTTCTATCGTTCCTCCCATAAGCAAGATCACATTTCGTGTAGGAAAATTTAAACGAAACGCGGTTCGTTGCTTACATTCGTTTTATTATACAATAGCTTCTTTTTCTATTTATAATTATCAATCTAGCGTGATTGGTGGGTTCGTTTGTCGCGTTTTCAAGTAACATTTCACGATGTTGATCGGTTAACTACGACTCGATATCGGTTAACTCGATAAATTTGTCCAAGGATCAAGCCATGTGCTGCCACGGAATGATCGGAACCTCGAACGCTGTTCTCAGTGATCTTGCTTGTTTAGATTATATTGGCCACGAATAGCCGTATAAACCTCTGGAAATAAGTGGAACATAGAGGATCATCCCTTCGTATTAGCAATTACTCGTTGGAATTGTGTTGGTGATCGTAAAAGTGCATTTCGTATATTTTTTGCCTTGATATATTTATATTTTCGTAAATGCAAAAGAAGAATCTTTCCTCAACATGATTAACCCTCTGCATATTACAGTAAACTACCATATAACGCGAGTTCTTGCAACGCGCTAAGGATATTGCGACTGTTGTTTTCATATAATGCGATTCTTCGTACAACGATCCAAATAATAAAACATAGGAATTGCCTGCATTTAAGAATTAAATTTGCTTTAGTTGAACGTTACATTGTTTTCTTAAAAAAACGTAATACATAAATTTGTATAATTACATTTTTATATTTCAACGAAATCAAAGATTTTTTACATACATTAATAATATATATATATTTTTTTAATCAACTTCGTATATATGTCATTTACTTTTAAAATACTGTCCTATTTGATGAAATATAGAAAATAAAAGTTGGCATAGTAATAATCATTTCAAAAATGTTACTTTAGATTATACTCCTTATGCGAGAAAAATTCTCGTACAGCACGATTTCCTATAACGCGAATTTATACAGCGTGTAACATATTAACGGCGTTATACGAGAATCTACTGTATTTTTTATTAGTGGCTCCTTATGTTCGAAAGGCAGCCACTTTTATTTTATCTTAATTCATTTATTATTGGAACAATAAATTTTTTGAAATTGTATAATTGATAATTAGGTACTTGTATTTATATGCAATGATCCTTTGTTATTCGCGGTCAAGAGGAAGTTGAGATCAATTGAAAAAAGGGGAAACAAAGCACGATGACACAGTTTTTTATTATCCTCAATATTGGTCTACATATTGCGCAGTAAATAAAAACAATGGTCTAAATATTGCACAGAAATTATTCGAATTCTGCATGAAATATCGTAATATTGCACAGTATCCATCATTATTTTATATGGCCTCCTATTCACATTCACGGTTTCGTTATCCGCGCAACATTGCAAGAACCTAATCCCTGTGATTAACGAGGAACTGCTGTGTACATAATAATTGTTCGTCTTTTTGAAAAATATATTCATTTTTATGTTGTGCCTCAAAGTATTAATTTATTAATATATGATCGAAATGTTTCATAAAAAACTTGTCTGATTGGAGAGTTCCATGAAATGCAAAAGCGAAATTCGACGCGTTCAGTTTTTACAATCATCAGCGCAATTTAACGTTTAGTAAAAAAAAAGAAAAAAAGAAGCTTTCAAAATTCTCTTGCTGCTTATTTTCTTTAGCATTCGAGACGCGAATTGAACTTTCAATGCGAGTGTCATGCATTCTTAAACTCTGATTTATCACTTGGTTATACTTACGCTTGAGGTACTTTGTACAGTTGAAATAAGCAGCGAAAAAAGACGACGAAAATGTCCTCGGTCAGTTTCCGATTTTAGATGCTTCGTTTCGTAGACACAAGAGATTGGAATTCCGGAAAAACTATTTACGAGTGTGCGTTTGATACGGTCGATGTTCTGGCGTGTGTCGAAAAAGCTTGTCTTGCCGGTCATAAGAATGATAACGTTATCGTTGCACGAAATATAGCCATACCATCGGGCACTTTCGCGAACATTGAAACGAGCAATGGGAGAAAAAGTAACGAGGAAAGTTTCTCGGCTCGACGTTTCTTCTTTTGTATCTCGTATACCGTGTCCCGCGGTAAATATAAAATTCAAGGTATCTTCGCGATTAAATATTCAAATTCCCAGAGGATCCTCCTTCATCCGAACGTCTTCCAGTTTTCTTTATTCTCTCATGGAAGACAATTATCTGCCATATTTTAACAGGAATATTGCAGTGCAACGAACTTTTCTTGCTTCATTTACAATTTGCATACTTGGAATTAATACTTTCTACGAAACAAATTTCCCTTCTGTTTCGTTCAACTTTCCTCAGTCTGCGTTACTTTGTTCGTACACGAAAGACAAGAAAGAAGCGTAATTAAAGACGATAAATTTTTCGTCAACACGTTTTGTAAATATCTTTGTAAATGGAACTTTTATTAAATGGAAAAGAATTATTCTTCAACTCGATGCTCGTGCAAAATATGCATATACAGCGAAAGGTTGTCGAGAATTCAACTTATTGCAAGTCTTATTTTCTATTACAAGACACGTTGAGATAGTTTCTATGAAATTTTACATCCATTGTTCTTACTGATGAGTACGATTCTTATACATACATATACGTTCACAAAGTTGGAAGAATTAAGCACTTGCTTTTAATGCATTCTGATAGAACTGCAACGAGGATAGAAATTTGTAAATATCTCTGAAAAGTAATAACAACGATACAGAGAAAACCGAAGAGTGTAATTAATTTGCATATGAAATTCAAGAAAATCAATGATTCATTTGTGACAATATATATTTTAGTCTTAGATGAATGATCGTTGAAATCTTCGATTTTCTTAAATTTTCCATGCAAATTAATTTCACTGTATTGACTTGTCCATGTCACTATAATTCATAGGTGTCGTTTATAAATCGAGCGAATAACTTCATGCACGATTTTATAATCGATGTACAACGCACATATGAAAGTATCACGCTTCCGTGCATTTCTGCGTAAAAGGGATATTCTTGAAAGTGTTTGAAGAACAGGACATGAATGTGACGGAGGTAATATTGTTTGCACAGGTGAAACGTGAATTTTGTCCCATTTCGATTTTCTTCATTTTGAAAGTAGTATTTTTTAAACAGCCGAGTGGATACGAGCGACATATAATGGATTTTTATTTATTCATTCTAATTGTTCAGGTGAAAACTCAGGTTCTTCTGTTCTAAATGGAAAATTACGAAAGGAAACTGTACACGGTGCTTTAAGAAAGAATCAGATGCATCGGATCGATGTGAAAGTTGGTTAAAATGAAAATAACGGTGTTTATGCTCGTTTCGTATCTTCAAGTGTGAGAAACACAGGTTATATCTCTACGTTCCTTTCCCGACAGGGTTCAGTGAATTTAAAATGGGTTATTCAGATCATAGACAAGAGTTAATTCCGTATCGTTCGTAAATCGGAAGTTTGTTGCATGTGCCTTCTTATCATTATACCTCAGCTTTCGTTTTTGCCTTCTCCTTTGTATCTTAGGATTTTTAAAAATGGAAATAATGTTAGGTGTTATTTAACGAAAGTGAAAATGACTTTATATAGAACAAAGAAGAAGATACCGATCTGTCTTAAGATAGGCATTGTACGTAAATTATTCGAGAAAATCGTACGTAATTTGAGCTTTTTTCGCTGTAAGTAGAATGAGCCGTTAATGGTCAGACAGAGCGTAATAGAATTACTTTCATCGTGTATCTTATAAAAATATACAAAATTTCCTATTAATTTTTACTTAAAATCTATTACTAAATAATCAAAGAAAACGTAACTTCCTTTACTTTTTCTTTTTTTTTTTAGTTTTTTAAGATATTTTTATGTTTCGAAGAGAAATGCAACGTAGCGCAAAGTTCGACTTTCTCTCAGGCATTTGTAGTAGCATGTTCACCATTGATTGCTTCTCGGTTAGGCTTCAATTAAATCTCGATTGCCTCTCAACTATAGTGTTTGGTCGAATCATGGTTAACCTCTGGTTCACTCATCGTTAGATCCTAATTAGATCCCCGTTGAATCTCTCCTACGCTTTAAAGTTACAACGTTGAATTCCGAACTTCGAATAGCTGTTTTAACAATGCATGTTGTAACTCTCACTGGTCAGAATGAATGCAACCAACCAGATTTCTAATCAAGTATCTAACTCTCTTTGTAGAAATCTCAGGAGAATTTCATTAGTAAGTTCATTGTGGAAAATATAACTAATTTCACGGTTCAATCGTATCGACAGTGACTACATTAAAATATTTTCTCTAATATCTTCAAAAAAATCAAATTCTATAGATTCGAAAATTGTCATTATAATTTTTTCAACTTTATATTGTGGAGGAACTGTTTCATTTTTTTTCTAAATTGATTAGTTTTTTTATTTGTATTAAAATTGATAAATATCAAATTTTTTATCATCCAGTGTCATTAATTCTTCATATTAATAAAAGTCTTAAATATTCTTTAGAACGAAAAGAGAAAAGAAAGGGTTTTAAGCCATGCCCGGTTGCATTTCAGGGAGCAACGATGAAAGCGTGTGTTTCATCGATAAAAGTGTATCGTCGGTGCCTAATAGATTCGTGGTTTTAGCGTGCCGTAGAGAGATTCGCGTTGCACGCATGCACAGTGGATGCAAATCGTGTGTGCGTCATGATACCATACGAGTGAACACAGCTACTCTCCCGTGGTTAATGGCCACGTTGAGAGCATTATTGGGTGACCTTCGATGACCTCCTGTGCCTCCTCTTCCTACGTCGCCATCTTCGTTCCTAGCGCGTGGTACTTCCGTGGTCAAAATAAACGTGGTTTACATCCATCGACCTAATTTCCGAGTTTCGAACAGATCGTGTACTGATATACGAACAATTTATGAGGCGAGCCCATGTGCAACTTGGTAGGCGTGGTCAGTTGACGTTTCTTCGATTAATCATTGAAGTTCGATTAACGAACTAAGGGATAGGGTGAATTATTTCGCTGATGCAGGTGATAAAAGCTCAGTGAGATTTGGTTATCTCTTAAAAGGTCCGTGGCAATAGATTCATTTTATTCGCGAAGGATTAAAGAATAGTTTAGAGCAGCGTTCTTGAGTTTTTTCACATCTGCGGATCGGCAAAAATGGGTGAAATATACCGCGGATTAGTTGACGATTAAGATAAATGAAAGAAGAACGTAGACAATTTTTTATTTATTAAACTTAATGTTATAAAATTAGAGATTTTCTGCTGCTTGTTTGTTAGAAAATTTAATATACCTGTAGCGGCTAGATGACTCGTACAACCTTTCCATGGACCAGCGGATGAAGAACACTGGTTTAGAGTAGTCGTAGTAGATTGGTTTTTGATGTCGTAACTTTTCACAGAAAATCAAAATTTATTATTATAAGAAAATTACGAAGTGGTAATTCAATTAATGATGGGTTTTAAAAAATGAAGTAGAGAGATTAAAGAAACGTTTTGATATATAAATAGTTGTAATTTGCAAATGGCGGAAGTTGCAGAGTTTTGTTCAGTTAAAATAGGTTTAAAAGATTTGAAATTTTAGAAGTGACAAGTAAATTTAAATGTAATACGTCCTGCATGGATTTAATCGAGTTTCAAGTTAACGATTTTTGAAATAAAATAAATCTTATGATAAAAGAACTATCTTCCATTTAGTTTGCGTATTACAAAAATAAATCAGCTCTGTCCGCCCTTTTGGATTCTACGAAAAGGAGATAGCTATTAGATAGTTCGAAATGTACACGCTCGATTTACCTTCGAAATAGATCTGTTTGAACAATAAATCTGCTGGAATAGGTTGTTACAGACGCAAGGGGAATATATCGAAGTTCTCGAACGAGTAGGATTAATGCAACGAATTTTGAATCGGTTAATTCGTCGATAAAATTACATTAACTTTTTTCTCATTAATAGAAGCGAACAGGTTTATCATGTATTCGATTCGATTAATCATTAATTTCTTTTAAACGAGCAAAAGAAGAAAATTGAAAAGGAGAGATTTGTGTAAAAATAACGTTGTCTTGAATATAACATGATGAATAGCCTCGTAATTCTGTGCTTTGATTTAAGATAAACCTTGAGCACTCTTTCACAAGATTTATCGAATGAATGCTATGTCGATTGTGAGCACAAGCTCGTTACGTCATTTGTTCAGTCTGGATGTGATTCTGTTGTTGCAGCTGTTCTTCATGTCCGGATGATTTCAAGCTGTTATAAAGTAAAAGTATACGATCGTACAGAGTCCACTTGAAATGCGAATCGTATCGATGGAAACCTATTAACATCAAGATCTATTTTATCACATCTAATAAAATCATTTTGCGAAAATAAAACTATCGCCAATCTCTAAATGACGATGTCATCGAAGAAATACACGCGTGATTCAATAAGGTTAACGTAGAAGTTGAAGTGTCAAACGAATTACAAAATAATTATTTTGTGTTAATTAATCAATTAGTAAGAACAGTTAGTCTCCCATTTTACTCGTAATTTTTTAGGAAACTCCTTTTTACAAAGTAATTCCTCTAACTTTTTTATTTCTTCAATTTTTTCATTTCAACGTGAAACACGGTATCAAAGAAATTACAGCGAGTGCATGTTCGAATTTTTCAGAGAAATAATTATTTCACGATAATTAACTAATTGACAAAAAAAAAATTTGGTCTCCCACTTTACAGGTAATTTTTTTGGAAAATTTTTTACAAAATAATCCTTCCAATTTCTTCATTCCTTAAATTTCGCTATTCCAACCTCGGAGTATTCTTTGTTTCCAACGGAGGAAAGATCGTTTGCTATGTAGTACGAGATACTCCGTTTCTCGAATTCACTTCTCGAATCGTTCCTCCATTCGGTGTTCCAAATGGCGATGCACCAAACCCATAAAAACACGACGCCAGACGAATTTGGTTACCGACTGCGCGTGGTTTTCTTCACTGTACGATATACGTTTAATCGATAGCTTGGTTCTGATAAGATTGTTGTATACGTGCAGTCGTGTGCTATCAAATCAGGACGAAGCGAACTGAAAACCTTCGCGCCCATTCGCTTTTCCCTCGAGGAACTCTTGAATGTACAAAAAGGAGAGATCTCTATGTATGTGTTTGTATACCTGTGAATGTATACAGAGAAAATTGAGAGAAAGAGAAAGAGAGAGGTTGCGATAACACGTCAACAGACCATATATGCTTTCTTTATTTGCTTTCGAGATGTCTTGCTTGGTCATCTAAGCGTCTTTCAGAAGCGAGAAATAAAAATAAACCGCGTTCCACGATTCGACGCGGTTTCATGGACTTTCTGTTCGTAAGTGTTTCTCGTTGCTTCAGTTCGAATTATTTATTTAGTCTTTTTGGAGGAATGCTTTTGCAACCGATCTACAGGTTCGAAAGTTTGCAGTAGTTCTGTTGAAAGAAGTAAAATGAAAGTGTGGTGAGAGAACGTTTAATTCGCGTACGACGATGCTGGTTCTGTTTATTTTTTTCACAGAAAAATCGTTCGATATGTCGATCGTTGTTAGTGATAAAACACGCTAAGTCAATATGTCTGGTTTTCTTAGAGATTGAATGTAGATGTTGAATAGATGATTTAATTTAACAAAAATATTTTTTATTCCTTACGTTACGACTTTGTGTGTATTATCAGTATTTAAAGGGATAATTTTTATACGTTTTCTCACGATACTCACGACACATGAAATGTTAAATGTTATATATGATGTTTTGAAAGTAAGTAATAAAATTTTGAAAACGTATCCTAATTGTTATAAGGATGTAACAATTATTACTAATCTTGTTTAGAAGAAAAACACTTTTTATCAAAGAAAATTTTCCTGAACAATTTGTCATATATTTATTAAATATCTATTAATTTTCTTGCAAAGTTTTGTATTGTTCTGTTTGATATAATCCATTTAATGCAATAAAGTATTAACCCCTTGCACGCGGATGTTAAGCTAGTATAAATGTGGCATACATTTCCTATCGAACTCGGATTTCATTGTTACCGTAATTATGCCCGTAAACGGTAATGGTTTTGTTATCGCAACGTATGGCTTTAAATTAATTAATACAACGAAATACATTTTCTTCGAACGTGAGTTGTCTCGTTGTAAACTTTACTTCGAGCAGAATCAATGAAAAATGATATCGAACACACAGGAGTCATATAAATTGATACAATTCCAATGTAAATCATTTCCAATAAAATTTTTCTACGAAGAATTTTTCTCGAGTTTTGGTCGCGAATAGGAAATTTTTATATTTTTCCAGTTTCATGTTCATGCGATCTCTTTTCATTTCTGTGGCGAATTAAAATTTTTAAAGAACGTTCGAATTAAAGTATCATTTCGTATAGGTAAGAGTTATAAGTCACGTTTGCATGAAATATTTTCATCCTTCGCGAGCATGTACATTTTGGGGGCGCATAGAGAGATTTGTACGTAATTTAAACGTTAATTAAATTTGTTACCATGAACGACGTTTGATGCTTAAACGGATAATTCTAGATATGAATTTCTCTTTGACGTACAGAGATAAGTTTTCTTTTGTAATTTTGAAGTGTATACATGCCTGCGAAGCTTTTTTAACATTCGACATTCTGTATATAGATTTCCAATTAATTAACCGATACAAAAGCGACACAATTCGATCCATACGAAACATTATTTACTCTTACGTTTATGTTTGTATATATAGAATCTGATAGTATAGTACAATCTCTATTTGACGGGCTCTGTGTGAACATAGTTACTCATTTTCTCTCTGTTACGAAGAAACTTATTAAATGGAATTAATGATAACGCAAATAGTGCAACGAAAATAGAGAATTAATCTATTTCGAATATTCATCTTTCGCTGAAATGTTAAACGAAGAAACAAATATATTAATATAAATAATTTTAGGATATAAAATAAACGATGAAAATATATTTTTGCACTAAATTAGAGGTGGAAAAAGGAAGGCTAAAGAAACGCGAGTTTGTGGAGCAAATATCTTGTTTCGTGTGAAAGGATCAAGAATGGATCCATTGATTGCATTACTGTTCGATGATTGTTTGGTATTTTTATTCATTCGCCACGTTAAATTCCATTCTATTTCAAATTACGCGCGGAGACCTGTTTGTTAAAAGGCTAAAAGTTTGCTTGATGTTTGCTTATACCAACGAGAAGTTGTGCATCACGTAAAGGTGTGTTAAGCGTGCCGTGAATTCTAATCGAAGTTGTTAAGTTACGCCTTTCTACGTTATTGTAGTCAGGGTGGTAAATTCTCTTGTTCCTGCAGTTCGTAATAATTTTTCCTTGTCGTAAAACTAGAGCTGGGTTGCAATATGGTTATCAACGTGTTTGCAAGTTCGCGAAATGCTTATTTTTATACTTAACAGAGTTATTTAATTGCAACAGTAGAGTAGAAGAATACTATAAAAGAATGAAAAGAATTTTATAAATTTTTATGAACTTAATACCTATGATTATTTGTTTGATTTATCTTTCCTGCAATTTTTAATTTTAAAAGTTTAATTTATCGTTCTGCAAATATAGTTATATGTATTTTTGTAAAATTCCATTGTAATTATTAAGGAGGATTTTTTATTTCAACAATTTTTACTTTGTTTGTATACAAGGTACAAATATCGTCTCTCTTATGCCAATTACGTGAATTATAGAAACTCACAACTGAATGTAATAAAATAATTCTGCACACAAACATTTAAAAAAAATTTTGATAAATTTGAATTTTTTGAAAACATAAAACAGACTTGAATTTAAATATAAAATAATATTTTATTCTACCCTCTTCTTCTACTCACATTCAGTCCACTTCTTTACTTAAAAAGAGAAAATTTGAGAATAGATATGCAGTGACTTTCGTTAATATTCGTGTACACTTCAGAACAGAATAACTTTCTTGAAATTGGACCGAACGACGCGAGTTGTTTGAAAAAATTAGGATCAGTTTGCTAGATGACGTGTCAAAAAATTGTTGAAAAAATTACAATTTATCAGAATCGCAAATAAAATAGTAAAAGTCGCTTTTTACAATTTTTTTATGAGACTGGAATGAAAATTTTTGGTAATTTGATTCGTAGATTTATGTCAATTGTATACATGGTGACAATTTCTGAGGGTGGTTGTATAAATCAAATATTCAGTTTTTATTCTACTCGTTATTACTTTCTTTTTCAATTGGTTGTTGAAATAATTGATATGTCGGAAAGTTAATATTACGATCATAAATGTTATATCGAAGTACATAAGGTGTTTTTGCAATTTTCTTGTATTTACTGAAGGTTAACAGAGAACAGTCCTATCGGGATGTCTAAATTGATCGGACGGCTGTATCGAATTATGAAATCCATCTGTTATACCCGAATTGTTTTCTCATTCAGTGACGAAATTACGCAATATTTTCACAGTCGTACAGAATTGTGTCACGTTTCCACGACTTCGAAGCTAAGAAAAGATTCGCCTCGTTTCTTTGTGATTCGTTTTATTCTTTGACGTTGGCCAACGCTTGTCGGATATTACATTCCTCCGGCAGAACTTTTTACGCGGCACTGGATGATCCATCGGAAATAGAAACATCACTTATTTTCTTTGAATGTTAAACAATGTAGGTATGTATTCGAAACAAATGTCAAAAGTTACAAGAGAGAAAAAAGAAAGAGAGGCAATGCTAGTCGTTAATCTTCCATTCTCTCGTTGGAATTGCACGTCAATTTTTTACGTGGATTGTACATTTTTCGAAAGAATTTCGAATTTGAAGCTTAACGAAGTGAAAAATGTTTGTTCTCAAGTATAACAAATAAAAAACTTCTCGATTTTAAATAGATAAAAAAACGAGTTCAATCATGCAATAGAATATGACCTTTAAATGTCCTTCATTTTAGAAAAATGGAACAAGTAAAATTCTACGTGTGAGGTTCATTTGCTTTATTTCTGTTACGCTAAATGTTCAAAATTATCCCCTTGAGCTGGGATACATTTATTTAACCGTAAAGTAACAGAATGTACTGCTCTATAATTCATTTTTTTATTCCATTTTTTTGGGTTGAAGATCAAATTGTGTTACATGATTCAACTCGTTTAGATGTCGGTTAGAATTATACAAGGAAAAAGTATGCAGTTCCATTAAAAAAAAAAAAAAAAAACTTTGGTGACTTTGAAAATACAAGAAAAAATGATATAAAAAAAATAATATTATAATGGTGATGTGTATCCTTCGAAACCATATTTCGTATCTTTAAATCCAACAAAGATATTCAGGTGTTCTGCTTCCCGTGACTCACCCTGTATATATATAGTGTCTGTGATTATCCTTTATTTTCCACGAGGCCTTTTTTCCCCCTTCTATATCAGGAGGCTGGGTGCATTAAACTCGTTAAAGTTCGCGTGAAGTTACGCTTTAAAAGTGTTACTTAAGCCACGCTTAAAATCTCCGTACGTGTCCTGGCGTGGAACGAAACCAGCAATCACACTTCAGCTGGGATCTGTTACGCTCTTCAGACCGTTGTTTTAGCTGACACGAATCGGTTTGCAAGGTATTATTCGAGCATCACGATACTACCACAGGGCTGGTAATTGATAAGGGAGGAAAAGTCCCGTGATATGTGGTACGTTTGCTATCAACCAACGTACACATACATCAACATTTCTCCTTCCCTTTTGTTTCCGAAGTTTCGTGAACACCGCTTCTAAGGAGTTTGGAGATAGTAATTAAAACTTGGACCAAAGAAGTTTAGATAAATAATTTTACCATGAATCTCGAAATTAGATATTTCTGAAAATACGAAAGTTACGATTTTTAACAGTTCCGATTTTGAACGCAGTTTATATTTGCCGAATAAATTTTAAATTATATTATTACATATTGATTTGTATATTTACGCAATTAATGCAATTCATTTTGGACTGAAATGAAGCTTCGGTAATTAACCGTATGAGTTTTCAGAGCGTTCGCCGCAAATTAGTTCAACGTGTTACATTCTCATGATAAAATTCGCGAAATTTGTGTAATCGACAATGTTTGATTTAATTTATTCATAATTGAACGAAATAAATCTCTAAAATTAAATAGAAGCGAAACAATCGGATATCTTTTTGGAAGAAATGATCCTGAAGCTGATTTCGTGGAATATTTTCATTTTTGGGAAATTTCTAATATCCAGAAGAACGAAGATATCACACTGTAATATAATTTGTTCCAGCAAATATGTCTTCGTTTCTCTGTACAACGAATAATACCTGAAGAATAAAACTTAACTAGGTTTTCACATGTAATATAAGGTGTGACTTTAATCAAAATAAAATATCTCTACGGTGGGTTATTAATTTCGTCAGCAGAAAGTTTAATATTCGCACACTTTCGTTATCTCACGTGAGGAAAAGGTTTCCGCGGTTTTGCCCGGATAAGGTTCATTTTCAAAATTTATTTCGGCGAAGATCTCGAACTAAGGGAAAGAACCATTGATCAAAACGAAATTTAATTTTGGGACCCGAATGAGACGGAAATACAGTAAACTTGATCGATGGAAATGAAATTAAACGCGGAATGAAATGTGCAAAATCGTTCGAGTCGACGACGCGCTTTTGGTCGCGACACTCAGCAAAGGTGTCGTTAATTGAAAATCAGAAATATGAAATTTCAACGACTGTCAGAATTATTAATGTAAGTTCTACCAAAGGGATATTTTTTAACAATCAAGCTAATGTATCGGTGATAATTGTATTACAAAAGATAAAATACTTTAGAGAATTAAATTCTTCCTGACTGGAATCACACGATCGAGCACAATCATTCAAATCGAAATATTCGCGATGATATTCGCAAGCTGGCAGAAAAATTTCAAGAAATTCGAAGTTTAAAAATGCAAAAGTTTATCGAGAATAATGGAAGTTATTTCGATGACAGAAATAAGTTTCCATTCTTTTTAAATAAACCTTTGATCGTACCCAAAATGTATTTCTACATTTAATATTAATCTTATGAATTTTTTTAGCTTATTAGTTGAAGTTTCTCGCAGTGTACAAACTAAATAGTATCGCGACTATTTGTTGAATGGTCGCTTAATGAATATCATTTGAAAGTCAAGGTGTTGCATTTAAACGTTTTCGCGGAATAAATTTCAGAAGCGTCGCTTCACGCCGCAAATAAGAAATAACGTTAGAATATTTGTTCCGATGAAATACGCGGTAGATTAAAGCGTGAAACGTGGAATTTCATCGCGTCGTAATGAATCGGATTACACGAACGAACGCAACGTTCTTGCAATTTCACTTGGAACAGAATCCCTGCTCGAATTCTGAAATCTCTGTCGATCTCTATAATCTCTCTTTACGTTTGTATTATCTTGCACGATAAAGTTACGATACTTTCCTTTTATTTCTTACACCACAACCGATATGCATCTGCAATTTTTCTCAATTTCAATAAATACATTATAATTACTTTTACGTAGTAAACATATTCAATGCACCGAGGCATAAATTGTAATGTGAGACTGAGAATTATCCATAATTATAGAATATATTTCTATTCATAGCTAGTAAAAGCGTCATAATTCAAATTTTAACATTCTAAAAACTCACAATTTGCGTGTGTAATTTTCTATCGAGTGTCACAAGACTTCGCTGTTCGAAGAAAGAATTAAAGTTTTGTAATTTATGATACTTCAGAAGTTTTTGTTACAATGCTAAATTTTTGGAATCGTATCGTTCAACAGACATGAAAAAATAGCCGTAGCTAATATTTCACTTCTTTAATTCGTCGATAAATCGTATTTTAGGCGAGAACAGTAGGCGCGAATGCGAAACGAAAGGAAATTTACAGGAGAATTGTGTAGAAATCGTAATTTCACGGTTTGCAGAGTCAACGACGTAAATGTCCAGTTATTGAATCACGACGGGGGAAATAATTCACGATCAAAGGAACTGTGCGCGGGTTGAATGGGCAACAAGTGTTGCCCGGTTGAATTCAGGAGCTTCGAGGACTCGAGAAAATGTATCTCGAGGCTGTTCGCGATGCGATAAATCCGTGAATTACATCGTTGATGGTATTCCGTAGCAGCTGAAATAATAATACACGTAGCCACGCGATATATGTATATGTTTTATCCCGCTGATAGAGAAACATCGATGTTCGATATGATATATGTACATTTAGATCGACGTGTTCGACAGACGACCCCGTAATTTTGTTTTATTAGCTGCTTTCTTTCATTTCACTAATTCGGACATTTCAACGAATGCTATTCTCCAGCGACGTTTATTTTTTGTACATGTGACATTTTTCTTCTCGTATATTTCTCCCTTGAGACTGCTTCTTTTTGACCGCTGTTTTTCGAAGAGTTAGAATTTCAATTTCGTACGAGCTCCGTTCATCTTGTTTTTATTTTTACTCTTTTTTTTCTTTTTTCTCGTATGTTTGACGAATCGATCTTTTCCCGTCGATGATATCAGGAACATCCGAAAAATTCGAAGACACTTTTTTAAAGATTTAAAGCGTATTTTACGATTCGAATGATAAAATTATCTCGGTGAAATAAATTCGTGGATTTCTTGTTTCGATAAATTCTGGATATTGTAATTTGAATACATTTTATTAATAAGATGATGAGGATTTCAGATGTACGATTATGTTGTTTCGAACGATTAGTATAATAAATGTATTAAGTATCAGTTGTTGAGGAAAGTTTAATTATTTAATGAGATTAATTAGTAAATTCGTTAATTTATGCACGCATCAATGTGTCAAAAATCAATTTTATTATTATTATTATACGTGATGTTTGTTAGGAGACGATGTTCGTTTTGGATTACGTATTCTAAAATTAGACATTTGTCGACAAAAATGTAAATTACCATTCGGTCAGGCAACATGTTCCAATTTCTCGATGGAAGAAAGAAGTAATCGATAGGAGATAAATTATTAGGTCATCGTGAAAGCTTCCATTGCATCTCAAATGTTAAGAACTATATTTAATGCGCGTCTATAATTGTACAAACTCCATCATAAAATTAAGGCTGACACTTCTTTTATCATTCAGAAAAATCTAGATGATTAATTTCAATCTTTTGATTAACAACCTATTACACTGAAATCATTTGTTGCATTGAATTCAATTTTAATTTCTTTTCGAAAAGTGTGAGGGAAAGAATAGAGTGGACCAGATTGATCGGTTTGTACTTTTTTTTAAACTCAAAAAATACACAAAGTGAAAGGAAAGATGTACATATCGAGATACGTATTCTCATAGTTTCATAAGTAATTAGAAATCTTTATTCTATATTTTTTTACTGTTTATAAGGAATCACTTTCTTGTCGGTTTTGGCGAGGAGAAGCTACGTATATATTTACCCAAGCAATCAATGAAAGAAATGATAAAATTAATGATAGACTATTCCATTATTAACTGGAATCATTTTTATATTTGGAACTTTATGATTTGCTCGATTTTTAAATTTTAAACTTTGTCATTTGAAACTTTAGAAATTCTTTGAATTTTGTTTAATTCTCTTAATTTTGTTAAGCCCATTAATGGACTTATTTCTAAGATTGTCATAATTTCTAATTATTCAGCTGAAATAATTATGAAAATTACTAAATAAATTTTAAGACACATCAGAATTTGACTATTTGGCTAATTTTTGATAATGTATAATTTCTGAAATCAATCCTCGTGGGATTGAAGCATACGTTCGATGCTTTTTAAAGGTAACCATAGTATTTTCGTAGCGTAAACGAACAATTACGTTGACCCACAGTTTACGTAGTTGCAGGGAATAACGTTTGGTCAGCTGCATTGGTACAGATAGAATTGTTCACGTATTTTAAGCAACCAGCGTCATTATTCGACAGTTTAGTTTGTGATAAATCGGTGTTCAGCTTCAATTACGCAAGAAAGTTGCCTGGCCGATTTTCTATGTAATATATACAACGTTTAATTAGATAATGTATCACTATGACATTTAATTATGTATATTTCATAAATTATGAAGATTCGTATGAATCATGATCACTTTAATCCGTTCGCAGACTATCATATTTATTGTTCACTCAATTCGAATTTCAAGTTAAATAAAAAAAAAGTCAAGTTAACCTGTGGTCATCAACTGAAAATAATCATAGCGACGATAAAATTATGTTAAATAATTTTTTTACACAAATTTAAAGTTCATCTAACACTTATTTGTTATAATATTACAAAACAATTTATATCATATATATTGAAATTTCTAACAACAACTACAGCTTATTAGTTTCACTGTTCAACATTATTTTCTCTGTGAATGCTATACTAAAGCAACATTCGTATGCTATACTTCAATCTAGTCTAATTAAATTCTACAATGGATCTTTTTCTTTTCTCAAATGAATTCTAGGCTAAAGGATTAATATTCTAATATTTAATTCGCTTTTTTCAATTATTCAAAAATATGATTTCCTTGTATCGTTTTCTCGTTCGTGAAATTGGATGGCGGAATACTCTGTATCGATACAACCAAATTTATTTAACAGTATCTATAAAGCTGAAACGTAACAGACCATCGTAGTTTCATATGCATATGAAGCTAGGTAGTTTTAAAGGATAGTTAAACTTCTTTTTCCATTGAATCTATACGTTTTAAAGCATCCGAGAAATTTCATGATACCACGGTTTCAGCAGCTCTTGAATATCGAAAGGGTAGTGGACTGGCGAGGTGGTCATAACTGCTGAAGAGTAGTTATTCGTTGGATCGATCTCTCTCCAGTTCCTATGAGAATCGAAAATAGAGCAAAATGTGGAGAATCAGCGAAACATGTTTCGCGAAATGATTAAACTTCAAGTATCATCCTACTTTATATTTTAAAACAATTTCCTTGGGAAATTTATTAACAAAATGATTGAAATAATCAATGTGATTAGAACATTTAAACTTTCAAGAGTAAATTGAAATATTTAATTATAGAAAGATAGTGATCAGATCCTTGATATTAATTTCCTCGAGATTTCTTCTTATCTAAGATAACTTCCTTTAAATTTCTGCAGTGGATAAAAAGTTCAGATATTCGGTGCCGTGAGAAACTACAGAAATTTAACAGAATTTTAAGAGAAAATTGGAATGCTACATTAAAAAAATATAGCGTTAGTGTTTTGTCTGTTTCAATTTTATGGTGTAAAAAATATCTCGATGCGTTAATCTTAATTAGAAAGTTAGGAAAAATTAATTATGGCGATAATATTGTATCTTCTTTAATTTTATTGAGTAAAAAATCTCTCTATCTACGCTAAACGTGTTAATATTAATTATCATAGTGTTTCATCCTACGAGTATTATTGATGTCTAATGACAGTCGATCATAATGAACGTCGAAATCATCTTAGCTGCGAATTGGCATAAATCACATGCTCGAGTTGTCGTATCGACAGCTTGGAACATGTTACGGTGTAATTTGTTGGACGTGCAGCTAATTCATTAGCTAAAACAAGCTGTAAATTTACGTTATTTGTTCGCGATTGGTTTTCTATGCACACACTATTCCAGAAGATTAATGCTTTTTTCCCCTGCCTAATTAGAACGATGTGAGCTGGTCGATGTGAGTGTTTCTTGTTAATGAGCGGACATGGTAATATTGGTATTTAAACAAGGAACGCAGAAATTAGCAATTTTGCGGTGAAATTAATTGGCTGGATTACGATACGAATATCGTGCATATGTAATAATTAATTAGAGTATTAAAAGAACTATAGGAAATTCGAATTCTGCTTGAGAAATTAAAGTTTGCGTAGAAACATTCGAATTTCGAAGAAACTTCGAATTATTTCTATTATAAATCATCTTGAAATTGAAAAATTCGCGCGATATTGGTAAAAAAGGAAATTTCCGAAACACAGTGATTTCCTTTTTACAGGAAGTCAGTTTCTATTTTATGATTTACGTTCGAGTAAATTACGAAAAAACAATATCGCGTTTAAATGGCCATGAAATCGCGTACATTCGAAATCATTATTTTTCTCGAACATTTGGATCTGACGAGCTTTATTCGAAGCTGAAACAAACAAAAAAAAAGCTATTAAAGTCAGCATCGTAGAGCTTGCTGAATCTTAATATTTTGTTACAAATGGTAAGATCAGTTCGCTACCAAAATACATGGTATTTCTTTACGAGAATCGTTCAGATTTAGTTGATATGTTTGTATAGTCGTGAATTTTGTTTTGTGAATTTATGATCATTATTTTTGCTATTCTTTGTCTGCGTATTTTTATTTCCCTTACAATGTTGCAAATTTAAAAAGTAGATTATTCGAGTAATATTGTGAAGTTACTATATCTTCATTTAAAGTTTCCTTTCTGTTCTTCTTTTGACGAATTTCCAATTTAACATCGATGCTATTCCGAAGATTTTCAAGAAATTAATCATTTATTTTGACACACTTTCGCGGTAGATATATCTCACTTCTTCCGATGTTATCAATTTTGTCGACGAACATTCGCCACACTTTATCGCCTTCTAGCTATTCAACTTTACCACCCGGGTTTCAAAGAAAACAGGAGGAGGTACTAATGCTTTTTCGCTGATTTATTAGGAACTTACATGTAAGCTTTTGAACGCTACATAATTTACCGCGGCCTCCCCTGCTGACCAAAAACTGAATTTCACCTAGATTTTAATGAAAGCTCAGGCCACCGCTTTTGTAAAACTTCGAATTCTTATTCTCATTTTCCTCACTTCCAATTTTCACCGATTTTCATTCATCATTCACCGACGTGTTACAATTAAAAATCTGTTTAACCTTCTGCAGCTCCCTGGGATTCAGTTTGTTAAATTGTTCGACACAGGAAACGTTAGTAAAACTTCGCTTTATACATTATAATTATAAACTTAGATAATCTGATTGTTTATCTACTTACTCCTTTCTCATTCTTCCATTTATTGAAGATACTATAATACTATAAATCTTATTAAACATTCTAGATTCCAGTATAAATATTTCCTCTCGAAATTTATATGGTTTATCTAGTTTCTGTTGCTCCAAACTTTAAGAATTACTTTCACGTTGAAAGCTCATAAAGATTACCGTCTATATATACAATAATACCATTCTCTCGATCAATCGATTTGCGTATATAATTAGACTGTAATATCTATGCAAAGCAGATTAGTTCCTAGCTCTTTGAAACCACTAATCGTGAACTAGAATACTCGTGAGTCTGAAAGCTTCATATCTGCATCAACTTCTTGGCACAGCTGTTGCTATAAATCTATTTTAACCTAACCACCTAACATGTTTATTGAAAAAGTATATCCACAAGCTTTTCCCCCATAAGACTGCCTTGCCTTTATTTTCTAAAATTTTTAATATTATATATTTTGTAATTATATTATTTCACACATCGGGTCAATATGATCCGAGGAATATGAACGTAACAAACAAATTTTTCATAAAACTTGAAATATTTTATACTTACAAAATATACAATATTAAAGAAGTAAACGTAAAATTTGAATCGACTAAATATGATAAATGAATGTTTAAAAATACGGTATTTATATAAATATGTTTCGTTAGGGTTAAATGGTGTTCGAATATTAATGGGAGTTGCTGTATATCTTTATCATTCAACATTTTATTCTCTTCGTCGAATGATCGTACACTATATCTTCTCTTTCTCTCTCTCAATCTTTTTAAAAAACTAAAGTACGTTGAATTGAACAAAGAAAAATGAAAAAAACGTCGAAATGTATAATCGAAGATCATATCTGTTCATTTGTCGGCCATTTTGGTACACGGAAAGGTGTCAAGGGTCGTTCAGGTGAAAATTCGTGCCAATGGAGAATCGGTGTTATACAATGGATCGAGTAACAAGACAGATGTTTCGAATTTACATTGGGAAAAAATATTTAGTCCAGTGACGTTGGTAGCTTGTGTGTCAGTGGCGACGTGGTGACGAATGGCGGACTGGCATTGGAAAGTTGTGGTTTAATTGTCCAGAGGAAGGTGGTTAACTTGTTCAGAGTTGGCGAAGTGCCAGCAATTTCTACTAACGTTGGTTCCTATGCTAAATCTAAGATCACTCGATGCTTGTGGAAACCATGTTGGACGAAATGTGACTATTCATCTTCGTGACGAACATGTAAGGGTAATCAGTTTCTGATGGTGCAGGAGAGTAATGGGAGGGATATTTGTTTCTTGATTTTTGACGTGATGAATTGCTTACATTAAGTATTTAAAATAGGTATCATGTACGAGTAGTAATAATAAGTGTCAGATTTTGTATACTTTGAGAAATGTCTACTAAATTTTAAACTTCAGTTTTCCTTTTACTTTTCCATGAAGTATTTATATAAAATTAATTACAATTTAATATAAAATATAAAATTAATTATAATTTAATGTAAAATATAAACTTATGTAAGGTATAAAATTAATCATAATTTTAAGAAATATTTTCAGTATTTAAACGAAAGTGTTTCGAACGAACATTATGTATAATACGAAAACGTAAAATAAGATTGATTATTTAGTGTATTATTTGACAATTAATAATATTAATTTCCAATCATACAAATAGAACGTAAGAGTGACTAATAAATAAATTATGAAACGAAAATTGCTTTCATATGGTTCGTATAAATTTAATTTCCTACATAGGACAGATTTTACTGAAACATTTATTTGGTACAATATTGACACTTTAGTATTATCATCGAATCACAATTCAACATGAATATTAAACAGGATGAAACAACTTGCGAATATTCAAACGTGAAAATCATCAACATTATGCGCGTTACGAAGAGGCAAACTCGGAAGCGTATGTCGAGACTGCGAGAGAGCGATTCCCACTCTATTCAGTGCTGGACGGGTAATTGTTCAGGATCCCTTTATTGAGAACTTGCAGATTTCCCCGATGGCCAAATGATCTTAATAGATTGAAAATTAAACGAGCCGCTGGAATAAATGTTGAAAGGCGGGCTGCAATGTAATGAATTTTGATCAGATAAAACGTTCCACGAATGAAGTGGAATTTCCCTCATCGAAGTGGAATTCCTCGAAACTCGCTTTCAAACGGTGTAGTTAACCAATTAACTTTGAGAATGATAGTTTCGTAGAATCAAGCGAATACGCAAATGTTTAGAAACAGAGATTGTCGATAAACATCTTAAAAATGTATATATTTCTTGACGCAATGTGACGTAACTTCTGGCGATAAGCGAATCTCTACTATGCTGTACTATCAGGCTTATTGTTTATGTTGAAATTTCACTTAAAATATTATAATTTATTATTCAACATTGAATAGAATATATTTCTCATCCGGTAGAAGAGCTTCTATTTATTAAAAGCTAACATTAGCATTAGAAATTAATATTTTTATCGTATTATATTTGTCACAATGATTGTTTCGATACGGAAAGCTGTTTTACGTTGCCAGTACTCACAGAAACTTTTGACAGTATAAAAGTGAACGATTTCATTTGATAATATTTGTTAACAATTGTATCTATGTTTTATTTTTCATCGTTGATACTATTTGAAATGTTTTAAATCTATAAAAACTTGATAATACGAACAAATTAATATAATTTCAATGTTCAGATTTCATGGAGGTGTTTTCAATTGAAACCTCGCCACGGAGTCGATGGAATTCGACTGAAAATGGGCGACGTGGAATCAAGCACGTAAATATCGTCTCGAGTGTGAGAAAAATTGGCACGGACCTCTTTTTGTGTCACGAGGCGGAATTTAAAGAAATATCGAGCTTCTGAAAATAAATCGTGCCGGTTGACGAGATTGCGTAGTATAATTCATTTTAAAAAATTCTCTTTCTCGCTAAATCCTCTTATCGAAACTCTTCCTGACTCCGTACATCGTCCTCCACAAATTCCAACGGCTTAAGTTTTATCGAATGTCTATTTTATCGAATGTTTCCTTCGACACCTTGTACAAAATGAATTTCCCGCGGATACAACCCCCTCACGATCTTGAACTCGTTAGATTTTAAACTTTCAAAATTGCCACCAAAGTTAGTTGCGGGAATCGAAAAATATTTGTATCATTTTCGAATTTTTTTTTAAAATCATCTTATGCATCGCAGAAGTTTGCTATAAAATTATTCGGGACTCTCTTGATATGTTCTTCTTTCGAATTTGAATGAGAAAATGCAAACTTCTCTATATTATTTCAATTTATGGTGTAAAAAAATATAAATTGTTAACAAATTAATTTAACGTTATGTACTTAAGCTACGATGTGAAAATCGAACAGTGGTGGTAGAAAAATCTACTGTACATGTACTGTCTAACTGTGTTAGGTTTCTGTGTGGCTTGAACGGAAAAGCGGAAGTGGAGATAGATAAAGATAAGTAGAAAAAGTACCGGAAGAAGAAAATTCGTAGATAACAGAGCTATTCAACCTCGTGTAAACTTAGACGCTACATGTGTGCTTCCTAAAGCTACTCGAGGACTTTGTTCACCGATCGAGGAGATATACTATTTATCTTAGCGGCACAAATGCTAAGCTAGCTAGTATATTTTTACTTTATTTCACATTTTACTACACGCATTACTTTCATGTGTGTAAATCATACGAAACATAAGATAATCTTTAGTTTGTTAATTACGGCAGCTTAACACGTCTAGAATGGCTGTGAAATTTACGAAAGTGTGTTATATTTGGATAGTTAAAATTTATCGAAGTGCTATTATCATTAATACTTAACTTTTCAGTTTTTAATTTCTGATACACATGCTTTTTACGTAGAATATTATAAAATAATTTGGGTCATGCTGTCTATTCAATTTTTGTCGTCATCTATACTCGAATAAGTAGATAAGAAGGCATCATTCGATGACCCACCGGTGGATCACACTGTCTTGAATTTCTTAAACGTATGTAGGAATGTTTCCAAGCGTTACTTGTGAAAAATTTACTGCGATCAGCGTATTTTTAGACGCGTTGCTCGTCATTAGTCGACGATGTGTTAAAAAGTGGACAGCGAAGAAGTTGGAATATGAAAAGTTTGTGCTTGAATAGAAAAAAATTTTTGATGTGTTGACAATTGTACAATCGTCATAAAATCTTCATTTCTCCTCGATTTTTCTTCATTTTTGCTCGACCTGTAAAACAATCACGTCGTTGTGAAATTTTCTTCGCGTACCGGTGACACGGGTGCATCAGCTTTATTATACTTCGCGTGCAGTTCATTATAACTTCGATCGTGGTGCATGTTCTTCGTCGATCCATGAAATCAACGAAACAACGGACATTACAAGGTGCGACGTAATTTTAGCGCCGGGGTGCTCGGAAGTTTGATTAAGTTCGCGTAACACTTGCCCGACTTCGACAATTCCGTCTGAGTACCTCTACGTATGTTACGTATTAACGTTAACGCTAGTAATAACATCGCCAATAAACGCTCCAGAGGGAACGTGTATTTTCTTAACAATGAGAATTACTCGCGGGATTAAGACGGATAACACAGGGGGTTCGAAAAGACGATGTTGTTGATAATCGTAGCGTAGCTAACTCCTGGATCAAGCAGTCAGGTGTGGAGAAGCGTTGTTAACTGTTTGTTGAGGGAAACTTCGAGTGATACACCTTGTATGAGGTTCCGGAGATTAATAACGTTAATACAACGTAACGACAAGTGTTAGTAACGAGAACGTGGATATTTTGTAATTAAACGGTAGACGAGGGAACTTTATTAAGTTTATCGAGGAAGTTGAAGGAAAGATAGAAGGGATTAGCAGTTAATTAATCCCTTAACTAATTTATTGAATCCATAAGGGAATGTGTCAGTACTTGTTCAAGTGTTACGACTTACTTGAAATGAAACAATTTGCATACATTTGCGATCGCTGGTATTAACACTTGAAACGTGGACATTGCAAAAATGCAATGTTATTCCATTATCGCTAAACCCCGGATTTTCATTAATTCGATCAGTAACATAATATATAATATTTAAAAAGTATTTTTAACACGTTAAAAGTTCCTATGGAGCGGTGCTAGATTTTTCATGCAGGCAGCGTTGGTTTTCAAGAACTAACAGCATCTTTAGAAAATGGTTCCTTATTATTCATCAATGGGTTTCGTTGAGACACTTTAAACAAAGATACAGCTTTCCTCTGTAGACGTTAATTAAGTTTCAACTTTCTTTGTTAAATATATCCTAACACTCTGTGAAATTTTCAAAACTAAACTGCGGAACGAGAAGTAGACCGTACTTGACATGGCGCTTAACGTGTTAATTTTAATAATTCATTAAATAATACACAACAATTTATAGCAAACAAAGCAGTTTATCCTTTGAGCGTTAGTACATTTATTTTAATGTAATTAGTGACTAATATGCGAAATAAAATTTTTGGCTAAACAAGGAAAAATTGTTTCCAAATGGAATAAATACTGCTGTTTCTTTGATAACCTCAAGTGATAAAATTATCTGTATAGTAAAAATGTAATGTTCAGTGTAGGGTAATTGAACAGAATTTTTTTTTCGAAAATAAAATATATAAAATTATGGACTATAGTTTTTATTTCTTGTATTAATGTGTACCTTTCTGGTTTTCAGAGTGCGTCGCGTAATTCGAAGTCATCGTACTTTCTACTTTATTAAGGATGGTTAATATGGACACACAAACCGAGGTGAGTGAATTTCAGTGAGAGAATTCTCGCTGTTCTATGTGTTTTACTTGAGGAAAATTCATTTCCCTAAGTAACTTGCGATCGACATTCGTATCGAACGATAGAATTCAAGTTGTCGTCCATTTGCGGTCTGGCAATAATTCCCAGAATGCTGATATTACACGGTGGACAGCGGTGAAACAGAATGCGCGTGGTTCTGTCTATAAATCAATTAAACCGTGGATTACCAGCAGCCGTTAAATTAACGCACAGTGAGTTAATCACGTCGGAGAAATTTAGACAAAGTTGTTCGCGAGATCTGAAGTGTCTTTGCCTAATTATTTCAAGGATTTCGAGTAAAGTAACGCGAGAAAAAAGGGGAAAATAATTTTTCTTTCGTTATAAAAAATAAATAAATAAATAAAAAAAGTCATTTAAAAAATTAGGTTTAAAAGAAAGCTAAACGGAAGGAATAGAAAAATGTTTCTTAATAATTATTCTCTGCCATTTTATTGAAAACAATTCTGGAAGAGAATGCTACGTAGATACGAAGAGTAGAATTGAAAGTTTCTTCTTAACATTGTTATATCATTTTTCCAACGTGAGTCTATCATTTTCTCTACAAAAATACGGATACTCTGTAACACTGAGTTAAAGGTATCGAAGTTTTCGTAATTTTCATGAAAGAAGAGGTCGGAAGAAATGAAGTTCGATCGAACTTAAAGTAGTTCTTCGGCCTTATTTCTTCTCGTCGAAGAAAAATCATAACTCGCGCTGATATAACGATACAGTTAAAACGGTTGAGTGGTATGGGAGTAAAAGGAACGAGAATTGAAAGATAGGAGGGTTAAAAATTATGAGGCAAAGAGGGCAAAGGAGGAATAGAAAAATAATATCGTAGGGGCACCGTGAAGTTGAATCCTTTTTTCTTCTTTCGTTCTGATTCGGTTAATCTCACTTGAAGCTTAAAATATAATTTGCATAAGTGAGACAAATGAGTGCAATTATGGCGATACATGTAATAAAAATGAACGATTGCATTCAAGTAAGTGTTCTCCTCTTGAACGTGATAATTGTGAATTATTCGATAAAAGAAAAAAATAGGAAGGAGAAAAAGAAATTGTTCGAAATGAAAAATGATGTGTCACTTTGCCAAGACATATTTTACAGACTTAGTTACTCGTTTAGCGATCGTAAACGTCACGATTCGATGAGTTGTGACGACGAGAAGTCAGTACGAAATTCCGTCATTTCAAGGAAAGTGCCGCGAATATTTGAAAAAAATATTTTCTTACGTATTTTTTTCAATCAAAGAAGTTCAAGCAAATTAGAGGAATAAAATAGGATTGATTAAGATAAATTAAAAATAGGATAAATTACTCATGAAAGCAATCGTCATCGTAATCTTACTTTTACATATTTTGGATTCTGTTGGTTCTTCCTCTGTATTCTTCACATGTCAACGTGGATAAAGCTAGATTTTACAAGTTTAATTTTGCCAAATGAAGGTGTTTAAGAACAAAAGCACGTGTGACTGAATGGGTCAAACGAGGGGAATGACGAGGCTGTGCGAGAGGGAACGTTAACGAGCAAACTTCTTCATTCGTAATTCTTAGCTGCTAATTTAAGTATGAACACAGACTGGGCTACTATTATTCTTGTACTACTTGCATCTTTCATGGTTTCCTTTTTACCCTTTGTCATTTATATTCCTCAACGAAGCACTTAAGAATATTACGGTTCGCCTTGATCGTGTTATAACAGTTCTGCGAATCTTCACCAGGCGAGTTTCACTTCTGTTTTCTTATTTCAATAAAGCGTACGCGATGTTTCGATACAAACGATAGTATAAACAGTACGGTGAAAAAGCGCGATAACTACATAATGTGGTTTTCCCTCGTTATTTTTTATTCGAATTCTTGTGCTGTTGGAAAAATTGATTGTTCCTTTCTTTTACGATTATTTTATATTGTTTCCTTTCTCGTGAAGACATATCATTTAATTTGATTTTAGTAGTGTTTCAGATTTCAACATTCTTTTTACTCTTCGACATTATTTTGTTTAGTTAGTTTATGTAATACTTTTGTTTCGACGAGTTTCGTTGCTTTAAGATTATCTTTCATAAGTATGTATAACTTCATCGAATATTTAAAAATCTTTTTATGTTAATCGATCATTAGAGGACTTGGACTTTATGTAGCAAGGATTTTGCTGTTTCGTATCTAATTAGCGAAGTAATTCTAAGAATTGTCGCTGAGGGAACGCATATTTTACAAATAATTACCTTTAAACGAACATTCGACGCTGTTCGCTGAGTTGCGCATTGTTCCAGCCGAACGATGATCGACGCAGATCGCCGATGCAATTAATGAGATTCACCGATCCTCGGTGTGTTCCCTTAATTACATCGACGAAGTATGGTCAGCTCACTTTACAGACAACGAACGTTGTCAGAAATGTCGGTTATCAGGGAGAATATTCGAACGTGATTCCTCATTAATAGGAGAGTCTCTGATAGAGACGGTGATACGTGCATAATTGCATCGCTGGCATGAGTCCAACGTCAATTTCCTGGCTGAGAATATTGCAAGAAATTTTTCAAAAAAAAAAAAAAAAAAAAAAATTCTTACATTCAAATCGTTTCTCTTTCGTAGAATTTCGAAGAGAAAAGAAATAAAATACAGTTTTTTCTCCCCGGGTTATATTTATAATTTTCCAATCGGATTTTTCGAGAATGAAAAAGTTTCGAAAAGCTTTCATCCCATTATCGTAACCATTCGCAATATAAAAACCGTGTTAAAATAGAAAGCCAATGAAATGCCGTTTGTATTTCACGCGTTATTGTCGAGGATATTTACAAGGATTGACTTTTACCACGTCCAATGGCGTTCTGCCCTTCGACACTCATTTAATCAGTCTTAATCGAGCTCCAGATATTATCCGTATCGTTATCGCTAGGAAGGGTATAAAATATTTTATTTCTGTAGCTATAAAACACGCGGAAGAATCGATTCGTCGATAAAATATACCATTGGTAGATTTTTAGTTGACCGTATGTTCATAAGCCATAGAGGAGGAGAATTTATTTCACACGTAGCCTTCGTGATCACTTTTTTAGCAACGATGCTTCGGGTTTCAGCTTAAATTGGTTTGTCCATGGTTGGCAGGATGTCACCCTTAAAATCTTCTCCTTCGATAGCTGGTTGAAAATGATAATCATCATCGATCCGAACAGAAGATATAAATTTTCCTCGCATTTTTACAGAGAAATATTCCTATAAAATTAGACGGAAATTCTTGGCAGAGTTAATCCTTTCGCTACGACAGATTTTAGTACGTAGCTTGCATGGCGAAAGATAGATGTTCAATTCCTAGTCGTGAAATTTGTCAAATTGTTTTCAAAAGTTTGAGAATTCCATGTTCGTTTCGTTAAATAGAAATGGAAGTGCATTAAAAATGAAATGAATTAAACAAGGATCAAATTAAGGATTAAGTTGAGGTGAAAAGGCGGTAACAGAAAAGTACAAGAAAATTTTCAAATTACCTATAGGCAAGTAATGAAAGGGTTAAGGATGTCGCTGAGCTGAACGAATGTAGAAGGATTATTCGTTAACTTTAATAGTTTATTTTGTGAACAAAATTCGCGAAAATTCATTTTGAGTTCAGAAAAGGAATATCGAATAATAAGAAAAAGATGCTGTATAATTTTTCCAATAAGGAACATGAATTTTTATACAATCTGATGGATTTCTAGCAAAGAAGGCCTGCGTGTTTACGATTCTTCGAATCTTAAGAAGAGAAGTGGAAAAGATCTGAGAATTGAATTCTACTTTTCTCAGATTTCCATATCGCGATCTTCAATTTTACCCTTCGATTCCTTTTTACGAAGGAAATGAGCTGAGAATAGGATTACCTATAAGGATGCAACGACGGAATTTTATTTATTTTACTTTCCTCAGGAGAAAGTTTCATTGTTTCAAGGAACACATATAATAGTGCAAATAGCCTTTTCTAGTGATCATTTTTTACGAGATTTCAAAGTCATTAGATATTTTTATGAAAAAACAAATTCAATAACCTGATGTTTTAATTTTAAAATATTTGCGTATGAAAAAAAAAGTAACAGTAATTTTTAAATCTCGTAAAAAAATTATTTCCACCGTTATACGTGTTTCTTAAAATAGTGCAATTTTCTCGTAAGAAGTTCTTTTATACGACAACAAATGACGCAAATATTTCATTCCATTTTATTGGTTCAATAAAATAAAATTTTCGAAAGATACTTGCAAATGTAAAAAAATTTTTGTAAGATACATTTCGCATCATATCGATGTTAGATTCAAAAAAATTTGCGTGCTAGGCGTCGCAATCATGAAAACCATCTTACGGCTGTATCTCAAGGCAACGTCTGACAATTTTACATAACGGCAACGGTGAATTTACGTCCGCGACGAATTGCTTTATAAATTATTCATTCGCTACGTGACAACAGTATTTGAAAGGGATAAAGATATACCGAAGAATGTTTTCCGATTAGGGAGTAAATAGAGGTAAACTGAATACAGGTGAAGAATTCAAGGTTTGAAGAACCATGTAAGCACGAGAAAATGATATATCGATGAAGTGTACGTTTCTTACAAGAAAAGGAAAAAGAAAATTAAAAAAAAAAGAATAGTATGCCACCAATATAACATTAGAAATGGAACTATTTAGTGAATTGTAAAATAATTGTTCTCAAGTTGTTTAATGAGAATTAAATATAATACTACTCGATAAAAAAAAAATATAAAAAAAGAATTGTATCCAACACAATAAGTATTCGTAAGAAGTAAATAAAAAAGCCGCTAAAGAAAATAAAAGAAACTGTTAAATTTCAATTCCAGCTGTGTGTTTCGTATAAAATGCAGTTTTTAGTATAATTCGTCTCTTTTGAATTAGTATAGATATGCAACATTTGGCGGGTTGAGAATTACAGTGGTGTAACTCAAAATTTAGAAAATCTCAATTAATCATACTTTCCAAGGCTTAAAAGTATCGCCTATTTATTACGATTAAAACGAAATAATGAAGATAGTCATAGGAATTAAAAAGAAAAAGGAAAGTGCAATGGTTAAATACATCGATGTAGAAAAGTGCATGAAGTAATCTCATGCAACTCTCTGACTTACTATAATATAATTCTCTTCTTGCCATTTTCACATTCTCTTTCATAAATATTAACACAGCTGTCGAATGTGAAGCAAACTTAAAGTGTCATTAAAAAATGAATTAAAAAAGAATTACAGTAACATAATAAGTAAATCTGACGAACCGTAATTTAATAAATCCTATAATAGGTACTTTCTGTACGAATATAATGGATGTTCCGATAATTATGAAGCACAGTGTAGATACGTATCTTGTATTAGAGAGCAGAGAAGTGGAAAAAAGTTAATAAGCTGTATTTGGTCTGTTGCCTCGAAGTCGCGTTGACGACAGTTCTGCACGGTCGAGAGCAGCTCGTCGATCTATTAACAAAGCGCATGTTATCGAAAGATACAGCTAATGATTTCAAGAATATTATCAACTATCAAATATTGAAATTTCCATGTGTCATGCTACTTTTTCTTTACGTGGTTAATTGTTTTGAGAAGATTATGTAGAAATAAAAACATGGTATCCATTTTTATAAAAGAAAAGAAAAGGAAAAAAGAACAGTAAAATTCAATTCTCGAGGAAATCGTATAGAAACGAAAAAATGGTGTTCATTTTTAGTTAAAATAAGAAACAGTGAAATTTAATTATTCTTCAATTGTTTATATATTTTATTGTTAAATTGTTTATATTTTTTTAATCCTTCACCGTTTCTACATTTCCATCGTTTTTAAATATATCCTTTTATTAACGACGATCGACAGTCAATCAATTCGAAGATTTTCCAAGAGCGAATCTCGTTCTATTTCGAATTTCTTGGGCCAACGAGTTTCATGCATTTGCGATACGTTTGTCCAGTAATAGCATTCTTTCAGCACACGCACATAAATCGATTCTCGAAGCAAATGGATTTCGTCGATACCTCGTTTCTTCTTTTTTTTCTATCTTTTACACAATAATCGAGACTACGTGGCGATCTGTCTGCTCGAGTAGAATAGGAATTTCGCGGTCAGATGAATTTTCACGAACACTCGTTTCCCCATTCTGATAGAAAAGTTGTTTCCACATTGACTGGTTTGATCTTCGAACGAAGCTTTATTATATTGTGTATTCTAGGAGAAAAACGGTGGTAATTTTTTTTTTTTCAAAACACAAATATAACACAAAACCGCGATGTTAACCCTTTGATCCTTTGTAAAGAAATCAAGCGACTATAAGCAAACAAACAAATAAAAAAAGAGACATGTGTCTATCTTAAAAGTTGCTATTTTCTGTTTTCATCGGAGGTGTAAGTCGCTGAATGCATATATGCGTCTATAGTCTACGTCGATATCTTTAGGCAGACGCATATACATATGCGTCCATAGCGATAAAAGGGTTAAAACTTGGTGTAACACGTCAGGAGCAACGATTGCACATAGTGTACTTCATGCAGAAATTATGCTCAGGTAATACTTGGATAATCGTTTTCGTCGAACGATGAAATTTATCGAAGAACATCTGGTAGAATGAGAAAACTGTCCTTTAATAATGTTGAATCAATAGAAGGGATAAATCGGCCTCGACCTCGTGAGTTCAGAAAAAGGATTCAATTTTATCATTGTAAAATTCTAAGAATTCAAAAACATCAGCTGAATATTATTTCTTTAAGAAGATCATTTTGAATTTTCATATTATTATAGGAATAATAGTTTGAAAATGAAATAAACCGGGAAGTTAAGCGGTAATTACTAAATTAAGCAGTAATTACTAAATTAAGTATTTTATAGAGGAATGAAATTGTTAGTTTGAAGTATGAGAAAAATTTAGTTGAACAGACTTTCGCAGAATTGCAGTCGTCAGTTCGCCCAAGAACATAAGAAGCAATATTTCCGCGGCAAACTCTCGTAAAAGGAAGCTCGACTGGCTTAAAGGTAGCGTGAAACTTGTATACGTGTCTGCTCGTAAACCTACGTCTTTTCTTCTGAATCCTCTCCGCGTTTTGTGCGTTACCATTGGAAATCTGACGAAAGCAATCCGTGAACTTTGCTCTAATAACTGATTTTTCGTGATTTTGCCCTCAAATCGCTATGGAATGTTGTTCCATTAAGTGTGATTCATTGTCCTTTCCTTTTTTTTCTTCTTGTAGGATCCTGTAGAATATTTTAACAAAGAAAATTCACTATGAGATAAAAATTAACCCTTTCGTTATACGTAAAAAATTCACACGATTTTTAATTTTTGAATTTTACATTTTTATAGCTGATACTTTTCATTTCTAAAAATTATCACCTTTGATTTTTAGTATTTTTCAAATTTTAAAATAAAGTAAACTCTTAAAATCAAAATTTCAAGGTTCCAACTTCCCATTTGTAGTTTTGAAATTTTACGTTTTATACAGCTGACACTTTCAATTTTTAAAAGTTGACGTCTTTAATTTTTACTGTTTTTCAAATGGTACATTTCGTATTGTAAATTAGTAAACTTTTAGTGACACTGTTTTATGAAAAAATAGTATATTCTACCTTCGATTAGTATCACATTTTCTGTCTTATCAATCATTCCTGTCATACCAGATACGTGACAGTGTTATAAATGGAAAAAAGAATAAACTCTCTACAGTTGATTATCACTTTTGCATGTGAAAGCACAATATTTCCGGATAATTCGGTCTTTCGATTCCAACGCGATGCGTTCGATGCAAAACGAACCGTTTTTCACCGAGATTCGTATTCGTTCAACACTCGGTGGTTAATTAACTACACGTTTTAATTATATCTCCTTTTTCTCTTCGAGCGATTCGACTACTCTTGAAAAACGCGGTTTAAGCATCGACTATGAATCAAAAAGAAGAAATAAATTCGCCGGAGTGTTCACTCGACGAAATATTTCGCGCGTAATTTCTTTCGTTCTTTTGACATTCGATTTAATATGTATGCGGTAGCTTGGAAGTTTATCGAAGCATAAAGATAGAGCCTCGAACGTCGATTTATCTTTGTCTCATCGATGTTATTTGCTCGGCTGTCGTGCAACGTTTCAAATTGTAATTTCCATCGCGATTCCGAATAATGAACGTTGAAAGCGATGCCGTGAATGTGTTTGCCACACCGATACGACTATTCTTTACAGAAGTCTGAATGTTCCATCGAACATTGATAAGCTGAATTGACGCGTTAGCCTTTTGACACGTGTACATATATGACACTGATGCGCTGTTCTTTTTTTTTTTTTTTTTTTAAGTACACACTGTTGTGTTTTTGTTATTAGTTCGTTCAAGATAATTACGCGTTTACTTGCGGAATTAAGGATCGCTTTTTTACAATAGTTCGTTACATGACGCGAATTTTACAAAATGCAACGTATAGGATGTTCCATTAACACTTTGCGTATTTTATGAGCTGCTATTAAATGCACTTTTTAATATAATTATATTTTTAATTTTTTTTCTTTTTTTAATAATTAGTAATATGCATGTATTAAAGTGTTAAGTGCGGAAAATGAGTGCGTTTATCAATGATCAATTCTTTTTTTTGTTCACGGAACCCTTATTTTAATATAAAATAATTGCAGTAAGTAAATATGAAGCGATTAAAATTTTCATCATTCTTTTAATTACAATACACATACGAGTGACGTAATTTCTGTCGAATTAAGTTAATAGAAATATAAAGTTAGGTTGGATTAACTTGATATTAATTTTTCTTATTCAAGGAATCTCCACTTTTACGTACAGTAATTGCAGTAAGTAAATATAAAATAGAGCAAGTGATTAAAATTTTTGCCATTCTTTAACTTCTGTTGCATTAAATTAATAAAATTGAATTACAAAGTTGGGTTAGGTTAACATTAAATTAAGTGGACTCTCATTTGTAATAACTGTTTCAATTGAATGAAATTTTGATACTAAAGGAACGTTTTCATTTCTCGTACATTACGTTGCAAGAAATGAAATTAAATGGAGAATTATTACAAAGGGCTGTCTCTTTATCAAATTTCAGTTTTCTCACCGACAACAAAATATCTCGGTTTCTTTGTGAAGTACACAAAAGGGTGATTTAAGATAGTGAAATGAAAATGATTAATTAACGAACACGCAATAAAAACAACGAACTTCTGTTCGTATCTTTGCTGCGTTATTCGTCTGTACAAAGAAACAGTTTGTGTTTTTAGAATTATCGCCTTTTTATTTCCACAGGAATTCTAGAGGAGTTCGTTAGAGAAACACCTGAGTATACCTCGAAGCTTTTTTCAAATTATCTCACAAAGCCTTCGCGGAAGGACGCGGACAAAGGATTCGCTACGTTTCTTCGTGAAAAAAAGTTACAGGAGAGGGAAATTGATTCTGTCAGTGGGATGATGAGTTTTAAATTTCTCTTGTCTCTTCTGCCGCAGTCTCTTCGCTGAATTTATGAACTTCTTCTCACTTCACGACGCGTTTCGAATAAAATGGCACCGTCTGACGTGCTTCTTTCTCGATTTTCAACCGCATTTTTTAGTTACTTTGTCCTTATAAGGAATTACGTCTTTATCGGTTGTACCACGATATACCGGACATCGTATAATAAAATATCTTAAATAATATCCGAAGCTTGAGAGACCGTGTTTTTCTTTTCTATTTAAGATCCTCCAGGCACGTTTTCTACATTTGTTTATTCCCGAGGAGTTTTATGAACGTTCGTCTGACAGTAATAGTGCTTGAGAAATTCTCACTTTTTCAACTTGGAATTATAAGAAATACGAGTAGCCACGTCAGTCTTATCTGTAAAATGAAGAACCCAATGAATATGTATTATGACGTTCAAGTTATTTCCACAAAAGGTGCGCATCCAGAAACTATTGTTTCAGTAATACCTACAGAAACACGGAGTGCATGAGATAAAATAAATTGTATTGCAAAAGAGTTTCATATTTTCCGCGTCTTTGATCGTTTCGCCCTTTCTAACTATATTTCGTTCAATTTTTACAATTCTCGAATTCTTCGTAAAAAGACACTTAATGCAAAAAAGGGAAGAAATAGAAACTCAAACTTCTCTGGTAAAATTTTCTAAACTCAACGGAATCCAAGTCGAACCGAACTGCGAAACTCGAAGCTAGCTAACACGCTATCCTAAAAAATCTCGTTACTTCGGGAGCCGAAGTAACTTTCAAACTGTCCAGTCTGCGTCAGTTCACCGAAGGAATTTTCAATTTCTGTTTCAACTTGCTCAATTAACACGCTAATAGTCTTCCACGAGCTTTGCTTTTACGAAGAGGGTGAGTAACGACCGGAAATCTAGTTTTTTGGCAAAGAAAAAAAGAAAGATCTCCAAGAAAACGAGTAGAATTTCTAAATGAAATCGAAACGCTGGATCTTGATCTGAATCGAATAAACAGGATACAAATTTAGGAATTTTGTTCTATCGAGAGAAGTGTAGATGGAATTTGAATTTGAACATTGTTGCGTTAAATTGTGCATTTATTAAATACATATTTCGAAAGAATTCAAAAACTCATTTCAGAGACAAATCACTTTCATTTTCGCAGATAAATCTTCGATTTTTATTACTTAATAATATAACTTATTCGAACTAAACCATTGCAATTACAATTTACTCATATTTCAACTTATTTATCTTAAGCCATTGTAATTATAATTTATAATTACAATTTATCAAATGCATTATAGTTTCATGCTCAAGATTTATTTTATAAAGTTAGACAAGTAATTAAAAATAATGAATACTCTACATTTTTTAGTTACTTCGTTCTTATAAGGAATTACATCTTTATCGGTTGTACTGCGATATTGTGCTACTTCGTTTTGTGCAGAACGTCAATTTGAAATGTAGTTAGTTTGATATTTTATTTTTCGATTCATTTCTAATAATTTAATTTTCAATTAATGTTCTTTTAAAGAATTAGGCTGCTTATTATACAGAAAACAGAGGTTTAACTATATCGAAATGTATCAGCGGCAATTCTGAGTGTTTATGCGATTATAATGGACGAAAATTGAAGATCGTAAGGATTGAAAGTGCATAGAGAGAAGGGATCGACAACGGAATGCCTAGTAAAGCACAGAAGCTTCATAGTACAATGATAGGGGCATTTGAAGGAGCTTAGAGCGAGCTAATTTTGGTATTCTGCTTTGTGACGAGAGAATCTGTTCCATTTCCATTTATTCTAACGTTGACATTTACTAATGCATATATAGATATATCACTTCGATATTTTTTCATATTAATATTCATATTTAAAGTGGTACGTTTTGGTAGATGATTTCTTCCATCACGTGTATAAACTGTGATGTTTTCCTCTCGTTCGAGTAATACGTGTATTCAGAAACGTAATGGAATGCATCTATATTCCAAGAATAAAGTTCGTGGTTCGAGTTATGCGCTGAATACACCTTTAATTAAAACGAGCAGGGTTCAGTGCGACGGTGGGAACGGAATTAAAGATTCCGCGAGAATTAAAACCGCGTGGATAACTGTGCATTTTTCAACAATGTCGTACAAAAAGTAAACAGAACACGTTCCGACTTGGAATTTTAAACAACTCTAAGATCTATAATAGAATGTGATATCGGGGAGAAAAAAGAAAAAAGAAAGTTCAATGCAACGTTTATTCTTCTATGAGGAAATACCAAGCTTTTAAATTTCATTCTTTCGTTTGAATTTAAAGCTTTGTGAAAATTTACTCTTTTCTCTTGGTAATAGAAAAATATTCAAGGCAATGCTGTAAGGATTATCAAAGAAAGAAAGAAATGCAATTCTCTTACAAATAATTGTATTACATGTACAAACTTGTGTGCGTTATTTCAACAGCTAATAAAAATTGTCACGAACAAATATTCTCTTTTTCTTTCCAACTCTGTGTTAAATAAATGTTAAAAAAAATATATTAATCAATCATTTTCTAATGTATCAATTAGCTTAGCAGATGCTGAGTTAGGTGGGAGGCAAGGATCTATTTTTAATTCAAAGACGGAATCTCTCCTTCGTTGACGAAGTGTTTCCTTCCGCGCACACATGTAAATGATGTCCTCTCATTGGTTCCTTCGTTCTTTGATCCTTTGAGTGCACCATCCCTAGCGATGGTTGTTTGTCATGCAAATCTCCAGGGTAAATGATATTCAATTAGGAGGCGGCGCTCTGTTTGTGCGAGCACGCGCTGTTACTATCAATATTAATAAACCGCGAATTCTAGATACCTTCTTTAATTACGGTAGGGCTAGATGCGGTGGATGAGGTATGCAAAACAGAAACTAGATTCCTTGGTAGTTGGTATTCAGAGGCTGTTCGTTGTTAAGCTACCGTAGACTTGGCCGGGTCGATTGTATGGCAATCAATACCAAAAGGTACCAAGGTTAGTGACAAGAGTAATGGAAATTTAAGAGTCGGTAGGAGGAAGGTGCGGAGATACAAATGTTATTGCTTAGAATTTGAATATATCTGACCCTTAGGTTTCCAGATCAAGGGTTTGTATTTTGGAATTGAAAATTTCCATGGATCTAGAGTTTGAAGAGTCCAGGGTTTAGAGATTTTAGCAATTTAGGGCTGCAAGGGTCTAGGAGGCTAGGGATTCAAGAGTTTTTGGGTAAAAGGATCTAAGAGTCCAGAGATACAAGTGTGTAGATGTCTAGAAATCCAAGAATCCAAGTATCAGTGGGTCTAGGAATCCAAAAATCCAAAAGTCGAGAAGTTTAGAATCCACTGCTCAGTTCAAGTGCCATTTACCAGAGTCAAGAGTCCATTGGATCCAGAGTCTACTGTTCGGAACCTCTGGAGTCCAGAGTATATTTTCCAAGGTCCGTTGTCCAGAATCTATGGGTCCAGTGTCTTTGATTCGAAGTTTCAAAGGACCGGTATTCAAAAATTAAATAGTCCACAAATGTGGGTTTCCATGAGCCTAAACATTTGAGGATCTATAAATACATAGTACTAACTAAAGATTAGGAATTAAAAATCCAAGGATTTTAGAGTGTAGAATTCGGAGTCCAAGTGACTTTGAAGCTTGAAAATCTAGGAATCTAGGAAATTTCCCAGGTGTCCAAATATTCAAATATTCCAAAGTTCGGGGATCCAGACATTGACAATTCCAGAGGACTAAAGGATCGTGAATTAGAAACTGAAAATTCAAGATTCTTTCTAAGTTAGCGAATATTAGAATTTCGGGATCAATAAATGGGTGTTACATTTTGAGTGGTTCCTTTATTGTTACGTTACTTAAAAATTCGTCTATCATTCGAAACGATCAATACTGTATTGCAATTATCAAGACAGTGCTTATAACGCGTGTCACGAACACGTGTAGGGAAATTCCGTGTGTAACTTAATTGGCCGACTGGCGGAACGGTAATTAGAATTTACGAAGCACGATGTTGTTCTCGAGATGTAATACAATTTAATGCACACAGCGTTGTTATTACAATGCTTCACCTCCCGACAGCAGCTCTCGGAGCTTATTTTTCACGATACCTTAACCTCTTCTTATTATAATCTTTCTTTTCTACCTAACATTCTATACCTTTCGCGATGCACTTAATAATTCAGATTAATGAAGAATCTCGTTATCGTCATTAACGTAACAACGTTTAAATTCCATACGAATATTTTTTCTCATCAGATTCGTCATATCCTGTTCCGGAAAATTTTATATAATCCTCATTTATTTGACAATGTTATCAAATAACAAAGAACAAATGTTTTAATTACAATATCATTAATAATACCGAGTTACAGATACTTTGCTACTCTTTTATGTATTAAGATATTGTATAACCCTCGCTGGGTCTTTTTAGACCCAGAAATAAATTTTTTTCCATTCATTCTTTTTCTCTATTTTCTGTAATGTTAATGTTTTTGGTATTCCTCGTGCACTTCATGTTTGAAGCTTCTAATTTCATTGATATTTTTAAAACAGTGGATTTGAATTAGTAGGTGAACCATGCAAGTGGTAAAATCTAAATTTTCCAAGATACTCCAGTGATCTAACAATTTATTTAAAAATTTACTTGTTCAATTTGCAATTTCTTTCTTTATCAATGTTATTTCAACTTCTTTTCTTAGTGTATACTTATTGATCACGAAACACGATGGGTTTGCTACAATTGAAACGGTTTTCCATCGATGAATTTCTTATATTTCCGGAAGAAACGGAGCTGCATAATTCTCTTGGAAAATAGAATGCAATCGGGGGAAACAATATTGTCTCGCCGTTCAATTCTTTCGTGATTCAATTGAAATCCATTTTTCGCGTCGCTACTCCCGTCTGGTTCGCAGTGATGAAAGCAATTTGTTCGTAAATATACGTAAGACGCGTGGTACGCTTGCAACCCGGAAACGGCGTAACGTCGCATTCACTGTGAACCGACATCAATCCTGACTGGGTCAAAGCGCATCGTCGCCAAGCGTTTGGACATGCAGGGAAAATCGCAACAGGTTATACAGTGGCATCTGTTGCTTCCAAGGTTCGATTTACAGGTGTTTCTGAAAAATTGGAATGGTCACTGTTATCGATAGCTGGATACGGCAATTTCACACAGTGAACAATAGGTTTCAGTGATTCTCAAAGCGGAGCTTTCGTGAAAAATGTGTAAATATGTATGATCTCGAATTCGACATTTCCGTTTAAACGATGTCAATCGACGAACATTTGACGGATGATTATTTTGTGGTTTATCCACTTCGTACAGTTCCATGTTTCGAACTATAAATCACAGTTTTCGCGTCGATCAACTGTGATTTCCCGTCATCCTATCAATTTTCTGGAAACATGTGACATTTGGTAATTTTTCAAGGGCCATTATTATTCGTTCTTTTAATCCTTCTGTCCTTACACTACACGTTCGTATCCTGTGTTTGTATCCTGATGAACAAATGGATATTACAGGATAAATTTGTTTAAAATTGTTTATTACATATAAGAAAAGTAATATTTATTCATAGAATGTGTGTAACAATAAGAATAGGATAACATAAGAGAACATAAGAGCAAATTAGAAAAAATGTATATTCTATACTTTACAATTGAGACAAGGATATGTTTGTGTGGCACTTTTTTACTTTGATTGTGAATCATTTGGAAATACTTAACTCAAATGTGTACCAGTTAAATATTAGATAGCAAATACATTTTCTTTTTTTTTTTTTTTGGAAAATTTGCTTCGTAGATCATTAGATTCTCCTTTTTCACAATTCTAAAGGAAACGTGTAAAATTGAATCGAGCACGGGAAACTTTTGTCTGCAGCTATATATTACAATGACAAAATACTTTTTAATCAACCCAAACGCAAAACTTTAAATATCTCGAAACAAAGAAGCACACTTTTGTAATCACCAGGACATATATGAAAAATAATGGCGTAACTAAAAAAACTGCTAATTTTGATTATTACTTACATAAAAGTCGAATTGTAAGTATTTAGAAATTACGACGGATTTACCGGGTAGCATCGAGGCAAAGTGATAAAGGTAGTTCATTTCGAAAGTGGTTCTACCTTTCGAACTCGATCGAACAGAGTGCAATCATTTCAACGTTGATACTTCTCACTCGTCACTTTGTATATTTTTGCATCCTGTAAATATTTTACATCTTTATGTAAAAAGAGGAAGAATATTTATCGGTTGCCCTTGATAGATATCACGCACATGGAAGATTCATCGTTCACCTGTTCAACATTCCTGAGATAACGTCGGAAGTAATTAAAGAAACGTTAGAAAACAATTGTAGGCCATAGGGTCAGGGATTTCGATCGTCTTACGGTGTAATTGATGTACTTAGCGTGCGTCAACGGCGCTAGCTTGGCGAAGCTTATGATTATTTCCACGTGGATCAAGCGAGATTGAGAGATTACGGAAGATAAATGAACAGAATCAACGATGGAACAATGGGGATTAAATGTGGTACGAATAAAAGTGAACACGTTAAGAAAATTTGATTAATTGTTGTATTCTTTTTTTTTTTTTGAGAATATAAAGTACATTTGTCGATATATTTTCTCGTTTTTCTCGCCGAAGGAAGTGTAACGCAAGTGGAACTTAATTTTAGAATATGACGAGAATATCGAGTACTTTAGAAACTAAATTTGTACGAAAAATTAGCTCGCTAAAAGGATGAGCGTAGATAATAGCTAATAGCTATTACGCTTTCAATTTTCACAGAAATATAAAAGAGGTCTGTTAATACACTTTTCTTTTTTTAATCACTAAAATAATTCCAATTACTATATCTATAAAAAGTACAGACTAAATCACTTAAGATTAGAGGTAAAAATTAATTCTTTCCAGCCATTTACATCGAAATATTCGCGATGGGGTTTGCAAGCTTGCAAAAAAATTGCAAAAGATCATGAATAATAATGGAAATAATTTCGACGGCTAATCTGTTTTTATTCTTCTTACATTAAACTGTTATTGTACACAAAAATCGCTTAATATAAAGAAAAGGAAATTATTCGTTTGAAAGGAACAAATACTGCGACAAAGATTTTTTTTGTCAAGATATTTTCAGATTTCAGAATTATTCAAATTTTTACAAAAACAGAATTATATATTTCTATTACGAATAGAAAAATAAATTCGTCCATTTATAACGTGTTGACGATAAAGTGTTTTTCAAAATACCGAAGATATTTTAGATTTTATTTAAATTTTTGGAAGTTGTACGACCAGTTTCAATTTGAAACGTAGACTCTCAATAGTTTACCAGATATTAATTAATAAAAGTCATTAGCTGACAGACTACAGAACATTGAAACAAACTGCTACCTCTCTAAACTTTGAAATTTAATATTCCACGAACAATCACAGGTATCCAAGTTTGTCGCATTATTCTCGAAACTACAATGAAAATCTAGCTTCTCGAAATCACGGATGTTGTTCTTAATACTGTTCATTTTCCATGTTGAAAATCAAATTAAAAGAAAATTAAAAATAAGAAGTTAGAATATTCGTCACTTTTTCTTCACTTTCCACGTATTTATCGATATTTTGAGAATGAAACTTTTCGGAAAATACAGCTACACAAAATTGATCATTATTTATTAAAATTGAGCTTCCATGATTTCCCAGAAGTTGAATATTATAACACGAGTCGGGGTCAATTCGTTTATTCCGTGGTTGCCACGCTTGGAAATGTAATTCGACCAAGTTGTACTTACTTCCCCCGGGCTCGTGGTCCAGAAAAGAAAGGAATTTGTCCGTGGAACGAAAGGAATTTGTTCCTGATCCGTGGCACGGGTTATCGAGCGTATTGTCGCGGAATGAAATTCACGAACGGCTGTTGAATATTTCTTTAGGTGTATATACGTAATCCGAAGAATTCACTTTATAAGAATTTTAATTATGTACTGCTCCTATTGGAAACTTTGATGTTAAATTTTCTCGTCGATTATTCGTGTAGAATATTAGAATATTGGAAGAAGTATCGAATTGGATTCGATGTAAAATTGAAAGGCGTGTTACGAATAGTGCAGGATTAAATCGATAATGAATCAAGGCTGAATTAAATTTTAATCTATCAATTAATTAGAATATTTTTAATTTTGCTAATGTAATAATGTACAATTTGCACATTTCGAAGTTACAAATTCAATGCAGGGTATTTGGAAAATTGTAGTACAATCGACAAGGAAATACTTCTTTTCATAAAGAAAATTACATTTTTTAATTTTTTTCTTAGTTTCTAAGAAAAGTAACTTTAAACGTAAAATTCTAACGAGTTCGATGCAATGTTTCGCTAGCAATTTTAATATGTAGCATAATTTATACTAAGAGCTTGATAATACAACATCTGTCTTATAAGTTATAATAACTTATTGGTACTTTTATATTCAGAATTATTTTTCTCAGAAACAGAAGGCAAGCGATCAAAAAACTTGATTCTACATTTTTTATTTATTATTTTACTATTGTTCGTAAGAAATACTCACTGTAACTTTCATTACGGCTTGCTGCACGTCCTATATAATATTATAAATTGATTTATTAAAAAATAAATTGACAGATTTTTCACACTTCACTCAAATTCTATATTTGACGATAGATTGATTTTCTCAATTTCCACTGTTGAAAATGAAACGTGAAAATCTATTTAGTAAATGAATAGATTTGTTAGTGTGTTACGTCAGTGTACAAACCCGGCTAAACATTCCGTACGAGTTTCTATCGCGAGATTGTAAATGGCTGCGTGAACCGTGGCGATTAGAAAATCGTATCGAAAGGATCCAACCGCGCGATTCAGTCGACAAAATCGGGGGGAAACAGGGTGAAGTCAACAGGGTGGGTTCCGTCAACTTTTGTAGTTACACGTCGGGAAATCAGATGAAACCGGACTCCTGATACGGCCGTGTTAGCTTCGACGTATGCATACGGCGTTCATGTAAATGACGTTTGCGTGACACGCCAGTGCCAGTATCGATAACGTAGTTCCTTTGAATAGGGAAGAAGAATCGATTACGTCGACCGCATGCAAAACAGCGAGGCAGCTTTCGTTAATCACATGCTCCGTGTAATTTCACTTTTCGTCGATGTATCGATAAAAAAACGCAGAGCGTCAGGTGCTTCAAACGATTCTGTTGAATCGAACATTGCTGAAATTTTAATCTTCTTTCGATCAACTTTCCTTGTTGGAGTTCGCGAGTCAGATTTTCCTGAGAGAAGGGGAGAGAGAGAGAGTTAAAGCGAGAGAGTCAAAGCGAGAGAGTTAAAGAGAGTGAGAGACCCACGGAGAGCGAAAAATCAGAGCGAGAGAATCAGAGCGAGAGAGTCAGGGAGAGCGAGAAAGTTAAAGAAAGCGAGAGACTCAGAGAAAGCGAGAGAGTCGTAGGGAAAGAGTCAGAAAGAGCGAGAGAGTTAGAGAAAGCGAGAGAGTTAGAGCGATAAAGAAAGAGACAAAATTCGTTTTTCCAAAGAGTAGACACACGCGACAAAGCAATCAGAAATTCGCATACAATATAAATCTACAAATAAGGTAAACAAGCAGGGAAAACGCACAAATAGAGGAATTTTAAAAGAACTTCAATATACCAATTCTTTTTTACAAAAACCACACCACACTCAGAACTGTCGTTAAATTGATGCATTATTGTTGAAATTAAGCTGAGTAAGCTAAATATTTCTGTGTAATAATGTTTTCTGAAATAATTCATTGTTAATTATTAATCGTAAAAGTTGCTTTACTTATGGCGGTACTCCGAATTGAATGATGTGACATAGTAAGTACGGCTCGTAGGCCTTCCGCTGGACTTTGTCGTAGCAAAAGGGTTAAGCACGTTGAATATTCACAGTTATTTCCTTTTGGTACGATTCATGTAAATTTCAGTGATATCAGATAATCGTATTTTAACTCGAATATATAGGGAAATAAAAGTTACCTGTTCTTTCTGTCTTCTTTCACGTAATATACTTTTTATATCCTCCTTATCTTTTTCATATTTCTTTTATGTCATTCCCTGTGTTAATCGCTCGATTAATAAAATCGAGAAATAAATGTTCATTTCGTTCTCTGTTTTATTTTTTCTTTTTCATATTGTTTCTATTCACCGAGACGATTAATTAGATCAATTCGAAAGCTGAAAGCTACTTAACAAATTTCTTCGTTTTTAATTGAATAACCCATTGAAAAGATCAGTGTAAATGTAATCTTATCAAGATCAATGTTAAGTGTTTATAAAAATCAATTTTTGTATGTAACAGAAATTCTCTTTGTTATTCGCAAATTTCATCCTTTAACTGTTTAATATTTCGCGATGGTTGGAAATTTACGAGAAGCATTCAGCCCAATGGAACTGTTACCATTGAATAGATGAAGTTTAAATTTCCTATTCTAGCTGCCGATATATCATGACAGTAGGCTACCGAGGAGTTAGAAATTTCGCGATTATTCATCATGTGTGCCGCGATTCCACTTATCCGGCGATTTGCTAACATCTAATCGTACGGTCAATTTGTACGTGCCGGTGATTTGAATCTATCGAGCGAAGTACGAAACGTCTGCAACGCGTTCATCACGATTGTGTTGAAACCTAGAAATGTTTGTTATCACGTCATTATTCTGCAGACCGGATTTAAGAAGATTTTCATAATCTTTTAGCTCGAAAATTACACGAACGTTTTATCCATTGCATTATGTAAAAATGAAATCGAATTTTAGTAAAATAGTCCATTGATGATCAGGCAAGTAGAGAAACGTATGATTAATGTTCCATGCATCTGAATTGTGTATGACTTCGTATTGAAAATTGATGATTAATGTGAGATTATTATTTAGAACTATAAAATTCCTAATAATATATTCTCAGTAATAATCAATTCGTAAAAAAGTACTGGTAGCTTTAGCTCTATTTTTTTCACTGAGCATTTTTGTGCAATCGACGAAAAAAGGGGTTTTATGAGTGAAATTATTTTGAGAAACAGATGGAATAAGTAAATTATATTGTTTTTAGAGTCTTACAAAGTACACAGGGCATTTCACATTTGTTTAGAAAAGCTGTGCAATTCCTAATATTTCGAAAGACTGAAAAATGAAAAATTCGTGGTTAGGATATTTTAAGTATGCGAGTTTATTGGTTGCGTTCATAGTATTTTCTTATAAATTCCTCATCCTCAACGGATTACTCTTTTCCATATTTCTATAATATTCCACATTATAGAAATATTAAAATAAAAATAATGTTCATCCCCTTTCAAGGCATATAACATTCTAATTTTGCTTGAAATATATATTTTGTGCTCGAAATATTTTAAATCACTCTGAAAAATATTGTAAGGAGAGAGAAATATATGTTTCTGTAATTGGAATATTTTTCGAAAATGTCAGCTTTTATAGTTTAAATATTTCTCGGTAACTTAACAAGAATTAATTATTTTGAGACGAGAATTTCCGAAACTTGATTTTTCGAAAATGTCAGCTTTTATAGTTTAAACATTTCTCGAGAAGCTAACAAGAATGTATTATTTTGAAGCGGAAATTTCCGAAACAATTCGCTATTCTAGCACAGTTTATTAACGCACCTTCTGTACAATCTTTCGCACAAAGTTACGCGGAGTTTCATTGAGGTATACGAAACACTATGAGGACAGTTAATTACCACGTGCTCTTGGTTCGGTGCAGTCGCGGCTTGCTAGCATATTGACGCGACATTGTCGACATAATAACAAAATTGGAGCGCATATGGCATACAACTGCAAAAATAAAACGTATAGAGTATTCAAGGTAAGCTCGCAGGAGTCTTTAGTAGCTTTCTTACGTAATCTCCATGGACCAGGAGACTTTTTAAACTTTCTTCGTATCAAAATAAATCATAATTCAGACGTGGCATCAAAGCTTCTTCAAATTTTTGCGAAATTTACACGCTACTTTACTGTCTTATAGTTTAAAGATATTATTTCTGCAACAATTCTATAGTACTAATTGTATATAAAGGAAAACCTGTTAAAATATTTAGTAAATAAATAATATAACACATCCATATGCTTTGCATGCTTTTACAATTTTACTATTTTTCAATAAAACAGTATATAGCGGGAAATAATGAAAATGTTTCATTTCAATTTTGCGTAGATAAATAATTGAAATGGTAACTTAGTTGTACACTGTATAAGTCGATCGTCTGCGGAAAAGTGTTTCATCCTCGCTAATCGTAACTTGAAGCTGCGTGCCGTTTGCACAGAGCTTTCAAAGTTGGAGTACTCCGCAGTCAAAGGGTTAAGCAACAAAGTGATCTTCTTCTGTCGCGGTAAACGAAGCTTGTACAGTTCGATAGAAAGATTTCGCGGTTATGAAATTTCGTTTGAGGCTAATCACCGAATTAGAAAGTTCACGCTTGTCTAGAGAAGAGATTAGAAACTCGTTAGAAATTTCTAAACTCACGTTTAGGAATCGCACACACACACTTACAAAAAAAAAAAAACTGACAATGGATATTGATTTTCAATTAGAACGAGCCAGTTCAGTCGACAATTTGTTAACTTCTTCACTTTGTTTCTCTTTCTAGTTTCAGTTCTTTGCCCGCGCCTTACGTTCGCAGGATATTTAAGCGACTCTCACCGCTACGGACTAAACGGTAATTTATTTTCCAATGATATTACTTCTTTCTTTCTTCTGCACACTTTTCTCACTTCTTTTAAAGAAACTAATAATATTTTTTTAAACTATCTTTTGCCTTTGTGTATTCGTCACTAATATAGTTCAATTAATCTTGCTTTTCTGTTTGACTAAAAACAATGCGGAATTAGGTTCCTTAACAATTTAAATGGAAATTAATACCTCTTATCTCTGGTAAAACTATCAGAGGTATAACTTTGGAAATATTTGCATTCTTAAACAGGGTAACGGATGGGAAACGGAGTAAATCAATCTAGAGAAATAGAGAATTTAAAGAGGAAGCTTAATATTGTGTGTAAACGCGTTAAATGTCGTTAAATATTTTCAACCGATAATAATCATTTATTATTGTACATCAGTGGATTATTCTGCTTGTGCATTTAAATAAATAAATGATGCTCCACTGAAGAATTTGAAGAAAATTCCTGCTATTTCGTTTTAACTTTATGCAAATTGACAAACGAATTTAATTGTAATCTAAACTTTAGATTGTGCAATAACATTGTTTGATTTCTTCTCTGAAAGATTTCTATTTTCATGTTCAATAATATTAATAATAATGTGTAATGTTTGTTTTCATACAGATTTATTAGTAGAAAAAGATTGATTTGCTTTCGTATTTTTTCCTTCTTTGTTTTACCTTGTTCTCATCGTTGAGCTTTAACAATTTCGTAACAATGTCCGCTGGTTTTTATCATCGACGTTGATCGAGCAACTTGAAAAATGCTTATCGTTAATCTCGCGGAAGAAATGCAGTTTGCTCCGTCTACATTGATTAACAGCTTTCGAAGGCACGAAGTGCAGCTTCCTCTTCGTGTTACAGCTTTTCGAATCCTTCCTTACTAGAACCTAACCTAACCTTGGTGGTCGCCTATTAATCAGCGAAGATTTGACAAATTCTCCCAACGCTATTTTCAACTTCTCGCAACTGTCTCAACTTATTAGATAAATGTGAACTTGGTGAAATTTTGTTTCGTTACAGATGCCCGGGAATACGACAGTTGGCAGTACCCTACTGGACGAGGAACTTCGTCGTATTCTAGTGGAAAGGGAGCAAGAATGTTTGCAGTTGCAGGCGATGAATTCCACCCCTCCGCCAGGTAGGACTCGAATGTCCCTAATGCATACAAATTTAACGAATCCTTGAAAGTTTCGCCTTCGGGAATTTTATCACGTTTGAACGGTGCATGCAAGCTGATTTTCAACCGAGTTAAAGCGGGGGAAAATTACGGGGATAGGTTCGAGGATAATTAACGTAAAAATGTACGAACGTCATGCGCATGTTCCTCGTGGGGAATGGACGCGAATTTTCAAGTCGACCGGGAGTTTATTGAAACTTGTCGCGTGTACAAAATGCACTAACTCTGAGTAATATTTTAAACGCCTTCTGTTCTTTCTATTTCCCTCTTTTTTTATTTTTTTATTTTTTTTTTTTAATTGTAGAACAAATCGATTCAGTCTATTGGGAACGTTTGATCTTAAAGTTATTGAGCAATGGTAAGCAGTGAGACTGAAGAAAGTGAAAGAAAAGGATATTGCGAGGATATAGTTTGATAAGTAAAGAGACAAACGATGAATTGTTGCTTTAATACGGTTTATTCAATGAATTTTACAATTTACCTATTTATCAACGTAATTTAATCGCATGAAAAATGTTGCCTGTAAATCTTTGAAAGCTTGTAACTTCTCAACGAAGCATTTTTGAATGTAAGTTTATATGAATTTTTCCCACATACTTTGCCTCGTTAATACGTATTAAAAGTTTGATTAAATCGATTACAGTGAAATCAAGCTTCAGACTTGAAATCTTACGATGAAATTTAGCTATAGAAATTTTACGAATTGTAATGTACAATATATTATAGACACTATTACGGCAGTATATAAAAAGTCCAAAGGGATTAGAAAATTACACTTTAAGTCACAATGTATCTATAAAATACTCGAATACAGTATTGTCGCGTTAGCTGACCGTGTCTTTGAACCACATCTGGCCAGGTGTCAAGGGAGGTAGAGTTCCATTTTCTTTCTTCTCCATTCATTACGTGTATGAGATAAAGATATTGTACAGAGTTGAAAAGATGATGAGTGATGTAAATGTGGATCTTACTGGGTTGCATCCCCATAGGCTCATTTATTCTAACAGAATCATACAAACGGGACATGCGATATAAAAAGAAAAAAGAAATACAATAAAATCGACGTGTGACAAAAGATTCAGGCTAATGAGATACTCTTTTTATCCCTGTTTCACTAGCCTTACTCTCAAGTTCACTACTACTTACTCTCAAGTAAGCTGTCCAAATATGACCTAATCAATCTGCATCCAAATTTTTTAAATAGGTCATAGGATATTTGGATTGAATGTTGCAAGTTTAACAAGTTTACAAAATTATTGTATTTCGAACACTGAAACGTATGTACAATTGATGCACTCACACGCATTGTACTATATTAAGTTACACTCATTTCCTCTTCTTGGTCTCCGATTTAACTTGTTTTTTGTAAGAACGTTTTCGTCCGTTCGTACATAGTCTATATTGGTATACAATAAATGCAATAACTGCCAGAAAACTGGCTAAAACAAATCCATAGACGTCCCAGAGGCCCTGTTGCCACCAGGTGAGATGAATAGCAGCTGATTGTAAAATATAACCGTGCCTGGCGACGTATTCTATCCAGAAGATAGCGGTGTCCATGGGGCTTATCGGCCTGTCCTTAAATTGTTGCGACAGTTTCCTTATGTTCGTACTGTAAAATTGTGTGAAAATTAATTAATTCGAAGGATTACAGTGTGGAGATTAATAAACTGAATGCATGACGAGTAACGCGAAGGATTTTATTAAAAATTTTAAACGAAAGTGAAGCTATTTCTAACTTAATATTAGGTTGTACCATATGAAATGGCCGATTTTTAGCTGTAACTTTAAATGAACGTAACTCTTTTAATATTAAAATTTATTCGTTAATTTTCATTTGTCCTGTCGTGTCATCGGTATGTCAAATATGTCAAGTAAATGTCCAAGTTGAGGGAAATTAAAAAGTCGGTACGTTCAAGTCGTTCTTAGTCGAAAGAATAAGATTACTCAAATTCTAATTATTCGAACTATTTGGTCAGTCAAACGTGCGTTGCTGCTTTTAAGCTTCTGAAAACATAATGCCGCGATGAATCGTGGAACAGCGACGAGAAACGCGATATTTATGATACGAGAGCGTAAAACGACGATAGTGGAGGATAATGGGAAAGAGCAGGAAACGATGAATGAGAAAAGAATTGTGATAAATAGTATACGTAAAGTAGAAATGTATGTACAGCAGTGTGGAGAAAAATGCGCGAATAGAAAAGATGGAAAATTTAGAGGAATGAACGGATGGTGTAAAGAAAAGTTGTGAAATTAAGCGGAGAGATAAATGGTCTGGCGGAGAAATTAAGACGAGTGGTTGGCTGTTACGGTGAATTTCGTCTGTGAGCATCTGTGAATTTGTAAATTTTCGCGTCTTGCAACTTGAGGAAGTCACAGAACTGTGCGGAACTTGCGAAATGTATAAAGTTTGAAACTCGCGGAAGTTCATTCAGGAACTTCGATCTATTTTGGACAGTTTGAAAATCGGGATTCAAATCACAGACGCAATTTGAATTACCTAAGGTTATGGTGAACCGGTGAAAACTTCAAATACCAGCTGGTAACTTTGCTATAAGAGACAATTCGAACGTGATCTAGCAAAATTTATTGAAATCAATTTGTAGAAAATTTCGAGAATTTAAATATCTTGTTCTCTCTTTGTATTCGTTCTGAGAATAAATTCGCAAATACTTAAATTGCATTTAAAGCGAGAGAAATTAAGTTGTTTGATGTTACCGTTGTAAAAATAATAAATAGCATTGAGATTTCCCTGGGATTGAATTCTTCTCGGAGTTCCAAGAGATTTCGTCTTATAAACGAGTATATACACGTACCTGTACGTTCTGTCGTTTAAGACCGCATCAATCGCGTCCCTTAAACTTTTCACCGTGACATTATCTATCGAGCCAAGATTCACAGCTACATTCTTGTTAGCCGCGTTCCTCAGATTTGTCATCTGATCGCCGAACAGAGGGATTCCGACCATAGGTATTCCAAAGTGGATCGCCTCCTGCATACTCATGAGACCTCCATGTGTGACGAAAGCTTTCGTGTTCTTATGTTCTACAAATTTAAAACAAAAACAAAAAAAAGAGAAAGAAGAAAAAGTTTTTAAACTAACGGTAGCTTTATGTAAATTTCATTGAAATTTTGTGTATAACCAAACGTGATAATCGTTTGAAGAGAAGTTAAGAATGTTCTTTGATACGTGTTCATATTCGACGTGTTGTTAGCAAGTTTCCTCGTTTTGGGTGATTATTAAAAAAGTTATTTAATTACGTACTGAAAACAGACACCTGAGAGAACCAGGACTGAGTCATGACGTTCTTTGGAAGTTCAGGAAGCAGATCCTCCGTTTTTGCAATCTTCATCAGCACGCGGACGGGCGCAATCTTTTCGAAAGTTTGGTAGAAACTTTCGATTAAAGGTTTAGGGAACGTTTCGATTCTCATCATCGATCCGAACGAGAAATATATGCAGCCGTGTGTGCTTTCGTTTAACCATTTCTCCACTTCCTATTAGTTAAACAGTGAATATATATATATATTCAGAGATTTCATTTTTGATCGTAAACAAAGAACTTTACATATTTTCTATTTTTTTTTTTTTAACGCAATTAACCTTTCTGTTGTCGTATTTGATAGAGAATCAATTGACTCGGAAAATTAATTATTGCGAAAGGACAGAGTAGGTTAAGTTGCGTGAAATTAAAGAAACGTAATTAAAAGAGAGAATGTAGTAACTCGATGTTGGTGAGTTAATTGATAGTTGCATGCTCTCAAGGGCTTTTTTACGGCTTCGAATGCATTACGTTAATTGTACGTTGCATCATAATTTCAATTAACGATCTTAATAGTTTCCTAAGATTATTGCATTCGGGTCATCGTTATTTATAGTAGAATTTTCATCCCTTTTCCTCTTTTCTTAACACCTTCGTGCTAAGTGATAAACGTTAATAAGTGAAAATTTCCACTTTTGTCACTTAGTTTAATTACATATAAGAAATTTCACTTTTGAAAAGTTATGGATCTATACACGACGATAAATAATTTTTTGAGAATTCTTCGCACAAGGAAAATAGTCTTAATTTAAAGTTTTTCAGCTTGTGGGTTCGAGGAATGCCTGATCTTGAGAGTTCCAGGGTTAACTAACGATTAGTTTACCCGCGAGTAGTTAGCATTTAACAACTATTGAACTTAAACGTACACACGACGATAAATAATCCTAGATTACGATAAATAGTCCTAATTAAAAATTGTCCAGCTTGTGGGTTCGAGGATTAAAGGTCCCAACTTGGGAATATTAAGGTTAAACGTGTACTCACCGGTGGTAAAGGTTCCGATTCCTCCTGGACATGCAAACCGCCTACTTCGATCAACCCTGGAGTCAACGGTTTGATACCGTTCAGGCTATGATGCGAATTAACCAGAACGGCAGCTATATTTTTGTACAAGTCTGCGATTGTTATGTTCGTGTCGAAGTGTTTTTTCACAAAGTCGACCTGCTTGGCTGTATGATAGGTGATCTGTGTGGAGATCAGGTTCGTTAGGAAGGTATTCACTAGCCTGTCCCAGAATGTCATCCGTTGGTCGAACGATGAGAATGTACTCGGCACGAAGGAAGGATTATGAGGATTTCCCAACAGGGTACTTTCCCACTCGTAGAAACTTGAGGTCACCATGTTGATTATTGGTACTTTCAAATGGGTACCGAATATCAGGAAGCATGGCGCGACGAACAGCTGGAAAAAGAGAAGTGTACGGAATCGCTATGGTTTCGAATATCGAAATTGGCATGAGATGTTGTTGAAAATCACTGATACATTTATTATCAAATAATATGAGCCGCTTAGAAACTAAAGTGACTGACTCAGTGAGAAAATGTTTGCTAAATTCGTTTTAGTTATAAAGAGTTATAGTGAAGAGCATAATTGTACCAATAACTATAGGTTTCGTATAAATTAGTTTGTATTAACATTGATGTCAAGGCATAGAGGAAATGAACATAACAGGAATATCTCGCATAATTCAAGGCAACCTGAGCAACTTCTTTTTAAGTTATAACTACTTTTTTGCTTGTCTGTAACAAGTTTTGTACCAGGTTATATCTAGGTTGTACTTGGGATTAGATTGTATTAGCAAATTCTCGCTTTCTATTAAGTTCTACCAAAAGTTCTTCCCGTTATCTTTACGGGCTACTTTTCTCGGCTACGTTTCCAGTAAACGTGTAATCTGATCAATTTAAACACGAGGATTTTTATCACTCCAGATACGACAGTTTTCCTTATCAACGATTCCATCCGTTGCGAAAGGAGCTTCGTCGCTAAATAAAATTTTGCTTGAAAACGATGGTCTATTTTCATAACAAATTTGTATAATGCAAATGTGTTGCTGCAATATATATCTGACTATGGTTAAACTTGATATATTTTTGGAAATTGATACGCTAGCTTTTCTAAATGATTAAGAGAAAAGAAACAAGCAAAAGTGTTATTTTATCAAAAAATACCGATAGAACGTTATCTCGATGTTATTTATCATTGTGTATTTCGTTCAGTATATTATCTTTGAACTGACGCTTCCAATTAGATAAACTACAAACGACACGATGGAAAAAAACACTTGATTCTATTCATTATCCAATGACTGATTAGTATGTGTTCGCCAGGATGATTCTACGCGTGTTAAATTATACATTTCCGAAGATCTACGGTCTAAAGTGTAGTACATTTCAAGATAAAATTATAGTTGCATTAAGTGTTTCGAGGATCTGAGATCTGTCAGGTTGAATACATTTTCGAACAATCAGACGACAGTTTTACAAGCGAACCAACGAAAACAGCATAACAAACTGCAAACTTGTTCTGTTTGTACGCTTGGCTTCGGCATTAGTTACGGCACGAATGTACGCGAGAACTAAAATCAGCGATGATAAATGTTCGTGCATCGTCATGATGACGATAAAATATTGCGTGTTTGCATTTAGAGAATCAATACTCGCCTCTTGTAGAAAAAAAAGGGATTGAACGAAAATGTACATAAATTTGTTCGTGTTGACATGTATTTTTCTGATGGGAAATGTATCCTTGAGTTATAACTATTTAATAATATATTAAAAGTGTTTATAGAGTTATGAATGCGACAATTAGGAGTAAGAACATTATATAAAATTTCAGTGAATAAAGAATTTGCAAAATTGAAGAATTTAACGTAATTGAATGAAAAGTTTCGTGTCGAATTTTCTTATTACTCTTTCGAACGAATATAAATTGAACGAAGGCTTGGTTAGTAAATGTTCTGGTTGAATTATCTCGATTAAGTTTCATCTTTGCAATTTCTCTCGTTTAAACCATTTAACAAGCCGAGACGCGTTAAACTTTTCCAAACCTTTTTCCCCATAAGTTTTTCTTGCTTCTTTAAAGCGTTATACATAAAAAACAGAAAAGAAGAAAAAAGAAGGGATAATGAATTAATCCATTTCTTTTCTTGGACAAAATTGAAGAAGAATATAATGAAAAATATAAACAATTGTGTTGCAATTTTTATTAAATTTTCACGATACATTTCTGCGATGATTCTGATAATGAAAAATTCTGTCGCAGTTTCCACGTAGATCATATCACGGGATGCGTGTTCCGAATTGTTTTTAGATAAAAATGCGTTCCATCGTAATGGAAAAATGATGAAAAATTAGATCGCGCCTCGTTCGAGAATTTCACACGCTAACTGTCGCTTGTTATGCAAGTTGTGAAACGATGATTCATACGTGTTAAAGAGAATTATAAAATTGCTACTGTTATATAGACACATAACACGTCGAGTGACTTCAAGTTCGCTTTACATCTTCTTTATTTTATCGTTGAAGGAAGATACTGAACGCTATGTGATTCACAGGAAAGCATCGCTATCGAATAACCGATAATTGAGAATCACTGGAGGACTGCGATAAATTTATCACAGTTCACAGTGATGGTCTTATTAATCTTCGAAACAACGAGAACGAATAATTCGTCGTAGTAATTTTATTACAAAACACAAAGAATTCAGCAAAAATCAAATTTACATAATTTAAATATAAAATTATACCGTCACTTTGTATCTCGAATTTATTAATATTAACCGTTTGAGTGCCTCTGCGAAAATTCAATTGAAGAATGATCCCACTTCTTTCGTTTTTGATACTTTTAATTTTTGATAAATAAAGACATTTTTTTAACAACAGCTTTGAAGCTGATGAAAGCATAGATTTTAATTTAGTAGAACAGTAAAGACATGCATGGACAATAGTTCGACACTGTCAAACTTGTGTACACTTATCGAAGTAGTACAATTGTGTGTATTTTTACATGCAATTTGCATAGAAACGATTTCAAGCAATAGCTAACTTCCAATTATTTTTAACGGATTTGTCGCAAGAATCGTTCGATTAATTTTCAACGCAAGGAGTTAGATACAACACGAGGGAGCAGAAATTATAAATGAAAATTTGCTAGGAAAAAAGTGAAACGTTGCGTTAGGGACTTGATGACTTAAGATATCTACGGCAAAGTAACAAGCATACCTCTACGATGATGAGATCGTACGGTGGATCCTTCGGTGGATTTTTGATTAGCTTCTGCAGACTCGGATGTTCCATCAAATTACAGATCCTATCACCGGCTATGTACACCAGGGTCCTCATATCGTTTGTGCTTATTTCTTTGGCAAGTGACGCGTTCATGTTATTCACTACAGGTTCCAAGCTTCCTTCTAGCGAAATTTCTCTATAATTCGGTGGCGGTTTTTTCAAATGGAAATGTGTGATGACGTCTACTTGGTGGCCCCGTTTCGCCAAGTTGATCATCAGCTGTTCTCCCATGACCCAATGGCTTCTTCCATTCAACGGAAAGAGGCCAAGAATTCGTAAACCGTGGCATCGACTGCACACGAATAACACCAGAAGAATCGACAGAAGAAATTTCATGATGATTTTGGAAAAATCAGCTCAACAGTATGGCAACTTTTAATCACCAATTCCGCGGAAACTTTCACTGTTTTCTCGGATGCAGATTAAGTTATTCAAGTCGTTTGGAAAAATTGTTCGTCTACGATGCACCTCTTACGCCACTCGTTTAACACGATCGTTGAATTAGTGTTGCCATCCAGCAGTCATGACGCACACTTCTAACCGATTAGATAATAATGTTGACTAGTGCATATGATTCTTCTTGTCAGCTTGAACGGTCGCTGTCGAGAAGTGAGATTTTTTTTTTTACCTTATACAGCGTTTTATGTATGTATGGTGCAGAGATAGAGAAGAAAAAGTTCCGTCGTAATTTTTTCACACAATTAAACACACGTATTGTAATTGTTCGCCGAACGTGATAACATTGACGAATTGGGTCATATAAAATTGCGTGACGTAAGATTCAGACGGCGCGAACGAATTGCAACACTCGTGCCGATTGTGCCGTTCCGCGAGACTTCTTTCCAACTCTGCACAGTAATTTGTTCCGCGATTAATTCGCAATTATAAACTGAATTATGAAATTTTCTAGGTAAAATGTTACGATTTTGTTTTTTTTAAGGAATTTTCTCGCAATAGTGATGAGTTGTGTTTATCGCGAATTGAAGATTTAAAAAATTGAGCTCCCTTCTGTGATCTGCCCGCCAAATATCGAAATTGGAACAATATAATCTCCTAAAATAATTGAACAGTTTAATCCTCGCAGTAATCCTTTATTAAATTCGTTTGTTATATCGAGATTGACTGTAGCATGAAATTACTGTTTGTTGAATTACGATTTTGAAAATATAAAAGGCAGATTAATTTTAGCAATTATTTTGCTGAAAGTAAATAAGTTACTTTAGGTATTTATTTTTCTATTATATAAGACAAAATAAATTACTTTAGGAATTTAGAACAATAAATTCCTAAAGTAAGATTTAATCTTACCTAAATAGTTAAAAGTAAAGTTTAATTGAAATTGTAGTATGGAATTTATTAATTGTTTATTTTTTTTAAATAAATAAATTATCTTTCTATTATATAGAAGAAAAATAAATTTGTAAAGTAACTTATTTATTAATTTATTCTTAAAGTAATTTATTTTTCTTTTATACAATAAAATTTATACAATAGAAAAACAAATAAATATCTAAAATAGTTTATTTATTTATTTTTAATAAAGTAATTGTTAAAATTAATCTGTCTTTTATATTTTCGAAATCGTAATTCAACAAACAATAGTGTATTTTATGCTACAATCAATTTCGATTAAACTTTACTTTTAAGTATTTAGATAGGATTAAATCTTTCTTTGGGAATTTATTTTCCTATCAGTCCATACACTAGGTTAGGTTAAATTAGGTGCAAAATACAAAAACAGCGACGGGCAGATAACAAGAATGTTCAAAAAATTGTATTCCTAGTATTTTCTTCTTTCTATTTCATTTGTACTACATAAACTTTTATTTTTTCTTAATTTTTAATTTACATTATCGTCTAGCAATTTTCAGATTCTAATAATTCACAATAACAGTAGACTTCTTTTTATCCATTATCCATTACAATTTTTCAAATTTTCTATAGAATTGTAAATACGAATTTTCTCGCTGAAGTATTCATAAAAAATCACGTTTGATGTAAATTGAAGTTTCAAAACATTCCATTTTCAGAAATTTGTTTTCTACGCGTAAATTGAATTTCAATCTGGTCGATGAATTTTTGTTCAGTTCAGTCGAACCATGCGTTAATCAAACTATAGAAACGGTATTCAGATAGAATTTACAATTGCATTCCACAAATAAACAAATTTGTATGAAACTCACAGTTTTTGTAACAGAAACGTGAAGATTAGCGTTTTCACAGTCGTGCTAATCGTTTTCCTCAATTTGTCTCAATGAGAAATGTAAACGTGGCAATCGTGGTCGACAACGTTGGCAATTTATCCGCGTGAAGCACGTTAAAACCATTCGACGACGCGAGAACACTGTTACTCCAGTGTCTGCGGAAGACAGAAGAGAACTGGTCTCTGAATTCGCTTCGGAAGTTATTCGAGACCGCAAAATCTATTTATGTAGCGGCTGAGAAGTGTTCCAATGAAATGAACACCGTGCGCTGAGCACGGATTTCTTATGGAATTTTTTAACTTTTTTATTGTCGAGAAGAAAATTATAATTTCCCGGCAAATCTTATTTTCCTTTAATGAATATCGCGATGCTCTGGTTTCAAGGATGAACGGGGTACTCGGAATTAAAGATTCCATTAAGGAAGGATGGAAATAACCTTTCTGAGAAGAAGATCATTATTATACTGCTCAAGATATTGTACGATTTAATTAAATTAGGTGAACACAAGATTGTTTTGTAATATGTTTTTACAGATGACTGTGTTATAACTTTCTTCTTTGTTTAGTCATCTATAACTCTGTGTGACTTGAAAGTTACACGTTCTTTTATCTGTATTTTATACGTCTCATTTTAATTGTCTATAGCTATACTGTCACATTGTTGTATTATTAAATTATTATCTTAATAAATAGTATTATATTAGTTCTCGCTCTTTAATATTTTTAAACATGTTAATCAATCGTAATTTTTTTTTCTCATAAACGAAGAAAAATCGGGTTACGTAGGATTATATCTTTTAACTTTTCCTTTTAGGAGTTATTTTATTTATTTTAATATAGAAATTTTTTCACATTTTTTAAGCTTTCTGTTTAGAAGTAATTTTATTTATTTTAGCAGGAATACCTCGTTCGTGGAAGAAAGAAATGGAAAACATTTTTATCACAATTTTTCGATAGTTTAGTAAACTTTATATATTTCTTTTTTAAAGAAAGTGTTGAAAAAGATGACGAGACTAAATTTTAATCAGACGTTCCTTGTGAGCAGATAAAGAATTAATATTTAAATTCTGTTGTATCACGCTCGGTTTGTTATTAGCAAAATTTTATCACTGAAAAGTGAGAAAGAAGAAAATATTTTGTTTTGAAAGTTTCGATGAATTATATTTCCGACTCCGAGAGATATTTTTTTCATTCTAACATAGAAATATGTATAAAAATGTCTGGAAAATATATGAAAAGATGCTACAAGTATCTGTAATGTTTTCTAAAAGAAAAAAAAAAAAATACATACTCTTGAACATTGATAAAATTTACAAAATAAAATTAAATTGAATTCGGTTTTGAAAATTATTGTTTTTTTCATATTTGGATATTTTTATGCAAATTTAAATTGAAAGACTGTATATCGTGCTTGTAAAATAGATAAATAATAGAGGAAGAAGAATGAAGATTTTCACGTGAAATAGAATTAGACGTGAAAAGATGAACAGTTTTGCACATTATTAAAGACTCAGGCGCGATCATTTTACGGCAGAAAGAAGTCAGACGATCGATAAGTAATTCAAACCGGTTTCTACATACTGCATTCCTGTGCGACCCGCCAGTGTTCAAAATTCAAATGATTTATTACTCCACAGGTGTGATGACATGACAGATATTTAAAAGAAAAAGACTCTGCTTTGCATGCACAACAAAATTCCTTAATTTGCAAAATAATATTCCATACTTTAATATTGATAATACTTTACACGTACCGTTATATTTAATAATATTCTATTTCATAAAGAAAATGTAAAAATTCGAAGTATAAATTACTTTTCCGAAATACCTCAAAAATATCGATTTTTAATATTTTTTTAACTGCGATGCACTCTTTCAAAAAATCTGAACAAAATTGAGGACGATGATTATACTAATATACTGCTACTAAAAAAAAATATAAAAATAGCTATATTTATATTTCAAAAGAGATCCGCATTTTTTGCGTCTTTTAGTTTTTTACAACTAAGATTTGCAACGAAAAAATCGGAAATAATTCCCTAACATGTGCTTTCATATATGCAATATGTCAGATTTCTTTCAGAATTTTTGCGTATCGCTAAATAGGGACAATAATTCAAAGATTAATAATACGAATTTACCATGTAACTATTCCCTCGTTCGAGTTAGAGGGTTTAAAATTAGTATCAAATGTTTTCTTTTAGTAAGCTATGGAATGGTCCATCGCACAACCAAAATTGTTTGAAGGATACTTTTCATCCTCTTCACCTGTTAGATCCTTTTATGACCAATAAAATTCAGTACGTTATAATTTACAATATTCTGTGTAGAAATATTGCGCATTGATCTTAATTTTCCAATTGAATCCTGTGAGATCGAAAACGGCCTAAGTTACTTCCAACTAATTTTTCATAAGCAAGGAAGAAATATTTTCTTCAGAAACCAACTCAATTTGAAATAAAGAAACATTCATTTATATTATTTTTCATTTTACTAAATTCAATTGTAGACCTGAATTTAACACTGAAATAGTTTAAAAACAGAATATTAAAGATGACGAAGTTTTTATTATAAAAGTATTCTTTTATTTGCTCTACCTGTCACTTCTCGATGTTAAAGAGCACTTGACTCCTTCCGTAGATTATATATCACACGTATCCACGATCGATGGATGAATGTTGAAAAGTACGATGCACACGATTTCCCGTGGGTATGATTAATGTGTATTTCATCATCTACCAACGATGTGCATTGCTGACACAATCTTGATCTAACATTGATCGAGATAAAACGTGCTTATTTCAATATCGTTACACTTGACCGAGCTCAAATCTATCTTACCATTTAAGTTTTCATACTATTTATAAAAATGTTCCACTCTTCGTTAAATTACGAATTGATTCGTAAACATTTTCCTTTTCTATTATTTTTTATCGGCTGTATTTCTTCTAACAGAAGAAAATTGCAAATTTTGCAAATTGTTCTCGTAAATGTTTATTTTTCAGAAGAGATCATTATTTACAGTATTTATTGTTATTTGTATGATTAAGGTTTAATCTGTTGATTGACATACTTTTTTTAATCGGAGACACTCGCTGGTTGAAATGATAAAGGATCAATTATGAACTGTGATTACGTTTGCGCTTTGATACAATCGTTCTGGAACAATTGTTAAAAACGAAAGAGAAATCGATATTCATTAATTTATCGAATTATGTCAATTTGCAAATATAATTTATCAGCTTTCAGGATATTAATTTTATTCTTCAATGAAATGATAAAATGATAGAATGACGAAGATATTTCAATTATGGATTGACTTACTTTACTTACTTAATTAAGCTTGATGAATATTCTCTTTTATTCCCTATGTTAGAAAATAATCTCTTTATTTAAAAATTTTGAGTCTCACCTTGTTTTCAGTAGAATTAGATATATGAAATGTCAATTCACCTATTTTTCACACTTTATCGCAATCATGATTCATCACATCACCAGGAAAACGTAAACACACGATAAATTTGCTACTTGTATTTATCTCATTGAAATTGTTCATACAAATTAACTGAAAAGAAGAGGAAAGGACTTTTTATTCAAACCAGCTAAACGAGAACAGAGAAAGTAATAAAAGCATTTTTTTTAAACCTATTCAAACACCCTATTCAACGATCTCCTCGTTAAGCAAGAACTTCTTCGTCCTACATTTCCTGTACTGAACATCTCTACCTAACCTAACCAACATATTGCTATGTAAATAATGACAATTTAAATTATGTTCACGTTACTAATAGAATATGCATTAGAAAGGAGAGAAAGATGTTTTGCCTTGGTTTTCTCTTATCTTCCTTCGAAATTATTCAGATAGTGTCTTTACACAACCGATCGCGCGCATTTTTCGTGAACGACGCTTACAATTCGTGAATATGCATATGTCTCTAATAATACTCGAGATATTAGGTCAAAAATATATTTATTACTTTTAATTTTGAGGCGTTAGACCCCTTTACTGTGGACAATTGCCGATAAGAAAAGAAAAATACATATAAAATATTTTTTTTTTTTTTTTTTTTTCGAGAACTACCAATCTTTCATCACGATTGATGATTGTCACATAGAAATGTTACCTTGTTAGTGACATTCTTACAGTTAAGCACTCAAGAAGCGTGCAAGTAACTCGAAATAATAAAATAATAATTAAAGTAGTAATTAAAATTCGAAGTAGAAGAAATTCTAAAATATTTTCCAGAATTTCGAATAATCAAGCATCTGCAGTAACCTTCAAATTTATTATAGTATTTTTAATTCTATTTTGAAGATGTATTACAATATTCTTCGCTAATTTTATATTATTTTCAAAATTATAATATTTTTCTCTTTTCCTTTCTCTAAAGTCGAATTCTAATTTCAAGTGGTGAAATAACTCAGTTTAGGTTAGTCTCCTTTCGTTTCCTCAGAAATTCTAAAGTAATTTTTCAGAATTTCAAATGACAAAGCAGCTGCAATAAACTTCAAAAGCATTAAAGTATTTTTCTCCAATTTAATTTATGGTATTTTTCTCTTCCTTTTTCCCTAAAATCGAATTCTAATTTTAAGAGGTGAAGTAAAATCACTTTTGCGTACGTTTTGTTCTCTAATTTTGTGTAATATACACGCGATGTTTGGTAAAACGCAATTCATCCGATAAAACGATGATTTCTACTTGAAGAAAATACAAAATGTAGGAGAAAGTGATTCGATAACGGGAAACCTTTTACCATAGTTTGCTAAAAGAAGATCCTCGAACGTTGGAAAATGTCACATCATTCTTCTACCGTAACCATTTTCACAGATCAACGTTCTTGAGTCCTTTTTTTCAACGGATTCACAGCTTCGTGTTATCCCGTTCTATATTCATATGTTCCCTCTCTCGACGTGTACTCGATCGATGGATCGACATCGCGTCGCCGCAAACACGAGGTTGAACTTCATCGCGCACGGCAGAACATCAATCCAAACGCGATTTGCGGCTTGACACGCGGAAATTTATCGCAATAACTAGCTCTCGCGGATGTTCTGTTGGTGGTTTCCATGTTGTTCCGTTGCGTGAACGCATTTTGCTTTCACCACGAGGGGAAAGAATATCTATTCGATTGTAGAACGATCGGTATGAATGCGTTAATCATCGAAAGACTGGCTACAGATCAGGATCGACCTCATTCGATCAGATGAACTTAATTACACCTCAATTCGATTACTGAGCGATTGTATTGTAACTGAAGGGTCAAGGGAAAAAAGTAATTAACACATCTGGATATATTTTTCTATTGTAGAACACAGTATTTTATTTGGAAATAGGAAAAGAGTAAAAGTTTTTACATATTGATATTTAAATAACAATACGTGGGTGAAGGCAAACGTGAGTATGTTATTTTTTCTATGGGTAAAAGTGTCTTTAAGTGTGATTATAAAGTAAGTGTTAATTAATTCAATAATGTCTGAAGAATAACTATAGATCTTCAATATTTAAAGTTCCTTTTACTAGAAATAATGTAAAATATACACTTATCCTTTTTTCCCTATGCTCTTCAATTTTAATCACCTGTATTAATGAAAGAAGTGATTGTAACTTACCAAGTGAAATTACGTTTAATTTATTAATAATTTGAGAATTGATAGCTTGTGTATTTTGGATAGGTTATCAATTATAAATAGAAGATATCAAGCGACCTCCGTTGTGTGAATCAATCAAATGATTAATCGATGCTTTTGTCGTAATTTTGTAATCACAAACTACGATAACTAACAATCTTTCGCTCTTGTAATTTCTCTTTTTTCTTAAATATTATCTCTATTATGTAATTTATTAAAAATTACTCAAAATCAAGGTATCTTGCATTCTTTATTAAGAAAGTTAACTCTGGAAAAAATTTCAATCGCGATATCGATGAAACTAATTATTCTGTTCGTGATATCACGAAGTTGATTCATAATCACGGGAGCAAATATTAATGTTGCATCGATGTATCTACACTCGAAATTCGAGAAGTGATAAAATTATTGTACGTGTTTAATTTAGAACGCTTAAGACGTAGAACGATAGAGATACACAAATTTTAGATATGGATTAAAAAACAAAAAAGGCAAACAAAACAGAAAACTCTGAAGACATCTTTTTTTCTCTCTAAAAAAGAATCTACATATTTCTAAATAATTAGCCAAAAGAATTCACTGAAACTTTACTTCGGCACTTTTCGATCTCGATAAGATTTAACAGGTAAAAGCGTAGAAAATTGGGGACGCGTACCACCGATGGAAATGAATTTTTTTCTCCTTTTTTTTTTTTTTACAAAATCACTGGTTGACGTTGCTTTTTCAAGCGCACTCTTCCGCGACGTGGAAGCGATGAAAAGCGAGTACATATTTGACGCGATGTCTGTCAGGTTGAAAAGTCAGACGCAGCTCTGATGATCAGCTGCAAATGAATCCAACTTTGTGATAAATTACAGCGGATAATACGTTTCTTTCCGAAAGAAACTGAAGCTTTCTCTTCGAAATTTAATTAATTATAATTTTAACACATAACGTTTTACGTTTAAGGGAAAAGAAAAAAATACAATTCTCCCTCTTTGGCTTTACTATTTATTTTCTTGTCAACAGTGCACAGCGATAGTGGTCGAGAAATATACAAAGTACAAAAAATCTTCAAATCATCGTTTCACAAGTGCTGGAATATCTGAAATCGCATAATTACTTTTCGAAATATTTTAGCGATCGTGTAACATAAAATCTCGATTTGAGATGTAAAGTATAACACGTTAAGCGCAGAGTTGATTTTGCTGTGCTTTCCATTCAGGCGGCGATCATTTATTGAGTGTTCGATTACAGAGTATAAACAGACCTAATCACGGACAGATGACACCCGAACGAAAATTTCACTGTCAGTCCCTAGGGACTGACGCAACGCTTAACGTGTTAATATTATCTTAACAAGAATTGTAGGAACTTTCAGTTAACACGAAAAAATTGAGAACATTTCGATTCTCAATTAATCACTCGAGTTGATTAATTTACGAATGTTTAAGATATTCGACGTTTCGTATTATACGAGATAATAATTGAATATAATTGAATTTCAGACCTACGAACAGCTGTGTACTTGTTGAAAATAATAAAAATATCTTCGAAGATGAGCAATTAAATTGATATGTGTCATGACTAGCGAAATATTGAATTAAGCGAAAAAGTAATTAAGAAGTGTGGCCTAAAATATAATATATGTATAAATTGTGATCTGCTTAAATGACTAAAAACTATCGTACAATACTAATTCATTAGATAACAAAATCTATTTAAATATTTAAAGGGGTAAGGATCCTTTTCTATTTTAATTGTGCAAATACTTGTAAAGTATCTTTAATACTTTGTTACATTACTAAAATTAATTAAAGTAGAAAGGCGTCCTTAATTTTTTACGTATTTAGATAGATTTAAGTAGAATTAACTGTTGATAAATTCACGTAGAATTCATTTTTTACATATTTATAAAAAAAGCTCGGTTTGCAATTAAAATAAAAAAGAGTCTTTAGCCTGTTAACTGCGGCTGACGATTGAATTCGTCATTGATTCAATAATACTTCGAACAGTTTATTTATCAATGGATTACTGTACTACTATCGTTGTTTTAAATATAAAATACACCATACACACATTTGAAAAAATGAAACTACTTATAATTTTTACTGATTTTTAACTACAAACTGCAGAGGTTCAAGTTTTCTTTTTAATTAAAGAATAAAATCTTTCAGGCTCAAGGTAAAAATGTTCACTGTAACAATTTGTCCTTATCATTTTTTATTTCCTGCGATTTGTGTCTATTAATTTCATTATTCTAACATTGCATACACTTGTGTTGAAAATAAAAATTGCGAATATCGATATCGGCTGCATCTCCGTAACACTTTTGCCATTTTTACTAACCGTTCACATTTTAATTATTATTTCACTAATTCTTTAATAGGTATTATATATTTTGGCCAGTTTCTTAGAGTTTTCTTTAGTTCAACAAAGTTTTTCAACACGTTAAAAACAGTCCTCGGGAGTCAAATTTAAATTTGATCTTTAACAGCGTCAAATTTAAAAAAATAAATTTATAAAAATTCGCGCAATACAGAAAGAAAAGTTTACACGATATGTTTTATCGAATTATTTTAAATAGAGATGAGATTTTCCTTTCCTGTATGCTTAAGCATCCGTTTCTCGCTACTTGAACGAAAAGTGAAATGAATCCGCGTCGAACGTGCTAAAGAATTTTAAAGATCTCGGTGAATTTGTTCGAAAAATCTTTTGTGCAAGTTTTATCATGTGCTCCACTGAAATAATCGCTGATTTGAAACGTGTTAAGCAACCTTCTTCTTGCGCGACACACCCTGACTCGAATTGGTTAAATAAAACATGAATTGCACGACAGTTGCTAGAATGTATAGTACACCAAGCGCCACGATCAGAAGGAACGCGCCAACGTCCAACAACTCTACTTGCCACCATGTCAAATCCATTGCAGGAGATCTGAGTGCATTTGCTCCGTGTCTGATGATGTATTCGACCCAATAAACTGCAGTGTCCGCTGCAGTTAAGGGTCGATCCAGGAACCTTTCCGAAACTTTTCTCACCGTGTCGCTGAAACAACACACGCTCGTTAAAAAATTGATCTCTGATCAAAAAATTGAACAACAAATGGTTAGAAAGCATCTTTTCTCTTTTTTTTTTTTGTTTTTTTTGGTGTTTTCTCTATGCAAAATTGTTCTCCATGTGTTTATCTTACTTGTCGTAATGAAGAATCAAATGAGATTTTAATAATATTTCTTAGAGAAATTTTTTAGGGTATTTTGAGTTTTCACTAATTATTTAAATATTATTGTACACCCATCTCTCTATTTTCGCCTTGATTTCTTTTACGCAGATAAAAATCCCGATTAAAACTAATTATTCTATAAAAAGGAGGAAATATTCTTTTTTCATTATTTTATACTAATAAATGCTCAAAATGCTCATTTCGAACAATAATCGCGTGAAAAACAATTAAACTATCTCTCAAAAATTGTTATTTGCTTTTTTGTTACTTGAAACTTCGTCATTTGATATTTAATTAAAATCACAATACTTGATATTACGAATTTCAAATAAAAAAAAAAGAACAGAAAAATTAAACGGATAAAATGATCCTTTTGTCGAATGATCCTCTCTGTGGAAGAAGGGTTTTATACTACTATAGGAAAGTTTAGTCAGCAGATAGGATTACAGTAGCAATTTACCGATATTTTGAGTCGTTTAAAATATCATTCAGAGCTTTATCCAATTTCTCTTCGGTCAAGGTGTCGATATCTAATCCTATCGCAATGTTTTTCCGGACGTAGGTGTCGATATTGATAAATTGATCAGCAAACAACGGTATACCGATCAGAGGGATACCGTAGTGAATGGCTTCCTGGGTGCCCATAAGGCCACCGTGTGTGATAAATGCCTTCAAGTTCCGGTGCTCTGCAAAAATGCGCATCTTGTCATCAAGGCGACTTTTCACGATTCTCCTTTATTACAATTTTATCGATTCCTCGTTTTCGAAAAGAAAAGAAGTGGAACTTTTCAATGTACACGAGTTTTATTATTTTCTAAAAATTGTAATTTGCATCACGAGCATCACTCGTCACTCTAAAGATGAAGGATTCAATCTAAAATCGATTACAACTTTGAAGCAACTAATTCATCTCTTTGTAATTATTTTTCATTTTTTTCGAGTAAAAAAAATCGCGAGAAAACAAGGAATTTCCAGTCAGATTTTGAGATTTAAAGTAACGTATGTAATGTTGGTATTAAAATATCAGAAATTTTATGATTGGTAGATTTGAAAATTGAATTCTCAAGGGAATTGATTTTATTTATTTTTAATTGACTATTCTCGAAATTTATTGTTACTATTCGTATTGTATTGGCTCTAATTCCAATTTATTCTTCTCTGCTTCTTTCCTTTTCTGTTTTATTTTTCTAACGATATTTATCGAGAATGACTTACTGAAAACTTTAACCTGTGGAATCCACGGTAAAACGTGAACATTCTTCGGCAATCCGGGCTGCAATTCATCAGGCTTCGCTATTTTCATTAAGACACGAACCGGTGCTATCTTTGCCATGGAATTGTAGAATATATCAAGATAGCGGGATGGGAAGGACTCGATTTTAACCATAGAACCAAACGAGAAGTAAATAAATCCCTTCGTGCTCTCGTTCATCCATTTCTCCAAGCTCTGGAAACAATCGTCGCGTCTCGTTATCATAATTTTGATATTATCATTTATTGCTGCAGATACATTTTTTAACAAGGAAACTTTTGTAAACGCCTAATACTACATAGAATAACTTCTCAAGTAGTTCGAATCGAAAATAAAGGGGCAACAAGGCTAGAAAAATTCATATTAAAATCTGTAAGAAGGGAATGGAATAATAATTACAGGAGATATTGTCATATCGTCTTCCTGTATGTGCAATCCTCCAACTTCAACGAGTGCAGGCGTCGAGTCCTTGATTCCGTTTATCGAGATGTGCGAATTGACCAGTATCATCGCCATTTTTCTTTCGAGTTCCCTGATGGTCGGCGAGTCAGGGCTCACATACTTCCTCAACAATTCGGTCTGCTCGCTTGAGGCAGATGTGAACTGCCATTTACTCTGCAACGTGTGCATGAAATTGTACATCCTCTGCCAGAAGTTCATGTGTTGCGAATAGGGGAGTAGAATGCTAGGCGCGAACGCGAAGTTGTCCGGATATCCGATGAAATCATAAGCCCATGGATAAAGTACGGACGAGCTCGCACCGATCACTGGTACCTTTAAAATGTCACCCAATATGGCGAAACAGTGTGCTCCGAATACCTGAAACAAGTGTGAAATGAATCTTTACATTTGTCGAATTTTAATCCTTTAGCAAATTTAATTTAACCCGTTTATGTTTAAGCTGCTACTACAAAATGCAATAGAAAGGAGAAAAAAAAGATGTTTTCGCCTGTTTTTCTATATTCTTCTTTCAAAATTATTCAGAATGTGTCTTAACAGATTGTGGACGAGAGACGTGAATCTCTAAAATAATTTTTCCGAATTTTGAATAATTCAGGAGCTGTGGTAAGCTTCGAAAGTATTTTTATTTATGTAGTATTTTTCATTTTACTTTAAGGATGTATCGTAGAATTTTTCTGTGAATAAAGAGTGTGCAAGATTTTCTTTTCTTTTTCCCTAAAATCGAATTTCGATTTCGAGAGATGATATAACTCAGATTCGATTTAAAAGTCTCCTCTCGCTTTCTCAGAAATTCTAAAGTAATTTCTCGAAATTTCAAACAATCTAGTAGTTGCAGCAAGCTTCGAAAGTAAACACTCTTAGGTATTATCTAAGTGAAATAGAAAACATGACAACAATAAGTAACCTCTATACTATAATTGACGATATCAATGTGACGTTGTTATTTCTCTCTATTTCCCCCTGTTTATCGTTCCGCTTTATCTGCTATTATCCAAAAAGACGAAAGGAAATTGCATAAGGAGTAATAGAAGGCAAAGTACTGTTTATGTCTATAAAGTATCATCGTCATGCCACGCGTCGACAATTGTATAAAGTTGCATTAAGAGCGGATTTATCGAGAAATGATAGAGCATCTTATGTATCTCGAATTACTGGACAGATTTGTTTGTGCTTGAAGATTAGTGACAATGACTTTGCAAACGAGCAAGGAAAAAAAATTAAAAGTCGTGCAGAGGAAATTACTTGACGTTTATTGTTGTTCCTTTTATCAGTATCACGAGATACGTACTTCAAGAATGACGAAGAGAAACTTATGTAAAAATCGGTGATTTTCTTTTCGATCTACATGCTCGTTTGATGTGAAATTGATGAATTTTTCAAGGTAGAATAGCGAATACATTTGATACAAAAATTAAGAAAATATGCGTGTGAAGCAGTTTTCGAGACAATAATTGAATATCTTATCATTTATTGATAATAAATTTCATAGAAGTAAGATCGTTTTAATGAATTTTCATTAATCCTTTCTCCTTTTTTATTCAAAATATTTATGACAGATCTTTATAACATTAATCTCTTTCTTTTAACAAAATGTTACAAAAATATTTATCTGGTGATTATCAATCGTGAGTAGATAAAGAGTTTAGTCTTGCGTATTGAACTATTGACACTTCCCTCGGTTGTTAATCTCAACTTAATTCAACTCGTTTGTATCGTCATGATTTTATTAGAAAGTGTGAAGAATATCGATGCAAATTTTTACACATAAAAATAAAAAAAAAAGAGAGTTTCACATTACTTAGATCATCTTGTAAACACAGAAATTCTTCAGATATGATAAAAACTTCTGAGAAGCCATTCAATCAGTAATGTTATTTTCGTAAAATTTGACAATTTTTAGGTTAAAAAGCGTTGGAAGAACAAATTGTAGAAAATCTCAAAATCATGTAAAATCGAGAATATTTTCGAACAATGATTTTTTACAACTATCGAACAAACTGAACTCGACAAAAGTATATGAAACTCTTTGCAATTTTTAGAACTTATTTATACAACCAATTCGCATATATTCAAATTGAAACATTGGCAAACTTAGTACACTTCATTGATACTTTTCTAAATCAACTAAAACGCAAACTCTGAAATATCTCGAAAGAAGAGAAAAATAGATTTTCGCCACTTTCGAAATAAATGGTCCACATATTGAAAATAAACTTTCCACGTGTGTACATCTCTAGGGGGAAACAATTTCATAGTTGCATCGATGCGATTTAAACTTGAAACTTTCCACAGTTAGGTTATTAGGGGCAATCGAAATCCGACTTATGAATGATCGTATGAGAGAACGATACCTATACCGTAATCTGGTAAATTCAACGTTCTGAGTACACTGGTGAGCAATAAAATGGTGGAAAAGGGAATTGGGCGAGTGATATTGCCCTCGGGAATGAAGTCGAATGAAGAAAGGGCAAAGATTTAGATCACGATTCGATAACGTGATAACACGTCGTATTATATTCAGTAAATTCGGAAAATTCGTAGTGAAATTTGAGTAATATTAAACGTCAGTACATTTATGAAAAATAAATATTTTATTTTATAATATATGTATTATTTTTCACCATCTATCAGGTAATTTCATAATCCCTTTCTAAAAAAACTTTTGATTCTTTTCAACAATGAATTGCTCTAATTAGTTTTTAAAAGTCTCTAATGTATTAAATATTTTTCCATTAAACAAATTTGGAGTGGACCGAAACAAATGATAATTTAAAAGTGCTATAGTAGGATAGGTGAAGTAAAAAGTCAATAGATACTCTCGACTTTTCGTATATAAAACTGAACGACGAATTATCGTAGGAACGTGTGACGTGTTAAACAAAAGAATAGTCGTAGATACAATGTCTGCTAGATGAGCTCGTGAGTATAGACGGTATACTTGAAATAGACAATATGGAAATAGAAGATATTGAACAATCGAATTGTAGTCGAAAGAATCTTTCGAAAGATTTCACGAAGATTTTATCGTAACTAAAGTATCAATGGAAATTTGTGAAATTTTACGTGGTATGTTAAAATGTTACAAAGCTTGAAATGTAACTTGTTTTTCATTGTATTTCAATTGTAATTGATATTTCAACGAGATAACGAATTAATAAGTGTCTCGAGATATTTTTTAAATAAACAAACAATTTACAAGTTGTAATTACTATCTCTGAGATATTAATACTGTTAAATTTTATTGATAACTCGTGACATAACTGGCTGTAATACGTTATGCAATAGCCCAGCGTTAGCAAATTGTTAGTTATGAAACGAAGATTAGACATACATTGCGTGACATGAGGACGTTTTGTAAAACGCTTGTTCTATCGCTTGTGAAACGTTTCATTTCTCCCCAAATGGCAAATTCCATTTATTTTTAATTTTTTTCTTTTTTTCTATTCCATAGACAAATAGAAAATGGTAAAAATTCTAAACACATACCTCCATTATAACAACATCATACGGTGGATTCTTAGGCGGATTCCGTATAAGTTCTTGAAACTGTGGGTCGTTCAAATGATGACAAACATCATTACCAGCTAGAGTAGCAATAACATAAGACGGTACATCCCTCATTATTAAAGACACATCATCGTATGTCATATTATTCATAAAATCTCTCGGCGCCTTGAGCACTATCATATCGTTATAATTAGGATAAGGTTTCTTCAAAGGAAACGTGCTGATCACATCCACCTGGTGACCCTTTCTAGCCAGAGCTTTCATCAGCTGTTCGAACATCATGAAATGACTCTTTCCATTAAAAGGGAACACCCCTAATATCCTGTATCCATGGCATACTGTCAATATTGTGCATAAAAGCACAATTGTTAGCAGCTTCATCCTTCGTATCTTTTTCAAATTCACTCTTCACTTTGAACTTTCAAATCAACCGTGTCAATCTTATCTATACTCGTACAAACTTATCGACAATGTTTTGAAATTAATTCAAGTTCCTATAAATTCTACTTACTTAAGACACGAAAGCTGTACTGTCGCACAAGCGAAATAATCTTTCCTACTATAATTTCGTAAACAAAAAAATTTGTATACGTAGGAAAATTCAAGACACGTATTAACTATAAATCCGCACTACAGCCAACCAAAGTGAACGTTCGCGCAACTTTCAAGCTTCTGCTGGAACAACGATAGAGGCACGAGCTTTCGAACATGTTACGAGACGATTACGCTGAGTAACTGAACTTGTTGATACTTGGAGCATTGTAGATATGTAATTTCAACCGTTCCGTGGTCAACTGGTGTCAATAGCGATTGGAGAACAGAAGATTATCTAGCGAGGAGGGGTTGATCTTTTCAGATATCTTTCCACATTAGGGCTTTTGTATTAGACACTTCGTAATGATAATCCTTATCTACGAATGTCAGCTTAAATTTTCCATTTTGTTGGTTAATTAATGGTAAACTGGTGCTCGGTGTAGATAAAACAAACTATACAAACTGTTGTATCGGATGATACCGGCGGATTGTCTTCGATATTATTCTTTTTACTATTTTCTTCAGTACAGAGAAGAGATTATTTGCAATTTCTTTTTTCTTTCTTTGACCGTTACTTCTCTTACGATGTTTTAGACTGTCAGTGATAATACGAAACACGATTTTATAAATATCATTTCACCGAAGCTGACACGGTGGAGTTCGTGAAGGTTGTGAAAAAGGTATAGTAATGCGCGAAACTTGAACTTGAGCCACCAGAGAGAAGAGCACACTGCGTTGTGCCATTATTAATAACGGTTGTACTTCGTCATGATGATAGTTGGGGGAATTGTAACTGCTGGCTCGCCTGGTTGAACTTGGCAAGTTAATGTACAGTGGAACCTCGGTAAATCGAGGACCTCTGACTATGGCTAAAATTTTCTTCTTTCTCTTCCGCTTTGCTGTAAAAGTTTCTGCTAATTGAAATGTAAAATTCTTGTAACTCGAATTATTTTCTCCACGTTTCGCGTAATAGCCTAGATGTAACACAGACTGTTATTTATTTTTTATTTAAAGTTGATCTTTTCTTTATTAGACATAGAAATCAATTCATTCCGACTTTTGGATACAATCGGAGTTTTATTTAAAACGAATGAAAATAAATCGATCATCGAAATAATTTATATTGTTGATGATCTGTTGCCATTTTTCTTGCAGTTTGCAAATATTTCGGTTTCAGTGGCTGCATTGATTGTGTGACTTAAGTCGGAAAGAAATAAAATAAAAGAAGAAGTGCAACTAAAAAATTATTTGAACTGTGCGAAATTTCGCTTAAAATTACAATAATATATTAATTTAATTAGTTCGTTATAATTAGTTAATTATAGTGTTCTAGAAAAGATATTCCAATAATATAATTTCGGATGAGAGGAATTTCAGTAGTGCGACATTGTGAAAAAAAAAAAAATTGAAACTGATTTGTGCGAAGTGTTTTCACCGAGTTAGTCATGTTGGATTTCTAAGCGATTAGGATGTGACACAATATCTGCATTCTTTTTGTATTTATTTCGCGAGATGTTAAGATACTTGTGTCTCACTATCAAGTTTGTTCGATTGTTTTGACGCAACGATAAGTTTCTATCTAGAATTGACACAGCGAGTATATTAATATAACAACAGAAACTTCAAAGTGAAAGTAAAATTCAGACTGATGCTTTTAATATATAAGTTCAATCTTGCATTATGAATATATCTTCAATTTACAATTCTCTTACGAACATGCAGCTTATCGTGAATGACATTCTGTACAATCTGATTAGGAATTATAATCAAATATTGATCAATTTGTCGTCACTTCGTTTCAAGTAATATGTCGTCAATGTAACGAGAATGTCTGAGATTTTCATTAAATTAATTAAGATTTAAAGACGTTTAGTACTATTTCAATTTGATCGGAGATCAATAGGTTACCCTTCGAAATTTCATTTGATATTTCAGTAACTAACGAGTGTATATGTTTCTCTCTTATCGATCAAACACGAAATGTTCTAAGAGAAACAGAATATTCAATTTAGAAAGTTGTTAGATGTTTCATGAAAAGTCTGTACAGACGAATCCCTATTTATATCTGTAACGTACATACACACGTTGTTGCGCAGCTTCCAATAACCAAACCGTCATTGGCCAATTTAATCTTGCACGATCTGCAGGAAACGCGTCTGATATATACGTATATACATAAGTCGATCGTGGTAATGGATGATAAGCGCAATATCTATCTATCTTACTCAGAAGCAGAGTACGAAATCGCGGATATCGAAAGTTTCGAGACCTCTGTCGTTATTTAATTTGATTTCAAATACAAATTTTGATTTCAAGTACAAATTTCAAATACAGTCTGCCTCACAAGAACATGTCGGCGATATTTCTATAAACTTTTTATATTGGTCGAATCTACACCTAAAATACTAATACGCTCTTACATAGTAATGGATACAATGTCCTGCATTATCAATTACAGCTTGGCACCGTCTCGACATACTTTCGACTAATTTTTCGGCGTACAATACAGGAAGCGACTTCCATATCTTCCGAATGTGGTGTATGAGTGTTCTTATTTTTCTAATACATCTTCCTCTCACCTTATACTTCATTATGGATCATACATTTTCTATAGGGGTTGCATCAGGGGATTGGAATGGTCAAGGTAGTACGGCAAGGTATACGAAGAGTGAAGGACAAGAGAGAATATTCGACAAAAAAAAAATAGTGCTTAATTTCGAAAACTTTATTCAAACTTGTGAAAAGCTAACCATTTAATTCGATTTCTTCTTCGGTGCAATATTACTTCTGAAGAATTTTCTTAACGTAACTCTGATCAGAGTGAGGAGACAATAGGTGACGAGTACAGCGCAGGTTATTAAGAAAGCGAAAACGTCGATTAAGTTTAATTTCCACCAGGACATGTTGACCGTCGGGGATTTCAAAGAATCTGGACCATTTCTGATCACGTGCTCGATCCAATAAATTGCAGTATCCAGTGAGCTTATTGCTCGATCTCTAAACATCAGAGACATCTTCCTTGCCGATTCCCTTGGAAAAAAAGTGAAATACAAATCCTTAATATTTCTTACTTTCAAAGAAATGGTACAGCCATGAACTGTCGTTGATATAATGAACAAGAGAAAAGAAAATTATTGAAAAATACACGTCTGAAATTTCCAAGAACAGGACTTTCTCATCTCATCAACTTCTCTTTGATCCAATGCTCGTACAAATTATTCGCAAAGGAAGATTAGAATGTTATAAATTCAACCTATATTTTTCTATAATTGCATATATTTAATTTCTAAAATTATATCTCTATAAATATATAAATATGTATAATTTCTATAAACATTTAAATGTATCTTTTGAATCCTATCTCAAAGCTATGTTACACAAAAGAAAAAATTCTTATTATTAATTAACACAGTCCTTAGTAGCAACTGATTGTTAGGCTGATAACGCTATAAATCAATTTTTTTTTTAAATCTGTTAGATACGACAGTAGATAAATTGTTAGCTTAGCTTTTTACATATTGCTATTAATACTTCTTAACAATTTGCAAAAAAAAAAGAATAATATCTTAAGTTTTTATTTTATTCCACACATTTCCTTGAACATTAGCTCGAACTGACCAGTCTGTTGTATATGTATATCTACTTAATTCACAGTCGCTAAGTAATGTTTTAAAAGTATACTTACCTGTACTTAGGATCGTGTAAAACTGCATTTAACGCAGCATCCATAGAATGCTCACTAATATCTCTTAAAGGCAACAAAACTCCCATATTCTTGTGCACCATGATATTAATATTCCTCATTTGATCTGAGAATACCGGTATTCCTATCACAGGCACACCATAGTACACAGTTTCCTGGGACCCCATAAGACCACCATGCGTTATGAACACTCGCGTATTCCTATGTCCTATGAGAAATAATAATAAAGAACTTATCAACAATGCATATATATACACAAAGTATGCAAAGAATAATTGTCGTCTCGCCATCGTCGACAACGTGTCGATCGATTAGAAACACGCTATCAAAGTCAACGTCGTTTCTATGAAACTTTGTAGGAATTTTTGCATATTTACACTTACTCAACACTGCAATCTGAGGAATCCAAGGTGAGGTAATCACGTTATTTGGTAGACCAAGTGGTAATTTTGTTGTATCGATACATTTCATTAAAACCTTCACCGGTGAAATTTTCGCGAAGGACGCGTACAAGTCCAGCAACGTTTTCTCTGGGAAGGTTTCGATGTTCATTAACGAGCCCAAAGTGAAGTACACTAATCCGTGATGAGCTGATTCTAACCAATCGTTCAGTTCCTAAGTTCGAAACATAAAGAATTCGAATTCTTATAGCATAAAATAAAAGAAAAATGTAATACTTTTTCACTTATTACTTGAAACAATGAATATATTTGAAGTGATCTATATTAACGCGACAATCTTCATTTAGTATCATTTAGTTTCTTCTCTGTTTCACAATAATCGTAATCAACGAGTGCTACTTTGTGCACTTCGGAAAGATATAATTTTGAAATGTATCATTTCACTCCTGAATATTCTCTGCTCACTTAAAATTGCAATTACAATAATCACAATAACTTGAAGTTTATATAATTATTCCATTAAAACCTTGCAAAACTTTCTCGGCTGTTCCAATTATACGTTAAATCACTAATGCAATTAATTAGTAAAAAATTGGCAAACCAAATGCAATTCAAAGTTGAGAAATATTCTGATCAATGGTAGTAGGAAAAAGAAAGAAATGTTCGAACTTTTCTGTGAACATACCGGGGTTAATTTAGATTCATCATTCTCGACATGCAGCCCTCCAACTTCAACTACAGCCGGGGTGAAAGATCTGATCCCGTGAAAAGAGTAATGCGAATTCACCAAAGCCAAACACACGTTTCTCTCTAATTCTCTGATATCTGGTAAATGTATACCCAAATATTTCCTCATTATCTCTGTCTGATTAGACGTGTAATGATAAAACATCACCATCTCCTTGTAATTCGTGAGAAAATTCCAGAGTCGATCGGCAAACGTGTTTAAAACAGCGGAATGTGTGCATGCTCCAGGAAAAAAGGCGAAATTGAATGGATTCCCCATAAAATCATCGATGTAAGGCTGTTCCAGGAAACTTGTAGCGATTGCTATAGGCGCGTTGAGCAGCTGACCGATTCCCAAGTAACATGGCGAACCGAGATACTGTAGATTAGAGAACTTCTTAGCAATGAAATTTGAAGAAACTGAGATGAATAAATGAAGACTTTTGAACGATAATGAAAAGATTCGATAGAATGACTTACTTCGGTGACAATGAGATCGTAAGGTGGATCATTGGGTGGATTTTTAACGAAATTCTGTATCTTTTCGTGACCCAGCAATTCGCATAAGTCACCACCGTACTTTGTTGCAAGATAATACGTCATTGCATGTTGTACCGTTTGTGCTTGTTTTATGGTTAAGCTGTTGACTATGGGTTCTCTTGTTCCATTCAAGTCGACGATATCTCTGTAATTAGCGATTGATTTTTTTATTGGAAAGTGACTGATCATGTCGATTTGGTGTCCTCTCTCTGCCAAGCCCTCGCATAAAGCGCCGAACATTTTGAAGTGACTCCTTCCATTGAAGGGAAATAGGCATAGGATTCTGTATGCATAGTTCGTGTGTATGGACAGGGCCAATATCAAGTAGAACAGTATTTTCAGATGTATCATAGCCTTTTTTTCATTTCCTGGAACTGGAAAAGGTATTCATTTCAATAGCTATTGCAAGCCTGGATTTAGTAGAAATATTGAGGATTTAAAAATTGTCAGAGAAATGAAACTGTGGCAGTTCGAAAGATAGGAAATTTGTATATTTAGAAATTTGGAAAATTTGAGAATTTGAGAATTTGGGAATTTTGGAACGTGAAATTCTGGTGTTTGTTATTAAAAAATTTGGACATATGAAAATTTGAGAATTTGTAAATTTTTAGTATTTACGAATATGCGAATTAGGAAATTTGGAATTTTGAGAATTTGATTATTGTAAATTTTGTGTATTTGAGAATTCGCGAATTTAGGAATTTGAAAATTTCAGAACCCGAGACTCAGAGAACTCGAGGATTCGAAAATTTGAGAACTAGAATGTTCGAAGAGGTTTTTAGAAACGTGAAAATTCTAAAATACAAAAATATGCGCATTTGAAAATATAAAAATCTGAAAGTTCGAAAATCTGGAATTTTTGTATATTTCAAGGTTTGTGAACAATAATCCAGCTTCATTTTCAATTACGTACCAATGGAAGAACAGCTTTATTGAAACGTCAACATTAACCACTGAGAACCACGAGTTACATATAGAAATGTATACTACGAAACTCATTCTGAGAGGATGATTAGCGCTCTCTGCTTAGCTGTCTGATTATGATTATTCTCAGAGAAGGGGTAACCTCTTGTGCAGCGCGTTTATGAACATGTGGAATTGACATGCTATCCGCAGGCGTGATCGAAGTCCACTAACTTCTCTTTTTTCACCATTTATCTCATTGCCAGCTTGCTATTTCTCTTCAAGAACCTTTTTACGTACAGATGATACGAAAAATGAAACGTCCATTAAGATGTAAATCCAGAACTGAATAATACGTTGATAATAGACTTTTGCAAAGTAATTATTTTGTAATAAACTTTGAGAATTTAGATACTTGAAAATTCAAAACTTTGGGAATCCAGGAATTGGTAAGAGTTTGAGAATTCAAGAATTGGGGAATTTATAAAATTGAAAATTTGGGAATTAGAGAATTTGAAAATTTGAGAATTTAGGACTTTAGACATTTGAGAATTTAGGAATATGGAAATCTAGGAATTTAGGCATTTCAGAATTTGGGAATTTAAGCATATGAAAATTTAAGAATTCAAGAATTGGGGAATTTGGGAATTTAGATATTTGGGAATTTAGGAATTTGAGAAACTAGAAATTTAGAAATTTTGTAATTTGGAAATTTAAAGATTTGAGAATTCGCAAATTCGAGAATTCAAAATTTGGGGAATGTAGGAGATTAGACATTTGAGAATTCAGGAATTTAGGAATGCGAGAATTTGGGAATTTAAACATTTGAGAATTCAGAAATGTAGAAATTTCAGAATTTGAAAATTTATTTATTTGGAAATATAATTTTGTGTGTAACACCTGGAAGTCGTCGATTTTCAATTACTTTATTTCAATTTAACTTGAGCAACCCACAATAATTCCTTAAAACTCACATTTCGCTGCTACACGTGTTACATTACCTATTTCGTTTTATTTGCATAGAAACTCACTTTTCTCTTATTTCAATTATTTACCTTTTTTTCCCCTTTTTTTCATGCATTTTTACCCGAGGCATTTTTCACAGGGCCTCGTGGATCGTTACGTTTAATATCTTTCGCGGAGTACGGTTCATTAACTCCGTGCATCGTGTATCCATGGACGACCTCCATTTCGCGACTCGTTGCTTTCCATTTGACAAATATCATCACTCGAGAAAAACACCGGAATTTCGTGAAATTTTCCGCTACCATCTTCCATTCCCGAAGTTAAAACTGCTTCTCAACAAAAAGTAATCCTCCGCTTGTGTAACTTTCCAAGAAAATCGTTCATATTTCGTTCATCCACGACGAGTGAAAATATTTTGAACCTCCAAAAAGTTGCCGTTCCATTTTATTCACGGTACAGACTCGCGGGAGAACAATAAGCCGTTGAGAACTTTTCTCAACTTCCCCCCGAGAACTTGTCAAACGTTTGCGAAATTTTAATACGATTAAACGCGACCCTGTCCAAGTTCAATTATACCAGCTCGAACATCCGGCAGTTTGTTAATTGAGTTGAAAGCCGACTTATCCGGAAGTCATTGTATTTGTCACGTTTCCGTTTCAAATTGATCAACGATCGATGATTCTTATCAATGAAGATATCGTATTTTCACAAATAATCTTTGTTTTCTTTTTATACATATACAATCATTCTCATTAGTATTCGAACACTCTTTAAAATAGAATAACTTTGTTTTTTTTAAATTAGACTGAATGACGTTTTCTTTTTTGAGAATTTAGAAGGATTAGTTTACTAGATAATGGGTAAAAATATTTTTGAAAAAATTACAATTTGTCGGAATTGTGAAGAAAACAATAGAGGTCGACTGTGCTTGCAATGAAAATTTAAAAAATACGTTTTGTAGATTTATATCAGATAAATGCTGAAATTTTCATGAAAGTCGATTAACGTTGCTATGAAATGCAAATGGTTAAAAATGGCGAAAAATCTAAAAATTCTTACGTCTTTTAATGTCTACCACTTGTTTTTATGGTTTCGATGCCATTTTCACCATGTATACAATTAATATATATCTACAAAAAATATTTTTCAAATCTTCATCACAGACTCGGATAAAAAAAATTGCAAAAACGACTTTTTCTAATTTCCTAATTTTTTCCTAATCTTCCGCCAATTGCAATTTTTCAAAATGTTTTTAAACACATCGTCAAATAAATTAATTCTTCTAACTTCTCAAAAAAACCCAATTCCTTCAGTCAAATTTTAAAAAAGTTATTTTGCTTCAAATGGACGCGAATATATCTTTTTCGCATGGAAAAGAAAATGAAAAATTTTTATTTCCGTATCGTGCTGGGAATGACAATTGAATTTTTATTTACATTCAAATATTGTTTTCTTAATCGTTGAATTGAATTATACTGATATCGTTAGAATGTTCGCGAAAAGTTTAGATAATTCCTGAGAATTTTTCGGCGAAAATTTCAATTATTATCGAGGTTCAATAAAAAGCATAAATTTATGTCAACGAGTGTGATAATCTAATAATTATTCATACTGATACCACGTTACAGAGCATTATGTATTTCGGTGTTCACATATTTGAACAGTTTGATATTAGGTTTCGCCATGCGAAATTGACCCAGTTGTGAGACGTAAGTCGAATCACGAATGTATCGATACGTTTGCTATTGAATACACGAAACAATAAATTTACAATCGTGCAAAGAGTATTAATCAGAAACGATACTGTATAATTCCAAATTAAAAAAAAAGATTACTGTTAATTTATTCTTATGTTACAACAATTCATAAATTACATAACTAAATCAAAGGACCAAATTGTACATAATCTTTTCGCTATGGCAGATTTGATTACAACGATAGATGTTCGATTTTCAGCCACAAAATTTGCCAAATCGTTTTCGAATGATCGAGAATAAAAAATTTCCAAGTTTACAAAACTGTAGAATTTCTTTCGTTGAATTAGAAATGGAAGAGCGTGGAATGGAAAATCATCGTAGGAGCTTCGTTTCTCATCATTACACAATTTAAGTCTAATTTCTAACAGCAAAATGGTATCTTCAAATTTCTCCTTTCTATATAGCAAAGGAAAGCTTTTATTTTAATTTAAAATGTTTTAATTTTAATTTAATATCATGATTGTAAAATTGTCATAAGAATATCGTTTTTTATTATTGCACAATGTTGTATCTAACTTTTAATGGGAAAGTAGGACTGCTGAAATCCTCTTTTTTTGCATAGTAAAGAGAAAATATTTCAGATCGCGTTGAATTCTATCTTGGAAGAAAATACTGTTGAGAAAAGTCGTCGTCAGTCGTTTCTCGGAATGTTTCAACGATATTGTCGCATCCTGTTGTTTATTTTAATTTCTTTTCCAATTGAGTGCCATTTCTGTACAGATTTCTCCATAGAATTTTCAAAAGAGTCACTAAGAATAAAACTGTGAGGATGAAACACGCGATTAGAAAGGCAAACACGTCGATCAGGTTCAACTTCCACCAGGGTAAAGAGGGTGTTTTCAAGCTGTCCGGTCCATTTCTGATCACGTATTCGATCCAAAACGAAGCTGTGTCCATTGCGCTCATTGGACGATCTCTGAACATCCTCGACGCTTTTTTCGCAGATTCACTGAAACGAAAGCAACACTTGATTATCTCTTCAGCAACACTTTCATTAATCTTTTCGTTATTTTACTTTAATAATTTGATAAGTTACGTCGAAAAAAATTGGAGATTTGAACTCTTGTATAAGTTAGACTTAATTATTGTATTTGAAACCGAGCAGTTTTTTGTGAATAGTCTGCTCGTTTCATTTTTTTTTATTTTATATAAATTAGGTTCAAATGTATTTGAGTTTGAACACTTCCATATTATTTCTTCTGAAAAATCTGCGCATTTAATTCCGTACATGAATTATTCTGAATTCAAGCTCAATGTAAATCAAATATAATTTGAGTTCAAGCAATTTTATATTATTTCTTCTAAAAAATTTGCACATTTAATTCTTTTTTATTAATGTAAATTATGGCTTTGGTCCATACTAATAAAACTAAAAAATAATTCAAATATTATAAACAATATACTCTTGAAAATTCTTCGATTTGTATATTAACAATTATACTAAATATATATATTAATAACATTCTATATTTTGATCGTACGATATCAACAAATCCAAGTTTAACTCAGAACAAAAATAATGAAAAATTTTCAAATGGTTAAAATTTCATTTTTCAAATTTCTTTTTCAACTCCTTTTATAATGCTGTTGTAAAACAATTTTTCTAAAGTCTGACCTGTATTTAGGATTGTGCAGAATTGCATTTAATGCTTTATCCATGGTACGTTCGGTGATATCATCAAGAGGTAATAGAATCGCCATATTCTTGTGAACCAAAATGTTGACGTTTTTTGTCTGATCAGCGTACACTGGCATTCCTATCACTGGAACTCCATAATAAACTGCTTCCTGGCTTCCCATAAGACCTCCGTGCGTTATGAATATTCGAGTATTTTTATGTCCTGTGAGAAATACATCAGGCATACCCTTAATTAAGTCCAATCCGAAAAGTATATTACACACGAGATCTCGATGATCCATTTCACAATTCGATCAATTTTTTCTGAAACTTATCTACATCTTTGGTCAAAGATATCAGACACCCCATAAAATATGAATTATTAAAAATAATTTTGCAAAAGTATTTCCAGTAGAAAAATGAATCGCGAAAATTCAAGAAAAATTGAAAGGATCCAAGCTAAAATTATTCAAGTATCAGAAAACAAAGTTGTCAGGAAAAGTGAAGGATGTATAATAATATTTCATTATAATATTTTGAGTATTGGTACAAAATTATTTGCAAAAGTGTAAAACGTCGATTTTAAAAAACCATCAAATGTTGAAGTATTATTATCCTTAGTTATTAGTATATTCGTCTAGAGTCTTAATAATTTATAATACCTTAAAACTGTAGAAAAGTTACGAAACGAAATAACCTTGAAAGTATTATACCTATCCTCCGATTTACACGGTACCTTTTTTTCACGACTTTCAAAATCAAAAACTTATACCGCGCACATATTTGTACAGTCAATTTTTAGTACCGTTCGTCTGTCAGCATTTGCGTTAAATCTAAAAAAACGAATTCCCCTTTTTTTGTACACAATATTGGAAAAACTGCATTGCGAGGAAACAGCGATAGAAAAATCACACAAGTAATCCTTAAAGGGAAAAGATTTATTGCTACAAAAAAAAAAGAAACGAAAAAACTGTTTCAATATTTAACTTATTTTATTTTCATTTACGGTGAAATAAATAAATTTGTTTAAATAAGTGACCAAACTGTGCACGTTTTGGTTTTCCTTTCGATTTTTCATATGAAAAACCATGTTTTCGATTTTCACGGTATTCTGTGGAACCGATCTTCCGTGTAAATCGATGGATAAGTGTATTTTGAATACAATAAAATAAAATAAGATAAAAATTTTGTATGAAGCTAAGAAAAAATAAAGAAATAACAAGGATGTTTTTCACTTACTCAATACTCTAACCTGAGGAATCCAAGGTATGGTAAATATGTTACTAGGAAGATCAGAAGGTAATTTCGTAGTGTTGGTACACTTCATCAGTACCTTCACCGGTGCAATTTTTGCGAAAGATGCGTACAAATTGAGCAACGTTTCTTTTGGAAGCGTTTCCATATCTATCATCGAGCCCATTGAGAAATATACCAATCCGTGATCAGCTGAATCGAGCCAACTCTTCAGTTCCTAAGTCATAGAACAGAGAAAACAGAAATTTCCCACTTTAATTCTTTATCCCGTTCGGTTTCATTCAATTTACCGAAAGTACCCACTTCCCTTTAATCCGTACAAATCTCTTTTGCACGTTCGTGAAATTATGTTGCGGGTACGCAACAATGCAAACTTTACTCGCTGCTGGTAGATAGAGAGATTCAAGAACTTCTCAACAACAAGCAATATCAATTTCTGTCCTCAATTAAAATGTATTTCACCCTGAAGGATTCGAAGTTTGCACGTGTTACACGAGGATAATTCGAGATTCGACGGATCATGGTGTTGAGATTTTCATGGAAATTCTGGGAAACTGTCGAGAGGGAATTTCGAGGAGTAATTTCTTTTAGAATGAAATGTTGGACAAACTACGAGAGTAGCAATGGGAAATTCTGGTTGGGTAATTTTAAGGGAAATTGTACGGAATTTTCGTAGTAAACTTGAAAGAAAGTTTCCCTAAATTTTCGTAAAAAACTTGAAAGAAAATTTGCTCGAATTTTTCCTCGGAATAAATTTGAAAGAAAATACTCTCGAATTTTCATATTTGAAAGAAAATTTTCTCGAACTTTCAAAATAAATTTCAAGGAAAATTGTTCCCGTATTTTCGGAATAAATTTGAAAGAAAATTTCCCCGAATCTTTTAGATAAACTTGATTGCAAATTGTCCTGGAATTTTCAAAATAAATTTCGAAGAAAATTTCTGCGAGTTTTCGAAATAAATTTTTCAAAAAGAAGTACCCATGGAAAATGTCTAATACTTTACCGGAGATAATTTCGGCTCATCCTTATGTACATGCAATCCTCCAACCTCGATTATACTATTTGCAAGAGGTCTAACCCCGAAGAAACTATGATGAGAGTTCACTAAGGCTAACGACACATTTTTCTCGAGTTCTCTAACGTCTGGTAAATCAGGTAAACCCAGGTACTTCCTCATCATCTCGGTTTGGTCAGACGTGTAGTAGTGGAACTTCAGTATCTCTTGATAATTCAAGAAGAAGTTCCATAAACGATCGTAGAACGTGTCTACAGTAGGTTTCACGTTGTAGAAACCAGAAAAAAATGAGTAACTGCTGGGATTTCCCATAAAGTCGTCCACGTATGGCATTTGCAGAAACGAAATAACGACGGCCACAGGTGTCTTAAGAAGTTGACCAAATCCCAAGTAACATGGTGAGCCAAAATACTGAAAATAATATATACTTTCAGTATAAAAAATCAATTTGATTTCTACACAATATTTGATAAATCATGGTACAACCGACAAGAAAGTGATTTCTCATAAAAAAAAAAGAACTAACAATAAGTAAAAACTGCAAAATAAATATTTCTTCTTTATTGCCTGCCTAATTTCTGAAAGAAATAATTTGGAATATAAAAATTATTGAAATTTTTACTTTAAAATATATTTTAAATTATTCTACCTTTTTCACGTATTTTTTTTTTTTATTAGAAATCATCTTAAGAGTACATTATTGAAAGATTTAACGAAGCAGTAGAATTTTCCTTTTTGTATTTATATTTACCTCTACGATGATGAGATCATATGGTGGATCGTTGGGCGGATTTTTAATGAATTTTTGCATCTTTTCATCGCCCATTATATGACACAGTTCACCACCGAAATATGTGGCTAAGTAATAAGTGATCGATCGTCGCATAGTTTTTCCAAACTCAATGGTGATAGCACTTATTATACTTTCCCTGGTCCCGGTTAAATCAACGATGTCCGTGTAATTGGTGATCGGTTTCTTTGATGGAAAATGAGTGATCACATCGATTTGGTGTCCTCTTTTCGCTAGTCCTTTGCAAAGCACTTCAAACATTTCGTGATGGCTCTTTCCGTTGAACGGAAGAACGCACAAGATTCTGTACGCTTCATTTGTGTGTATGAAAAGTGTGAATACAAGACAAAACAGTAGGTTCAGATATCTCATGGCAATTGTTGCTTCTGTTTACGTTTATAGAAGAATATTTGTTACGAGTACTTTTTCAAGATACTTGAGATTTAAGTGTGATACGAAAAATTGTTGAAGATTTAGAAATTTTTAAGTGTGAGGCTCTCTGAGAATTTAAATACTACAGAATTTGAGAATTAGAGGATTAGAGAATGTGAGAATACGAGAGTTGAAAACTTTGGAGATCTCTATATTTGAGAATATAAGAATCGAAAATTTTGGGGATTCAAGTATTCTAGAATCTGAAAATTTAACAATTTAAGGATTTGAGAATATGAAAATTTTAAACTTTCAGAATCCGAGAATTGAAGAAATTGTGAAAACTTGAGAATATGAGAATTCAAAATTTTAACTATTTGCGTATTCAAAAATATGAGAATGTAAGATTTGAAGAATTTCAGAATTTCAGAATTCGAGAATTTGAAAGTTTGAGGACTTGGGAATATGAGAATTTAAGACTTTTTAAATCTGAGAATTTCAGGATATGAAAATTAAAAAATATCAATGCTTGAAAATATGAGAATTTGAAGATCTGAGGATTTCAGGGTACGTGAATTCAAGAATTTGAGTAATTGAGAATATAAAAATTCAAAAAACTGGCAATTTGAATATTTGAAAACGCGAAAATTTAAAACTTTAGAAATTTGAGTTATTTAAAAGTATAAAAATTAGAAAATTCGAAAATATGAGTGTTTAAAAACAAAGTTCAGAAAATTTAGAAAATTTTAACAATTCGAAGTATTACATAAAATCCAGTACGAAGACTAACGGTGTGTCTATCGATACACCGTGAACTGTGCAATGCGACTAACTTATATATCAACTAACATTTCACTTCCTATTGACGTATCAGTGATAACTTCTCTCACATAAAAACGAGACCAACGTAAATACAATCACACACCGCGTAACGATTTTTCGATATATTTAAATACACAAATATCTTTCATTCGAGTGTATGTAAATTCACTTTGTAACATTCGTATAACGACGAAGTCGTACAACGACGCTTTTCACGGAAAATATCCTCGTCGTTAAACGACGAACGACTGTGCTTTACGTTGAATTACAATGAAGTTGCAATACTCTCGTGTTACACAATCATTTCGAAATAATTACATTTTCCAATTTCGAAGTATAATTAAAAATTACAAATATTCCATTTAAAACTGCATCTTATCGCACAGCATTACTTATGTATCTATCAGGCGATAACAATTTTAAGCATGTACATTTACCTTCAATACTTCGAAATTCATACGTTAAATCCTAATTATTACACTATGAAAATCACAATCAATTGCACGTAATTATATTTCATCGAGTAGAAATCTATTCTATGGAAAACAAGAGAAAAGAAACTCACTGAAATTCTCCAAAAAGAGGATTGAACAATTTCCTTCTAATTTTGTCATGAAAAAATCTTCATTATTATATTCAAAAAAAAAAAAAATCAACAAAATTCTTCACCTTGTGATAAATATTCTAATTTTTATTGAGTTATATACAGCTAGCTATCATAGCATTCAATGGTTCTTGTCACTCACTGATTACTTGACGTTTTCGACTGCATTATTTAGCTGGAATTAGCTTACCCAATCTACTCACTGACTTTTTATATTATATAATCTAATGATTCAATTACAAAGTGTAAACGATCTTCTCGTACGAAAATAAATCGAGGAGATGGTTAAATAAAGAAAGAAAGGAGATTTTTTTAATGAACAGTAATGGTTTCATAATCGAATTATATCGACTAATTGATTCGATGGCACGACGATAACTGATAACTTTTTGTCATCCTCACGCCGTCCGCGATTCGGTTGCTCGGTGATTGCTCCTTCACATACCTAATCTCTATCGATACGGTCATACTCTCAGCCCTTCCTCACTCTGTGCCGTCCTCAGGTTCGACAAATCGCCATCGTTGGTTTCCGCGTCATCCTCGAAGACGTCAAAGCTTGTGCTACACCATAGCTTCAACTTTTCTGCGGAAAAAACAGAGCTAAACTTTTTGTTCGCACGTCTCATACTCTCAATGTCCTCGATGAGGTATTGATCACGGTTCAGGGATCTCGTAAGGACGACGAAAATGTGAAAAGAAGACATTGAAAAATTTAAAGTTTCGAAAATTCTAGTGAAATTTCGTTGTTTATACAAGTTTCAATTATCTCAAGTTCCCCAAAAATGAAGAATTCATGTTTATATTTAAAAAGAAAAGCAGGAAAGGAAAAATTGTGAAGAAATGTTGCAAAATTTGTAATTTCAAAAATTCGAGAACTCGATGGTGTGAAATTTCGTTGTTCAGACAAGTTTTGATTATCGAAAGTAGCCAAGAGATGGAGAATTCTGTTGGTATTTATATTAAAATGATAAAGAAAGAAAATATTAAAAAGAAGACATATTGAGAAATTCAAAAAATTTTAAATTCGAAATATCAAAAATCCAGAAATAAAAATACCGATCGATCTTTACCATTTTCATATTCCCCATAGAAAATTAACGAAATTCGTAGAAAAGCTTCTCTTTAATTGCTATTTACATTACTATTCTGTGGCAAAGTTCGATCGTTTAATTAGCAGCATTCTCGAAGGTCCATTTGAAAACGAAACTCGCGAGTCAAGGACTGTTTCGAGAATCGATCGTTGTTGATGCACGTATGTAATTACTAGTCACAGTGAATACAGGCGTTGTAAAGTGCACCGTATACGTCATAGAGAACAATCGTGCTTTTGTATTTCCAAGAGATAGGAAACGATCTTTCATCGTTTCTGTTGCTTTTTCAACGAACGATTAAACGCGATGCGTTCAAATCGATTTTCATTTTACTTCTCAGGCTACATTGGCTTTTCTAATTGACGCGATGTAAATAATTGGGTCGATGTATAGTCACGTAACCAAAAAAATAAATGTATTTAATTTAATAACACTTATCAACACTCTGCACTCGAAACTTTTGTACTGAAGTTGAATTTTTCCTTAGTTTCTTTTCAGCATAATTACTCGTGCTTTATGTCAGTATAATTCATTTCTATAGTTTCGTCGATTAAAATTCGAAAAATCCAATGATTCTGTTACAATTTACAGCTACTTGCGATTCTGCAGTTTCTATTTTCAACCTCACGAACAGGGAACAGTTTCGAAGAGAAAATACTTTTTGCATTCGAACATTTGGAAAGGGAAAACATAGGAGTATAATAACTTACATATGGCACAATTACGTTCGCAAAATTGGAGGTTATTTTCAAAAACTTGTAAATTAATAAAAGAAAAAGTTCCTAAAGAAATAATTTTATTTCAATGTTCATAGTTTCATTTCAATGAGATCATGTGTAAATATACGTGTACTCGGTAGATCTTCAACATTGATTTATTCGGAAACGAAGCCCGATACGAGAAAATGTTATTCTTTTGTTTCGACATATTCTTGCATGCAGATTCACCTTCTTTCTACTATCAGTTCGAGAACAACCTGTATACAATGGTGCGGTACTAAATATTATTTTTGGAAGGACGCAAATGTTGTCGATATCAGGACGATAATGTTTGGATATTATTAATGTTTGTGTACCAACTCGTATAAACGTCATGTGATATGTTTATCAGAATACACGTGTACACGCGTAACATGGTTAATCGATGAAATACCATGAGCATTGGTCAGAATCGCGGAGAATTTTACAGTTTCCCCATTATCTTCGTGTAAGCTTCTTTTTACGTTTCTCCGGGGTAACTGTCAAACGGAAACGGTAATAATGATAAATCATATTTAACGCACGACTGTGGACCAGATTCTCGAAAATATAGAGTAATTAGAGTTAGTTAGTGATCGTTAATAAAGCAACAGCGTATGGTTATTTATTTGCATGAGAACAGCATAGGGAAGGGAGGGGGAATATTTAAAGCAACGTTGTTAGTCACGGAAGATAGAACAAGCTGGAAATTGCGACACGAACGCAGAGTTAATATTGACGATAGTAAAAATAGCATAGCGAAAGATAGGAAATTATCGTTAATGTTTAAAGATAAATATAATTGCATTATTTAGACAACGAAGTCGTGAATAATGTTAATTATCATATCGTAAAGAGGAATTATAATAATCGTATCGCTTACCGGAGTTTCGAAATGTGTACAGGGTGTCCCGTGAAATCAAATCTAAGAATGTCTATGAATTTTACGAAGAATGATTTCTCGTGAAAATATTTGAAGTATACTTAAGCGTCTGTAATTTTCGTAAATCAGAGTTTCTTAACCCACATCTTTCTCGAAGATGTAAATACTTTTCTTTTCCCGTTCATAAAGGAACATTTTTTAAACATCTTTTTATTAGTACGAATTATATTAAGTTAAAATTAAAAGTAAACTTTATTTCTCATTAACCACTAAAATTAGAAAAAAATAAGAATGATTCGTAATTTACAATCGTATAATAGTTTCTGCAGCATAATTGGTATCCTAATACAAATTAGAATATTATTTTATACGTGTATATTAACTTTATTTTTATTATATTATATTGTATTCAGTTTTAAATTATTTTAATTTTATATAAAATTAATTAATAATAGTTATATGTATAATTAAAATAATTTAAAACTAAATATAACCGAATATAAACTAGCTATTAATTTCAGTTTTAAAACTATATTAATTTTGTAATATTTTAAATTAATATTGATACCACACTTACTATACTAACTATATTTAAATTAATATTAATAATAACTATTTTTAATGGAATTCTGGTTCACGATCATAATGCACGCTTAAATATAATCGAATTTTTGTCTAAAATAATCAGTCGTAATAATAATAATAATTTAAAACTCAAGTAAAATTCTGAAATTTCTTGGTAACGCTTATAAGATACCCTTGTATAAGATACAAAGCCAGTTTCGTGATTATTTGAAATGAAAGCAATTTAATACGTGCATTATCATAGACAAAAATTACTATTACGAAATTCTGCATTGTTTTAAATGGATTATTTAACACTTGTCAATTGCTAATAATCCCGTAAGAGATTTTATAGAATTAAACAAAAAAATAAAAAGAAAAACATCAATTTTTACTTATGTGAAAACGAATTGAAACAGAGTGCTTTTGGTTGAATATTAAAGTCGGTGTTTAATTAAATATTTCGCTACAAGGTTCATCAAGATTATTAAACCTTTATTTTCTCCATTTTTCTTAATACCACGTTCCTCTGTACCCCATTATACAGTTCTTTGAGTGTTATCGTCGCATAACGTGCTTCATTAAAGTGAATTTATGCATCGTGTTGTACGTACAGTGATTTCAAAGAAACGACAGCTGTCTTTTTCTTTTCTTTTCGGTTCCCCTTTCTTTTTCTCCATTCATATCGTTGTTCCGCTGTATATGATATTGTGCTATTGTTTGTTTTGCTACTATATCGTTTTAAACGTGCACACGGAGTGTAATAATATTTGCATGAATGTTCGCAACAAACAAGGTGGTCAGTTTAAACGTACAACTGCCGGGTAATATGCGTGATTGTTTCTGCGTGATAAATTGGAAATTCTGAATAAATTTCATGCTTGACCATTGTTACGCGCACGTACGTGGAAGATAATTAATTGAACGTGAAATGAAAGAATAAATTAACCCTATATAACATCATGTGACTTGGATGACACATAAACATTTATCAATATTTTATTAATTTCCTTTTATGTGTATATTAATACTGTCCTATTGTATTTCTGTACTTTATACATTATTACCAACCAATTTTTTTTTTTAAATAATAATTATTAATTCCTGTTTCTCTCAACAAAATGTAAAATGGAAATTAATGGTTATTTTTCTTCTCGTGAACGTAGAAGAAAAGTCTAATTATAGGGGATTACGTAAAATGATTCGACGATTTGCTAACAAATTAGAAAATAGCTCAAGATTATTGAAATAACGATATAGTAACTTTTCAAATTTTGTAATAATTAAAATTTTGTACATTTTACGATAATTTGAAGTAATCTGAAATTATGTTTAAATGATTTAAACAGTTTCACATTTTTTTTTATATCATTATAGAATTTGGAGAATTTAAATTATTACAAAATTTGGAAAATAGTTTTTCAGCATAGTGATACACTTATTATTTAACTTTAGCAAAAGTGATTAACTTCCTTTCTTTTTCATTGTTTTATTTGCAATCGGTGGATAGTGCTACTTGCAGGTTGAGGTATGATTGTCAATCCGGAAGTTAGGAGATTGCAGAAATGTCCATCGGAGACACCGTGTGTACAACAAGGGTGACTTCCCTTGGGGGTGAATAGTACAGAGGTAAACTTTAATGAAACTTCACTCTGTAACTTTCGGGTAACTTTCATTTGTCACCGTGTCTAATTGAAGTTTAAACGCAATCATTTTCATTCTGACTGAATGAACAAATTGTCGTTTATCATGTTCCTGCTACAGTTTTACCTAACACGCGTCTATTTGTATTATTCAGAACAATAAGAGGATTACATTCGTGTAAAATTTATGGCGATTAACCGAGCACGAGAATTAGTAGGTCAGAAGATTAGTTGAAACTTTCACTAACCAATCTTACATTTTTAAATAATTATATCAGAAATTAACAATTTGCACATTTTTCCTTTGCGTCCCTTATCTCATTTTTACGATGAACTAAAAAAAAAAGAAAAAAAGAGAAATAACGAATAAGATTGAAAAATAGTAAAAGCACGAATCAATTAGCTTTTCATATGAAAGGAATAATTTATGCGAACTAATCAATTGAATTCCACGAAATTCAATAAAACGCTCTGTTTAATTGCATCAATGTACACTAGATACAATTTCTCCCTTTGAAGGAACGTAAAAACATTTCCCTTTGAAGAAATCTAGCCACTTCCCAGCATAATTCAATCTGAAATTAATCTCAATTCTTCTTTCCGCTTTCCTGATAAATTATCCAACAGATAATCCATCTACGGATTTCATTTTAACGATCTGAAAAGTAAAGAAGAAAGGCAAAAAAGAAACGAAGTATGACAAAGTTATTCGATAACTTAACCAGCAGAATTGTTCATTCTCGTACATAGATATTCCGAAGTGAAGTATTTTACGTAATCAGAATTTCTTTCAACATTAAAGTTCACCCATATTTTCCAACATAAATCTTCACGTTGTTGAGAATTGATTGCACGTGAAATTACTTTTGTATTAATCCTTCGGAGTGTCGATCACGGCAGAGAGAGGGGAAGACGATTAGAGAGAGAGAAAAAAGTACAATAAGAGGAACGATTGAGAATTCGTTGGCGAATTACGAACTTCCGTTCGAGTAGTTCTTCTTCACGTTTATACAGGGTGATACGGAAATAGATGGGCAGATTTTGATATCGTATAAAAATAAAAAAATGTGAAAATTGAAAATGCGAAATGTGAAACTAGTTTTTGAATTATTAAAAAAATGGTTTTTATTTTTTGACAAATTGTACGTTAACGGTGGCGTAGCTTCCTTTCTGAGATACAGATACTTGTTTCTCCTACATTGAAATCGAGAACAACTGTCAGACGTAGAATTTCAATAGCTGCATTGTGAATAAACTCGGAATAAACTAGGAATTTTCGAAGGTTTTCGACAGTCTTCGACAATTCTTAGCTTATTCCGAGTTTATTCACAATGCAGCTTTTGATATTCTACGTCTGACAGTTGTTCTCGATATTGTCGCGGAAGGAAACGATTTGCAGAAATTTCTTCAAATTTGAAATATTCCTACGATACTTTATTGTTAATCAAAAAACTTCCACATTTGGAAAAAGAACAGTTTTCGGATCCATGTTTATATATGAACTTTTCTCATCCTTGAGAACGGTAGAATCACGTTACCAAAGTTTGGCAATCTATTTTCGTATCACCCTGTATACACACTCGTGAGATTTAAAGTCACGGAAGAGATTTATCACTGCAACGATAAGATATATTTACTTGCAATGGAAATCTTTGGATCTCTCCTATTCCTCTTCGTAAATGTGCCATTAGAGCTGCTTTGACTTTCCTTTTTTTTTTCTTTTTGGTATAAACTGTCGTAGAAAAGCTGATCGTTGAAGTTTCGTGTGAAATATAGAAATTGGAGTTGATTTAATATTTCTATTTTTCCTTTTTTCTTTTTTTTAAATCTGTTATTTCAATCAGAAGCTAAATGTGTATTATAGTGTGCATCGGATAACATAAATCATAATTTTCGTGTGAAATATTTTCGCTAATTACCGCAATAGTCATTTGTACAAACTATCGCGATAAATTTTACGCGGTAACAGCTTGAACAGGGGCCAGATTTCGTCTCAGTCTTCGTTTCACATCCTTTCGCGAATTATCCAGGGTAATTAATGACTGAGGAGGCAAGCACCGTGCTTTCATCTATTCAGAGTACACCCAGGTATTCGTCAATGTGCACTTTCTTTAATTAAATATAAAAAAGTGACAATTTTGTGAGAATTTTTATTATTTATATTTTATTATACTATATGTAAGAATGCTTTAATATACTTTGTATAGTTTTGTTACTTCTTCATAATCTTGGGTAGAAAAGGAGCATTGGAAATTCTTCGCAATATATCAAATTTAATGATCAATTGGAAAATGTTTGAAAATCTATTTTATACTGATTTCATGTTCCTCGAGTTCTTTATGAACGACGATTTGAGTAATGTAGCGTCCACATAGATCCTTTTAATTCTAAAGCATTGAAAAGATGTGAACTTTTAGAATTCCTTTGGATTTTAATTATCACTGAAAATGGGTACTTTGTACTTCGACAAAAATATTTGTATTTATATATCTGCTGTATGAGCATATAAGAAATCATAAAAATTATGATTTTCATTTTCTATGACACTAGTTCGGAGATATAATTTTAAGAAAAACAATTTTTCATCAACTGCAATGATTCAAGAAGACGTTTATCAACCATTAATCTTCAAGAAAATTCAGAAAGAAAAACAATCTTTCATCAACTTTGATAAACCACAAAGAAGTTTATTAAGCAACAGTTTTTAGAAAAGTGCAAAATGAAAACCAATTTTCCATCAACATTTATTATTCAGGAAAAATTTTATTAAGCATCAATCTTCAAGAAAATTCAAGAACGAAAAGTAAATTCAAGTTTCTCGAAGTTCTCCAATTAAAAAACATCCTTAATGAAACCATTTAGCCACTTGTCACTCTATTTCCGCGTGTGGAACCGCGTAGTGTCATATGCTTCTCGGTCACGTTAGCTGCGAATTTCAGGTGGCAGTTTCTCCGTGGAATTGCGTGCCCGTATGTACGATGTAAGTCGCAAAGTGGAACAGCCGACGTTTACATTAATCAAGGATACGTGTCCTCCGCATATATTGACCTGGTTCACTGAATTATACCCTCCTCCACGCGTGACACTCGCTCGAAAACTTGTACCGGATGAATGCGCGAAGTTCATGAATGAAAAGTTTGACAAAGAGGGAGTTTAGCTCGTGGTGTAAATGCGGGCTCGCATAGTTCAGAGATGGATAGCCTTTCTTGTTTCGGCTTCGAATCAGGCGAATCCATTAATCTGAAATATTTGGTCTGGAGACGTACAGATTCTCGCTGAATACGGAATATTTTATATTAAAATACCAACAGATTATTACGCTTATCTAATATTTTAATGGAAATACATTATGTAAAATAAGTACCCGGAATTTGTAAATAAAACTCAAATTGGTTACTTAGTCATCCAAATTTATTTTGTCGCCTTCAAAGTAGGCCCCATCAGAAGCAATGCACATACGCCCACGCTTCTCCCAGTCTTCAAAACACTTTTTAAACGCTGAAGAAGGTAGCGCCTTCAGCTCCTTCTGCGAATTTTCTTTTATGGCCTCTATCCACTCAAAACGCTTTCCCCGAAGGGATAATTTGAGTTTCGGAAATAAGAAAAAGTCACAGGGGGCCATATCTGGTGAATACGGGGCTTGTTCGATCACATTTGTTGAGTTCTTGGCCAAAAATTCGCGTACCAAGATCAATGTGTGCGACGGAGCATTATCGTGGTGCAGGATCCAAGAATTGTTTTTCCACGCATCTGGCAGTTTCCGACGAATATTTTCACGCAAGCGTCTCATGACACTCAAATAATATTCTTTATTTGGATGGACTGTTTGTCCATCTGGAAGAAATTCCGAATGAACAACACCACGATAATCAAAGAAAACAGTGAGCATGACCTTAATTTTCGAGCGACTTTGACGCGGTTTTTTAGGGTTTGGTTCATTTTCTAAACGATATTCCGAAGATTGTTGACTTGCTTGCATATCGTACTCATAAACCCATGTTTCGTCACCGGTTATGATGCGTTTCATGAAGTCACTAGAAACTCGTGAAATCATTTCGTTAGAAACGCAAAATTTAAGGCAAATTCTTTGCTCGACAGTTCTTTCCATCGCAAAAATCGCAGAGCACACTCGAGATCGACTGGTGTAAATAACTGCCGTGAACACACTGGTTGTCATATTGCGATCAAATTTAGCGTAACAACTGAATACAATGTTACCTACTTAGACACAAAAATTTGTTTCAATACACGCACTGTGCGATTTGAAAGTGAGAAATTCCGGGAACTTATTTTACACAATGTATTGACAGATTTTTTTATCAATTGATTTAATACTGTTGATATATTGATTAAAAATTTTTTTTAAAATACTAATCCAATAAACAGCAGACTTTTTGTTATATAGACTGTTTATTTTGAAAGTGGTGTAAGTCCATTTTAGAAAAAAATTGAGAATCACATAATTTACGTATATTTTAGTGTGAACTTTTTATTTATAAGCAATTCGCGCTTAGTATTTTAAAATATCCGTATGTTTTCATCAATTGAAAATTCGTTGGTAAATTACTTTGTGTAACCATTGATTATGAAAGTAGTGTAAGTCAATTTACGACGTGTAAAGTTATTTAAACAAGCAACGTATATTTCGTCGATATTTTCGGATCAACTAAAATACAAACCCTTAAATATCTCCAAAGAAGAAAAAATGAACTTACGTCACTTTAAATATAAACGGTCGATTTGTCTCTTCCAGTGTTTTCTTTTTCTTTTTTTTTTTACAATTCTGTGCTAGTCGTAGAGCTTTAAAATCTAAAGTAGAATTGCTTACAGTAATATCCTCTTTTTAAGCTTCTTTCCGTTTTTCTCTACGATTTTATGTTTCTCAAGATTGATCGAGGGTTCTTCCTGTTGGAACCAAAGATTCCGTTGTTAGAGGAACGAAATTGGTCCTTGTTCTTTCTCCAAACAGCAACCGTAAGAAAGGAGCTATCATTCAAGGAGTCTGATTGAATCTCGTAAAAACAGCCGTTTATTTTCTAGTTGGATCGCTTCTCGTCGCGTCGGTCTCGTTCAATCCTTCGAACACGTTGCCGTATTAATTCCATTCAACTGTGTGATTGAGAACACATAATCTTTGTTAAACCACCTACCGTCACGTTCCTATTAGCAGGAGGAAAAAAACGTGTCCTTTGATGTTTACCTAAGAACTTGAAAGTACTCCAACAAGCTTCGACGCTTTCCTCATTACACAGAAATTTTAATCTTTGTTTCTTTCTCTTCTCTTTTCTAACGAAAAAATTCAATCTTAAAGTAACATATTTTCTAGTAGATAAATAATACCTTCGCTGCGTCTAAGTATCCTTTCTTGCAGAAAATGTGAAAACGATGTGCTAATCTGGCGAGTTGAAAAAATGATTTTATAATATATTTTAGATTTTATAGAATATTTATAGCAAGTGATAATTACGGGAATATTTTTAATCTGTTAACTAAGTTTATTTTTCATATAGATATAAAATATCCCCATGAGAGTTCTGAGACTTACTGAAAAGTATCTCCACTTTGTGACTAAAGATTAGTAAAAATAATAGTGAAATATAATAATTAGCGAAAACTATTTTAAGTGTTAATTTTACCAATGACGAGTTACTTCGTTTTCTCCAGTTAAAAGGTTCAAATCTGTATTTAAATCACGAATTTTTTCCATTAGCACGCTTTCATATCGGCGAATTTTACTTTCCTTCTTACGGAAACATTAAAAATAATCCAACAATGTTTCGTTTCATTCAGACAACTTTGAAGGAATTTCTTTAACCTGAAATTTTGGACTTTATATTTGCATTGTAATTCGATATCGCTAGTTTCACACTAATGCAAGACCAATCCGAGGAAATTAATAAATAATATTTCCATGTCCCATTTTCGTATACACGAGTCAAACATTCCCGTTCACTGTTACGACAGTAGAAACGCGTAATAATATTCAATTTGCCCGAATTACACGAACATTGTACGTGGAAATTTGCGAAATATACGCCGTCCATTTTGTTGCGTTTCACCGCCATGTCGATTGCAAGTGAAACGAGATTTTAAATGTCGGATAGTACTCAAATGACCATTGACGATCGTAATTTGTACAAAATTCAGCTACGCAACGAGCTGAGATTGACGTTTGACTCTGTTAATCGTAAATATTCTTTAATTACTCGTCAAACATTCGGTCGAACGTTACGACGAAGAATTTAATTAACCGCTCGAAATATTTCACTTTATTTATGTACCTACGTAGTAGGTGTGTCATACATTCTCTCCCATAAAATAAAATGATACTATTGTGTGAAATCTTGGAATTGAAGGGAAGTAAAAGCTGGAAATTAGGAAAAGAATTTCTTGCGAATGTTTATTTTACATTCTAAATATTCTAATATTGGCTAATTAGAGGAAATGGACTGAACATTTTTAGTATTTAAAAAAATATAAATACTTTCGCGTGCATCACGATTAATTGATAGTATCCAAACGTTTTTTCTATTAACTATATCTTCCCTTCGTTCGAAATGACTCGCCAAAATAATTTAAATATTATGGAGATTAATAGTATGAATGTTTGAAATATTTAATTTTGCTAAATGCTTGAATACTTTTATAATATATTAACTGGACCTAATTTCGATCGTTAAAAAATATTTATAGTATTTGAAATATGAATATTATTATCTGCAGCGTGATTAATAGTCGATTATTAATATTCAAACATTTTCTGGAATAACTATAACTTCCTAAATATTTTAAATATTACAAAAAATGAATAATATGAAAATTCGAAATATTCAATTTTGCTAAATGCTTGAATATTTTTGTAATATAGTAATTGGACATAATTTCGATTAGCAAAAGTGCTTATAATATTTGAAATATGAATATTTTTGCCTGTATCGTAACTATACCATATTAATCTTACCACAATACTTCAGTTGAACAATTTCCTCTACTGTAAAGCGTTAATCCTACCCCTATGCTACACGTACAAGCTCTCGAGGATGAAACACACGTCCTCCATTAACTTCCATATTCCCTAAATTCACCTCAAGCACTTATACCAAATCCTCGGAGAAATCGTGTATCAAGATTCGTCCAATTTAGCCGGTTGAAGCAACGTTTATTACAAAGCGAATTAAGTTTACCTCCGGAGTGTGATTCGAAAGTGTCTGACACAGTGATTTCCGCGACAAAAGGAGCCGGACAGCGACGTTTTAATTAGCCGCAGACAGAATTCCGCCGCCAACGGAAATGAAAACCAGAAGGATTTGCACTTGCGTGAAAAGAACCAGTGGAATGTTATTTCGTGCGACTTTAAAACACGCTCAAAGGAGATCTTTGATAATTTTATTCTTTCATTCGTCGCATATTGTGTCGCGTTATCATACAAACGAAGACTAAGGCAAAATGTAATTTGCTATAAATTAATCAAGAATTTTCAGCTCGACCCGATAACAACGCGCAAGCTTGTGAAAAATTCAGCGGAGGTTAATTATGAAACAACGTGGATTTTATTTTTTTCTTTTCTACAGAATTTGTCGAACTATTGGGAAATTTGAATTTTTCGAAGTTCTTTTGTTCGTTCGTCTTTACCCAAGTGTAAATCATCGATTTTAATTCACAGAAAAATTATTCAGACCTGTATTTTTTTCATGCGTCGAAATCCACGTTGAAAAATGGAAATAATGAAAATTGAGGATACAGGTCATACTTTATGAAATGTTTCGTGAACTATTAAATGTAGAATAGCATTCCAAAAGTTCATTTATTGATTTATTCTTCTTGAAAATAGTTGATTTTCGCGTGAAGTTACGATTTAATTGAAATATTTTATTTTTAACGTAATAACACAAATTTTCACAATTGTCATTTTCTGGAATCGTTAGACAAGCGTGGTCGTAAAAATGTTAAATATTCACGATATTTTAGATAATTATAATGTCACATTTTAAAACCAATTACTTCAGAATAACATTCCAAATGTATATAAAATTTCAATGGTTATCCATCTACACTTTACGCTGATATTAATATTTCTCACACGTTCAATTATTTTTTATCGTTGGATCATCTCAAATGATAGTAGTTTCAGATGAAATTCTGTATTAAAATATGATGTCACGTAGAAGTTGGAGAAACGCGTTTCATAAATATCAAAGGAAGAACGACAAGATAATCTCTTGTTTCTGTCGTGTGCACGATGAAAAGAATGAACAGAAAATCAAATCACTAATATTACATGAAACTCCGACAAAATGAAGTAGAACTTTCTACTCGTAATAATAAAACGAAGAATAAAAAAAAATAAATAAAAATGAACTAAAAATAAAAAAGGGAATAATATTACTATTAATTTAATCCTTTCCTTACAACAGTTTTCAGTAGAAAGGTAGATGTTCAATTTTCAGCTGAAAAATCTGTCAAATTGTTTTCGACAGTTTAAGAACTAAAAATTTACAAAAATGCAGAAATATAAAATTTGTTTCGTTAAATTAAAATGAAAGTACGCATAGAATAAAACTGAGGCGAAATGACGGTAAGAGAAGAGTAGGAATCAAATTTACGAAACGCCTATAGGTGCAAACAGTAAACAAAGGGTTAAAATTTTGATTCTTTTCTTTTTCTTTTTTCCAGAGCCATACTGTCGAATGACTTTCGACGGATGGTCCTGCTGGCCAAACACTCCAGCTGGAACCACAGCATACGCATCCTGTCCAAATTTCATCACCGGTTTCGATGCTACGCGTAAGTAACACCATCAGTTTCAAACTGAATTTCTAAAATTTTTGTTTGAAATTTCAGTTTTGCTCGCAACTTTCTTTTTAACAAAAAGGTTTTAGTATCGTTTTAAAATTATTTGTATTCAATAACGTATTATTTATAGCACTATGTATATTTGAAAGTATTGATTGTGTATTGCATAAAAATATATACAGCTGCTAACAAAAGCTTTCGAACAACAGTGTTCCCCGTGTTTGATGCAATTTTGTATATTTCTTTTGAAGTTGTGAAAAAGAACCAATTAAAAGCAAACTAAAAGAGCAATTCTGGATTTGACCCGGATTTTGCCAGACTGAATTATGTGGCAAGAGGTTGAAATGAACAGATTTCACACAAAGGTGTTAAAATAAACTCGGACTAATTTTCTGTAGTACACTTTATTATATACCTTGTATGTATAATTAAATAACATTATTACATGCATCGTATGTATAATTAAATGCACACGTAATATCGTGTCTTCGTATCACAAAAAATCATCACGCCTTTTAAAACAACATCTACCGAGCGTGCTGCAAACATCTTTTCACCTGTTCGTTACGTACGTACAAGTATGAAAAATACATCTGTTTAAGAAAATAAGTCTCGTGAACTCCGCGAATTCGAACGTTCGTCGAATCTCTCGGAACTGTACGCTTCGTCACTTTCTGAACTTTCTTAATCGAAACGTACCGTAAGATCGATCTAAACGACCCCTGTATTAATAATAATAATCCATCGACACATTCATTTGTTTCAAAAGTAATAGTGATCTTTTAACAAAGGAACTTCGGTAATCCGAAAATTCCAAATTCTTTTGATGATTCTTCATGATGAAAACAATCATTGAATAAAGATAAGTGTTATCCTATTTCCCTGTGTATTTTTAAAACTATAGTGGATACAAAAAAAATGTTTATAGTACAAATTTAACAGATTTTTATGCTTTATAAGACGATGCTGTTAAGTTAATAAAAATTGTTTAAATAAAAATAGTAACTGTAACATATTCTTATATCCTGCTAACCGATATTAAAGCATAACAAAATTAAGGTTTATAAATTTAACGATAATGGAATAAATGTGTTTGTTCGTGTTATTAGTTATACTTCTACATTACACCGTACGATAAAAATATACCAAAGGTTCGCACATATAATTGGCAAATGATAATACGCCGTTCGAAGTGCAACAATGATCCCATGAGAAACATTATTCGATAAGTTTAACATATTCTGGATTTATTTGACATATATTTCGATATGACAGAAAATTCCAAATTTTACACAATAACCGTTAGGTGGAAGATTTGTTTATTTTAAACAATTTTTCGTTAATTTAACAGCATCGTCTTATGAAGCATAAAAAGCCATAAAATTTATATTCTAAACATTTTTTTATATCTACTATAGTTTCAGAGATATAAATGGAAATAGGGTAACACTGTTTTCACACCGAAAAACTGAGAAATGACCAAAAAGAAGAATTATCCGATATTTTTCTCTTTTTCATCAAGATCGGAATCTTCGGGTTACCGAAATTCCGTTGTAGCGAAGATCAAAGCTAAAGTATCATCAGTCCACGTTCTCGTTGTATCGATCTAGACAATTCCGTTTAACTGAATTGCATTTTATTAATAATATCACAGACGATACTCTTGATCACCGGGTGATCGTGTTTCGAGAACTTCATCATCAACACTTCGTACCTATCCATGTTATCGTTCGGCATGATCAGTCTTATCAATTTCACCCCCATCAAAGTCGCCTCGATCGATTCGATTTCCATTAATCCCTCGATCACACCCAATAATTTATCGTTCATACTATAATCCTTGAACACCTTGAAATCTAATATATAATTCATCACATCAGCCATGTAGAATATGAACAACGATGAGAAAATCTCAACGAGCTCGGGCAGTTTTTGTCCGATTCTCGTTCCAAATTCTATGGGTGTCTTCGAGCATGCTACTTCTTTGCTATACACCAACAATAGGTACGACATAGCATCCATCTGTGGCGACAATAACGACAGAAACATAGACAGAATTCCATCGATCAGACGTAGCTTAATTTCAACATCTGTTTCCGAAAGTAAGATTGCGTGGACAACTCGGTCATGGAACCTGTGAACCGCGTTGTTCACCGGATAGAAACGTGATTTCTTCGGATGCGGTTTGTTCCAGCCATTCTTTATCGCTTCTGTGAACACGTCTGAGAAGAATCTCATCCGTTCGTCGAATTTATCCTTGCCTGGCAACAACAGTCCTGTAATCACGAACTCGCAAGCGCTACTTGACACGGTGAGTTCTTGATGAAAGAGGTATCTTCTGATCAGCTCTTTGATAAAGTTCTCCGGAAGGAGATTGTAAATGGCTGCGTCGATGGTGCTCAACAGGCTTCTTACGTGAATCACGATCCTCCACGGGACAACGCCCTCTGCCTCCAGTTTGTCTATCATCTTGAATACCAACATTTCGAACTCGACTACGTACTCGTTAGGAACTACGTTCACCAGTGACGGTACCCTGGTGAACGACAGTTCGTCCTTTTCCGTCATTGTCGAGATTACTTGGATGAGAAGGGACCACGTGGCAGGCACAGTATCGTTCCTAAACAGTTGTGTCACCATATCGAAAAGAATTTCCCGAAGCGAGTGATTTTGTTCAGATTTCCACTGATCGTCTAGAAAGCTGTACAATTGATCACGGGCTGCCACCATGCGCATCAATCTTATCCCGTGTTTTCGTACCGACACCCTTTGATTCGCCAACATTCTAGCGAACACAACCACATCCATCACGTTCGTTCGCCTGCAGACGTTCGTCAGAGCTGCTAGAGCCACGGATAAGTAATCTCCCTGACATAATTTGCCTATCAAAGTCAGAGGAACCGGTGGATTGGCAATTTTCATACCGTAAATGATATCCCGCATCTGGGTGTAATTCGACTTTGCTTCTTTCTCATGTATGTTGATAGTCTTATCAGTTGGAATCAACGGTTCTATCAACTTTGCAAATGTCTCCCCATGCAACAGCATAGATAGGATAATCATACTGTTTACTTCTTTCTTCTGCGTTAAATCTTGAAGACACTGCTCGGCGAATCTTATAGGGATGTCTTTGTACCAGCGTGTAGCCCTGACGAAATGTTTCGTGTGTCTTCTGTACCAATGATTCTGACAAGCCTTCAGATACTCCTTCCAATGGGTTAGAATATCCTCCGGGTTATTTCTCAGTAACTTCAAAGCTGCACCGGTCTGAACATCGACGATCTTCTCCTTCGTGGAGGAGAAACGTTCGTACAAATCAGTCTCGTGTATCTTGAATAAGCGTTGGAAGTTTGCGATTACGTGGATTACGTTATTCTGCTCGGTACCGGTCATCATCTCTTCGACAGCCTGCAACATCCACGGGTAATTCTTGATCGACATACGTTCGACGCGGTTAGTTTTGCTCACGTGAGCGTCGTTGAAGTAATAGATCGACTTGCAGATATCGTACAGAATCTCTACGCTATCTTCTTTCCAAGGACTCTTCTCGGATTTGTATTTCTTCGAGACTACGTTTATACAAGCCTCGAGACACAATCTTTCGTACTTAGGATGCTCGACGAGGATGTTCCATCTGTACGTAACTCTTCTGCTGTTTAAATCCACAAGAATGTCGATCATCTGATCGATCGGTTGATTTTGAAGGATCCTGTGGTGGATTGCAGCTTCTATTATTAGTATACTTGGATATCCGCACACAAGGTCATGCTTCACGTGGGCACGTACGATCATGTCGATCAGTATGATCCAGTAATCGTCGCCTAACTGTGGAAGATCATAGAGTTTCGATAATGTCTCGAACACCTTCATTAGAAACCAACATTGCTCGTTCTTATGTCTATTATTGAAGTATGTCAGTAGATCTAACAAAGCTTGATTGTCGTTGTTCACTTTGCAAGTATAGATCATTTTGCAAGCTATAATCGTTCTGCACTCCATCTCTGTAGTCTTAGACATTTCATCTTTGAATTGTGGTATCGATTCCGCGATAGGCAGATAGCAATGCCAACATACATGGTAGTCTACACCTTTAAACATTTCAGGATTATCCTCTAATTTAATTCTAGTCTGTCTAACACGTTCGTCGGTTGGCAATAATTTCATCAGATTCGCAGTTACTTTAGTCTTGTCGTCTAAGATACTTTTACCGTAGGCCGCTTGATAAGATGTCAAGAATAAATCGAGTTTCTTATCCTGCGGATAGTATTCCAGATAATGCAACATCTGGTCTGTATCGAATTTCTTCACATTTGTGGGGAATAGTTTCACAAAAATCGATTCCATACGGCTGCTGCTGATTAATTTCAACGGCAGTATGTTTATGTACAACGTAGGATTTCGCTGCAGGTGTTCCCTGCCGTTCTTCAGAAACGCCTCGGCGCATTTGCTGCTTAAAGTTATGCACGGTGGTCTTTTCTCGTGCATCTCGTACAGCTCTACGAACGAATCTGTCCTCTTCTTGATCAAAGCTGCCAGGAAGTCTTTGTAATCGTGGATGTTCACCTTGTGAAGATTCCTTGTGCAAGGATCGGTGTTTGGCTTGCTCAGTCTTAGATAACGCACGACGAAATCTGGATTCTTGTGGAACATTTGCTTCACCATCTTCCGGCTTAAAACGATCCCTCTTGTCACGATAGTGTCGTATGCGAACGATTCGTCGCACGCTATTAATAACGGTAAAGCTTGCTCGATACCGTAATGGGTGGCAACAGCAAGGAAAAATTGCTCGGCCAGAGGAGCATTTTTGTGTGCTAGATGAGTGGATAAATTTTTAATGATTCGTGTTCGGGTGTTCAGTGAAACGTTCGGGAACAGGTTCTCGAAGAAGTATTGAACGTTGGTGATAGTCTCGTTGCTTCCGTCGAAGAAACTCCTAGCCTGAAGAGCCTTCGCTACCACCATCTCGTCCTGTGACTTCAATGCTTCGGCTATCGCTCCGTAAGTGCTCTGGTCAGCACGATTCTTCTTGTTCATCATCATCGCGGCTTGCACTTGCACAAGAGGCACCAGGTGTCTTGGGATTTTCTCGGATTCCATCACATCCTCGAGGCTGTTACACTCAGAGATTCGCTCCTTTATAAAGCCAGCTATCCATTTGAACTTTTCGCCGAGAGTGACGCCAGGCACCGACTGAATGGCGTCCAGATAAGGCGTCTGAAGCACCATTTTCCTTCGGACGGATTGGATCTAGATGCTGTTGAGAATGAAATCGTTATTATCGTGGAGAAGTATTAGGAAATGAATGGGCGAAATAGTAGACCATTCGGGACTCAGAAATAATCGAAAGACTTCTTCTATGAATTAATATCTTTCTTTTTCTTTTTTGCTATTTCAGTATCGTATTAGTATTCTCACTGGTGAATATTTATATGCAAAGCAACAAAGAACCTTATTTATCTAAAATTTACTAAAAAAAAAAAAAAAAAAAAACTGAATAATTCTCTATCACCTGTCGTAAAAGTTACATTTGAAAAAAGGCGCGAAAGTTTTGAGAATTGACTTTACCCCCATAAAAACGATTTTTCGTCGAAGAAAATTGTTCCTTGCATATTTCGAAACCAAAATCTTCAAATTCGATGACATTCCTCGTCAAACGAGTGGTATTGTTTCCACTGTGCTGCCACTGATTACTCAATTTGATTTACGTGCATTAAAAAAAAAAAAAGAAAGAAACTGTCGACTCTCGAATATCGTTGATTGACATGCTTGCACACGTGCACGTTCGCCACTAACAATGTTTACACTTTTTCCGTACGGTTACTCTGCGGCGACGTTCGGAAAAAATTTGCATTGCGCGAAAATAATCGATAATTCGTTCCACGTTGCGCCGACATACGCAGCTATGGAGACGGCCGTTAAACTTTCACGAATTAACGGAAGATCTTCCATCTTTAACAATAGGGAAGAAATGTCACCTTCGAAGACGAGAGAAAATATTTCTTCGAGTGAAAACAAAAGAAACAAAAAACAACGAAGTTTTTACGTTTGGACGAAAATTAAATGAAGAAAAATCTTTGCCGGTTATTTTTTTCGTGAAGATTAGAATCTTTCTGCAGAAAGACGAGCAATTTCCTTTATACGAATTATTACGTCACGTTAACGGGTACACGTCTGTGATGACTCATAATGAGGTATCGCAGATGTATTTTTCCTCAAAGTTGTTGTTCCTTTATTTTATTTATTGCTTTTTTTTTGCTTTGAGTAATCTTCGTTGATTTGGCGCAGATATTAATTTCGCGATAAATCTCTGACAATTCGATAAGCCTTGGATATTTTTCACGAGCAGAATTTATTTAGAAAAAATTTTGTACTGCGAATGGACACCGAGGTTTGATAATTAAAGTTGAACTTTTTTTGTGTCAGTTTTAATGTAAAATGTTGAAGAGTTATGAACAACATTTCTCTTTTATAATTTGGGGTCATTTGAGGGTCTTTTACGTGGTAAATGTGGTACCACTGCTGCCGCTCTGAGTAACTGAGCTCTTTTTTTATTGTAATTTTTTTACACCTTTAAATTAAGAATTTACTGGTTTGTAGGAACTTATACTCAAAATAAGAGGAACTTCATTTAGTTTCTTTTTTTTTTTAAACAACTGAAAATGATATAACAAATCAATACAAAAATAAGGATATGAAATTATCTATCACATGTTCGATAAAATATCTGCCACATAATATTTGCGTTACCTAAAGCAACACGATAAAGATGTTTTTGAAAAAGAAAACCTCTCATTTTACGAGGAGAAAAAAAAATGTAAAATTAACCTCCTCACGGAAAAAGAAGAGGGAAGCGTCGCCAACCGTACCATACGTAACACGAAAAAAAGTCCTAATTCATCATAAACACCAGAAATAATGAAAAAAACAGAAACAATTTTATCGCGACTAATCGACAGTTAACAGTGAAAAAAAACAGCTTGTCACACTTATCGCGTTCTCTGTTTACCGATTTCGAGGAAAAATACAGCTGCTACCTTTACTCACGATCCACATTTTACAATGAAAAATAAATCTCACGAAATTATTCCGCGTAAACGTGTAGCTATCGAAGAAATAATTTCTATTAAACGCGTGGACTCATTTCCACTGTTGATAGCACGCAACGAACAAAATGTCCGTGTATAGTTTTATCTACCTTGGCAATGGTGACCGTTGAATGGTCGAAAGAACAGCGATCGTGGATCGAAGCCGGCTGGAATTTTGTCGAGGAAACTATTTCCTATGACGCTTCGTGAGATACACTTGAAATATGCAGTGGAAGTCGTGAACGATTTGAAATGTGCACGGAGGATTTTTAACCATCCATAATTCCAAAGGTAAACGCACGACGAGAAGTTCGCGATACACAGAAACTCGCTGCGAAACGAAGTCAGGTCAGCGTTGACTAATCTCAAACGTCACTCGCGTGTTTTTCCGGCGAGCTTAGGTTAGGTTAGACTCGCGAAGAGCAAGCGGATTCGCAGAGCGCGACGTTCCGTCGCGTTAAGGCTGATTTTTAATTATTCATTTACTTGGATATATTTATTCACATGTTTCACACTGTTTAAATTGGTTTCTCGTATGAACTTTATCGAAACAATCAAGGGAATTTATTCATTGATATGTTGTAAAGAATTTCGCGACAATACATTTGCGCATGCGTGACTATATGCGCGTTTCTTTGGCAACAGTCCAATACCTGCGCATTCGTTCATTCGCCTCTCTGCAGTTGACTGAAGAGGACAGTCCAAAGCGTTGTATTTAATCTCTAACAAAATTGTTACAAGCGGATTTTTAATGTTACAATTATAACAAATGTTTTCCGTATTTTAATAATTTGATTATTTTATTTCTGTTCTAATAACGAATAGTCAATATGATGCTTTCAACCGAGTTCTTTCTTAATACAACTAGAATAGGGTTTCAATAGAAAGCATCGAGCCGTGAGAAACATCGTTTATTTGTTTATACATATTCACATATAATACTAAACGATTAAATGCAAAACAGAATTTGTAAAATATCGAAATGACCGAGCTAATGCCCATCAAGACAATCTTCTTATCATCAAAAAAAAAAAAAAAAAAGGAAAAAGAAAAGCGTTCCATATATACAATTAATACATACGATTACATATTAATATATTCAATATTATTCACATCCACGTCACAACTTATTCTTTAACCTGTTCCAATTAAACCTCTGTCCCTCCTTTTCACAGCACTCCATTACAAGCGTCTTGTTGATATTCAAATAGTTGTATACGTTCGATTGTACCAGCGGTTTCCAAATGGTTGTAATCAAGTCTGTGGTCTTTGGCGTTGGATTTCTTCAACAACAAAAACGTAAAAAAATTACCAAATCATTTGAGGGGTAGTTTTAATTTAGAAAAAAAATTCACATACAAGTAAAACCAATTTACGAGAGGTTCCCTCGAGGAAAATCATTATAATAAATAAATAGGATAAATTCTTGAAACATTCTAAATCAGGATTATAACACTAGGTTTAGGAACATTTCTTGTACTTTTAACTAAAACCCGAACTTTGTTTAAAAAGAATCTATTTATTTAATTTAGAAACAATTATGTCCTATCAGCGTACTTATAAATTTCTAAATATCTGCCGTAAATCTAATAATCATGATAGACTTGAAAAATAATTATTATTGCAAATATACAGAGTATCCCGTTATTGGTGTTACAAGCGATGTGTTAATTCTACGTTGAAGAAGAAAGTCGAAAATATAAAATAAAATTTGTTCATTTGTTGCTTTGTCTTCCAAAGTGTCATTACGCAATTTTAATTGATCAAATGTTATGATAATTGTTCACTATGTACAGTACATTCACAAATGAAAATATTTTGCCATCGTGGCCGATACAGAATAATTTTCATTTGAAAAGTGTTTTATTTCAACATACTTGATAAATTTTCAAACTGATTTTTCTCGAAAACGAAGCTTCAAATGAACAAATTTAATTTTACTTCTCTTTGGTGTCACGAGTAACCTAACTCTGTATGAAATATAAAAATAAAAAGGACCTACCCAGTTTTGGCGAAATTGGTCCACATTTCAGTGAGGTACTCCATCACTTTGTATTTCATGCTTCCTACTTCGTAGGGCTCGAAGCCTAATTTCTTTATCATATTTAGGAAGAACAAGTACGCCAAGTCATCTGCGTGCGTAGCACCTGTAAAATGTCACGGAAGCACATAGCATTTCGTCAATTTAAATATCAGTTCGTTCACTGTTGAACTTTCAAAGTTGAATGTTTCGTTGGTATTACTACGATCAAGTTAGGTTAGGTCTCTTTAAGGTTAACTTTCTTAGGGGTGGAGTTTCTCAGAGTTCATCAGGGATCTGTGAACATACCGGCGGCAAAGTTAACACACCGCCTAACGTAAATACATGTCCACTTTCGCCAAGGGTTCTCAGATCCCTGATCAAGTAGCTTACACTTGGAACACTTTGACGGATTTAACTGGCGGAACTTTGGTTGTTGAAGTTCGAAGGATATTCTCGAAATGTTAACGTTACTTGCGAATCCTAGAATGACGATTGGTTCGATTATACTTGAGAATTCGGATGGGATTATTCAATATTAATCTTCCAGCCGCGTTGTTAAGTATGTAAATTGTATTTTGTCATAGCGAACGAACGATATTCAACCCTTTGCACTCGAAAGTGCTTTTTGGTCGAATGGTTAAATTTTGTTACTTCGAAGTGAAAAATAATTCCACAAATTAAAGAACATCTCGAACGATTAGTTTTCATAGAGTCGATCTTATTAAAAACTTTAATCTTCAATTTTGAACTTTTTAAAATTAATATGGAAGCTTCAATTGCAATTATTCTGAAGATTACAAATTTTCTTTTCTTTTTCTTTTAATTTCAATTGTTTTTTTATACCCTGATGGTACAATTTCAACTCAACAAAATTACTTATACAGTAGTTTTTTTTTTATATATATGAAGTATCTCAGTCTGTCATCCGAAGACGGAATATGATAAATCGATCGATTAAATCGAACTTTATGTATTCAAGAATTTTCTAAGTTTTAATCTGAAAGTTACATAAAGTAACTATTTGCAGTTTATCCCCAATTTAAATTAGAGGTTAGAGAAAATTCATTTCCGTTTGACAAACGACACCAACACAGAATTAATCCTAGAAAGCTGTTGAAATGTTTAAATTAAATTAACTTCGATTAGAAGAAAAAAATAAACGTTTATTTCTGACATAAGAAACAAACTATCGGAGAGCTACGCAAATTATTTTACGAAGTGAAAAAACATCAAAAGTTACGAAATATCATAGAATAATACCTGACAGAGGGACATTCACGAATAATTTCATCAATGTTTTCTCATCGAAGCTGAACTGGTACAAATACGTCGGATTCGTGGACTTTTCCAGCTGAACGTTAACAACGTCGAAGATACCTTGAAGGAACATCACGTCGCTCATATAATCCGCGTATTCTTGCATCGTCTCTTTGTCAATTCGCTTGTTGCCGAAATACAAGTATTTCACGTCCTGCGGTGAGATCCCCTCCTTTTCCAAGTATATCTTCGTTTCCATTGGGATCACCAGATCGAAGTTCGCGTTGATTTCTCGAAGATGTTCTTCAGAATGGTCGCCTTGAAACGCTGCAAGATACAGTTTCCCATTGAGTTTCAAATTTGAAGAAACGAGGATCTATCGTTGAAACGAAGATACAAGGAGTGGTTCAACAATAATTGTCCAGGATAAAGTTGCTATTTCGCCCTGAGACGAATTACGAATTGCAAGTGCATCCCGTTTGACATCAATTCCTCTGTGCTCCATACGAAGTCTCAACAAAGTGCTTAACCCTTTGACTGTGGAGTACTCCAAACTTAAACGCTTTGTGCGGACGGCACGCGACTTGAAGTTGCAATCACCGATGATGAAACACTTTTCCGCGAACGATCGATTATACAGTGTATAACTAAGTTACCATTTCAACTATTTATCTACGCCACATTGAAATGAAACATTTTCATTATTTCCCGTCATGTACTGTTTTAATGAAAAATATTAAAGTTTCGAAAACATGCAAAGCATATGGACGTGTTATATTATTTATTTATTATTTATTTACTAAATATTTTAACAGGTTTTCTTTTATATACAATTAGTACTATAGAATTGTTACAAAAATAATATCTTTAAACTATAAGACACTAAAATAGCGTGTAAAGTAGCGTCTTTTTCGTTAGAACGTGACATAGTAAATGCATTAATATTAAAGAAAAAAAAAAAAAGATAAAAGGGAAAGTTTGTTAAGAAACACAGGAAACTTACGATTAAGCAGGAAGGATCCCTCGTTGCTGTTGTAGCCGAGCAGGAAAGGTACTTTAACACCATTTTGCATCAGCAATGATGGATGTTCGGGCAAGAATGGATTCGGCGATCTGTCGTCGATACCTGGACCGAACACTCCGAACATAATATGACGTTGCTGCAAAATTCACCATAAAGGAACTATGAAAGAATGGGAGAAAGTCGTGCAGTACTATATCTTCGGCTAGAGTCGATAAAAATCGCGACTTCAGAAACGTGTTTCAAATGCAAAAAGAAACTTAACATATTGTCAACCACGCGAATCTTTCGCAGGCGACGCTTACAAATCTGACGTGGAAAAATATAAAATTCGTCAACATACACTGTTCCTCTGTCTGTAATGATGTTCAAGATACTAATTCAAATATGCTAACTACTTTTAACCTTGAGGATCATGTTTACCCCTTAACTGTGCGTGAATGTCGATAGAAAAAAGAAAAAAAAGAAAAATTCCTGCTGGTCTTTGTCAAAAATAATTGAGGCAACACTCGACATTCCCGAAAAGATCTAGTAATCTTTATAGTGAAAAAAAGAAGTCATCAGTAATATTTTTGCTTTTTCCAACCAAAACCAGCTGTAATCAAAAATCGGCGTTAAATTCACGCGTGCAATATCAAACGATCGTTTAAAACACCAGGCACGAGAGATTAGCCAATGCAATCGTTGCAAATTTTGTTCCCACACGATAAATACTGTTCAACGACGCAATCTAACGATGGAAAATTTCCTCGTGGCTGACAGGAAGCGTTTTAATACAGCTTACTTAGCACGTTTCAATTATTGGTATCGCGCGGAATAGTAACGCGACGAAGATATGTACCAGAGACGGTTTCTTGCGCTTAATCGAAAGGAAACGATGGAATAAATTTAGTTTCGACGATACTTCTTTGTTCGCCGTGGAAAGAAAACCGATTTCCGCGGGAGCTTCCCAACGAGCTTTCGAAAATGAAGCTATAACTTCGCCACGGATCGAGACTTTTTAATCGAACTTCCCGGTAATCGAGAAAGAAAATTACGACCCGATATTTGCCGGGATTAGAGATTCCAGTTCAAGAAAGTGGAAGCGTGTCGCTGTTTCGATTGGATATTTCGCGTTGGTCCATTTCTCTGAAAGAATGGCTCCTCTTCTGTGAATCATAAAATTTACGACGTGATATCGATACTGAACGATGTTTCGTTTCCTTCGTGTTTTCGTGTTTTCGTGACGTTTCGCGAGCTACGAGTTTTTCGACTTTCCTCGAGTCCGATTTGCGATGCAATTTTATCGACGAAATCGTAATTGTTGCGAACTTTTTTTTATTTCTTTTCATTGTTCTAGTATTTTATTGGAAGTATCGTTTATTACGGTTTGTTTTGTACTTGTAATAGTTTTTATCGAGATTCAAAAATTGTACACGTGCATTTACACAAACATGCTGAATGTTGTCAATTGTGTTTTTATTGGAGTAAAAAAAAAAAAAAAATTAGAATGGTAAATGTGCATGATTAATGGAAGATCGTGTTGCATTCTATCTACAGAATTGTGCGCAATTAGCTGGAAATGTATTTGATAAAGCGAGCAATGTTTGCAGACATTTGCAATTAAAATGATGGCACTCGTTGCAATATATCAATTCATACGAGGTTTTATTGATTCGGTGATTTGATTATGCATCTGTTGCGCGGTCATTTTTGCACGAGTATATAATGCAACTTTGCAAAAAAAGAATTATTAGTTGTAACTTCATGAAAAAAAAATTTTCATATTCTTCGGAGAGTACACAAGGCTGAAAAATTTGCCAAAGCAAGAAAAACGGAAAACTAGTATTTTTGATCATTTTCTATAAGCTTTAATTTATAGAAAAGATAATAATTAACACGAAAATGTTTGCATAAAGTTGAAAAATTTTCCAAAGAAAAAAAAAGAACAATATTATCTTTAACCACATTTTATAAACTACAATCTACAGAAAATAAATTTTTTTTTATACGTAAAACAAAATACACTTCACAATCAAATACAAAAAGAAAAAAGAAAATTATCTTCATTCTTAAAAAAAAAAAAAAATGTTTTAATCTTTCAGGCTATTTCTAAACGGTATGAAAAGAAGCAAAAAGCTCTAAGCAAGTTGGAAAATCTTTACACCCAATGCAACTTCCTGGAGCAAATCAGTGTGCCCTAAATTACCCTAAAATATCTTCTAATACAAAAAAATGTAAATAAAAAAGTAAATCTAGATTTCATAGGAATACTAAAATTCTACTTACGATCGGCGTAAGAAGCTGGTTCTCTGTAGCGACAAGTTTTTGCGCGTCCACTTTTCTCAGGAACTCGAGTACGGTTTTAGGATCGGTCGAGTGTTCTCCAAGTTTCGCGGCCAGTTGATACGCGTATTTACTCGGGTCCTTGCTGATCAATGCCCAAGGATTCGTCGCTGTTCCACTTTGCGCGATCGCCTTGTGAAACAATCCTACGAGGAGAAAAGTGAAACAAATTTTTCGATTTTTCGTATCTCTAGCTGGTGGATTCGACGGATGGGTGAAGATAGATAAAACGAGCCTCGATTTCGAGGTAATGGGGCTGAAGTAACGTAGACACGTTAGCGCTTGGCACATGTGTAGAGAAAGGAGAATGTGGCTCGAAAAGAACGACGTTTGGCGAGAAAAGAAGAAATCTGAATTCTATTTGAAACAATTCTTCCTACACTTGTTGGTATTTTTAAAAAAATACGATTTCTGGTTAGATTTCTTGCAAATAACGAGAGATTCTTTTTTAATTATTATAACTGTATCTTTTATTAAATATTTAAATTGATTATTTTAATAATATATGGATTTTTAATTGATATTTATATCGAAATTAAGATAGAATAGGAAAGATCGTTTGAGTGAAATTTTCTTCAATCGAGATAAGTTCGGGAATGGTTTCTTTTATCGGTAGAAAATATTTGTCTAACTTTGCACAATGTTCTTTTATGGTACAATTAAAAATATTTATAATGCTTCATGATCAATGAGAAATAATATTTATTATACAAAAGTTTACTTCGAAATCTCGATGTGGAATTGGTCAACAAATTTGAAATTTGTCGTTTTTTATTGAAAAAATTTTCAAAGAGAAGTTTTGAAGTTTAGAGATAATAAGGAGTTAAATTTTCAATTCGGAGGATCTTCGAGATGTATCAGAATTAGTGTATTTTAAATCATACCCTCAGCCAATGGTGATATAGTTAAGTAGTGTACAGAGGCTGCACCAGCGCTTTCACCAAATATAGTGACATTGTCAGGATCCCCACCGAAGCTTGCGATATTTTCCTGGACCCATTTCAAGGCCATCACCTGGTCCTTCAAACCTTGATTACCCGGAGCAATTTCATGTTCTAAATTCATGAAGCCTGAATAAAACATACGAAGATAGCAAATGAATACTCTTTGAACCATAAACTTTTCCGTGGTACCTACATGTATATATATTCAAATTGAATTTAAAAACTATTAATATCAAATTTTAAATTTAAAAAATTATTAAATATCAAATCTTAATTTATATATACAAATAAATTTATACACATATGTAAAGAATATTTATATATAATATAATTCGATAAAAATTTAATTTAAAAATTATTAAATTTTCAAATTAAAAAAAATATTTTTTAAATTACAAAAGAAATCAAATATTAAATTTTCAACACGTTTTCATTAAACTTATAATTTAATTTTTATCAAATTTAATGATTTTATGTGAGAACTAGTCTTGCATATATTTAAGTGCAATCTAATTATTTTATTATTTCTAAAAATAATTGTAATTATATATATATATATGTATAATTATTAAATTTGATAAAAATTAAATTTTTAATTTAACGAAAAGGGGTAAGTTGTACGATTTGAAGTCAGATTTGCAAATTTTGGCAACATTCAAATGTGTTTGAAACATTCCGACGATCTGGTTTTTTTTTACCAAGAATACTGAAATGTAGAACATGAATGAGGAATGGGTTTCAGATAAAACGGAGGCTATCAGAAACATCGAATTCTTCCGTGGAATTGCCTTTGTCATTTGCTCCGAACGATAAAGGCACTTTGTTGCATGGAAACGACTTTAGCGCCGGTAAAAGCGGAAATTCTACTTTCAGTGGCAAATGTGTTTCTTATTTCTTATCTTACAGTATACTGGAATATGTAATGCCAATCAAAAATGAACGAGAATGTATAACTCTGTGTGAATGTATCACTTACATAATTTATAATTCAAACAATTATCGAATAAATTTAAATTGCAATTTATTACTGTAAGCAATAAAAAAGAAAATAAGTAATACCAAAAATAATTTTCCATCCGTGGATATTCTGAAATGAATTTTGAATGACCTACAAATTTCAATTCACGCACAAGTACATAATTAAGCAGATCATTTAAATAAATTATTTTTAACACAGTTAAATTATACATCAATTAATACCATCTCCCAAATAAAAGCTAATTAATCCTCTGCACGACGAATATTTTGTTGGTGCAATCGATTTATCAAATCAAACACACTTTTGCAACGAGCTTTTCGAAAATCGAAACTTTCATATTGAAAGGAAAAAAAAGTTATTACACGTTCACGAGTTTACTTAATTATAAAAACAACAACACTGAGGAACTCAAAAGCTGATCTGACAGCAATTTCTAAAAGTGTGTTTAAACTTCAATTTTGCATAAAATCTGATCACGCTTGTCCAGATACTTTCTCATCAAACCTCTTCATTTCGAACATTTATAAATTGCCTTAATTTTCCTTAAAAACAAATAGAAAGAAATCCTAGAATCTTGAACAATAGCTCAAGCAGTGCTACTACTATTGCTCCCATATATCACACTTCCACTTCCGGAAAATAGTTAAGGTTCCATAACGCTGATAAAACAGGCGAGAACAAGGCAACACTTTTTAACACCTATTATAAATAACAGGAGACTTACCCAAGACACCAAGTCTATAATTAATCGTGACCATAACAATGTCCTTTCGGATGAGGTAATCGGGCCCATAAATATTGTCGTCGCCAGATCCGTGAATGAACGCTCCACCATGAATCCACACCATCACCGAGCGTTTCGTGCGTGGCTCATCTATTGGCCTGTACACGTTCAAGTAGAGACAATCATCACTTCCTATCAATTCACGATTTATCAGATCGATTTGAGCTGAATTGCTACCGAATTTCGAGGCATCTCTCACTCCTGTCCATGGTTCCGGTGCCACTGGATCCTAATCGAAGGGAAATAAACGATTTCTGTGAAGCTGAGTTTAACTGCTTAACCCTCGGTCGCATGGGGGACTATGTCTGGGTCTGTTTGGACCCAAGTTATCGATGCACATTCTAGGCTACTCTTTTCACATATTTTATGGACTTCTTATTTCTGTTAATTTTTTTAGTAATATAAAAAGACGTTCTTTTCGTGTGTGTTTTGTTTCTATTTATTATTTTCTCAAGAAAATGAACAAACGCTTGGGTCCGAGTAGACCCAGGCATCGTTGGTCGAGGGTTAACCCGTTCGTTGCCAATGACGCAGCACATACGATTCAGAATGTATTAGACTGGTAAGAAATTAATGTTAGTTTTCGAGTTTTCAAACTTCCACGCTTAGTTTTGAGATAATAATACACTTGATGTTCGAATTAATTTGATTAATTCGAATCGCGTTATATGGAAACTGCATTAACTGAAACTCAAAAGGAAATACATATCAATCAGGTTGATTCTTTCTACATTGTATGAAAACTGCATTCTCAGAACACTATGTTAATTATGAAATAAAATTTTATAGATACAAAATGTGATAAATACATATTTCAAATTACATTTCTTGAATTTAAGAGTTCACATAAGAAAATTAAAAAAGAAAAACTGAAATACAAACTAGAAAAACTGTTTTCCAATGAAAACAAGGAACTTAAGTTTGAAATCAAACGCCGTATTTAACATTCATCGTTGCTGTAAAATATTAGTAGCCTAACTCTGTATTTACAGGGAAAATCCCTGGCAATTGAAATCGAAAAATGGTGAAAAAGTTTGAAAACCGACATTAACTTCTTATCAACCTAGTATATTATGCTACACGTGTTCATCGATTCCTCGTGTTAATTGCGAGGAAGATAAATTTTAATGTGGGTGTTGACAGCACTTCTTTTAGACTTTGAGGAAAACTGTTTGAAGGAAAGTTTTGGAACGGACTCGATGGATAATTGGAGTAAGTAGGTGTAAGAATTTAAATGAAATGAAAATGTTTGTAAGTGTAGTTTTTATTTTGTCTGACATCTCGTGATACTTTTATATACATACATTTTATAAATAAAAGTGTAATATGAAATGTGTGTCCTCTCGATTAGAGTAATTCGATAAATTTGAATGATAGTAATTCTTTCATTGATATTTTCTTCGAAAGAAACATTTAAGGGTTGAGTTAGAATTTTCAACAGAGAAAATAATATGTGTAGTTGAATAGCTTAGGTATATTTTAAAGTAATTTCCTATGAGTTTCTTCGAGATTCGAAATTGCGAAATATGCCGCGGCTGAACAACTTAGAGTAGCTAAAGATAGTTTGTGATCTTTGCTTCTGTATACCAGTTCTTGATGCAGCATTTCACAACTTAACAGGTATGTTCACTTCATAATGAACATATTCTAAGGCAATACTACAGAGCCTCTGTTCTAAATTGAATAAATTAAATAAATTGAATAAAACAACTCAAGGAATAAATATCAATTTTTCTCATGTTACAAGATAAGCTCTACAACTTTTCTTTCAAAGATACATTCAACGTATTTTATTCTCAGTACGAGAAAACAGATTAACCCAGGGAAAGATCATTATACGTAGAAAAGAAGGGCTTTTAACGAGAAGAATGGCGCATACGTGAGAGCTTTTTGAAAATCCGATTCCAAAATTATAGATACGCTGAAGGTATCATAAATAAAACCGTAAGATACAATACAGAAGATTTCTAAGATCGTTTGAATAAGAATTTCATGGCACAGGTATCTAGTTTGAAGGCCTTGAAACGAGACACTTAGAGCAACGCGATATTTTAGTGCTTTTAACTTAAACGCTGATAATTGTATTTAACAACACTTAAAGGAGAAAGAGTGAGAGAATCTTGTTCAACTGATAACATTCTCTCTGCAGTTATTTTCCAACGAAAGTTGCTACTCATCCTGATAAATATTGTCCCCTTTTGGTAATCTTCGTAAAACATACGTAAACAAAAAATAGGATAACTCATGTCCGATTATGAGAATCTGCTAAATCATGATTTTTTTTTTAACAGAATGATCGTTGAATTTCTAATCTGGTATAAATAAGATTTTATGAAATACATGGAAGATTTATACGTCTACGAATTTCAGTCAAAAAGTGATCGAACTTCAATGTTTATTCTGCAGTTGGATAATTATATTTTATAATTAATTTCTGCAAGATATTAATTTATAATATATATTGAAATAGATCGAAGACGCGGCTACGCATCATTTGCTATCGTACTTTGATTCGTTCTCAAAAATGACTTTTTTCAAGGTACTATTGCGTAACACATGTTCATCAGGCTTACATTTACTTCCTCAAACGATATTTAGATAAGATAAACAGAGATTCACATGTATTACGTGCTAATTCCTAGTGAGATGTACCACGTGTTTCGAAAAATTCGATGAATCTTTCAGCAATTCAGACTTTCCAACCATCTATGTTTCTATGTAAATAAACTAATAGATTTACTATATAAATAATTGATAAATACCCTGTAAATTATTCTACGCGATTTTCAGTGGCGAATTATGCAACATATAAAACTAAGATTAAATGTTTCGTTAATTACGAAATTTGATTGTATGAATAATTCATGTATAATTATGATAACTATATTTCCATAACGTGTACAATTCGCAACTCTAGAAGTAGTTTAAATAATTAATTGTATGTGAAAAATACACGCATCTATTCTTTATTTCATTAAAAAATGATCAGCATGATATATTCGCTTGAAATAGAGGCATTAGCCTAATTGACCGGGTGATAAACGCTCCCTTTCAGTATTGGCATTCAAATGGGTATCGAGACAGTTGGTAAATTTATTCTGACGACGTTGTCACATCAATTTTCGACAAATCTATTCTAAAATCCGCCGTTACACGCTACAGTAAATTTATCGGTTAATTAAGTCCTTATTATTATCAGTATGTTGCTTCTATAAATGTATTTGAACACTATGAATAGTTTATTGTCCTTTGGGAACATTTATCAAAAATGATCGAACATCTATTAACGTCGAGAAAATTTTTAAATATTGGTTCAGAATTAATTGAGATTAAAAAAAAGCATTCTTTCATCGGATTATTAATTCTGTTCGATAATGATACAGTCACGATTCATGTTTGCAAGTAATCATCGATTTTTCCATACGCACACAGTCATTAAATTCCGTTCCCGTTGAGAACTATTGACAGAGAACTTACGACTCTGCCGAGTATTATCTCATTAAAGATAATAGACTTTCAATTTAAAGCTGTACTAAGCATCTCCTTAAAGGCAGTCAACCTTAAGCCACTTTATTTATCCTCCAATTTTTACATAGTAAATTTTCTATTGCTTCACTCTGCAGAAACTAATCAGCCTATCGGCTGATCACTTATCGACAGAGTAAAGTATGCCTACCTTCCTCGTAATAAAATTGTCACTAGAATTTAACGACTGTTACAAACCGTTCTAAGAGTAATCGATATTCAAAGCATCGAAGGTATCCATTTCCTACGAATATTTACTATCCCTTGTAATTAAAACTTTCTCTCACAATTGTTTCATTTCGTACATAACAGAACCTGTCATTTCTATATATAATCATCACAGAACCAATACATCTTTTGTAAGTAAACACATTCTCTACTTAACCTCAACTTTTTATTTTCCCATCATCCTTCCGCCTTTATCGTGTAAAAGTGAAATTGATTCTGCCTTTTCAATGCATCCAGGTACAGCGTTAGGTGACAGTACGAAATTATTTCTTTAGAAATTCACCTTAAATCGTAGGAGACCGATAGGCGGTTTCGCGTATGGAATGCCTCGGAATGCTAAATACGAGCCACCGCACACATTTTCCTGGACAACGCCACGAATCTGGCCTTGTTTCACGCGTACCACTATGTTCTCGCACGCCATCTGACACTTAAAACACACTTTGCACGACCAATAACGTGAACTGAACCGGTAGCTGACTGAAAGCAACGTATTAAATATATAGACTTGAGAATTGTTGAGGCACGTGATATGGTGGGGATAAAACTGGTCATTACTTTGCAGCAGGGCTGTCCAACCTGCGGCCCGCAGGCCCAGCATTGCAATGAATCCGGCCCACTATAAAATTGTAAATTTCCTCGAGAAACATTGAGGTTGTAATATATTTATTTAAAAAGTTGTCACGAGATATCGTTTGTACATACGCTTAACCGTTGAATGAATATGTTCAGTGCGTTTCTTATATGTGTGTATGGGTGTACTTTTCTCTCATCCAATATCCTGTCGATGTCCCATCTGACGTGAAATTGTTGACTGAACGTAAGTCAAACTTGCGTACAAATATATTTCTGTTTACTTTGAATATAGAACGGAGTGTTGTACACCCTTCCAAAATTAAACCTCAACGCTTATGGAATCTTTAAAAAGATACATTGTGTTTATGGAATTCTTAGGTTAGGTTAGATCGTTAAGTATCAACTCAATATCAGAGTAACTGATATTTATGAATTTTTTCGGAGAGGATCAGTTAGAATATTGAATGAAATTTTGAGTCGCAGAAAATAATTTTTGTCGTTTCCATTTCTTTTTACTATTCTGATTAATTTTGCACATCTGTGAAATTGTCACTAATTCATCGATCATCGAAACAGAATCGCCTTGAATATTAATCGAGTGATGAAAGTAAAACCCCACCAATCGGAAAGAATAGATTAATAATCTATGATAGTGACGATAATAATTAAATCTAAATCATTTTTTATCAATTCTGTGTCTCTAGTTTCTGTAAAATATTCTTTGTTTTTCATTCCTATTTTGCTTTTATTTTACGCAGAAATGAATGAATTTAATCAAATAACTAATTGAATTGCGCGCATTCTAGTTTTCCTTTCGATGTACACGGGTTTTCATGCGAAAAGCTATGATTTCAATTTACACGGTACTCTGAAAAATCGATCTTCTGTGCAAATCGAATTAGGTGAAATTCATACATATACTCGACAGTTCATTTTACTATTCGTATTTTCGAAAATCTTTTAATATTCGTAGTGTAAACACTCCTCTGTTGAGAAAGTATTAATAATACAAATACTAATTTTTTTCAGTTACTTTACTTTTGCAACGATCTTATTTCCATAATCGCGACTCTCCATATCCCAAAGATATCAGTTATCAAAGTTTGCTCGCTCCGATTTAAGATCGAAAGATATCAACGCAGTAAAGATACAAAGATGACTTGGATATTTTAAGTTTGATCGGATAATTATACAATAGTTCCAATACTGCGTTTTTAGATTACGCAATCTGTTCGGTCGAAAATTATACATATATAAATGATGATAAACATGTGGGGAGTAACTGAAATTCAAGATATCACTGCCTAAGTATATTATTAGCTGTAAAAAAAAAATTCTTTCTAACTGGAGTGATATAATCGTAAATCGAAATGTGCAAACGAAATGTATAACTTATCGTAACCAAAAGTCAGACAAAATTTATTTCTACACCTAAGGATTAACCTTAAAGAAGTGTTTTTTCTTTTTTTTTTATCCTTTCTGATCGGTTTTGATATTTACAAGTAATGTTAATCGCCAATTATCTGTTTTTGCGAAGAATGAATAGCGTAATATCTTATCATTATCACATGATTCGATAATACGATGAAAAATATGCCAGCAACTTCACGAACGTAATTCAAAGCAACTTAAAGAAGTTTTCGTTGAGTGAAGCGGCGTTAATGATGAATTTTCGCTGAGGAACTTTTCTTGAAAAGCGGCATAATATGGACTACGTAGTGGGAGGGAAAGAAAATCGTAGAACATTGCGAGTAAGTCGCTTCGGTAGCTTTAAAACTGACAAACGGCCATCAATTCATCTTATAAAGCGTTCAAGTTCTGTGGCGTAACGGGCATACCGGGTGTCATAAAAGGTAATCACGGAACTTGATGGTACAGACAGCGTTTCTTTTGAAATAAAAATTACCTGGTCGATACTTGGTTACTTCTTTCTTTCTTTTTTTTAACGAAAATACAGAACCTTTTATGTTTCGATGTTTTCTCCGTAAACGTTCCAACGAAAGTTTTGTTGAAATAAATATAAACGTTTACCGACAATTAATAAACTTTACAATTGCTTAGATCCTAGGAATACAGTAGCGGCCAATAAAATTGCAGTACTTCTTTAAAAAACACAGTTTGTTGAATATGTACGTACATTATAAATTACTTTAACACCGTTTTCTAACAGTTTTTCGTAATTTGATGCAAACAGAGTTGTATTAAGATGTGTATCCATTTGTTCCGTCATTGCGTATTCTGAAAAAATTAGTACACTCGATGTATAATAGATGCAAAGCAGTTAAGATTCGTGGAGGTAACTAGAAAGTACTAAAACATCTTCGAATTTAAAATAGTCAATAGTATATAAAGTTGGAAAATTTTTGTTCATTTCTGCATATATTCACAGTCGAAATTTGCACAAATTTCGTAAGGATATAATTATTTCGAATTATTTGTAGAATAACGGTAACAAATTATGTTCTCTTTGATGTAAATCAAACCTCTAATGTCTGATGACGCAGACGATTACCGTTTATGTGATTATTAAACCAAAAACTTTCGTATTTTTGAAGTGATACATTGTCCTGCTTTAAAAAAAAAAACTTTCCTAATTTTTACAATTTGCGGTATACGCGTTAAAAAAAAGGTACTGAAAAATACTAGAAAAAATCATTGTTTATTGTGAAACCATAGAAAATTCTGGATGTTTTTTAGAAAAAGAAAAACAATCCGAATAAATGGAAACATGTTCGCAGAGAACTGTGAAATAAATTCATTGCTTGTTTAATGCTAATCGGATTATACCTAAACCTACCGCGTTCTACAATTCGTAGCGTTGGTTCCTGTAACTTTTAACGAAAACTGCAGTGGGAACATTTGTCACTGGGCAGAGACAATGGCTCTTTGGGAAATTAGTCGGCAGTTAGTGGGAAATAGGATCGTTGGAATACAAGATTAACAACGGACTTTTCTTCAACCATGTTAGAATTTTATATTCCATTCGAATCGAGATTAAATTCCATTTCACCTCTGAACAATATTATTCCATTAATTAATACTTCGTTTTATCAATGTCATGATTGTTTCTTATCGCCGTTCGCGTTTCTTCATGGCTGATAAGATCTCACTCAATTACTGAAAAGTCACTAGGAACAATCAGATGCGAGTAGCCTTACGAGTAAATTAATGTTATCTATTTCGATAATAAAAGGTGTAATTAAATTATCCCTCTAAAAATAGAAATTTTATGGTAAGCATGGTTTATAAAACCAAATCTACCACATTATAAAATATATCATTTTATTTTTATATTGTCATAGAAAAAAAATTTAATCATAATTAATTTTTTTGACAAAAAACGAATGGCAATCAGAATTATTGTATCTGGAAGCTATGCATCAAAGTTGAAATCCGCTTCTGCAAAATATTCTTTCGCTGTTCTATTGTCAGATATGTAATATTGCGCCACGCCTACACATCGACAATAAAGATATACAAGGTGTCTGTGAAAATTAAGTTTCATATGAAAAAATGTTACTCTAAATTTTACGATTTATTTTATCGTATAGATTCACTCGTTATTTAAGTTGTATTATTAGTTAACACACACTCTGTATACACGCGTACGCTAATTCTGGATTACTGGATAGGAGCAAAATTGCTGCGGTATTTCTACGAATCAGTGTATCGTAGCGGTTCAGAGACGAGACGAATCTATCCAGCTGTCAATCTCGAAGCTAATTGAATGGAACATTAATCACTGAACCGATAAGTAAGAAGTAACAGTACGGAAATGCGCGTTAAGATACTTTAATTCGATAGCGTGCACTAATAATATTTGCATAATCTGCAAATATTCGCGAAAATATTAAAGAATGGTAAATTATAGTATAGAAAATTTATTCCTTTTTGTTTAGTGGTTGTAACTGCGTATTTGTAAAAGTATGGAAATGTATGTTAAAATACTTCAACAACATGTAGTAATAGTAATTGCAAAATTTCCAAATATGCGCGAGAATATTAAAGAATAGTAAATTCTAATACAGAAAACTCATTATTTTTTTTTTTTTCAAGTGGTTATAGTTGTGTATTTTTACAAGAGTTAGATATAATAAAGAATTATTGTGAGGGAAAAATAAAGTGTAAAATGAATGTCTAAAGTAGAGATTTTTAATATTAAATTTGATTTTATAGCACAGTGTAAAATTTCATTTATGGAATATTCAAACACTCATTGAAGCATCCCATTTTGTATGATATACAGTGTTCATTGAAATTTGTTGGAACAGCTTGGATTAATTTAAATTTTCATATCGTTTTAATGCAATTAAAATATGTAACTTACTTTTTAATACAGTTTTTCGTTATATTTTTATGTTTCGCGTGGCAAATATCATATTGCTTATTATTCTGAGGAGTATCGATCGTTCGTTAAATATTCTCTTCGAGACTGAAATAGCGGATAAATGAAATGGACTTTAGTCCATGTGTCCCTAATTGAAAATCACCGTAATACCACAACGTTGTTGCTTCTGATACTCAAGTAAAAAGCTTCTTTCCGTAAGATATAATCAGGGGTAGAAAATTACACATCGGCGAAGTTTCTCGATAGTGAGATTGTATAGTGTTTTCGATTGAAGGACTACGTTGATCCATGGATATCCGGCTTCTTTTGTTGAAACTCAGTACGAAGTTAAGCCTTTCTCGCGAAAAAGAGTTTAAAAGTTATGAATTTTTCACTTTAAAAATTCTCAAATTCTGTGATTCCTAAATTTTCAAATCTTTCGATTTGCAAATTCTCGAATTCTATAGTTATCAATTTTTCAAATACTTTAATTTATGAGTTTTTGAATTTTCGTATTCTTTAATCTTTAGATTATCAAATTTTCTAATTATTCAATTTTCAGGTTTTCAAATTTTCAAATTCTTCGACTTTTAAATTTTCAGATTTAAACATTTTAAAAGCCTGAATTTCACAAACATATAAACTTGAAATTTTCTAATTAGTAATCAAAATTATTCAATGAAAATTCTCGAATTCTATAGTTTTCACTTTTTCAAATACTTTAATTTATGAGTTTTTGAATTTTCGTATTCTTTAATCTTCAGATCATCACATTTTTTTATTTTCATATTTTCAAATTCTTCCGTTCTTGAATGTTCAAATTTCAGCATCTCTGTAGGAAATAATTTCTAACAAAGCCTGAATTTCCCAAAAGTATAAACTTGAATTTTTGAAATGCTCCACCATTCACATTTCCAAATAATCAAAATTTTCCAAGTTCCACGTATCAAAATTGTCAAATTTCCGAGCTTCGAAAGTTCTTACTTCAAGCTTCCAACTTGAAAATTTTAACAAACTCGCATTAATTGTAACACAAATCACGAACCCTGCAACAAATTAAGCAATCACTATTTTCCTTCTCTCCTTTCCTCCATTTTAGTTTGCTTCATAGGCAACAAATTTCTACTTTAATCTCAACACAATCTTCAACACAAACTCCATTCCTAACTTCCCCGAATAATAAATATCAATAACTCTATTAATCATAATTAAAAAAGAAATTTCTCTTAAGAACCGTGATTTTACTTTTTTTTTTGTTTTCATTTTTGTCTCGATAAACGTGGCACGCCTAAAACATTTCCCACGGGAATTTGTTTGATGCGGGAACTCCCGCAGATGAATCGCGGCGAATAATTTGCAAGGCTGCTTGTAAAGGCTAAATATTTGCCGATCGCTCGATTCTCTTTGCCCTGGCCTCTCGAACGATACACACGGTCAATAAAGCAGATGCTGTGAGTTTTTTACGAGACGGATGTTTCGTTCGCCGAATCGGCTTTCACGACAATGATAAAGTGAACGGGAACCTGACGACAGGTGAAATTGAACGGTTGTTTGTTTATGCGCTGTGACACTAGGATTCTGTTTCAATTAGAATCCAAACTGAAATTCCATAAATTTATTCTCGATTGCGACTGAATTTTTCTTCGTCGTTTTGCTTCAGTTGCTCTCCTTTAAGAGCAATTCACGTAGAACAGTATTTCTCAAAGTTATATATATTTCATTATTTTCAAATTTATATTATATTTCTCAATGAAAAAAATTTTCACTAACAATTTTAATTTTTAAAATTAATTTAATAAATTTAATTGTAAAATTAAATCTGAAAGAATTACAGGATACAGAAAATATGTAGAACATATGTATAATTTCGTTTAATTTTATCATTCGGAATTTCGCACAATTTTAATCAATTTCAAACTCCGTCGTGTTTCGTTGAGGTACCATGTATATTTTCGAAGGATAATCGTTTTACTTGCACAGTAGAACCTCGGTAACTCGAGTCTCAAGGGAAGAGTTGAAATTTTCGAGTTATTAAGAGAGGTTAACGAGGGTTAACGAACGAAAATTCGACTAACAAAGGTTCCGTACGTGAGTTAGGCTTTTCGTTTTATAGAAAGGATGAATTTCGTTTTGAAAAGACACTTGTGTACGTATTTACTGCACATGTATACTTATGCATGTAAACATAAAGGAAAGATAAATTTAAAATGAAAAATAAATGTTATTTTGCGTTGTGTTAGGTACTGGAAAATATTCGTGAGACTTTTCTACCAGCGATAAACTTAAACTAATTTCTCGCAATACTAATTTGCAATATCTGATATACAAGTTTGATATCCGTGAAAGATTTCATTCTAAATTTGTAAATATTCAACTAGCATTAGTTAACATAAATAGTGTATTTTTTATCACTTATTTATCAATGTTAAACATTTCTGCAAATAAGCACTTTGAAAACGGTGCTAAAATCAGCGCAGCAGTTAATTTATTTCTTGTAAGAATTGGAAGAATTGCAAGAGAAAATAATAAATAAAGAAGAACAATTCTTGCATGAAAGATTGAAAAATTAAATCTAATTTGATCACGTGAAGATCAAACTTCTCGAACGAACGTGTAATAAAATCTTTCACTTCAAACAAAAAATTTCATCCACCTTATTTTTCTTCCTTTTTTATCGTGAATGTGTATTCTGGTAGAAAAAAAAACAGCAATTTCATCGTTTATCGAAAATTTTTTCCTTTTCCAAACACTTCATGTTAAAATATTGCTAACAATTTCACGCGATCTCAAACACTCACTGAAATTCACGATCGACGAGGCTCGAAATAGTGAATTTGTTTGCATTATGCCACGCACAGTGCATCAACGCATGTACAAAGTGTACGTAGCATTTTTATAAAAACAAAACGAGGACTAAAAATTTCTCTGTTGTTTTTCCACATCGATACTTCGAATGAAATTGCCGCAATATGTTTTACTGATGCATTTACAAGACCATTTTCACGCACAAACGTTATCGATAGGTTAATTTACGGATTGCTCACGGAACGAAACAATCGAGTCTAATTGAATTGCACAGGCAACAATGATATTCCTATAAAATATTTGTAATCTCTGTTATTTTTAAGGTTCACCTTTATTTTCGTAGAATAAGGCAATTTTGCCACTTTTCGATGCATACGTTGATAAAGAGAAATTAATCTTTTGTTACACGAAATGAAATTATTGTTCAGAAATGTTCACTAAAATTTTCACGACTTTACGGTCAATTTTGAAAATTGTTTTTTGTATACGCCTTCAAAATAAATGAGAAAAAAAGAGCTACAGTATTATTTTCAAATGTGATTTGATAAAACTTGAAATTCCATGTGTGATTTAAATGTTCATGTTTAAAGAATTAAATTAACTAATCGCGTTTTGCTACAGTTCGAATCCTATGTGTTATTCAAATGAGTAGACAAATTTTACTGTTCACTGATAAGCAAAACTAAACAATTTAATATTTAAATACAGTTATACAAATATAATTTAAAATTTAAAATATAACTTGAAATTTCATCTTTAATTTTAATTAATCGTGAAACTTTTTTTAATTTATGCCTGATAGTGTGATTTACAAGATTGTTAGTATTTACATCTTCCAATGTGCTCTGTGCAGAAATCAGATTGCAATAACAATCATATTAGGGAATAATAGTCTTCTATATTTTAAATAAACATTCGAAACGAATAAATTTCCTAATTTCGATATTTTCAACATGTTTCGCTTCAGCCGAACTCACGTCGATGAATTATACTGAAAATAAATGTTTCGACCATTTCGTAATATTTATTTTTCGTCAAAATAATATCTGAAATATTTTTCATAATTATAGTACATTAATTTGATAGACATCAAATCCACGTCTCGTACATTTCCTTCTTACTCATTACACACTCCAAACGTTAATCGTTACACAGTAACAACAAATTTCGCTGTTAACAATGACAGAATATTCCAGTAGTGCGATAGCTAGTTGCAATGACAAAATTGAATCTTAATTTGCTCTCCTGATTACGAAACAAAATTACCAGCTGTTCCCTCTCTGTAAATCACAGGCGTTCCCCGCAAATTATACGTCTTCCGTGACTTTGTCTGTTAAATAACACAACGCAGCAATTTCCAAAGGTGTACATGCATAATCCTACTTGATAACAATGTGTTCACCGTGATAAATCGCTTTTACCATTCTCCTTTTTTTGCCTCCTCGCAGTTCCACGTGCTGTTTAGGCGAACGAAGACGATAAAATTCACGGCTGAGCGTATGTTTTAGTATAGGTATATTCCTAAGGAGAGGTGTACGAACCTCGTGAAATACGAGGAAAAATAGACAAACTTAGTTGTACCACGATGAAGAAAGTTTATCATAGAAGAAACCATTTCGTTGAAAAGATTTGAGCAAGTTTGCGTGCAGCCTAAAATGACGTAGATCCTTTCTTCTTTTGTTTTTTAAGCTTCGCGGCTGGCAAACGAGGTTAGAAGTGAAATTCAAAGAGGTCGGTGATAAAGTTCGATAAAGAACATTTCGTATCTGGGTTAATCAGAAGAATGGGATGAATCTGAAGAAGTTTGAGGTATGTTGTGATATAAATGAGGGTTTCACTTGAGAATAAAAGATAAGAAACGAGGTGGAGATTCAAAGAATCTTGTGGAAGTTTTGCCTTCGGAAACTTCGCTTCGTTTGGGGAAAATTAAGAGAAAGCTCGGGAATTTTTATAAAGATAGTTAGCAGGATTCTTCTTCTTCTTGACCTCGATTTTCCGAGTGTTTCTGATTTCTTCCATATTTAGTTGGTTCTTGTCAATGTATGTCTATGATTGAGTGGAAAAGTTGCGACTATTATGTCGAGAACTTTTCAAAATAATGAATAATATTCTTCTCTTTGATTATCTCAGTTTTTGAACATTTTCTTTGTTTGAGAAAATAGCTTTGTTAATCAACATATATTTCTGTGACAAGGACTGAAAATTATTATAATGTCCATTATAGTTCTCAAACTAGTTTCATAAAACTGGAATTTTCTATGACATTTTAATAGCAAAAAAAGAAAAAAATTAGGAAAATGTATGAGATAAACTATCAAGTTATAATCTGTTGTATTAAATGAAAATAAATAATCTTTTTAATTAACAGCAATGCTATGAATTTAAGTTATAAATAGAAGTTCTCTGGATTTTTAGTTGCAAATAGAAATTTATAGTGAAGTGAGAAATGGATAAAAATCGATTTTGTCTTCAGAAACTTTGAAAATCTATTTATTTAGCATATTTCATACGTTTCGCATCTTTTATTTTTTTTCAACCCCTACATTTCAAAATTTTCTTTCCACATTTTTCATATAACATCGGGTGACAGTTAATAAAAACAAAAAAGCTCCACATGTTGAACAATGTTCAATAAATACGAGAATTCCCCGGGAAACATCGAAATTCGGGCAACTCGGAAGAATATGCTTATGATCCGAGGATTTATGATCACGACACGCACGCCTGAAAAATGCATCGCCCGTGAAACGACAGGAAAAGGAACATGCTTTGAATGATGCCTCGCGATGTGCCATAATTTTCCCTGTAAAAATAATTTACAATCACACGTGACATGTGCATCGACGTTTCTTTGCCTTTTCACGTTTCTGCAGTCTGCAATGATTACCACGAGATTGGTTTCAGATTATTTTAAATTACAGTTTTCTTGTCAGTAGAATGGAGAGCTACGAAGATGAGAATAAAAATTTTCATTTTCTTCTTTCTTTATTTTTCGTGAAATTATTTTTGTCTTTTTTTGAAAGTAAAGTATTATAATTTTATGTTACGCTCGTTTGAAAAATTGTTTGCTGATAGTGGCATTGTATTTGGAGTTTTCTGAACAGTAAAATGGAGAACAACGAAGACAAGAATAGAACTTTTCATTTCCGTTCCTTTTTTCTATTTTCTGAAATTGCTTTGATTGACAAATTTTTTGTTGGTATCATAATGAAGTTCATTTCAGTTTTTTCTTCTTGTAGAACTTTTTATAGAATTAAATAATGAGCGTTTCTTCATTCTTTTTTTCTATTTTTTTAGTTTATTCAGTTACTTAAATTCACGAGGAAAAGATTTATAGGATTAATATTTTATTCCACTGTGTAAATCATTTTTAAGGCACGTGTGTCCTTTTTTATCTCAAACTTTTTTGCGATACTACAAATAAAGGAGGTGCAACGTTAAGTGGCTCAGTCAGTGTAACAAAGGAACAGGATTACAAGGGTAATTCGATTTTCAAACTTTCCTTACTTCCGCCCGTCCTTGTACTCAGGTGTTCGTATCTAATTGAGATTAATTCTACTTAAATCGTCGAAATTTCTTTCTACATTGTACTCTTTTTACACTGTATAAACGGATTTTATTCGTGATTATTATGCCAGTTATTCTTTATTCATTTTACGTCACTCTCTTATGATAAATAAATAATTTCGACCAAAATACGGTAAAGGAAAATTTTCAATTTTATTCTAACACAGTTTTATCCAAATATTCTAATTAGTATCTTCAACAGAGGTACAAGATTACAGAAGAGTTAAAATCAACTTTCTAATTCTACACAATAAATAGAAAAGTTGATCTAAAAGTACCAATTTATTTTTCGATTCTACATTTAACAGTACTTTTTAACGACAACTGTAACGATTGAAAAATTTATTTTCTGATAAAGATATAGAAATACAGAGATAAAAAAAAATAAGTATTATTCAGGAATTTCCATAATTACCATAAAATACTTCCGCAATGTGTTTCACACTAATGAATTAAAATCTACATTTAAATAATTAACAGAAGTGACGTTGAAAATAGGAAAAAAGCTAAACTTTGAGAACCGCTTTCTTAACGAATTAAAATCCAATTCTGCAAATCGGGAGAAGTAACGTTAAAAATTGAAGAAAAGCCGAACAGTCGTACCGTTTCCCCAAACAAAATTCTCCTCGCTTTTATTCGACGCTAATGAATTAAAATCCAAGTCTACAAATCGAGAGAAGTAACGTTGAAAATCGAAGTGAAACTCGACGATCAAACTAGTCTCTTTCGACGAATGAAATTCCACTAGCTTTTAATCGTTCACCACTCGAATTAACCATGAAAAAAAGGAATCGCCCGACGAACTGCACGCGGCAAACCGAAGTCAAATATTTTTGCAACGGCGATCCGCTTAAATGCTTCCCCCGTCGAATTTATCGTTTAATCCAGCGCAGTGCAACCCAAGAGCTCGGTAGAACCGCGTGAGCCATGGATCCAGACCGGGCTTTAGATTTGCATAAAACGTTCGACGGTGGATGGGTGGCAACATAACCGATAAGCGACTTCATGGCGAAGGAGACGGAAAGACACGAGAAAAACATCTGAATATATACATATATATAAAACGCAAGGTAGAAATAACTTCGAGAGCGCGGAGAAGTTTCAGAACGGAAATTCTCACCTGTTTCTTCGATTTCTCACGAGCAATGGAGATTATCGAATTTCCTTCCACTCATCCGCGAGCTGATACCGTTTCAAACGAGATTTAACGCAGGAAGTACAGAGATGCTCCTTGGGAATTTGATGATTTTAAAAATTTCTAGGTGTACAGTATTGCGTTAGGTTAGGTTAAATTGCTCAATAAGTTTACGTGGTTTCTTAATAATTTATGATTTTTTTTTTATCTAAATAATTTTTAGTAACATTTCATCTGTTAGTTCTTATTAACGTTCTGGTAATTTTCGAAATCTAGATTTGAGGAATTCGACGGTTTATAAAAATATGAATTTGCATAAAAATCCGCAGTCTAGTCATAACACAACGATGCAATAGAATAGCAATAAATAAATAATCTGTGATGTATAAGATATAAATTAATGGATACGTACTTTTTAAGTTACAGAGAGTTAAAAATATTTTTAGACATTCAAAGAGCATACGAGAAATTCTTTCGATCTTCTAAACAATTTCTGAACTGTTCCACTATCTGAGTGAATGTCCAATCAATTCGAAAGTTAACGATTCTTAATAACCCATCGGGAAAATTTATCCAATCTAACAATCCACATTTAACCTAACAAGTCACAGAAGATTTCGAAAGATCCAGTTATCAATAATCCAATCAGTGTTCAATCAATTCTCCCCTGACTTAACAATCTCGCAATGAGCTCCAATCTTTTTCTCTCGAATTCTTTCACCACAGATTAAGATTTATTCCCTGGATTATTAATCATCTCGATAGCAGAAGTCCTCGATCGAAACGTTCGAACGTTCGTCGTTTATAAAACTCCTATGATTAATCGTGGACGATCAACCGGAAGTTCCATCGATTCCTCCACCTCTTCAAATGTACCATTTTTTTCCGCGTTCGATTCGACGCCTTCAGTTTGATTACGGTAATTATTAAAAACCAATTAGACTTTTTACATTTACATCTGAAACTTTTCATTTCTCTATGTATATACAGTCACAGAATAACTTTTTTAAAATTCGACCAAACGATTTAAGTTTCTTTGAGAAGTTAGAAAATTTTGAATAAATTGCAATTGGTCGGAATCGTAAAGAAAGTAATAAAGGTCACTTTTTCTAACTTTTTTATCTAAGCTTGTAATAAAAATTTTAAAAATACGTTTTGTATACCAGTATCAGCGATCCTACCGAGAAATCCAGGAAAAAACTTTAAAAAACTCATTAGAAGACAACAAAAATTAGTTCGAATCGTCATCGCGAAACGAGAAAATTGAAAACCTTTTATGTACAATTTTCAATATATTTTAACATTAAAAACTTATATTCGGTGCAAGCAATCTGCAAATAATCGTCTGAGTTAACTCTTTACCCTATAACAACGTGCTAGACTCGTGACATAGATTGTGGCTAAGGTTTGACAAAAACAGTTATATTTGTAACAAACGTTAAATTTAATCCTATTTTTTCTTTTAATTTATTAGACTGAGAATTGGTACTTGTAATTAATCTATAGTACATTAGCGTGTTTTATGTAAAATGGTATTAAAACGGTGACGTTTAGATGTATAGTGAGCAAAACAAATCGTAGGTCAAGAGGTTAATAACGGTGTCCATTTAAGCGTGAAGCTCAAATTAGTAGGTGTCTAATGACTTATACACCGGTTAGGTTTCGTCGATTAATCGGCATTTTAACGCTGTCCCAGTTGCTCTTCCTTGCTGTGTTACTTCCGCCAGAATGGAGAGCGGCACTCTCTAGGTTGGTTTACGCGTTATGCTCGGTGTAACCTCGTTCCGAGTGAAAAGAATGTTCATTGGAGGAAAACGAGCAACCTTCGAGCGTGTTGCAATTCTTTCTCGCTGATGGTGTGGAAATAGAATGAAAAAGAAAAAAAAAAGGAGAACGAGAACGAGAGAAGAGGGGTGGAATAAATCGAAACTTTGAATAGCGAGATGACCTGTGCTCTGTACTAGGAGAATAACGGCGAAGATTAGTAAGTATTGTTCCCGAAATCAGCGAATATCAGACTCGAACGTGGAAGTGCAACGAGAGGAAGGGAATTATTGGAGCAGAATAATAAACGGAAAACAACGGACGAGAGAATTTATGATTGACAATTTGACGTGACAGGAGTCGGATACCACGATCATTTCAATTTTATTTATTTCTTATTACCGATTCCACGTGGATAGCGCACAGAATGAAATTAGCATAAATTAGCCGTGGAATAATACGAAGAATTTACCGATGTCACGTTTGCGATGGAAATACATAAATATGTAAAAACTAGCAGTGACAAGTTTGAAATTAACGCGTGAGTTGTTTAACCTTAAAAATTTGCATCTGGTCAAAGGAGATAATGTAAAATTGCCTCTCTGCAAGCAACATTCTTCGATTTCTTGCAAGACCTTGAGAAATAAAATTCGCGAATTTTTTCTGTTTTTCTTCTTTCTTTTTCTATCTTTCGTTTTATCGCGTTTCGCTATTCAAGCTTGAAATTTCGACAGATATATGTTTCTTTTTTTTTTCTGTGTCCTCCGAGGAAAACAGGTCGAACAAGAATTATTTCTCTTCCGATGGTACGCATGTTTGTTCTGCATTGAAATTTCTTCTGCCAGGTTGGACACGGTGTTTCCCTTCCATCGAATGTAAATCATCCAGCGTGGAAAATACACTTCAAACCGGCGTGCGTTCCCTTTCCCGTGCAAATAAACGGGTTACAGCGGACAGAAAGCGTGTTTTATCTGTTGATACCCGTGTTCACTCGATGCTCGAGCGTTTGACTTCACACGAGCCGTATCGTGAACCGATAAATAGCAGAGAAGTGCCAATTAGAGAAAGCTTTCTCCCCCGATAGGTGATACTTTTTCCACGAAGATTCTCTCGATCATTTGTAACCTCGTATCGAACAATGAGAATACCGAGAACATTTTCAACTGTAATTAATTAAATTTCAATAAAAAAAAAAAAAGAAAGAAAAGGATCGTAGAGATTCGCGCTACTTCGCCAGTTCAATTTCAGATTAATTTAACAGGATCGCGATGACGTTGAAACGCGTTAATATAAAACAGGACGCCAATTTGTTTGTAATTTTCTCGACTGAATTGTTAAATTAACGTGGGATTAAAGACGTGTACATTTTTCAACAGTGAAATTCTTTATTAAGGATTTCATCGGTGTAAAACAGATTGTCTATATATGAGCTAGCACTTTTATTTCAGGATATTTAATATTAAATCTATCGATGACATTTTAAGATATGAAATCAAAAAATGCTGAACAAAAGCAATGTGTGTTTGAAGTTATACATTTAAAATATAATAGGGAAGATCTTAATTTTTAGAAGTGTAGTTTAAATGTGAGCACACTTGTGAAAGTAAAAACTGTATATTAAACTGTATGTTAAAATGTTAAAGAACATGTTCAAAATGTAAATAAACTGAAACCTAAACGCTATTTATGACATAAAGAAGAAAAAAGATACTATAACGTTTTGCCGCTTTCAGAGACCTAATCTTCTTTACCTTAACGACTGTAATAGCTTTTTCCATAGTCTCTTTATTCCAACACTTCCTTTTATTCTGTCTAATGTACCTTGGACTAGTTTCGAGCATCTTGAAACATTTATAAGAAAGTTATCTAAATTTTGGTCGATTCATATTTTTAACCAGCTTTGCAGCCCTTAATTTAGATTATTTGATCAGAAACGCTTAGAGCGACGATATTTATTACTACGCGGTGGTATTCATTATAAAACTTATGCTAAAAACAAGCTTACAGTGTCCACAATGTAATACTCTTAATTTAATAGATTGTTGCTGAAAAAATGAAACGAGCTTATTTAAGAAAGAAACGACACGTTTTGAAACAAACATGTGAAAAAAAAAATAAATGTAAGGCATTATCTGCTCCGTAATATTTCTTTTGTGCATAAATTGTAGCTTCATTTTATTCTGAATAGAAGGAAGCACCTAATGTGATTCAAACATCTCCTCTAACCAGAAGAATTGTTTCTCTTCAATTTGTATTCGTCAGAGCTATATTTTTTTTCAGTTTTATAAAAAGTATTATGTTTCTGATTAAAGAAAAGAGAGAAAGAGAGAGAAAAAGAGAAGTGAAATATTGTATAAATTGAAAACTTCGAAATGTGGTCGAAAAATTCAATATTAACATTCAATTCCGGCATGGAAGAGTACTTTATGATAACAACGATCAGGGGGAGTTTCACTTCCGTTTCTCTTCACCACATTTCTGTCTGTTCCGTTAAAAATCAAACGTAAAAATCAGACGGTGCATTAACGTGTTTGGTCGGCAAATAAACGAAGAAACTTTGAAAATAGTCATTCCGCTTTTTCTTTCTTTTTCCCACTTTTTATGTTAACCGACTTTTCCACGAAATGCAAACGTTCATCGTATTTGAAATGACCTCACAAGCTTCAAGTGATTTTCTTCTTTTTCTCTCAACTCTATGCAAGATCGATAAATTTTCATCCCGTGTCTGCGTAATCTCTCTCGTTACTTTCGTGTTACGAATGAAGAAAACAATTTAAACAAAAGTAAATCAGAGAAACATGGAAATTCAACGTTAAAGTACAGCATAAAAATGATCTCTTAAATAATCATTTTCAACCAGGTTGGATGATTTTTTGAATTAAAATGTACAAACGCGTTACGTCGCTTTCAACGTTACTATACAACTGCTGGAATATGAGAATGAACGTTTGGAAGGAGAAAGATGAAAAAACAAAAATAAAATAAAGTGGGGAAAAGGATTCCATTTAATTCGTTTTGCATAAAAATCGTTAAGGTTAGTTTCGAGAATGGGAGGTAATAAAATATCCACCGCCATTTTAAGACGATCGCGCGATTTATGACGTGCACATGGTTCATGGTGCATTTCCTGGAGGATAGTAAAAACCGGAACTACCAACGGGCGTCAAGTTTCTCGTTATCTAATTGTTTTAACAGCGTGACAAGCTCACGGTGGATTTTTCCACCGTGGAAAAGCATTTTCATTAGGAAATATGTGACACGAGGATACTCGTTACAACAATTTTGTCGCTGTACACACATTCATCTGTACTTTGATAAATTTATTTTCATTATACGTACGCTATGCTGCGTTCTGAATTCATCTCATGTTCTATTGCGTAAAACGTAACATGTAATACACGTGGAAGTTATTCAAGTGTAATTCTGTCAAGTGATTAAGCGAAAAGATTAAGATGAAATCTTCCAGTGTCCTTGGAATTTCAATGACCACAAATTCTTTTTTATGGTCACGGTGTTGAACTTATAGTGTGTTCAATACAATTATCGCCACCTTGAACTTGGACATATTTGCAAATTTTACTGGATACCATTTGATAAAACAATCTTTTTATAACTATCATATTAAAAAACTGCATCGACCAAATTTTAATGAGAGATTTCATTTAATAAAATTGTTACATTCTCTCGAATAAGTAATTCTTAAAAATTTCCAAAAACAGAGATTCGAGCCAATTCAATTGCATTCGGTTAACAATGTATTAAATATTTAAAAAGATTTTCTCATAATTAACCCTTTCGACTTCACAGTAGCTCGACTTCGTTACAATTTACTTTACGATGCACTTTCCTCGTACTTCTCGATTCTATTACCTCCCCTGTATCGTTGCAACAATTGAATCAAGCCATAATAAAAGTGCGTTCGTTCGAATTGTTCAACGATACATTCACCGTGGTGATACGTTTTTATGACGTAACAGCGGAAACTGAGGAAAGAACGGAACCGAATCTTTATAAGAGAATAGCTCTCGCAATTGAGAATCGACCTCGAAATGTTTGTCGTGAACTTAAACACCCGGGCTTGGCGACAACCTGCACTTATCCGTTTCAACGTTGCAACGTTGGCCCGTCTCTCTCGATCATGGCCAAGTGTATCGATTTATAAGGATGAACACGGCAAACTATGGAAACAGTTTCCAACTTTGGAAATTGAACGTGAGACAGTAAGTTACGAGATCAGCAACTTGACTAACGTTACGACTTTGTTTGTCGACTTTCTTTCATTCTTCTCCGTTCTGTCGATGTTGATAATTCTTTAGAGTTCACTTGAAATTCGTGTTCAATCGAAGGGTTTCAAACCACGAATGTGTCGAGTGTTTAAAAAGAAGATCGACAATGTTTCAATACGTTAGAATAAATAAAATACGATGGAAACGTAAGAGGATCGCGTATATTCCGAAAGATTGTCTCTTCGCGTGTCTTTCGAAAATTTATTTGTTGAAGTTACTACCTTCTTCACGGAGTTGTATTGTTTTGAAATGGAAGAAAATATTGGGTTGGAACGAAAGTTCATAGCGTTTCCAAGTAGACAGCGTTTAACCCTTTTCACTCCACTGGCAAATAAAATAAATTAACAAAATAAATGGAAATAAAGAAATCAATAAGCACGTGTAATTTTTTCTTTTCAAAACGGAACGTTCGATTTTCAAAAATTTCATTGCATAAATGTGTTACTAAAAAATACTCAGAGTACAAAGGGTTAAACATATGAAACACCAAAAAATTAAAAGAAAGATACTGCTGTTGAGTTAACAAACTTTCGAGAAAATCTTTAAATTTATGTTAAACTTATAAAAAATGTCATTTTTTGTCTTTGATTAATACTAGAAAATTTATAAAAAAAAAAAAAATATATATATACACATTCAGATCATTTTAACTCCACTTTAATGAATTATCCTACAATTTGAAGATGAAAGTACCTAAGAATTATAATGATAGAATAATAATGAAACGTTGAATTTCTGAAACGAGATTCAACTGTAATAAGTGTAAATAAAATTGATAATAATTTATTTCCCGAAGAACTTTGTTGTTGACGATAAGGATAGTAATGAAAAATGTTAATTTACGACGGAAAATGAAATATCGTGGCAACAGTGGACCCTTGATGCGGTTGCACGTACGTTCACGTGCAAGTGCTCTTAAAAGCAGCTTTTCACTGGCTTTACGAGTCTCTTGCGCCGAAGATTTTCCATCTCCAACGTTCTTTGCCATCTTCTGTGCTGCTGATGGATGCCACACGTTCCCTGCTCCGCGCTTAAGCACGACTTTTACACATGTACATGCATATTTCGGAGTGAAATAGGGAAAAAAGCCCCGGGAAAATTTTCTAAGACTCAATTAATTCAATTCTATCGAGCGTGTGTACTTCAATTTCATCGTTTCATTATCATAAGTCTTGTTAAACACGTTATTTATCTTTCTACTCTCAATCCAATTCAGAGTAATTAATTCATCATTATTTTCAACTACAATTTTATTATTTGACGAGTTAAATTAAATTATACGATGAAAAGTACAAATTTGAAATTTCATGAAACATTGTATTGGAAGAAATTTCGTTATATACTTCGTTTAGACACCGTATGTTCTAATTAATTTTGAAAAAAAAAATGCAAGGGCGAAAGTGTTTCGTTTGAGCCACGATTTCCACTTTTCTAAATGGCGGAAGACACTTCACGGAAGAAATTGAGTTTCCGCGCGAAATTTTATTAACATCCTATCAATATTAAAAGTTAATTATCGACCCCCCTTTGAGAATATATTTCTGCCTTTGACACTATAAAATTCGTAGTCGTATAAAATGTCGAAGTGAGTCGCGATTAATTTCTTTTACCAATGACACTGAGATCCCAAGTGATTTCTAAATTTTTCATTCATATTGGATAATTCAATTTGACGGAGTTAAGTATCCATAAACAAAATTGTAGAAACTGTCGCTATTGGTTTCCAGCAATTTTCGCTGATTTTTATTAATGAAGCGTTATATCCAAATTTCTAAATTAAATAAATCAATTTTTTGAAGAAAAATCCGTAAACCAAGTGTTAATCGTATTTTGTATTAATTTATTTTACCCGTCCGTTCTGAATTTCTTCAGTTATTAACAAATTTATCCTTCTTTCCTCCTTTCACGAAATAATAAGCATCACGATAGAAACGGCTTAAAGAAATTCGTGTGAGAATCGACGATGTTGAAGCAGCGACACAAGGGATTTCCCGTAGCATTCATACATCTCGTACATTTTTCCCGTTTCGTCAATAAGGAGCAAGGCGGAAAGTAGAAGATATAGGAGAATACGAACGGTATCGTAGGATTACGTTTGCTGTTGCGATAAATGTCACATCGCGAGATCACGACAACACGCGGTACGCACGAGCATCGAAAATTGGAAACTCTGCTCTGCGTGCTTCGAACACGTCTCTTCGTGAGAACGTATGTGTTTCTATGTGTGTGTGTGTGCGTATCTACATGAGGAACGTTAACGAAAGCGACATGTTATTTCAAAGGCACGTGTACATTCCTGGAACGTATTAGGTTACCTGTGCAATTTTCGTTCATTTTTTCGACAAGTGAATTTTTTGCGAAAATCATTAAAATTTCACGAGAAAAATGATACTGTCCGTATTCTCAGGTGTTCTTACCTTTGAACGAGTGCAACATCAATCTGCCTTATTTTTATTTTCAGTCCTTCATTCGTTTTGTAGTATCATTTGTTTTCTATACAATTTTTCATCCTTTTTTTTTACTTTCATTAAATACTTTTAATAATTGTGCTCATTTTTTTAATAATAAAATTGTTCTTCGTATTATCTATATTATCTTTATTTCTTCTTCTTTTTTTTTTTTTAATTTTCATAAATGTATTTCTCTTTATAATTGAGCTTGGATTTATTTGACCTCCGAAAATAATTGAACAATTTAATCCTTATGATATTCCTTTATTAAATTCTATTATTTTCTGATTTAACAGTTCCACGAAGAGATTATTGTTTATTAAATAATAATTAAAAAAATATAAATAACAAATTAATTATTAGCAGTTATATTAGGAATTTATTTTATTATAATTTAATATAGAGAATATCTTGAATCATCGTTTTGTATTAATGATAGAATTTTCAATACTATTCTTTTTTATATTCATTTTTTATATATTCTATTTTATAACCTGATTTTAGCGTTAATTTTTATTTGTGTTAAAGACACGTTAATTTGCGTGTTTTCCTTAATTTTCTATTTTCTTAGTGTTTCTTCATTTCGGTTGCATATTCATCAAATAAATAAAGCAGCTTTTGTTTCGCAACGTTCGCTCAGCGGGTATCATTTGTTAACCGAAAGGAAAATAGAAAAAAACAACAAGAAAGAGAGAAATCGAAAAAGACAATAACAATTCACCCACACGCTGTTGTCTCACACAGATTTTGTTCCGAGCTTGTCGAGAATGAAAATGTGGTTGGCAGTCTCGTATTTCCGAAACCCTTTTTCCCACGCGCACACAAAAGATAACGTAATGCAAGTTTCGATTTTCGACACTGCCAGTCATCGAGGCTTTTCTCCTTCGTTTCTGGACCATTCCTATAGAACACTGTGCTCCGTTCTTTTTTATTTTCTATTTTCTTTTTTTTTTTCTCTTTTCAAAAGTAACGGAAGAACGTGCGAGAAATCATGGTCGCGTACGGATTGAATCGAATTCAGCGAATCGACGTTGCAGATCACGTATTCTCACGTTTGTCAAGCGAAGAACGTGGTTGGAAGCCATTTTTGATTTTCGAAGAATGTGGAAAAAAAGAATGAAGAATTGCAAACGAACCACGAAACTGTGGAAATGTGTAGAAGTTTTAAGTGAAATATTATTCTTGAGATGAAAGCTAGGCTACAGTTGCAATTTACAGCTTTCTTTGACAAAGCTGCAGGCTTACCGTCGCTCGTTTGTTCCCGCTTATTTTTACACTTTGAAACAACGAAATTGTCTCGTTTGTCGCGATAGAGAAAGAAAAGTGTGAAGTGAAAATACAGGCAGTTGAAGAGCATCCTTTGTCATTCACCGATGAGAAAACGAAAGAGAAGCAAGACGGATTTGATTCATTTTTCTTCTTCTCTGTCCTACTTCGAGGAAAGAGCTACGTCTTATTCTTTTCTTCGTTCCTTTTTTAAAGCGACGTTACTTGAATTACGCTATATACATATTACTTTACTTCAAATGATAATAAAATACAATTCGGTGAGATCAAATTTTTTGTTTCTTTTTTTTTCCAAGAAATGAATTATACACTGAATGAGTTTATTCACATTTAAAGGCATCAAATGAATACAAGAAGAGAATAAATCGCATATAGGTTACAATAAATAAATATAATAAATTATAACAATTCCAAGCTTAAGATTACAGCTTTGTGCGTGACTTTGTAAATTGATATTAAAATAAAATTGTATTATTAAAAATTAAAAATTAAAATGAAATTGTATTATTAAAAATAATATATATAAAATAAAATTGTATATAAAATTTTAAATAAAATTATCGTGAATTACTATTGCTGAAGGAAATTAGTTTACTAAAAATTTACGCATTTCATGGAAATCTTGAAAACAACATTAATTATTATTAATTTTTGAAAAAGAAATTAAACGATTTTGTCTTTTTTCTGATCGGTTAATTAGAAGTGATTTCTGATGTTCCTGTTCTTATCAGTTAAATCATAATACGGAAGTGACGAGAATAATGTATCACAACATTTGTTCTTTTTATAGGAATTTATATTGTGTATAATACAACTAATACACACGCATCACGTGAATTCATTTTAGTTGAATTTTTTGTTTCAGTGAAGGCGCACAAATACTGTGAATCGAATGGCACCTGGTTTCGACATCCAGAGTCCGATCAAGTGTGGAGCAATTACACGACATGTGTCAACTTGAAGGACCTCAGTGTAAGTCTATCGAACAGATATTTATCCTATATTAAATCTCCACTTTGTCAAATTGTGTAACACCTGCTGGAATAAATGAAAATATTCGTCTAATTCACATTCTAAATACAATTAACTCTTTTTTTGGAAATATATAAAGCACTCTAGAGTTCGCAAAAAGCTTTGCAAAGAAAGTTAGAGTCGTCAGAGTGTTAAATAGAGTCATCAGAGTATTACAGATAGAGTTGGAATTGATAATAGAGTCGTCAAAGTGTTATATAGAGTCATCAGATCACTATAGATACAGTCAGAGTTGCGGACAGAATCAGTGGAGTGTTGTAGAGTCGTTAGAATACTATATAAAGCCATTAGTGAATTGCAAACAGAGTTAGAGTTTCAGATAGAGTTGTCAGAATATTAAATAGAGTCATTAGACTGCTACAGATAGAGTCAAAGTGGCAGCTAAAGTTGGAGTTGCAGATAGAGCCATCAAAGTGTCGTAGATATACAGGGTGTTTCTTAACGACCCAGTGTTATTGACACATTTTCGTCGAAGCAGGTTATTTCGTGGACGAATGATATAATATACGGAAATGTATCAAAGTGAAAGACGGAGAGTGATAATGTCGTAAATGTCAGCGTGACGAAATCGTGAACGAAATCCGATCGTTTCTCGTGGAACGTACGTCGAATGGCGTAGGATTATTCCAGTGATTTGAATGAGAGAGTAAGATTAGGGATCAACGGTGATGACAGTGTAAATGTTGAAGGGAAAGCGTGTCGGCTTGACATCCGTAATGTATATATAACGCGTAATAAAGGCAGAACGTGCGATGGAACAGGAAGCAGAGTATGAAGACAGAATGGAGGCTGTCACTATGAAACGAAGCTGCGTAATAAATATGTGAAAATAGCCAGATGAAAGACGAGTACGCAGAACTATGGAGAAATCCTTCTCCTCTATTTTCCTGTTCTTTCCTTTTCTTTAATTTCTCGCTCTTGAACGAAAAGAAAGAAAATTGTTCCGCAAATTGGATGGTTCTTGGAAAGGCGAAGGATATGAAAAAAATAAAAGAAGAGAAAAGAAGTAAGAACAGAAGTGTAATGGAAAAGTTCTAAGGTGCCGAGTTACGAAAATGAGATTACGAATTATTTGTTTGATTAATTGAAAAATTATGACGTTTCATTTCTCTTTCCTGGAAAGGTAATGTAATTGCTTCGCGAACGAGTATTTCTTCTCAGAAATAGTACACAGAGGAGTAAAATTACGCGGAACGCGTGTGTGTTAATCGGTTGTTCGTCGAAAAATATTCCGCTAATTAGGTGAAACATGAAGATTCATCAATAATTCATGCTCGATTGCTCGGATAGAGAAACCTTTGTAATAATATGGTTCTACCGGAACGATAATAGTGTTACGTTACGTGAGAAACAGCAACGTAATTAAATATCATCTCAGGAGTTTGCCACGTAACTTACCATATCAATAATTATATTCTATTATTTTTCGTAGCAATAAAGGGGTAGAATTAATCTGTTTCTTTAGAACCTGTACATAGCAAGTTTTCAGTAGAACGTTCCGTATATGGTCAGACGTAGTATCAAAGTCTCGAAGATTCGATCGAAAGTTATTAATAAATTCTATTAAACACTTGTTTGTATTTATTTATTTATTATTTTATCATACATGTTGTTTCTTCTTCAAACGTGTGCTTTTTTTTTATTCATTATCATTATTTCTCTGACAACTTTCTTTCGTGAAGTTAATACTCTTCCTTCACATACTGCAACGTTTCACTTCAAAATTTACAAAAAGTCTCGATCAAATTTTTTACATTTCTAGTAAATACCAATTTATAATCTACCATATAGATTTTTTACGATTTACGTATTTACAAATAAATTTAAAGAGTATAAATAAAGTTTTATACTCTATATACAGAAATGTATTTACAAATAAATTTCCATTAACTGAAAACAATGAAATATATCACGGGCGATTGATGTTTCAAAAAAAAAAAAATGTTCTTACAATAGTTGTTTGATATGAAAGGGAATATTTTGAGATGAATAAATGTAAGTTGAATAAATAGTATGATAGACAATGACCTATTGTATGATATCGTTGTACTAAATAAAAGTTATATATAATACAAGCCGTTATATATAATATTCATATATTTCGATATATATAATATACATACATAATATCTGAGTTTTGCTTTATACAAACATATTCCGTTCGCAATAAAAGTAATCACCTTTACATCTTCCATAGCATTAAAGGGAAGATGAAAAAAAAAAAGAAAAGCGCTCTTTCTTCCCATTGAACGAGTTCTCGACTTTCTCTTCCTTTTTATCTCGCAGCCGTCCGAAATCAGCCATCCGGAACTAATAAATGCAGATTACGAAAAATCCATTCTACCCGTTCCACCGACTTTTCCTCCGGAACAACTCATTTCAGAGAATATTAATATATCCGATATAAACTAGCGGAATTTATGAGCAAACGTGGTGCAAGACAGAAATTGCGAATCGTGACGAGAATAAAATAACCGTGATACAATAAGTGTATCATTTTCAAACGCGAATACTTTCAAACGTTTCGTCATTTTCGTATCTATTTTTCGATCCTCACTTCTTCCACGCTTATTTCCAGCTTCCTCCGTTTTCACACGCACAAGATCAGATTCACGCTTCCGCGCTTTTGCATATTTATGAACGAGCATTCACACATCTCGATTGATGATTCCCTGCATATTTAGAGCGTTTTTGCATCTCTCTAGCGTTTCCTTAGATCCTTTGAAACTTGCTTCTCCTCAGCAGGAAAGTTTACGGATGAACGATAGCGGAAGATGAAAGCAAGCTGTTTACACGAAGCAGAAAGAGGAGAACAATATCTCCGATGAAATTGAACCAACGTGTTTGCGAATTTTTCATTTTATCGCAGGAAGGGAATTTTCATCGTTATTTCTTATTACAAGTGTTAGAACAACGGGTTATCATAAGTTTACTATACGGTCGACGTATTAGCTATTTTTGAGGATTTAGATATTTTATTTTTTAGTTATTGTTATCAATTTTACAACCGAGAGAAACGTTAAACGCTTACTTAATTGGTTTCTAAGTGTTTGACGCATCGTAATTTTATGTTTTTATCTCTTGACGATAAGATTTCTTTAGTTCTGCCTTTGTATAATTTTTCGCAATTTCCACTATTTTTCAAGTATGAATAAATTCACTTCTATTCAATCTTTTTGTGATTTCTCTCTTAGAATACCCTTCGTCTTTTAACACCTGAATTTTTACAATTTTTGTACATTTTAATTGTTTTACATGACTCATTATTGCATTCTTTTTTAATTTTTAATTAGTTGCAATATAACCTCGTATCCAATATGTCAATTGCTAAGTGAACGAATTAAGATAAAAGAAACTCACAAAAGAGTACGGATATTTCAAAACTAAATATAATTCAAACTGTCGTTAAGAAAATATTTTTATACTGAATAAACAACTTCTCAATGTGTGAATATTCATTAAATAAGGCCTATCATATTGGAAAAATAAAATATGTTAATTTGAACTTCGTTAAACAGAAATATAGTGAAAATATCACGGTGTTTAACATGTTAAGCGGTTCCTATGGACCGACGTTAGATTTTTCGTTTAAGTGGCCTTCGTTCTCGAAGACTAACAGCATCAAATACAGAAAATAATTCCTTATCATTCATCAATGGGTTTCATTAAGACAATTCAGACACAGATACGTCTTTTCTCTACAGGCGTTAACGAAGTTACAATTTTTTTGGTTAAATTTCTCGTAACATTCTTTACGAAATTTTCGACACTGAACAAAAAGTCGACCGAAATCAACGTGGCGTTTAATATGTTAATTAAGTGTCACAGACTGTGTAAAAGGACTGGATATTTAAAATAAATTTCTTTAAATACCATACGTTATCATTTACACATTATGTTCTCTAAGAGCACTTTGCATTTTTGGACTTTGCGTACAAGAACTTTGTACATGGATATTTACGGACTTTTACGAACATTATTCATTATTTCGTAATTATTGCACATTATTGTGAATACTTTTGGACTTCACATGTAAAAACTTTGTACACGGACTTTTACGAACATTATTTCAAACACTTAGAGTTGCACTTCTATAATTTAACACGAATACAACACAATACATTATCATATTCAGACGTTATTATTGTATTTGTCGTGCTGGCAAATAAATGTTTATTTCATTAAATAACGCGACTTCGCGAACTGTGTCAGAGTCGAAAACGAAATTTATATTAAATCGATGTAATTAGAATGTTCACTCATATCGGTAAAAGTTACTTTCCAGGAATTTCCTTCAATCTTCCTTGGTTCGTAACATTGATAAAGATAGAAGAAAAGCTAGAGAAATATAAAGTAGTATGTATTATATACGGGATTAGTAGGTTACCTCCCAACATGGCATATCCCTTTTCTTTATGAAAGATAAAAAAGGTACTGACCTCGACCTCGTAATATTTTTTATCCAGATTAATAAACCAAGATGGTCCCATATGTGCACCATATAGTACGAGAAAGAAACTTCATTTTCGAGATTAAAAGAGAAAAAAAGTGTAGAATGATATTTCACACGAAGTTTAAGATTTCTAAAATTTCTTCGACTTTTCCAAAATGTACTTCGAATTCGAGTTGACATTCTGTTCCTTTTCCTCTTTTTCATGTAACTTTTCAACTTCACAGTAAAGTAGATCAGTCTAAATATAGACTGAAACTTTTATTTCAGGATTTATTATCAAATCTATCGATGATTTTTAAGGTAAAAGTTTCATTGGAACTTTTCAATATAGTGTCCAAGAAAGATAGACAAAAACAAAGGAAATCAAAGTAAATTTTTAAACTTACTTCCTTCCTTAAAAGCAATTCACACAAAGTTCATTTTTCTCGATGTTTAATCTTTTGCACTCGAATGACATTTCAGTATTTTCTTACACAAAAAAAAAAAAGAAAAACAGTATTAGACTTTTATCGTTTTTAAAATTGATAAAATTTTATGTTTTATGTAATAGTCTTTTAGAATGGCTGCTCATATATCATCTGAATTAGCATTCCAAGTAAGCAAAATTAATATACGAAGTTTATTTACGAAAAATGGGTATGCATTTTGAGAATTTATATTAATTTCACGACGAATGCTTGGATGATGGACGAAGAATGTCACTGACCGCATTTAAAGTCGAGATGAATTCAATTTCCATGGAACAAAGGGACAGTAAACGCAATTAGACGCCGCGGAAGTTGACGAAGTTCATCCTACTAGCGGCTGCAACTGCGATATAACTTCCGGTTCACATTAATCCAATTGTCCATGCAAGGACCTTCTCGTACTCCATTAAACAGTAATCGAAGTTCGATATGCATTCGAACGGTCATTTTCATCTCTACACCCTGCTCAGCATTATTCAACGTTCAAGGTCACTACTCCCACTACCAATTGTATTACACGTGGCACGTTTTTCGATACTTAAACTTTATACAATTTAATTTTAACGTTCCTTGAGTTTGAAAAGACACTTAAACTCGATGAAATGAATTTTAATTTTTCTTGTGTTTGAAATAAACATTGGAATTATTTCTAAAATTCTTAAAAAAGTGATTTTGCAATTTTTATAACGAATTTTTACTAAATTACTAGAAAAATATTGTGAAATTTTTGTATCTAGGTGTTCAAGTTTGAATATAATTTAGATTCGCTGTAAAATAATTTGTTAATATCCATTAGCACGTTTTTGAAGACTTATTTTTGGAGAATAAAATGGTTTCACTGTGATATTGGTTTATTTTCGAACAAAGCAACCACTATGTATAATTAACTAAAAATTATTTCGTATTTTACTATCATTGACTATATAATATTTTATATTCCTGCTATTTCAATAGTATTATACATAAATACAGCAAAAGAAGAAATATTGCACAGCATCAGAAAGTTATTCTATGAAACCGAGAGGAGGTGAACCGAAAAATTTCAACGATATGTAGCTAGGACAAGGGAGTCAACACAATTTTCAACCAGATTTCCCTTTATACGTGAAATAGGATCGTATCGTCAAGTGATATAGCTACTCGGAACAAATTTCGAAGTAATAAACCGAATTGAGAGGCTCTTACCTCAAGTAAGATAGCGTAGTACGAAAATTCTCGGGGGAGATGCAGCCACGAATTGTGCCTGCATACTGATGAATAATACATAAACTCAAAACGCACGCAATCTCGAGATATCGAAATGCGCATGTATGTACAATCTCTCATCGCCCGCCAAAAGACAAATAGACAATTACGCCCCAAATAGCTTACACGACTGATGCTGATTGCGTTATGCGAACTTAAGCTCAATTTGTTCCTTTTAATTGAATTTCTGATCCCACGGAAACGTCGTTCTGTTTATGAGAACGAAGGATATTTAACACCTTAGATATCCTGAATTTTAAGTAAACAATGATTTATAGTAATTCACTTATACAGTGAAATATCTATTAAGAAAGTGGTGTTATAAAAAAAATTGAACTATAATAAATACAAAAAATTGAATTAGCTTTATCTTTGAGCTTGTCCTAACATATACTATCATGCGTATACAAAAATATAGTCCATTTAAAACAAAATTAAATTAACTTTGAAATATTTCCTATGAAGTACAAAAATATATATTTACATCGCATAACATTCCCTTCTATATCAAACAATTTTCGTTAATATGTAATGTTCGTAACATCATTTCCTTAAAAGATATTTTGCTGTAATAAATAAGTAAATAATTAACGTGAAAATCAATCCAAGCAAGTTTATACAAACTATTACAGAGTGAACATAACTATAAAACATTGCTTAGGTAACCTCGGTGGTATATAGAGGAGAGCACAACGTCAAAAACGCATTTCGTTTCAACTCGATATCTCAATTCGTTCCCCAGATACAGCGGCTCAAAGTTTGGTTGCGCGGGATGCTGAATGACGGTTGAAATTCCCAGAAACGCGGTAACCCACTTTTCCCCCCATGGAAATACGCATGTCGCGTAGTAACAACAGCGAAAAACAAAAAACCCTGAGCCACACAGAGGTCTGTCGGTGACCAAGCGCGCAGGTGGCAAGCTTACAATGGGTTAGGGAACGCCGTGAGCTGAAGATCCGACTGTGCGACCAGAAAACATAGAAAATGATTTGTCACTTGAAGTAGTCGTATCTTGGTAAAGAAATATTGCAGCGACGTGAAATAAAAAGTATTTGAAAGTAGAAAATGCATAGTTTCCTGTGGTATTAATTATATCAAGCTGCAGGATGTACGAGCTTCTTGAAAGATTGATGAAGACAAAATATCCAAAGTAGTTCTCTCACGTGTTCGATCATTGTTAACACGTTAACCCTTTCAATATTACCGGTGATTATAATTACCAATCATCGTTTCCTGAATTTGATTGGTGACTATAGTTACACGTTAAAATTTTGCATAAATTCAGAGTTTTAGTAGAACACAGTATAGCGTGCTATTTTCAGAGCTACCTATTTCTTCTGTTTTATTTTTGCCATGGCCATTTTGAACATAGCACTTCGAGTATTCATACAACGGAAATATATTGGTGAAAGACATAACTGTTAAATTTTTGCATAAGGTATATTACATAAAGGAAGCTAAATTTTTCGTTTATCCAGCGTTGGTACTTAACCAACAACGTCAAATTTAGAGAATAATACTTTATCATTTATTAATGGATTTTGTTGAAACAGTTTAAACAAAGATACGCTGTTTGCCTAGTGAAAAATACTTTTTTCGAATTTTTTAAAAACATTTTTTTCTATTGTTGTTAAAATTCATTCAGGCATGTTTTTGTTATGAACATAATTATAGTATTTATAATATATAAATTAATATAACGCATAATTTTAGTATTTATGTTAATAAATCATGTTTATTAGTGATGATACATTATCGAAAACGAGTCTGAAGTAAAAGTGATACAAGGCTTACATATCCACGCTACGAAAGACTTAAAATTCTTGTATGTATTTCAAGAATGAGAATAAAATGTATTGTTACGGTTAAGGGTTCGATATACTAGAAACTTCTGGTCCAAAAGATGTAATACTTTCTTTCATGATAAAACTAAAGGAAATATCGATACGAGATAAAACGTTCCCCAAGAGATTGTACTATCCTTTTTGAAAAATAAAGGTTCACGGTATCGAATGATAAAATGAGAAATATGAAAATTGTTCTACTTCTTCTCCTCTGCTTTTTACGTCCTTATAGAAAATGTATCATCATTTCTATATCCGTATCCAACTGCTAGCTATTTCATGTTCCCCGCCGCCATGTTTCTTTTACTATAGGTCAACTCTTGTTTCTCGCGTGTTACAATACTTTAAGACCTTTCCTAAATTTCTGCATAATAAACTGACTCTTGAAACTTCTCGATAAATATTTATTAAAAAGAAAAAAATTATATACAGTAATTTCTAAAAAAGTAGGAGTTAAAAAAAAAAGACAAAAAATATATACAGCATGTTGAAAGAGGAAAAAGCAGTACTGTTTTTTAGAAGCAATGTAATGGCGTACGTAATTTTTCTATTTCAATTTCATCTTGATAAACGCTTTCATATATAATCAAAAATTTATAGCCTTCCATTTTGAAAATTAAAGATCACCATCATTTGTAAGATGAATAGTGCAAATAAAAAAAAAAATGACGCACGTCATTACGTTGCTTGCAAATGACAATACAACTTTTTCCTCTTTTGTTTATTTTTAGTATTTACTGTTTGCAAGAAAGACGCTGGTTAATAATAACGTAAACACCCTGTATATCAGGAATTATATTTTTCTGATTCGATAAATACTTTTCCTGAATTTTCACCTGTTAACAGCGGATGACTACTTAACTCGTCATTGATTCAATAATACTTGTTGTTAGAACACCAATAATTTATTTATTAATAAATACTCATTTTTTAATTACACTGTTACGGTTGTATAAATATATACATCATATTCACAATTGGAGAAACTAAAATAATCTAAGTACTTATAATTTTTGTTAATTTTTCATTATAAACTGCAGAGATTCAATTTTTTTTCCTTTTTTCGAGAGATGAACACAGTTAAAAGATTAAAAAATCAGCTATTTTTCTTTCTTTTGTTAATGTGCATTTTAGTATTCATTTTATATTCGTCTGTTTTCATTTTTGAAGTCGATGTATCAAGAAGAGTGACACTAACGATGATGTTAATTCTAATTACAGTGGCAGCAAGGGATTAATGGACTCTACGAGACTGGATATGCGATATCGTTGGTCGCATTGCTGCTCTCGTTAGGTATTCTCACCTACTTCCGGTGAGTCGATGGCGGATTCGAATCGAATCCACGCTTTTTCCCTCAATTTTCCTGGTACTTTTTTTTCCATTAAAAGAAAAGTTCATTCGTGATGGAGTTACGGAGATCGATACCAGCCTGCTTTGAGAGATCTCGAAAAACTGCCAACCGGCAAATTTATGCACATGGCAGAACGAAAACACGGCAGATCATTTCTGATAAGATTTAACTGTCAGATTATTGATATGTCAAAAATGTAAATGGAAAAAAGCTTGACGTTATCACGAATGAAATGTTGAATATTAATATTGCTCCTTTTTGGTACGATTCCGAGAGGGAGTGTGAAAATTCACGCGATTTGATAAAACGGACTGTCATTTTTAGTATATATTATTCTGTGAAATGATTGTCAATTTAGTGAAACGAATAAATTTTCAATTTCCAACTTCAAATTTGTGTTACAGAAATTACAGACTGAGAAGTACGCAATTTTTTAACAAATTTTCTACGAATGTTCTAATCATTTTTCAAGCATCTAATTTTAATATTAAAAAAAGCGTTATTTTATTACGCCAGATATTCTAATTTTTCAATATCCACACAAACCATATTCAGCAACATAGATTTAGCAAATGTCACAAACCACATGTGGTCTATGAACATTTTTTAAGAAAAATAATTATTTAATTTAATGTAAAATAATTTTGCAAACATCCAATCCCAATATTAAAGAAAGTGTCTCTTATTGCCCCAGATATTCTAATTTCCTAATGTTCACACGAAAATTATATTCAACAACAAAGATTGGATATTAAAAAACACATAGGATACTGTAAAAATGTTTTAAAAATGTAAAATAATTTTGCAAACATCTAATCTATTAGAAAGGGTGTCCCTTGAAATCCCATAAGTAATTACATTCTTCAAAAGCTCTTTCATTACAAAAGAATTTCATCCGTAGCGGCAGAAAACGTCAAAAGATAGCAAAAGACTTTTAACCCTTTTCAGAACAATGGTTTCAAACGAAGATTTTCATGTTTTCACAATAAATATTATTATTTTCTTTAATAATAAATATCAAAGCTAATAAGGAAAAATTTATTGAAAAAAGAGCCTTGAATAATTTGGATTAGAAGAAGTTAACAGCTTCTGCGCGCTTTTATTATCCGTTTGTTGAATACAGCTCTCTGAGGTGCGCAAGGATCACTCTTCATATGAACCTGTTCGCCTCGTTCGCTGTAAATAACGCGCTGTGGCTGGTCTGGTACAGATGCATCGTCGCGAACACGGATTTACTGTTGAACAATGGGGTACGTACGAGGACCTGGTTCTCTCTTGACTCTTTACTTAGCTCTCGACCCCGTAGCCCATGCGAGAATTTCATCTGAAGGCGTATCGTTTGGATAATTACCCGCCGTGACTTGTGAAATTACCAATCAATAGCGAAAACGAAAAATTTCCATCTTTTATAATACCAGTAGAATATAAATCAATATAGAAAATAAAATAAAAATTGCGAAATGCTAAATTTCTGTTTCGAAACTTTACGAGAAACTTTAAGCTTGTGTAACATTGGTGTACGTAAAATACATCGAGAAAATAATTGAACATAAATCGTAAAAACGTTGGAATGATTATTATATTATTTTCGTATTGCGATGAGGAATAATTGGTATTTCTCTGAGAATATATTATTCGTAAAAAATTATTAAATATTAACAATAACTATATATTATTATAATTTTATTTATGTTACATAAGTATATAATATTATAATATATATAGTGATTACTATGTATATTATTATTCCTAGTGGATGAATTAATAATGATGAAATTCATAATTCCATAAATTATAACAATAGTTTTTCTTATAGTTATAAGATTTGGAAATTGATTAATTCCTTTAATAATGTGTAACAGAGTTCTTTAATTTTTCTCCCTTTCGAAAAAATTGTTTAATTATTATTTATAATTTTTTAATATATATTAATACTGCTAGCGTATGAATTAGTAAAGATGAAATTTACAGTTTTATCGTTACAGCTTGTGCTTTTTATGCTTTTTTCATAGTTACATCATTTATAATTGTAGAATTTGGAAATTGATTAATTCCTTTAATAATATGTAACAGATGTCCTTAGATTTTTCCCGCTTTAAAAATAAAAAAATGTTCCTCCCGTCGTTCTATGAGAGGAAAACGTTTCCTTTGGCCAGAGATACTTACAGAAATTTCAGAATTTCTTTGAGCAAATCCATCTTATCAAAGCGAGCTATCTTATTAAAAACAGCTGGTTGAACCTTTAAGCATCTGTAGTTGAAAAACGATATTACAATAGCGTGCAATTCCAGTTCGTCAAACTTCTCCTTCAAGAGGGAACCATCATTCCGTACAACAAAAAAGATTTCGAAGATCTTTGGTACATCTTCCTTCGCAAAAAAACAAATATCACTGCGATATTACCATTCTTCTCTAAACCGTGCACATTCTTTATAAGAACAGTATTTTCTCGTGTATCATCGAAGACAATCGTGTATCATTTTTTACCGAATACATTCATAAGTAATTTTCACGTATTCAATTCTGAGTCTTAACCTCATGTTAGACTACTTTCCTCTAATTATCATCGTGAAATTATAAGAAATCATTTGTATGAAATGTTCAAAAACAGTTTAGGAACACTTTGTATAGTTTAGATCGTTCCTCTTTGAATTTTATTTCCCTTTTTCTTTTTTTCTTTTTCTATAACAATTGAAATAAAGTGTAAGAAGAAGTCGCGCAATTTTCAGATAACGTGCCGACTATTGCACGTCATCCTCCACTACTTTCTGCTCACTAATTACGCCTGGATGTTGTGCGAAGGTTTTTACCTGCACACCTTGCTAGTTAGCGCTTTCACTAGCGAGCATAAATTAGTAAAGTGGCTGATGGGCCTCGGCTGGCCGGTGCCCGCTGCCATCGTTACAGTTTATGCCTCTTTGAGGGTGACCAGTGACGATCCTACAGACACCGAACAGTAAGTAGCTGAATAATTAATATCTAAAATAGAGGATACGTTCTATCAACGTTTCGAGATCTTCTAAAGACTTCAATTACGTTCACGTTCCTAATCAGTTTATTATCGCTGATGTTTTCATCGCTATTCTTTTTTTTTAAATGACATTCTTTAACCCTTTTATTTGCCCTTTCTGTAAATTGTCATTTTTAATCGAATATTGAGGAAAGATAAGTAAAAAAATAAAAAGAGAGAATAGATGAGGAAATTGAAGATTCTCTACCACGATACGCTTATACCACTATCTCTGTATTTTGTTGAAATATTCAAAGTCTTCCTACCGGCGAGAATTGAAAGTATTCTCTACAGCGGAAAAATTAATGATTAATTAAGGAAATTTTGCAAAATTCCTACCATTCGTTCGATAAATACTACAAATATTTCCATCTCAGCGTAGCTACGAGTAGACTAGAAATTCTAAATATTTCTCACGAAGTAAACAATACAGCATTCTGTATACAAATAATTCCTCGGAAATTAAATATTCCATGCATATATAATGGATGTAGAACGAATATTAATAAAGTACGATAGAAAATATATATCTCCAAATTAAACGTAATAGATGAATACAGGGATCTTTCGCATAAATGAAGGATAATCTTTGTAAGAAATTTAAAACAAAGTGTAAACTGTATTTTTAAATCAAATGTTTAATAATCGGTGAGTTGAATTACAAATAATCAAACTTCGAGAAAAATAAGCCATATTTTGATCTGTTTTCTCGTAATATTTGAATGGTACACCTTAAAGGGAACAGCCATTTGTGAAAAATTTACTCTCGCCTAAGTTTATCTCGTATAATCACAAACAAACTTTTCGTGTCTCGTTTGCCAGGCTTACAATGTCCTCTTAGAGGGACACATTCAAATGCAAAAGTTTAAAAAAGTTATTCTACTATATTTGGAAAGAGTACGAATATTTCTGTGATACAATTCGCCTATCCGAAGTTCACGTGTAGCAATGTCTAACAGTAATGTAACGTTCGTAATGAAGAAAACGACCTTAAGAGAGAAACTAACTTCGGAGAGATTGTAATCTGACAATACAACGAAGGAATGTAACAACGACGAAGAGATTGTGAGACACAACGAACAAAAGGATAAAATTCACAGCAATTGGGTAGCATCAGTTTGCCCGAGGCTCTTCTAAATGAACAAACAGATTCCGTTGAAGTGAATTAACGAGCAAGGTGACATCGATGTTGACTTTACCGGATCTTCTTCACCAGAGAGAATATCTCGCTCGTTGATAAATCCACGCGGAAATATGGAAGAGATCGATCCCTGACCGATAGAATCAAAGTTTCGGCATTCTTGATGAGGAATATCGATGAACCGGAAGATAAACTGAAATGCTCCGGAGACTATGAAGAACTTGGCGAGGCTGCTTGGTAGATTGGAAACTTGAATCTAAATCATATCGGGGACACGGTAACTTTATGAAAGAGTACTTCGTGAAGAAACGAAGGTTTTGTCATTCTTGCGCAAATTTGTATTCGACTTCGTACGTCGATAATTGAGTTTCGATGATTTCTGATAATTGACAGTTGACTCGATTAAATATGCTGTATGTGGTCAATTTAAAAAAAAAGAAGAAACACGTGAGTGCGATACTTCGATCAGACAAAGTGAAAAATTGCTACGCTTCACATTCGTATGTGTGAATCTGCGAAATAATTTTCGTAAAAAATGATAAATAGAATGATGAAAAAAATTCTATACAGCTAATATAATAAATAGAAAACAATATTAGAATCTGCATATCTTATTGAAAAAGTGTCTACACTTTTCAGCTATACACTCATTTTTCTATTATTAAAATATATCTGATTTTTTATTTTATTTTCAATTATACACGTGCTTCGTTTACTTAAATTTGAATAAAAATCTTCGACGATTACACTTTGTTTTCGAATTATTAATTTTCTTCGAAAATTATCTTTAAAAAATACTTTTCTCCAGAAATGAATCGCGAAACTTTTGCAATGAAAAATCTCGTCGTTGTTAGCTGTGTTCAAAATAAATAATTCTATCCTAACTATTAGCAATTTTTATTAGACTTTAGGTATAGTATTATTGAGTTCTTAATTTTTGGTTAAAAAAAGGTTGCGAGTCGTATTTTTATAGGAATGTCCAATGAGAATTCTGTTCTAATAAATAGACATTAAGCAAACATTGGACTAATTTGATATATCAGCGATGATATCGCATTCAATAGGTGTTGGATCAACGAAGGAAACTACATGAACGTGCTAGTTTACCCAGTCTGCGTTTCCACCCTGTTGAATCTGCTGTTTCTTTTCAACATCGTTCGAGTCCTATTGATGAAGCTGAGGGCTGGTCCCACAATTGGAACGCAACCTTCGAGATCTATGCGCCAAGCATTTCGGTAATTAATAATTACTGATTCATACATTTCTCGATACTTTTTCCTTCATTTGCAGAAATAAAATAATATTAAAAAATAAATTTCTTTTCCTTTTAATAAGGAAATTAAGAATTAATCTCAAGACGCTTGAAAATTAAAATAAAATTTCAAAGATAACAGCGAAACCCTAACTTAAAATGTAAAAAATAATAATTAAATTAGCATAAAATTTCAAACTTTTAGCCTTTTTCAGTTATATTAATACATGTAAGGTGTACTTATAAAAAAATCATTTTCTTGTTACAATTAACTGCATGGATATTTTTATTAAAAAGAAAAAAAAAGGTTTCCACTGAAATAATGAATAAAAATGTTTCTATTGAGGATTTATATTAACAATTAACTAGAGGATTAATTGTAATTACCATGTATGATACTACTTTGTTAATTATGTTAGAAAAACTTTTTATCCTTCTAATTAATTACAGGATTTTTATTTGAAAAATTATACATTTCTACAGAAACATTGTATAATAATTTTTGTATTAATGATGTGAACAACATGATTTAATGGATATAAATGATCGTTCTTTCTTGTTATCAGAGCAACACTTCTTCTTGTACCTCTTCTGGGTCTACATTATCTCGTGATCCCCTTCAGACCACCGAAAAACCACCCTTGGGAGCAATTCTACGAGGTTCTATCCGCCATAACGGCTTCCTTCCAGGTATAAACGAGTGTATATCCCTTTTTTCTCCGGATAAATGATTAAACTCCTTCGATCGAGATTCTTCTTCGCATTTTAATCAATTTACATAACATAAATCTTCTTGAAACACCTAATATCAACGAATTAATATTTGACCATTCAACTTTTGCCGCCCCGTGCAAAAAATCTATTTACCCGCCTTTTGTGATTTATTTGTATTTGAATTTGTATTTGAATTCTGCCGCCCCGTGCAAAAAATCTACTTCGCTACCTTTCGTGATTTGTTGCATTTGAATTTCCTATAATTCAGACCAATTCTACCGTCCCGTGTAATAATCTATCCTCTTATGAATTATTACATTTGAATTTCCTATAGTTTCGACTAATTTTGCCGCTCCATGTAAATGCACATGTTGTACCGTCGATAAAAACGGTTCTAAATCACGCTGCATAACACTGAAACGGTGAAAGTTATTGCATCTACGAAAAAGTTAGATACGTGTACCTTACTAACTGAAAAAAATGATATAGTTACAGGTAAATATTTTTTTTAGGGTCTCTGCGTGGCTATTCTGTTTTGTTTCTGCAACGGCGAGGTAAGTAATCTGACCTAACCTTATCTAACCACTTCAACGCTGTCACAGATGTAACTAGAACACAACGAACAGGAAAACGTTAATAGAAACGTTAACAAACGTTGTTTTCAACTTAGGTGATAGCGCAGTTCAAGAGGAAATGGGAAGGCACGGCACTTTTACGAAACCGAGCGAATTCTTGCACGGCTACCACCGTCTCGGTACGGCAAATTCACAAGACGTAGAACAGTCACTGTTTACGTAGAACATATTAAAACATGCCTTAAGTGGGACACTATCATCATCCACACGTATATTTACACGTATCTCTTTCGTTGAACATTTATACCTTTTCTTCGTCTTCTTCTTTTTTCTTATTTTTCATTTCAATCGTAGTTATTAACATGTTCACACCGACATGTGTTAAATTCGCAACTGTTCGTAACGCCACGTATTTTTCTTCTAATCTACGATGATTATATCATTCTTTTATTATTTACGAACAGGAAGATTGACTTTTACATGTTGGTTAAATGTACAAAGGAAAGGTACGATAATCATATCGAATTTTTGTTCGATTACGATAGTTAAATATTCGAGAGATAAGAGTGATGATAGTTGAAAGATTCGGAGAACGATATTTTTGTAATTGTTCAAATTGTATCGCTTTTCTTTCTGTTCACAGAGACGCTTGTGAATTATTAGATTTACTTGGTACAGCTGCTTTTATCTATTTCATGATGAAAGAATTCGTTGAGAGTTTCTTTGTCTATTTTTATCTAAACTTTGTTAGATCTTCGATGAAATCATCGAGCTTTCATAAGTAATTCAGGAAAATCGGAAGAAATTTTTCGGTACCGAAGAGTCTGAAGAATCGATGATTTTGTAATGTAGACTTTCATTTTAATTGTGAATTTTTTAACGGAAAAAAGAAACGTTGCGAAGAAGAACGTATAACTTTTGGAAATCTGTCGGAATTCTCTAAAGATTTTCCAACAGATCCGCCTAATTGCCGGGGTTTTGCAATCCATGGGAGAACCGTGAAAGATTGCTTAATAAATAATAAGAATCGCTTTGTACATAGCTGTTTGTTTCAATTGTGGTTGTCGCTGGTGCACGGTTATCCCTCGATGCATTTCCGGTATACCGTCCGCGGGTAAGAGAAATCGCACCCAAGAGACGAATAGGACATTAACAAACGATCGCATGACTCTGCGGAGAAAAAAACGTTCAGTTTCTGTTGGTCGCATGCGTTGAGCAATAATCGTGATTTACTGTGATGGTTATGTATATACATATGTTGTGTACGTAATGCCTGTGAGCTATTTTGTAAATGCAATGCTGCAATATCAATTAACACATTTGTCGTTTATTTCCTCAATTAACCGCTCAAATAAATTAATTGGTATCATTAATCCTGATATTATACAAATCAGGCTTGTGAATTAACTACACCTCTCCGTCAAAAATCTAATTCCAATTAAAAACAATTTTTCTAAATTAACTCGTTATAAAAGCATCGCTGCGCCATCTAGCGGCGAAATGCTGTATCAAACTAACGCGCGAAATTCAAAAGCGCGTGTAGCGCCATCTAGTGTCAAGGTACTATTACTAAACTTGAAAATCAACTTCTAATTTAGCCCTGAAATGTAGTACCACAGCCGCCGCGAGAGGGCAGCGCCTACTGGGTAGTATACGTGGCGTTATCTAGCGGTATAATGCAGGTACTAAATAACGACGTAAATCCAAAGTTGATTTTCGGAATTTAGTAATAGTTCATTGGCGCTAGATGGCGCCACATACACTCCCCGAGTTTTGCGCCCTTGTTTAGTTCCGCTGTTCGCTGCTAGATGACGCCACGTATACTGCCAAGTAGGTGCTGTCCTCTGGCGGCGGCTACTGGTACTACACTTAAGGGCTAAATTAGGAGTTGATTTTCAAGTTTAGTAATAGCATCTCGACGCTAGATGGCGCAACGTGTACTCTCAAAATTGGCGCGCTGATTCGATAACGCTGGTTACAGCTACAGGGCGCCACAATTTGTTTAAGGACGCGTATTATTTTTTTTTAAATGGACAGTTTGAAATCGAAATTGCTGTTGGTCAATAAGTATACGATTAGTGAATATCAATTCATTACGCGTAGTTTATTTTGAAGTCTGATATCAATAATTACACCATGTACAAATATTGGAGATGTAAGTGAAACTTTTTATCAGATTACGATACTTTGTAATCTTGTAAGCATGACGAAAAAAGAGAAAGATGAAATAAAACGATAGATTTGCACGCATATTTTGCTAAGGAAAACTATGCACGTGAACAGTCCTTGCACTTTTCGTTCTTTTCTTCGGTCAGATTCATTTTTCGAACAGAACATGTATTTTATTTAGACATTTTCGTGTTCTGCCCTTTGCAGTGCTTCGTTTACTTTGACATAGATTAATTTATATATAATAAAATAATCTGGTTTAAAGAGCACAGCAAATACGCTTACAATGAACATCTGAAGTATTTCGGTTGCTCTGAAAAGTAAGAAAGAGTTACTCAACCTTTATACCGGCTACAACGTCACATTATAAAAAGCAGATAATCTGCTAAAGTATATCGATCAACTTCAAAATGATCATTGGAAGGAACTTTTTACCTTATCACCAAATGCATGATTTCGAACGATATAAACTCTTCTTAGTCATTTTTTCGTCCTTCGAAAAATTGCGAAAATGTTTATTCTAAATGGGACACTATGTATGCAATATATATTACATACAATAATATGTAATATATATGTGTAACCTAACCTAATGTGCCTGCAAAGGGTTCCCGCCACTATCATCGAACTGAACAGTCATTCAAATCACTTCACGCACCACCACCATCATCACCAATAAAACTAGAACACCGCTGAAGCATCGACAAAACAAAGTAAAACAAGAGCAAGCTTAACATCATCAATCTTCATCTAGCACCCACTCGATCAGCACATATCAAACAGAACCACCACCATCATCATCAGTTCATCAAACTACGCTCATCATCAGCTCTCCATCAAGAGTCATGGTCACACAACATCGAGCAAGGTAGAAACAAAAAAGAAAAAAGAATCTGATTGCACGACTGGTCAATGGTGCGATGCGGACCGCGATCGACAGTCCGACGGACAAAATAATACTAACAACGTCGGCGGCTATTGTCATTTGTATATATAAGAATGACACAAGAGAAAATGAGAGAGAGAAAGCGAGAGAGAGAGATGGTGAGAGAAAGAGAGCAAGCTGACTACTAACAGAGTGGCGAATGTAAAGAGCGAAAGAAAGTTGTTGAGCGAGGGAGAGAGTTGTCCGTGTCGTGCCAATGACGACGTGCCCGAGTCAAGTCCATTGTGGGACGTTGACTGTTTCAGTTTATCCGCTCGACCGCAGGTCCGATGGCGGGAGAGGAGAAGGTGTGACTATCAATCGTCCGCTCTGAAACCGCTCGACGAGAAACGGACCGTGGACGAGCACGGGCAAACCGTACAGCTGGTCGCCGCCAATCCCGTCCCGAATAGTCACGACAATCACGCCAGGGTTCTCGTGAAGTCGAACAATTTACCTGACTGCGAACAGACGCAGTGTTGATGATTTTAATGGTCCATGACGAGAAGCCGGGACTGTTGGTCGAGAAGGGAAAATCATCAGTGAAGATCAAAAGCGAATGGAAGATTGTTTTTTTTTTTTTTTGGAGCGAGGGGGCCGACCGAAAACAATCGCTAGAAAGAGCAGTCGTTGAAGATCAAAGAACGATCATTTTCAACAATACATGTATGTACATACAAGTCATGATGTTCTAAAGAGGTGTAAAAAAGATACTTTGGTGATTTGATTTAATGAGTTAGGATTTAGGAAATATATAGTGATTTTTTCGAAAACTATGAAAATATTTTTTAAAAAGTCTCGAAGTTAATTTAGAAAGAATAATATATTGTTTGAGAATTTTAATTGGATCACGGGAGGATCGAAGCTGTGAAAATAATTTAGAGAGAGATATTGTTGGAAGTAGCCTTAAAACGAAGAAAGGAGAAAAATAAAGGATGCTTTTAGCTGCACATGTACATTTCATTGTTAAAGTCTACATTAATGATGTTTGAATTGTTAGAATTAGGATTTGCCGAGAGAACGTTAAGTATAGTTCGTTACTTCGTAAACGGGTCTATTGTACAAATTTTCCTTTTAGCCTGTTAAACGAGTCTCTAATTGTAAGATAATTTATTACGAAAGTTGGTAAATATATTATAATATTAAGGATATTGAATCAATTGAGCCCTTTAGGGTGAGTTGTTATAGAATATACGTACGTTCGATATAGAATGTACGAATGTAGTTCAACTATTCAGTTCCTTTTTAAGTTGAATTGAATTTCATTCTCAAGGACTCAATTATATATTAATTTTTTTCTATTTTTAAATTAACAATATTTCAAAGGAATAATCTTTCATGGAAAAAGCGTATCGCTACTAGAGAAATAACTTTGTAATTAACAGCTACTTACTATGTACGTAAAAGGAAAAAGGTTCTTGCGTTACGTTGATCGATACGACTTTTATTCATACGCTATTATTTAATTACAATAAAAATAACATAATATTAGGTAATCCATAAGACATATTAACATGTAATCTCTTCGTATAAAAAAAGTATTATGTTATTTTTCCAAAGTAAATTTTTATTAAAAGAAGCTCCGTTATTTATTAACTCTCAAGCATGATACAACTTACGTTATTTTTTAAAGCACTAAAACTGTACTTTAGAAATACCAAAGTCTTTATTTAGCTTCTGAAAACAAATATTACAATTCGTCATATTAAATTACATCAGTTGATTTTTATACAAAATAGCCATTTTGTAGAATATATTGATAGTGAGAATGTATTTCCTGTCCGTGCAAATATAGCTGAAAATGCAAGAAATTATACAAATACTTTTAATCTATACAAATTTGCAACCCAAACTGATAATAAAATTAGTATTCTCTTTTCCCCTTCCCGAAATGACTATCTTTAATGAGGAGATAAACCTATTTTAGTCATTTTAAACGTATAAAGAGGAGAAGAATTTCTGGAAAATTTGGTAAGGTTGATGTAAGACACATTTAATTTTACATATGTGAAAAGAATTAATGTTAAAACTTAAAAAGATAAATATTTTCATATTATTGTTAAAAATATTTTAGTTTTAATTAATACATATTATTATACGGACGGTTAAGAAACTGATAAACATAAATTACCATTATTTTCTACGTTTTTATAAATGTTTCATTTAGTTATAACGGTAATAAGTAATTTATATCGAACAATACAAATAGTTATAAATCGATAAAAGTAAGATGTAAATTTTTTGTATGTTGTCTATATCAAAACGCGTAAGACAATTTTGTCCATTAAATTATAAGATGTAAGTGATAGATATTTCATAGAAACTTGTTTGATAGTAAAAATATATGTACCTATAAGTACATACTTGATTAAATACTTAACAATGTGTATAATTCTATATAATTAAATATATATTTTTAAAACCAGACAACTTTAGCTATTTCTGGCAATGTGAGCGCGGTGATAACACTAGACAAGAGATTCACACTATGATTATCCAAAACTTGTCTGCCACTTATGTGTTTCACACCCTTTCCAGGATGTTCTACTATAATTCCTTTTTCATTTATTCCTACAAGAAAGAAATAACTCTTATTATAAAATATACCAAGAAAAAGAAGAGTCATATACCAAGATAATGAAAAATATCTTACCAGAATATTGCAATGTCGCTCCCAAGATAGAGTCTATTATACTACCAAACAAACCACCAATTCCTCCAATAATGATAATAGGCCATTGTGGTGCTGCTAATTGCAGTACAATTGTGTCTACCGTCATCAGTACAGTTATGTAATGAGACAAACCCACTGTCATACCACCAAGTAGAGAAACAAGTAGACCTACCCACGATACACCGCCATTTGTACCTACAAAAGATACATCAATTCTAACAGAGTAAAGTCATATATAAATGTTTGCATTTAGATGCTTCATAATTTAAATAAACGAATTTTTTTATACTTTTGTTACTCAACCAAGAATTTCCTCGTTGCATATTGATATTCTTACCTTTTGGAACTTTCCTTCGATTTGTAATCAAAAAAGGATCTCCATTACTAACAACTGATCCTATTTCAGATGCCCAGGTGTCTCCATTGCAGCAGGCAAAAGCTCCTAAATGATAATTATAAGTTATAAACATGTTTTTAAACTTCAATTTTTATAAATCCTGAAAATTTTTTCATTGAATATGACTGAATGAATGTACCTAAAATTCCTACTGATAACCATGAGCTCCTATAGTACTTATCAAAATCAATTGGTCGTTCTATACATCCTACATCCAATAAGTATAAAAATGCCAATTGTGTTGCCATACCACCATTACATAGCACTTGAATCCAATTTCTTTGACCACCTTCTTTATAATCCACTTCAAGTTTTTTCTTTAGATGAGAACGAAATTTCGTTGCTTTGGAAGAGGTAACAAAGAATGCAACCAGACAAGCCACATGAGCGAAACTTGTAAGTGTCAAAATAAATCCCATCCATAATCCTGAAATATAATATTCAGCAACTATTTTATAATGCATATAAGAACAGGTTAAGGAGAACCTGCACAAAATAATCACTGCATACCTCTTTCCCTAAGTAATACAGCATAATACTACTGTAAATGTTTTACATTTTATATTATAAATTTGATTTGTCCATCTCATTGTATTAGATAATAAACAAAGTATTTAACAATCACATTATCGAAGTAATAATTTCTAACAATTTTTTTATACAATATCTTTTTTGTCTACAATGTACGTATAATGAAATTATATTTGATCGGTATTTTTTCGTTTAATAATATTTAAAAAAAATTTGATTACCGAGAATAGCACCGCTGAGGTTCACGCTTTTCCTTTTCAAACCCCAAAATGCCATGAAAAGCGGCAACATAACCGCGATCAACCATCTCCATGGTGACACGACTAACTCATCTGAAGGAAAGGTTAAGTTTTTCAAAACAAATAGTACTAACGAAAAACAAAAAACATTGATTGCCATTTTTTTAACGCACCCTTCACTTGATTCTTCGAGTCTGAATAAAAGGTCGAATAAATCACGTTTATGAACCAAAATAACATTGAAATTGGAATTGCACAGGCACTAAGAAAAACCGGCATTATTATATGCGATCGGTGATTCCCATAATTTTGCAATGAAACCATAGTTAATAACGACACAAGCACTGATCTACGTTAAACTAATATGTAAGCTACGTGAGATATTGAATCTGGTATAAAGGAAATAACGTAACAAGGCAAAAATAGTTGTACATATATTAATTTACAATTCCGTTTCGGTCGAGCTAGTACCGGTTATAAGAACATTCGAGACCTACATATCGCTGACTCGATGAAAAGTAAACATTACGTATATGACTTTGTCATTCTTTTAGATAAGTCTATATCAATATATGACAATACTTTAAATTGTCTTTTAAATAAATTTAACATTCAAAGTAGAATACGTAGTATCGATTGGGAATGTTGAGGTTAAGTAAAGGAAAACTCAGAAATTCAATGTCATTTAATTTGAGATAACACGTTTTTAATAAATGTTACAATTTATTTCAAATTCAAATGTAAAATAATGTGCATATTCGTACAAAGTTTGATCAATACTGTCAGTTCCATATACATGTAATAATCACAAGCAATACAAATAATTTCTCATTGTGTGTTTAACAGTTTTTTAACTCTTATAAGAAAGTAACATGTTTGTTGTATTTTTGGCTGGCTTTTATTGGAAAAGATGTGGGAAGAATAAAGGTGGTATTATTAAAATGATGGACTTTTAATGAAAATGCCGAAGATTACATTGAAGTATATACAAAATGAGCTTAATTTAATCGACAATGATAAATGAAGTCGTAAGAAACATGAATAACGAATGCTTTCGTTAGCCGTGTGTGTGACTATGTACAATATATGTACGCAACGTAAAGAGCATACTATTTAAGGCTGAAATATTAACGAAACTTTATTATTTGTACTTCTTCTGATTGGAAAGATGTACCAAATATTAAAATATAACATCCGTATAACAATTTCGTTGCGATACATACGATTGGAATAAATTGTACTAACCGTGACATAAAAATATTTCAATGAATCAAAAAATTCCTGCTTTCACGACGGTGATATATCGAAGCATGTACAATTAAATAATGAGCGGCTTAATAACTGTATCCTATGTATAATCCTTAAACAAACAATTCTATTAATGTTTATGTATCAATATAAAGTAAATATTAATATGTAACAGTTACAAAAAGTTTTTTTTGAAAATATTTTTACAAATTTTATCACGCTTACGGTAGTTTATCACTATGATTAACAAATACGGCTGTTGTTCGCGAAAATTTTCAAAAATAAACCGTCGAACAATACACCATTAAATATATAAACGATACACCATACAATCTATGAAAAGACTATTCAGCCTTTCAGGCAGTCTACTCGATGGCAATGCGTGTAATTAAAACGAGATAACCGTTTATAAAAAAAAAAAGGAAAAAAAAAGAAAGGAAAACTTCAACCGCGAGTTAGGAAGCAAAGAGATAACAGTTTACTTGCCGCGATAACCGGTAGAAAATATTACACAGGAAGAAATTAATATTATTATTACGTGAAAGAAAGAAAATGATAGGAAAAAATACATTTTTCACATATCATTGAAAGTAACTAATTTTCCGTCGATCGTTCAACATAATAAAGATTACACGTTAAACCTTTAATATTAAATGCATAGATAATATCGATGATAATGTTGCATTTTAACAATTTAGAAATAGCAAATTCAATTATTTAAGGATACCACCGCCCTTTGTGATTTCTTTAAGTAATCAAATACAACGTGAAAAAAGGACAAAAAAAAAAACTGTTTAACAATGATCTGATGCGATTTAGACAAAATAAGTTTTTTTCTCTTATACCTTAAGTTACGGTTAAAAATCGCATTAGAACGAACAAGTTTGACCTGTAATAGATGGTACAGGTCATGTGGAGAAGCGAATTTCCCGATTCGTCCAGAATAATTATAATGTAAATCATTATTTTCTATCAGTGTTTGAAAAATGTAATATAGATATAAATTATTTTACTACGTTTACATCTTGTCATATTTATCACCGTGTAGAGCTAGTTAGCGTCTAACCGTTATTTTTTCTTCTTTTATTATATAATCATTATAAGACATTATATAAATATATTATAAACGGAGAAGTATCGTTACACCACTACTTACAAAAGTATGATCGGAATCTGCTTAGTAACACATATATATATATATATAGTTGCATTTTTTTTTGTAAACAGTCTCAGAGTTTGCATTTCACTTCCTTGCTTAATTGTGTTTATATGAAATTTAAACTTAACGTAGCTGTTTTGAGTTTCTCTAACTCATTATCAAAGGCGCCTCAGTATCATCTGTAGGACTTGTCCTACGTATGTTTTATCATGGTATAAACCGAGAAAAAAGAACGAAAAAAAAACCGGTAGTTTCAGTAGTAAAAGTATCATGGGCAAACACCACGAGGTTTTTGTGATTCGTGAAAAATTTCAATCCTTTACTGTAGCTTACAAAAATGTATGTTATACTAACACACTGTTAAAAAGCTGTTCCTACGTTATAAATCGTTTGAATATTATATTAAATGTACATCCTCTCTTTTATTTCTAATCCCTTATTACACGATTTCTGCCAGGTAGAATGTGACATTTTATATTTATATAAATGCATGCATGTCATATATCGTACATTTGGCGTTTAATAAATTTATCATACATTTCGACAGTGTATAAGTACAAGAACGGAACATCTTCCTTCCGTTCAATTATCCTCCATTGTCTGTTAAACATTCGATTTAAATTTTTTCCCCATCAACTATCGTGAGAAACAATGTTTAAAAAAAAAAGGAAAGAAAGAAAATTATTAACCATGCACGTAAAAATGCCACACTCTAAACATAATAATTCATATTTGTACTTGTCATAAATCATACACAAGGAGTATTTATAAATGCTCGTTAAATATAATTCACTCTTAGATATATTCAATGATACTGAATGTATTAACAAGAGAATATATTCTATTATGTCATGTAATTGGATCTAACTTAATAAATATGAACCTGAATATTGAACAGAATGAAGGGAACGACTATGTCGATAACAGTTTTCTAATTTAATATTAGGAAGTATCTTTCGTTTACATCTTTTCCTCAAAGTATGAAAAATTATCATGAAGTACGAAACTCCGAGTATGAAAATGATTTCAAATTATATATACGCACGTAGTGACTAAAAAACTTACAGGATCACGTATTATCACCGCACAGTTTCTCTACAACACAATTGGTTAAAGACTAAATTTCTAATTCATACCTTAAGAAAATGTTATATCTTCATCTGGAACTATGCTTTCCAATGGTACAAATTCCGCGAATCCGCGGGCTACTAATTCGTCAGCAAGAGATATTACCTGCGATATATGAACAAATGTAATGGATAATTCATGTATTATGCAAGAAATTCATATAAACACATGTAATTGATTAATTATTAAAGGATTTTCATTTAGAAGAGACATTTACTCACCCCGTGCTTATGAATATTAAGAAATAAATTAACATATGTATAAGTGTTGATGTAGCCTTCGATTTGAGCTTGACCGACAATTCCACAACACATATGAGAAACTACATTAAAAGCCTCTTGCACCCACTCGCCTAATATACAAGATGACCGTTCAATGACAATTCCATGTTCAATTGTCAATTTATAATACAAGAAGAAAATGCGTACTTACCGTTTTTCGGTTGAATATTCGCCAGGAATACTTCAATTGCTTGGAACGGTAGTGTAAGGTAATCTGATCTAATTTTTTTCATTTCTGCATTACTAAAGAACCAATAGCCTCCGTGATCAACGAGTCGTACTAAATGTTGTTCTCCGTGAGGATCTGGTTGTTCAACGCATACCCTAACCCACCTATTGTACCATTTTGCAACTAAAATCATCCCTCCTGAAAAATTAAAATGAACAGAATTAATTGAACAATATTTATGTAATTGTAGCATCGCTTGATTATTTGTAAAATTATTTCCATTTACAAGGCTGTCTGAAAATTGTAAATACGACACGTAGAAACAGGGATTGTAAAAGTGAGACGTAAACGTACTACTAAGTTTATCTGGAACTGCAGGTGATTCTGTTGTGTCGTATAATTGTGCCATGTTTTCCTCTAAAATTCGCAAGGATGGGTATGTAGGGTGAGTGGGAAATTGTACGAAGACTCGATTTGGTTTTACTATATGACATACAATAACATCATTGTTCACTCCTTCCACTAACGACAATTGCATTAACTCAGTAATCCAGGGGATCCCTTCTGCTGTTTTCGTTAACGAAAACTGTTCTAGTGTTACATAAGGATATTTCTCCTTTGGAAACTGTTGCCTTATTATGTCGAGAGCGATGTTGATTCCTTCGGAGTAACCCTCTATCGTACAAATTTTCTGATTTCTCAACATAGGATGACGATAAACGACTATATGTACTCCGGCTTTCAATCGAATAGTATCCAAGAAACTTCCGTGTCGGCCGATTAATTTTCCAACTAAATGTTGCGGTATGCAAAATTCATATGTCATCCGTCCTGTACTACCTTTTGTGCGACCTTTGATACTTCCTCCTGAAACAAGTATGGGATTACATCAGTAGTATAATATCCTAAATTCGGATCATTTCGCATTTAACTTTACCTTTTCCGCTGTCTGTGCTTCCTTCACTTCTAACTTCATCTGTAACACTACCTTCTAAAACTCCAGAAACAGGACTATGATTGGCAGAGTCTCTTTCAGACAATGCTTGCATTGGAGTTTTAATATCATCTTTTGATAGTGTAGTAATAGGTAGTTCTTTGCTCGGAATATAATTATACTCATTATTTGCGTCATTTTCTTCATTTTTATTGACAAGTTCTACAGAATTATCTTCAGAAGATAACTTTTGCTCTTCTTCTTCAACAACATTCTCAAATATTTTCAACATTTTATTATTGGAATCAGCATTATTCTCTAAGGAAGATGCACTTCTACTTTTAACAACCATGTCAAAGTTGCTTATTTTAGGGTTACTGCCTAGTTGTGTATCCATTTTATTTGGTGTAGTGTCCATGTAACTGTACCATTCTTGATCGTCTTTAGATGGAGTTTTAGAATACGCTGATATACATTGTGGACTACTTTTTCTTTGAGGAATATCTAAATTTTCACTGTGTTTCCTAGGACTGCAAACAATTTCTTCTACTGGTTGATTGAAAGAGTTTAGTGAGAATGATTCATCAATGTGTATGCCAGAATCATAAAAATTTGAACTAGACTTCGAAGGAGCAGCTTCTTTCTTAAGATTGATCAAGCTTTTGTCACTAAGTTTTGATTTATCAGTTCCACCTGGATCAGTCCTGTCTACTCTACGACGTTTATACCACAGTAGACCAATTAATAGTGCAAAAGCAGGAAAACTCCACTTCACCACTTGGATATGAGTAGCTGACATAATGATTCCAATCCACTGTAGCTGTTGGTATTAAAGAACCTTTTATTCTGAAATGAAACCAAATTATTTTTTTATTCTATAACAAAATAAAAGAATAAATATATGTTGTAATTAGCGCAAAGCTTCGGTAAATTTTGATATTAATTTAACAATACGCATTGCATTGTTAGCAGCATTGTAGCATGTTGTTATTTAAAATAACGATATAGCCACCACTTTGCAGCGAGCGCGCAAAGTCGATGAAATTTAATTCTTATTCAGCCGCTCGTCTTACTCGGTTTCCTTTGTTAATTACCGTTTCACAAGCGTAACTTCCGGCCACATATATATTCGCTAGAATAGCTTAATTAGGAGAGTAGGGACAATGTATACAAACAAATGTTTCGATTTTTTTCAATGCACAAACTTAAATTTGAAAAACGGCCGAGCGATATGCCAACATTATTAACGGACGAAAATAGAAACTTGAAATGATTAAATCCGTTCAAAAATTTACATCATCTTGGATATTTTTAATATCAACTCGGGACAAAAGTTGAAATTTAAATCAACATTTAATCGGTACAATACGATACAACGACGATTAAAATACATGTATATGTAATTTAACGCTTTGAATAATTTACATAAATTTGCATAGAAATAATAATTGCAGCAACAATTAAAGTGTTTATTAGTGCCATTTCGAAAGTAAAAATAAACAGAATATCTATAAATAATATCAATACAAAGTATGAAATTTCTTTAAATCAAATTGCAAAACAAAATACACATCTATAAATCACACATTTAAATCACATTATTCTAAGCAAAGCGTTTTAAATACGAATCCTGCGTGATGTGAGTACGAACCACGAATTTATATCAACGTGTGTCCTTTGACAAACATGAAAGTATAAATACATAGGCGATTTACTTGTTTGATATTTATTGATCAGGATTTTTGCCGCATCCTCGTGTAATTTTCACTCGATTAGAAGTCATTGATATTGCATCCAAAAATGTAAAGGTAACTCCAAATATATCACATCACACAAGTTGTATCAAAACGTATGAATTATATTCGAAAGGCGTATGAAATACTCAAATTTTATTGTAGTAAGTATAACGCAGGACTCAAATTGTACAGTGTGATTCAAAATGCGCGGTAAAAAATTAAAAATGTATAATTTAATTTAAATTTGACGGAAGCAACCTAACGAGAGTTTTTGTAAAAGGTTTCGATATATTTTTTTTGTTTGTTTTATCATGATGAACAATTCTTTTGAAATGCATCGCGTATTTTGAGACACCCTGTACAGTGCATTCTCCCTCGCTTGATGCACATTTCACAGTTTCCATCTGTGGCACCTTAAGTTCGGAGAAAGCATCGCAACATTCTCTATAGTTGAAAAAAAAAGGCATCGTGTCGAGACAAGAGAACAATTTTCACTCCAGAACACTCTTTCGATAATAACAGAATAAAGAATAAATTAAACGAAATGCAAATCCATGTTTACGTGACCACACATTTAAATCCCTCCTCTAGGAACATCTTTTATTCACGAAACAATTAGGAAATTCAATTGTCACGATGGCTTCCTACTTGCCACCAAAAAGAAAAAAGTTGCAAACGTAGGTGCAATATGACGAAATAAATAGAAAACGCAACTGCAACATGACGAAATAAAATTTCATCGTGAAAGACGATTAATGGAAGAATTTCTCGTGCTTTCGAATACGATTGCGACATCAATTCAACGTGATTCCATGGGACAACCAAGGTATACACAAGGCAAACAGACCTCCCAACGATGAAGGTTGAACGTTACGCGTTAGAATTACGATCATACGGGGACTCACCGACGTAAAGTCCATGCTTACTTCCATCTGTGATCTCATAACGGGTCGACGGGGTTGTTTAATCATTCGAAAAATACGCGAATGAGCAAAGGTGAGAACTATTAATTGGGGAATCAATAAGAAAATTGAAAGTTCAAAAGGTGGTCTCGAAATAATTAACGGGCAAAACCCGAAGGCACTCTCGTTAACACGACTAACGCGGTACTGCGGTTTGCGGAACGATCGCGGCTTTCAGCACGTGGTAACTCTGAAGAGAGACCAGTTCGACTGGAACCGCTCGCGATTGCGCAGGCGCGATTACGTTAAGCAGCGTTCACATGATGATAATACTGATAATTTTCAAATTCTCTCATACTTTTCCGCCGTTTCTGTTTTTCGAGGGAGTTACACATGGCAAAATAGTTTATCGACACTAATGAAACAGTAGTTTCAGTATTTGGGTTCGAGTAGAAGTTTCGACGGGTGTGTATAGAATACAGAGAAGGTGAATTTAATTTTAGAAAACCGTTTGTCCGCGAGCATGTATGTTAGTCGCGGAAACGGTTTAAATTACCAAGGTAACTTACCTCGAAGAACAACACAAGTGATTTACGTTAGTTACTTGTGAAGCGAAATGTTATTCGCTGTTAGTTTGTTTACCGAATAGTTTACTAAAGCTTCTGAAGTGTCTGATACTTCAATGAGTGATAGAATTATCTAACTAAATAGTTATTAGCGTTAACGGTGTATCATTTCCGTGATAAGCGTTTACAAAGTAATTTACAGGGATAAATATGTCGCGATTCCTTGAATCTGATCCACTGGGCAAATGTAGCGAGCACGGATTTTCATTTTAGAATGGCACACGTCCACCCTTTCGAATAATGCGAATCAGAAAGTTAGTCTATGTTATTTATCGCGAAATCTGCGTTGAAAGTAAAAGGATTAAAATTCGCCATCAAAGGAAGGTATTACACAACGTCGTATAAAATCATAGGTTTCCATTAAACAGGTGTACATGGTATACAATTTCGAGCGTACAGTTGATCACACACACGCGCGCGCGAGCGTGTTGGTAGCTCCTAAGAATTCGTGTTGTTTGCGTTCCGTCATAAAATCAAATCTCTATTTCCCAATAGCAAAAAATGTTTCACAATTTTCATAAACAAATGTTACACGTTCGATTTGCTTATTCGTACAATAGATACACCGGTGCATTTTCCCTCGATTTTTTTTTTTTTTTTTAATTAGACTTTTCTCCAACAGACGACAGATATATATAAGCTGATCAACGAAGAATATTAATTAAAAGGAATTATTAAGCGTTTCATATACGAGGCAGTAAATCTATTACGTCATCGGACGGTTCCGTCAGCATCGATACGTATAATGATCGAATGCAAAAAAATGCATAGTAGCGAACGAATACGATCTACATTCATTCATGCGTTCCGATAATAAAAAATTCAACGTACATTTACGAGTGTTCCTTATCGGATGAAGGAATAAAGACGCTTAAAATGAATTTGTAATATCATTGAGTGAATACTACGACAACAACCAAAACACTGTTAATGAAAATGTAGTAGAGTCGCAACTGTAACACAACAAGAATAACGTTTACATGTGATAGTGTGATAGTGAAGATATGATATTAACATTGTGTGCATCTGCAACAGCAACAGGATATTAATGTACGGAGGATATAGTAGCGCACCGAACTATAGTAACGGTATAGTTGTACTATTGCTGCGTAATACCGTAGGCAGAAATAAAATAATAGTTGATTTGTTGCAGTATTACTACATCGTTACTATAGTTTTAGTTTTATGTGACACAAATACGGTGTAAGTTTTACTTTTCGCATCGAATACAGCAATTTGTCAAATTGTGTTAAAATTTTTGCTCACACACCACTCTATCTTTCCTTAACATACTCTTTTTATACGAAATACTCGATACCATCTAAATCTGTCGGCTGCTATCTAGAACTTTTTACGACATTGATCTTTCGTCTTCAGATTGGAATTTATTTTGCAAGAATTTAATCGATAATGACCTTTCTGATACTATATTGGTATAATAAAATTGGACTTATCGTTAATTATTATACAGTGCGTTATTAATATCTACATAATGTTTCATTGACATTTCACTAGAAATATAAAATCACCACACGAACGTAAGAGTGTCTCTCTCTGTCTTTTTCTCGTTCCGTTTTAATTTCTTATAGCCTATAAAATTTTGTAGGTCGTTCTAGAACTTACTTTAGACGTCGATCAAACAAAATTCCTTCACTCGTTTATTCCGACATTTCATCAACACATCGTCAGGTATAAATATTGTGAGAAATTCAACGTTTTCTTCGATCTATTTTCCACGAGCTCAAGAACCTAACCTAACCCCATTATTATTTAACGATAACGAGTGCCAAATAACGGGTGAACGAACGAAAGAAACGGTCCGCCAATTATCATCGAGCATTTCCATCGGAAGGGCAACTTCAGTGGCCGCTTAAACTCTTGCGATACACAACGTTCAGAAGTAAGAAAGGAGATCGGCCAAGGTGAGACAAGAACACGATTTGAGTTCTTTCCTGTTCCCCGAAAGGGAGAAGGGATACACGTTGGACGACGAAAGAAAAAAAAAAAGCAAGTTAAATTAAAATGAAACCGGTAACCGTTGTTCGCTGGAGATCGGACTGGCGAGTAAGTCGCTCAAGAAACTGGGTTACGCGTGGATTTAACTTCACGTGATATACAAATTTTCAAAGAAATGATCCGCACGACAAGGCAAACGCCGTTTGCTTCGATACAATTCACTATTACCTACAACTCCATAGGCTGATAACGCATTTTTCCCCCTTTTATAAGACTCCCTTTACATCACCATTAAACACGATATCTGTGATATACTAGTTGGCACGAGTCTATTAACGCGGTTGTTTAAGCTTTTAGACGATTCCGGGCGATTCGAGACCCAGTTATTAATTTCAAAGACAGATATTATCTCGAATACCCGGATACGTAAATATTTGGATCACGGTAGTTGTATCTAGGTCTCCTTACCATTTCTCCACAGACACAAGCAGGCCGTGATCCAATCACGTTTACAACGTACTTTCATCACGTCCCGAAAATAACGTATATGTATATACATGCAGAGGTTAACGCATCGATGACCATAGACGCTGGGTACTGTCATATGGAACTCTAGTTTGTAAACGCCACTTAAATCTGTCTTGTGTATTAGTTTACGAGTGGACAGAGGGAGACACTCATCTTTCAAGCGGTAGATTTACCCCGGTAAGATCGTTATACACGACGACAGCATAGATATGCAAGAAACGAAGGTGACCGCGACGGTTCAACGTGCTCTTGGAATGTCCAACCTGTACACGCAGAGAACGATGAAGTAACCGAGCACAAGTATCGTGCGGAGAACGAGGGAACATGAAGAGGAAGAGGAACCCGTGAGAAGGACGACGAAAGCCACAATAAAAAGGAACAGAAAAGAAATCTTGCTACACTCGTGAAACACGTTTTCGTATAAACTTTCCAGCACCCTCTATGGAAAATACGCGAACCAATTGGCGACCAGTTCAAACAGTTTCAAATTAACCGTTCACGCGGGACGACAGTTCCTCGACGAATAATGGCTTTGCGTTTTCATTTGTGTAATGTGTTAAAGATCAGGGACTAATCTTGAAATAAACGCTATTGTGGTTATGTAAGGTTACAAGCTGGTGCTGATAATGGGTATGATAAAAGAATAATTCGAAAGATACCGTAATGTAGTTATTATAGCTGTCACATTTAGATGAAACGATACTAAATATTGTTTGTGTACAAATAGATTTGTTGCATATTATTGTCTTTGGTTAACTTTAAATTCGTTTTCAAGGAAGGAAAAATCATATATATTTCTTATCACCGTAGATTAGGATACCCATGCTGACACTGTATCTACATTGTATCTGTAATATTGATAACTGCCACGTTTATCGAAAGCAAACCGAAAGAAACCTTCACAGCTCAACTTTGTCGACTACAGAAGTGACCTTGCACGAAGCAAGCGCAGACATATGGTTGTTTACAAAACTAGTGTATGGATTAAAGCCAATTTTACCAATTACATTTGAAGTTGTTGAAATATCAACGGTTCTGGATATCTTGCACAAATATTTACATTATTATAATAGTTTCGATATTATACAGTTTCCACGATTAATTGCAATCACAAAAACGCACATAAATATTGTTTATAATTTTATATTGTAAATAATAAAATGTTATTTTACCTTAATACCGTACCTATATCATATTTAAAAGTAGAAGGTAATTTTATGTATGTTTGTATTTTGAATATATGTAACACATTGAGCGAAAAAAGTATATTTCGATGTTATTTTTAGTAATTACTATCAGCAAGTAAGATAAAGGCATAATACCAATATATGGAATATTTGTAATATTTTAATTATCAATTGGCGGTAAACTACACAGAAATTAAATGATTTTATTTACTAATACATCCGAATTTAACTTGTATCACTTTGAATGCATGTTTCGATAGCTTATAAAATCGAGAGAACTCGAACGATTTTTCAGAAACTCGCGTGAAAGAAATTTCATTTTCATACAGGTGGTCACGTGATTACGTTTAAACGATTCAGCGATGATTCGTGTGGTATACGGAAATAACTAATACCATTTTCAGGGCCAGCTGCCTTAGAAAGCAAGACGGTGGGAAACCGAATGCACGTATCTTAGAAATAGCACGTATGTAACTAAAAGCGACTTCCCAGTCTGTTGACCCTTTAAATGCCCGTACACACATGGAGGAACACAACACACCATGCCATCGCATCACATGAGTCGCTTCACTTGAGGAAACTTCCCGTTTCAAATGGCCTGCTTTCGATATTTCAAAAAATACCTTTACCCCTTGGCATACCGAATCGTCTAGTGACGAATTATAGGGCCCATTCGGACCCATAGGAGATCTTATTTATATCAAATATTTATTTTATTTTATATGTAAACTTTTATTTCATAGAACTACTATATTATTTATAAAATATTTTTTAAAACTACCATTATTATATAACGATTAAAGGAAAATGAATGCATCTATGATATATAAAAACATACAATATTTATTAACTTTTATTACAATGCACACACAGAGCACGTGTTTCGCGTATTCTACGAACGCATATATATTTCGATCATGTAGTACATTTTTCGCGCTATGTTGCTATGTAAATTATGTAAACTGAAACAACTGTTGAGATTCGACTATTTATATGAACAGGTCCAAATGGACCCTGTATTCGCCAAGCGAAGGTTAACCTATTCTCGCTAATAGCTAAACGAGATAACGAAAAGTGAAAAAATATCAATAGAACTACTGAAACCTTTTTTTTTCTTCGCCGGTGATTACAGATATACAGTGTAATTTATCAATGCGCTAAGACCTACGTGTCTTTCGCACCACGAGTACGAAGCGAAACGCGCGAGGAAAATGTACACAGAATGTAAGTCAAAACACAGAATGAGTTTGAAGACTGTAACTGTTTCACAAACCCACTATTTCCTCGTGTTGTTCTCCGATTGTCTTTCGAAATTTTCAGATTACTTTCGGTACAAATTGATAGCTCGTTTTAAGAAGAGAAAGAATCGGCACGCGATGTACGCGTTCCGTTGAGAACCAACGAAGAGACACCGGGTTAGATGTCGGCCTAACCGAAGTTCATGGAATCGAGCACGTGTCACACGTCTCGAGTAACCAATTCGTTTCCTTTTCGAATGATCTATCCATATTGAGATCAACCGAATTTCGAAGGGATAACTGGGTCATGTTTCGAGAAAATAATAATTATGGCCGATATGCACGAACTGTGTACAAGTGATTTGTACGATAAAAGATCGAGTTTTCTTAAATGAATACCAGTTTCATTTATGTGACGATAAATAAAAGATAACAAAGGAAAACCGCTAGGCGAGATGCCACGAGCACGATGTCTGTACAAGATGATCGACATACCTGTGTAATTACAAGTCGTTTGGCGTTGAACTTTGTCTTGATTCACAGCATGCGTCCAGCGGATAATTATGATGAAATTTCAAGTACACCGAATGATAAACTTCCGCCAAATTTTCTAATAAAACTACACCACGTAACTCCAATGTTTTTCCTTGCTTGTGAGACACAATATGGCGGTACAAATTCGGGTGCAGTATATCTGGCACGATGTGGCCGTAGTGCCACACGGTGGTAAAAAGATGACTCAATTGTGGCGCCAAAATGCTTTCGATTTGAAATTTTTATTGTAACGAAAAATTGAAAGATTCTGTATTTGAATACCTTTCAATGTTGCAATAACAGTTCTTCATTTTCAGAAAAAAATATTAAATAAAAATGATTGCATACAGTTGTGTAAAAAAAATGGATTTTAATTAGTCTGTTATGCAGTGTCACCTGGTGATGCAAGATCAGTACTATGCGTTAAAATAACCCTTTATATCAATTGATAAAGAAATATACCAAGTTCTTGTAACCAGTTGTTGATAATACAGTTTCCTAAAATTCTATGCAATGTATCATAACATGATTTGGAATGTATACTGTAAAGTGTAAGTGTAATTATTGTTTGTAAGGTGGCATAGTGTTGGACTTCGAAGTAGAATAATAGTGAAAACTAATTTATTAAAATAATGCATGTTTAATTGGTATTCTACTAGTTAATATAATTAGCATTTATTTATTTCGTTAAATAAAAGAATTATACACTGAAAGTAAATGATATCGAGTTGGTATATCGATAAAGATACTTTTGCGTCAATATAAAAAGCGCGGGAAAATGCATAGATGCATATTCAAACACGTGCAACGAATATTTTTAAAAAGAACCAGTTTTCCTAAAAGTAATTTTTTGAACATTTTGCGATCTAGTCGAGGGTTTGACCTAGACATAGAGTGACGTAGGACGACCTTGGCGTTAAAACGTGTGCGCATCAGTAGCCTATTTTTAACGAGCAGAATTCTATGGTGCTTCTTACGTATACAGTGGTGATTTTATGACGTTTTATTAGAAATTTTACCATAAGGATCATTCGACGTAATATCCTGTGACACTTACATGGATAAATCGAGCGCAAATCCTGGAAAAGAGTAGATCAATTCTCATAAAAATGTAAATGATAATAGGACGGCATGTTCTGTATTCTGCATAATATCGACAACGATGCTTCGTAACGTGTAATGCAAATGTAGCAAGGTTATTTCGATGGAACGACGAGGGTCGTGTCTGTAAGAAAATCTAACACTGATTTTCCATACGATCAGAAATGCGCATCACCGCATGAAACATTTAACAGCCAATCTTCCAAGCCAAAAAACCTAAACATACAGCGTTGTCATATTTGAATTTCGTTAAAATCATAGCCTTTACATTTTTATATAACCTAAAATATTTATTTTCTGTGAATAAGTTATACACTAATAGCTTTCACAAGATAGATAAAGTGAATCGCGAAGAAAAGAAAATTATGTGCTAAATGATCAATTCTAACACGTCATACTAATGGACAGATTCCAAAAACGTGTATGTGTGCAGGATCGTCCAGAATCTGAAGGCTTTCAAGATAATCCACGAGAGATGGTTTGATCTGGATGCGCGGCGTCGGGACGCAAGGTTACAGCGGTCGTCGGGTCAGCAACACCACGGCCGCCCTCCTCTCACTCTTTTCCCCACCTCACTAAGTCCTCTTTACCCTCTCTACACTCTTTCACCCTTCCTTCCTTCCTAGAGCTCCCCCTCGCCGAACCAACCAGCTAGCCAGGCCTTCCTCTCGGTTTTTCTAGTTTATTTATCCACGCTTCGGTCGTGCCATGGTGCGCCATCTTCTGCAGATCCGTCGAGATTCTTATTAACAGTTATTATACGCAGATAGGGTTCCCTTCTCCTTTTTTTTTTCATTTTTCTGTGGGGATCTTTAGTCCTCCGTGGGTAATGCGTCTCTATTTTATTCAACAGCTGAAAAGCCTTTCAAAACGATGGTTGATACTGATGATTACATTAAAAGGACGATGTTTAAAAATTAATTCGGAATAAATGGTTCCATTAAAAAGGGACAGGTGATTTATTTTCATCGGAGGGAAATCTCTTCCGTTGTTAGATACAATTTTTCGAATGTTTACCCGATCGTGGTTATTACGTAAAAAAAAAGGAGAAAAGGTGGATTTTTCCAATAGATAAGAGAAAAGAAAAATAATCACAATTACTCCATTGAAATACACGATCGAACGTTTACACTCGACCTTGAGTGCTGTTTTAATTTTCGATCACAGCCCGTCCATTCGATTATTGCTGGCTGGCTAATGCATTTAACCCTTCGATTGTTATCCAATGCGGTAGTCGGGCTGCTTGCAAACAACGTGATGGAAGGGGTGTCTGGGTCACCCCCTTTCATGGTAGTCTGTCTGTCTGGCTGGCTGGTTACCTTCCTGGGGTTCGCAACCCTAGCGTTCGTTGCGCCGTTATATAGCCTGTGACACCGAAATACATCGATTGTTTACATCGAGCCCACGTGTATCAATCGGACTATTGATTAAACGACTATAATGGCTAATTACGAGCCAGAGTCCTCATTTGTACGATGTCTTTTGTGAACACTGGTTTTGCCGTCAAAATTAAATACACATTAGTTACACGTACGAGAAGAATAGATTTGTAAATGTTCGAAGTATGTGTATATATCGTCGTCCCAATGGTGAAGTTACATAACTTTGTAGAAATGTAATTTTTCATGGAGAACATAAGACTAATTTTAGGTGAATTTATTTATTAATGTAAACTTCCCTCTAGACTGATTTTAACCATTAACTAGAACAAATTAATGTAGATGGCATAGTTGATTGGCAAACATGATTTTTACATTAACTGATAAAGTAGTTTTCTTCCTTGTCGCAGTTTTACAACAACTTTACGGTATTTCACGTTTGTCCGGAGTAAACGAGACAAAAGCGGGGGGAAACCTGTCGATTTACACAGTAAGCGCGAGCAAACATTTCGGTTTTGTTGCCAAATCGTCGCTTCACCGTGACGTTCGTAACGAAAGGGAAAACCTCCGTGAAAATTCATCACTTTCGTGGGCCGTTGAAACAATCATTCCTGACAAGACTCTCTAATAACGTGAACGCCCATTAATCTTAATTAACGGAGAAAGCTTAAACGCTAATTGCGAAAACATTATACGGGAGAGTTGTGTTGAAGTGCGGCTAGCGTTGCGATCGGGGTTGCGATCTTTCGTTTCCACGCACGATACTTCGATACACACTACACCGTACGCTTTTCACCCATTCTTCTCTGTTCATATGAATCATACATTTAAAAAAAAAAAGTGAACAAAGAATTGTACATTATTCGCGTGAATCACACGAGGGGGGAGGAAACGTAGGTGCATATAGTACCCTTGAACGAAAAGATCGAAAACGCCCACCTTTGATAGTTGATACGGCTGCTTATCCTCCTTTTTTCTCTCTTTTCCAAAGCAATCTTTCTCTCCTTCTTTCTTTTTTTTTTGTACATTGCGTATGAATGCATCATATTGCGTTTATCGTGCGTGGGCGGTGCAACGGTTTATCAAGCAGACAGGGTTTTGCACCCCGTACCATTCACGTTGGCTGGGGTTCCAGAAGCAGCTACAGCTCACGGTGGAGGGAGACCAGTCTGCTGGAGGGGGTGTCTGGGGCAATCCCCTCCAGTCTGGGGGTTCCCAAACTCAAACGCATTTCCCGGGGTTCGCAAATCTCTCGCTCGTTCAACTCTCCCGGCCGAAACTTCGCCACCAATGGCACAGTTTCGACGGAACTTCGCCCTGTCTGCAAATCGAAGTAACCTCCTATGAATTTTCGAAATATCTCATGGTACTTTCGATCAGTTGTAAGAAAAGAATTTTCGTTTTTTTATTTATGAAAAAAATATCAGATTTTTAAAAAGAGATTAGAATTGATTGGCGAATTTCGAATGAAAATTCTATGAAATTAGTATTGTAGAAAATCAAACTTTGAATTAAAAGTACTTTTTACACTATCGATCAGTAACTTCAGCGCACTTTTGCAGTGGAACTTTCAAAAATCAAAATTTTCTCTGTGAAAAGAAAAAATAATAAATATCAGTTGCTTTATCTATTCTTTATTCCTTATCTATTAAGTTGTTTTATCTTAATGTAAATAAAACTTGAACTGGAGTTATAGTGTATAATATGAATGTGACTGTAGGGTTAATTCAATACATGCAATTTTAATTAAAAATCTTTTCGTTGAGAATTGTTAATTTTTTAAAAAATGGACACGATTATTATCTGATTATATATTCACTATGCACTGAAATTGCAACGATGTGACTTATTCAAATGGCAAATGTGTAGAGATGGCTAGATTCCAGGTTCAAGAGTAGTCCGGATGTTCCGGTGAGCGCATGGCGGTCGATACGTGGAATTCGTTGACATTGATCCAGCGAATTCGTCGTATAGCTATCGGTGAGTCACCGTGGCTCAGTGCCCTTCAACCAACTCCGTACGTTTCCTATACTGGATGACTCTACGACGCCACGTTATACACACACGTTCCATTTGCTTTCACCGCTGTGTTCATTATTTTCGATCAAATTTTCTTTTCTTTTTTTTTTGCACGCCTACATCGCCTCATTTGTTCGCCCGCAATTTTCTTTCTACGCTGTATAACGGGGCACCTTTTCCAAATTGAATTATTTATCGAACCGGCTGGGATCAGATAGGTGTTCGTTTGTAAAATAACTTTCTAGGTGGCCTTTCCATTTGTTTCTTTCTTTTTTTTTCGTGAAATTAAAATGCGCGATATACGATCTCGAAACTTTTACTTTTATTTTGATAATTGAGACTGTTCACCAATTAGAAAATGAACAAACTCATTTTTAATTTTAGTCAGTATACGTATTATTATTACTCTCATTTGGAATAATACATATTAATCCTATCCACTCGGATGGCCAGTTGCGCTGGCGCGAGCATTCATTCTGCCCAACTCGTGCTTTAATAAACTGTACAACGTAAAATTTGATAAATTTTCTTTCGGAATAAATTGATGTATGAATGTTGAAATTTAATGTTCCATTTCCTCAGTAAAACTTATCGTAAATTTCCTGTTAGAAGGAAATGCTGAAATATTACCGGAGCACAAAAGGTTAATATTTTCATGTTTTAAAATAATGTCTTTGCAAATAAGAAAGTATCCTATATTTTAACAAATAAAATACACAATAAGATTTATTATTCTTAAATTACAATTACTACTAGTTCTCCCTAGATTCACCTAGTTTTATTTAACAACGGGTTTTGCGAGGATGTTTCGTTAATACTGATTTAAGTTAGTTAGAAGGAATATTAATACCATACACAGAGCAACATACACGGTGTGTCGATAAATCACTGAATAGTAACGCAATTATCAACAAGAATACTACAGAAATATGTAATAGGTTACATGATACAGTCCATCTGCTGTACTAACATATGCAACACATGCATCATGACCTCACCGCATATTTGAGATTACGTAAAAGAAAGACTTGCATAGGTTAGCCAACAGTAAACTCACTGCGGGGCAAAGGATTGGCGTTAAATTCAATTTTCAATAAACAAGAATGACGGTAATCAATAAGCGTACAAGATTTTCCAGCATTTTCTAAACAAATGTGATAACAATACTGCACAATAAGATATTTCACTGTGAATTCTCCCGAAGCACCTGTACGACTGACGACAACAGTGTATTACATATAGAAATGAATTATTTGAAGCGGCAGAAAAGTGATTTACTGATTTTCCTGAATCGCTAACGTAGGGTCTCATTTTTATCGACTGTTCACCGAACCTCATTGGCACACCGTGTACATACACATGTACGTATACAGTCTACCATGCATGTACTACGAGCCTGTCTGCCATCCAAGCAGAACGAACGAGGCGAGAGAAAAAGATCGATGGCTGTCGAGTGGTAAAACGCGGCGAAAATGAGCCGAGGAGCATAAAAGTGGCACAATTGGTTCAGTGGGGCGGTGCCCCTACGGCCTTGGCTCGGGACACTGAACTCCGTGGCCATGCGAAACGCGCCGCACGCGGTGCCCCATGCACTTCTCTCCTCCTCTCCGTCCCTCTCGCCCCCTCAACAGCCCATAAGCTATACCAGAGCGTCCCCATCTGTGCGCTGCACCCGTTTCGCACATATGCAACGTCCACTCCCGGTTGTTTCACTCGGAACTAGGCCCCGCGAGGCCGGCAACCGGCCAAGCACGATGCCTGCACGACGCGCCTGGCTGCATGTGCAACTAGTGCGCGCGCACGCGCGTTGCAGATTGGCTATTCGGACGAAGGGAACGAGGAAGATGGACCGATGGAAACGGAAACGACGTAGGAAATGTTTTTTGAATGAAGATTGTCGATTAATCTGTTAACACGTTACTTACCGGCTGTGAATTGAACAGATACGTACAAGAGACGGTTTTCACTATTGTGTAGAAATTTGTGATATGAAAGGGAACCCTAACCTTTTAACCGTGTTCGCCTCTCGAATAAAAATTGGACCTGTATAGTTTGTACTTAAAAATTAGCAGAAATGATAGGTAGTAACGATACTTTGGTCTTTGCAAATATGAATATAGTGTATTTCATATTTATCACAGATATAACAGTGCAATTAAACAATTAGCAATTCGTTAATAAATGAGTTATTGACGTTCGAAGTATTATTGAACCAATGACGAGTTAACTCGTCATCTGTAATTAACAGGTTAAGACATTATTTATTTTGTAGACTGTGAAGAATTATTAACAGTAGTATATAAGAAACTAAGATAATAAAATTGTTTTACCGCTTAACAATGAGTTGACCGTTGACCTTTCCCTATTTCTTTTTTCTTCTTTTTTTGGCAACTTGCGTATACTATCCCGGATATTTCAATATGAATTACTGTACTGATTACTTGACTCCTGTCGAAAAGAATTTATTTCTACGCTGAACAAATTACTGTCTTGTAAAAGTAATTTGGTAAATCAATGGCGCGTTAAGTAACCGATTACGTAGTACTTTCTGTACGAACGTAACGGGTGTCTTAATATTTATGAACGGCGGTTCCTGTAACCGAGGTGCGAAAATCATGGCAACTTGGCGTGTAGTGGTGTGTTAAACGATGGAACGGTTGAATTGTTTTGGGTTTTAACTTCTTTTGTGGTCAGAGCTATTCTACAAGGCGTGAGAATGGAATGGGGAATACAAAAATGATTCGCACGTACCCGTGTTTCTGAATGAGACATTGTTTTTTTTTCCTTTTTATTTGATTCAGTACCTTATTTCTTACAACAGAGAATTTAACGTATGAAAGCACTCTTAATGGATAAGAAATTTAATACGCTTGGACCTAATTTCTTTTTAATTGTCTTCCTTTCGGTACGAATCTAACCTCAAAATCCTGTTATTCCGAGGGGAAACCCATTCAAAGGTGTTAATGAATCACTCTTTGATAAAAGTTAGAATAGAAAGAAAGCAGAGTATAACAATAAGACTTGGGAAATGATGGAATACTTGGAATATTTCAATGTTATACATAATTTAATATCGTAGTCCACCGAAAGGGGGAGGAGCTCCCAGAGGAGCTTCCACTGAAATTTTTTCGACATTGGCAGGAGGTTGGAAACGTGTCGAAAGCTCGCAGTGGAGCGTGCTGGACGCCCATCGTTAGATGGAACGAGCGAGAGAACGCAGAAACGAAGCGAGAGGACGAGTTAGCGAGCTAGGCGTACGGAGAGCGTTCACCCTGGCCGGTGCGTCGGCCCTTCGCACAGCGTTTCTCAAACCTAAGCAATATCCTGCATTTATGTGCGTGGCCCTTAGGGAGAACGCTCGAAGGGCATCAGAAATAAGTTGGAATCGGGGCTGATTTCGACACAGTCGGATTGTGGACAGTTCGTTGAAAAAATAAAAAGTGTGTTAATAAAAAATTACTCTAAATTAAAATTGGGCCCCTTCGAAAGAATTTCTTATATTAAGATTGCGAACGTGGTTATTATAGAATTTATTCTCGATGATTATATGTATGCTACAACCACAAAATTAGAAGAGCAGGAACAATCAAAGGTAATAGAGCATTCGTTTGAAAAATAGTTGAGGTTTACGATGAGGCGAACATGGTTATTACAGAATATTAAGTTTATGGCAGATGAAATAACTGAGTTGCTAACAAATTTTCAACACGTGTGTTACGAATAAAAATATAATATATATTAATTCGAACATGATTCACTGGTTTCAGTACATTTCGACCATCGCGGAGTGAAGGTAGTTGTTTGTTAGTTAATTCTAAGGCGTTTATGGTTGTCACGCATGACTGAAGTGTCAACGAAATGGTAATCCTTTGATCAGCCGTAGATTTTGGCGAAATGCTCACGGCGAATCGTGCATGTACGCCACCCTCCGAAGACCTGGTCTGTCCTCGTCGTCTTTTTGCCATTTCATCGAAGTCGCAAGAATTCGAAAGCCGAAGGACATTCGCGGGGACAAAAATCCGCGCGAGCATCCTTTTCGAACGTATTGACGCATGCGTCATATGAGAGAGCGTGCATTCTTGATCTTGCATTCCAAGAGAACCAGATGGAAGAAACGATGGTCGTGAAAAGGATCGAGTTTATGACAGTGAAGTTTATACTCTCGTTAGACGATCGTACCGATTCTGTTCACGAGATTACAGATTATTATAGACATTGTTGTACATCGTGTTCTTGAACAATTTTATTATTAGATAAATTTTAATATTAAACGCATCGAGACACTCAAAATGGAGTATACAAGATTGATGATAATTGGGGTTGTTTTACGAGGTATTCTTGAGTTCGCGACATTATAATAGTTGATGTAAAAATGAATTAGGTACATTGAGGAGGCTTAAAATAGAACGATGGTTCTGGTAAAATGGAATTATCGTACTGTGTTGGTGAAAATGTTTCTTTTAAATATTAGTCGATTATGGTATCGATGAAGTGAATTACTTTTAATAAGTAGACTCGACGTTTTCATGTAAACATAGTACTTTTATCGTAGAAATTTATGCCTTACGGCGTTCAAGTGACCATTTTTACTTCAAATTTGATCAGTAAAATTACTGCTACTACTTTGGAATCAATTTGAATCTGAATGAAACTTGAGGCTATTCTTCTATAATAATTACCAGCAGTATAAAAAAAGCGAAAGTAAACGGCAAAAAATTTATATTCAAATATCAATTTTACTATATTTGACTGTATTAAAATATTACTTTTAATACAAATTTTGGGTACGATCAAAGTTTTATTTAAAAAGAAGGAAGATTAACTTTCAGAGATTTATTAACAACGGGTGAAACACTAGTAGATAGAACAATAATTAAACCTCGCTTAATAATAATGAAATATAATAAACATACAAAAACTTTTTTTCAAAATTTCTACTACCTTTCAATCTGTGTTCTAAAACGTTACTCGTTTCAAAAATAAAGACCTAGAAAAGTGTCATCCGAATCACCCTACTAAAAGTTTTATTTTCATCGTACGTAGCAAACGCAAAAATGAAAAAAAGAAAGGGAACCAAGCAAGACAACCAAAATTCGCATAATCGTGTCCCCGGTTAGTGTCCCGGCGCAGCTGTTCGCGTCACGACGGCGCGTGTTCACGCGGCATTGGGCATTGCACTCGGCGCTTCTCTCGAGGGCGGTCTCTCGGGTTGATGCACGCGGAATGCAGCCGAAGCCGGCCGAGGATGCACGAGGCTGCTCTTGTCGGGGAGCCACGTCGCGCGCCTCGCAGCTGCAACGGTCATCGGGTTCGATGCACTCGTGCGCGCTTCTGCATGCACGATTCTGCACGAATGACTCAGCCAAGCGGGCGCACCACGGATACGACCTTGACCCGGCTGCACGTAGGTGCATCGTACCTTGGCGGGCCTCGCGTGGCCGAAATGCAACTCGTAAAAAACCCTCCCGCTGGGAATCCAGGCTGTCGAATCGAAATTTCTTCTCATTTTACATCCGCTTCTTTATCTTTCTTTTTGTTTCTTTTTTGCTTTTATTTTGAATATTGAAGGTGGGAAATGTGTACATGCAACGTGAGTTTAACACTAAACCTACCATGACTGGTCAAATGACAATTTTCAATTGTATTTTAAAAATTTCTTATAGCCAACGTTAGTGCATCGCCATGTAACTTCATGACTATTCTTATGATATATATAGAATTAACTTTTTAATATTTATAATTTGAATATTTTGTTACGTGTTATTTTGCACCTTGAAATTTCCTATAAATGCATAAAAATCCGCAGTCTATCAGTAACCACAAAACAGGTTCGCCATCGATTATCTCTAATCAAAAAGAAATTTAGATCATTTGTTATTCGTAACCAAAAAATTGAGAAAATAATTTTTATATCGGGTTGTAACATTTATGGTCTCCAATTTTAATGGTTAAATACACACTCGAGGAATTGTCTACGTTTTCGCTTATTTATTCTTGAACTTTTGTGTCCATGTAAATTGCATTTCAATTTGGAGCAAAGAACTTGTATAATTCATCCCCATTTAGAACAGCAATTTTTATGTCAACTATGTTAAAGTTAGAACTGAGAATGGACAATTGACTATTGGCCGCCATATTGGTCCCGCGAATATTCTTCGCCTGTTCCTTATAACATAATCGATATTTGAAATTGTAATTTAATATGAGTAGTCGGTCGTCGGCCACCATATTGGTCCCGCGAATGTTCTCCGTTTATTCCCTATAATAACAATCGCGGATTTGAATTTTAAATCACGAGGGAAGCTGGAATTAAATATTCAAATGGCGATTGTCATCCTATCTTTTTATCTTGCTTTATCATTGGTTAGAGTTTTATGTGGTGTTTGAAATTGTATACCATTAAGTCGCACGTGGCAGAGGGAATTAAATATTCAAGCGGCGCGCGTTAATTCTCATGGAATTATTATCTTGTTGTTTCTGCTAATCTCATTATTTGTTGCACTACTTCTTTTTTCTTTTTATTGTTTTTTATATTCTCAAGGCCTGTCTGCTGTTTCCTTCGAGGTTATTGTGCGAGTCCCGAGTTCATTGTAACTAATGCCATCGCACCGAGATATCATTTTTTTTTCTTCTTTCTTTCTTTCTCTTTTTTTTTTGTTTTAACGAACACCCGTTATCGTAAAGGAGACTGATACATCGAAAATAAACGCACACGCCGACCGGATAACGCTGAAAACAATGGTAATATCGTTGTAATTGACCGTGAAGGGAGACGTATATAGTGAAAAGTTTCAACAGAGTACATTATTATTCAGCGTTAATCGTTGCGGATGTCGTTTACGACAATTGACGCGTTTCGAAATCTTCAATCTCAATCGTACAAAATATTTTTGCACAATGCTTCTTCTTTTTGTTTCACGTGTTATTTCACGTCGGAGGTGAATTTTTTCGCGAATGTTTTCACGTGTGTTTCACCTGGTGAAACTTAGATGCAAAAAAAAAAGAAGAAAATTCGCACACGTTGGTCATTTTAATTTCTGCGCACGGTTGTACTGTTTTAAACCGTTGTGCGGGCGATTATCAGTGGGAAGAAGGCTTACGCAAAGCCACTTTTCTTTTCTTCTCGTTCGACCGTTTGTTTTCTTCGATGCAGTCCACTTTCGAAACATCGTAAAAACGATAATTGCGATTTCTAATTGTTTGGTGGTTTTAAATCGGGTGAAAGTACTCCATTTTATATGATCCTTATATTCGCAGATTTCACGCGAGATCAAAATTACGCATCGCTTGTAAATTTCCCTTTCTATTTTGCCGAAGTGCGATGGCATTGCACTTATTGTTAGAAAAATGGAAAAAAAGAAAGTATAAGGGACAATATGGCATACTTAAAAATTTGCTTACTTTATTGTTAATTACTATATGCATAGTATATTGTTAATTGCCATAAAACATGAGTCATCTTCTAATTTGAAATTTACATTTAAATTAATACTGTTAAACTCCTGTGTTATTAAATTAAATGATTATCTACAAATTACTTACACCGAATAGTTTTTTAATGTTAAAATGTATTGAAAATTGTATATGCAAAGTTTTGAAAAAAAAAGAAAAATTGTGGGAATAAAGGGATATAAAATACACGAGAAATCATTGAGATGAATTATTCCTTTCCTCTTCTTTAATTACGACAAATTCATAAAACTTACTTCATTAGTTTAATTCAAATCTTTCGTTAAAAGAATAACGTGTCCTTTGCAGAAATCTTCCACGGTAAAAAGCGTGTTCCATGTCATAGTTATCTATGATGAAATCTCTCTCATTAACCTTTCCCACCGGTGTTTCAATAAAAATAACGACCATTGCGTCACACGACGACGCGTCAGCTTCCTCCTATATAGAAAGAGAGAAAGACAGAGAGAGAGAGAGAGAGAGAGAGAAAGAGAGAGAGAGAGAGAGAGAGAGAGAAATACTGTGCAACCCTTGTCAAACATAAAAAGAATCAGGAAGAAGATCCTTTTTTAAGTGAACGATTCAAAGGATCACGCTCGTTGATGCAGTTAATTTACTCATATGCATAGTTCAAAGTGTGTTGTCCTCGGCCATCGGGTTCAACGTCTGCCGGACGAGAATGAGACAAAGGCTAAAAGGCCCTACCTCCTCGGGGTATCTTTATAGAACACAGTGTCATCGACATGCGGCAGGGTGTATCCATTGTAAAGGTCAACGCATCTATTGTGCATAAACTTGTCGCGAGGCATACAGCTGGTTTGCACTCGAAAAGGTATATTTAATTGTTTTTCATGAAAAATTCTTCGATCGAACGAAAGTTGCAGAGAGCTTTTTTTTCACGAGCAGATCGGACTTTTCGATTCCAGCTAAAAGAAAATATTCTTCGTCGTTGACAGTTATCTGTCGTGTTCGCTATCTTCGCTTCAGTAAATCACGAAAGAACCGCGACAGTGCTTTATTGTGACAGTCGAGTGACCTGCTGCCTCTCTTTTTCAATCGCGAGGGACAGTCTGATTTGTGGTGATTGTAAAACAGTTGAAAAATTCTTGATCGTTCTGTGTGTGTGCGAAACTAATTTTCTTTTTCTAATCTTCTTTAGTTTCTTTTACAGTTTAACAATTAATTTAGTGCGATAAACGTCTTGTCGGAAAATTATTTGTTAATTTATTCGAGTAAAGTAGTTGAAATAAAAAAACTAGTCATCTAAAACATTATTTGAAAATAATTTATCGAAATTGAACACAAAATAAAATTATTTTTCTTATATTATTTGTGGAATAAAAATAACAATGCATTTGACGATTAATTTCTCATTTTGATCATTTGCATTTGTCCTAGATCACCTAATTCAACCGCTCCAGAATTCTTCTTATGTAGTTATTTCAAAAAATAAACTGCAGAGCAATATTCAGCAAGAAGTCTAAAGAAAATTCCTGTTTAAATGTTTAACAAAATTGCTCAACCACTGATTTTGGACACCGACAAACAAGAAATCTAAATACTGAATAAACATATCCAATAAAAAACAAACAAAAAAACAAACAAAAATCTTTTATTTATTTCAAAATTGCAAACAATCTAAATCGAGAAGTAAAATTTCCCCTAGCACCGTTTATAATATCCTTCGATTTTCTGCATCATCCGTGCAACGATGCAGTTCCTTCTTTATCGACTCCTCCATTCTCCTGTTCTCTAAGCTACGCAACAGCTATCGTTCCAAGAGTATCATCAACTCATCGAGAGCAACGTGTATATAAGTAAGTACATAGAGCAAGAGAGGAGAGACCGACGCGGAGGGACTTTCTCTCTATAGAGCTAGTCGAGTGCAATTATTTAAATCGGTGCGTCGACTCCGGTGCTCGCGCGGCAAGGTTACCGGGATGCATCGACGATCTGTCGTCCCTGTTCCCCGGCCAACAGCTACGGCCAAGTATTTATACATCAACGGAGGGATGTATTTCGGTCCCGCGGACGCTGACGCTACCACGCGGAGGCGACGGCCCGCGCGCTCCTCCTAACCTTGAACTGATGAACGTGTACGCAGAGCCACCACCCGACTGCTATGTCCTGAGCTATTCCTGGACAGTCACCCTGGAGGACAACGAGCGTAAACTTACGCCACTATTGCCTAGTTCTATTAGACGTACCTATAAGTTCTTCCTTGCTTTTATTTTTTTAATCCCTTTACTTACGATTTCTTTTGCTGACTGTACCATCTAAGCATCAGCTATTCGATGTTTCAGTACCATTTTATGTAAGAAACAGTGTGTTACATCGCAATGGAAGCGTGACGGACCTTCGGCTTGGCGGATTATAGTTATAAAATTAATTAGTTGCATTTGACCGTCAGACTGAGGTACTGCACTTGTACCCTCCTGTAGTGAGACCGAGAGCAAAACTGGTTTATTACTAAGCAAGCCTGAGGATCTTCCGGATCCCAAAAATGTAATTTAATTTTTAACAACGCTCCCTTCCCTTAGAAGGACCGAGACTCCACTCTCAAACTCAGACTCATTTCACAGACTGCAAGCTAACCAATAGCAAAAAGAACCTAGCCTATAAAAGTTAAAATGTCAGGCTTCCAAAATTGATACTAGTATTTTTCGCAAAAGACAATTTATGTAACTGGCTATTATTTCGCGAATGAATATGAAAATGAAACAATCTAAATAAACTTCAACATCTTTTATTTGTACATAATGAATTGAAATAAAACTTTGTGCATATTTTCTATGTAACTTTTGGTTATTCTTTTTCTTTTTGTGTGATAAACTGCATGATACACAATAGGTTTTGCAAATGTATCTTGTTTCTCTGCGTTTTCCTTCTGAAGAGCATATTCTACATGTTCTAGTTGGATTATTTTTTTACGTCAGTGATTACTTTTTACCCGAAATATTTGTATAATCCTCCAAAGTTGATATAATATCATTTTCAATCCACTCTTATTGAACATCACTTTCCCTAGCAGATTTTCTTACATTTATTTCTGCCGTTTTGGTGGTCTAATATTAAATTTATAACTGTCTTCTGATGCACTATGATTTTCCAGATTACTATACAATATTTCAAAATCACTTGGACAATAATTCACGATCTATTATGATTAATATTTTTTCTTTAGTGAAACGAAAAATCTTTAGTGAAACAGCGAGGTTCGAAAGAATTTAGAATCACGAGGAGATTCCTTCGTGATTTGGATGTTGCAAGTGTTGAATATGAAGGAGGAAGGTTCGAAGGTATTAAGATTGTAATATCGATTTAAAATACATCCTTCTTCCCGAGATATATCGAGAAACCCTCTTCTTACACGGATTCAACAAAGTTGCAAGAAGTTTACGCATGCTTTCCAAACATTTCCCATTTTTCCACCCGTAATCCTCGTGTTCTCACTGCGATAATATCGCCCTCAGAGCTTCTCTAAGCGGCGCGACGACCGAAGGGAATAGGGGGATGCTCGTGTTGATTTTCAAGTCGATACATTATTCTAATTCTCCTGAAACTCAGGATACGTTGCTGACAATTGAACAATTTCACAGGAAAATAACCAAGCCTGCAACTTTCTAATCGTCAAATTTACATTTCATTTCTGCTCAACATAGTTCTAGTTGAACTTTCATCATATTCTTTAATAATCTTCAATAAGTAAAATGGATTCATGAGAGAAGAAATTTTTCGAAAATTGTTCATCTATTCTTTTTTTGCATGCTGCAATTTTAATTTCTTTTAAATATCAACAACGTGTCACGAGTATGTGGAATATCAATTTTCGGAAAGAATGATCGTCGATGTCACGATCGGTAATTCTTCAGATAAAACATACAAAAGGGGTGACGACAGTGATATTTTTAATCCCGCGAAAAATATGTCGTTCAAGAGATCGTCGATATCGAGGGGAGACGATATCGATTCCGACGAAAGTGGAGTTGGATAACAAGGCTAACGTTCTGGAGAAGGGTGATCTCTTCGCCGAGAACAATGGCAGAAAGTCAAATTGCCGTATCTAGCGAGCAAGGTCGTGTACCCATAGGAGTATCTCTCGTTGTTTACGGGCTGCTCGAGTGAAGATACGCGTGTACACACGTCTCTCAACGGCGTCAAGCGTAAAAATGTAACGATAACGAGCGAGATTTCGCTGCTGGCACAGTTTGCCACCATTTCGAAGCCTTCACACTTTGTTCATATACATTCTGGGGCGTTTCTTTATCCCTGCGTTTTCTTTTCCTACTGTTAGTCTCCTAGTTCAATTTTTACTTTGTCAATTGTGTAAATGACGGCAAGAACTTTCATTTTATATTTTGGAAAGTCATTGAATGTTTATCAAGTGAATTTGATAAATATAAAAATCGTACAATTGTCAAATTGAATTTTGTAAATAGAATGAAAATTATCGTGTTGTCAGACTGGAATACAATTGAATAATTGGTTATTTATAGTTACTCTCTTTAAAATTTGGACACTCTGTAAAATAGAATAACTTTAATACCTTAAAATTAAAGAAAAATTAGTGTGTTTTAAATGGTGTTTGAATATTAACAAAAGTACCTGTACTCAATGGCTTATGAATGCCGTTTTGATCAATTTGATAATTTCGTCGTAGCCATTTTGTTTTTTTCTTTCTTTTACTTTGGTCGGAAAATTAGTTACCTTTTATAATTTTTGCTAAAAAGTAATCTTGTAAATCTTTGTTAGATTAGAGTAGATAGCTTTGGTAAAATATCTTTGATAGTTTAGAATAAACGTAGAAATTATGAAGGTTCAAAAGATGGTGATGTGTATGTGTTTTATTGATAGAACAGATGCGGACTATAGATAGTTACAGAGATAGACTAATTGCAATCACGTACTACTTAAGCAGATGGTCAACGTGGAGGATCTATCGAATATTGATCCCACTTAACCTCTTCCTGTTCTTATTGAGTAGATTTTATCATTGGAGCTGGAGATATAAATTCATCTAAACATTCTGCACATTACCATAGTGATCTCTGCATCATAATATTCAAGTATTAACTTAGTTCATTATTAATTAATTCATCGATTAAAAATTGTTGACAATACTTCTAGTACGTGACGTTAGTTTCTAATTACAACTGAACAATATACCAAAATATATCTATTTCTTACATTATAGTATTATAATCTTTACTTCATATTATAAAAAAATTTTATTAATTATCAAACCAACGTTTGGTTCCTTTTTCATGAGAAATATTCCATATAAATTATTGGATGGCGTTTATAAAATTAGCACCATAGAAAGCTACAATTTAAAAATATTTCGTTGAGAGATAAAATTATTGATAAACGTGTAAATGATTTACGTTAAGCATACTATTTATTTACTATGTAAAATGTAACTTAAGTGTACAATATATACTATTATTATTACATATTATAGTGAGGTCATAAATTAAAACATTAAATGGCGATTCATGTAGTCAGATTTAGGATCATCCGCCATTTATGGACAGATACTTAAACTTTCTGTAAAAATTAACCAGTAGCTGTCAACAATTAAGACGTAGACAGATTTTTTTAATTATTCGAAATTACCAATTCCAAGTTAAAATTTTCACAGTTCTACAAGCGCTGTTGTTTGAAAATATAAAAAGTTAAGTAGTTGAATAACTAAAAGTTGCAATGGGTGAAACTTTACTTAGTAAGAAGTTACTTTCGCACAATAAAAGACAATTTCCATGCGTTTTATCTAATATCAACTAATACGACTTAATTACACTTTTTCTTTCCATTGCTGTTAAAAATAAGGAAGAATATACTCCACTGAAACTTCATCCATATGATTTTTTTCCTTTTTTTCGATAGCTTCGAAGGGTTAAGTTAATTGCTAAATAAAACTGTGAAACTGTATTTCGCGTTTCATCTTGAGCCATTCTTCACCTTGCGGAAAAGAAAAAAAAAGGGTACATACACATCGTTCACACTTTCAAGAGAACCGTCTGGCCCCCTCAAGTCCACTCACGGAAATTTCCTAATTTACTCCTTTCCTCTTTGCCCTATCCTCCTTCTCCGCGATCCGATAGGCTGGTGAACTTGACTTTCTTAACGCGACGCAGGTTGTCCACCACTGCGCCACGATCGACCCCGACGCCATCGTGGTCGTCAGAGGGGTCGCGTCAGAGGATATGAAAGTCGGAGGGCAAAGTAGAGAGAGGGTGGTACAGGCCAGGGTGAGGGAAAGTGCAATGTCTGTCTGCCCCATTCCCTTGGTCGTCGTCGTCGTCGTCGTCGTCGACGTCGACGTCGTTCTCGTTTGTCGAGGGACAGAATGCACGTATATGGGGAGGATGAGCGACAGCAGACGCCGACAGCGGTAAACATAGTGCTCTTGAAAAATAGAACACTCGTTAGCGTATTCGAGCGTGTCAGAACACAGGGAGAGAGGGTGGTCTGGAAAAAAGGGGGACACAGAGGGAGAGAGAGGTGGGCTGACTTTCTTGCCCTCCCCTTTTTTGTCTATACCCTTGCCGTCGCTAGGACTCGCTTTTCACGGACCGATTTAACGAGGATCCATCCGAAATGTCATCCAACATCCGTTTAATCCTTTCATAGTGACGCACGCGCGACACCGGAAGCCGCGATAACGTTAGGCTTCGTTAAAAATAATTGGAGGTCGAATGGTGTCCAATAGAATATTTCGTTCCCTTTTTTTTTCACCTTTTTTCTTTTTTGTTTCGTGGTGCGTGAGTACGTATGGGCGGGAGGATCTACATTTGGTTCTGATTTTTGGGAGACATGAGGTTTCTACGTGGGGGTAGGTTTGAGTTTGTTGAAGATATTATTGAAGAATTGTGATACAATAATAATTTTGTGAACTACTTCAACATCTCAAACGAAATTTGAAATCTACAATCCGTGTAACGCGAAAAATATTCTCCGATAATAAATCTATCAGATCCTTTAATTTTATGCAGAAAGCAACACGTAAAATATTCTTTTCAGTGATAAATCGAAAATAAGAATTTACAACAACATATCTGAAGAAACAACTTGAACTCATACAAAATAAAAATATTTATTATTCTTAATACATCTACTAACTCTTTATTTTATGCATATAAAATATTCTTCGTCACCGAAGAGATCCAAAATAACAATCAACCAGAATATAAGAAACAACTTTAGTATCCTATAAAAAAGTCAAAATATTCCGAATCATTATTCCTGATAAATCTACTCGCCTCTCTGACTATACACCACGCAACACCCGAAATATTCTTACTCATTTAACTAAGTCAAGACGAAACGAGAATCTTACTCAAGGGGGCGATCGCGTCTTTTCCTTTCGATTAGTCGCACAAGGGTGTAAGCATATCACGTTCCTCGAAGTCGGAAGGCAATTTGTCATGGCGACGTGGAGAGCGTTTCAGCGGCGAGTTTGGAACGGGGGCATTGGTGCCATCCTGGCTGCTGTCGCAGTTGCAACGTCGTCGTGCCGCATAGCACACCCAAAGAACAAGAAGACACCGATCCTCGCTCTTGGCAATCTTTCAACAAAGTTGAATGCACCGTCTAATTTTATGCACACCCTCAGGAACACTGTTTTTCTCTAGGTCTAGTGCAAATACCTCGTCCCTTTCGCCATGGCCGTATCGGCGATTTGTGCCGGCACACTTTTTGCGCGTCTCGCTTCTCGCTTCGAACGTTTCTTTCGTCAAGCTTTACTCGACCCTTGATTATTCACAAATAACTCGACGAAATAGAGAATCGAGTAACGTGTTCATTGCGTTCCGCTTCGTCGAGTTGTGTATCGATTGTTTGCGACTTGGCAAAGAGTGCTGACAATAAAAACGTTTTCTGTCGAAGTGGAAAAAGTTCGAGTATTTGATGAATATCGACAGTTTCTTTTCATCGAACGTTTTGTAATATAAAAGACACGAGAATTCCGAATTATTGTCATGTAAGTAATAATAATATTAGTCAAATGGAATCATTTAATCAGTACAGTTTATTGAAAATTCTATAAGATCTCAGAAAAAATAGCAAAAAAAGAAACATTGACAAAAATGGAAATTATTTTTATGATTTACCTGCTTTCATTCTTTTTAAACGAAACTTTGATTGTATTCAAAATGTAAAAAGATTTCATTTCTATATCTAACAAATGGCAAAAAGAATGTCAGTCTTTATATAAGTACTAGAAAAATGATCCAAAACTCGGAAAGAATTTATCTCTAAATGTGTCAATATTTCTACGAATAAATAATGAAAGTGTGCATTGTACAGTATCTTTCTACCGCATTAATTAATTTGTTTCAAATTTTCAAAATATTTAGAGTTCATTTTACTGAAAGTAAAATTACGCGAACATTCATTCTTTCTTTTCTCTACTCTCCAAATGATATTACAATAAACTTCAAGATACGTATCCATAGACGTAACAATTAAAATAGGAAAGCTCGAGGTTCAATGAGATTGAGAAATCGAAATGATAGGGAGAACATAGACCGGTTGGGTCCGACATGGGTGAAGCTCCATCAAGAATTGTCGGCGCGCGTTTCGAGGAATTGCAAAAAGATGCAAATGACTGGGGCAAAAGGGGTGAAGTCGAAGAGGGTGAGCTAGGCGCACGCGCGCTCCGGAACGTGTTCTTGCACAGGTTCGAGCCGCGACTACGTAACACAAGCATCGAACATGGACGAGGGAGGAGGGATTAGTGTTCGTCTGATGTGAAGAGGCACGAGAAAGGAGGCTCTCTCTTTTGAATGTCAATGTCTTTGTCTTTCGGGCACGCCATTGCATCCCGCGAAACGTTTCCCACTGGCGTAGCCTTAGGGGTTCGTCTCCCTTCCCCTTTTTTGTCCAGCTTCGCTATATTTTTAGCAGAATTTTGAAAAGCACTCCTGTTGAATTCGATGACCGTTGGCGAAATTTGTCGAATTCCCGTTTTTGTAAGATTTAGGATTGTTGGGAATTCCCCCTTTTTAGGATTTATTCAACATGCTTCAGAACTTCTATAATAGATAAAGAAGAATAGATTAAAGTGAATAGGTAAAATTGGTTGCAACTTTCTGAAATGAAATTTGGTTTGATCGATATGAAAGTGACCAGAGAACTTTCAATGTAGAATTTGATAATTTAATATTCGCATAAAATTATGGTTCTGTTGGATTATTTTTGTTTTAGGATTTATTTAAAATTATCAAGAATTTTGATAATGGATAATGGAAAGTAGTAATTCAATTTTGTTGAAATATTTTGAAATTTTTGGGATTTATTCAAATATAAGTCTGGTACTAAAGAATGTTTATAAGAGATAAAAAGAAAACATATTAAATGAAATAGGTAAAATTTAATTTAATCGATGTGAGAATAACGACAGAACTTTCGAAACTTTGCTTTTCCCCTTTTTGTCATCTGTGAATTCAATAATTAAATATTTAAATCAAATTAATTTCAAAATTCATTGCCTTTCAGTAAAAATTCCATACGTCCAATTCTTAAAAAAAAAAAAAAAGAAAAAAAAAAGAGAAATAGCGAAACAATCTCGTGACTATAGATTTCCAATTCTAAAATAATACTATCCCCTTCGAAAGTTCAATAAAAGTCGTCATATTCGCTGAATCTTAAGATCATCCCTTGCATGATGCTTCAACACAGAATTCCCATAACCCTTCCTCCCGTAAACAAAGAGAATCAGTCTTTTAATGGCGAACAGCCGATTAGACGAGGCGAAAGTAGCGTTCCGCTTCGATCTACACCATAATCGTATTTCTGGCCACATGAAAATCGGTCTTGAAGCCAAGGAGCCAAGCAAACTTGCCAAACCCCTCGAGAAGGGGTGAGCAGGAGGCGAAGGAGATGTCGTGGAACTTGGGAAGGGGGATGGCGGAGAGTGAAACAGCAACAGAAGTCGCTGAATTCAATTGCAAGGAGGAAAGGGAGGGTGAAATTGTAGAGTCTGCGAGGAAACAAACACGCGGTGCTCCTGTTTCGATAAATAGATTACTGTGGATAGAGAGAAACAGGTTTTTCGTCATTGAATTATTCTGGATAATAATTTTTAATTAGAATTCTATGGTAGTGCTACGGGAAATTTGAAAGAAGTAGTAATAGTTAATGGCGATAGCAGAATTTATTGAATTTTCTTCAATTTTTGAAGGAACTTCTTTTAGCAATTTTATGAAACGGAAATCAAGGATTAAATTTATTTAGTATACTTTGTTTAAAAAAAGTATATTCCATCTGAACATTTTTCACAATATAAAATGAGAAGAAAATTTTTTACAAGTGGACCACAGAAACAAGAAGAAAATGAAACACAAAAGACTAAGTAAAGCAGAACAGGAAAGAAATAGGACTCTAAAAGCGAAATCAAAGAATTATGTAAGGAAAGCGATAACAATGTAAAATCTCAATTAAAATTTAACGATGAAGACGATAATTGTTTTACAAATGTATTTTATTCAAAGTGAAAGCAATATTCGTTTTCGTCTTACGACGAATTAAAAAAAAAATCACCTGAGATTAACCCTCCAGTAGTGCACAGTTTGGGTCTCGGGAACCAAAAAGCGAAACAAATCGAATACAATATAATATGGACACTTCAAATGTCGTCAATAGATCTGACACATAATTTCTAGAAAGTTAAACAGAAATAAATGAAAAACAATATTCCAATGTGCCCGACGGACTCCATGCATACACCGGAAGGTTCAACACATCTCCCAGTCACACTCATTTCGAAATAATTTAACAACTCTCGTCGAAATTCTCTGTTCCCAAAAGACAGGCTAGACTGCTCATCAACCCACACACATTCACATGGAGAACGATCCTTCAGTTCTGCACGAGTATCCACCAAAAATCCGTAAGAGTGTCAACGTTAGACAAAACCTGGCGGACAGAGTCCGTCAGACGAAACAAATTATACGAGATACCCCTGGCTCAAGCAACGATAGAGAAAGATCTCTCCTTACAAAAGATCCTGCCTTCATTCTACATGTACAACCCGCCTTGCGGAAGATTAAACGCTGACCCTCTCTTGTTCTCTTCTTCACCTTTCCCTCTCACCCTCCCTCTTTCTCTCGGATTTGGCGAACCTGATCCAAGGAAATGTTGCAGAAACAAAACTAGAGCTCGCGATATTAGCTTCGGATACAAAAGTAAATGAAAAAAATAAAAAATTAGAGCAAACGTGAAACAAGGCGAAGAAAAAGGAAGTCTCTCGTGAATCTCTAGTATCTACAGAAAAAGGAACAGAAAGAAAAGAGAAAAAGAGATAGGTGACGAGTATCAAACCGCAGGTAGAACTATAATAGTAAGAGTGAAATAGTACGAGAGTGTATACACGATATTGTAGAAAAACAGAGAAAGGTAGGGGAAAAGTGAGTGGTTGAAAGGGAATAGAGGAAAGAGAAAACGAGACAGAAGCTTCGTCTGGCTTCTGGGTTCTCTGGAAGGAGGTTGTAGGCTAGGGAAGGTAGGAGGTTGAGGTCGTCGCCGCTCGCGGGAACGAGGCATTGACCTCCAGTGAGTTAGGATGTCTGCCGGTATTGATTCGGCGGCGGTGCAGCGCGGACTCGGGGGCGGCGAAACAGGAATACGGGAGTACCGGGATGTCGGAGAGGGTTGGCGGCCTGTGACGCCTGGAGGGACGACACCCCTATGTTAGGGATGGGAAGGGAGGGCTGGCTGGGTTGGTTGAATGCTTGGTGCGACGAGGATAGACTCTAGAAACTCGGGGTTGTGCACCGCAGGGGAAAAGAGAGAGGGTGCAACGTACTGGGGCAAACTTTCATCTCGCTCTTTCGTACTTTTGCTATTCTGTTCCTTACTCTTCTTCAGGTCCCCTCCTCTCCTCTTTCTTCTTTCTCGTTCGTTGCTCGGTCTGCTCCGCTTTCGCACGAGCGAAAGAAAAAAAGAAAAAGAGGAACGAGCTTGCTCGCAGACAGGGCGGTTGCCAAGCTGAAAGACCTATTAAAAAATCCTGCAGCCAGTTCGAGGAAGATGGCTCCTACTTATTAGCACCGGAACGAAGAGAGGGAAAACTCGAGGTGGGATAGGGTTCTTTACTTTCTCGAAAGGCCTGTGCTATTTTTTTCATTGTCCGTCGATTTTGTTCAAGGTGGAACTTGTTGCAGGAGAGGAGCATCTGGGATTCCTCGGGCTGTGGAACGTGGTTGATGATTGTCAAGGTTGGGATCGATTTTTCCAGGGGCTAACGGCAGGATTTTCTTGTGTTTTTGCGATTTTTGAACTTGTATTTCAATTTTTCTTGGATTTAGAACTGGTTATCATATAGCTTTTGAAATTCGTCGTATTGTGGAATGCAATTGATGATTGTCAAGGTTGAGATCGATCTGTCGGAGGTCTGAGAGTAACGAAAGGAGTTGAGGTAAAATTGACACGAGTTTACGTTAATAGAGTGTTGGTTTGGAAACATTGTAAAACTTGAAACAGTGGCGAAATTTCAATTGGAAGACGTCGAGGTATCAAAGGTGGCGAGTACGCGGAAGTTCGTCCCAGTGGCGTCGTTTTGCGGAATTTCGTCCGCCATATTCAAACGTTCCGCTAATTAACCTCCTGTTGCACCCAGAACTCGCTCGCAACACCCGGTAAAACAATGTGGCAAACAGAAATTGTTAGTTTTCAGTGATTAAAATGGACAAAACTTTCGACTATTATAAATAAACTAACATTTTTAAGAAGTGAGCATTCAAGGTCATGAACATATTATATTTTTCAGAATTTCTGAAAGCACCAAAGCGTTTTAATGTTTTTCTCTTTTTTACACTGTAAATAACATTTAAGTTTAAGTTTAATCTACATTTTGAACATACTTTTAAACATTTCAACCTAAAAGTATGCAGTTTTTACTTTTACACACTTGCCCACACTTTTGAAAATGAAGATTTTCCCTTTTATTTTAAACGTACAATTTGAAACACGCATTGCTTTCGTTCAGCTCATTTTGATTTTACGTATTCATATATACTCAAGTGTTATATCTTCAAAATCATCGATAAATAACAAATTCCGAAATAAAAGTGTTAGCTCATATTCAGACCATCTCTACATCTCGACCTTTAAATTTCCTACAAATTTACATTTCTTGTTACACCACTTTTCGAAACTTTTTCACGAAAGTATTTTCACTTTCGATCGAACGAGATGACCCAATAGTACCATTCTCACCGGAAACGGGTAACAAATTACAAGTTTCCGAAGCAGAAGGTTACCATACCGTTGACGTTGCAGAATTAAATGCCTGACAATTAGGCGAGCGGCCATTTAAAAGGAGGATAACGTCTTGCTGTGACGAGGCGACGCGAAACTTCCACCTGGTTGCAATCGCGTCACGGGGCGTGGCAGTGGCATAGTGGTAGTGCATAGCACGAGAGAGCGAAAGTTCGCCCCAGTGCCGCCATCCTGTCTGCAGAATTCCAGCCCCCGTGTCCGGGCGACCTAGCGTTCATTCTCCCCGTTGCACCACCATCACAACCACCACCATCACCGTCACACCATCAGCACCCTTTACTCCGACGGGAAACCAGTTACGGTTTCTGTAACGAGATCCGCTAATGCAGGTACTACTCGCCAAACAGCAAAGGAATGATCGACTCTCCTTTTGTTAGATCGATTACGACGACGTGATGGATATGGTGTTATTTTTTCTTTATGTTTTTTTTTTTTGGATCGTACAGCAATATGAATCTGTCATTGAGAGGTATTTTATTTAATAAATTTTAGTGGAGATGAAGACTCGATGGATGAATGTGTATTTTACGGTGGTATAACGGTATTTTCGGTGTTACGTGAGACAAAAGGGTGAAAGTAAACCTCTTTCTTGCGTGTATATAACTTGGGGATTTTTGTACTTTTGCTTCTGTGGACATGCTTGAGGCGTTGATGTTTGAAAGTTTGGGAAAGTTAGACAAAATCTTAGAAAGATAAGTTGCAGAGTTCTTTTTTGCAATTAAAATTTTATATACTTAAAAGTGATAAAAAATATGAAGTTATCTGCCATACTTTATTTGCGATGCTTGAAGTGTTAAGTGAAATTGAGGCTGATCGTCCAGCCATGTATACCTATGTTGAAATAATTATAATTTCTTAAAAGAGTAAAATTATTCCATATGCATGGAAAGTTGAAATTCCTTCAATTATTCATCTCGCAATAATTTCACCTATTATCTCCAACAGGAAGATCCAAATGGAACATACAGAGGTTGATGAATTCGCGAATCTGCCACATGCTAAACCTCCGTAAAATATTTCAGAGTGGTAAGACAAATTCCACGGATGATCCGTGTCGCGTATAACTTACACATGTTCCTGACGGGACATTCCCGACATTAAAATCATCGTATCGCCATGGCGAAATCCCATTTACGCCGAGGCACTCGTAGCACGTACGCAAAATTCGGACGTACGAGGGTGGAAAAAGCGAGGGTCCGTTCTCGGCTGCCATTGAAATATAATCTGGCAAGGCGAGACTACGTGGAAAATCGTGCCAAAGACTGTCTACTTTCTCAGACGCTCTTTTTCCACCGTCTACGGATAAAAAGTTTCGCCATACTTCAACCGATCCCGGTTGGATAAACATCTCTGAAACATCGAGGGTCATTCTGAAGATTTTAGTCTCACGATACTTACGAGAAATGGGTGGAAGATGTTCGAATAATCGAAGGGAAAAAGTTCTTCGAGAATTTCGAATTCGATAGATATTTTGCCAGATCATTTCAAAAGTTTTCGCGTATTTCAGAGGATAAAAAGACTATTGAAAAAATATTTTCATTAGAACCTTATGCGCACCAATCTATTTATAAACTAAGTTCGTTTTATCGTGTGAAACGGTGACTGTTGTAGCATCAAAGATCACAAAATTATGCTTAACCTTTCAATTAGGTTCGTCTCTCAAATAAAAATTAAATCTCCACAAGTTTATAATTAAAAATCAGCCAAAATTACAATTAGTTACGTTATGTTACTTTTACATTTAATACAAATGTAATAGTATAATTAAAAAATGAGTGATTATTAATAAACAAACTATTGCCGTTTTAATTATTATTGAACCAATGATGAGTTAATTCGTAGGCAGCATTTGTAGTTAACAGGTTAAAAATGGAAAAAACTAGAAATAATGGATGTCAGAGGTGCTGAATGTTTTGTGAAATGCTATTCTTCAAGGAGGGGAAAATAAAGCTAAATCTTGAAAGGGATAGAAAAAAGCGACCCCATTTTGGAGGATTTCCAGGGGTAGTCCAGACGATGAAAATTGTTCTCTCGACCTTTGTCACCCTTCCATTTCTATCTTAAGAGACCCTCCTTCTCTCAATATAATACTAGAAATTCTAATCTAAGGATTCACTGAAGATACAGTTTCGAAGATGTATGGCAAGCTGCTTTATTCCATTGATCATCATACATGATTGTGATTCTGTACGAAGGATAATAGAGAAAAAACCAACCAAGACAAAAGAAGTATAAAAATGAGATTATGATAACGTTATATCAAATAATTAATTGAATAATTATTTATTGAAAATTTTTACAAATTTTTCGTTTAAAAAATAATTATAGTCGAGTGACTGTTTAACGAGATAATTATTTACGCGAATTGCAATGAAAAAGTATTACAGCAACATTTCAAAAATATTTTTATTGAATAAGGTACACAAATGTTTGTTTTCCTTTTGTATTTTAAAATTAATTTCTTTTCTTCTGCAAATGTTCAGTTTATGGAATCTATTAGTTTCTTCCCCTGTAGTCTTTATATTGCTGTTAGTAGCAACAAGGGGAAATATTAATAGAAACGTAGAAATGATGAACGTGGACAACTTCGACAAAGAATAATCGAAGGGGAAGAATTTTCTTAACAGTTCAGGGGAAAGACGAGAAAGAATTGAGGCTTCTTCGTCATGTATCGACGAATGGCAAAAACAGGTTAACGATCATTGCCGGTTTCAGCGACGCCAATTAACACACGACAGAAAGGCTCGATCGTAGGAAGTTAAACGATAATTGAGCGAACTATAAATATATCAATTTAATCTACTTGGTCCGAAAATAGTCGACGATCTTTTATTGTTTTTACATTTACGAAGGGACCATCTATTAATATACTTTTCGCGACATCTCAGGAATTTCTAAATTCATGGAACACGTTAATAACCATACTAATTTGTAACGAATATCCTCCACGTATGTTTTACAAAATTACTAAATTTTTGATACATCAAATATTCGTTAAGAATAAATGCAAATTCGGGTTTAGAAGAAAATAAAAATTAATTCTCTATACATGCTCCATAATTTTGCTAAATTTATAACACTCTAAATATTCTTTAAAAATAAATGCAAATTTGGGTTCAAGGACAATAGAAATTATGCTCCATAATTTTGCTAAATTTATAACACTTCAAGTATCCTTGAAAAATAAATGCATATCCGGGTTCAGGGTACAATAAAAATTAATTTTCCATATAGATTGCTCCGTTTTATTAAATTCGTAACACTTCAAGTATCCTTAAAATATGAATGTAAATTGAAGTTCAAGAACCAACAAAAATGAATTCTCTGCCATTTTATTAAACACAAATATCCTTCGGAAACGAATGCAAATCAGTATTCAGAGCGCAACAAAAGTGAATTCTCGACGCGGAACAAGACGATGCATCTCCGAAAGGGATATATAACGTTATGACAATGTACTTGATATTCAACGCTGAAAATGCAGTGGAATTAAAGCGAAAGAGGAAGTGGTCCAGCCGATAAAAATCAACTTTTCCGTTGGGTGTTCGTGGCCGAAGAATCGGCCCCGGTTCGCTTCGGGCTAGGAACAAAGGCGCGACGAGAAAGATCCGACAATTCGAGTGGAGCCTTCGAGGCTGCATACGCGATGAGAGTGTCCTTTGCATGAGCGGACATGAAAGGAGTGCATCCTGTCTGCATAGGATACGTTGCAACACAGCGGACGACGACCCTTCGCGCGCACGCGAACGATCGATGAACGCTTTCACGAGGGCCCCACGCCGACATACCAAAGCCATTTTTAATGAATCGCAATTATGCGGGAACCTCGAGATTACCGAAACGCTGTGTTCCACCCTCTCCTGTGGAACGGGGTAAACAATCGAATTTAATCTTTGGTCGTACCATTGCTTCCTGGCGTTTTTCGATCCACTTCATGTTGGGGAAACGTGAAATCTTTGCACGCGGATGTATTGTATCTCTTGATGTGTTTTATTGTTATATATACTACTGTAAGAAGTAATGGAAAGTAATTTTTAACGAAATACTTGACAATATTTAGGTGTAAAAACAGACTCTTTTCGACTGAATTCGCATAATTGGTAGATCGAATTCAAATCGAAATATTCGCTAGCTAATGGAGAAAATGGCGAATGATCATCAGGGATAATGAAAATTATTTCGACGATCGATCTGCCTTCATTCTTTTCAAATAAAACTTCGATTGTATTTAAAAAGGTCGGAAAGAATTAACTCGTTTTCATCATATCTATTGTGTTGTAAGATGAAATTGTTTCTGTAGATTGAAATAATAACGATGCATTCTTAAAAATAATTATTTTTATGGTGAACCGATTGATGTATTTTATTTTTATACAATTTAGTGTTTTATTTTTACTTTTTTTTAATTAGATATGTTTTGAGTATATTTAGCATGATTCAGCTGCACTATGAGTTTGAATTCATATACAGAAAGTGCTTTAAATTCATTCAGTTATGTCATGTTAATCGCGTACGTAAAGTAATTAAACTAACAACGAAAAATAATTCAATAAACAAGTGAAAGTATAAGTGACATAAAATTTATTAATCGTTTAATAAATTATGCTTGATTGTTAATTATTCTGACATCAGAACTTTTATGTGGTACAATAATCAATAATTGCATTTTGTCTAAGATAACTAGATTTTATAAAATTAATTAAATCTGGGTTGTATTATATAGTTAAATTTTATCTGAGATGAATTAAAGCATCATGGACATCTGCCCCTTTATTACCCAAGTTTATTCCAAATTTGCTTTCGCATTTAACAAAATCACAGAAGTACCTTCTTTTCACATTAAAATCTCCGATTTCTCTTTCACGGGCCACACAAAAATCCCAGAATCGGATTACCCTTTTTCCCTCCAAGTACACAAGCTTCCTGCAATCCTTCGAGAGGTAATATTTTATCGCGTGGAATATACGATAACGCGAATACGATTGGTACACACGTTGTATCCGCGAGAAATACGACGAGATCTATCGTTTGTAGTGTTTGATACACGAGGTGTTCGATGGCTCGTGTACAGTGGTAGAACACATACGTTGAAGTAGACGGCGTTACGCTGTAAGAGAGAAAGGAGAAGAAGAATGGAAAGGTGGAAGGTTCGTCCGTGGAGGGATGTCTGTCTAGACGGATCGTTGTTCGGTGCAAAACTGTGACCGTGAATCGGCGACGGTGTGGTCGTGATGGAAAAAGGGACGAAGCAATAACGAATAGTGCCTGGTAGACTGCGTGGGCGCGATGCATTGTTTTCAGATGCGGCCGAAAAGTACAGCGAAGAATGCAACCTTCGCGAGAAACCACCTTCGCCTCCTCGTTTTATTCTTGAAACCCCACCCGTTTCTATGCATCCGTTGCTGGACGCTTTTCTTAGCCACGAACTTTTCCTCCTTAATCGTCAATTCTTCTATTCACGATCCTAACGTCCAGTTTAGCGAGGATCTAGACTTCAATTTTACCAGATGAAATATTGCTATTGGATCTTTGAACCAGCATAACGCGATTAACCTTTGTATAACAATTGTACCCAAGCGTTAAAAACAATGCACTTTTTCTATATCGTTGAGAAACTAATAAACGAAGTGAAAAAAGAATTTATGAAATATAAAAGAAGTATGTCTGAAGTACGTATCGTTAGGAAGTTAGTTTGGGTCTAAATGGACCTGAAATTTTTTTTTTGACATTCAAAAATCATAGATTCGCGTTTAGTTAGAGCGAGGTGCAGTCAAAGGGTTAAGTATTTGCAGAAAATATAAAATTCTTAAAATTGTGCTTTTTGTTACTTGGAATACCTGAATTTATTAAGGTGCACTTACGTACATTGTAATATTTCTCCCTGTGATTAAATGCAATATTGTTACTTTATTTCTGTACAATGAAAGATATCGAAAATCAGCATGCAAGATCGCGAAATTTTTCACTGTCCGTTCGGTGGTGTAGATTCGATTAGGCTGATTCGCCGGGTAGGCAGTGTATAATTATTCGAGCGATAACCATGCAAAGTGTATATGCACGCGATACGCGAGGCCTTTGGCCAGCAGCTTGTGCACAATCACGGGGTCATTAAGCTCCAGGAGCATTGGCCATACTGAATCGTTCCTGAACGTGTCTAATTGCACTGGAATCCCTCTCGTTGTCAAGATAAATATTGTCGATCCATGCCTCGGTTTATTTTCGATCTTTACTACGTTTCTATCCACTCTGGTGAACATCTAACGCTAATATTGTCGAAAAAATTAGTTTCATGGCGTGAAATAATAAATTCAGGGAAAGGGTGCTTTGCACCGTTTGCTAAGGGGAGAGTTCCGTGGATTCATTTAAAATGCGCGGCCTGACGGAAGAGGTATAAATTTAGTTGCAAAAAATTAGTGCCTGTAGAATAATAAATTTGGTAAAAGTTGGGAGAAAAATATGAAATAGTGGTTATACTGATATATTTTCAGATGAGAAATGCTTGAATACTGTACAAATTGTGAAACCTTTAATTAGGTGTGCAAGACAAGTGAGATTTTTAATTAGACTTTTCATAATTAGATTTTTCACGGTATAGTGATCATGTAATGTAAAATATTATAGACAATTGAAGTACTAAATATTCAACAATAATTAAATAGGTGGAAAGGGGGAAAGAAAAGATTCTATTAGACTCAGTTTTTGGGAAATAAAAAAGGAGTGATATAACTGATTATTTAACAAATTATTTTGTAGCTCATATAAAATAAATTACGAAGAGATCAGTGAGATACGATTTAAAATATTCGTACCATTCAGCTAATTCTCCTTGTACCACCTGCGTACATATAACATTAAAATTTCTTTGAAGCACTCTACATCACGCAGAAACACAGTCATCTTGAGTGCTCCATTACATTCTCCGTAGTTGAGAAATCTATCTAAAGCATTCATCTCCTTCTTAGAAACTGAATATTCGCGGTTCGTTCTTAGGAGAAACCACCCACTCGAGCAGATGTACATACCTACTCGAGAGGAACATAGTACTGCGGCGACAAGAGGGTGAAATCGACACTTCCTTTCCTCGAAGATCGTGGACTGCGCATTACGCAACGTCGTCAGACGTCTGGTTACGTCAGGTTCGAATGATGACAGAAAGAAAGACTGACGACGCCACGGAAAGAAAATGGCGGATATATGGTGTTAAGGGGGAGGAAGAGGAGGAGGAGGAAGAGGTGGAGGGCCAACAGGCGGGGGGATATCAATGCAGTTTCAGTAACAGAAGTGCCTACGCGAGACGGATTAATTGCATACTTCATCCTCGCTGAGAAAAACCCCATGGCATCCCTTGCCGCCCCCTGACAGCCTTGTGGTCGCGCGCGCGAGCACACGGCCGGCTTACCACGCAACTCTCGAAAAGTACTGCTGCCTCGATTCTCTAATTAGCAAGTAATTGGATTCGTTACCCGGTAAGCAACGGGTCCGAAACTCTCTTCGAAGGGGGATCTGTTTTTTTTTCTTTTTCTATTTTCTCTCTTTGTGCGATTTTTTGGGGTGGACTTCTTTGATACTCCACCATTCGTTCGGTTTCTCGTCGATTAGCATTTCCAGAGAGCGGGTATTTGATAATTTTTTTTTTCCTTTAGAGGGTAATTAGATTTGAAGAGACAGTTCGGAAGAGCGGTCATTCAATTTATACGCCTACGTGTTTCTTTTCAACACTTTATTTACCGTTCGTGGTTGAAGCGGTTCGATTTTGGCTATCAGGTGGTAAAAAAAAAAGAAACGGAAGATAGTAAATAGCGAATGAATCGTTAACGCGATTGATCATCACTAGCAATAAAAAGCCGATTAATAGACTTCCGATTGATAAGGAAAGCAAAGTTGAAAACAAAATGCCGATTAACACGATTCCGATAGATAAAGTGTTAATAAAACACAAACTATTTGGAACTTTTTCAAATTGCTTTTTTCTTTATTGAAAGTATGGTTCATTGAACAGAATATCATTTAAATCAATTCGATTATCGAAATTTTTAATGACAATGAGTTATTTCACGAATCACAATTCGAAGGTTTTAGAATAGTTCAATTTCGAAAATTTTGAAAAGAGTGTTACAATAAACTTAACAAAAAAAGTGATAACTTTATAATGCTTGCAGAAGAAAGTCGTATCTGTATTTAAACTGTTTTAATGAAACCCATTAATGATTGATAAGGAATTGTTTTTTAAATTTGAAGCTCTTAATTTTTTAAGAAAAAACTCTACCTAAACGAAAAGTGTCGGTCTAACTCGCTTTGTAAAATCTTAATACACGTATTGCATTTACAGTTTTTATTAAAACATTTAAATAAAATCTTTATTGAAATGTCTACGGAGAAAACTCTAAAATTGACCAACATATGCATTTCTAATTAAATTGCGCTTCGGTGAAAATGAATAAAATCAACATTTTGTTTTACAAAAAGTATAATGAACAAATAAAAATCTAATGTGTGCATTAATCTTATGATCTATTAAAAAAAAAGAAAGAGGGGTTAAATGTATCAAGAAAGGGTTGAAACATAATACCCAGATTGAGCCATAGTGATTCAACGTTGAGACGCCCTTAAGTTCGCGGTCATTGTCAATAAGCAACGATCTATAGGGTAATCGATTAGAATCTCATTAATGACGTGTGCCTTTCGGTATTTCCGACTGGTATGAAATATTCAACGTGGTACGCGACACGGGTAACGATATCGGAAATTCGATCTCGGAGCTGGCGCACCAAGGAATTAATAAATTTATGTAATTAGTACTAGACGGATTATGTTAAACCGTGGTATCATGATGGACCGTGAGCTCGTAAATACCCGGCTGGTCGATAAACTGTCGTTTGAGTGCGATTTGTAAAATTGCCGGATTATTTTTTAATCGAGATTCTCAATCAGATAAATTCCTTTCTTTGGTCAATTAACACTTTAATCAACAATATTAATATTCTTATATTCTGTATCATAATATTATTGTCAATATCCATAATAATTTTATGCTCTGTTACATGCGATCAATATTATTTTCAATACCGAAAACTATTGACAGAATGACTGATACCCCTCCATTGGGGTCAGAATTTAATCTTTCAAATCTACCTGGTGAACTGGAATTTCCTTCCTCTCGAAGGATCGCAAGTCAGAAAAGAACTTACTATCATGACTAAGTTTCACGTGCCTCAGGAGCGAAGAATATGGGATGCAAATTGGAAAGGCAGGGGCTCGTTTAAATACACGCTTGCTCGTGGTGCAGTGAATAATGTCCACGAGAGTTAGGTAGGTATAGAGTCTCTGTGTGGGGTGGAGGTACGAAAGATGTCCGACTGCAGCGTTTTAAGTATTCTTTGGCTGCGCGAAATCGAGCAGGCTGGCAGAGTAAGGGAGAAAGCGAAGAAAGGAGAAAAAGAGAGAGAGAGAGAGAGAGACAGCAGGAGAAGGTTAAAATGGGAGAAAGTGAGAGAGAGAGAGATAGGTAGATAGAGGCAGGGTCGAGTAGTCGGTGAGACACGTCCGTGCAAAAGCCTCGACCGCGTTTCCATGTGAGGGTGCAGACAGGAAGGGGTGAGCAACCCCTTGTCGGCGTCTGGCGCATAGGCGTAGATGCAGCGCTCGTGCCTGCTGTGACCGGGTCAGCGAAACCCGGCGAGAGAATAAACTTTTTCCACACCTGTCGATTCCTGCCAGTGGCGTTGCAGGTGCGCCCGGAAATTCCCCGAGTTTCTCCTTGCCTTCTCCCTGGAATATTAACGAATCTGCCAGGACGCCAACTACCGATCCTATAATTCTCCCGCGAAACTTTCGCGGACCACGACACGCGGAATTTTTTCTGCCCGTTCCTGACTCGTCTGTCCACGAATAAAATTGTGTTTCTTTTTTTTTTTTCTTATAACATACACATTAATTATACACACTTTAAAATTTCCAAAAGGTTGAAAATCTTTGCTATATTTTATTAGAAACATTATAATACTTTTTATAACAGAAAAAGATTTCACGTCATGTGTATTTTCAATTACATTCTTATTCGAACATCGTATAAGTGATACATAACTTCGAGGTGATTATAGTAATTCGATCCTCCCTTCCATTTATTCTCCTCCCCTAGAAGCAGAAGAAGCAAACAAAAAAAACAAAACCAAAAAAAAATAAAGAAGATCCAAACGAAAAGGAGAAAAACAGAAACACCGCGACAATGCAATCAAAATACAAACCCCCGCGAACGCGGGGCTCCCAAAAGTTCACTGTAACCAGCCAGACAATCTTCAGTCTCAAGTAATGACAAGCCACGGTCGGTTGGTTCTCGACCCTCTCCACACCCTCCCCTCACGCCCTCGTTTCCCCTCCAGCGCCGCCGTTGGCTGCATCCCTGCGAGAGCATGGGAGGAGGACGGCTGTCGGTCGGTCTGAGGGTCGTGGAGGGGTTGAGGGGGGTTAGCCTCTGTCTAGGTGAGGGCCGTCGCGTGCGCGCGCACCTACGATGCAGTGGAGGTCATCCACCTGAAAGGTCGGGGTCACACTCTTGGTCGTAGACCGACGCCGCCACCGGGACGCAGGGATTGTCGGCGGTGGTGAGTGGGTGTACGCGTGGCGGGGGTGGTAATCGCCATAGCAACCCCCTGCGCGCAGTCAAGGCTAGACTGCAGGTTCTCAGTGGCGCGGCGCAGTACAATGTGTGCTATCGTCTGACGTGGGCAGAAAGGCCCGTGAGGGGTTGGCGGGGGTGGGAGGCCAGGGGAAAAGGCGGGCAGGATAGGAGGAGGGAAGAAAAGTACTACGATTAGGTGAAGTCGTCGTGGGTGGCGATTTTCACGCGTGTTTGAACGATGAAAATCGACGATACCAGAACCGAGGAAATCTGCCGCCACGGGGTGTTGGAAGGAAAGAACAGATCCTGATACTTTAACACTGAACTTTCCGTTTCAGGCGGCACCGGTAACTGGAGACCGATAGTATCAAATTTAGAAAGTTAATTTTGTTTAATATAAAATTTTGTATAGTATGAAAAGATATGTCTACTTCTTTAATCCTCTCGCTGTTTTACCCTACATTGTACTTATATTTCTCTCAGAAATCTATCAATTATAAGAAGAATATTGGAAACTAATAGCGTGGACTCTGTTTTAGGGTATTTCAATTAGTAACTGGTATCTCAATGCAAATTTGCGCTTTCTACCTGTGTTTCTGTCGATTCACTTATCCTGACAATTGAAATATGTTTACATGAACGCCTGAACAATTTTACGATCTCGCTATATTTTGGCCTAGACTATAAAAGAATATTTAATCGACGTAGATCCTATAGAAACCACAGAGATCCATGGGAAATCCCCCCCCCTCTTTTTTTAACACTTTGTATGTAACAAATTTGACGGGAAGTTCTGTCATTTTTTATCGAGAGAACGTTATTTGGAAAAATTTCTCCTTAAAATTTCCAATTGATCTGTAGAAAACTGAACGTTTGGAACTGTTATATTGAAAATTGAAAAATTACACCTGCGCTTTTGTAAACTATGGTATATAAAACATGTAAAAGAATATAATATAGCTTATCAAGGGCGCGTTTTATAGCTTGTATATTATTTATGCAAAAGTTGTTAAAAAATTAATTTATCTGTTATTAAAGTTATTTTTATTACGAGCAGGATTTATGACGCTAACTACAATATCGGTCTCTTATCGATGCCGCTCGTTCAATTCGATTTATTCTTGTACATATCCTTCTTGGTAGTTGATATTGTCTCAATTAGGGATTCTAGGTAGCAGCGGTAGTTTCTCAAACAAGGAGCAAAGGCAATCGGAACGTTTTTCGATGATATAAATAGTTGGTGATAATTGTGAGATTCATTTTAGCCGGGAAATTCGAAGTTTTGGATCGAGACGAAGGATATCCATATGATTCTTCCTAGCTCATTGTCCTGTTTTTGATATAAATAGTTTTCAAGTGATATACTCTTTTTAGTCTCTTTCTTTTTTTTTAACTTCATTTGATGTTCTCAGAAAGCGTGGAAATTTATTCCATATTTTCGATTTATTTATTTATTTATTTATTTATTTTTTTTCATAAGGAATCAAACCATAATTAGAACACACCATGTATGCACGATGTACTATTTCCAGATCATTCACTTTCACAAGTGTACTCATACTCCACTTGAAACAAAATAACTTTTTTAAAACTGTACTAAACGATTCGAGCTTTCCTGAGAAGTCAGAAGGATTAGTTTACTAGATGTGTACGAAAAATTTTGAAAATGTTATAATTTGTCGGATTCGCGAAGCAATTAGGGAAACTCGTTTCTGCAACTTTTCCATCTGAGTTCGTAATAAGAACTTTAAAAGTTATGCCAATTACACATAACGCCATCTGATTTAAAAGTTGCATATCCATATGTGCATATTTCATTTGTTTATCGCTATACTGTTCCAATTTCTTTATATCAATTAATTCTTCTTTTCCAATATTTTTCAGGATGTGAAACTATAATCAATTATAATTTTTCTTCTCACAGACCCAGAAAAATCAGGTTATAGCGTCACTTCTGAAACCCCCTGTATGCAAACTTTAATTAATCCAAAAATATTTAGAAAATTCTGAATCAATTAAAAAAAGAAAAATCAACATTAGTCACGAAAATCCAATCAACTTCTCTCGAAGAAACGAATGAACCACCGGAAACGTATAAAACAGAGTAGAAATTCATACGAAGATATTAATCGTCCCATTCGCTTTTTAACGGCTCTCATACACGCTACGAGTGCGTAATGTTCCCAGGCGTGATTTTCGGCTGGCCACTTATTAAAAAGAAAGCCAGGCGGCCACGATAAGTGCATAATGCGCGGCAAAATTGCACAGTGCGACGTGTCGTGGGCGATGATTGCTTAAAAAAAAAAAAAAAATCCAGCCGACAGAAACGGAAACGTAGGGGTGGTGTTACGCACGAACGTGAAAGCAGGAGGGGAAGGACGGAATAGCGAAGGGTATCGCGACTTCTGCTGTTGTGACATGTGATGCTTCTGAGTGAAATCTTTTCCATTGTTGGCGTCTCATCTCCGTCGTTGCAGCCCTCTTTTTCTTCCCTTCTTCCCCCGGTGGATGTTACACGCGTATAAATTTATCGAACTGCGTTTCAAGTGCACCTTCACCAAGGACGGTAATTATCCTGGCTGTTTCGCCTGACTGATCGTACGATTCTTTTTATGCGAATACAAGCGCGACGATGCTGAACGTTATACGAACGACGAATAACGATTAAAAATTTGTACTCGTTATTTGACGATATAGAAGGCGTTTCAGAACATGTGGGCATAATTTCACTAGCGAATTCAAACTAAAATAAAAGAACGATCTGTGTGTATATTATATTTTCGGATCATTTCGAAGGAAAATTTTGCAGTTGTTTCATTCTAACGAAGCAAGCAATAAAAGAATGTTGAGGAACGTGATGCATTGAAATTTTGATATTTATTTCAAGGTGAATCAAGTGTCTGGAGGTCTTCTAACTTAATGAATTCATAGACAGTCAGAAGTTGTGTGTTTTCATGACCAAATAAGAGAATTGATGTAAGGTCAAGTCTATGACTTTCAAAATTACCTCCAGGGACTTTTTGCAGATTTTATCATCGCCAGATACACGTCCTAAAACCATATGAATTCCTTCAGGTCATTTTTCCTTACTTCGAATAATTTCAGATATAATTTAGGCGTTCATTATGAGTCAGGCATGTTCTGTGTATCTTTTTCTTTTTTAATTCTTTGTTCTATTTATGTACTTCTACTAATAAATTTGCATACTTGGCCATGAAAAACTTTACACGTGTCTTCTTACTTTCAGTAAAAGCGAAAATATTGTAATTTAGACGTACATTAGAAATGAGGCATCTCGTATATTCTAGTAATAGAAAAGATATGATCGTCATTAAAAATTGGATTAAAGGCAGTGTAAAATGGTTAATATTAAATGCACATGTAAACAAATCTTAAAATTAATAATATATCTAAAAATTAAAAAATATGGATAAACTTGGAATAACTTTCAAGATGACCTTAAATTTTCTTTTTTAAATCATTCATTAACTTTACTCATATTTTTTTACTTTCAGTAGAAGCAAAAATAATTTAGATGTTCATTATAAACGAGACATTTTAGTAATAGGGAAAATGTAATTCTTCGTTTCTGAACAATTTCACGAAACATCGAAAAACTAATCGCTATTGAAAATTGAACTGAAAGTAGCGTAAATAAATCTATTCGACACTTTTTAGGAAACTCTCAGTCAAAGTGAGATTCTAAAAGGTAAACGAAGATGCCTCGAGGTACCAAAGTATTCAATGTAGCATCCGGAGAATAATGTCTCCTTGACAGCGAGGCCACGGAACGCGGTTTAAAATATTATTAATCGTACGCGTCTCCAGACTTATTTTGGACGACGATTTTGTTTTCAAGGGGGATCAAAATGCAGGGTCACGTCGTCTCGCCCGATGACGTAGTATCCGTCTATTTATCCAGATGGACAACTATTTTTGGATCCCTGACCTACAGTATGCGTCTCGATCCTGGCTAATTTATTTCTGTATTTATTTTTTTTTTGTTTTCTTTTCCGGAGATAATTCGTATAATTGGACTTGTGAAGCGCCACTTATTGAACGGATCGTTTCTAAGGACAACTGCGAATCACGACTGTACACAATCGACGTAACAAACCTTCTCAGAATGATGGTTCCGTTTAAAGTGATGTTCTTATCGGCTCTGTGAACTTTCTTTAGCATTTTTTGCAAGTCCGAAGTGGAAAAGTAGATGGAAAGATTCGATCTGTCAATCGTTCGCTTTGGTTTTTCCATCACCTTTCACCATCGATGAAATTCCATGAAAGTTCGTAATAAATGAAACTTAGACACATTTAACTCTGGAATATTAGTATTAAAATTTCCGCACATTGTACTCCTTGTAATATTTATATTGTTTTACCGCAATATGATTAACATTAAAATTGTAAAATGTACAAATTGATTATTTCAAATTGGAATTAAAGTAGTAAGTACATATTTATGGAACGCACTTGTTTTAAGTGAAAATATGAAAAGGAAAGTGTATACAAACAAGGTTAAAATGTAATTAAGGAAAAAAAAAAGAAATCCTTTGGTGCATATCCTGGAATTAACTGTAATTTCGCTTATCTGAAAACAAGATGAAAAGTATAATAAAGTAAAATGTTGGAAGCACTAACTTTACAATTAGTTTCATTAAAAAAAAAAAACTTCTGATTTGAAAGAACTCCAGATCGCAGATACCATTCGTCAGAATTTCCATTTTGGTCAGCCAACCAGTTCTTCAGAAACACACTGTGCATCTACAGTGACTCGCATTAATATTAATATATCTTGGTGTTCAAGTAATTAGTGCTGTGTTTGTTCATTAAGGTATTAATGGATTATTTTGCAACGTACAATTTATGGATTATTTAGTATATTGCTTGTTATATAAAAAACCATGTACATTAATGCATAAGTAAAAGTTATATTATCACGAACTACGAGTATTTTGATATAGTAAGGAATAATTAATTCATTAACACCTTTATAAGCAAATAAATACAGCAATAATTTTTTTGAACACATACATGTCACTGTATACAAATATTTTAATATTAAATAATATTCCACTTAAACTATTTGAAACAATAACTTTTTCAAAATTTGTCGAAACGACATGAGATTGCTTTTTTCTGTTTTTGAGAAGTTAGAAGGATTAGTTTACTAGATAATGTGTAACCAAAACTTTGAAAAAATTGCAACTGTTCGGAGGTACGAAGAAAATAATAAAAGTTTTTTTACCATTTTTTTTTTTTATCTGAGCTTGTAATAAAAATTTAGGATGGCGATAAATATGGTAAAAATCGAAGTCATTCACGATTTCCGACAACTGCGATAAATCTAAACAGTTTTACGTCTTTCAATACCTGTCGCTTTTTTTTACATCGAGTGACTTCAATGCAATTTTCACCATGATATAAATCTACAAAACCTATTTTTTAAGTTTTCATTACAGGCTCAGAAAACTAATCGTAAAAAGCGACCGTTACCAAATTCTTTGCAATTCCGACCAATTATAATTTTTTCAAAATTTCTGTACACATAAAACAAAAATTCACGTTGTTTGCTCCAATTTTAGGAATGTTATTCTGCTTTAAATTGTGTCCAAATATTAATAAGAGTGGTTGTATTATATATGGAAATGTAATGTTTAATTCCTTTTGTAAGGATATCTTCGAATTTCCTTGATATATTATTACATTGTATTGTTTGTTCCATTCAGCGATGTCTTCTCCTCTTCGAAGGATATTGTCTTCGAATATTAATAAGAATGGGTGTATTGTATATGGAAACAAACGTAACGTTTAATTCCTTTTGTAAGGATATCTTCGAATTTCCTTTATTATATTGTCACATTGTATTGTTTGTTCTATTCAGCGATTTCTCCTCTTCCTCCTCGAAGGATTCTTATTCTAGACAAACACCGAGGAAACGACAAAGGATCGATTTAATTGTATCACGTCACAGATTGATCCAAAGATAAACATTTACGACGCAGTAAGCATGCCGTTCCATGAAAAGGACGAAGATAAACGTGTGGGTTGGCTGCGCCATGGAAATTTCATACGTTTTTCCGTCGTAACCCCTGACTAGTGCCTAAGTGCAAACGTATTTCGATATCGATTATGCGGCGCTTCTCTGCGTGTTTTGCCGAAATTCAATGTCACCGATAAGCGAGCTGACACGACGCATAATTGTTGTACGAATAACAAAAATATCTATGCCGACAAAGCCGCCTGCACTCTGTTGTTTTGGATGAATTAAGTATATACGCAACAATGTGACTACGAATTGAATAACCATGGTGTCCTATTCAATTCTTGTTTGTTTGCTTTACAACATTTGTAAGCAAGTTCACTTTAATTGTTGCTTTATGGTTCGATGTTTATATTAAAGAAATTGAAATGTATAATTTTCATACTTGATTAACGTAGAATGTATAAAGAAATTAAATTGTGCAATCTGTTTGCTTGGAAGTGGTGATTTATGGTGTAATTATTATATTACAAAATACTGATAATAATAAAAATAATAATATTTTGCTATTGATAATTTTAAGAAACAATTTGTGGACTGTTCTGTCGAGTTTGTAAGACTTTTATATTTTCTGCGATATTTCAGTGAAATATTTTTTTTCGGAACTCTTTTCGCAAAAATATTTAATTATATGTACATATATAATTAACAATAAATTCAATATTATTTATTGATTGTTTCAAAATTTTCTAAAGTTTGCAAGTTTTATTTACTTTTACTTTAGATACAAAATAATTTTATTTAAATAAAATAAATTAATTTATTTTAGAATGAAAATTTAGTGCAATATCTAGAATTCTTTGTAAATATTGTTGGTGACATATTAATTACACGTTATAACAAATCTTTTAAATATAGAAGTACAATTTTTAATACAACTTCAGTTTATTTCATAAATTGCGATGTTTACTTTGCTATAAAAATTCGATCTATATTTTTACATGTAATGAAACGTGTCTGGAAAAAGTATGATAGTATATATTAACGCCTTAGAAAGGATTAAATTTCGGTTAAATAGGTGAATGATACTTGGACTAAAAGTTTCGAAGTTCAAGGGAAATGTAAACGGGATAATAGCTCGAGTATGACAAATATATTTGAACAAGAACTGAATTCCACGCCAGACAAGCTGATAAGAAATTCAATGTCAAACGAGGTGAATCGAGATATCGCGATATTACATGACAATCCGCGGGTACGAATTTCAGTTGGCGCTCGGCTTTGTCGTAGGTCGTTATCGATCATCGATTACGCTACTTCAACCTCGAAATATAAATCTCGATCAGTAAAATTGTAATAATCAGAATATACACTGTGGAACCGGATATTAAACTGATATTAAATTAGCATTAAATTTCGGAAAACAATAAAAGACAGTAGGAGATATAAAATATGAAAATTAAGAGAAGATGTACACTGTACGATATTAAAGAATTAAGATTGGTAAATATTGAAAATAATCTGAAGCATCATTCGATGTGTTGCGTAAACGTAAAATTAATCATTTCTTTGGAAACTTTTCAGCAAAACTTTCGTAACTTATTTCAATTCAGATTATCAATTATCTCCAATTGTCAAATATATAAAAATTCAAGAATATTGTCCAATTTAATAATTTTTAAATCTCTGTTTAATTCAATATGAAGAAGAATGTAGATATTTATAGAATAACAACTATTCTGAATTTCCCATTCTGGTTTGCACAGACTTCGTAAAATCTTTCTTATTATTCAAATGCGTAATTGTAAACATTGAATCAGGTTTCTATTTATTTTCAATACTCTGTTCATTGTTAGAATAAATGACAGTAAAGACTTAAATTTTGCATAGCAGATTCAGCTTGCAATTATAACCACCTAAACCTTGTGAATCAATTAAAACATTGATAACATCATTTTATCATATCAGTATAAATGTAGATAGATTTATGAAAAAAAGCAGAAAAAGTCGAAGTTTCATTTTTTTATGCATACTACGATACACTTTCAATAGATGTTTAAAATTCGCAATGATTTTCATGCAACGAGTCTCTAAAAATGAAAATTACACGAATAGGTTTGCTAAAACCACTTCAAACACCTAGTAACAACAATTCAAATTCGTATCGATGTTTGATGTGATACAATCAGTGATACTTCAGGAACTAAATTAATTAGAATCATAACTAATAATCAATGGCACAGATATTTAAAAATTTTATCTATTTGTACCATGAGATTCCAGATTGAATCGTTTTTTTCAATATCATAATAATTATTTAATGACTTTAAATTTATTTCACATTCGATATGTGTCTTAATACTTACAAATGGAATTGTACTTTTGTTTCGATAAATTGCGATCAATTGATGAATCAATTAAATACATTACGCAGAATTTTGAAACGACCTGTACGTGCAGTGACGTTAACACTGACAAGAGCGAAGAAAATGCTCTTGATCCAGCATGAGAGTGCGTAAACGGTCTCGATGAAGGCTACGAGGTTAAAGAAACAAAAACGTTGATAGCAGAGATGCATTCACGTCTGTAGATATGATATCTGAATCAGGGGTGCCGTCCTCTAATCGACCGTGCTCTGTCTCAATGTTAACAAAAATTATCGCAGGTGATACGGACCGGCTTAGAGAGTCGTCTCTGTGCCGTGATAATTTCGTAACCGCCTCTGCACCTCTTATTTGCTCTCACTTAACACACGAAGTTTGCTCTAATTATCCTGCTAACTCGAATATTATCCTGCTTAACATGCTCGTTTTTTCATCCTTTATCTTGGTTTTACTGCTATTTCAATTTGATCCAAATTTTCGGAATTTTAATTTAACCAAATGTATCATTTAATTTTCATCTTGGTTCTACTGTTATTTAAATTTTATCAAAATTTTCACAAATTTTAATTAGATCGAATGAATACATGGTGTATTACTTAATTTTATCACGTAAAGTATTTACATTGTAATTAAAATTTCGCAAAAAATTTTTCTTGTGGAAATTGCATAGTTTTATGGGGGTTAATATACAGTATTAATAGATTTCTATATATATTATTTCTATATTTTATATCAATTTTAATATATAATCTATAATATAAAATATACTATTTTTATATAAAATCTGTAATATTTAATTTTATGAATTTCCGAATTTTGTTCGGTTAACCTTTTGCAATAGAATGAAATTACAATAATTATATACTGATTTACAGAAAGCTATGCAACTTTTGCGTAGGAAAAATTTTTTTGCGGAATTTCAGTTGCAAACATTTGAAAACACATTTCAGGTGATAAAGTTCAATGATTGATGAATTGAACGCTAATACCACGCGTTGTTCGAACTTGATTCAACGATTTCATCGATATCGAGGAAACATTTCTCTTAATTGTTGATTGAACACAGCATTAGGATGTCACAATTGTTTGTTGAAACAGTGGGAAAGATTAAGATGAAATTAAGTTTATTAAACAGAGTCAATTTTAAACGTTCGATATTTTATTCATGGAATTTTAATAATTTTATTGAAGGAAAATAAGATCAAAGATATTATTCTCTGTAGTTTTGTTTTTGTTTTTGTTTCATACTCAAACGATTGATTATTAAAAGGTCTTCGGGCGTTTGCAATTATCCTCTTTAATAACAATGATCAAACGCGAACAAATTAATCATCAGTTTGAATCGTTCTCAGTGCCGGCGAATTCGTTGAACCGACACGTCGCCGTTGCGAGATAAACACGCGCGTACGAGAAGAAGAAACATCGCGAATAACAGTTTCAATGTTTACTATAAATCTAGAAAGAGGGAACGATAAGAGGTCGTTATTAGCCGAGCGTAAATATAAGTGCAACGGAAAAAGAAGAAACTTTCCTTGAGTTAAACCATGATACATATGAAAATATCGCGAACAACAGCTTCTAACAAACTATCTTAATCAGACTCTTTCACCAGACGAACTTGCAATTCATGATTTTTACGTATCATTGTACACCGTGTTCCAAAGTAAAATGGTTTCGAAACTACTGTTAAATTGATATTTCTTCTACTGCTGTAGCGGAATTTAATTTAAATTTAAGTTACAAAATTTAACGATTTCAAATATCGAAATAAAATTGCAGTTTTGAATGTTGGAGGATAAAGTATTTCGAAACCGAAATAAATATAATAAACAGACCGCGGAATTTGATTTAAATTCGTATTTTTGAGAATATAATAAAAAAGTAGAATTTCGGTCAAAATCGTGGTTTTTTGGTGGTGGGGAACGCTAGAGTTTCCTGAGAATGGAATGCAGTCGCTTTATCCTTTCTCGAATGCTATCTAGGGGATGCGCGATAGACTAAACATTAGGCGCCACACGTTGTGGGTAGGCTGCGTACGCGACCAAGAAAATGAAAAATAAAAATTCTAAATACTAGATAATTTAGGTAGAGCGTTCCCAAAATAGAAATACATCGAATGAAAAGAGATAAAAATTTCAAAACTGTTCTACATAGTCAATCTCTTTAATATTCACCTGTCTCAAGGTTGCACGTACAATTAAAAGCAGAATAACTTTTTTAAAATTGTATCAAACGGCGTGAATTTTTTTTTTTATGTGTGCAGAAATTTTGAAAAATTGTAACTGATCGGAATTGCTAAGAAAATGGTAAAGTTCGCGTTTTACAATTATTTCTTTGAGCCTGTAGTGACAATTTAAGAAATAGGCTTTGTAGATTTATGTCATGGTGAAAATTACATCGAAATTAGTGGATCTAGAAAGAAGCGACAGACATTGAAAGATATAAGAATCTTTCGATTTATCGCAATTGTCGAAAATCGTGAATAACTTCGATTTTTACCATATTTATCGCCATTCTAAATTTTGATTACAAACTCAGATAAAAATGTTGTAGAAAGCGACTTCTATTATTTTCTTTGTGATTCTTACCAATTGCAATTTTTTCTAAAATTTTTTTACACACATCCAGTAAGTTAATTCTCAAACAAACAAAAATTCACGTAATTTGGTCCAATTTTGGAAAAGTTATTCCATTTTAAAGGATTTTCGAATTGTAATTAGAGTGACTACATAATCCAAGAACGTCGATGTAATATTCGCACAATCATTTCATAAGTGAATATTAAAAATTCCGATGTTAACAGACAGTATGAAATTATCGCGAGAGGCACAAAGTTTCGTTTCAATTTTTTTCGTCAGTCGACAACGTGAATCTTATCAAGCACAAAATTTTCGCAGCCGAGACAACCATACGAGAAAAAAGAAAGAAGAAGAAAAATTATAAAAGAAGAGGAGGAAAAGAAGTGGAAGAAAATTGACAGAAATTCGAAAATGGACAAAGTTTAACTGACGAACAGGTGGAAAAGCCATGACCTGTCTCAAACGAGCGTGATTTCTGGCGAATTTCGTGACTCTGGCGAGCGACTCGCGTGCCACGGAAAGAATTAAAATCCGACCGCTTTCACTCTCCGGGGCAAGAAAGTCGCGCGAGTGGTGTACTCGTGGAAAAGAGGCTTAAGTCTGAAATGAAAATCATTGATTTACATAACCACGTTGAAACACTTTCGCGGGAAACGCGATCATCGCCGATGATACACTTATCGCCTGCAAAACGTTCTTCACTTATCTTTTTTTCTCTCCCAAGAGGAACTTTTTCGCACATTCGATCGTGATGCATTTCGTTTACATTCAGTAGGTCAGTGCAAAAGTTCGTGATCGATTTCACATTAAGATATATTTAAGATAAATTTGGCACGTGAAATGTGTTCATTAGTTAATTATATGATCTCTGTTGCTTTGTATAATTTTCTTGTGATCCATCTGTCAGTGTTAAGTTCGTCTGCAAGTTCTTCAGGTGAAATTCGGGAACTATTTTGCAATAAATTGAGCACAACGTCGTCGTTTATCAAAGAAGCTCGATCAGAGTTGTTTAACAAAGAAGCTCGTTGTTTAATTGAAAATTAAATATTGCAAACAATTTTTGTTTAATTACCGGAAATTACATCTTTTTAGAATTTGTAAAGTACGACACGAATGAATCTTTTCTTTTCTAAAAATTTCTTGATTTTCAAGCAGATGGTAAAATATACGTGTATGCACACTTTCAATCTGAATATATAGTTTCACGAAATATCGATTCGTTTTCAAAGACGTTCTGTCGGTTGAATTTAATTAAGAATTGACGCTATAAGATTGTAAATATTCATTACGCGGTTAATTTATGCGGTCTGGATTGAGATCGAAAGTGCGGTGAAAGCGATTGAATGATCGTCGTCGAGTGAATTTGTAACAGTAACATAAAACGATACACTCTCGAGCTTATCGTAGTAAACTCGTACGAGAGTAAAGCCGTAAAGTATTAAAAGGAAAAAAGATGGAAGGAAAAAAAAGTGACGAACGACGTCGATAATCTACGAATCTCGCTGATAAGAAGCCGAAAAATGAATTCTCTCGAAGTGTTTTCGATGCGAACGATAGTTAAGAAAATCTTGGTTTGTTCAGATAACCTTCAGAATACTTGGCATTGACTTTCCTCCACATTTTTACCAGCGGAAAATCAGTTCATTCTCTGTATCTACCGTGGAAACGTTTAATTCGAAATTCACGCAAGAGTTTCGTTAAATAATTTTTAGTCATCCTGTATAATTCATCACAACGGCGAAAAATATATTATTTACATAAAAAATAGAAGAAACTTATTGAATTGTTATACAATTTAAAGTTGCGCCTGAAATGTTGATTTAAATTTTGAAATAAAATTTGATATAAAATATTTAAGTATACTTCAGGTAGATAATTAAAAATTAAAACTTTTGGAAGGGAAGAAGTAAGGGAATATAATAGTTATTCCATCAATTGTATTAATGTGATATCGATAATTTTAATGAAAAATATCTGAAATCCGCCATTTTGACGGGCTTGATAGTTCCAGTGATAATATACTGTGGAAGATTGAAAAGTTTCGGTGCAGTGTCTTATATTAATTTTTATGTATTTAGTAATTCGAAAATATTGTTCCAAATATACTTAAATTGTTTTTTATTTTTTTTTTGAGAGAAAAACTGACCGTCAAAGCTAAAACAGCTGATGTCTCGAAAATTATTTATATTTTTCGAAATGAAATTTGTAAATGTCCCGCGAGAAACATGTGCTCGCTCAGGAATGCATTAAGATCGTAACAGTTGTAATTGATCGAGGAATTTCATCAGCGTTCACGGCAGAAATTGTAAATGAAATTTCTTCAGATTACGTTTTATACACCGAAGTGTGAAATTACTGTGAGTAGCTTATCTATTCGAGCAACCGTGCTTTTTCATACACACGGTAATAAGAACGATAAAACGAAGCAGACGAGAAGGGGAACTTAAGTTGACTTATGGAAGTTTAATAAAAGAGAAAACAGAGTTCTCCAAAAACGTACCGGCTACTTCAAAGAAACTTATCTTCGCTCCGTAACCTTACTCACGATCTTACTCACAGTCTCATTGTCAACATGCAAGCTAGGTTTGGAATAATAAGATAAAATGCTCTATGAGATAGCAATTAACTTCGTATAATAAGAATAGAAAAACGATCCGTCGAAAGTTTTTCTTTTCTTCATTTTCGATTCAAATCCAAATTTCGAAGCAAATAATTTCATCCAAAATTGCATAGTGCTAAATTTTCAAAAAGTGATACCACAACACTATAACGTTGTTAAGTACTATAGTACACAGTTGCTGTAGAAATTAGAACAATCTTAACGCCGAGGGATAGAATACACTTTCACATTTTTGAATTTTGCCTCTAAAGCTTCGAAGTTTCTTCATCTTCCTTAACAACAGTCGCGTGATATTTAAGCATGTGCAACAAATATCTTCGTATCTCTTTTCGTCAGAAAGTTTCACATCTTGATACTCGAAACGTTACAATTTATAATCCTTTCCTTTTCTATACATCACCAAGTAAACGCTATTAACAGTGTAAATTAATTCGATGTCTCTTTAAACACAATTCAAATTTTATTTATACATCAGATAAATAAATTACAATCTATCTCACAGAGGAAATATTCTGTAACAATAGTATTAGCTAATCGATTCGATCAGGAGTACAGAAGATAATGGTCGGTGTGTGTGGTGTCAGGATCGATTAATCAATCTTGTCGTCTAGGTAATAAAACGAACGGTCGAAGTTGGTCCAGGAAGCTTGCAAAATCCCTGATCGAAGGCGGAGGTATATGCAAATGGGGCTACGTCTAGAAAGGAGGCTAGCGTGGCGAGGGTAGATCAGGTCGGTGGCTCGCGAAGAGACCGTGAACAAAGACCGGTTCTCGTATGAAGGTCACTGGTTCAATGGCGCCCATATACACGCTGTGGCGTTCGTTCTCTCGAAGGCCGTTTCACTTTCGTCGAACGCGACCAAAAACCGTTTCTTCTTTGGGCCGCGTTCACACACACACACAGGTATATACATGCACAGACATAAACACACCAGCTGGCCCCTTTCTCTTTCTCTTTTCTCCAACGCATCGCCTCGATTCCACTTGCACTTTCGACCACCGCAGGTTCAAGGCCAGTCACAGAACCACGGTCACGTTCATCATGAGGATTCACTGTTCGTTTCGGGATGACTTGGTCACAGGAAACGGGGAAACTGTGAAGACTGAGTAAACGGATATGGGTCATAGACGGATTAGTCATTTTATGAGGTTGGAAGTCGAGTAGTTTTGTCGTTTTATTTGGAAAGAACGTGACGCAGGGTTTCTTTCTTTTCTTTTTTAATATTAGTGCTAAGTGGTAACTTTGTTGTAACTTTGTTGAAGAAGCGTACAAGTACTAAGTTATGTATAGAATTAATTACTTCTAGTTTTTCTTTGCTAGATGAAGTAGATTGAGTTTGGTTGTTTGATAGAGAATATGGAGATTGTAAGGTGCTACTGTTCATTTTCCTTGTTATCATTATTAGAATTTTTCAAGTAGAAAAGACGAATAAATTTTATTTAAGCTTGACTTAACTATCGCTCTTTTCTCAAACATCTCATTAGAAATTTGCTGGGAGCAAGATAGATTTAATCGTAGTAAAATAGGAGAGAAATCTCTCAGCAGAAGCTGAAGACTGTACATTAGTCGAACTTACTTTTTATTCCAATTATTCAAGTAAAAGAGACGAACAAATTTCTTCTCTCAATGAATTTCATTTAAACTTCACTATTATTCTTTTTCCAAACATTTATTCAGAAATTTAATGAGAGCAAAGTAGATTTAATCATTGTACATTTAATCAGAAACTAAAAACCATACCGCCATCTTAAACTTCGCAAGCGACTAATCAATACCGAATGTAGAAATTAAAATTGAATTAAACGAACGAATAAAATCAAAATTAAAATTATTCAACAGTTTCAAATGCTAAAAACTTATACCGAATACCGAAATTGAAATCGAATTAAAAGAGTGAACGAAGAACGAATAAAAATTTCTATTCGAATAACATCCAACAATTTTATTACTCAACAATTTTTGACAATTCAGAACGTATAATTTGGAAACAATAGGACACAGGACACTTTCGAAGAAGCAAGTTAGAAGAAGGCCGACCATATCGAGGATCCCATGGCTCGTCAAGCTCCACGATTTCACCTTCGGGTTTGGCCGTGCTCTGCGGCGATAGCGAGGAAAGTTGCGGGCCTAGTGTTCAAGTTATACGCGCGACGAAACAGAGTTTCGCTTTCTTAAACGACTCTCACGTTCACTCTCGACGTGTTCGGGTCCTCGGCCTCGTTGGTTAAGGTTTACAGGATCCCTGGTGATCGCGATCCGGTTTCTAAAACTCTCGCCGCCGGTGTCTCGCTTTCGTTTGGGCGAACGCCATTCGCGCGCGTCTCCCAACGGAGAACGAAAGTGGAGAACGGTCCAGGTCAGGCCTAACCCGGGTCGACGAACCTAAGGAATTCCCTCGCGTGACGCCATCCACACGCTGAATTTGCCACTCATTTTCTCTTTCTTCGACGATCCGGTGAAAGCATCTTCTGTTTTTTCGACGAACGCTCGAGTTTCCATAGAAATGAGCAACGGCGCATCTTTCTCGATGGTATTTTTGGATCACTCTCAATTTCTTTTTGTCACTCTGGTTACTGGAACGAAGATGTAGCTGTTTTTCTCTGGAAACAAGCATGTATTTCTCTGTTGCTTCTTCTTTTGTTTTCTGTTTTTACGTGGAATTCATTGTGACATCGAGTATTAGTTACAGTATTAATGAAAATGTGGAATATAGATTCACAGATTGCCTAATCTAACAAATTGCATTTTTCGCGAGTAACGCTTATAAATTTTATATTGGAAAATTATGATGAGTCAAAAGTGACTCAGTTACGTTTTTTCATCCCACAAACAATTCTAGCGTGTGGATACTTGAAAATTCTCATCAAACTAACTAAAGTTACCCCGTCGAAAGTGATCTAACTAAGAAAGTCCATCATCGTGTGGATGACCTATACCTTATCGTCTGTGTTAGCCTTGTTCGAGTATTCTGACCAAGTGGGTTTAGTATGCGTGGTATCGGATGGCCGAACGCTATATCGGCAAGGAGACCGCGAACAAGGAAGGCTTTCTCCGTTAACCTTGGAGCACGGCTAAAGCCCCGGAGCTACATGAACTTGAACCAGTCTCCTCGCGTTCTCTCCTTACGTTCTCCACGGTTAGGTCGCCGTTTCCTCTTCAAAAGACTCGACTCGCTTTCGGGACAATTATGCAACGAACGTTCGTTAATCTGTCACTTTTTTCTTTTTGTCGCGATGAGAATCGATCGAGCGGTTGTGTAACCTGACCTCGATTTCAAGGATTTTTAGTCCCTGGTATTGGGTCCTAGGCAGGATTTATGCTCGCTTGAATTCATCGTCGAAGGTCGACGCTTTTTCGTAAGAGCATCGCGAGAGTTATTTTGTCTGAGACTGAACGGCGTAATAGCAGCGTAGAAAGCGAAGTGAAAGTGTAGTTCGCTGTGAAACACGTTACACAAACTGATCTCGTTTCTCGGATCGGAGAGGTTTGATATTATAGTTACGAGCGATTCGAGTTTTTTTTTATAGATTTGTTTGAAGTAGTTGATAGACAAAGACTTGGGTAGATGAAGTGGAGTTATTAAAATAGCGAGACGTCGAAGAGACAAACTGTATCGGCTGAAAGCGAACAGGCACGCAGAGGTATTCTGTAAATAGACTGAACATGTGAGGACCTCCTTCGAGCGTAAACTGTCCTTGCTGTCTCACCCAACTGTTGGTCTTTGTCCCGGTCGTTTTGTCCCCTTTCAATTATAGAACCGCTTTTGCCCGTGTTCTTTACTTCCCCTCACTTTTCCACCGTGCTTTGTTAGTTACTATTAAAAACACCGTACATTCTGTGATCTAGCCTTTTAAACCAGCTGTGTCAAAGATTTATATACTGCGAATCCACCTCGGAATTCTTGCTGAGTAAAGTAAAGCTATCAAGTGTGTTTAAGAAAAATTAAACTCAAAGAAATTTCTATTCATTTCTTGTCTTGGGTAATTTATTTATCAGAAGATGAGGGAAGAGTTTAATGTAATTTTTAAGCTAAGTTTCTTGGATATAAATAAAGAACGCAGGGGAACAGTCAACAGCGTTGACAAACTGAAATTTTTCAAGAAAAGGAAAATAAGGTTTGAAGTGTTAAAAATCGGACACTTTTGCGCTTATGCCAGTTAAAATATTTTCGAAGATATTTGGAGAGTCAACGTTTATTAAGAAGATATAAAATAATACTTTGGATGAATAATAAAGAATTGAAATGAGCAAAGTCACTGTAGGAAAAATTACCAAGCAAGAAAGAAAAATCATGTACATAAGACAAAAATTAAAAAATTTTGTTTTCGAAGTTTATTTTTTACCAACAAGAGAATTTGGATAACCCGAAAATTCCGATATTTTCCGATTCCTTAACCGCTTGAAATATACGTGAAACATTAGAGAAAATTACTTTGAATAATAATGAAGCATAATTCTGATTTATGAAATTTTTTCAAATTCTCGTATTATTTTTTCCACATATATAAACTTCAACTTTCAATCTAGAAATAAAACACTTGCAGATAACCGACAAGTAGAAAGACGAATCATCCTACAGAAGATATTCAAGCAGATCCCCGTATCTTACATAATAAAATGATTTAATTACGAAAAGTGCATTGTTTTATTAAAAGAATTTTCCACTGGAACCTATACATTGTCGATAACAATTCCATAGATATTAATCAAAAATATAAATCCTCTTTATCTCTCCCATTAACACTTTGCTACTCCATTTCTCAATCACGCTCCTCACTCATTTATCTCTCCCATTTTTCCCCTGACCGCCACCCCTTTCTATCTATTTCACTTTCGTCTCATCAGCTCCCCCCTTTCCTCTTTTTCTTTCTTTTTTATCATTATCTATCATTTCCTCCGTTTCTATCCTTTCCCCGGTCATCATTCTTTCTCTCCCTCTTCCTCGCCTCTCTCGAATATCTCCACGTCGTCGTGTTTATCTCGCCGAGTCTCGAGTTCTCGCTTTCCCTCTCGTTCTAAATGACCCCACCGGCATAGCTCGTTCTCTATTCTAACCCATGCGTGCCTACAACGCGTCTTGTCCCTAACCTAATCCAACGAGAGTCGCGCTGAGCTATACCACGGACTACAGCGGCCAGCCGCGCACTACATTCAGACCGGTTTGATGATTCAGGTTCATCTAGATCTAAACAACTGCGACCTCGGTCACGTAATACGTTGCCCGCGAGTCTCGCGGCAGGCCAATACACCGAGATTACCCCCTTGTGAGAATAGCCTTGGAACAGAGGGAGGCGCATTATGTATTCTTCTTGCAAACATTACTTCAGTTTTGCAGAACGATTATCCAGGATGTAACTGCGACACGTGGTCGTTGTAAATCGTTCTTAACACATTGCGGACAAGACATTTTATTGCCAGCCTAACTTAGCGGCCAGCCATTTATATTACGTATGATTTGTTAAGAGCTTAAAATCATTGTCACGTTAAATATTTATTTACAACGAAAGTTATAAAATTACATTATTTACATTTTCCTTACGTATTATGTATACCGAATGTTTCAGAACATGTAGGCATAATTTTATTTGTGTGTGAATTTAGCACACTAAAATAAGAGAACAAGTTCGTACGAACATATGCTCGATATCATTTTATTCCCGAGATACAACCGAGTTTCTGTCTATCAATGATTCTATTGATAAATCGAGTTCTTTGTATAACTGTTTGCAAATATGTTAGAAACGTTTTGCAACATTGTATACTGTGTATACATTCTGTTAAATTGTAGAATTTATAATGGCAGTGCGTGTATTAAGTGCATTAATCACGTTTATTAATTACCAGGGAGCTTTAAACGAGTTACAATCTCAATGATAAGACGTCTAGAAGCTTGTATTCAAACCGAGGGTAGTCATTTCGAGCAATTTCTGTAAAAGCATGTAAGCAATTGATATGAGTTTGTTATTGCGTGCTGTTGCAAATTTTTGAACCCGTTCCTTTATGTATTTTATGGAAATAAATATTATATATAATAAATACATATAGTGTTTTTTAGGTTTTATGAGACACTTGGTGTCAGTGATTTTCTTTTTCACGTACGGAAACTTTGATAATAATTATTCTCCGCGTCTAGGCAGAATATTTTTACCTCTTCATTTTTCCAGAGAAAAGGGGAAAAACAAGGAAATACTTTGAAATTTGTGTTTGACTTTAATGGATGCAAGGATTCTGGGAGAGATTCTTTGTCGTGGATTGCATAGCGCTGCGATAAGGAACCTTCGCCTGTCTGGGTGATTATATGCACCGACAGATAAAAGTAGATATTTTTCCTTGCTAAGGGTTGAAAGTTTATTCGACGATCTTGATAACGAACCCTTAACTGTTCGAATATCCGAGGTACAATTAAAAGTGTGCTTTCTGTGGAGAAAAGGATCGCGCTTTGATCTGGTCTGCGTCGATTCGCAAAGGATTGAAGGAATTCCTTTGGAATGATTGCAGAAATATTGACGATTCTTCTCCTTTTTATACTCTTTAAAGAGAATACGATCTTTTGTTCGTTTTAATATCGCGAATAATTATTACCAACGATAACGTTCACTGGTAATCTACTTCTGCCACGGGAAATTTGACTGATCGATATTTAGAAACTTATCTTGTGCGTTAATTCAGTCTTATCGGATTAGTCGTGAAATCGACTAGGAAATTTAAATATACCGAAATTTAATATATATCGAATATATTATCTCTGCAAATAACACATTAATAATAACAAAAGAATTATAACAATTTTGTTCAAGTATCAGGTTGTCCCTAAAGTTTTAGAATTTTTATTTTCGGTATAATTCTACTGAATTATGTATGATTCATTCGCCTACTCTTTAAAAGAATTTGTGATGCAATTTTGCCAAAATTTCTATGGTTTACTAGCAAAATATTGTTCAAGGTAGTTTTTTTATCTTATTTAAAATCTCTAGCTCTAAACTTCTGTGCGAACTGCATAAATTTTAACAGTTACAGTACGATCCCCATAGACGACGTGAATCTAATTTGCAGTATTCCAAGCACTATCGCCTTTTTTTTAAAGCAACGCATATCGCCAATCCATTTTTTGATTATCCATCTTTCACGATGATGCAGAAAAACCTTAGAGGCACTTTACGAAGAACGAAACACACTATGCCGACATTTATGACATAAACAATTATTTCATAGATGTTTTTTATTTACATTAAAATAAAGCAAGCTGGCAAGATAAATAAAAACATATAAATTCACAAACAGGTCAAATGAAACTTCTTAATTTTTAAAAGTTTGATTGCAAAAGTCGATTATGTATAAAAAAAAAATGCTCCAAGTGCAAAGGGTTAAAGATACAACTATACATTCCTCTTCTGTAGTATGACGGATACCAAAAGAAAAAGGAAAAGAAATTAAGCTAACTGAAAGGACGAACAAATACAATTAATCGTCCCGAGCTATTCTTTCGTGCGGATTGAACCGCGAGAAAAATTCCACGCGAGGCGTGTAAAGCAATACCATGGACAAAGGCTGTAACCCGTATCCCTTCGCCTTATGTTATTCTATTAAGCCCCGAAAATTCGGTGTTCCAGGACATTCAGGGGTAATGGTGTAAGCGCGGTGCGGGAACGAGTGTCAGCTTGGAATCCTCGACAAGGGAGACCTTGACCTTCGCTAGACGACCTACAACGCCCGCTCCGTTAAACATACCGTCTATGGGGATCCTTGGACGAAATTCAGAAGGGTTTAATGTCCACGCCATTATACTTATTATAATCCATTCTTCCGTGTCTCGACACGAGCAGGGGGATTCGTTTGAGGAATCGGCTTGTTCCTCACGACTAAACCAGACGGCCTATGCCTCGTGCTCGTCTATGGCTTTACAATTTTTTTAGGGTGTGTTAGAGATATTCTTTGGTGTACTTTAAGGGTCCTTCTCAGTTTAGAAAGTTGGAAAAATCGATTTTTCTTCTTTTTTTTTCTTATAATTTGGCAGCGTTGAGTTAATTATAATAAAAGATCAGGCATATCAATAAAAATATATTCCTCAAATATAATGGTTCATATTGAAATAATCTTGATTTACTGTAAAACGTACATGGTATCCCATAACTCATGGACGGGCGTGTACTTGCTGAAAATTTCATCAAAATCGATTAACCTTTACTACGAGCTGCAAACGGTTAAAAATGGCGAAAATTGCAGCATTTTCGTAACTTTCACACGCAGTTTTTCTCGGTGTCTGTCGCTTGTTTCTGCATCGATCAATTTCGATGAAATTTTCAGCATACATACAACTGACATAAATCTACAATATATATTTTAAAAATTGTTATTACACCTTCAGATAAAAAAGTTGTAAAAAGTGACTTATTATTTTCTTTTCAATTTTGACCAATTGCAATTTTGTGCATATTTGTTTGCACATTACCCAGTAACCTAATCCTCACTTTTCGAAAGACAAAAAAAAAGGACAAGACACTAATCCAATTTTAAAAAAGGTATTTTGTTTCAAAGTGTGTCTAAACACTTCTGTGACCGACTATATATACTTCTCTACATATTACGCTGTAAGTGCAGTTACCAGATCTCTATCTCTCAAAATTTTCTATTTCCGTTTTTGACTCTCGCTTGCAACGCTTGCGCGCGTATTCTACCACCCCGAACTACAATATAAAGATCGATTTTCAAAATTAATTTTACCACTGTCGGAAAAATTTCCCAGAATTACAGGAAATGCTTATCCTTCCGTGAACTTTCAACCCTTTACCGGGCGAAACGTTCAGGTTAAGGTTAAGGTTGTCGATCAAAGTGGACGCATACAGCGGTTGCATTTTCAGAAGAGAACGGTCAGGGGAACCGTGAACAAGAGGAGAGCTTTCGAACAGAGGGAGTTGAACCGTGTCTCATATGTATGTATATACAACGGACTAGCTGTAAAGTGATCGTCAAAGTGTCTCGCTGATCCGGGAGTACTCACAGCTAGGTACGCCATTGCACCGAGATAGATGGATGGTTATAGCGAGTGCGTCGAAGCGGGATGCGGGGGCTGATCGATAAAAGCGGCAGTCGGGTTCACGAGCCTCATTCAAGGACAAGGCCATGTGATAGCAGCCGCGCAACCGCGGCCGCGCACTTAACCACCCCTGCCTATCGGCTTGGTCGTTTGCGTCAGGCTTGTCGCTACTCTGTGCAAAGCCCCGTTCATGCTACGAATGTCGGTAGAAATTAGTAACGGATTATGCAAAATCTTTTCCCCCGCCCCTCACATCAGTCTAAACAAAAAACGGTCCGCTTCGATCCGACACCGCTAAATGTTTCTATTGTTGAAAGAGAGCGGGTTCTTTTGAATAGAAAGCTCTTGGATTGTGTAATAAAAGGGTTATCTAAATGCGACACTATATAATGTTTACACGTTGTGTCTTTTCAAATTACGTAAGATGTATTGCTTTTAGTAAAAGGTGTGCTGTATTTACATTATTCAAATTTATTATGAAAATAGGTCATTGTTTTTAAATACAATTTTGTTTAGTGGTGAAGTTTATTTGAATGGATTCGTAAATAAACAAAATTGTCGCACTGGGTCGCGGTTAGGGTAACGTCAGGTTTTTTATTCAACGGCTAAGGGATCCCATAAGTATATGATTAAATTGAAATTAATAAATGTTTTATTATTACTATAATTGTCAATTTTAATAGTGTTACGTTCATTATAAATGTTATTGATATTATTTTATCTTATTCTATTGTTATAAGTATTACTGTTCTGTATAATATAATGCAAAGGAAAACGTAGTAAACGAAATTGATACCAAATTTTGAAGAAAAATAAAATGGAAGGGTGGAAAGAAAAAAGATACGAAAATACTAAAACACGCATACTATTTTCACATATGTACATATATGTTCATATTTACGAAACAAAGAATAAATACTATTAATCGCAAGTAACCCTTCGAAAATTAATTCCAAGTTAACATGAGAAGATTAGAACTTTTAAAAGTTGAAGAACTGATCAGAAATCTCATTTTTGAATAATTATTTAGATATCTCACAAATTACAGGAATAGTTCAGAATAATTTTTTTCGTAGAAATGGAAGTTTAAAAATAATGATGGATATATTTTTCTAGGGTCACACCGATTTTTTTTTATTCTCTTTCACTGTGACTCGACATGTGGGTCATGTAAGAAGTTTTCAGTTGAAACACAGGCTGGTATAAAATTTCGAGAAACACTAGGGCAACCAGCTCCTCAGTTGTCCTACAGCAAGCGAGTGTATCCAGACAGCCTCGGAGCAATCATCTCTATTCCTATCTCCCTCGATTGCGTAGAACGCACCAGCCACGCACACGCGCCTAGGTCAACCGTGGGTGGCGGGACTACTAGCTTTCCTCTGTCTACTCCCCTACAATCCCTCTGTTATCCCATCCGTTGGCGCAAGTCCGTGTTGCACTTGTCGTAGGCGACTCACGCGCGTCCTACTCGTGCTATGGCACACATACGAGAATGATCTGTACATTTGCACGTTCGAAAACGTCGGCCTCCCTTCGTGAATATTTAAGGACTGCCTGGCTCGCGTGCTGTTTACACCGACGCACTTGTCGCGTATCCGCATTTCGCATGGAACGAAGTAACCCTTCGTGCGTAGTTCGCGCGCTATAAATGCGCACGCGCCGCGCGGCTCGACCTTCCGCGCACGCGCGTGCGAAAGAAGTTTAAGAGGGTAGGTGTGAGGGAAGATCTGGCCTCTCATCTGCTTCCGTCCGAGAAAATGTATAGGTTACACACGCTCTTATGCTTTTATCTCTCTGTTCAATCTAATCGTGGAAATGAACGAAAGCGAGAAGGATAGAGATAACAGTGTATATGGGAGTTGATATGTAGAGAGACAAGGATAGATATAACAACAACAAAAAAGTTTGTGCAAAGGAGAAAAAGCAGAAACAAATGAAAATAAAGATATTTTGAAATAGAAAGGAGATGAGCGAGACGACGTTATCGCGAAAGGAGAACGCGGTGGCGAGCAGAGCAAGAGAGGGCAATAGACGAAACCGAAAGGGAGAAAGAATAGGGAGCCGATATATGCGTGAGAAAGACAGAAAACGGCGCGGTAGTGTGTGCGCACAGGGAGTCGTGTTGCGTGGCATAGTGTGGGGTCGTATCGCGAAGTAGTCGCTTCATATATGTACGTGGGCTGTCAGTGCGAGCGGATAGCGCGCTGGAACGTCGAACGCTATAGGTCGAAACCATGCGCGCTCGCCACAGGCTATAGGGTATCCGTAGGGGTGCGATAGAGAGCGAAGTAAAGAGCGAGAAGGGGCGAGAAACGGAAAGAGACAGAAAGTACGACGGAGACGAGCGTACGCACAGAGAGAGACGGAGGAAGATAGACAGAAGGCGAGAGTGAAACGGAGATAATAACGAGAGAGAGATATCAGGAGCAAGAGAGAAGTATAGATGGTAGAGCAAAAGAGAGAAACGAGAACGCTTATGCACCGCTGAATCCACCGTGGCCGGCCGCACTCTCACTTTCGCCGGCGTCGATGACGGTTCTCGTCGTCGTCGGCTGATTGCCGTCTGCGCTCCAACCACCGACTTTTTTTTTCCGCTCGACCGTGAGTGACGTGTGTTACGCACAGATCCACGCGGTTTTCACCCGAGGAAAGTGTCCTTCTTTTCGCACGAGAGCGAAGTGTGGAGCATAGAGGCAGTTACTCTTTCGATGATCTGCCACGTTCGTTTCGACCACGTGATCGATCGTATCGATAATCGATCGTGAAACGAGAGATTCGACGCGAGCGCGCCACGAGGCGAGTATAGAAAACTTAATCGTGTTGTCTGGCTAGTCAGCTTGTCGCGAGACACGACGCGGAGTCACGTTGTCTTTAATTTACCTCGTGACGAAATTCGAGCAGGGGTTGACGTTCTTGGAGACCTTCGCGACGATAAACCGCGGTCAGCCGTGGAGAGGTGGATCTCGCTCGCTGTCTTCGTCTCGGCCGGGTATCAAGGGTGATAGAGGAAAACCGAGAGTGGCCGTGGAGAGGGGGAGAAAGTAACTCTGGAACGAGGGCGGGAGCGAGAAAGCAGAAGGGAGGAGGACGCTGCGTGGGTGGTGGGAGAGAGGGAAAGGTCGGCGGTGGCTCGCGAGGGACTACTCGTATTCCAAGGACTGTTGTTTTCGGCGAACTGCTAAGAAACACTCGTCCACGCGGACTGGCTTTAGCGTGCATTCTCCCCTTACGTGCACCCTTGCTTGCATCGTGCGATAACAACGTCTCGTGAATTGAAGATTTCGCGATCAGTGAGATATTCCGTTGTTCTTGCGGAACGCGTTCGGAATTGTGTCCAGCACGTGAGATCTGGAATTGTGGAACGGCGAACGTGTGACATCTTTGCTACGCTTTTTGATACCATGAATGGAAATATTTCGACCGGCTTCTACAATCAGTGTTTCACGACATTGTCTCAGAAACGTGTGACATTTGGAACTGTGTGTTAAGTGTATTTCTAACATAACACTAAACTAAAGGACTCTACGTATTTTTATGCATTGTTACTGCGGTATTCACAAGTGTTGAAATACTACGTCAGTGATTTACAATATCTCTCGACGAGATTCGATTGTGTGTGGCTGTGTTTCATAAGAACTGTTGGCAAGAAACATGTGCACGGATTTACGGAAAATTACGAATACAAATCGAGACAACGTCTCGTGCCCTTGAGCGACTAAAAGAGATTCGTGAAACGAACAGTGACTCCGCTATTTACGCGACCGTGACATTCGTTGCACCGCATGTCTCGTCCTTCCCCCGGATACCGTGCTCCGGTTCATTCGGTTTTTCCTCGCCGGTAGTCGCGGTTTGTCCGTGGAACGCGGTGACGAGATTGAGCGTGCGGCGCGCGTAAAGTGAGTGATTAGTTCGGGGTGTCGCCGCGAGGGCTTCCGTTGCAGGTGTCACGCCGCCGCAAGACATTGACCGTGACATTCGAGAGACATCCGCACGGAGATACGGTGAAACGTAGCGACAAAATCAAGTGAATTAACCCAACATTTGTGACTGAATTATCATTGTGTATAGGTTCTCGTGCCGTTATCGTCGCGATCTAACGCGTGTGACTCGTGACGATACCCGTTAAAGTTACACGTTGTCAGTTTCGTTAACAAGAAACCGATCTCGACGATCTATGTGCACGCGTGTTTCGTGAATGAAGCCGATCGTAACGGTTACACGCGAGAGATTTTCAAGTGCGTTCCCGTGACCCGCGGCCGCGGGTGAAACAAATTAAACGTGGCTCATACAGCGAGGGACAGGGCCGCCGAACTTCAGGCGGAAGTAAGGAGCGCGATTAGGGTACTTCATGGCTGGTGCCCCAGGCCGCCTCAGGGGCACCGTGGTGACACGGTTCTGATGCCACCACAGACCCAAATGCGAGGAAATCATAGAAACGGAGGTCCAACACAACAACCACCGCCAGCTACCGTTGTAGTAAGTTCCACTTCCAGCATGAGACCACCGCCACCGCCGCCGCCCCCTAGAGCCAGAGCGTCCAACGAGGGCAAGGGCCACCACGAGGAGCCTACTAGCTCCATTCCTGATCTCGGTGAGTTTTCACACTTTTAATTAATCGACCGAAGCGTCTGGAACTTTCGTTTTCGAATGTAAGGTTAAGTAATGAAATCTAGGATGCGGGTGCATTATTTTTTTCTTTTCTTTTTTTCGTTAACAAAATTTGAACGACGGAATAATAACCAATTTCGGATGTAAAAAATAAGGCTTGCGACTCGAATAACGGGGTTACCTTTAATTTGTAAACATCGTGTTTACTTGTGGGATATTTGATTTTCCGAGGACTCGCAGGATTGGCAATGTTCTTGCGGCAGTTTTACAAACCATGTGAGAGTGTAATTAAAATTCATTTATTGAACGTTTTGGATATGATAATCTTCGACTTTCTGGGATTCAATGTTACTGGATTTTGAACCTCTTTCCCTTATCGTAAAATATGCGCGAAAAATTGTTAAATTTGGCTGATATTATAATCTTGCTTTAAACGATATCGTGGCGCCTTTTGCTGTGACGATTGCGAAAAATCGATAATTTTTAGGGGTCAGACTGAAGATCGTTGCGATAGCAATCTTCTTTTTTTTTTTTTCATTAGGTTATCGAATATTCGTGACACGTCGTATTATACGCAGGAAAGGAAATAATTTAAACGGAGTGATGATGTACTGTTAACGATCGGGACTTGATTGGTCTCCGAGCGTGTAAACTTCCGATCCATTATATCCTTAAGTCCCGACGTCGAACCTTGAACTTTAGTTTCGAGAAAAAATTTGCGCATTCAATTCGCGATAGAGATGCTTCTGTCTTCTTTTCTTCCTTTCTTTCAATTATTTCTCCGAAAATTTTGCAAATGTAGAACTGCGATATTTGTAGGTAATGTTTAATGGGAAATTCTTTTATTTGACTTTCTCAGTTATTGAATTAGCTTTTCATTATTCATATCATCGTGAAATTTACCTTTTTGTGACTGAAAGATATTAAGCTGACTTATTGCGTCAATGGAAGTCCCAATCATTAAATTAATAATAATTGTTTGCATCGAGCAATTAGTACATCGCCTACTCGAATAAAGAAAGTCAATATTTCGAAATGTTACGTGAATATCGTAATCACATCACTCGTAATAATAAGGAATCATTTGCTCAAAGCTGCATCTCACAACAAGTTCTCGAATGGCTCAAAATTTCTATTGCTGCACGAAAATATAATCCTCTATACTAGATGTACAATATCATTCTCATCTTTCCTGATTATTCTTCGAAGTAAACTAATTTTTTAATTTTCCAAGCAAACGAATCGTTATCTGTGTAAACTTAACATACTGAATTGTCGTTCAATTCTACAAAGCAAGAAATTATCATTCATTCGTTTCATCCTAAATTTCAATCTCAATTCGAGAAATAATCGCATCAATTGCACACTATTATTTAATATCAACTTTTTATTAATTGTTGTCCAAATAAAATTGTATTTTTTATTTTAAGTATCTGTTTCACCTTTTTCAGCCATTCGCTTTAAAACTCCCATTTTTTTCAAAAAAATAATCTCTCAGTTCAATAAATTGTTTTTTCATTTCATGGTAAATTTGGAGCATAAATTTCTTATTATTTCACTTACCTTTTTATCACATTTTACAACCAACCCCCAGAAACAAATTAAGGAGAATTAGAATCTTGAAAATTAAATACATGTCATGTTGCATTTTTTAATAAAAATTCAATCTATTGCACTAATTCGTCGTCTTACAATTCTTTATTAAAAACTATTATTTTGTTACTTTTTAATACCAAAGGTACTTCTAAAAATGAAACTGGTTCTTTATTTCACCACAAATTTTTGAATATAAATTATTTAATATCTCATCCATTTCTTTTGTCAACCATTCTCCAAAGAAAGTTGTATTTTTCATTTTGAGCACCTATTCTACACTCTTCAACCATCTCTCTCTCTCTTCCAATTTGTCAAAGAATGCAATCAGACTGTTCCATCATTTTTCCGCAAGCTTGGGGTAAATTTTCATATCGTCTTTTCGAATGAAAAACACGAACGATCGTGTGGACACTTCGTCCCAATGGTAGTTCGCAGAACCGCCTCGCATTCAGCCCGGTATACTATGTTTAGTGTTTACGTCTGTACGTTTCATTAACGATAAGCCTCGCTAAGCGCTATCGTCTGCGCTCTTCGTGCCGGCCGGACGTTTGTGTAACGCGAAGGCCGGCCGCCTTGGTACGAGAGAATCGAGAGAAAAAGTTAACAGTGTCGCGACAACAGGAAGCACGATCGGACCATTTCATGCCTAAAAATAAGTTTTTCATCTCATGTGGACGGAGTAAAAGCTCCCTCTTACACCGTTATCCGGTGTGTATGTGCGTGTGTTTGCCTATGTACGCTTTTACTCCGAATATATCAGTGAGCATGGCGTGTAAGCAAACACTGATAGTCACAGCTTTACCATACGGATGCACACTATTTTCTTTCCTCTCTTTTTCTTTCTTTTTTTTTTTGTATAAATCACACTGTCAAGGGAATATGATGTAACCCCTTGTCGAGCGTCGCGATTTTCACTTGCGACACCATATGTGTATATAGGGTGCAAGGAGAAAGGTTTGCTGCCTGCAGGGACTTGGCAGATTTCATCGCGGAGATGATGAGGTAGAAAGTGGTAGTTTAGGTTAGCTTTCGTAATTGATAGGGGAGAGGAAGTTGGTGTTATGGAGATGAGTCTGTTTTCGCGGAACAAAATGATTTTATGTATATTATCTACCATTTGAATAATAACAAAGGCATCGTGGTTCGTACATTAACAACATATTAAGGAAACATCTTCAAACAACATCGGTAGAAAATGGGTACTGTGAAGTGTAGAAAGAAATATCGAATGAATAAATTATAAATCTTCGGAGATTTCGTATATTTAGATTGAGAATAAATTCATAGAATACTTGCTACTTATTTATGTTATAAAGGAAGCTTAATTAGCCTGTCTTTGTGAAAGTCCATATTCGAAAGTAGCGATATTTCTATGTCCTAGGAACATTAAAACGCTTCAAAATTTCAGATAGAAATTTTATTACTTCGTAATTATATGATTATAATTACAATTTATGACAAAATAATTATTACAATTATACGATTTAATATTTGAAGTATTTTACAATTTGATCATCGAGTTGCATTCCTTGGCTGTAACCCTTGAATCACCGAAACAATCATACTTATCGATTATTAAAAAAAAAAAAAAAAAATACCAAAAGAAAACGAAAGTAACACTTTATCGAACTGTATAACTAACATAACTTAAACTCGTAATTCATCAAACCGTTCAAATGTTTTCCTCTTGTCGAAGAGGTGCTGCTCGGTGTTCCAGCGAGCAGGATGATTGATACTCGTTTTCGCACATTGTATACAAACGAACTTGGTTAAACAAAGTTGAATCACTCGAGTGCACGTGCACTATGGCGACATTAAAATCTTGTTTTTCGCGAAACTCGAGACTCGCGCGATTCGAACGTATTGTAACTGGTATATTCTTGTCCCGCGTGTATTTGTCGTTAATTCTGTTGTAAATTGTCGAGTGTGCTTGTCGCTCGGAGAAATCGCTGCGTTACAGTGTATTATTACTTGAAAACGAAAGTAAATCGATGGAGTGGTTCGATAGAGATTCGAGCCGAGGAATCGAGACGAGCGCGAGCGTTACGAGGGCTTCGTCCTCTGAAAGTTAATACCCGAGCAGCCTGATAATCGATAATCGATCCGACGTCGATGAAAAGAGGCCTTCCGACTGGCAAAACAATCTGCATATACACGCGAGCTGTTCGATTCGCGGGGACTTTATTGATTCGAAACGATTGAACGGACAGGCAACAAAAATGGCAAATATTACGGTCTCGTGTTGGCCACAATACGTTCTTGTTTCTTGTTCTCTCGCGTTTTACAACAACCACAAAGCTATTAGGCTAGTTGGAATTCTTTTCGTGAAAATATCGGAATTTTTAGTGTTAAAGTTTGGAAATGGCTGTTGTTTTCAGATTTTACGAGGTGGTTTCGCTTAATATATTTACGCGGAATATTTATTTAATGTAGTTAGCAGTTAACCCTTTGCACTTGAACTTTTTCACGGCTAACTGGAATTTTTTTTTGACTTCTTATGGCTACGTAATATACAAAATTAATAAATAAATGTAATTTAAGTGTAAATTATTTAATGTAGAATATTGTTGGTATGCCTGAGACGCAAACTTCGAGTACAGCAAAATTTTGTCAGTGTTTGAGAAGAGTACTTCGAATGCAAAGGGTTAAATATGATATTCGAGTAAATTTTATGCAATGCAACTTTCGATTAAAAGCGGCTTCAGGTGTTTCGAGGGAATTGCATAATTTAAAATTGAAATTCGATCAGGTTTCAACAACAATTTTTTATCTTTCTTTTTGCTGCATTAAAAGGAATTTAACAAAATTAATAAGCAGTGTAACAAAGTTATAATTACCGCTTCGCACATTGAAGTATAATCAAAGTCAAGATAATATATACGTTTTTTAAGAAATTATATAATTCGAAACTTGAATTACATCGGGTTTCAGTAGCGTGAACATTTTGCATCTTTCCTTTCACAACATTAACATGAATTAAAAAAAGAGAAAGAAGAAATTATTATTATCATTACATGAAAATGAATATAAATTGTAATAAATATGGAATAATATTGAAACAAAGGAAAGATCGCGAAAATTAAAATTTCCTTTCGATTCCGCGATGATTTATCGTTAATCGAAAACGAGTGGAACTATTCGAGCGTGGTGGAACCTGTTTAAACTTGTGTAAATATTAATCCCACAGGCATTTCAGTCCCGTTGGAAATTTAAATAACAAACAGATTCGGCGTCGAAGATCAACCGGTTTGTTAAGACAGCGACCTCGACACGTAAATACAATTTAAGTCATCGACATTGTACCGCTTAATGTCAGGGTCGCCGTTCTATTGATCACATGATCGATAAAAATCAATCACAGTCTGTGCATTTAATCGTGGATGAATCCTCTTTGGATGACGAGGAACGATCGTTGTTATTTTTTTTTATTTGAACTAATTGCAATTTTCTCAAAAGACTTTTTATACATCTAGTGAAACTAATGATTCTAACTTCTCGAAAAAAAAATTCAAGTCGTTTGGTCGAATTTTAGAACAGTCATTCTATTTTTTAAATAGGATTCGAATATTTTCGTCAGCTACTGTATCAGTCCGAGTATTTCGTTCCCGAAAAAATCCTATTCGGAGGACAATTTCGTCCCTGTTTACAAATTCATCGAGGGGTTGAAACTCCCTGTTTGCACCGTGGAACTGGATATACTCCCAGTCACACGACAGGTTGTCGCGTTTGATTTTTCCTCCGATAAATGGCGGCGGGCGGCGCATCGCAGTTGTGAAAGTACGGTGTTCGTTTCGATGACATTGAACGAGAGGCACGTTATCACAGCCACGGTGACGTAGCTGATAAGTAGGAGTAGACTTCGTGAACGATCGACGAGGGTTAGAATTCGAACGTATCGAATTTCATGAACGAAACGTGGAAAAAAAAAAGGAAAGGAAAAATTCGCGGCTTTTCTACACGCTGTTTGCGCGACGTTCAATTATTACCTGTGAAGTCACGTAAAGTCAGTCGGACAATGATATTGCGTATATATTTTCGACGCCTCGAAGCGTCACCGTGCTAAATTCGTCCAACTTATCGATCAGTCGTGTGTTTCTCAATATTACACCTATTTGACGATTTCTTTTCCGTGGAAAATTCGTATTTAATTAATGTTTGAGACTCTCGAATCACAATTTCTATCGAGATAAAAGGATGCAAAACATATGATGCATTTCTTGTCGTTGAAAATTCTTCGACACGTTTTTTGAAACATCGTCCAATAAATGAATCCTTCTAACTTCTTAAACAAAACTCAGGTCGTTGGATTTAATTTTTTTCTTTTTAAACTTTCATTACAAGCTCAATTAGAGAAAATTGTAAAACGCGATTCATTTTCTTCGCAAATTTCGACCAATAGTAACCTTCTCTAAAATTTTTTTTGCACATCATCTAGTAAACTTCTCAAAAAGAAGAAACTCATAGTTCATCCCAGATACAAATAAGAATTTTTACCGAGATAGAAGAATGCAAAACACGTGAAATGATGCATTGCTCGTCATTGTTGAAAATTCACTTTTGAAAAAAATGATTCTCCGATCCTCTTCATCGAAGCCCAAAAATATGCTAACGCGGTATGTGTGGTTATTTACGTTGAACGACGAGATATGTTGGACATTTTACGCCAGTGCATTCGATCTGTTTTTCTGAACTTTGACATTCGCGCAAGAGTAGCGTACATTAATTTTCGAAAGAGAATATTTATATTTAATATTGCAACAATATAAAAAAGAAAAATCTGTCTTTCTAAAACTCATTCAAGACAGACTAGAGGAAAAAGAAACGTCTAAATTATACGGTTACCATTCAAAAAATAAAATGCCATTTAAAATTTTTTTACCATTTAAAAAAGAACGCACGTATACAAAATATCCGAATTATAATACCTGGTTAGGTGAAATAATTTTCTACGACTTTTTCGACTTCGTCGTAAATTCGACTTTTTTCTTTTTTACTATATTTTCAAAAATATGAATTTGCATAAAAATCACCAGTTTATTGAGATGATTGAGTCTCTCGATTAAATAAGTTATTATTTCAGTTTAAAGTTTTATAATATATCCTGATAAAAGGAAAGTGATGTCACGAAAAGAGCATTTTAGTCACATTTGTTTCACTTAAGCACCCGCATCAGCCACAATCTCCGACTATTTTTGTTTACGAGAATAGGCGACGGGTCTCCGCGATCTATGTTAATCTCTCGACGGAGGAAAAGAATGAATCTTTTCGAGTTGGCTCTAAATATAAATTCGAGGAGATGACGTGAGCGCCGTCGCGACCTTGGCCATGAGAAATTCCGGAAAACGCCCTGAAAACCCGCTGATACGTTTAGCCCGCATTTCTGTATTAATAGTAAACGCCTCACATCATTCAAAATATTCTTTGATTTTCTGTCCTTCTTCTTACTCGAATAAACTAAAGCAATTTTGTCTTTTTTATTACATAAATAAAATCAAAAATTTTATTATTCGTTGTTGATAAGTATATTACAAGATAATTTGTAGTTTTATGATATTAACTATTAGATCTACCTAGATCAAAAAGACTTTTTTAATATGTTGTTGTAATAATTACACATTTTTAATATATTTTATTTTCTGATATTTTTCGTGATGTTTCCTGTATTAGGTGTAGAAATAAATTCTTTTCGATATTTTGGTACCTTTTTTTTTAAAAAGGTTAGTCATTGAGATAATTTCGATTACTGTCGACGACCTTTCGCCATTTTTCTACCAGCTTGCGAATATCATCGCAAATATTTCGATTTGAATGTCTGTACTTGATTATGCGACTCCACTCGGAAAGAATTAATTTCTACACGTAATAGTATATAAATGATTGACTTTATAAATTTCCTTTCACTTTTTCTTTTTTTCTTGTGTAACATTTACATGTTATATAACTATATATACCGAGATAAGTTATTTGATTGCTCACAGAATGTAGGTAAGATTTCGATTTCATTGGTATTTACAAACTTTCTCATAAAATTTCAGAGTAGCTTCACCGCTTTAATTGTACAGGTGTGTTCAGATATGCATACATATATAACGTTCATAATAACAGACATATAAAAATGTCCTTAGCTCGGTAAAACCATTTTACATATAATTATTTTAGAAAATATTACGTTTATTCTCAATTTACGTTTATTCTTAATTTTAAATCAAATTCGTCACTTTTTTTATTAAAAAAGAAGAAAGTCATTTTGACCTCCCCGATAAAAATTGGTGTATGTAAATCATCGATAGATCTAGTGTTTATTTTAATGATTGAACAGAAACCATCGTGAAGAATTTCGTCCAACTTCCTTTTCGAAATATCAAATGGCCAGGAAAGTTACCGTATTCACTGGAAGTATTTTCGTCGTTGATGCATGACGCTTAAATTAGATTAGGTTACTTTTAATCATTCCTGTCACACCATATTAATATACATTCTAAAATCTCGAACACGCCTCCCGATGCACAAAAATTACTGAACCAGAGGTTAAATTATCATTCTTCAAAAGTTCCCTAAAAACATCTCAACTTTACACTTCGTCTCTACCACGGAGAACATCATTCTTTCCATTTTTTTCAAAACACGCATACTAATTTCCCATGAACCTTATTCTCTCCCGTAGTTCATGAATCTCAAAGTACACCCATCATCATCATCATCATCATTCGCCTCGAGCGAATACGGGCCGGTAGTCGATTTGTTTGCACTGAACCGCAGACGCGAAAACAACGCAGAGTGGATTTCGTTTCGCGGTAGTCGCGGCGCACGTCGCTTTATTTGTACTGCAAAGAATGCAGGTAGACGTGTTGGCCTGAGGTAAAGGGAGGGAGTGCCGCGTTGTTGATCTCGAGTGGGCCAGACCGTGTTTTAAAATAGTTCCTGGCGTTATCGAGCCTCGGCATTATCGGCTGACTGGAGGCCAAGGCCTGCTGACGTGATCCCTCGACATGAAAAAAAAAAAGAGAGGGAACGTGATGACTTGTCGAATTATCTTCCTCTTGGACGGATAAAAAAACAAATAAAACAATGAAAGAAAAAACAACTCTCGATCTTTGCGATAATTTCGAGATGCATCTATCTGTCGCGTTTTGCTACGATATATCGAGCTGGACGATAATCCGTAATAGAATTCGCTGATAAGAAATCATAGATTTTAACCGCTTTCCTGGTTTCATTTTCGTTGAACTTCTATAAATTTTTCACGCGATTTCGAGTGAAATTACAGAACGCATGTCTAAATTTTTCAACGTAAGTTGTCTTTTTCGTGCGATTTTTTTTTGTTTTGTTTGTATATGGTTTTCTATGGAACATATCTACCGTATTAAAAAAAAAAAAACCCGCCTCTATATACATAAAAAAATTGTAGTTGAACATACTCCTCGGTTAATTTACAAAACAGTTTAAAGCTCTCCGGCGCTCGTTAGAGTTCAATGTCAGGCTGAATAGGCCTCCGTTGCAAAGGGTGTGCACAGCAACGTGTGCCATGGGCGCAGACACCCTTCAGTCCTCGGTCTCAAGATATGCGCGTGTGCGTGCATTTCCGACTGCACGTATGCAGCACGTGCGCGTCAAGTGCGTGCACCACTGTCGCTGGTATATGCACTCTACGCGCCAGCCAGTGGTTTCCAAACTTTCCGTTTCGAAATTTACCCTACGCCTCTCGTTAATTAATCTTCTAATCAGAATTATACAGTCTGTTCAAAAAGGTCTCGATATATTAGGAGTACCGAAAAGTAATGTTCTTTCTTAATAAGTTTCACCGAAAGTTTCGAAATCTACATCAGAAAATTAATTTATCGAACGATATTTGCCGTTTAAAAACAATTTTTTACCATCGAAAAAGCAAATTCATAAAAATCCCTAGATTAACTCGGACAATTGACTTTTTGAGTTTTTATAATTGCTGAATATTTTTCCCTCTAAATAACGTTGCGAAGAATCGGTTTTTCTTAGTGTGATTGTTATAGGGAAACCATTTTTTCTCCTTCACAATTAAGTGATTGGAAAAAGGCTTGGCTCTTTGCTTTACAAGGAAGGAATTACATGCAGCAACTCTTATCGCTTCTGTTTCCTTCGGTGAGAAGTTACAGGACCTCGCTAAATCTTTTCAATTTTTTCAAGACGTTCTTGAATTGTGGACAAAGATGCACTAACCTTCTCCGCAATCGTTTAACATGAATTTTCTTTAATTGTACCTCTTAAATCGTTATTATCAAGTATTGAAGGTCTGCCAGATCTCAGATTATCTTTCAGATTAAAATCTCCCTTCTGAAAACGATTTTATCCTTCAACTCTACAATGGACAGTTAAAAGCGGTAAAATTGAGAATGGAAAGTTTCGAATAGATATCTTTCCAGGAAGAAAACCTCGGTTCCCCACAAAAAGAGAGAAAAAAAAAAAAGTTGGAAGGTCGTAAGGAACCCTCCCAGCACGAAAAGTGGCTACGTCGTGTCAGCCGATAAGCAGAGCAAATATTTTTAGGGCCTCCATGTGTTTATCTTTCGACGTGAAATCGAGCTATGGAACCTGTTCACTCTTGAAAATTCCTCCCGGTCGATCCACTTTCGTTTCACTTCACTCACGGAATCGTTGTACATTTCTAAAATCACTCTGTTCTTTATCCATGACAATTTCTATCTGAGTTCTTACTATCGCCACTTACGAATCTAATTCCAACGGAATCACTCACATTCACCGAAACAAAGATAAGTAAGATTATGTTACTGACACAGTGTGCATCATGTGATAAGGATGATAAGAATGAGGTGGTCGCCTTTCCTCTTTTTTTTGCTAACTTTATTAACATTATTATATATTACAATAATATTACTTATTATAGTACGTATCATGTGGTAAAAATAATTGTTCTTTTTTTTTTTACTAATTTTATTAAGATTATTATATATTGGTCCTTGAGGGCCAACAGCACTAAATTTGGAAAATAATACCTTATCGTTCATTAATGGGTTTTATTAAAACAGTTTTATTAAAATTAAGTATACATTCAACGCTGATAATTCGGATAATGAATAAAATTTATTCAAGGTTTTTTTACGCGAGTTTCTTCCGTAAATCGGGAGATCATTTACCGTGTAAAAAAATTATTAATTGCGTAAAGAACGTATCTATAAATTAATACAAAATTCTTTGGACCACTCTATTTCACGATTTCAAGATTTAAGGTTAAAAAAATTGTACTTTTTCTTATAGCAATATTTTTTTATATATCGACGATTTAAGAAAAATCTACGAACTTCATTATTACGAAGGGGTTGAAAGGAAGTGACTAATTAGTGCATCGTGTAGCATGGATCGACCGGGTCATGGAGAAGCGTGGCGGTCATCCAGACACACCCCACACTCTTTCATTTCCTCCCTTTCTATCTCGTGCTCGGTGATTTTTTTCACCGGTCGTATAGGCTGTTCCACAGACGATAATCTGCAGAGTGATCCGTGATAGAGAAAGGAAAAAGAAAGAAAGAAAGAAACCGTGGCGAAATCGTAGGACAGGCGAATAATATAGGAGAACGTTGTCGATGTTGAAGGTTTCAGGTTCAAGGGTAGAATGCATCTAGCTAATTACTTGTTGCGTGGCGTGGTATCTCACCGATCTTTCTCGGCCAGACAGCCGGTTTGTCGGTTCGTTATTCCTGTCTTGTGAATTATAGGTTGTTTCCTTCTTTCGCGCGATGTTACGATGGTGATGAATACATATGAACTCGTCACGTTTTGTATGACACATACAATCATTCTTATTAATATTTGTACCTTCTTTAAAACAGAATAATTTTTTTTGTTAAATTAAACCGAACGATGTGAGTTCTTTTTTTTTAGTGTTAGAAGAATTAGTTTATTATGTAATAGGTACCAAATTTTTTGAAAAAATTGAAGAGAAAATAGTAAAGGTCGCATTTTTGCAATTTTTTTCAACTGAACCTGTAATGAAAATTTAAAAAATATGTCGACTGACCAAATTGGTAATTCTGTCGGATGTTATTTGCGGCTTCCGATACTACACGTCAACGAATCGACGTTTCTCGAACTAATTAGCGACTTTAAATGTTCTTCTCTCATTCCTCCTTCCTGGTTCCATTGTCCGCCGAGTTCTGCTCGGTTTCATACGACATGCTGAGACACCCTGTACATACACATTCACGCGTTCTCGCTCGTGCGACTTCACGTACGAACATTTGGCCCCCCTTTCATCTTCCACCATTATTGTCTGCCCCTTTTTTCTCTCCGTCTCCCTCGATATCTCTTCGTCTCTCGTGTCGACGCGTGTCTGTCTGGCCTCTCTTCACATTGGAAGGGGAAACGACGGTGGTTGCAACGATGATGATGGTGGTGGAAATGCATCCGTCGAAATGAAAGATTTTTCACCCCTTCAGCGAACAGTCTTCAGCGAGTCTGGCCGCCGCCTCCTCTTTGAGGTCTTAACTCGATCTTAATTGCCGCACGGTGAATGAGATTGCGGGACTTTGGAAATGGAGAAAGGCCCTTTACCGTCAGCCAGACGATGAACGCTGCACTGTGCAGACTTCTTTTTTTTTTCTTTCTCTTTCTTCTTCTTCATCTTCTTCTTCCAAGGGTAGAATTGAAGAAAATTTTTCTTAGACGTACGACCTTTTTTTCTTTCTTCCTTATTTCCTTTTTTCAGTCGAAAGCTCGTGATAATAGAGCGATTGTTTTAGTCCAGCTACACGATCGCAGGGAAAATGCATTGTTTTATAGGTTTTTAACTTCTTCGTCCCTGTTGATCCTGCGGTTTTCTTTTTCTACACTTCCAACGGCCGCATGGAAGGGTTGTTCATTTCAATATTATTTGTTTCTTCGTTGTACTCTATCGACAATTGAAAAAAAATTGTTCCCCCAGAAGTAAGACTGTGCAGTAGAAATGCAACATAAATGCGATTATCTATTTATTATTAATCTTTTGCATAATACAGACCGTAACTTCATCCAAGTTTTATTCATATTGAAGTAAAACAAGTTAATAAAACAAATGAGAAGGAATACGTTCATTACCACGTGAAATTTTCTCTTTTTAAAACAGAACTTTTAATTTTCAAAAACTTCATTGCAGAAGTGTATCGATAAAAAAGTACTCCGAGTGTAAAGGGTTGAAAGAAACAATTTTATAAATGAATTTAACGTCTGATTAGAGTGGAATACCGTCGAGTTCCTTATGTGGGTGTGACGTCTTACACAGTGACAGAACTCTCGATTCCAGGGGCAGCCAGCACCACCGGATATTTCGAGTGCGACGTAAATCCATCGTATAATTATTGTTTCTTGAAATGGGCTGACCAATTCGGCTGTCGGGCCGTCTGAATGCGTCAATCGTGACGGCATTGTTCGTTCAATGAAAGCGACAGAATGGTGGCGAGAGCAATGCTCTTCGAGAGAGTGCATCGACGAAGTGCACTGCCTTGACCCTGCTGTTGTTGCTGCACCGCTCTTGATTCCATGGCCCAATTTAAAGCGGACCGAAACTCGACTTTGAGAGCAACCTCGCGTACAGTTGATTCGTTACACGAACGTGTCTCATTCAATTTGTAGCAAAAATAAAATAAAAAGAAAGAGAGGGAAAATTTTTTCAAACGAAATTCTTCTTGTTGCCCAATTGTTAGCTTTCATTTTTTTTTCAGAGTGATGTAATGTTGTAAATTATCGTTTTATGGATATTAGGACAGCTATTATGTTCGTATAGGAAAGTTATGTGATTTATAATTTGAATTATTTGAATCGTATTTATAATTATTATGATTTATAATTGGGATCATTTGAATTATATGATTTATAATCTGAGAAGTGTAATTTCTCAACTGGCTGTGATCACTTTGAACCAGTTTGGAAATATTTACATATATAAATAAATGTTACACGAACGTGTCTTATTCAATTTGTAGCAAAAATAAAATAAAAAGAAAGAGAGGGAAAATTTTTTCAAACGAAATTCTTCTTGTTGCCCAATTGTTAGCTTTCATTTTTTTTCAGAGTGATGTAATGTTGTAAATTATCGTTTTATGGATATTAGGACAGCTATTATGTTCGTATAGGAAAGTTATGTGATTTATAATTTGAATTATTTGAATGGTATTTATAATTATTATGATTTATAATTGGGATCATTTGAATTATATGATTTATAATTTGAGAAGTGTAATTTCTCAACTGGCTGTGATTACTTTGAACCAGTTTTGAAATATTTATGGATTTTATCTTCCGAATATATGAAGTGAAAATTTAAACACACTTTTTGCGTAATATAATGCAAATATTAATTGAAATTATTACATATAAAATAAGAAAGAATTATTTTTACAATTTATGAAATACTAATGGTAAATTGTTGTGTATTGCAACTTTTGATAATGAAATTTGGGCCTAACCAGTTTTGATAACAGAACACTTAATTAGAATCATTTGAATCGCATGATTTATAATTTAAATCACTTGTACTATAGGATATAAATTATTTTCCTTTACCAGATTTCGAATTGTTTCATCTTTTTTTAATTTTAATAATTTTACAGTGACTGTTCAAGTTTGTTTCACAGTCGATAAGTGTTCTAAAACTTGTGCACATCAGTGTAAGTGCGTACATTTTTCATGGAGACGTTTTTATTGCATTGAAAATTTACGGCTGCGATTAAAGGCAATCAGGTTTTTGACGAAAATAGTAAACATCAAACGTTAAATTGTCTATCGAGGGAAATATTCTAAAACCAGTGCAGCGTATTACGTAGTAAAAAGTGTCACATTGAAGTGCGCAGTGTTATAAATTTTATTTTTACCCTATTACAATGTTTTTGTTTTTCTTTGTGATGGAACGATTGCATACGCACGTCAAAGTTTTACAGAGGAAGGTTCAATGCACCGAATGATATTTTTTCTCAAAGCGGGAGCTATGTCGAGGACGAGGTTTTAAAAAAGTTAAGTTTTTAGTGCTTGAGTCACGTGGCACTTGAACCGCACCGAGCAGGGTGAAGTTCCCAAGTTCTATTTATTTTTTTATTTCTTCATATTTTTGGTTTTCTGTAGAATATATTCAAAAGCGCCACGCTTCTTTTTTTCGTGAATTTTTCTGTTGCTAGAACAAATCGCAAAATAAAGCGATGCGTTTTCTATTCCCCAGAAACATTTTCATTACTAGGATGATTATTAAGAAAAAAGAGGAAAGAAACAAGTTGTGTAGCATTTTAACGCGGATTTTATGAGAACGTTGCGGTTTCTCCGTGAGATATCCTACTCAAAAATAAATTTTGCAATCGCATTATCGTTTTTAATTTATCGACCATTTATCTCGTACGTTTTATGCTGTCGCGATAGCGCATAAACAACGAGTAATAAATAACCGATTCTAGATCTCTAACAAAATATAAATATCCAGTGATGTGGAAAAAATTAATTCGAGGAAGTTTTTTCAAATCTCAGATGCATACGGTACTTTTCATTTTTTAACAATTATAACATCGCCGGTTTTTCCAGTGATTGTCTCCATTTGATGTTTATCTCTCTTCTTTTAAACATTAATTTCATTCGATGTAAAGGAAAAATAAACACACAAAATTACGAAAGCAGAGCAAATTTAAGAGAGGGGAAAATTTGCGGCACGATAATCGACAGTCGAGACAGAAGAATTCGAGGCGTATCGAAGTTGATATCAGTCAAGGCTAAGTGATAGGAAGTGTTGCTTTTATATGGTTTAATTTCATCGATCGATTCGTTCGAACGTTCTAATTTTTCGGTTTTTCTTTCTTTTTTGTTTCTTTATTTCCATTGCAATTCCACGAAAAATCTTCGTCAATGTTTTCATCGTACAGAAATAGCTGATTTCGATTCGAGCAGTCTCGAAGAAATAGAAACGCTCATTTTAATCTGTCCTCAGCGAAGGGTAGACGGTCGTAAATTTGGACGAACTTGAAATTCTCAGAATTGAATCGAAAGTACACTTTTTATATCGATTTGTGGATACACTCATGTATCAGAATGTATCATACTTTATTGTGGTTATATTTTAGAAAAAAAAGAACGATTACTTGTCAATTTAAATATTCCTTCGAAACTGAATCATCCTGTAGATAATTATAAAAGAAAAGTTTCCTTAGAAATCAATTAATTAGATCGATTTCCACTTTTTAATCAAATTTTCTCAAATTTCATCCACGAGCATTCCAAAATTCCAAAATTCTTTCTCATATAATATTTGTCAGTATATTCAGCGTTATCTGTGCTAATTACAAAGGTGACCTAACCTAACCCAACCTAACCTCATTTAACTCGATTTTATCTAATCTCGTGACCTCACTTAATCGTTTAATCACCGTACACCTAATCAATCAAATATTAATTCCTGAAAAACAAACATCGAATCATTAATAATCATACTGTTCTTCAATCTTTAGATCCATCTACTTCACAAGGTAAACCTTGTATGAAATAATAGTCCAAAGGATTAATCATTCCAAACCGGTTGCAATTTTGAACTACCTTTCTGTTAGCGGATTATATTCACTATACTTTTACATTTTTTGCTTCACAAATATTACAAATTAAAAAAAAACTGAACGTACACATACATCTGTCAATGTCCCTTAAAAACGTTAAAAAGAAAATTCCAAAATACTTTATGTTTTATTAAAAAGAAACATGCAAGCGTGTAAGTTGAATGAATCTACAGAATCGAAATTGATGGACAGATGAAAAGAAAATAAAATAGAAAAAAAGAAAACAAAAATAGAACCCACTTTCTTCCAACCCGTAAAATCCTCCAGAGGAGGAATTATCCTCGCGCGCGTGCGTGGTAGGCGCAGAAACAGAGCGTGGCTGCCGGAAAGAGCGTCGGGTCGGCGTACCGCGATTCCGCCAGCAGCTTCACCCGCTCAAATGGAGGCGCGCACGTCGCCCAGTGGAAAGGGTGACCATTCGAAGGGTTCACTGTCTCGCAATGACCCCTGTTCGCTCGGTAGTGCAAGGCAAAGGGGGAATGACCTAGTCCCCTTGCTCGCTTGCTACCGCTGCTTGTACGCTCCTGTCGCGCCACAACCCGCTTCACCTTCGCGTCACGTCCGCGTTGCGATTTGCCCTCTCCAGAGGGAGGCACGGCTACTCTTTTCTTGGAATTCGCCTCACTACCCTCTGACTTCCTTCTCTATATTAGCTTTTATCTTGGATCGACGGTTGATGATGATCTTTTGTGTACGAACGAATTTCATCACGTTGGTATCTTTTAACGAAATTCAATAACTTATACAATAGAGAACCATCGATTCGAGGGGTAAACAAACTTCAACTAACAAGATTATATAATATTATATTTTATTTATAATGCCATCGAATGTACTTTGAAATAAAGTAGTGAGTATTACATTATCTGCCTTACTTTTCGTTCCATTTTAATTCAAAGTTCTATCGTTCTTATTGGAAGACCCTATATCTCGGCAGTCCCGTTATTTTTCAAAAATACTGTATAAAATACCGCATGTCAACCTTGAATATCAACAATCAATCAATTCCGTCGCATAATCTTTCAATTTACAACCTCACCATATTTCTTCCACCGATTATATACTTTTACATCCATCCGCGTCCAGGAAACGCGGCGCTAAACAATGCGTGGCCCTTGACTCGTCACGCGAGCGTCGCCGCAGAATTAGCAGCCGCGACAGGTGCGATCAGAGTCGGTACATATCGCAGTCCCGGTGAATAATTCACCATGATCCAACGTCGAGTCAAGGTGGATAGGGAGGGTTAGGTTGGTTGTCGAACGTCGTTGGTGACGCTGCTCGCGGCATCGATCATTGACCTCCCCCGAAGTTTAAGGTCTCGACGAGTGGATGCCAGAGCAGGGTTCATCAGCACCGTCCTCCTCCTCCTTCTCGTCGTTACCTTTTGGAGGGGGATGATGATGAGAAAGAGAGAAAGAATGGCCCTCTTTCAGTTGGGCAGCGCGCGCAATCGGAAGAAAACCGACTCGGTGGAGGAAGTAGAATTTTATGATAGCCCTCCTTTCCCTTTTTTTTTTCTTTCTTTTTACCCCCTCCATGGTGTTATCCATCCCTCTGGTGCTGGTTTATGCTTTCCTGAGAGGCCGATATGCTATGTCGAGACACCCTCTAACCCCTTGAGCCGCGATCCCTCAAACAGAAAGTTACCCACACCCCCTATCACGGCGACCGGGGAAACGACGGCCAGAAGAGTGGGATACGGATGGAAGGGGATGACGACGATGCCATTGCACTGCACTGGGTGAGGGTCATTACTCCGAGCAAGGCGAGCCGGTGACCTCGGCGCCAACGCCCGGAATCGATCCAACCCCATCCCAACCACCCCCACCAGCTTGCCCGCGTCTGACACGGGGTCCAATGCACCGTACGATTCCTCTCCTTTTATTATCCTTGAGCGGTACTTACATACACCTACAGAGGGCACGTGGAACTGTTATCCCATTACTGTTTTTCTGTTTTTTTTTTCCTTTGTTTTTTGGTTGGGTATATACGGTTGTGTTGGAGAACTTCGTCAACCATTTTGTTTAACGTTAATCCCCTGTCTTACGATTTTTTCATTCCTATATACACACCTGTCCATAAGTCATCGGACGCAATATTATGTGTCGATTAGTTCACGATAAGGATCCAATTTTTTGTAATAAAAAGAGAAAGATAATACATTTATTTCCTATGCAGCACCATGTAAATCTTTGTTTAGTCAAAAACTATTCTTAAAACTACTCTAATGCTCTTTGGTTAATTTTTGATTATCGAAGCAAGCCAAATGTGAATAATCAATACAGAATAACGTCGTATAGAATTGGAACTATAAAATAGATAAATATAACAAAATACATAATAAACTAGCGATACAAAACTGTATTTATGTTCTAATAATCATTTTGCCCAAAATGTGCAAGTGTCCGATGATTTATGAACGGAAGTGTATGTTAGCATCGACTCTTCTCTATTTATATTATATTTTATACTATTTTATATTATTATTATACATAGTACATTAAAAAAAAATTAATTATATTTTTATTGAATGTTCATTATATACACTTTAACAAAAATTAAACATCCGTCATACCCAATAAGTTGAAAATCCCGGAGTAATGCGTCATCGGCGTACAATATGTTAATTATAAAAAAACAAAGATACAATTTGTACAGTATTGTAAATAGTAAGGGTGATTTGTAGGTGCAATAAAGTAGATAAATTTTTTCTTGTTTAGTTTAGTATATTTTTCTAGTATAAACTCAGGTGATCATCTTGTTTCGGAAAGAATTGGAGCAGGTGAGGAGGAAAAATTGAACGAAATTGTTCAAGGGTGGCACACGACCGATAATGGCAGGAGGGTACCGGGTGACGCGAACGAGATCCGGGTCGTTTGGTATAATCGACGAGGAGGGGTCGATCCGTTGCACGATTAAGGGGTGATTGGGTGACTAGGTGAACTTGGTCGCGAATTGTACTTTTCTTTGGGGGTGGGTCATGCTTCCGAGCGTCACATGTTTCACAATTCAATTAAACAAATAAACGTTCACGTACTTAATTGGAATAAGTTCATATGGTATGAATTTTAAATCATGCTAATTAAAAACGGTAATACATATGACTTGTTTGATCTACGTTAATTATTCGATGCAGTTATCCATGTGAGAGGGAAGTTTCGTATACTATGTATATACATATGTTTTATACGTTTCATCTTACTTATTTGTTTATTGTTATATTGTTGTACTATCGCATTATACACGTTAACTAAAAATAAAAAGGAAATAGAACGGTATTTGTGTAGTTCTTTAAACAATTTAAAAGAAAGGTAGTCTCATATACAGAGAATTGCTATAATCGTACCCATTTAATACTAAAAATAATTTGTATAATTACAACATAACATGGGTCGAAATTATTTTTTTTAAACAGTCCACTAGAATCTTAAACTTTTAAAGCTGTCAAGTTTTAATTATTTACTTTTTAACATTGTAAAAAAAAACAAATTCAGCACCTGTTTGAATTATCGAACCGTTTCGATCCGTCTAATTCGGAGAATGGTGAAACATTTTCCCGAAAGAAAGGAAAAGTGAATAGAATTATCGTTCGACAAATTAGCATCGTGTAATTAATTAAATTGGTGAAACTTCGGCACCTGTTAGCTGTGTTTTACGGGCTGTTCGGCAACGGTAAAGATTAATCAGGACAAAGTGATAATTTAACCGAGGCTCATTAACCAGAGATACGAGTGCGAACATCGTGGGTGTTTGATACTCTCCTCGAGATAAATGCCGATGACTAAGGTTGCATGAATAGCATACGAGCTGGTGAATGAGAAACGGATGCCTCTAATTTGCGATGAGTCATTCAGTTCGATTCTAATAGAGTCGTCCCATTAACAGGCCATTAACTCTTTATTCCTTGACACGCGACAACGTCCTTTTTGTTCTCCCTTCATTTATTTTTTACTGTAATCAGTATCATTTCTTTTAAACATCTGTTTCAATTATTTCTGTACTGGTAGATCGAATGAAATAGAATTATTCGATTCGATCACTTAAATCTAAAATATAATTAGATAATTCTGGAGACTAAAATTTTTGCAATTTTTTTACAGATATCAATTTTTTCGTTCACACTTAGATTTAATTATGGTATAATTTTTTATCGTCATCGTTTTGGTGAGTAATTAGAAACTAAATTTGTTAATTTGAAGAGAGAAAATTTGTGTATTCATGGTTCTGATATGAAGATACTATTTTAGGTTATCTGTGGATGTTAATGATTTTTCAGAGAAATAGTTTCCTATCGATAGGATCGAAATTTCTCAAATTTGCCGACTGATTTTTTTGGATTTTTTCACGTAACTCTGTCAATGTGACATAGATGGCTCTTTCGTAACTGGCCCAAACTGGGCCCTGAACCTTCATGGCCCTTTGATGCCGCTAGGTGTCGACATACGTTTCGAAAAAGAGAAATTCTGCTCTTTGGCGTTTTTAAATGTTTCTAGAAATAATTCATTTTTAACTTAAACTATTATTATATATTGTTTCTCTAAAATATTTAAGTAATTCTTCAATCACCTCACAAATTCTTTAAACCAATTCTTCGTCAATTTTCCCATTTAATTGAATGGTTCTTCAATGTGAAATTTAATTCTTTTTTTCGTTATTGAACTTGTTCGTTTTATGTTGGGTATGGTTTTGTAAATAGAACTTGTATTTTCAAGACTGGTTTAAATTCGTTTCAATATTTCAACTTCAACGATGGTGATGAATTTTCTCCAATTTCCGGTAGCCATTGTTACAGCTAGCGAAGCGGCCACGTGTTGAGTTGTCACATCCGTTACGTAAAATCATCTCTTGTGTAAAGGGGTTTCGTGTTACGAGGCGCGTGTCACATTTTGCGTTTCCCCTTGCAGATCTTGCCAGATGTATCAACGAATCCAATAAGCGTGTCGTTCGTCTTTCCTTTTCTTTCACGTACGCCTTCCTCGTTAAAGATATCTTCACATCTACTACACTTCTTCCTTATTTCAATATGCATTTTTTTCAAAATACAAATTGAGACAAATATTATATATATACAAACAAATTTTATAATTTCTAATTTAACTTAGTTATAAATGTTATTGTTCAAATTTTTCGAAATTTTCGCAATTATAGAAATATCTTCAATTTTTATTCAATTTAATATCTTCACATCTACTACACATTCTTTTTTTATATCAATATATTCCTTTTCAAAATAGAAATATGAAACAAATATTAGAATTTGTAAAAATAGAAATAAATTTTTTAATTTGTGACTTAACTTAGGTATAAATGTTATTTTCCAAATTTTTTTGAAATTTTCGCAATTATAGAAACATTTTCCATTTTTTATTCAGTATAATACGTCAATAAATTAAGAAGAGAAAAAATTGAAGGTTTCATGTTAGGTATTCGTATTAGAAGGAATCCATTTTAAATTTCGACGGGTTAAAATTATTGAAACGAGCATCGTGGGAACTGACGCAGAAGGATTGTTTGAATGAAGCTTTACAGATGCATTTGGGAAAGTGGGTAGGTAAGCATGCATATCTGCTTTTTCCATTTTCCTGGATCTGTCGAAGATCTTTCAAAGGGTGTATCACCTGTGTCCGGTTTTACACAGTCAGAAAGCATATGCTTTTGTCAACCAATGAGAATTTTATTATAGCAAATTCTTTTCAAAATCCATCTAATCGTGTGATTCATTTTTCTTAAAAAGAAGTTACTTCCCATCGCGTGCAACCGATTGCAGATAGTTGTTTATGTAACTCGAAATTGTACAACAAGTTCTTCTTGCGTCTGTGTCGAGTTTTTATTTAGAAGTGATTACAATTTCCATTGTTAGTGTCATCTACATTTGATCCGTAGGAATTTAGTTATACACTTAACAGTTTGTGTTTTATTAACCCCTTTTTTCGTTTCATTTCAATTCAAAGTTCTATCGCTCTTATCGGAAGACCCTATAGTTACTACAAGTCCGAACGGACTTAACTTTTTGAATACGGTACGCTACTATAGTGACATTCGTTAATATCACGATTTTGGATGGTATTATACGTTTTTGGTTTTATTTCTCATTTGTTTTGTGCCATCCGTGTCTCAGGGAGACAAAGTTGTGGACGAGCGCTCCGTACTTAAGAGGTTAAGTATCGTCTCTCAGTTAATTGACCTTTGGAGGGTTAACAGAACGAAAGGAATCGAAGGGAAAATATCTATTTGAATCGACACGCGGAAGTTGTCACAGTACACGGGCCATCGTGTTACATGTTGCACGTGTTACACCCCCGCGGTATAAAGCAGAAGGTGGGTGCGATAGATCGAGGCTTTCCGTGGACCTCCTCCATGGCGTAATAAGGGGTTCTCGAAGTTGCATAATACCGGAACGGTACGCGTGTCTGGACGCAGCTGTTCTACCACGTTTCGTCACGCGCGCTTCTCATTGTGACGCGCGACCGGAAAAGAAGTGGAATGAGAGGGGAGGGATTCACCGGTTGGAAAGGGAAAACGAGCCGCGTAACAACGGGCAGAAGGTTACGCGGAGGATCGAATTTTGATTCGGATACACGCCCCCTACTCCTCTTCCCTCTTTCGATCGACACGCGTGCTCGTGTGGTTGCACCTGCCGGTGAACACACACGTGCGTAGAATCTCTTCGAGACTTCGAACTTGTTGCAAGCTGAAGAGCGGCTATTGATTATTCGACTGATAGTTGGTGTTTTGATTCCTTCATAAATGGAGGAATTTCTTTGTTTTTATCGTCGTTTAAATGGTGTACAGTGGTGGACGAAGGAAAGTTTGAAAAGTAAAGGATACGAAAGGAACACCATAATTTTGGCAAACTGTGTATATTTTATAGGAGTTAGGTATTTTAATAATTTAAATACAGTATTTTTCGTAAATATGTACATCGTATAAAGTAGTAAAAATAAGGAGGAAATATTTGTTTTATTTAAAACATTTATAAATTTAAATTTATTAAAATAAGATAAAATTAAATTAAAAATTTATAATTAAAGATTATCCAGAGAGTACTTGGTGCCTTGTGTAAAAATTGTCTTTTGTTTTAAAGTTACGAATAGCGCTATTGAAAAAATCAAATTTATCCATAACTGTGTTAGCTGATTTTAATATTTGATAAATCGGATTAATAGAACTATAATGTACCATAATGGAATATATAACTTTTTCTAAAATTGTTTGTGGAAGCATAAAAGTGAACGAGTTCTGGTAATTGAGGACAGGAAATTTTCTGACAATTTTTAGTGTAATTGAAATAACAAATTTCTTGCTTGTACTAACTTCTCACATGCTTAAGTTTCGATCCTAAAATTTAAGTATAAAAAGGTATAAAACTGTCACAATCTCCGTGACGCAGATCAACCATCCATTATCCCTTTAAAAATTGAAAATCGAAACTCTTTCACTGGCGCATCGCGTAACGTTTGCATGCTTCCCCTTTCGAGGGTCGAAAATTACGTGAAAGGGGTTTTCTAAAAGCTTCAGAGTTCAACAAAGGGCGATCGGTAATCTGCATCTGTCCACTCGTATTACGTAAAAGCAACAGAAGTTTCCAACGAATTCTGTAAATTATCAATTTCCTAGATCGATCCATCAATTTTTCCATAATTTTTCAAATTTTTGCTTTTCAAACCACACAACTTAGATCGTGAAAGGTGTTTTGTTTCATCCACCTGATTTAGAAGGATTCTGTAACCAGATGCAAATGATCAATTTCCTGAATGAATCGATCGATCGATTTTCCTAAATTTTCGAGATTTTTCTTTGAATCGGTGCAGCTTGGATGATGAAAGGGAAGGATTTCGTGGGTGTTTCATATCATCTACCTGATTTAGAAAGATTTTGTAACCAGATGCAAATATTTCTATGGGCGGTAAAAGTGCATACGTGTCTATTCTTTCGTTCATTGCACAGCTGTCGATATATTCGAGCATATTCGGTCATTCTTCGTGGATTTTGCGTAAACACCAGCTGTAAAGGGTTCAAAAGGCACGCTCGACCAAAGCTGCACGAAAGGGTTGACCTGTTGCGATCGCAGCTGTCCCATAACTTTCAGTGCTCTCATGGACGGAAGTTTGCATCATCGATTCGCAAACATCCTCGTTTGACGTTTCAATGGCTCGGTACTGAATTCTGTACAATTTCCCTTTGCTTCCACCTCTGCTTTCTCTATCTCTCTCTTCCGTACTGTTTTTCGATGTTTTCGTAATTTGGAAAAGGTTTGTCTTTTTCCATTTGTGTGATAATTGAGAAAATGTAATTATCATGATTAGAATGGTGGTTTAAGATAAGTTTTACTGGAACAATTTCAACTTTTTGCACTCCAGTGACGCTATTACCGAGACATTTACAATACGGACCGTAACTTCATTCAAATTTGGTAATTTATTATTAAGCAAATTAATAAAATAAATCATTTCGTGTAATATTTTTATCGATTTGTAATTATTTTCATTATTCAAATTTTATTAAAATCTTTTTTATTTTCGAAATATTATATTGGAAATGTGTGTTGCAGTCGATAAATCGATCATATAAAAAAATACTCGGAGTGCAGAGGAATAAATGAACATTTGAACTTTTTGAAAAATAAGAAATGAGGCATTGATGTAGTACGAGTACGTAATTTCTCATTCTTTGTTATTGATGGTCTAAAAATTACTGTTTAATGTGTCTATAAAAATATTTAGTTATTTTATAATTGATACAGTTAACAGTGCAGGGTACTTCAAAGTTGAGTAAGAAGATGATAATAGAAAATTATTGTAGAGTTAAATTCAGTTCAAAGTGAAGGTTAGTATCTGCAAGAAAATTTCGGAAATTTTTATCTCCAGAGTTGTCTGATTACGTTTTACATTCAATTGTGGATTTTCGTAATTTATCGAATTATTCGTGATATTCTCGACCTCGCGGAACAGTTTCGATTTCGCAGCAGACTTTAATGCAAGTTCAACGAAGTATGCCAGGAGGTTATCGAAAATCATTCAAAGTCAAAATACAGTGTAAAGTGTATCTTATATCTTCCTGAGTGATTCGTTTATCTCTGCTTTCAATAGTAGGGTAAATTGGTTTGGGCAGAATTATTTGATACGACAAAGTATATATTATTATTCACAGAACACTTTTCCCAAGGTCAGCTACATTTTTCTATTCCATAAAACACAATCTTTCTTGTATAATATTATAAAATATTCCATACTAAATTTTATGATCTTGAAATAAGGTAGAACGTGAAAAATTACATTTTTGACAGCTTCGATATTTCTCCCGAAGTATATAAAGTACATCGTTTTCTAATTATATGCTGGAAAACAACATAAAATCTGTGTGCTTCAGTATGCTTTGAGGTGTAAGAGATAAACGGACCACCCTGTATACGCATACAGCAATTAATCAAAACTAATCATCCGAAAATGTACTCTGAACCTAATTTAACTTTATCGAACTGATCTCAAACACTTATACTCTCATTCACCTAAATACACGTTATCTCACTCAACGATAAGATCAGGAAAAAACTCTTTCTGCATCCTGTTAACACATCGATCGCCATGTGATCATTTTCCGTTCAGCTTTGCATCCCGTATTTTAGATTATTGGTCAGAAATACCTGGACCAATGATATTCATTAAAAAATTTATGTTAAAAATAAGTTTACAATATCAGCAATATAGTACTCTTAATTTAATAGATTATTAGTGAAAAAAATGACACATAATCAAAATAAATACAGATTATCATCTTCCGTAATACTCTTTTCGTTCATAACTCATAGTTCCATCTTATTCTTAATAGAACGAAACACTTAACATAATTCAATACTTCAACTGCCTCATATTTAGTCCACATTCTCTAACAATAAACGGTGTACATTACTATTAAAAAACAACATAACATATACCATTGAAAACCCACGCTGCCTGATCATAAAATTACGCAAAACCTTGAAATATGAAATGAAGAAGTGAAAGTCTCTTCACACCTGTTAAATTTCTCGCCCAAGATTCCATGAAAAAGAAAAGAAAACTCAAGAAAAATCGATCTAAATCGTTCTCGCTAAAAATCGGTCGATCATAAGTGACGCGGAGGATCGTTCCAGATTCATGTTCCCCTACGAGTATCACGGCGGAGGGGAAGAGAGGGAAAGGGGTGTTAACCATCCGATCTGTCGAGAGAGAGAGAGCGGTGCATTGGCCCGTGAGGGGCCACCGCGGTGCATCGGCCTGCATATCACTCGGTCACAAGTGTGTTAGTGAAGATTATGTGTCGTCCATGTTCCCGGCAATACTGGTGCACGATGCAATCTGCACCCTCCTCCTCTCCCCCTGCCACCTCTGCGTTTCTCGTTCGTCACGGTCCTCTCCTCTTGCTCCTCTTACTCTTCCATTCGCGTTCCTTCGACGACGTTCCGTCGCGCTTCTGCTGCAAGGGCTGCACGAGACCACGAGAGGAGGAGGAGGAGGAGGAGGAGGGGATATCCCGATGGATAAGAAAGAGGACGAGGAGGTTTGTGGATGGTGATGAGATGAAGAGGAGAGAAGAGGGATTCTCAAGGTCCATGGCGTGCATTGATCCTCCTCGGTCACGGACCCTCTAGCCTTTTCTCTGTCGTTCGAGTTTCCTCTCTCCGTTAACATTCGCCCTCCTCCCCCGTCGATTTCTTCATGTTTCACGTGCCACCCTCTCTTTCTCTGGTTCTTCTCCCGTCGTTGCTCGCTATGCTCTCCTCTTGACGCTCCTCTTCTTCTCCTCTCCCTACGTTTCGCTTTCTTTTTCCTACGCCATGACTCTCTTCTCCTCCTTCCTCCTCCTCCTCCTCGGTAACCCTTGTTTTCTTCTATTTCGTCCTCTACACTGTCCCACCTTCCCCCGTGGCCTCCTTTCTCCTTCCACTTATTCGACATACCCCACTCATCCCCTTTCTTCGTCGGTTTTTCTATGAATCTCTCTCCTTTCGTCGGTCGATCCTTTTGTCTCCTCGACGTTTCGCTCGATTCCTCTCTTTCTCTCTGCTGTTACACTGGATGGCCATTACTCTTGTTCTTTCCTTTTTTTTTTTGTACCCCTTCCGGTTTGTCTTTCTTGCTCACCGCGAGAGCTTCGCCAGAAAGCTTCTCGCCAGGATTCGAGATTTTATTACACGGAGAAAAGGGGGGGACGCGTCTCGAATTCGAGCCAAACGATCATACCGCAATGGATGATTCATTCTTCTACGATGGTTATGGAGCGTGTCCTCCCGACAGTCTACGTCGTGGCTGGCACGTCGTCATCTGTACGTTATCAGAGCTTGTCTGAGGCTCGAGGTGTGCAAAAAGAATCACACGAGACAAGAGCGCGATTACGGCTCGAAAGAGTCCTGTTGCGATAACCGACGGGTAAACGAACTCTCCTTATCCTATTGCCTCACTCCTCGGCCATGTCTCTGCCGCCTCTGGTTCGCCTCGTGTTTGTGCTTGCCACCGATAGGTTTCCGTTTCACTTTCTCTTTGGACTGCTGGAACGATCGGTCGAAGAGACAAGAGGATTCTCAAGACGATCTTCTTCGTTTCTGTATTGTGATTCTAATGATGAATTGTACTTTTATTATTCGTTTCGCTTTTATTAATCTTATTGTTAGTTTTTATTTGGTAATAGAGAAAATACTTTAGTAGAAACGAAGTTACTTTCGTTTAATTTAATTTCTTTTTCGTTTATTCTATTTTCTTCTTTTTGTTTTAAAATAAAGGAATTTGTTGTTGTAACTATACTAGTGGTAGGATTTATAAAGAAAGGGGATGATAGGCTTTTGAATTGAAGCTTTCAGTTGATGTTTTATTGTTTATTGTTATATTATTTTGTATGTTTTAATTTTTTAGTTTATTTATTTTGAGAAAATGAAATCGTTGTTTCTAGATTTGTAGAATTAACCCTTTGTACTTCAGTGGCGCCCCTACGAAAACAATCATAAAACGGACCATAACTTCTTTCGAATTTTATTTATATTGAAATAAAGCAAATTAATAAGAAAAAAAGTAAATAAAATCATGAACGTGTATAATTTGTTCTTTCCAAAACGAAGCTTTCGGTTTTCCAAAGTTTCATTGCAAAATGAGTTAATAATCTCGGAGTGCAAAGGGTTAATATGCAAATTTCTTGACTATGTACTGGGTTAAAAGGCAATTGAAGTAATTAGAGTATCAAAGGAGATTAAATTGTAGAAGTCTAGATTTAGATCTTTAGTTGCTTATACGAAAAAGTTCCTTTTCTGAATTTTTCAAAACCTTCATTTGAATCTTTGAAAATGTTAATTTAATATATTCGTGTTTCACACAAGATCGCGAAAAAAAAATTGAACCAGAAATAAACTAATTTTTAAAATTATTATTATTTAAAGAAATAGTTTAAACATTGTTTCATGCTTCTACGTAATTTTGTTTCTGAAATAGATGGTCATTATCATTTTTTAAAATAAGTAACAAAGTGTGATTCATTATGGCAATAGTTTCAAATACAATTAATCAAACTTTGCATCAGAATATTCACATGCATAATTCAAAATTGAAAAAAGATGAAAAGAAATGAAACGTTTGATCATAAATTTGAAAATACTCAATGCTGAATTGAACTGAGTAAACAAGTAGATAAATTATTATTCAATATTATTTTTCATCAGATTACATTCCATAAGTCAATACATTAATAATGTTTCACGGGTCATTGATGCAATTACCGATATAACAGGTTCAACGAAGTCGCAATCGGCGAAACTCGTTCGCGAAGTGAATTATCGCGATGTGAATATCGCGGTGAATTAATACGGCGTCGGCTCGATACTTGAAATTCTATTCGAACCACTTTCTCTAAACTTGTCTTCTCGCATTTGCATATATTATACAAAATTCATTTTCAATTTACAAACATCTACCTTCGTCAAATATTGAATTTTCTTGATCGATATTTTATAACTAATCAGATCGAATATTTCCTCGATTGCTTGAGTAAATTAACGTGATATCTTGAATACCTAATTTCTTCGTTTGAAAGCCTATAATTTAAATTTCATTGAATGATAAATACATTTCAAATAGAATAAGTATAAATTTTCTATCTATAGAAAAATTAAAAAGTTCATTAGTTCATAACTGTAAAATCACCATAAAATTTCCTAATTTCTAATAATACAGTTTATAGAAAATTGAAATAAATATATAATGTGAAAGAAAATATTGAGAAACTATATTTCAAGTAATATGAAAACAATAAATTTCAAAACAAAGCAAAATAATTTAGAGATATGACTTTTATGTTGTTTCACAACTATAAACTTCGTTTGAGAAATCATTTTCTTTATAAAAAAAATACAATTAGTAATAACATTGCATTTCAATAATGTATAGAGCCTCTTTCATTTGTAATAAGTTCAAAAATTTGATTTGGCATGCTTCTAATTAAAGTTTCTCATATTTGCTTCTTGAAATGCTAATATTTCGCTTCTTTCTACTTGCGACAGTTTTATATTTGGTTTTATAGTTGTGAAACAACGATAAACGATATTTCTGTGTTCTTTCGTTCCGTTTTAATGTTTTATATCGAAGCATTTTTTTTTTCAACGTGCTTTCTTGAGCCATATTTTTCTTTTAATTCGGATTAAAATTTAATAATTTTAGTGTGGTTCTATAGTTATGACACGCGGTGAATTCGATGTTTAATCGAGTGTCGTCCGATTGAATGGCAACGAGGAAGTTGATTTTTACAATGGCGAAGCATAAAAGCGATAAGAAAGGAATTTGAAGATGTCAATTTTCTTTCTTCTAGCCAGTTTGACGTTATTGAATCGTGGAAGTCGTAAAACGAGCACAGTCATCGCGAGGGACGGTTTCGCTGGGGTGAATAGCGGAGGTCTTGAAAGAGAGAAAACGAATACTAACGACGGGACACAAGATAAACGTTAAAGGGGTCTGTTGAAGATGAAAAGTCAATCGTTCGAAGTTTGTTTTTCAATCGATTCACCGTGAAGAGTGAATCAATATCTCCGTTTCTATTCCTGATTTCAATGGCAAGTATGTTTAAGGTGATCAATAATCATTCGCGAGAAAATTACTCAAAAGAGATGGCAGTAATATACGTTGCTGCATTTCTAACACACAGCGCTTAGAAATTTAACGCTGAAAAATAGAAAATTCGTCAGCTTACACTATTCCTGCTTGAAGATAATTTTCACTTCTCCGTTGTGGATGATTGCAAATAAGAAAAAAAAAAAACAGAAATACGTGTTGAATATTTTTTTGAGAACCATTATGTGTTAGAAATTTTTGTTTACATTTAAACACCCATTTAAACGTGCAAGTAACTTCTAATGATAAAATAATAATCATCTAATATCTCAGATCACTTGAATAGCATAAAACCTTTTTTCGTTAAGTGTGTTAATGTATGAAATGGTATACTGCAAAAGTATATTCATTCTTACCGTAAAATGGGGAGATTTCAGCGATCGTTCAGTAATATGTTACAACACCACTTACAACTCAATTTCATCAAATTATCAAGCTCCCTTCATTTTGTTAAGCCTTCAATCCGAATCAGTAAAGACATATAAATTCCAAGAACGAAATTTAACTCATATAAAAGTTTTAAATAGGGTCTTATTAATAAGTTCAAATCCTCCGAGATACCAAACGAAGAAAGTTGCACTCCGATTTTCGAATTATCCTTCGAGAAGGTATATAATCGTATCCTCGATGTTTGATCAGCTCCCTTCGTCCGACGTTCTACAATAGATCAGAAAGGCAGTGTCGGTGTTTCATAAAGCAGCTCAGGCCGATTCATCTTTATTCCGTCACCCTATCACTCGAGACCTTCCTTCAACCAATCTCTGGCGACAATGTTTCCAATATTATCTTCGCCAGCGACGTCGAAATTTGCTTTTCGCGAGAGGCAAAAGATTTCGGAATGGAACGTTCAAGGTTCCCTTGAATATCCTGAGGGATGGTTACCAAGGAAACGATCCTGTTTACCAGCCCCCGACCTTGGCCACTCCGACCACCCTCGAAGAGCTACCCGTCTTATCCCGTTTCCGGTGATTGTTCTCCGTTCGAACCTTTGCGCCTGTTTACCAGCTGAACAACAATCCATCCCTTAACCAATATCCGCCTAATTGTCTCGAACTATTTCCATGCAATAATCCTGAGAAAGAGTTGGAGATATTACCCTGTAACCGATACCAAACGCTACACTCGAACAGGAAGCAACGGGACAAATTTGCGTAGCAAAGTTGCAGGATGTTCCCTTTGATGCAATTGCGGGCAATAAAGAGGACGCGTAGGCTAATTTACGATCCCACGGAGAAGGGTTGAACTGTTCGCTTGAGACAGTTGTATTTAACCCTTAGGGTATGCTTGCGGTATCTATAAGCCGACGACTGGGTCAGCTGTGACCCACGCTAAGGAGTTTAGAAAGTTTTCGATTTGGTGTTAACCTCTTGCCGCATGATTTTTTAGTCTCTATATCTGTTAATCTCGAATATTTATTGTTGCAATACAGTGTTATATACAATTTCTATTTGGGAAACTTTAATCTTAAATACGGGTTGAAGTTAGAGCAAAAATACAAATTTTTAAAATATGTAGTACTTCTTTTGTCACACCTTGACCATAGTCCGCACTGTGAGTGTGACTCGTATTTATACGGCAAAGGGTTAAGTAAATCTGATGAAAAGCATTTACAGTAGTTGGCAATTTTTGGAAACTTTTTCTCGTGAGAATAAAACTTGGTGTTGGAAGCACCTGTTTCTCAGAGTTAGAAGGACGTGTAAGCAAAATAGTTGTTTGAGATGGAATCATAGGTGAGACACAAGTAATTATGTTAAAAAGAGACTAAGAAAAGTGTTAACTTAAGCAAGAAAGCGTCGAGCGCAAAGGGTTAATATCTTCCAAGTTACAACTGATCGAAGAAAACTTTCAATCGATGATCTAATTTCCACAGTCTGGACATAAAAACGTCATAGAGATTGTATTATACTAACACCTCCACACCATTGTTCCTAATAATGACTGTCAGAATCCTGACGATTCCACGAAACGAGGGCATTCGAATTTTCCCATGATCTCGTCGATCGGTTTAATCGTCACAAAAACCATCCGTGGGACGGGCTGAACCCTCATTGTTCCCATAACCCCTTTTCTGGTTTTCCCCCTTTTCCCGAAAAAAGAAAAAAGAAAAGAGGGAAGCACAAGTCTCGCGGCGGATATATCTCGACAATGCCAATATGTTATTTCATCTCGAATGCACACACGCGTTTTAAAAGAATTCACTTCGATGATATTCGAATCCAGCTGGTGCGATGTATCTCAGGTACCAAACATACCTGGTTGAATTTCGTAAATTCGGGAAACCCTTTTCACGCTGGCGCCGATCGTTCCCGGATAAGTTCCCTTTTTCCTTCGTTTCTATTTGGAAAACGCTTTTGCAGAACAGAGAGGAAAAAGGGTTTTCATCCTTGCGTTACAAGGGACCAGGTTGCTCTAGATTCGTGCTTATTGTACGAACTATGACCGCCCTTCACGACCTAAACGATCCACCGTAGCACGTTCAATTTTTCTTACCCTCCACCCCCTCTGCTTCGGGTAATTTACAATGCTCGCGTTTCCCGTGAATCTGTTGCGACCGTTTTAAATGTTGAACTGGTTCGACGAAACCCTTCCAGTGCAAGCTGTAAATTTCACTGGTTGCACTTTACGCCTTCACGCGTACACGCTGATTTATTACCAGTCAACCGGGAGGATCGAACGATGCTCTTATCCCTTTAACTGATTTTAAGACAAACACGGATTAAGAGTGGCAAACAGATGTTTTAGATCATTGAAAAATTAATTTTCTTGGGAAGGATTGACGAAAATTTTGGTAGATAAAAATTTTGAATGATACATGTCATAAATCCGAAGATTTCACGTTTGCGTTGGAAATGATAATAAATGTAACTTTATTATACAAACCTTTGCAATTTGATATAGTATTAGATATAATGAACAACATTACTAAACCGGTCAAGAGCTAATAAAGCTAGAAATTAGTATCCAAAGCTCAGACGTTCTTTATATATTAATCAAAAGGCAGTCCACTATAAAAAATTAAATTAATTTTTATGTATATCGTAAGCATTTTTTATGTGCTACCCAATTTAAGCGTTTTCAATGGCAACCGTAATTGTTCGTAGAATTTCAATCATTCTGCAAAAGAGATCAATGGAAGATTCATTAGGAATTGTGTTATGGTTAAAAAGTAGGGTGCACTTGAATTTTCGATAAAGTGGCGAATAATTGATTTAAAATTGTGAAATTTTCCGTTTGTTATCCTTGATGTAAAACCATGGCCCTTTTACCGATTTCGTCGAGAAAGGCAGCATCCTGTCGGTCACTTCCGGTCGTTAGCGGGCGCGTTGCATAAGATTCACGCTCGCCGAGCATGAAGATCTAGGCCAGCAAGGACGAATTCTTTCACGGTGGCCCTGTAAATTTTCTGAGACGTTTTCTTTCGGTGTGCGAGGTCACTACCTTTCTTTGCACAGTCGTCCGGCTTGTAAACCAATAATACTATTTACGCCTCGAATGATGGCGAGCCCCTTAGCCTTGATTTATGACCGCCACTTATTTATTGCTGGGTTGTAGTCGGTAGTTGCGCGAAAATATGGCTCCTCTTGTGCCGTTATTTATGTCCACGCAATGCTGTGCGTTTTCATCTTGACGAACAGGATCCAGGAAGAGGAGGAAGGCGCGCAAGGACCTGTTTCGCCGGCAAATTGGCCGTGACCGAGTCGTCTCGTAATTGGGAGAATGGCGATGGGACGTTTCGTGAGTCAAAAGTTTATCTGAGAATATTCTTTCTTTACGAGACACTCTTTGTGTTTCTTTCTCGGGTTTCGTAATGTTTTTGTAGGTTTTAAGGATAGAGATCTTTCGAGACTTATAGATTTATGGGTGATTAGACACTCGAGTATTCGAATTTCTTCCAAATGACAGAATTTACTGGCCTTGCCTTTTTCTTTTTTTTAGTAATTATGCATAATTAGTATAATTAGTATTTGAATCTTGTATAATTATAATTTGAATTATATTAAATATATAATGTGTATAATAAATATATTATAAATTTAAATATGTATGATAAATATGAGTATCCGAATTTTCCCAAATACAACTTTGAAAAAAATGTAGAGTTTGATAAAACTACAGATTTGTTCACAACGTCCTTTATTTTAATGGGCAATTTCATTTAACCATTTTTCAAGGATTTAATTTCTTTTATAATGCTTATTTATGAAAATATAATTCTTTCGAAGAATTTATCATATCTTCGAAAGAGAATAAAGTAGATAAACAAATAATTATGAGTTTAATAATAGTAACTTCGAAGAAATTAATCTCCAATTATATACTGGGAATTCCTAAATAATAAATTGAAACAATTCTCTTACAAATTCTTTGATTTTTTCAACTACAATCAAAAAGAACATTTACCATTTTGGGCTTCTCGAAAAGAGGAACGTTATTATGACGAAAAAAAACAACGAATAAAACAAAATGAAGGACTCTGGAGGATACTTAACCAGATGATTTTTTGTCGATAAGGTAAAAAAAGAAAATTCTGGCGCAGCCATTTGTAAGGCTACGAGGGTTATTTAGTGCGAGAAAGGCGAGGAGAGATTTACATTGTAAGAAGGACCAGTTACTTTTTTCCACGGAAGGCTCGTTCAAAAATGGCCTAATTAAATTTGCATGGTAATAGAAGTCTGGCGAAACGAGAGCCTCTCTTTTATTTTTCTTCTTCGATACGCATCTCTAGAGACTGAGGGGAAATTTATAGAGTTAAAAGGAAAAGTGCCTCGTGAAAGTTAACAAATTCCATCGGTGGTTTCGACTTTCGATCTTTTATTATTAAACGTTCCCTTTTACTCTCTTTCGATGAATTAGCTGCTTGTTACAAGTGCAATATCGAGCGTGTCTGTTGTACATCGACTGCGGTTAATTAGTTACGCGGTGTACAGAGTTTCACGAGATGGAACGAGAATCTGTCGCATATGACGCTCGAGTAAAGAAAGCGTCTGGTAAGAGAAAAATGTGGTCGTTCGGTCATTCGAGGATCTCTGGCTCGCATGTGCAGCTGTTTGCATTCTCCATTCTTCACGTGCCTAACATTGTGAGTGCAGATGCAACCAAAAAAGAGGATTCCATAGAACGCGAGTCAATGTTCTGTAGCTTGTGCAACAAGAGTTTGTCGCGACTGATAGATAAAATGTGCTAGATTCGTCGTTTTATCTTGATAGAAAGTCCACTTGAGTTTCTCGAATGGAACTTTGTATCAATACATTTGTCATAAATTTATTTATCCCATTTATATGAAATTTCTCGTTCTTTCGATTCTTACGTGCTTCCAATGTGGTAGCAAATTATCCTTAGATTTGTATAATTGAATAAAATTATATAAAAATATGTTGTATAAAATGTTTATACTATATATCTAAAATAACTCTAATACTCGAAGTATATTTTCCATTTCTCGTCATTGAGCAATGATAAGTTAGGATCTCGATGTTTCGATTTATCGTACAAGTAAATTTATTGAATTTCATGGAGGTAATTATGCAAGCAATGTTGCGATAGAGTTATTTCTGGAATGTTTAAAAAAGTCATGGTTAGTTCGTTCATTCAACGATCGTCTGGCCCACATAGCTGGTTGTTTACAGCACGATTTCTCGCGCTGTACTCGCACGAGCGAGCTCGTGGTGCAAAGACCTCCATGCACAGGACGATGCACCCTCGGCCTTGTCCCAGCTTTCAGCCGCTAACCCTTCTCGTAGTCGCCATTCAGCACGGTTTCTTGAGAGTTTTCATGCGAATCAATCGCTGTGCAACGTCTCGTAACCGCTGTATATAAATACAGGAGGTAACCAAAGTTTCTGGACTATGAGCTTAAGAATTTATCATGGTGGAATGGAAGACAGTAAAGAAACGCGATATCTTCGCAAGTTTGATAATATAACTGATAAGAAAATCTGAGTAGCTTGAAAATTTCAATTTTTTGAAAATTTTGTATCAGCAAAAATTCAAATCATAAATTTACCATGGTGGAATAGAAGGCAGTAAAAAGAACGCGATGTTTTCGTATGTTTGATAATATAGCTGATAAGGGAATTTGAGTAGCTTGAAAATTTCGATTTTTTGAAAATTTTGTATTCGCAAAAATTCAAATCATAAATTTATCATGGTGGAATATAAGGCAGTAAAAAAGTGTGATCTTGTAAATTTGGCAATACAGCTGATAAGGGTATTTAAATAATTCGAAAATTTCAAGTTTTGTGAAATTTTATGGATTTGTAGTGGATCTCGATGGAAGTATCATGATGATTTGCGAGCACGCGAGTGCATCGTTCGTTGGAATAAGCAGAGAAACTGTGACATTGTGAGAAAGATTGAAAGATGGGCAGCTTTAGGTGTATGCACACGTAATGTATGCGTGTACTCTATTCGAAACTTGGAGAAGATTCAAAATCCGATTACAGGCACGTGATGCTTACACTTCCTGTGTAGTTAGACTTCTCAGGGTTTTAGCTTTTTGTGTTTAGAGTTCCGAAGTGTTTAAGTACTGGTTCAAGTTAAGTTAGGTTAGGTACTTTTATATTCTGTTTTTGCATGAATTATAGGAAGATTTGAAAATCAAGGTGTTTGGTGTTTTTAGATTAGATAATTAATATGTTTACAAATATTTAGGATTTTCAGTATTCTTTACATCTCGAAAATTTCAACACTCACATTCTCAAATATTTCAAAGATCTCAACACACATATAATCCATTTTACAAAAGTAAATTTATCCACAGACACATTCAACCTTCACAGATGTCTAATACACGAGAAATCAAAATATTCAATATTCATCTCCTCACGTATCCAAACTATACTTTATTCTCGAATTTATGAACCTTCAAGATCGTTCACTCTTTATCCCACCTGAAATCATCCCAAAATTCACCCTCCTCCAACTTTCATCTCTGCGATGTACCCTCTCTGAACGTACACACACACATAGTGCATCAATCACCGTACACATCATCGTTTAATAACACTCGAGGTATTTATCTTTCCGAGAGAAGCTCTTTTCTCGTGTACAGCACGCCGTCAAATTACCCACGGAATACATCAATGTTTTCTTACGAGAGCAATTTCGTAGCGGCGACGCGGCATGTGAACCGTGCTTAAGGCGGTTCTCTAGACTTCCATGGGGGGAGGTGTACGTACGGCCATGGCAAAAGTGCAACGGCTCCTCGACAAGGTTCACTGTACACTTGGGCGTGCGATGCCACTGACCCATTAATACATATAAAGCTCGGCTGCACGCCGCAATTTGCATCGGCCGGTAGCAACCATTTGAATTGCTAAGCCTTCCTTATGCAAGTATAATACCGTCGCGGTTTTGGTAACGCTTGATCGCTGGCTAAAGTGGCCGCGAGCCTTTTCTTTTTCCCTAGACACGTCTCCTATCTTTCTTTTTTCTCCCTCTTCTTCATCTTCTTCTTCTATCTTCTTCGTCTCTTTCTATCGGTGTATATACACCCTCTGTCCGTCGAACTCTAACGGTAAAGGAACAGCTATTTCTCCGTTGCTTTTTCTCTTTCTTTCCGCGGCCTCCAGCAGGCCGTGATCGATCTTCGAACTTGCCCCCGTGAATTGAACTTCTGCACGGTGCGTCAAGTAAAGTAGATTTTAGGATAGACGTGAAATTTCGTGCTTTTTTTTCCCGTGATTTCTTTGTATTTGCAAAAATACAAATCCCAAATTTATCGTGGTGAAATGGAAGACAGTAATAGTACATGAGATCTTTGTAAGTTTGGTAATACAACTAACAAGGAAACTTGAATAACTTGAAGTATTTGAAAAAATCTAAATCCCAAATTTATCGTGGTGGAAAAATTCCCTGTTTCATTTTTTGTGATTTCTTTGATGTGATACGTATTTTAACACGTTAGAAGCCGCACATTTGACATAAAAAGTATAAAATTCGTCGATATATTCGGTCAGTGCAAAAGTTCGTGCCCAATTTCAAAAAGTATCCAAACTATAGTGCATTAATTTTCAATTGAAGTTTCATATTTGTTACTATATTTGCAATAATATAAATTTGCATAAAAATTCGCAGTCTACTCGTTACAATCGCTCCACTAGAAAGAAAAGAAAGGGAAGTATATATCTACAGATAAGTGGCCCATCTTCTCAAGTCTCATTTTTCTCTTAAAAATTCTCCAAAATTCCCACTGTGAATTGCCGAAATCGTTCAGAAATGTAGACAAACCGTGCATCAAAGCGTGCTCGATATTATCGAATTATCGACGGCAGATCGAGCTTGAACTGGTCGAGACACGGGCATCTGGTCCGGTCTATCCAGGCAGGTGCTCGCAAAAAGGGTCTGGCGTCGCGAACAGCCGGAGGAGGAGAAGGGAAAAGGAGACAAGCTCAGTCGTTCGAAGGTCCTCGACCTTCGGTGTTAAGGGCAGAGACCCCATCCAGGGTGCACAGGGTGCCCTTTTGCTCTCGTCTTCTTCATCGACGTGCGCGCTTTCGCACACTTTCCACCGGCTTAGCCGACTTTCTACGGCTGAATCTTCGTTCTGTGACGTAGGTCGTGAATATGAGAGTCATCCTATGAAGCGGGAGGGTGGATAAATTCTGATTGAAGCGAGGCTTTTGGATCTTGATAAAGCGACAGAGTCCTGGCGATATTTTTCTTCCATTCTTGGTCCAATTCGCTAATTCGAGTGAAATATTTGACGGTTATATCGATGGAATTGGAATAGGGAGTTTTAGTTCAGCACAGAATTGCGAAAGCAGATGAGAGAAGAGATTTTTTTATTGATTCTTTGTTAACTGTGTTCACCTTTCACACAGAAACGAAATATTTCCAGTTCGTAATTAAAAATTAGTAAAAATATTAACTAACTACTTCAGTTTGATTTTTACAAATGTCAATATAATGTATCTTATATTCAACACAGGTGGTCTCTCTTATCGGGACTTTTAAAACTTAAGGTTCAAAATTTATCAAGAATTGAAAAAATTTTAATTGTCAAATTAGATTCGAAGTGATTTGCATTTCTACACTATTCAAAAACGCTTTAAAACTTCCAAGACTTATCGAAACTTTAAAAACTCAAAATTCAAAATTTATTTAGACTTTCAAATATCTAATTGCATTCGAAGTGATTCTCATTTTCACAGTTTCGCGAAACGCTTTCAAATCGCTTCTAAATTGCGTGTTCGAACCCTTCGAGCTTTCGAAAACTTATCGGTACTTCAAAGACTCAAAATTCAAGATTTATTCAGACTTATTATGAGTTTCAAGTATCCGTTTCGAAATAATTCGAATATTCACACTATTGAAAATTGTCGATTTGCATCGCTAACCGCAAGGTCTTCGACCTCGTGTTAAGTGGTGAAGGTCCGCGGGTAACCTACTCCTTGGTTACTGCACTCGACTTCGTTCACCGGGACATCGATCTCTCGAATGAGGCGAAGGACCTCTGCAAAGTCCTCGGAATTGCGAAATAGAGGACTACGGTATTCGCACGGTGCAATGAAAAAAAGAAAGAAAGAAACAGAAAAGGTGGGAAACGAGCGAAGGAGGAGAAAGGGAATGGATTGGAGTATAGAGACTCAGTCGCGCATCTCTTCAAGCTTCTTTTTTTCCTAGTTTGAACTGGATGTATTGTCGAACGAAACTGGACGAACGTGTCCTCCGGAGGTGGCTTTTAAAAATGCAATACCTGCCTAGTGAAGAAACGGAATATTCGAACAGGGGATTTGTGCTCGACTAACGAGCATTATGAAGGATGAACGTTTCTTTGCTAGGAGTAAACTTAAATTATATACCTTTTTAAATTTTCTTTAATTTTTGTTAATGTGGGTAATATTTTTTCGTAATATGAGAAGATGTAAAAATAGATCTTGAAGATTGATGTCTATAAAGCTGCAAATTTTCACTTTGTCCACCTTCGAGGAATAGCAGCATGAAGAGAATAGATCAATAAAAGTAATGTCACGTCAAAAAGTTGGGCTACCGTGCCATTCGGTCGAAATGAAACCGGTACTCTTCGAGTAATTTCCCAATAGGGCCGTTCAGAGGGAGATTCTGGAAATTCGGAGGACTTTGCGTTAGTTGGCACGCGTATCGAGCGGTCGACATGCGATTAAGCTGTAAATAATCATTTCAGTCGTGTTGTAACGCCATTGCGCCACCGTATACAAGATTTCGTACGAGAATTTTTTTTTACGGTTATGCTCTCCGCTTTTACGATCTTCCTGCGGTTGAAACGAGGAAAGAAAAAGGTTCTGAGCCTATATTTCAGGGAATGGGAATAAGTGAAGTTATTTTTGTATTTACATACTGTTTCAGTTAACGTATCAAAATTATTAAACACGAGGAACACGGTGAAATAAATTAATATATCAGAAATATAATTATTTGATGCAATTAGGAAATTTTTAAATAATTATAAAATAATTATGTTAAATAACAATAATATGTTAAACAAAGGATGTTGGTTAAATGGAAATAAAATAATAATTAAATAGAAATAAAGTATTCGTCATTATTTTTCATAGAAAAAGTCTTAAAAACTATGTAGAACTGCAAACAGAGTTTTTATAGTACCTACTTCAACTTTTTTGTAGCAAAAATTCAAAAATCAATGGTTATTATAATAAACAAATTACATAACTTGTTTTCGGTAGTTTATGACTTCAATAATAATAAAACATACCTCATTTTTGTTCATAACATTAAGACAATTTTGCTACATTGTGGCAGCTTAACTAGCTAAAGAAAATTCAAGTTTTATCCTGTCAAACTCAACCAAATATGAATCCAATGAGAAACCTATGAGAATTATTAAAGTGTCCAATGAAATTAGAAATAATACGTAATAAACAGCAACCGATTGAGAAACTTGCACCAGTAAATGGCATCATGACGCAGGAATAAAAGAAAACTGTAGTAAAAATAGGGACGTGTTTAAGAAATTACAGATACAAAGTGTGAAATGACGAAATATTAGTACGCGTATTTTATAAACTTTTGAATAATTCATAGAATTTTTCAAATCTTCGCTACATTTCCATAGTTTCGTTTTAAGTGCATTTTAATTCTATTCTTGCTCAAACTTTACATAAGTTATAACACAATAATTTGATAACCCAGTGTACACGTTTGAAGCAAAAACAAAAAAGAAAATAAACACCCTTAATTCTTTGTACACCATTTAAGTCCAAACTTTATTCACGTAGAAATACAGAAAATAAATTCACGAACGTGTAACAATTCTTTTTTTAATTTTTGGAAACGAAACATTCGATCTTCCAAATGTTTCGTTGCAAAAGTGTGTTGCAGTTGATAAATCGATCATATAAAAAGAAAAAGAAAATACTAGGAGCGCAAAATGGGTTAAATAAATCGGAAGAAACGTACCGCAGTACGTGTCTAACCTAACCTAACGTAAAAAGGGAGACGGAAGACGTTTTTTCTAGCGATTTCGATTGACCTTCAGACGAGAAATTGCGGCAGGCCTAGGAGTAACGTTAGGGGATCTCATAGGGTATTCGAGCGATTCCTCTTTCGGAAACGTTGCAGCCGGGACGGTTGTCGATCGGACGAGACATAGAGGGTGGAAAGTTGAAACGCAACCCTCGGTGGGCGTTGCAAGGGTAGTTTAGTGGCGGTCGTCATGGAAACCCCGAAGCCTCGGCGTACACTGCACCCCCATTACAGACCTTGAATGAGAATCGAAGGGCAACCCGTGGATGAGGGTGCGCTGAACTTGCCCGCGTCATTTTTTCCCGGCGTCTTTGATGTTCGTTGCGATAGCAGCCGCGATATTCCCTGATTGCGGCGAAGTGGACTGTTCATCCAGTCGATCGACCACAGGCTTATTCATTTATTGGAGTCGAGATATTAAAAATAGACTGTGTATCTTTCTGAATTTTATGGAGATTCGCCACTTTTAACGGAATGTAAAGAGACAAAAGTCAGCTCGTCTGAAGTATTCGTGCGAGAAATGAAAAAGGAATATAATGTTCAAACATAATCATTGAAATTCAACCCATGAAAATTTAGATTTTAAGATGATTATTTGCATTCCTATAGTGTTAGAGTTACAGGAATATATTCTCAGAAAAGATCTTTCAGCAGAAATCAAAATTTTACATTAAACGTTCCTATTCCTATAACTGTCTAAACAAAGGAATACAATGTTAAACAGAGACTTTTTAATAGTTTTAATTATCCACATTCAACTCACAAATATATTGTAGCTTCACAATCAAAGGCAGACAATATTCAACAGAGACTCTTCAACAATCTCAATTATTAAAAATAAAAATTTCAAATCAACAAACACTTCTCAATAGTCTCAGTCATTCAAACTCAACGCACAAAAATCCAAATCTCAACTCAACCATATCCCCATCTCCATAATCTCACAATCAAAGAAACACAACTCTCAGAAACGATCCTTCAACAATCTCAATCATCCAAAATCAACACAAGCAAAATTCCAAATACCAACTCAAGAATCCCCTCATCTCCCATAGCTTCACGATCTAGATCATGGAACCTGACCTTAGCCTTCGCACAGTGTCACGCTCAGCGTGGTTGCACGCTCGAGACACGTCGACGGCGGCCTGGAAACAATACCGGAAGCCGGTCGAAGAGACGGACGATGTCATAGAGCGGAGGAGCGGTTTGAATGTTGCACTTTATCGATTGCGTGGTAGACGGTGCGTTGCTATGGCTACACCTATACACCCCTGCGAACCACCTTCGGCCCTCTCTCCGGCTCTTGCTCGCCCTTTCACGGGTATGCAGCTTTTATGGGAGGGAGGAGGAGGTGGTGGTGGTTTACGATACATCCCCCAATCAGCCCTTCAAGGCTACGTTCGCTACGAAGGATCTTGATCTTGAACAAAGGTTCTGGCCTGCACCGTATCGCGATGCACGCGCTAAAGCGCGATACAAACCGAAGTGGATGGTACCCTCGATCGAGATGCGCCTTCCTTCTCTTTCTCCTCGCGATGGAACACGATTAATGGCAGGATCACCCGTAATAAAGCCGATGGGGTAATTTTCACGAAGCGTGTATTGCTTCTCGATAAAGAGGAAACCATCGTGGATGGACAGGGTGAACGGGATACGAGGCTTTTTCGACGATTCTTCCTATTTTTTTCCCCCTTCGCTCTCTTGTTTCTCTCACCCTTTATTACATGCGTGTGTACGAGCACAGAAAGAGAAATCGAAGCTTGCCTCTCGAGCGTGCTCACATGCTTCCAACGAGTCGCGACGATTGAGGACCTCTTATCGTGGATGTTCGGGGGATTTTGTAATTAGTAGATATTTCGTGCACACTTACTTTGGTCATCCATGCGTCATATTACAATTATAGAAACAAGTTTACCACTTACGAAGTTATGGAACTTGGAATTTATATGTTCATTTCACTTTCTTTTTTTTTTTATTGTGCCAGCTAATTTGTTTTTATGTAATTATCAATTTTTGTTTATTCCATGATAGTGTGAAGTGTAAAACTTGTTACGAAGGTAGGAACCCATTGGGTTACTGAGAGATAAATTTCACCATTACGTTAACTCTATGTTACCCAATTTTTCTGTATTAATATGAAGAAAAGTTATAGTTGATTACCATTCCACAGGTTGAAAAATAGGAAATTAATTGAAGCAATAATATATCAATAAACAAATAAAACATGATGTATGAAAGTTACAGTTGATTACAATTCTACATCTTGCAAAATGTCGAAGAACGAGAATTAATAATTACTGTAAAGAAATTGACTAATAATAATGTAGTAATACAACAAACAAATAAAATACGATGTATAAAATATAAATAAATGGTTATATAACTTTCAAGTAACGTAGCCGCTATGAAAGGTTCAACCACCATGCTACAATCGCATACTAAACGACGCAGAAAATAATCGTCAACTTACTTCATCCATAAAATATGTCCATACCCCGTGAAAAACAGCGAGAAACAAACATTACGAGGCAAAAAGAAAACAAAGAAATACATCGAAGCACAAGCTGGAAGAAAGTCGAGCGAAAAATGGGGAGGGGAGAGGGTTGCCCCTAAAAATCTGTCGTGGCCAAGGGGTGCTGAAAATTAAAGACGAATAACGGCGCACGTGTCTCTGGGCCGAGCGAACAAAGCGTCACGATCGAATTAGGAAGCGTCTTTGTTCGTGGAGACGCGAAGCATCGAGGGTGTTACGAAACGAGAGTGACAGAGAGGAATAGTGTACCGACCCTTGGATTCCTCAGGGTCGAGGGACCAGCGATTTGTGTTCGAGGGGTTGCGCCAGTCCGTCTGGAGGGGCGGCGGGACAAGACGGACGTTGGAATATATATATGTGTATATATATACATTCTATGTTATGTCTCGCTCTGTTTCTCACTTTCTATCACATCCCTCCGCCCCTCCCGAAATCCCTCCCTTCCGAGTGACCCGCGAGGGTGCAAAAACTTTGGAAATTGGGGCGCGACGAAGTCAGGAAACGACGCTTCGTGCCTATGAATGTTCGAAACAGCGTTTCGAAGAGACGCCGAGGAAAATTTTCTACGTGGAATTTTGTTCTGTTGGCGTTTGTACAAGGATTGGTTGAATTTGTGAAATTGGAACACTACATTTTTCAAGTCTAAAAATTCGAGTCTTGATTTTCGGAAGAATTTAAGTCTCGGAGTTCTGAAATTGCAACCTTCGAATCTAGAAATTGGAAATTTTGAAATGTTGAATCTTTGGAGTTTGTAATTTGAGAATTCGAATCTTTGGAAACTTGGTATTTTCAATCTTCGAAACGTGAAATCAGAAATTTGAAGTTTCTTAATGTTGAATCTTTGGACCTTGTAATTTGAGAATTTGAATCTCCGTGTCGTGAGATTAGAGCCTTTGGATCTTCAATTTTGAACATGTAAATGTTTGAATCTCTATAGAGATCTGAATCTCGATAGAGAAATTTATATTTTTACAATTTTATACAATTTTAAAGTTTAATCGATCCAACGAGGATCGATCGATGATGTAAGATGATAGATCATTCCTTGCGATTCTATTTCGCGTCCTCTTGCATATCTACGCGTGCAAGAACGACGGAATCGTTTTGCTCCACATGCCGTGTCCGTTGTCAGGGTAACGACATCCTTGTCCCGCACAATCATTCCCGGAATCCAGATTCTCGTGGAAAGTTCCGCTTCCGGTATTGTGTGTAATCGAACGCCAGCCAGTGGCAATGAAATATCACTTCCGTTCAATCGTGACCTAATCTCGATTGGCCCTTCTAATAATTCTTCCGTGGTATTTATCATTTGTTTACTTTGGAGCTGGAATGTTAATTCCCTCTGTTATGTGAACAGAAGGAATCTCATCTGTTACTGCTTTCATGATTAATAAAAATGTACATGTGAATAACTTTTCATCCAAATTACAACTTTTTTCTCAAGCAAAAAGAGAGATAACCATTATTTCTGTTTTAAAAATATCAATAAAGTATAATCAATTATGAAGTGCATAAGAAACATCAGAAACCTCAACATTATAAAAAAGGAATAAATAAAGAAAAATTCACACTATAATCCTTTCCTTCCAAGTAGAATGAAAAATATCCTGTACCTTTATTTAAAAGCATCAATGAAATATAATCGAGAAGAAAAATTTTTAAATCAAGGAAAAGAGTAACTAAACAAAAAAATTCATACTATATTTTTTGTTCAAATAGAAGAACAAATATGCAGCAACTTTATTTAAAAATAGAAATTAAATATATTTAGCCACGAAGTGCATAGGAAATATTAGAAACCTTAAAATTATCGAAAATCGAAGAAAAAGTGAACAAAAAAGGAAACTACATCCTGGGTCTAAAAAGACCCACGTACAGCCTTGCAAATGTTATTCAGTTTGACCTAGAAACAATTCAATCAGACAAACTTCTCAACGTCCGAAGTTTCAGAACTTCATTCTCAACTTATTCCAAAAATAATCATTCAATTTCATAGATGACCATGTCAATAGAAATCCGGACATATTATACGATTGTCTCGATCGGTTCAATGGCAATAACCTAAATCCCTAGAGGATCAACGAAGTGACGATCGCGAACGCCTACGGTTTAGGGTTTCTCGATGAGGAAGAACGTAGGCAACACGTGCCGCTTTCCGTTGTCAGGGCAACGATGACCTTGTCCCGCGCAATCAACCCCGGAATCCCGAGTATACCCTCTCTTCCGGTATCTTTACCAATCTGAAAAGGCCATATGGTGATAATGCGAGTTCGCGCCACGTCCCAGCCGAAAACTGCCTCGTTTCTCCCTTTTATCGCATGCTTTTATCGGCGAGCTTTATTGTTTCCGCGTACCTCATCTCTTGTTGCCTTCACCTTATTACGCTTCTCTAGGGTTGCTTTCTTACGCTTCCCGAGTAATGATTAGGTAATTAAGTTTGAGTATGTTGAATGTTGTTTCACATTGACGGATAAGAATCGCTTTTGTGTTTTTTAGCTTTAGGTTGGATTTATTTTTTCTTTGTAATTGATGGTAACTGTGAATTATTGAATGGAGGTAAAAGGAGCTACGTATATTTAAATCCTTTCGTTACTGTTGACGCCTGTAGGTGCTTTCAAAATTTCCTCGCAGCTGTACTGTTCGTTCCTTAGTTTAATTTCTAATTTTATCTTGGTTTAATTCTTTCGTGATCAATTTTTTTCAAGTATTTGTTAGTTATCTATTGATCATAGTGTTCATAATGGATACTGTGCAAAAATGAAGTTTTGTTTCAGTATTCAGGTGAAACATGTACGTTCCATTGATCACGAAAAGGATAATGAAACAGATTTAAAATGATTTTGCGACCGCAGTTGTATATATAAATACTGTCTACCACGCGCGTTGCGTATAATGAAATCTGCCGCAGCGGAAGGATTAAAAGCGAAAGAATTGATTAATTTTTAGCTTTAATTTTAACTTCTCACTATATATGCTTGTGACTATAACAGGGTCCTAAGTTACAAATCTAGAAAAAATAGAAAAATGAAAAAAACAAAGTAAATAGTCACATTACTTTATTATAACATTCTAACGCGTGAAAAATATTGGAAACAGGAAAACAAAGTATTTAACGATACTAAACACTTCGATAAATCAACTTATCCAATCGCAATACTCATTAATAATAACATACGCTTCGCGAATTTCGCTGTCATTTTGAACGGGTTAATAATTAAACCAAAAACAAAAAGAAAGAACGGAGGAAAGATTCACTAGAATTAATTTGATTATCAAACGCAAAAATGGGCAAAATCCAATTCTATATACATTCCCTATTCCTATATCCGTGGATGAAAACAATTTTCCCTGGGGGTGAATCGTGTATCCCCTGGTTTCCGGTTTGCTGCGTGGCCGAGCTTTGGCCGCGGCACGCACGTTTCAGGTAGAGGAGTTCATGGGCAAAGAACCCCGTGGTGGTCGCTGATATATAGCCGCTCGAAAGCCCGGAACCGAGCGAGCTCGGTGAAGGCTAAATGGGGTGAAGGTCTCCGGGGTTGGAAGTCCTGGCGGGGCTCTTGGGATGCTTTCAGAGAGAGAGAGAAGGAGAGGAAGATCGAACTTGCTGTACTGGAAGCTTGACCTGGAGAGGAACGCGCGTCCAATTCCACCCGTTTTACCGAACCTCTTGATTCAAGGGGAAAGGTACAGTCGGAAATGACTAAACAATCGTAAAAGAATTTTGTTTTTCTGTTAAAACGAAAGAGATAAAACATTCGTTTGGACATTTGGAGATAATTCGAATTTTTCAGCGATGTCTACGATGCAAATGAATTGGGAGATAGAATTTCTCTATTATAAAATCGTTCTCTTTTGTTTCCGTATACAATAGGCGATAGATTCTTTTTGCATACGAGTGAAACGAGTTTGATCATTTTTTTTCCTTTTTTCTTCTTGTCTTCTCTGGAATGGATGGACTATAAATTGATCGGTCTGTTTGATTAAATTTTTCGGTGTTGAAATTTATACGATAGTTGGTTGAAAAAGGAACAATGTTCGAGTGAAATGTGGTGAAATTGTTTTAGAATACGTGCACTTACAATTAGTATAGCTAAAAGGGAGCTGAAGTGTAGATAGCTTTATTCTTTCGCCAAGCGCGTCTTCTCCCTTAATCCTTTTTTTTTTCTCCTTTTGCGCGATTCGTGGAAATGATTTGAAATTCTTTGGAGTTGAAATTTTGGACACATGGATAAAAGGAGTAATGAAGTAAAATTCTGATAAGAGTATGAAATACATGCAAGAGAATAAGAAGTGTGAGTATAAATTGCAGAGAAAATGAATCACAGAAAGTATAAAAGAATTAGAATTTCACTAGTAACAGTTGTTCTATCATTCCGTTGAAACTATAAATTATTCGAAGGGATGTTCAAATAATTATCGAAGAGAGAATAATTTACATTTCATTTTAACGATAATTATACAGGAAGGAATGACTCGAGTACTGTTTGATTGATATAACACTCAGGAAGTTCATTTTAGCCAGTCAATTTCGATGAGATGTTATTTATCGAAGGGTGGATGTTTGAGAGAAGATATGTCTTAATAGATATTTGTCAGGATCGTATTTTGTCGGATTATTGGCTTATAATCGTCTTACTTCAGATCTTCGGAGGGGTTGATTAACGATTCAAGGAGGGTTCTTCTTGAGGATGTGCAGGTTATTTGATCAGATCAACGAGGTTCAGTGTCTGCTGAATCATTTTCTGCTTCTCAGGATTGCTTCATTTTCAAACAATAGACAACGATGTAAATTTATATCTGAAGAAAAGGCTGAAGTAATATAAACTGTGTGTTATAAATTCATACTACTTAGTGTCGAAAATTTCTTATTTATTTATACAAATAAGAAATAAGCAATAAATAAAAAACAAGCTCCACAAAAAAATTTCGGAAAGGTTCGTCAATAGAAATCCGCATAAACCTCTTCAAATGTTCTTTTATGTATCAATATGGTATCAATCTGTTATATATTTATTTGTAATCAAACTACTTCAAACATGCCACTTCGAATATCAAATAAAAGTAAGATCCATACAAGAAATTTCCAAGAGGATTCATCAATAGAAATTCACACAAACCTCTTCAAATACTACTTTGTGTATCGTTTAACCAACTTTAATCTTGAATATTTCACGATCAAACTACTTCAAACATGTCACCTCAGAAATCAAGAAAAGAAAGAAAATCCACGAAAGAAATATCTTCTTTTCTTTGTTAAAGAAATTTTCAAGAAAATTCATCGCTGGTTATAATAGTCTATAACCATAATCTTTCATTGTTCGACCTTGATTCCATTCTCTCAATTTCGGCGGTTGCCTCACTTGGACCGTGTTCATCATATTTATGCACGCGTCCCTAACCTAGAGCAAGTGACGATGCAGTGTCGCCTCTGTACTGATGAAAACCCACACACGAAACCCACACACACTTTCTCACTCTCGTTTCTCTCCCTTGATGCGTGATGTTGTCGGTTTAGCTGGCAGCCAACGCTTGTCAGAAGATGATAGCGTCGCATACAATCATCGTCTGGTCTTCTTTCAACGACTGCACGAAGCAAGCCTGTCCTCGTATGTACGCGCTCGCTTCAACTCATGTTGGTCAAGTTGCTCGTATGCTTTCTGTGCGGACACGCAGCTTGCAACTATATAAACGCACGGGGTGGACGGCCGGTCAGTCACCCTTGCCGCGATCGCGGCGAGCTCGAATTCGTCGTCGCGGTCGTTTTCGAAAAACTCTACGGCGAAGATCCCTTTTCTGGCATCTTCCACCGTAGTTATGCTTTCTCAAGTGAAGTTTAATTATTTGAAAATCTTTTTTCGATTTTTTTTTTTTTTTCGAAATATGAACAATAAATTGAGAAAGGTGGAAATTTGTTAGATGAAGTTTGATAAAACTGATTGTTGTTTTCGATGATATTTGGTGAATGTTTGGAGATTGAGTTTAGTAGAACAAGATTTTTGTTTCTTAATTTGATACACTTTTTTCTGTTTTTTGAAATCTGAAAAAATTGGAGAAAGCGGAGTGGTTATGAATTAGTGTCTGTTAAACAGAAGTGGATGTATAATAGTTCATTGCTATTTTGCATATTTTCATGCATAAGGATTGGTTTAAATAAAATGAGCTTTATAAAATTTAGAATTTTTTCTTTTTTCTTAAATAACAAGGAAGAGGAACGTAACAATTAAGTAGAGGTGAATCGAGCTTACGGTTACTTCCATAATTTTTAGTCCTTCCTAACATAACTAAATAGTAGTTTCAGAAATCTTATTTTAGAATACATTCAATGTAAAAATTAGTTCTTTCATTATTTTACAAGAAAGCAATAGATGTAGAAAAAAAGGAGGGTTAATTATTCGTTAAGTATTAATTAATTTTTGCATTTGGAAAGATATAGAAGTAAGTCACGATAAAACCACTTAATAACTCAAAAAATAAAAGAAATATTATTTACTATATAAATTAAATTACGTTATAAAATAAAATAATTATAAAACATCCATTTTCATTATTCTGTTTCAGGTAAGTCCAATCCCAATATTACACCATCGATGTCAACCATCGTTTCAGTAAGTACAAATTCTCTCTTTCATTACGAACTCGGTTTGATTTTACAAAAAAAAGAAGAAAAAAAAAACGTTCGTAAAGGAATTATCTCGCGTTGAAAGTTAAGCTTCCGTTTGAAATGGCTCTCGAAGCTTCTCTTCGCATAAACGAATGAACATTAAATCAAATTTCCGATGAGAAGGTCGAGCACGTGCCACCGCATCGGTGCACGTGTGACCTGTTGCAATAAGAGAGGAGAGATTCGTCGTACGGTCAGCAGATGTCAGACAGCTACGCGATGCCAGCACTTTCGGTCGGCAATGTCGTAAACTACTATTCAACTCGTTCGTTCGTTCGTGGTCTGACTTGTACTGCCACCTACTACTTGCTGTACACTCGTTAAGCTTGGCTTACCCGATACGAAAGCTACCTACTTGCTTCGTTCAACCCCCGTCGGTTTTCAGTATTCGATTGTGTTCCCTAAATTGCCAAGGGTTTCTTTCTGACACTCAACTGTTGTAGAAGATAAGGTGTTTCATCGCGTGAAATGTTTTCCATGAATTCGGAGTACTTATTAAACATTTCTGTTCTAATTTAACTCTATAAAGGAACGAGGTTGAATTTCTCTTTCTCTTGTTTTTTCTTTCCTAATGGAGAGGTTTAAAATGAAGCAATTTGGAATGCTTGAATCCTTTACAAGGATGAAATTGGAGTAGTAATTTTTTATGCGTCGTACGGTGGAGTATTGAGGAAAACTGCAGTTCACGTAGGTGAAATGAGATTACTAATTTTATATATAGGGTGTAGGGTAGATCGTGGTATCACCGACAAAGAGATCTTTTGTGTAATCAAACTGCTAGCTTAAATTATGTTGTACAACATTATATCGTAGAAATCAGTAAGAAGAAAATCACTCGAAGTTCGTTAGAATTTATTTTTCTAATTTTAACATAACTTAACTTTTTCGGTGAAACAAGTGTTGCATTTAAACAAGTAGACTGTTTCACTTTGTTATATATGACAAGTGACATGATTCTCAATTTACGAATAATACGTAATTCCATACAACTTTTCTATAAAAAGTTTGTTCATATAATGCATACTTCAGAAGTTATTCTGAATGACATTGCAAATCAAAATTACGACCATGAGCGAAACTATCTATAAACGCTGAATTATCGGAGCTCCAGTATCTCACAAAAGAGATGCTTTCGATAGAGAAAATTCGGGAATGAAAATCTAGGGCGATTTTTCAAAATGGTAGCTAGATAAACTGCAGGGTCAACGCACGTTCTTTGGCCAGCCGTTGCTTTCCGTATTGTTGACGAAGTGAGAGGGTAGGCGGACGGATTAAGTATCCTTACCGCAAAAGTGGGTTGCGCAACTGCATTGCTACGAATCGTGTGGCAACTGCAACAGCTTTATAGAGGCGAGCACCCGGCGAACGGGCGGTTTCGCTTTCTTCAATGTCCGACGCTAACATTCTTGTCTACCCGACTCGCGCGATATATCGCCGGCACGACGACGACGTGAAAGTCGTCGCGATGCAGTTTTCACTTCTCGGTGAACAGCTGTCCCACGTTCGGTACCGTGGCACACACGGATTTTGCTGTCGATTCGATGTGTCCAACCGCTCGTTCGATGAAAACGAAATCAAGGCGGTACCGAAAGTGAAATGTCTCTGTTTAGAAATCTACTTCTCCTGCTTGTTAGAACTGGATTATTAAGAATATTTATCATCCGGGAACGGAAAGTTCTTGATTTTTTGTTCCTCGAAGGGTAATAGATTCTGGGTGGCGCTTATGAAACCGATACTGAACGTAAAATACAGTTTTAACGTTATATTTGGTATGTAGAGATAAATAGACCGTTTATTTTGAAAGTGGTGTAAGTCCAGTTTTCCTTATTTCGAGATATTGAAAAATATCAACGAAGAGTATTGAGTTTGCCAATGTTTCTATGAATTATGATTTACCACCACTTCCATAATTATTGAACTGTAAAAATCGTTAAATTTCACTTATCTAAAATTCAATTTTACTCGAACTAAGTAATCTTTCATTCTGATATTGTTTGTGATAAAAAAAACAAGAAATAAAATAGTATTGTTTATTCTCGATATTAATTATTTACTTATATACTACTGTATATTTATTTACTATAGCCGATTAAATTATTGTATGATAAGTTTATTGTTATTATGAGTTTCACATTGTATACTGCTTTTCACTTAGGCTCCATTAGGGCCAAATGTTGGTTAAATTTGTGAATTATTAAAATTAACGCATTTAATAAATATTTCGAGTAAATACATTGAGTAAATATTTTCAGATATGGTGGATACAGGATTTTGAAAATATAATTTTCTGATAGATTTTTGGATAATAAATAATTAGTTCTTGCCGATATTTGTATTATCTTTATAGTGAATTTAGTGTGATTTGTTTGTCTCAAAAACAGATAAAAATAAACTGTTATTTCTACCAGTTAAAATTATTGTCGAGAGATCTCCGTTTATTATCAGTACTTACTAAATTAAGAAACAAAACGAAAGTAGCAATAAACCGCGCAAGCTTTTAAAATGTGAGTTCACAACGACGACGGATTTCACTTGCGGTTTCGCAAAAATATGTCAAAACCAGCAATGAATCAATAAAGCCACATGTACTTGGTGCAACAAATTGAAGGCCAATTTTGTTTCATCCATTATATTCATACTTTCATTTTTCTTCAAGTTTGCCAGTAAGCATTTCGAAAATTCTAATTATATATAACATTAACCAATTTTATTAACAATACCTAATTAACTCAATTTTTCCAAATTTTTATATTCATCTAATCCATCACGTTTAATTCTTCATTCATTTTTTCAAAATTTGATAAGAAAAATGAGATGTGTTTAATAAAAAAATAAATATAATACGATTAAATATAAATCAAATTACGATTGATGAACTCAACTACTCCAAATTTTTATATTCATCTAATCTATCATTAATTCTTCATGCTTTTCGTCAAAATTTAATAAGAAAAATTAGATGTTTCCAACAAAATGGTGAAGCTAATAAGATCAAATATAAATCAAACAGCTTGATTAACTCTTTTATTATATCTAAAGAAATTTCTATGTTTATCAATCTGTCATGTTTAATTCTTCATTCATTTTTTCAAAATTTAATAAGAACAATTAAATGTTTCTAACGAAGAAATGAAGATAATACGTTTTATTTATTATTCGAAATAAGTTTGTACGATGAATCGAAACAGAAAATGTCGTTTCATTAATAGCCGCGTAGGTTCGTCGCGACGGGTGGCGGCTCGTTGCGGTCCCCCGCGAAACTATGGTGATTTCAATGCACCGACGTGCACAAGCGGTGCTCTTTGGGATGATGTCGTCCATGTGTTGGTATCCGCTAAACGCGTGTGTCCCGCACACAAGCGAAGCCAAAGTTCAGTCACTTCGTAACCTCCTTTCGATCGAAACTATTACACACTAGCCAGTGACTCTCAACAGAGACGGATTTTTACTTTCGTTCTCGTTTCTTCGCGGCGCGCCTCCTCCACTTGCCGCTTTCCACGCTCGAGCAACCTCCTTATACGCGATACTGTTTCGATTTGCTCGAAATTCGCGTCGTTTACCGAAGTAACGCCTTCTTAATTATTTTCTTTATTATTTCTCGTTTAAAAAAAAGTGAAAGAAACAGGTGAACGAATATTTCAAGATTTTTCATTCTACTTTTGAAATATTGGTCAAGAAGTTAACTCTTCCGTGATCGAATTATACCTTTCAGAATTTCTTATTCATGTACCAATCGTCGTGTCTGTAATGAATACTACATTTGGATCAATTTTTGTTCGGCTCTTCAAGTGGAACATGTACGGAATGTACCTAGTAACTGGGTCAGATTGTAACTTTGTTCCTTTTGCAGATGGAAAAATATTGTAGAAGGAAATTTTGCATTGTTTAACAAACTCTATCATCAAATAATGCAAGTTTTCGTATCAGTGCAGTTGCAAAGTGTAATTACACTTGTTTTCTTTAAATGAAACCCTACAAATTTTTTAAATGGAACTTTGCAAGAAAATATTAGAGTAAAATCATAAGAATCTCAATACTTTTTTCCTTAACGTCTGTAACAAATACTCAAACGTTCCATTATTGCATTTTACACATTTTCTCGCTCGTTTTCCTACATTTTTCATTATATTGTCCATTTTTTCAACGCTTATATTTAAATAGTTCCTTTTAATTCTATCTTTTATATCATATACTGTAATAAAAAGCTCTGAATAGTCCTGATTCCTTAAAAAAAGCTCACAAGACAAACTCTGCAGGTACCAAATCACTTTTCTCTATACAATGACGATAAATAGCTCTTGAGTAAAATTTTTCTTACAAATATTTAAATATTAGTAGATTGGTATATTTATGACACGCACTGTACGTGTCCAATGGCCACGGAAAGAGTGTTAAATCTCGACTTGCTGTATAATTGTACCGTCAGGTCACCTATACGTCGTTGAAATGGTAGCAATGAACGGGACCATTATTCCACCGTGGAATTGGCTTTTGGTCCAGGATCAAGCGGTGTCCCGTAATATCGGTCAGAGCGCGTTGCACGCGCGCACGAAAGTAAAAGTAGGCGGACAGCACGCGCTGAACTGCTCGAAACGCGTCCTCGAACGGTCGCTGCACCGCGAGGAGTTACCCGGCCTCCGTGTTGTGCAACCGGTCCGGTAACTGTAGTTTAGTTTCGCTGCTCTCTGCCTTCCAGAAGTTTCTCGAGCGCACACCATGGCTGATCCCACTTTGTCACTGAATCGACCCTCTCTCTTTCTCTCTCTCTCTCTCTCTCTTCCTTTGGCTCTCTGCTTCGATTGATGAGAAGCTGTCTGCTCTCGATCCCGTTCAATTTCACTCTCGATGCTCGCTCCTTTGCGAATTGAACCGTTTCGGAAGCTGCTGTTGAAGAGTCTTCGATTTCTAATGTTTCTTTTGGCTTGACGTAACATAGCCCGTACGCTATTGATAATATTTATCAATCTAATATCAACAATAACACTTTTAATCGAGTTCAGTATTTATCACGACATGATCGATGTTTTTTACAATATTTCGAGCTCAGTTGCTTTCAGAACACTATACTACTGCATTATTATCAGAAAATCATTTTCTAATAATTGCTATTATGATTGTTGCTTCAAGCTATTTGTAAAATTGTAATCAATCGTGACTATCCTTCTTACGAACAAAGAAAAATCGGTTTATAGAGGGTTAAGTATCCACGATTGTCGATCTGTCGGAGATGTTCAGCGAGAATATTTCGGGTACGCGTGGGAGTGAAGTTTGGACGAGTTAAGCAAGCGAGAATGAAAGGATAAAGAGTGGCCGAGGCCACTTTCTCCGGTCTCCCCATTTGCGTGACACTTTCGTAGATCAAAAATTCGCGAATTGTATTTTTCTCCACGTGTCACCTTTCGATATCACCGTACAATTTTTATCCTCGTTCATGCTACATGTACTGTACTCATATATGAATGTAGTGATATGTAATTTACAAGTATGTAGTATCGTTTAAAGTACCATTCGAAGTTTCATTCATTTTCTCTTCGGTCAAGGTATCGACATCAAATCCTTTTGATTTTCATATTACACAACAGAGTGTTATATATCCCACTTGTACACATAGGAAGGTATCTACTCTACCAATGAAATTCTTTGGATCATCAAACCCCAATTGTTCAAGATCTTAACATTTTGACGACCGCAGTATTTGCAAAAAAGTTTGCTCTTGTCAGTGGCAAGCTTTGTTACAAATATGTATGTCGATTTTTGCAGATTCAGAAATGATTAATATTTATTAAGTAAAAAGGCTGAATTATTTCAGTTAGAAAATTAAGATTTAATATATCATTTTTCGAAGCATTCAGCTTCTTTTTGTTTTGGAAACGATGCATATTCTGCATGACTTCCGTGGATCTTTTACTTTCCCTTTTCCTATAATTCGAATAACTTTGTGTTGTCGCATTTTCGGACGCAACGTGTTCATTGGATCGTATTTTGCAGTGTATATTGCAAATTATCCTAGTTCAAAAGAATAGTTAGTATCATATATAATAAAGAACTTTACATCGGACATTTGTTTTTCTTAAAATAACTTAAAAACACAAATCTATAGACCAAATAGAGTTGCAAAGGAGTGAATTTAATTTTGCAAAAATATCAAGGCGAATAACACCTGCAAAAACAGTTAATTTACCTTTCGAATAGGATACAACTACCCCAACATTTTTCAATGAACTCACGTATACGTGAGTCCGGTCTATAACAGCTGGCTCAGCGAACTCACGTATATGTGAATCCAAACTGTCAAAGTGTTCAGCGAAAGTCCCGTTATTATCCGGACAATTTTCATGGTTCGAGAACGATCGAGATCTACAGTGAGTTTAGCCATCATCCACAAACGATGGAAGGTTTGAAATGCTCCTCGGTGTGTACGTGCCAAGCAGCCATTTGCCCGGCCGAGTTCGCGCGGTGGAAGAGGTCCTAGGGACACGCCGTTCCACGAACGGTGGCTGCGCTCCTCGGTGGGAGCTTAGTCGGTCGTTGGGTTGCGTTGAGCAAGCCGAGAGCGAGCAGCAGTCACCTCGATAGCGAGTGTTGAACCCGCGGGAATCTAGGCCGGCGCACTGACACACCGCGTGTACGAAAGGCGCGCTCGCGTGCACGCAAAACACACACACGCACACACCTACACACACATTTATAGAGACACACATGTGAGCGCGTGCGCTCGTGTAAACGGGACGGTTGAGCGGGAGCGTGTATGCAGTGGCCTCCTCGTAACGTATGGAAAGCGAAACTTCTTGTTATGCATTTTGGAAAGCTTTCTGGTAGCATCTTGGGAAATATGGTGGAGGAAAGGTAAAGGGTTAAGTTGGAAGATTAAGACGGTTCAGGGAATTTAGAAGGGTTTTTAGAGCATTCTAAATGGAGACGAATGTAGGTGAATCTTTTCGGGTTTATAATTAAATTTAGGATTTTGATAATTGGATGCAATATTTTGGGAAATGTGGTAAAGGAAAGGTAAAGGGTTAAGTTGAAAGAGTAAGATGGTTCGGGAAATTTAGAGGGTTTTCAGAGCTTTCTAAATGGAGACGAATGTAGGTGAATCTTTCAGAGTTTATAGTCGAGTTTGATTTTGATCATTGATAGCAGCATTTTGGGAAATATGATGAAGGAAAGGTAAGGATCTAAGTTGCGGAGAATGAGATGGTTTCATGAATCTAGAGGACTTTTAGATCTCTTTAGTATAGACGAATCTTGTGGGGTTTATAATTGGGTTTGATTGCAGTATTTTTCGCACATGTTGGGAAACATGATGAAGGAAAAGTAGAGAGCTAAGTTAGAAGAGTAAAATAATTGAAGGAATTATTGGATCTTGGAATTATTGGACCTCTATGAGGTGTTTTTGAATCTTCTTATATAGAGACGAGTATATGCAAATTTTTTAGTAATTTATACATCTTGTATGATGATTCTTTGAATACATGGGATGATAGAGATAGGAAAGGAATCTTCATTTCGTGGGTTTCGATAATTTCTAAGTTACAGCGGAAAATACAAATTTTCAAGCATGAGAATTGTTCCTCTTCGAAAGTGATAATATTTTCAAAATATTCCATGTTTCGACGATCAAAAATTTGTGTCATAATTTAAAACGCTACGATACTGTAATTATTTTCTCGTGTTCACCTCGGAAGTATCGGCGCCGATTTAAAGCGCAGAAATCGTTCTTTCACGCGGCGGCGGGAACAAGGCGGAGATAAAAGAAACTGGAGATCGAATACGAAATCGAGAACCTTGGCGAGGTGGTATGAAAGTGTCTACTTAGCCAGGCAGGCATATAGAGGCAAGATTTAATGATCGATAATCAGAACGATTTGCTAATATCTCGCAGAAGGCAGAAGGTTGCAATTTTCAGAGAGAAAGAGAATGTAAATATGCATATATACATATATACACATATACATATACAGAGGAACGTGTTAACGATAAACCAAGCCGCGAGCAAGAACGAGCATTGCATTCGCGCGTTTTTCAATCGAACGCGGATTTTCCAACGATGATTAAAGGTTCTTCAAGCGCGTGCAAGCTGCACGGCGTCATTGATTTCTATGATACAGCCTGTACAGGATAGGAAATGCCAATTTAATCGGCACTCTCGGCGTACAATGGTGTTTCGTGTATTCATTTCGATCTCTTTGTCTTAATTATCGCACTCTGCGATGAGAATCTTTCTTAACCTCTTGCTTTATAATTGGCAAGTCACACCCGTGGTGCAGATTATGAGATCTTCTATTGTATCGATTTCACTTATCGATATCTTCCATTGTAGAGGAGCAATCTCGCAAATTAATTACTGCGAACGTTGCAGTCTACGTGTGTCTTGATAGAAATAAATAAATTGAAAGATTTCAAACCTTGTCATTTCTAATAATGTTCGAAACACGAATTTTCAAATTTTTCAAAATGCCAAAACATGGAATTTTAAGAACTTTACATTTTTTGTAAATACTGAAACAAGAGTCTAATTTGAAAGTGACGAAAAATCGATTTTTTGTGACGAGTCACACGTGTAATGTAGCTTATGATCAAGATATGATAAAAGAAAAATCTTGAATAGTGAATATATTTAGCGATAAAAAAAATCATAGGGTAAGATATTAAATAAAAAAGAACGTATATTCTCTGCTAGAAATTCTTATAAATCCTATATTTACATTGGCATATTATTTTCCAACGCAAGATAAAAAATTGCCGCACCTCTGAAACCAATATCGTCACGAGTTTAATTCACGAAAACATTTCACATCTCCAGAAAAAAATCAAGAAGTAACAAACATCGAATTCAGTTAGTAAGAGGAGAAGAAACATTGTTGGAAAGTTTCTAAATCAACAAATTGCAGAAGTGAAAAGGGTGTCTACGAAACAATGGAGAACGCATTCTCGAATCGGCGAGTGATTTAAAGAATCGCGCGGAGCAGCCCTGGGGGAGGTAGGGGCGCGGAATGGCTGTTCGAGCGGTGGAATGCCTGTTACGAATGCGATCGCATAGCGAAACTTGTTGTCGGTCCTCGCGCAAAACAGGTCGGGCTCGTATCGAGCCGAGTGACAACGACAGTGCGTTATTAGAGGCGTTTGATGACGCAAAGAGAGTGAGGCCGTCGCCGGCGCGTACGACAGAGAGAGGAGAGAAGGGAGAGACACGCCAGGTCGTTGTTCCCTCGCATTAGTGGGACACTTTCGGCGTTACTGACACGGATCACGCACAGTCGCGCACACATCACCGCTAGAGAGCTGCTTCTCTCTCTCTCCCTCTTTCTCTCCCACCTCTCTCTCTCTATGTTTCTATGCTTCTCCCTCTCTTTCTCCTTCTCCCCACTTCTGATCCTCTCCCTCCCTTCCTATTCTCTTTTTTCTCTTCCCCTCTCTTTCTCTATTTCTCTCTCTCTTCCCCTCTCTTTCTCTATTTTTCTCTCTCTTTCCCTCTCTTTCTCTATTTTTCTCTCTTTTCTCAATGTCTCTCTCTCTTCTCTGTGAGTCTCTCGCTCTTTATTCTCTCCAAGTCTCTCTCTCTCTTTTCTCTCTTCTCTCTGAGTCTTTTTCTCTCTCTGCTCGAATCCTCCCCGATTAATCGATCCCAATTATTAAGTTTGCGAATTATATAATAGCCGTTCTCGCTACGTGTACATTTTGCCTGAACGTTCTACGGTATACGTACATGTGTACGGTGTCAGCTGTTTGAACGAAAGATGTTGTTTGCTCGCGACGAAAGGGAAAGTTAAATCGCGAAGAGGATTCAGATTCGACCGGACGGTCCTTCTTTCGGAGCGAACAAGTTATTTATCTCAGATAGAAAGTTCGAGGTACGGATGTAACGTTGGTTGCTTATGAAAGTTTGATTGTACGATACAAATGGTTCGAAAGTAGCGACGTTAGAAGTAGAATCTCTTTGACAGCCTTAGGAGGTCTTCTATAGTATCTTGAAACTTACAATTAGGTGTGATCAATCTGTAGATATCATACAAGGAAACTACTGGCGTAAACGTAACAACAAAACGAGTTTTTTTTTCAATTAGTATTTTCTTTCAAATTTTTCGAGATGAGATCTACTGTTTTCCACTTTTTGTTTCTTTCCTGTTGTTTCTATATACAGGATGGTTCAAGAGGAATTAGCACATGAATATCTCCGTTGGTTTTTCTGGGATATCAAAAATTTTATGCATTTTATACGTTTTATATATTTATTTATTTTTATTTGTTCAATATAGAGGTGTTCATTTTTCAAATGAAATTGTACATTTTTTTTACGCGTCAGTTGATGCAGCTCGACATTTTCTATAAAAAAAAATATATATATATCAACCTGTGTATGTCAAAAACTTAAACAAAATGGAGGACAATGGAAAATTGTTGTTGGAAAATTCGAAAGAAGGTTCAAATTGAATTGTACAACAAAAACGAAACGAATTCTATTCGAAATTCACACTCGAAATAAGATCATCATTGTATATTCTCGCGAATGTTAAAAGTTCACATTAAGATGTGAATATTCTTCACCTGCAGTCTCTTTGAATATCCGAAAATTCTCTAGAATTATAAAGAACTCAACATTTTCATATCAAAGCCATCCACGGTATATGAAAGGTGTCTGTTCCGCGGTTTTGCTGTACCGAAACGATACGTTTCCGCGTGGGACGATGTGACGAAAACGTGGATCACGATCTAAGTGTGTAATTCACGGATGTACGGTGTTAGGAACGAGGAGACGTGAAATTTCGCGCGCCACCGTCAGCCAACGAATATTTCCGTCACTTTCGAATAAATCCACTTAAACGCTGGCAGTAATAATTTGGCAGCTTGAGACCATGCCAAATAACCTTCATTGATAGCGGACCAAGGATTAAAACGAGGCTGTCGACAGCGGTGAAATAATTCGTTTCTGGCCCGCCTCTCGTTCAACAGGAACTGATGTTCGCCGATGAAACGATGAAGTAATCGAAAATGTTATTGTTGTTTATTTAATGTTGGTCCTCGAGGATACAATGGTGCCTAAATGAAAAATCTAACGTCGGTCTAATTTATATCATGTATAAATTTTAATGAAATAGAATCACCATTGTTTGATACACTAAATATCGAAATTTGATATAAACGATCACACAGAACAACGCATCACTGTAACCTCCTAACTGTACTCCGCTAATATTTGCAACGAGAAAGAAGCCACTCGATAATCTCAGTTATCGGTTAAACCTAATAGCGAGCAATCATCGACGAGTAGCTTATCCAGCCGGTGATATCCGGTCGGCTAAGAAAGCATGAGAAAGAAGCTAGATTATCAATGTTGCTCGAATCGATACGAAAACATCACTGTTTACGAGAGAGAGAGAGAGAGAGAATCATAAGGAAAATCAAAGACGAAAACAAAAATGGCCCGGAGACAGTTCATTGACACGAAAAAGAAAGATTCTAAGTCGAACGGAAGGCAGATAGGCACGATTGAGTAACTAACAATTGGCAATAAATGAGCAAAGATAGCTGATTTGTGTAATCGAGTCGCGGAAGCGGTAACTTTTCCTCGATCTCTTCTCGTTTACGTTACTTGGTGTCATTTCGTAAATTAAGGAGATTTAGCATATTGATGTCGGATGATACATAGACTTATCACTTAAGTTTTTGACTTGAATTTATTTTTCTTAAAATAAACGCTGCAAATGGTTCAATTTCTCTTCGTAAAATTCTTATATACAGAGTGGTCCATTTAAATAAGGCGATCTAAACATCTCTTCGAGTTGTTGTGATGCAAAAAAGATTTCTGACGTAATTTACGTGGTTTTAAGGGAAGAATCAAAGGAACAGTTTTTTTTTTAGAAATTTTATTTTTTTCAATACTACTTGTGGTTTTTCATGTATACTACAATGATATATAATATACAATATGTAACCAATGAATAGTCTATTAATTTATTATATCAATCGTACTTTAGGGAATAATCAATACGATTAATTTTGTATATGATTATTCATTGACGAAGAACAAATAGTCTACTAATTTATTTCAGTAACAAACAGTCGTCGAACATTTGAAGTTAGACTGAAAGTTTTATAAGAAATTTTATTTTGTAATAATTTTTTTCAATACCACTGGTGTCTTTGTCATATCTGACTGTAATTATAGTACACATAATACAGTAATGTTTAAAATGAAATAATTATATTTATCCAATTCTGTTTTATCATACTTTACAATCCTCAATGTATTCAGTGTACAAATGTGCCGAAGCAATAACAATTAAATTACTCTGTAAGGCAGTAGATAAAAAAAAGAAAGCGATCCATTCTCCTACATAGATAGTCGATCCTTCGTTGATCGTCGAAGCTTTCAACGCGCCAGGTTTCGCTCTCGCAGCTCGCAGTCCTATTTCCTTTCGCAGCCACGCTCTCGCCTAAGTGGCACCTTTAATAACGAGACCGAACTGCCCGTGATCGGGTCCACATGCCTTGCGTCGACTGCATTTAGCCGCTAATGAATTTCGTAAGAGTATCTTAGCTACTACGAACTGCATCGGCCGCGAGTGGGCGGTCTTATCCTTGGCGCTTTCTAACGAGCCTCGCTCGCCGCGTGCATCTGGCCTGTTGGTGGCTGCTTCGAGGACTCGCGCCGGGGTTCTTGACACCTCTCTATGCCTCGAGGGGATGAACGAGAACCTCGCGTGACGATTACGCGACCATCGAAGGGCGAAGGTGAGAATTGACGATGGTGTCGCGATTATTTCTATCACCTTTCTAAGTTTCTTATTTAGCCGTGGAAAAAGTATTCCCTCCTTTTTTTGGTAACATTCGAGCAACAAACAGTTTTGAGAAAGATGGAAATATTTTTCATTGTTTAAGAGAAAATTTAAGTAAGTGGAATTATTTAAATTATTTTTAAATAAAGTTAGAAGGTTGTTTGTTATTTAAGAAATTGAAATAAACTTATTTAACTTATTTTCCGTGGTTCAGAAAAGAACTGGAATAAATTTGTTCATTAGATTTGGTCCTTATATAAAGCTTAATTATTGAAATATTCTTAATTGTTATATGAAATTGAAATGAAATCATTCGTTAAAATTGATCTTTTAAAACGAATCGAAATAACTTTGATTATTAATAGTTTTCATTGTTTAACAAAAATTGAAAGAAATTCATTTATTAGAATTGGTACTGAAACATAGTCAGAAATCAGCTGAAACATTGAAATATATTTCCATTGTTAAATAAAGTTGAAACATTTTTTACTATTAAAAAAGAATTAAAATAAGATCATTTATGGAACTGATCCTTTAAGAAAGATTGAAATAAGCTCAGTCATTGAAATACTATATTTTTTATTGTTTAAAGAAAAACTTGAAATAAGCTGCATTCGTTGAAATGTTCTCCATTATTAGAAAAAGTAAAAATGATATGTAAAATGAAACTCTGTGAGTAACACGTGAATTCCATTGCAATAAAACTTTTGTGATTTTAAATTTTAAGACAATTTTTCCTTTCCTTTTTTCGTAAGAGAAAGAGTGTCGATGGAGAAAGTCTGTTAGATTTTTTCAAAAATAAATAAATAATGTTAACTTAGATATTGTTAGATTTTTTATTTTCATAGAAAATATTGAAATACTTTGTTAAAATAACTTTGTTCATTTTTTCTTTTTTTTTTAAATGTAGTATGAGGTAAAAATGTTGAATGAAAAGTTGTACACTTCTACAGAATTGTTCGTGGAGCTTGGTTTAGCTTAATCTTTAAGCGATTGCATTACTGGCGCGCCTGCACGTGCTATCGAGGAATTTCGCACGCGTTCAGAGGCTACCGTGATTTCTTTCGCTTTCTCTGACAGATATCATCAATTTGCATTCCCAAAAGCTATTGAACCTTTCCTAAATCACAATTTAACTCACACTTACTCCAATAAATTCAATGAAATTTATTTTACAAAATTATCACCTGTTACATCTTTACACCTGTCGCAATTACCTTTAACACCTTCTAAACTCTAAACGCACTATGCCATATTCCTATCTCGCGAATTGCAGTTGCTATATTATCACTATTAAAAAATATTATTAGTTATTAATAATTATTATTAAAAAGTATGTTTCATTAGACATTATTTTAAATCGAGAGAACTGATTTGCAGCTACACTGATAATTAAATCGAGAAACCTTTTATAATTATCAAAATTGACCTTTAACGTTGTAACAAAAATTGCTAAGCGTTAAGTTTAAAGTAATTTTAATAAATAAACAGTTATTATTAATCATTAAAAAATCTTTTTCACTGAACATTATTTTAATTCGAAAAACCCGATTTGCATCTAAACTAATGATTAAAAGGAAAACTAATTTTTATTACAAAGTTATCTTTTAAATTCGTAACAACAATTCTTAAGCATTATTTGTAAAATAATTTTAACAAATAAACAGTTGTATCAATTTTTTTTTAATATCCTAAAAATGAGGCAAGATCATGAGGAAAATCTTTTAAAAATGGTGTCCAGTAAAATCTTTTACCTATTCTTCTTAATTTCATCGACGATGCACGAGAGGAAAAATGTTCGAATACCGTTTCGTTGAATGAAATCAAAGGAGAAATAGCAGAAGGTGTATGATTTTAATATCGCGAAGGGAATTATCGCGGTGCAGAAATAATGGCGTTGTTCTTGCTTTCCCGGATGAAGGAGGATAGGCTCGCGTGGCTGTGCGTTCGATCGACTATTATGAAACGGCGAATTCAAGCCGGAGCGTGGCTCGGGCGTCGAACTCCACTCCGTTCACGATGTTACGAAATCAGGAACTTTCGAGTTGACGTATGCGTTTGCCAGGCCAGGATGAATTTCTATGAACGCGAACCCGGAATCGGGATGGAATAGTTAATTCTCCACCTCGATACTTGATTCTGTCGTTTCATGCTATTTAGTTTCAACTTCGAAAACCTGTATATCTGATATTTTCACTCCTTGACCTTTCTAATTCTAAGAATTTCCGATTCGATCATTCTTATCTGAGTTTCTATTCCAATTAAATGACATCATCCTAAATTTACCACGAGACACTACGTATATTATTCAATTTGTTATTTTCCATTCCCTAATTTATTTCAGTAGAAATGTCTCCCTTTGTTTTGATGTGTTTAACCTAATTCGAACATAAAATCTTGAAGCTTATCTGTAATATATCACAGAATGTATATTTTATTATATTAATTCTTTTTCTTTCTTATTGTCATTTGTTTGTAAAAAGCTTAGTTTATTATTTTCCAATTTAATTTGTCGCCATCAGTTCTAATAATCTTTTTGTTCATTTTATTAATTAATTTAGACTGCTTCAATCAAAATTTCCATCATGGAATCACCATGTATCTGAGCCACCCTAACCTAACTATAGAAATATCATAAATGTTTTTTCATTAATTTCTCTGCATTTTCTAAATTACTTATAAATTTCTATCATAAAGTGACTACATATTTAAGCGACTTTAATCTGTGAAAATTGAAATGTGGTTTGCAATGTGCCAGAAAATATTGTACCTTGTTCTATTAATCATTCTCCATTTTCTAAACTACTTAGATAAAAAGGTCCACCATGGAGGCACCATACATCTAACCTATCACAACCAGAGCATAAAAACCAACACCTAACCTATAATGTACCACAAAATACTGTTACCTTATTCCATTAATCCTTTTCCATTCTCCATGCTACTTACACAAAAACGTTCACCATGAAATGATCATATATCTAAGCTACCTTAACCTAACGATAAAAATTCAAATATGACCTGTAATGTATCATAAGATAACATACATGTTTTTCCATTAATCTTTCTGCATTCTTTAAATGACTTAAAAATTTCCATCATGAAACCGTAATCTAACCATATATACACCTAACCTAATCATATATCTAATTGTAAGCTACATTAATCAAACTATAAAAATTGAAAACTGATTTGTAAAGTGCTCGAAAATATTGTCCTTTGTTCCATTAATCATTCTCCATTTTCTAAATTACTTAAATAAAAGAGTCCACCATGAAGTGACCACATATCTAAGCGATCTTAACCTAACCATAAAAATTCATACATGACCGATAAAATACTACAAATGTTTTCTCGTTAATTTTTCTGTATTCTTTAACCATGGAGTGATCATATATTTAAGACACCTTCAGCTAACTATGAAAATTGAAACGTGATTTGTAATACGTCAGAAAATATCGTATCTTATTTCATTAATCATTCTCCATTTTCTAAACTACTTAAATAAAAACCTCTACCATGGAGGCATCGTATATTTAACTTATCCCAACCAAGGTATAAAAATCAACACCTAACTTATAACGTACACCATAAAATATGATGTACATTATTCCATTAATTCTCCTTTCTATAATCTACATTAACAAAAACTTCCACCATAGAATCAAACTAAAATATGGTATATCTTATTCCATTGGTTCTTTTCCTTCCTTTAAATTACTTCAACGAAACTCTGCATCATAAGAGTCACCATATGAACCGTTTAATGCGAAAGTGGTATTTGATTTAAGATAACCTCTCGAAAGCTCAGTTTTCAATTTGTTTTATGCAGAGGTGGTGCAAGTATATCTTCATCAATTTCTCGGTGTATGACAGAATAAGTATGAAACACCCACTCGAATGGCATGAACGCTATACGAAGGAAACGATGCGAGTCAGAAGAATATTGAATAAGATGATTATATATCTTGATTATCGAGGCAAAATGGCATTATTATCCCAAGGTATAACTTCACAGTAGCATGTCAGCCACTGTAAAAGAAATATAACACGCCACATTTGACGATTATGATAAATTCTAACTAATTAAAAAATATTAAATTAATTCTACTAATTATAAATTATATTAAATTAATCCCTTGCCTAAGGATTTTCCAATCACTACATCAGTTATTCACTATTCTAATTCACCGCTAAATAAAAATAAGTCAGGATATTATATACAGTTTGTATTTGGTAATTCTCAGTCGTACATTGAAGCTGAAGTTTGCATTACTAGATTAATTCTGTAAATTATTGTAAAATAAATTAACAAAAGAATTATTACATTTTACAGAACTTTTACTTGATCTCTCATTTTTGACTCTCCGCCACTCTTGCGTTAAAACGGCTCATACTGTGATAAAAATTAAAACCTGACCTATAATGTACCACAAAATACTGTGTATCTTGTCCCATTAATTCACCTTTCTCTGAGTTAAATCGGCAGAAATTTCCACCATAGTTCCACCATACATCCGGTCGAAAGTTTCCCGCGCACGTTCCCGTTCGCCAAGCCGCGTGTGCACGGTTTTTCGCAAGTGTACGAATCAATTTATGGGCAGCCAGAGGCGACGGTGTTCGCGAGCCGAGCCAAAGCGGAGATAGGCGGTGCAGTTAGCGGATTTGCATGCCGCGGCACGCCAGGCGAGAGAGCGCGAGCGCGAGCTGCGGCCCAGGCTTGTGAAACTTCTCTTCGTTGCAACGGCGAAACTTAGCCGCTCGCGAACGGCCAACTTTTACACGGCTCGCCTCGCGCCCCGGGTTCGTTGACTCGTCGCCGGTTGCACCAGCCCTCGCGGCGTCGATTCACGTATATTTTACCCGGGAATTTCGCCTGATATTCAGTTAACCCTTTCACTATGGAGGATGCATATATACGTGTTCGAAAAGTGCACGAAAAATTAACTCTTTGCACTCGAAACTTCTGTGCTGAAGTTGCATTTTTCTTAATTTCTTTTTAGCATAGTCACTCGTGTTTCATCTATGGTTTCGTGGATTCAAATTCGAAAAATCCAATGGGTCCGTTACAATTTACAGTTACTTGCGATTCTGTAGTCGTTTTTATTATTCCTGAACTTTATTCTTCCAGATCTTTCGTTAGAACTTGTAGCATCTATCTGAACTCTGTCTTTCCTGTGTGCTGTCAGAATCAGTTTCACTTTTCACCGTTATTCCAATCTTCCATTTTCTTAAACCAATTATTTAATTCAAATCTCTCATTTATCAAATTACTGGTTTAGTCTCTGAATAATCTAAAATCGAACTTCTCTTCACTATTACTAATTCCGTCATTTGCTTCGACCTTTATAAACATCAAAGACAGACTAATGTATGAAATAATAATTTTAATGAAATACAATGCTGTATTATGAAGTGCATATACGTGAACCATTTATACTATAAAGGGGAAATACATTGTTTAAAAAAGAACAGTTGTTAATCGCCCCTTAATTGTCATTCGATTTGCTGTATCGAGCCAAATGGTAACTGAGAGTCACCTTTCGAGTGCAAAGGGTTAATTCTAAAAAAAAATGACCAGCCTAAGTAATGCTCGTCGAGTTCGAAATATCCGCGACTTTATTACTCTGTACGTAATTGCGATCGTGAAACCATAGAAAACTAAAAGGATTTAGGTGGTCTCGGTGAACATCTGAGGCCCGTTATTAAGGGACATTCGCGTTCAATCGTAAAACAGAAACAGAACGGTCCGAAGTAATCGGTATAACGAACTGTAAGTCCCGTTTAGAAGCAATGACAACCAGACGAAAAACATCTCGATTTCTCGATTCCCTCGTAACGGTTCAGAGCTGTTTTGTCGTCGTAAACAGTCGACAGTAGGTAGGGGCAGGAAAATGGCACGGTTGTGAAACTTTTCGCCTTAGTTTTCGACGATATCGCGTTGTTTGCTCGGATAATTTTATTGGCCATTGGAAAACGTGGCTAGGGTCGAATGGGCCAGGATCGTTTTACACGAAGACGAAGGTAATTGTCTGTTCTTGCTTCTTTTATAGATTTCATTGTCTCATTGTTTCGTAGTATTGATAGAATTTCAATTGAGTCGTGATAGAAATCTAACGTAACGACGATTTTCACCCTTGAAACTTGTTAACGCTAGATTTACGGGGGTCTGATCAATTTCATGAGTTTCAGGTTTTGCTAGAAAAATTGTAGAAATTAAAAACGTTCATGGAAAATGTATATACAAAGTTGAACGTGTTTGAAAAAAATGCGCTGAATGAATTTAACGTTTGTTAATATTGTGTAACTAAATTATTTATAAATTAAATAGAACGATTATTTTAAAGGAAATATATTTTCTTTTACTGATCGAATTAACGAGTGTCTATAGAAATAGATACACAAAAGATGTTCATAATATAGTGTTAAGGAGTTTCCACGAACGTTGCGAATATCAGTTTGTTTCGATAAGGAGAAAGGGTCGCTCGATTCTAGGCAACTCTAGTGTATTTCTTCATTAGATGAAGACAATTTTTAATATTAATTTGAAATTTTACACATCGATAACGTAATCAAAATTAAAATTGTTCAACCAAAATAAGCTTCAGCATATTTAACCTTTCGCACTCCATTAGTACCGCTAAAAGATTTTCTGATAACATAATGATACAGCAATAAATAAATAAACTGAGATTTATAAAGTGTAAATAAATGGACGTAATTTACACAACATTAACAAAGAGTTCAATTCGTATTTTATCATCGCTGAGCCGATACTTCAAGAAAACCTATTAATAATAATAAAAAAGGCAAGGAAAAAATTGTGAGATATTAAAAAAAAAAAAAATGGATACATAATTTCATACTATTTCCACGTAGATTGGAATTCATTTTCTCTCCTCTACCCTTTAGCTAATAAACCGTGGACCGAAGGTCATGCGTATAAAAATACATAGATCAATGAATATCCAATCAAAGGGGATGCAACATTAAATGAGAATCACTGTGCAGTAGAAGACCTCGAGAATGCATTGCACCTCGTTGCACAGAGCTGCACTCTAACGCACCCCCGACGAACGGGAGTGGTAAACGTGGTGCAAATGTGTCAACTAGCTCCACTCTGCCCTCTCTCCTTCGACCCGTTTCATCCAGGATCCCTTCCTATGGGGTCTGCACTAGCATCTAACCGCGTTCTCCATTGAATTTAGATCTATTTGCAATTCAGGTGAATAAAACAGGCACAACTGGCTGTGCCTCTTTGAATTTTGAAGCTAACACTTGGGGAAACAATGAAATTATTCGATCACTTTAATTGGTACATTTTTAGGTTACTCGAATGTCGCTTGATTGATTTGTTTTCTTTTTTCGATTATTTTTTTAACTGTATTTTAACACTATGAACAGTTCCTATGTAACAATTTTGTTGACAATATGTATTGTATTGTGGTTTATCGGTAATTTAATCATGAAATAGAAACGAGCATTTTTTGATTTATTGTTAGTGTGTTTTATCAATTTACACATGATTTAAGGTTTAGTTAATTGTATATAATACTTAATTTTATTGGATTGCTTAATGTTTAAGCCAGACACTACTTTATGACGAAGATTCTTATTTAGAAGTCTTCAGACTATGGTATTTCTCTTCCTTTTTACATTACATTGTTTACTTTTTAACAATTCCTTCGATAATATTCAAGCAACAATCTCGACGAATTAATGTTACGTAAAAAGAGTTTCAAAAAATATTTCACACTATTTTCAACAGAAATTCTTAGCTAATTCTTTATCAACATTTCGATTCCTTTTTGGACCTTAGAATATTTCGTCAGCTCCTACAGTTATGCAATACATCTTGCTATTCGTTTTATCATTCTCTGAATTTTGCTCAAATCTGCCATTTTCCATGTAATAAATTTACTTTGAAAAAGCAGGAGGAGGAGTGTCTTACGGAATCGCATAATTTTTGTGATTACATGATGCTCGCATATTTTTTAGAAACATTTATGATAAATCAAAACGAATAAACATCATAGGATCTATTTTCCAGTCGGATTGTTTTATCGTTAAGCAACCCTTAATTATGATGCATTTTCACTCATCGAAAATCAAAAAATTTTCAGTAATTTTCAAGTAACAATCTTCAAAGAAAGAGAGGGAATGTTTAAAATTTGTTCAACTTCGAACTATTTCTAACTAAAAGGATCAACGCTAATCTCGAATTTTCCGAACGAACTAGCGAAGCTAACGCGATAATAAACCACGATAATCACCATTCGCCATGTTTACACATCCAGTTCATACTAAGCGGGACTTTATCTCGCCGATACGTCGGATTCCAGGGCGCCGCGTCTCTCATCCCTCGCGGCTTTCCTTCCGCGCGGGATCGCGGCGAAATTTAAATAGAACTCGAGATTAACAGACGAGACTGTGAATTCCTTGCTGGCGGCATTGTTTAAATTCTCCAGGATCTTCGGTGTCTTGGACTGGATCAGGATCAATTTCCTACAGTCGATTCGGTTAACTCCAACTTGCATATATATATGTTATATATATAATGGACCGCCAGCTCGTCGTTCCGAGACTTTCATCCCTCCCTTTTTCAATCTTCTCCCCTTTGGAGAAAGGTGGATGGAGGATAGCTTTTCGCGGTGAGAAACCCTGGAGGACTTAGCGAAAACTTGTCCTAGAGATATTCCGAACCAGCAGTTACCTTCGTTTCCCTCGCTTCTCTCTCTCTCTCTCTCTCTCTCTCTCTCTCTCTCTCTGTCTAGTTCGTTCTTTTATATATGTATACGCGGTGTGATTTCATCTTCGTCGTTCTCGTTAACACGAGATGCGACTGTCTCAGTCGGACGAGCTCTGGGAGCTGCGAACGAACGCCCCCATTTCCGAAGGCCGTCGCCGGACGACGAACCACCGACGAGGACGGGGTGAACTGCTTCGAGTCTCTCGGGTCGGAATTACTAGCCTTAGGCCGCATTCATAATCGCTGCCATCGTAGAGGGGTTACTTGATCTTAGAAATTGGTCCTTGCCAGTTGGTCACCACTGCAGAGATATCGTTGGATCGTGAAGCTCGAGAATGTGAAAATTTAGAGTGAGATCGTAAAGAGGGATGTACACTATCGTTCGTGGAAGTATCAACGTTTGAAATGTAAAAGAAAAAAATGGACACAGAAAGTAATTTGTATTTCTGATAATAGTGCTAACGAATTATGTATAAATAATAAAATGATATTTAAACAAACAACATATTAAAATGTGAAATAAAGGAAAATATGTCGAGTAAACTCGCAGATAATCCCCAGCTAATAACAGAAAGACAAACTGATTTTCTTTCAGTTTGATTTGAGGAAAACTGGCAAACTGGGGAGCATCGATTTGGATCATCTTTCGTAGATTGAAAGAGCTTTATGTGAAATAAAAATATAGCTAACCAATTATGAGAAAGGACGATTTGAAAAAAATTATTCGATGTCTATTCCATGTCTAATACATATTAGAATAATTAAATTGAAAAAATTGTTTACTGATACAATTTTGTTACTAAATTTAGCAGTGAGTGATTAGAGTGTCTTTTAGAATGTTAGGAATGTTTATATTGGTGTTTCTTTTTTGATGAGAAATTGTTGGATCATTTAGAAATATTTCTTTAACTTTTTTTTTTATACAAAAAATTATTTCAAATCTTAATTAATTCTCGTTTGCATTTTACTATCCCTGAGAATTTGAGAAAAATAGGTTTTTACTTATAGAAATTTAAGAAAGACATTATTCACCCTACGAATGTAATTTTCCCCAAACAAAAATTTATTCGCAATTACGCAAAAATATCGAAAGAACTTCTCAATTCCTCGTTAGTCTATCAATACATACAATCAAAAAATCCAATCAAAAGTCGAGCTTTCTAAAAGTTTCCAGGGACACGCATCATTAAGGTGCGTTCACAACCTAAAACACCCCCTTTCTCTATCAAAAAATTTCATTCGCTGTGAGACAATAGGCGAACGATATTACAGAGTAAAAATCATCGTAAGATTTGTTATTCGAACGGAAACCGGGGGAAGAGATTTTCAAGCGAAAGGATGCGCGAAGCGATCGTCTTTCCTTTGTAGCATAGCGACGGATCGCGCAGGAGTAATATAGGACTCGTGCCAGGATCCACGGGCTTTAAATTGATCCTGCCGTGGTATGGCGGCGTGGAAGGCGGAGAGGGATGGAGGTAAGGAGAGAAAGGTTATGTAGCAGGCAGTGGTTGAAGATGCGCACGTGTGGTCTGCACGTCGGTCGGATCACCCCGTTTTCCCGATGGGTAGTTCGTCGTCTGATCGACCTTCGGAATCGAGGACACGTATTACATTGCGACTAAGGGGCGGAAAAGGACATCACTGACGTATACGAAGACGAACGATATTCCTGAATAAAAAAAGACAGGACAGAGGATGCGCGCATGTGTGTGTGTGTGTGTGTGTAAATGTAGATTGTCTCGCGGTGGAAGTTACTTTGGACACCTTTTCGAGACGATTTTTCATCTATCGAGAGACTTTACTAGGAATTCTATCCAAGTCGGATACATATTTCATGAGCTTCGAGATTCGAGAGATTTGTCGTTTGCTTTCGATATTGAGATAGTATTTCCTTTTCGCGCAATTAGCTTTCTGTTGATATCATTGAGTATGTGTAATGGTAGTAATTATGGTTAAGGTAAGTTCTCCTTTTTTCTGAAATCAAATCTGATGAGAAAAAATAAAAATAAATATGTAAGAGATTATTGAACTCTGAGAATATTTAAAAATGTCAATTGTAAATTAATTTTTAATATTTTTATTCGGAAAAGGAAGTTCTTTTATCAGTTACAAGTAGATGTCTTTTCTTGAAATCTAACTTGATGAAAAATTGAATAAAAATGTTAGAGTTCATTGAACTCGCAGAATGTTTAAAAATATCAATTCTAAAGTAGTATTTAATATTTCTATTCGAGAAAGGAAGTTCCCCTATTCTGTTCTATTATTTTTAAATTAAGTTTTTAGTTAACTTTTAATTAAGATCTATTATATTATTTATAAGTTACTGGTAGGGTTTTCCTTTCTAAATAAACTATGATGGAAAATTGAATAAAAGTGGCCAGATGTCGTTGAAATTCCAGAATATTTGGAAATATTAATTCTAAATTAATTTTTAATACTTTTATTCGAAAAAGAAAGTTCTTCTTATTAGTTATAAGTAAGCTTCTATTTGAGCAAAATATTAGTTATCGGCAGCATTTTCTTTTAAATAAAAAGTGGTAAAAAACTAAATAAAAATTTCCAGAGGACGTTGGCATACCAGAATATTGCAAAGTATCAATTGCAAATTAATTTTTAATATTTTCATTCGAGAAAAAAAAGTTCTGCATCGATTTGATGTTTCGAAAAAGAAAAAAGAAAATTTCACTGACTTCTTTGAACGTACGCCGCCCTTTTCGGAAACGTTTACGCGGAATTCGAAGCCCGCGCGACCTCCGGATGGAAATTGCAGAGGCCCCGGCTAATCATCCGTGCTCTCGACCCCGTTCGTCCCAGTGAGCACGGACAAACGCTGAAAAATCTTCCCCCCAATCGTTGAAATGAGCTCTAATTTTCGAATACGCCTTGAAACGCTTGTGGCGGGCGTTCGAACGCGTTCTGGAAGCGCGCTAAGCGAGATTCTTCGCGTTAACCTTGAACGAAGCACCACTCTTAAAGGATAAGTGCTATAATGGTAATGGCGAACTGTTGAAGAAGAAAATGGCTGAACATTCTGTATGGAATATTTAATACACAGAATTTTCATGAAACTTTGCGAATATTTCTAATTTGCATATTTCCTCGTATATCAATTCCAGTTTTTAAATACATAATAAATCGTCAATTATCTTACTCTCGACGATTTTCATTTTTTTTTAAATAAAATTTGTTTAATCAAATCGTTAGTTATTTTATTTTCACAAATATTTATTATTTACGATTTTCTTTTCAGTACGTATCAAATTTCCAATTTTTATTCGTATACTAATTCGAGTTCTCAATTAAATAATAAATCTTCAGTTATTTTATGTTCATCGATTTCCATTTTTGAAAAACACTATTTTTTTTATTTAAATCGTTAGTTATTTTATTTTATTCGCACAAATATTTCAAATCAGTATGATAATATCGTGATTTTATAATTTATGATTTTCTTTTCGATATGTTTCTTTCTAATTTTTGCACAAATATTTCAAGTTAGTACGATGTGGTGTCATTTTAGAATGTATCATTTTCTTTTCAACACGTTGCAGAAAGTTTTTTCCAAATTATAGAAAGTACCTACTATTAATAATCGTGACTAAATCCTATTAACGCCTTTATTTTATATCCCGTTTAACACACCGTCTCTTGGTGACAGTTAATTCAACCTCGATTTGACACCTTCCATCGTTCGAATACTCGCAAGAACCTATAAAAGAAAAATCAGTGGCTAATTGTCCGGCGAGCAAGTAAAAGCGTTTTTAATAATCGCTCGGTTGCGCGATCGGTTTCTATGGAATTGTAAAGAATGGAAGAACAACAATTTCCCCGCTTTCACTATAAACGTAGAATCGTTCGATTTCTAAACGTTAAATAATCCTCGTGTTTTTTCCCACCTTTTTCGCCTCGTAATCAATACTCGTGAAACTCTAAACGTTCATTCCTCCCAGAAAAAAGGAACAAACTAAATCGAAAGAAACTTAGTTTCAATTTAAACGAAAACGAATGCATATCGCGTAAATTCGTATTGGAATAAAACAAATTACAAAAATAAATGAAAGTAAAAGAAATTCATAGTTGCATGTGTAATTTTTTTCCTTTCAAAGCGGAACTTTCGGTTTTCAAGAATTTCATTGCAAAAGTGTGTTATTGGAATTGATGCTTGATTATGTGAAAGAATATTCAGAAGTGCAAAGGGTTAATATACCAACAGATCAAAAAAGGAAGGGAACAGAGAAAGAATCGCGCCGTTTCTCCGCGAGTGGACTTCCCGCGTGGAGGAATTGCGAAATCGCGCGGTAGCTAATATTCAGGACACACCCCGTGTGTGTATCGTAACACCGTCGCTAATTCATCCGTGTTCTCGACCTGGTTCGTCTCGATGAACACGAACACGCGTTAGACTGTCTTTGTGGCTTCGATCGTGATTATTAAAATAAATTACGCCGCGCGGAAACGCGTCCGCCGCGGCGAGTTGCTTCTCGATGTCCTGCTCGCGACGTTAAACTCTTGAGCGTCGCGTTTTTTCCTTTTTTTTCTCCTTTTTATAGTAACTTAGGTGTCACGACGTGAAAAAGTTAGAGCAAAAACATGTTCTCCGAAATGGAGATCGTTAATATTCCAAACACTGCAAATTATCAAAACCATTCAGGATAATAATGAAACGTCACGAAATCTACAGAAAATTCCAATTTCAGAGATTCCACTTAGTCACCAAATACGACCAATCAAAATTTCACGAACCACTGGAAAAACGTCCTCATCTGCCTCTGTCCAATTTGCAAGTTTTACTCCGTGTAACGAAAGTAAAGTTCGCGTTACGTTTTTTTTTTGTTTTTTTGTACTTGGAATAGTGCAAGTGCTTATTCGAATTTTTTTTTTGCACTTACGTTATTTTCCAGCCTTGTAATTATGTCCTATTTTCTTTCGATAGAGAGATTTCACTAAAGTGTGTACACTTACCGAGAAAAGTTATAAAACAAAGTAATCGTTTGAGAATTGCTGTATATTCTTCATTTTCTAAGATACACAGCCTGAAGTTAGAAATAGTACCAAGTTATAACATTCCATACATCAACATGCAACAAATGACTATACAATAAATATTGAGTCGAAGAAAATAATAAAAAGTAAAAGAGTAAAAAAAAGAATATATAAGAAAACTTTTTGCAATAAGTCAAGCACGTAATGTGAAACGAACTGTTCCGAAAAAGATTAGAGACTTCTTCTTTGACGTTTGTATGATAATTTGACCAGAAGACAACATTTAACGAAAACTAAAAAACTAAAAGTCGTTTAAATGTTTAAGAAAAACTTGAAGAAAATTGACATTGCAAAAGCGTTTGGCGTGAATCATTGCGCTATTACGCATATTATAAAACGATTTCAAGTGAACGAAAAGAAATTCTTATTTATTGATACATGAAATGTTATCTCATTATGCTATTTTTAGTTCTAATCTGTGTAACATACAGTAATTCTCAAACGATTACATTGTTTCTTAACTTGTATCATTTGTAAATATTATTCATCTATCTTTTACGGAAGGAAACCTAATTAGTACACGACGTTAATAGATAAAAGAATATGAAAATATTATTAATTAAAGAAAGTAAAAATTAAATAACTAAAATTTAAAATTACAACGAGGCACTTAATTCTTAATCATCAAATCGGACCAATCAAAGTTTCACGAATCGCTGGAAAAACGTCCCCATCCGCTTCTCTCCCCTGCTGTCCAATTTGCAATTTAACTCCGTATTCCGTCTAACGAAAGTAAAGTAAATTTCGAAAGTAAATTTCTGCGCGTGCCGCTTTGAACTTTCACCGTTCGACGCGACGAGATCGGTTCAAGAGAGAAAAATCTGCTTCCATGATGAAACGAGAAGAAGAAGAAGAAGAAGAAGAAGAAGATGATGATGATCGTTGGTTGGAGCCAGTATATCGAGTTATAAATTTTGCGGTCTGCCCCTCAGTGCCAGAGAGAAGCAGGCTCTGGCTCATGGTTATTTCACTCTGGTCGAACGATCGGTTAAAGCGGCTTTCCAACCCCATCTCTTCTCTCGGTAAAATCATATGTCCCCGATCACGAAGGTCCCGAGGCCGTTGAACCATCGAGGACGGGGTGAACTGCTTTTTCCCGGAGATATATCCGAGTTTTAGGTCACAGTCAGTGAAGTCGAAGCGTGTTAGCTGTCTCATTCTATCTTTCTCTCTCTCTCGCGACTCGATACGACTCCATACGACTCGCGAAGCCGTTTCTCGTCGATTAATCGTCGTTGATTCGATCGTCGTTCGATTATTGCCCGATCGTTGCCTCCACGTGAGCCGGCTTGCTACGTAAGACGTTTTCACAGCGAAACGACCAAGATTCTTTTTATTGGATTTTCATGGCGTAGAGTCAGGGTAATTCGATTTTTGTTTCTATCGTTCGTTCCGCAGGATTATATGAGACGTCCTCTGGTGTGTTATCGACGTTTTATTGGATTTGTACGGTTCGTGCGATGAATCTGTGGTAATTGAACTGGATTCTTAGTTATCATTGTAGTTAGAGGAATGATCTTTACACTTTCTCGATTTTTGCTTCATGCTGATTTAGCAATTTTTTTGATTTTCTTTTCTCTTTTTTTAATGTGTAGCGTGTTGAATTCAATGTAGGTAATTTAATGGGACGTTTATGTGTATTAAATAGTGATTACTGTGCTTTTACTCTGTGTAGCTTTTAGATGTAATGCAGTATTTAATGAATTTTAGGAAAATTTCTAAATTATACTATTTCAGATTTTCTTTATATTTAACATACTCCAAAAATCAGTAATATCAATCGTTAATAATTTCGGTGTTTTTAGTTGCATTACACTTCAATGCTACTCTGGGAATAAATTATCTATCACCACAATTCGATAATATTAATCAACACAAAATACTCGTGGTAATAACTGAAACATCTTTAAGAATTCGTTCTAAAAAATTACACAAAACCGTTAATTATAGGAATCCAACTATGTGCAAGTATATGTTCTTGAAAGAATTCTACTTCTTCCTTTACAACTAAACGTAATTACGTTGAATAATTCTGATAATTGATTTTTCAATTATTTCCAATGAAATATTAACACAAGCTTCTTGTAAATATTTTCACAGACTTAGAGTTGAGAATTTCTTTTTATATTTCCATTCAGTTCGCCTTTAATCATACTTATATAATATTACTTTAACATATAAGTGCAATATTTCTAATAAATCTGCAGCATCGAATCAAAAACTTTATTTTGTCCAAACAACAAAGAATACTTCAGACTTTTATAATTTTTCTTTAAACCCATTGGTATCACAATCACCGAACAACTTTCGTAAAAAGGAGAATATGAGAAGTTCTCAATAATTTGTTAGAAATCCGCGAATAAATACTTCGAAAGACACAATCATGCAGAATAATACAATCAGAGTATACAGGAGGCGTACATACGTTCAGTCTAGGCAAAGGAAACAAAATGATCGGCTTATCAGTAAGCATTAAGCGTCGGTATTAGCTCGAAGAGTATCAACGACCGACAACGCGAGAGCTCTCGGTGAATTTCGTTCTGACCGGTTCATCGGCCTGTCCTTCGTATCTGGGCCGCTCCTATCCACCCATATCAGCCTCTTTATCATAATTCATGCTGGCCGAGTCGGTGCATTGTTAACGTGACGCGCGATCGCTTGCTCTGCTGTGTACGTGTGCAACAGCAGCCAGCAGCCAGCAGTAACAGCGAGCATACAAGAGCCGCATAATTCAGATGAAAGTAAACTGCAGTCGAACGCTTTCGCAACGAGAGAGACCGTAGGTGAGGCCTCGTTCATTCCCTGCCTGGTGTTAATTCTTCTTCAACCAGCCACGGTACACACCTAGCTACCAACTGCCCTCCACTTCCGGTTGCGCGAGACCCACGATCTCCAGTCACCATTTTTAGGCTAGCATTGATTCAGCCTTACATTGGATAGATATGAAATTTGTGGGAATTATACGTGTTTGAGTATTATGACACTTTGCTTGCAACCCTTTGCCTTATGAATTTTTTATTTTTGCGTACATTAATCTCAATTATTTTCTGCTTTTGATGGCTAACCCTATTATGCAAAAACTTACATTTATAGATGGTATTCTCCACGAGTTTGTAACCTTGTATAGACTAAGCGTGTATGCTTGAGGACAAAAGTTTGAACGAATCTAAAAGATAGATAAAATGAGTGTCTCCTTGACCCTCTTCGATTGATTATTCGTTATTTACGTGGAAATTAGAAGATCGATTTGTTTTTTGCTCAAGTGTGTGAACGATATCACAGATACGTGATGTCGGCTGAAAAACGTTGGTTGAGGGAAACTACGCGGCCGTGACAGCGGCTATCATTGTTAACACAGTGCCAAACAGGAAAAAGTTGAAATATGCAATGATGCAATGCATTTGTATTAATAAATTGAAGCTGAATGTAAATTGATTGAAAATATAATTGCTTTTTTCATTACATCTTAAGTATTAAGCTGCACTACGAGTACGACTCGTCATTGTAAAGTTAAAAAGGGAAATCTGTGGTAATGTTTACGGTTTCTGAAGATGTTGAATTTTTTGTCTTGTAATAAAATGTTACATTTGTGGTGCAGTGAATAATTAACCTTTTAATATTACAACTAGCTTGAAGAAAATATAATTCTAACATGATTTGGATTAGAAAAGAAATTGAACTAGTGATTTATTTAATTATGTGCTGTACAAGTAATCAATACCTCGATTTTTAAATTAATGTTTTCTTCTGTAAGCGGAATTCGTGGGATATTTCAATATTACGAGTGTCGAGATGTACGAGTATTTGAGTATAAAGGTAGAAGGAAATTTTTAACGAAATTACATAGTAACTGATTACAGAAAATTTCTAACCCTTTGAGAACAACGAACTTACGCACAATATACAATAAATGATAAATTCAATTATTTCAGGTTCTCTTAAACTATTTTCATAATTATTAACACAAATATACATAAAACTTAAGAAAGAACTTTTAAAAACAGTTTTTAGTATCAATTACGGTTCCCCAGCAAAAGGTATGGTTACATAAAGTCGACAGACTTAAAATTGATTAAGATAGATCTTTCCAATCAATCCATATAAATCCACGTATTAAAAAAATCCCACAAACGATAGACAAAAGAGGTAATCCCTATATACATTTCCTTTAATCTTCAACCGAGCAACCTTCACGAACCACGAACAATTTCATTTGGATTAGCAGCGCTATCTACTTAAACGACCTTCCAAAGTCAACATCCTTGAAATCATCCCGTCAAAGAATGAACGGTACCGTCTATCGTCCATTAATCGAAGCTAACCATGGTCTGTCCATAATCCACCCCTTGCATCTTTAATCGACTCCAGGGCCGCTCGACAGTCGAGAAAGCATGCGGAGTTGCGCGCGGCTGAATGCACAGGTTGACTCGACCGGTTGAGTAAGCGAGCGGAGCGGTGGCTTGGTCGCGCGCTCGCGAACACGCCACCAAGCGAATGAGTGAGTGAGTGAGCGAAGGATGACGTCAGAGCACGGTTGCAGCGCCCTAGATCGAGGGAGGTCACCGTGTGCCAGGCCGACGGCCCGGCGAGGTCGTACCCTCGGTCTCTCCGCGGCGAATACGCTTTTCGTCTAGTCGTTTCTAGGTTAGGTTGGGTTACGTCTCCAGAACGTGGGAGGCCAGCGTGTGCAGCCTCGGAAATCCGATACGTTGTCTACTCTGTGCCGGCCTCTAGGTCATCCAGGTATCCGAGGGGCCTCTCCTCGGCCACTCGAGCGCCGATTTACACAGCCACCATGCTCCACTTGCCACCCCTACACACTCCTCTGACCCTCTCCACGGGGTTTCGAGGATTGACGTTTCGTGACGTGTAGCTAACCGGGGAATCGAATGACTTTGAAATGCATGGAAGAGATTCTAGGAATTGTTTTTAGCTTCTTGGGGGATCAACGGGTGGAGAATTTTGGTTTGGGGTTTAATGGTTAGGTTGATAAGACTGGGAAAGATATCTTGGGGAAGGAGAAATGGTTCTTTGGTGGGTCTGATGCGAGTTTGTTTGAGCATCTTTTTATGAAATTTCAAAGTTAATCTGGAGATTAAGGAGTGAATTCATTTGAGTAATTTTTCTTACACTATTTGGAGGTGATAATTAGTATGATGATGTATGTAACTGTTTCATTGATGGTTATGAATTTGTTTGAGTAATTCTTGAAGGTTAGAGATGAGTTTGCAGATGAAATAGTGAATCTCTTTGAGTAACTTTTCTCATGAAATTTAAAATGGTGATGTATACAAGTATTTCGTTGATGATTGCAGTATGCTTTTGTTTGAACAATTGTTACCAAAATTTAGAGATTACCTTATCGAGAGATGTACAGATTACACGGTTTGATAGAATTAATTCGTCATATTCCAAGCTTCGTTGGTTCATTATCACAATAATAAAAGAAATTATTCTATTAGTGATCGTGGTAGATAAATTTGAATGATGTTTGGAAGAATTTGAAGGTTATGTCAGCAAGATGTGGAAAGATAGTATTGAAATGGATCTAATTTTAGATTATGTACAATTTCACTATTTTCAGTACTGCAACGTACGTGGAAGATTTCTTCTTTACTAAGAATCAGAATTCTTACATCTTCAGTCTATATCTGTACGTGTCATCGAAGTTAGATCAGTATTTCAATCCCGCATCATAGACCCACGACACACTAACTGTCAATAATGTTGACAACAGTTTAATAATAGTAACTTGCATATGTTGTTCGAGAAGTAATGACCTCAACCTACCATTTGTTTAAGGATAGATACTTCAAGATCGATCGTTACTTTCTCTGAAGTATCCAACCAAGTCGAAGAACTATCAGATTACCGATAATTCTCGTTACTTTCTTCCACCGTCGAACGAAATATTTTTTTTTGCATCATCGTCAAATAATCGTAATAATTCCAATAAATGAAATGTCCTCGATTAACAACTCAATCGACTTTGAATCATCTGAAGTGATCGATAACCGAGAAGAAAAAATAAAAAAACAAAAATCTATCAATAACCATCATATCGCCATGAGGATCGAGACGTAGTTTTGCATGGAAGGAAACATGACGCAGAATGAGAAAAGAGGCACAAGGTGCTTCATTTACACTAGAGGAGAGAGAGATGATCGATTTCTTCTTCTATCGAGCTGTGTTCCCACAGAACAGAGGCGAAGTTTGTGCCTCGATAGGTGTAAATTCAAGGATATTCGGCGTTCCATGTAATAACCCACATAGTCGCGATTTGCATACGCGCTCTATTCATGCGCGGTCTCTACTCACTGGACTGTGAATCAAATGACTTATAGCGCAATCACGCGGCCGGGCGCCATGCGATAATCTGTCGATAAAACGAGGTAGCCGTGTTTTTTTTTTCTCTTTTTCTTTCATTTCTTTCTTTTTCCGCGTGCGTTCCAACCTCCCGATTTCATTAGCTGGCTGATTCAGATCGACGCGACCGACAGTTTCTCCTTTTTCTTTTTTCTTCTTCGTCTCCCCCTTTCGCAGCGTCGGTGTCGACAACTTGTTCAACGACACGTGTATCGTCATCGATGATTGAGACTCGAGGATACCTGATCGCAACCCCCTATGAATATTCTATTGTCTCATTTTGCAATTGTCAGTGGAAAGATACGTTTCGTTGTAAGCTCCACGGTTTGCTTTTTGAAATTCGTATTAAGACATGAATATATGCAAATTATGTTCTTAATTAATATTCAGTTTTCTTTTCTTTTTCCTCTGGAAGTATTTTTAATATTACACACTTAGAAAATGTATCTTGATATTAAAATGGTGATTGAGGAAACTATTTGATTTAACGAGTAAAAAATTCGATTTTATTTTACAATCTTTTAAAAATATTTTTGTGATTTTTGCTAATTGATAAAGTAAGTTTATACTGCTAGAAAGTACTTGATATAGTGATGTGGAATTTTTATTATAATATATTTATTCTTCTTTTTCAAGTGGTTGTTTATATGTATTTTCTTTAGAAGGTTATAAAGTTGTGAGTTTTAAGTTGTATGAAAATAACCAAGCCATACAGCTTAAATATACAGCAAAGGAAGTCTCTTATGACGTCGTTGGGAACCGAAGGGGATAGCCTTGAGCAATTGATTTTGGACAAAGAATAGACACAACCTTCTTCCATAAAAGGCTGACACGCCAGTAAAAATCATTTTATTACTATACACCTGACTACAAGTGAAACTCTGTATATCTAATTCGAATTCAATTTTAATGACAATATAATTTAGTTATAATAGTTATAACATCGTTCACAAATTTTTGCTTATCCTACGTTTATTTCAATTCATATTTTACGTTCACATTCCTGGAATATTATCTGGAAAATTGACATTTCACAAAGAAAATTTACTGTTAAAAATTTAAACTAAGTAATATTACAGCACATACTCAGAAAAAGATTATAATTCATTCAGCGGAAATATTTCAACCGTTCAAACAAAATTTACCATAATTAAAGATGGAATTGCCAACCAAATTTCGTAGAACAATATTGCCAAACTTTCATTAAAAAGTTTGCACTTGTTAATTGGAAATATGCATATTTCTTGTTTCTCAGAATAGCGATAATTCTACCATACAACTCCCACAAGTTCTAGAATGAAAAATTCAATTTCACAAGGAAGTGAGCACAATATACCCGAGGTTCGTATTCGTCAGCTCGGAACCGAACCAGTCCGCGAATCGGTGCAAGAATCGGAAAGGGAGTAGTTTAACCGTGCAACAGAGTGGCGAGTCGTAAATCATATCGGAATCATACCGTATCTGCAATCACTATCGAGGGTGTCAGCATGGTCCTCGTCACGTACGTAGCGTAACATAAAAAGCACGTAGACAAAAGGGACACGTGCCAACGCTCGAAATAGCGAAGAGAGAGACATAGAGACTGTGAAAGCAGGGAGAGACAGAGAGATGAGAAAGACTGAGAGAAAGAAGGGCTAAGAGAGACAGGAGAGATACTGAGAGAAGAGAGAAATACTGAGAGGAAAGAGATACTGAGAAAAGAGAGAGATACTGAGAGAAGAGAGAAACTGAGAGCGGAGGAAAAGACAGAGAGTCTGATAAGAGAGAGAGATACTGAGAGAGGAGAGAGACTGAGAGAAAATAGAGACTGAGAGCGGAGGAAAAGACAGAGAGGCTGAGAGCTGAAAGAGATACCGAGAGGAGAGAGAGATACCGAGAGAAGAGAAAGAGACTGAGAGAGGAGGGAAAGTAACCGAGAGAAAAATAGGAGAGAGAAGCTGAGAGCTGCGAGAGACACCGAGAGGAGAGAGAGATACCGAGAGAAGAGAAAGAAACTGAGAGCGGCGGAAAAGATAAAGAAAGGAAAAAAAACTGAGAAAAGAGACTGAGAGAAGAGGAAAAGTAACCGAGAGAAAAAAGAAAGATATAGAGGCAGAAAAAGAGGAATGAGAAAGAAGGAGATAGAGGGGAGATGGGGACGTCGCGGCGATTCGCAGATATGCTCGCTATCTGGTGCGCGCGCGGGCATGCTCGCTCCCCGTGAAGTCGGTGAACAATGACACACCGTCTCGGGACGATCCATTTGCAACGACGGTGTGTCCCTCACCTATATTTAGGACAATGTAGGATATCGGCCCGTGGACTTCCGTGGCCCCGACCAACACCGTTCTAACGTACTCGCGACACACATCGGCCGAATTGCGGTCTCCCGAGGTGTTAGGCTAGATCGTTGCTCGCGATGAGAGATTCAGATCGACGTTACACTTGTTATCCTCAAAGTATACGGATTTATGATATTTTTATCTTTTACAAGATTCTTCACAATTAGCTTTACAGCAATGTAATTGTGCATAAAATAGATTGTCTAACCCTCTGCGTCACACTTCTCCTTTGTTAATTTCCAATCAATGGTGCATCAACATCGTATCGACTGAAATACACTCCAATTAAAACTCGCTCGCAGGAAAACCGAATTCACCAAGTGTTACTTGAAATCCCGTTAAAAAAAGGAAAAAAAAAATACTGGCGAAGTCTCGACGGAAATTTACTCGCGCAGAACCTAACCTCAAGGTCCAATACGAACAGAGACAGACTAAGATCGCCGATACCACCCGCTCTTTCCACTATTTACCAATTTCTTGAAAAAGCTATGGTCACGGGATGCCTGTTAACGCCTTCAAAGCGAAGAATCGAGAAATATTTTCCAAACTTCTCCACATTTCTCGTCCTCAAATTCAACACAGTATTGTATCGGCGATATCTCCATTTTCTGCAATTTTTTTCAGAGATTTAAAAAAAAAAAAGAACCTCGTGACTTTCGTGTTTGGGAGTTGACCCTTCGAGCAGATGTTATCGAATGAATATATTCATATTTTTGAGCTACATAGCCACATCGTCTGATTATTCACCCACATCGATTCGAAAACGCAATTCTCCAGGGGCTCGTAATTACCCCCGTTTCGAAATCATCGTTGGAAATTCGAAATTGCCATTAAATTGGTCGTCGGTCGGGAAAAACTAGTTGAGGAGGCAGTGACGGAGGAGGAGGATTAAGGGAAGCGGAGAACGAGAGAGGCACAAACGGTGACTTCGCGATGGCCTGAACGGCGGCGAGAGGGTGGCGGAGGTGGTGGCTGACGGTGGCACGAGAGGGAAGGAGGTGGGAGGAGGGAGGCTTCTGTCAGTGGAACAACGTACCGCCATGAACCCGCGACGACTCTGTGCACCGCGGAATCGCGTATCACGCGCGTCAAGTGCAACGATGCATTCACTGCAGATGCATGCCTACGGTCACTCTCGTGGCTACGTGCATACGCGCGTGCACGCCTAGGATATACTGGGTGTCCGAGAGATGGCGAATTACCTTTGAATCCTCGTTAACCCTCTATAGTATTCAGGGTGTACTTCGAAGTCACGTACTAATACACTTATCCTCCGATTTATACGGAAGATCGGTTTCTCGGAATACCGTGTAAATCGAATTTATGGCTTTGTGCATAGAAAACCGTGTCAATCGAGGGAAAAACCGAAATGCGTATAATTTAGCCAGTTATTTAACTACATTTATTTATTTCAAAGTAAAATAAAAATCAGTTAAACGTTAAATCTTTTTATCAGAATTTTTTTAAGTGCAGTTGTCAAGTTATTTTCATCCAACTTTTGCTCTTATCATTCACGTTGCTATTTTTTAACTACCAAAGGCTAAATAGGAACCCGAAAGATTCAGATTTGTATTGTCCGGCAATAGGGGAACACGTTTTATATGAAACCATAAGATAGTGAACCCATTAAAACTCTATTATTTCATAATTTTTCATTTTGCAATGGTAAAGTTTTTTATAAATTTTTGGAAGCTTCTCACGCTGGTTACTTACGATAATTAATATTTTTATATCGAATTTTTATAGAAAATATTTCAAGAAATACACTTTTTGCAGTTGTTAAAGATTGTTAAAAAAAAAATTAATTTCGCTGAAAACAAATCACTGAAAATAGCCTTTATAATCAGCTGTCAACGCTGACAGTAGCGTTAACCGATTTCAATTAAATTTTCAGCATACGTATAATTGACATAAATCTACAAAATGTATTTTTTAAATTTTCATTGCAGGCTCAGATAAAAAAATTTTGTAAAAACGTTCGTCACTGTTTTCTCCGCAATTCCGACCAGTTAAAATTTTTTCAAAAATCTTTTCACACATTATTTAGTAAACTAATCCTTCTATCTTCTCAAAGAAACTCACGTCCGAACATTGACCCTTTCGCTGTTTTCCTTGTACATACGTCATACGAGTTATACCAAGCTGCGTTGCCACAGCATTCCTCTTATAATTAGTTTATTTCGTTATTTATAGTTTATACCAGTCCCTCGCAGTTTTTATACTATTGCAGATAAGAGAATGAACGCCTCTTCGATTATTGAGAACTGCTTTCGTGGTCATTATAGTTTTCTCTTTGACTTCGAGCGTATTTGCTTTGTACGAAGTAAAGAGAACCTTGAGAAAAAGGCATTTCATAAATATCATACTATTGCAAAGAGTGCAATGTTTACTTATGTATACCATCTTTGAAGCTTTACAGTAAAAAACACAATTACTAAAATCTTTCAAAATGTAACTTCAAGATATAGGCAGAACGTACATTTTCTCACATTTTTTTGCCAAATGTGGCCAATTTAAGCAATACAAAAATTGGATAATCTGTTTTTTGAATTATCAAAATGTTATCGAACAGCAAAAGTGGTAACGAGAGTCTCTGTACATCAAGGAAAGAAGGATCGCGTGGAAAATCGTCAGGCGAGCACGTTTGGCAAGAACGCGAAAGGTCAATGTTAGTCGTCACGATGTCGCGTTTGACGTCATCGCGAATTAATCGTGAACGAGTTGTCGCAGAGTGCAATTAACGCGCTGTGTGATGGAGGAGAGAGAACAAACGATGCTGAAGGAATGAAAGAAAAGAGGGTGGTATAGTTATATAGTAAATGGTAATTCCAGGTAGAAAAGAACGACGAGAAATACCGATGACGCTTAAGTAGGTACATACTAGGTATAACACACGATTGTATTTCCAAGTGCAACGTTCACCGAGTGACTCAAGGTTTCCGTTGAGAGAACGCGCGCAACGTTAAAACACTCTTCTGATCGGTATCGACGAAAAAGAATTACGCTCTCAAGTACGTAGACGCGGGCATATGTGACAGGCTATGTAGCAGGATATACAGGGTGTTTCATAAACGCTAAGTCAAGTAAAAAGTGTCATATGGACGTACACTGCCGTTCGTAAGCATTAGGACAACCATTATGCTCGAGCAGAAAATATTATACGATTTAAGTCATATTTTTTCACCAAAGTTAGTGATATATATTAGCAAAAATATATAATCACTTACACTATTAGATTCTAGGATGAATAATTTTTATTTTCAGGATACTGTTAGGTTCATTTTGGAATCATTTTTTTCAGAATAAGTTTGTAATGCTTTTTATGCGTCAAATAACTTTATACTAAACTTGTAACGACAATAAGGCTTGTTTCACATTCAGCAAAGAAATTTTAGTGAATTTTAGTGAATTATGACCAATTGAGATTGGTAGGCTTTAAGAGATTTCAACAGATATTAGTAGAATAGAGTAGATTCAATTAGAAATCAGCAGACCTCCATAAATTTTAGTAGATTTCAGTATGCTTCACATTCAGGTATCCCGATACTTATGAACTATTAGTTTTTGAGTTATGAATGATTAACCCTCGTACGTGGTAATTGAAAAATATAATATTATACGTGCAGTATAATAAAATTGTTTATTTATTTATATAATAAGACTAATTTTGAACGTAAAGCGAGAATGGGTGAAATATCACCTGAGCATCTTAAGGCATTGTCAATCGCGCGCATTTTTAGTAAACGTCATTTGGAAAATCAACCCTGAAAAATTTGGAAAATTCGTCAATTTCCACGATTCCTCTGTATTAATCTAAATATGTTCACTTCTCTCAATTTTCAGAACGATTTACGGAACTCGTTCTCATTTTTCTCTCGTTTCAACTCACTGTCGAACATTTTCTTTAATTATTCATAACTCAAAAACTGAGATATATAGTTCATATGACATTTTCCACTTGTTTAAGTGTATAGATTTATTGTGTTAAGTATTGATATTCATTTATGAAACACCCTATGTACATTCTACGGTCCTGTGGAAGGACTTGCCTGCGCACTTGTCGTTCATCGCGGCATTTAAATGTTATCCTTCCATATAATGACTGGAAGCTATGTTTTCGAGACTATTTTTAGATAGTTATATGAACAATGGTGTTTGCGTATTGATCGAGGCTAGGGGGGGCTTAAGTAGGATATTACGTACTCTTGCTTTCGTATTGAATCACTGCTGTCTCTCTGTTACTTTCGCAGTGAAATCACGTGGATCAATCTGTGTTAGAATTAAAAGGGGGTTTAGAATGTGTGTAGCAACCTGGTAATGCGATATTTGCCAACTTCGCGTTCATTTTTCTTCAGGACTGTTAGACATTTCTACAAATGTTCTCTAAGTGTGCGTTTTTTTTTTTTTGGATTGTTCATATGTTGAAATTTAAAAATGCTAGGTTAGAGGAAGGAAAAATATCATTTAAAAAAGAAAAATACTTTTTTTTTTACATATTTCTTCTGTTATGTATAAGCACTGTGTGGATGAAATATGCTTTTAATACTTTTTATGGCGGTCGAGGAAAAAATTGAAAATGGTAGCTTTCAGGATATCACGAGTGAAACAAAAGATTTTTATTATTCATTTTTCTGCGTTGAAAAATTTTCATTGAATGAGGCATTGTAATTTCTCTACTAAAATAAGTCGAAACACTCCTAAATGGAACTTGTGGTATATGCAAGAGTATGGAAGAAAAAGTTGCGGTTATGTGTGACAAAATTTTCCGTTCACCTGATTTGAATAAATTATGTCATTTCAAACAGAAAATTCCAGAGAATAACACACTTTCGTTAATATTCGGATCCTTTAAAGCAGAATAATTTTTTCAAAATTGGACCAAACGGCCTGAATGTTTTCTTTTTTTTTTAAAGTTGCAACGATTAGTTTACTAGATCATTGTGCAAAAAAAGTTAAAAAAGATTCTAATTGATCGGAATCACAAAGAAAATAATAAACGTCGCTTGCTGCAACTTTTTCGACTGAAGTTACAATAAAAATTTAAAAAATATCTTTTGTAAATTTATGGCAATTGTATACATGGTCCACTTTGGTCAAACTTTAAATCTTGATTATTCCAAATATATTTTCCTCAGCATCGAATCTCAATATTCATTCTTGTACGTAGAATTCAGTATTGAGAAAAAAAGAAATCCAATTTTCTTAGTATTTAAAGGAATCGAGAAATGCAATAGGATTTCTCGCTGAAATTTCTCGCTTCTTGCCTCGAATCGATACGCCAAAATGTGTATTTGTAAACGATAAGCGTCTCACTTAGCGATCTACGAATCGTAGTTAGCAAACGTTCGAAAGTGTAGGTTCTCGCGTAATCTGCGGCCTGTATCTGTTTAAAGTGGCAAATAATGCTCATTGTTCGCATGCGTCACGATCGATGCGCGATCAGCTACGTTTCTAATAAACCCGACCACGCTCGTCCCTTTCCCTTATTACGCTCTACATACGATGCTAGATGAACGTTTAGATTAGTCGGTGCGAGCTGAGGCGAACGAGCGGAACACGTCTTGAGAAATCTTTCCTTCGCGTTCCTGCCGCTCGAGCATGGAAAAATCAATCGATATTAGGCGATCGAAATGTTTCAACCCTTTCTGCTCGCAAAATCGCTACGATATTAAAAATAGCAGAAAAATAATTATAACTTTCTCGTTAGAAAGTTTCGAGATAATTGTCTTTCGTGCATTCGAGTCTCGGAAAATACGACGTGAAAGAATGTTATCTTCTTATTTACTTTTTTAGAAATATTAATCATTTGTGTTCGATGTAAATTCATTGGAAAAATGAAAAATATGTCGATGGTATCCAATAATATGTAGTTTCGAAATTTTATTGTAATAAAAAGAATTACATATATTTAGTATGTTTGTTATTTACTATTGCTATGTACATTTTATAGATAGTAAATATTAGGAAAAAATGAAAGAGAAAATAGTGGTACTGTTTTCTGCAAGCAATGTAATGGCGCGTGTAATTCTTTCGTGTTTGCATTATTTTTTAAGAAATGAAGATGACTTTCAATTTGTTCAAATAGATTGCAAAAATTTTCTTATAATCGTTTTGCGTTTACACTATTTTTCGTAGAAATTTATATTCTTTACATAATACGAATTTGTATAAAATAAAATTATAAATCAATCATAAATTAATAAGTCGCATGAAATAAAATAATAAATCTCGAATTGGAAAATCTCGACCTGAGATAAAATCTCAACAATTCGGTTGAAATTATTCAAAATCCCGAGAAATTTGAATCCTCGCGGAATCGAGAGATAAACCTGATGAAATCCTCTGTCAGGTATGAAAATAACAGCTATTTTAAGCCGTAGTCAGAGACGAATTTAGAATGTGTCGTCGGTTTGGTATTTACCCCGCGATGGAAGACAATGACTAAGGTGTGCGGCTGTTTTATAAAGAGAAAAAGAATCTAACCTAGCTAGATCGGCGAATAACCTATTCGTCGGTGAAACACAGTCGCTAGATAAAGGACGGTGATCGTGTAACGCACCGATTTCACCATAAACCGGGCCCGATATTTCTGCCAGACGGTAGCCTTACCTACCGTAATTTGTCGCTGCCTTAGCCGCTTAGCTTTTCCCTCGCTTATTATCGTCGATTGCACCGTTTATTTTGCTCGATCTGGTGCAACCGTTGCAGCAGGTGTCTTTTCACGATCGAGCATTATTTTTTGAGAAATGGATCATGGTAACGCGTACCTCCCAGGGTAAAGAGATGAACGAGAAGTTATCGCGGATACTTAACATATTTTAGTGTACAATCTTTCCTATAAATAAAATCTGAACATTTAGGTATTTGCGAGTTTTGCATAAATATCCTTCGAATTTAGCTTCCTTTCGTAGATTTATTATGTTGTCCTATAATCTTAATGCTGTTGCAACCCAACATCTCCATTATTTTTTATACTATGCGGAAATAGAGAGATAAATTATTTGGTTTCAGGAGACATATATTATAGTGAGAATAATTTTTCCCTCGGTGTCGTTTTTTCAAAGATTTCAAGATCGTCGATAGTTTTTTTTGTGTGTAACTGCATATTTTAATAATGACTTGCAAAATTATGACTTTGAATATCAAAAATTTATGAAACTTTATAGCTTGATGTGAATAATTAAATAACTACAACTTTGTTGTAATAAATGTTTTAAAATTGTTTTCGTTAACAGTGAGAGGAAATATTATACTATCCAAGTATTGGAATCAATCTTGGAACGTGGAAATTTTCGATTTCGATCCTCGACTTTCAATCTCGGAAATTACAGTCAGAATTAAAATGAAACTTTTACCCGAACAATTTTACCGGCATTTAATCTCTACAGGTTCAATCACCGCTGTAATTATACATTTAGAAACTGTTGCAGCTAGCGTTGCGGCTGATTAAAAGTGAAGTGCATAGCGGATAGTTGAATTGAAATGAAACTTTTATATTTATAATTGTTGTCGTAATTTCACTCGAAGCAGGTTCGAAACGAGTAAAGTGTACGAGAAGCAATGTATGAAAGAGAACTAAGTATAGAGTCATCCAGAAAAAATGCCTATACCTTTTTCTTTAATAAAACAAAAACTATTTGTAATTTTTACAAACGATTAACTTTTATTAAAAGTATAATTTATTACAATTATACATGGAATAAAATATTATTCGAATATGTATCTACAGATGTTAGTTCAATTATCGAAATTTTCAATGATTTTTCGACATGTTGCTGCAATTATTTTACGAATTGCAACTCGACTATTGTTCTTTAAGTCAATCATTCTTCCCAGTTTGTTAGCGTAGGTTCGACTTTTCAAAAACCTCCATAAAAAAATCTAACGATGTTAAATCGCATGTAAATTATCTTTTTATTTCAATTCCTGAGTTAATTGAATTTAGTACGCACTTAAGTAATAAGATACCTTACAGCTCTGTAGCGAAGTATTTTGCATAAGGATTTGCATACGTACGTGTGAAAAAATTCAATTAACTCAAGAACTGTAAGAAAAAATACCATTCTCCAATACAACAAAAAACACCGATTTTTCATAATAAGTTTGAATAATGTAATTGCATTGCTGCAATGTATATCTCTCCATGGTTACAATTGTACTACCTTCTACTAGAACAAAGCGATTTGTGTCACTTGAAAAGATACAACTGGTAAATGTTATACAGTGCTGACATCTAGGCGTTGCATTTGGATGACCCTATACATGAAACGTTTCTAGAGAAATCGAGAGAACAAGGTAGTAGCCGGAGCGATATCCTCGGCGAAGAAGTGATGCAGGTCAGTGGCTTACTCCTACGCAGATGCACCCACACGTGTAGACAGAATTACACGTGTGTCTGGGTACGTGTGTGTAACATGCGATAACAGCCGGTCAGGAAAAAGTCGAACGTTGCTCCTTCGAGATACAGCTCGTGAAATGTATGTATATATATATATATATATATATATATATATATATATATATATATATATATGTATGTAATATGTGTATATGTACAATTGGATAGCTGATGGAACAAAGAATCTCTGAACGATAAATCGAGCTGAGACACGATGCGTCTGTGCAATCGTAAATTTCGATTAATCGTATGAGTGAACTAGGCAATTGATTATTCATTATTCAATATAGCTGGTATCATTGGTAGATGAATTAATTAAATTTAATCCTTTCACTGCTGCTATCGGCGCCTATAGGCGCTTTGAATATTTTCTAGAGCTATGCTCTGTTCGCGCCTTTTGGCGTACTTCCAGTAAAGAAAAGAAAAAAATTGTATCGGCTGGTGTATACGAAAATATTGTGTTCTATTAAAAAGTTAAATGAAACTGCACTTTTTCGATGCATCGAAAGATGATGGAGCTCGTTAAACAATGCACAATTTTCCTTTAGAATTGTTTCGTATCATCAGTAGGAACAGTTACCAGACTCGTTTTAGAGATTTCATATGATGGATCAAATTTAGGTGTGTAACGGTAGTACCAGTCTGGTTGAAAATTCATTAATAAGTATTTCTACTACCTCTTCACTTCTTTTTTTCCTCGACTGTATATGAATATTCGTTTCGTAGCGAAAGGGTTAAATTTTTAATTTCATTCTCCTTTTTCTCGTGGTTTTTAGAAAGGTAGAATTTTGAGAAGTTTCAGAACTCGACACAATCGTCGTTTATGAAATATTGGAATTTTTGTTTCCTAATAAATTGTTATTTTATTAAATAACTATTGTAATATCGCAGAGTAACGCGAATTTTTGTATTTTCTTAATGATGAATTATCGAGGTTGATGCGTTGTACTAATATTGTAGAGCAGCGCGAATTTTTGCATTTTTTAAAGGGTAAATTATTTAAGTTGATGCGTTGTTCTCTCTAATATCGTATAATAGTACAAGTTTTTCTCACTTTTTTAAGGATAAATTACTAAAATTTATACGTTGCTCTAATATCGCACAACAGCGCAATTTTCGCAGCTTTTTAAGGGTGAATTATTGAAGTGGGAAACGTTGCTCTAATATTGCAAAATATCGCGACTTTTCGCACCTTTTTAAGGATTAATTCTGGAAGTTGATACGTTGCTCTAATATCGCACAGCAATGCGAATTTCTGCACCGTTTTAAAGATGAATTATCTAAGTCGACGCGTTAAAAGATACTACTTTATTGAACAATTGCATCAATATCGTGCACTAACACGAAATTTTTACACTTTTCAAAGTACAATTCATCCAAATTAACGCGTTAAGAGATTGATGATATGTGTTGCAATTTTAACATCGACTTCTTCTGTAGAAAACGTGTATTAAAGTGAAAACCGGCGTTATGAGGTGGTAAGTGCAAGTCTGTTACTCGAGTAGAATTGCACGGAAGGATTTTAAGGTGACGCAACGAACTGCAATCGCGATAGAAAGTTATTACTTTTCTATGACTTTCTAACTGCGCCCACGATGATCGTTCGCTGTCGCGATCGTGCACGCAGCGATCGACTAAGACTACTTCGTGTCTATTTGTAATATACACAATCTATTCGAAAAGTTCTCGGACTTAGACTATAGAACAGCATTTAATGGCGAAATTTTTGTATTAAGGCCAAATTTAATCATTGTAGATCTTCTTTTGTTCATCAACTTCATTTAACCTCAAAGTATTTAGCTGTTTGTCTATAGAGAACATTTGAAATTTGCTCGTTCTTCTTCGTTGTCACTGTTAGCGCAATGGAAGAAAGAACTACGACACAGTTTTGCATTTTAAATGGAATCGAAGTTGTAAGAAAATATACTAAATGATGCAAAATGCATATGACAATGAATGTCTTGCTTGTATACAAGTATTTCAGTGATATTCGCGTCTTTAACAATGGTGCTAAGACAATTGAGATAAAAAATGAAGACAACGTTCATTTTTTAATTCACGAGGAATTGTCCACAGTGAATTCGCGGATAAACCGTCAATGGGGAATTTTATCACGACATAATAGATCGTCTTTGAAACGAATTCAACGACTTTATCCAAAATTATACTAATCCGGTCAATAGTTTTTGTTACACGACAACGCTTCGTCTCACACGTGAATAACTGTGTCTATATTTTTAGTTAAAAAATTGGTTACGATTCTAACATGTCCCCCTATTTCCAAAACTGAAATTAACCATGAAAAGAAGCTCGTTTCGAGGATACGGAAGCTATCAAGAGTAAAGTAACAACGACTTCGAAGGGTATTTCAGAAAACGAATTTTTCAGACCTTTCCGACGATTGCATGGTGATAAGAAGGAATGTATTAACAAAAGAGGAGACTATGTAAAGTATAGAAAAATAAAATTATATTTACCTATAAAACTTTTTAGTAGAAAGCATTATTATCCGAGAATTTTTTGAACGCACTGTGTAGACGGCATATTTGTCGAATCTTGATTTTAATCCTCTTTCTTAGATCAGAATTATTATATACTGTTATGCTAATCGTTATTTCTGTGCTCGTCTTAGAATTGCGATATCAGAAGATCTTAGAAAGAGAAAAATAGGGATTAGACGATGCTATGCAGTGTGAAAGAATTCACGTTGGTCGTTGACCAACAACACCGCCATTCACCATTCTAATTCTCGATGTTTAATCATCGCGTGTCTGCATAAAATGCATCTTCATTGAAAACACAGAACCAGTTAATCCTTCAATTGAATATACATGAGGATCAATCATCTCGGTTGTAGTATTAATACTTTATCAACCCTAATCAGATAATAAAGTTTCCTCTCTTATCAGAAGATCAGGAAAAATAATTAATTTTAACGTTTTAAAATTCCAATTCAGATTAGCGATTGCATTTTTTTTTTTTCATTCAAATATCAGAATTGTTTGCTTAATAACGCAATAACAAACGAGCAAAATCGATTGATTCGTAAATATATAGATTTCGCGTACGATTTTCTCAATTTTTACTTATATTTTTAAAAATTGACCTAAATAATTTTAAAAAAAGGAGCACATTTTCTGGCACACGTATGTTATTATTTCACCTCGTTCGTGAAAGTAGAAGAAAACATCGCGCGACAGGATTTAATGGAAAATGGAATTTTAGGTAAAATGAAATATATTTCTGTTGACGGAATGTGTGGAAAGAGGATAGATGGTTATGTTCAATCTTGCAGTATTAAATTACGAATTGATGCAAATATTATAACAGCAATCTAGTTGTATGCTGCGTACATAATCTGTGCACGTAAATATAACTGCGTTTGAACGCTGGCAGTGTTAATCGTCGTATAAGTGAGAGTTTCAACCACCCTCTTCGTCGAAAAACGAAACGGACATATAGGGAGGAGCAGAGAAATAGATAAAAATCGAATACAACAGAATTTGTTCATCCTAAAAATCGACTAAATTAATAAATTAATTAATAATAACAAATATTATAAAAATGGACCTGTCCGAAGAAATTAATAATTCCATTGACAAAATTCTAATTTAGAATTCAGAATATCACCAAAAAGTATCTATTAGAGAAAAAAAAGTTGAAGAATCAACTGTTAACCCTTTACAGTCCATATGACGTCTATTTGTAATATGAAATATTCCATCATATTAAAATAAAGCAAATTGACAATATAAATAAAGATATATAAATTCACAATGATGTGTAATTTTTTAATTTCAAAATAAAACTTTTTATTTCTAAAATTTTTATCGTGATAGTATACTGAAGTGCAAAGGGTTAATAAATCAAATTCTATTCGCTATTAATCCTGCTATCAAAGAAACTTATAACGCTTTCTTTTTCTCAAATTTATACGAAAAAGAAAAGTCTGAAAACCTCTTTGAAATATAACACAGAATGTAGCAAAAGTTCCCGAATTCTCAGTTTAATAATTTCTTGCAACCGAGTGTGGAAGACAGTGAGAAAGGAAATACGATACCTTCGTAGATTACCAATCCACTCGTTTTTCTCTGAAACAGTTACAGTTTCTTCACAAAAATATCTCCGAATAATTTGTTTCTATTAATAAAAATTGCTTAACATATAGATAAAGAAATTTCATCTGTGAAAATTAGAGGATTTAAATCCGTACACTCTCTGGTGAGAAACGAAACAGTGTGACAGAGGGTGACAAGAGGGACATGGAAGGGGAGTAGGTAAAAATCAATCGGGCGGATCGCGCTCACCTGCACATGGCCACGGTACGTGACGAATGCATCGCGTATGCGATTCCGATGCAACGGCCTGGCTGTCCCAGTGAGCGGTCGTTCACCCTCGTTCCTCTCGGGCCGAGCTCCGAGCGAGACCGAGCGAGCGGGCGCGAGGAGCTGCCGCGAGGCCAGAAGAAAACCGAGGGGGATTCTTTCCTCCGGGTTTAGCCTGGCTTTTGCATTTTTCTTCTCCGCCGCGTCGCTTTCGGGGGTGCGATACGAATAAACCGACCGTTCTTCGCTGGACAGGAAGGGAGCGACAGTGAGAGGGAGAGAGGGAATGCGCGCGTCAGAGAGAGAGCGAGGGAGAACGCGCTTGAGAAAGAGAGAGCGTGAGCGCGAGAACAGAGTGGGAGAGAGATCAGAGAGAGAACAGAGGGAGAGAGAGAGAGAGATCAGAGAGCAGAGAGAGCAGAAAGCAGAGAGAGAGAGAGAGAGCAATGAGTGAGAGGGAAGAGAGCAGGAAGCTGAGAGAGAGAGTAGAGAGAGAGAGAGAGAGTGGAGGGAGGACTCGAAATATTCTAGTAAAGGAGGAAGAGAGAGAGTGAGAGAGAGAGAGAGAGAGAGGAGGAGAGGCGACCCCGCGCTCCAACCGAGGACGTTGCACTTTGACCGCGTCTAATATAAGACACGAGCTGATACGGGCGTGCGAGCGGAGGACGCGCGCCGCGATAACCACGGAGATGGTAATCGCGGTGTTCGCTGCTTTGGATTCTTTGGACCAAGCATGGCTGCCTCGCTTACACAACGGAAACATCGATGATGATGTTTAATGGAAGTTTCCAGGCTTATCAACCACTTCGATCAATCCAAAGTAAGGGATGACGAAATACAGTCGTTACAGATTTTTATATAATGCACCGTAATGGATTAGAAGCAACGAATTTGACACATTTCCTTGGACACACGTTCCTGAAAGGAGTCGTGTGTACGTTAGAAGTAATATTGGATGTGAAAGAATCTGACAATGCATAAATAATGCTAAATATCGTTGAATTTACTGCAGTGTTTTGAGATTTTCCAATTAATTTTTTGCAATAACATTAGCACAGCTTCAATATAAAATAGAGTTAGCTAATAGAAATGGCGGGACATTCAAAATTCGTTAAATGATTTCTCGTGAAACTAATACAAAATTTGACTTAAAATCATCGAACCTATCGACTTAAATGTTAGTAATATTAAACCATTTTATAAATTTATATTGACAGTGAAAGATATCAAAATGAAAAACCACAAATATTTAATGGTATTATCTTATATACATATCTATACCAAAGAATTTACGTATACGATTACGTTTTCTCATCAAATTTAACGGCACGTACGTTTGAAATATTGATCTAAATTTCAATATAAAATTCGTCACGAACTTATGAGATAATGATACTAGAGGAAAAGATGAAAGAAGAAAAAATGGAATTCGCCGTGAGGAGTACTGCATCTAACGTAATTTTTCATGAAAAAAAAAATCTCTTTCGTCATGGCGAAGCTGCTATACAGCTTTGGTATCCTGATTTTTTTCGGGTTCACAATGAACGTGGACCCGGTGACCGAATTTTTCTTTTCTTTTTGTAGCGCGCACGCATTACCCAACGAGGACTAACCGAGCGTTGTGCAACAGCGCGCCACTTTGCGCAAACTGACAATCGGCCGTCTCGCCAGGAGAGGAATTCCACAACAATCTCGTCGATATTTGTTCATTTCTTTACGTTTTCTTCCCCCTCTTACTCGTTCGCATGAAAATAGGGTGGACAAAGTAGAGTGTCCGCATTATCGTGACCTTGGCACGACGAAATTTGACGGTGAGGTCGTGGTGTTGCGAAACGAGGCGTCGAATCGACCGGCTTCAACCGAGGGAGAGACGATTGATCAACGAGATTATTGCACCTACGTGTAGATTGCGCGATCGTGGTAAAATGATCGACGCATCCGTATGTACGCTATCGCAAGCTTCGTTCACAACTAGACCCATTGAAAGTAACACAATTATATGTTAAAATTTGTGTTTTAACTTTTTCATATTCTATGTGTAATTGATCCCATTGAAATTTTATTTAATATTATGTGTGTTAAATTGAAATTTAATGTACGTGGATACAAAATGGCGCCAGGATCCATTGAAACTAACAGAATCATACACAAAAGTTTATGTTTTAATTTTTTAGTATTTTTATTTCTGTTGATAGTTGGTCATTTGAAAAATTTTACATTCTATTTAATATTATGTATGTTAAAATGGAAGTTAATACACGTGAATATAAAATGGCGACAGGATCTATTGAAACTAACAGGACTATATATAATAATTTGTGTTTTAAATTTTTTCAATTTTTATTTCTATTGGTAGTTGATCATTTGAAAAATTTTGTATTTTATTAGTAAGATAGTATTTTCAAGTAATTGTAACTGCTGGCTAAAAAGATGCAAGCTTAAAAGTGTGAATTTTACGAACGTTCATTTTGCATTAAAATTGTTCAATTGCAATAACAAATAACACAATACATTGTTTCGTCAAAACATATAATAAATCTTAAAAATTACTAAAAATTAGTATTTGGAAGGTGCTAAATTTAAATCAATTAGAGCAAAACAAAAGAAAAGGAAGAGGAATAGTATCAAAATAACATTGAAATGAATTAAAACTAGCCCTAACTGCAATAACAAATAACACGATATACTACGTTATCAAGAAATATAATATATTTTAAAAATTACTATTTACAAGTTACTAAATTAATGAGTTAAAACAACAAATAAATAAATAAATAAAAATTATAGCATTCGGTTTTCATGAAAGTTTGAGATAAATATATAAATATCGTTCGAACGTTTACATGGAATGTAAAAATTTGGTAACGTGTGTCCAAGAAATTTACGATCCTCGCGAATGACACATAACCATTAAAAATACCCTCGTATTATATAACGCAGCCCAGGTATCAGTATAAATTGCCTGGCGTCACTTTCAAGCCGTGTGAATCCGGCTTAAAGCGAGGCTTGCCCTTTTCCATGGTAATTAATCAAACTCAAAAGACTCTAACCAGCCGCTACTTCACGTGTTAATGATATTCCACGAGCGAGCCTCGACTATCATAGCCGCTCTAATTGTCGGACTTCTCTGTAAGTCTGTAGGGAATCGCGTTCGTCAAAGGTCAACGCCAGTGATCACAGAAACGATCACGATTAGAGCCACGATTAATCGTACTCTCTCTCTCTGTCGACACGTGGGATGGTTCGATTTTATTTTATCACGCCGGTCTATCAGTTATTTCACGTTCGTTTCATTCAATTCCGCGGTAATCGCGATTCGATCTTTTTCATTTACGCTCTCGTCCATAACTCACTCGTCAGTATCGAACGAAATCGTTACCGAGAGATAGATTTTCTAGAAGATCTAAGGAAATTTTTAAACGAAATACAAATTCGTTCAGGAATTGATTGATGAAAATGTTTATGTAATTTTAATGATATTTGTATAATAATATAATTTTTATTCAGTCTCGTGGCTAAAAATTGCACTTGGTTTACAATATATTTTGCTTACAAAATAATTAAACTCACTCGTTCTATTCATTCATTCGCCTCCATTCATTCTTCCATTCATCTCAAATCTTCTATTCCTAACTACAAATAGTAATTATATGTAGAAGTCACAAGTGTATCTTTTGCAAGTTTGTAATTACCATAGAGTGAACGACCTTTGTGTAATTCAATAAATAATTATTATATAATATATAATTAATAATGAATAAGTAATAATAATTATTCTAATCTGTGATTTCCTGTTACATACACTGACACTCTATAAAACCAGATAATTCAAATTAATACTTTTCAAAGTAGCAATATTGTTTCTCTTCTTTTGTTAAAAAATCGTTAGGCAAATCACAGATTTATATCTTTGAGGATTTTCAATTTTACATTTCTTTGAATTGTATAAATAAATATTCGAATATCTTGGAATCTTCTATTACACACATTGACACTATCAAATCACATGATATTCTCAAATTGATATTTTTCAAAGCAACGATGTTTTTCTTCCTTAAAGAAACACTAGGTAGATCATAGATTCTTTCCTTCGAGAATTCTAATGTTCATTTTTTTTGTTTTTAATTACATTCAAGTCATTTCGATTTATTATATTCAACGAAACATCGAATCCATTTAAAAATGATTAAAATGTTCAAAGAATGATTGGCTGGTGTAATACGAAATGTCACGTTCGTTTTGATTGGCGTTTAATATGAACTCTTCGAGTTCTCAACAGGTACCTTAACAAGAATTGTATGAACTTTAGGTTAAACCTGCTACGATTCTCAATTTATTTGATACACTTAAGTTCTTTCGATCGAAAAGGTAGCAAGGCTGATACGCAAGAACATCGAATTTTTCAACGTTCAATCAATTTACAAGTGATTAGAAATCCAACGATTGGGTATTACGCGATTTAATTTTTTCTTTTCTCTCTCTAAATTAATCGACAGAGTTGATTGAAATTTCCTATCGTAAACAAGTTGATCAAACTGGATTTGCCCTTGCGTTTAATCGATCACAAGGGAGCGATCGAGTTGTGAAACGGTTGCTTCCTATGGCGGGTTGGAAGTCGATGCATAAATGTCGCCGCGCGTTGGAAACGTTACGAGCCATGGAACATGCAGAGGTTAACTTTGCGTCAAATTCAATTACACTTTCGCCGGCCGCGTTCTTCGTGACGTTGTCATAAAGGGAATATCGGCTATGAAATGTCGATTCGAGAGGTCGTCGTTCATTTTCCCAGAACCTATTCGAAGGTTTGCACAACGCCACTGTTCCCTCCTGGAACCTTCTTACGAAACACCTGGGTTCTTTTTTCTGATAACTTTATGCGAAGTAGGTGATTACTTGACATTTTTATTATTAGAAATGTATTACTGAAAAGTCATTGGAGAAAGTTAGATTTAAGGATGAGAGAACATCGGCTCTTATTTTTGGAGAATCGAGAAAACGAAGCTAATGATTAAGACGGAAAAGTTTTTAATAATAATGTACAAGTGACAATTTTAATGAATAAACAGACACATCTGTCTTTTGCCAGTTAAATCCTCTTTTTTTCTTCTGCTGAGAGTTTCAATTGCTATACCGTTATCATCTTTGTTTGAATGCTCGAGTGCGTATCATTTGAAAGAGATACGAATCAGTTAATTATTTTGTTCAAAGATAGAAATTGTTTAATTATCATAATTGGCATAAATTTCAAAGATTTCAACATTTCGTAGGCATTATTTAATTATTATAGTTTCTACTATTTCAAAGATATAGTAATCATTTAATTATTATAATTTGCGTAGTTTTAAGGAAATAGAAATTATTTAATTATGATAGTTTCTACTATTTCAAAGATATGATATATACTTAATTATTTTAATTTGCACAGTATCAAGAATATAGAAATTATTTAATTGCCTTAATTGTTACAATCTCAAGAGCATAGAAATTATTCAATTAATATAGTTTTCACAATTTCAAAGACACAGATATTATTTAATTTTTATGACTTTGACACTATCAAAAAGATAGATTATTTTATTATTGTAATTTGCAATAACAAACTGTATTTTAATCATTATAATTGCGTTCGAATTTTATTATTATAATTCTAAAAATTTCAAGGCATAGGAATTATTTAATTATTATAATTTCAACTATTTCCAAGACGTAGGAATTATTTACTTATTTGCGTTGTTTCAATGAGAAAGGAATTATTTAGTTATCCTAATTTTTACAATTTCAAAGATATAGAAGTTGCTTAATTATCATGATTGTTAGACAGAGATTATCTCGCTATTACAACTTGTACAATCTCGAAGGGACACATAAGATCACCATTCCTGTTGGTGTTAAAACGTTCAATTTGTTCACTAATGAACCGAATCGATCGTTTACTGTCCACGATACCACATCAACATACTATTCAACCTTTCGTACGAGTTCATCGATTATCTCAAGTGAAACGAAAGCAACAACGATCATTCGGGATCGAGTCACATTCTCTTCACGTTCTACATTATTAAGAGCGTCTGGCACGAAGAATCAATTTGCTCCATCGTCCAATAGATCACCGATACTTGGCGATCTTCCCACGACAGTGGTGGTCTACGAGATAATCGCGAAACTGTTCTCGACGTCGCTAATTAACCAGTATCCACGTAAACAGTTGGCTAGATAAACGTTTGCTTGGTAAACGTGACACATTGTCGTTAATCGACGAGCCGACTCGTATCGAGTATGTTAGAGGCGCGTGTTAAGAAAGTCCAAGTAAATAGACAGAATGGTATTTGTACCAGCGAGATGGAAAGTAAGAAAAGTCGGTAATAAAGTTAATTGAGTCCAACTATTCTTAATTTCAAGTATACACGATAATTACGCAATACGGCTGAGAAGCATTAGAAAGTGGATGCCGGTTACATGATCGGAATAGCACGCGTGCACCTCGCAGCAGATTTTCTTTTTCTCTCTTCAGTTTGACGAGGTTTCGTATTTCGAGAAAACTCTGTAAGACTCAAATTTTGTTCATTTCCTTCCTGTGAAAATTTCTGTAAATTGAAATACAAGTAAACGCCATTTAAATTGACGATTGCACAGAAGTGAACCAATATATTAGCACAGAACGCGATTCTTTATGTATATAAATGCCTTTATTAGGAATAGAAATATATTCTTTCTAAATTTTAGATAGGATCCAACTGCTCCCTCGAGATTCGAGTTACTGCGTTTCTACCGTACTTGTGTGTTTCGTAACGTGAATTAACGAAACGAGGTGTCAAATCGGTGTGCAAACAATATTTAGAAAGATTTAGTTAACCTTAAAATTCTTTTCTGGCATAGTGACCTTTGAAGAATTTCACCATTTTAGCGGAGTGTTAAAAAAGATACGGTAAATTAAACAAGGAACAGGATAATTGGAAATAAGTGAAGGAGAAAGTGAAAGATTGAGAAAATTCATGACGTGAGAGAAAAGATAGAAAGGATTGAGAAACTTAGAGTTCGAAGCTTACGGAACTAGATTTCGGGAGTGTGAAACGTTGCTTCGTAGATTTATTAGTAGATACACGAAATTTGAAGATGTTTTTTGTTCATTTTCGAGGTTTCTACTGTGGGTATGCATACATTAGAGATCTTTATTTTTTCAACATTCTTGATGTGGAAATTTCAAACACGCGATCTTTGGAAATTTCTATTCTATTTATAGTTCCATTACGTGTTTCTATTCTTAATAACACTTAAACTATTATTTATTAATATTTAAATATTTTTAGAATGCTTTTTATTATTTTAGTAATTATTTTACAGATACAAAAAATTGTTCGAATTATAGGAAAAGGCAAAATATTCACCGCTTCCAAGAAAACAAAAGGTTTACCTACATTTATGTGTTTCTCATATAACGCTACGTTGAATAAAGTTTCAAAAAATATCATACTAAATCAAAATACTGATTTAGAAAAGAAAACTGAATTACAACTGAAATAATTACGTCTTTTTATTTACTAAATACTAATCATGTTTGACTTAAATTTGCAACAAAGCTTGCAAAAAGTGCAAAAGCGAATTTTTTTGTGACAACCGCGTTCGTCGGAGTGTTAAGAAAATTTCTACATCGCGAAAAACCGTCTTTCAATTAAGTATCGACAAAAGTCTATAGTAGATTCGATCGTGAATGGTGTCGCGTGATGAAAAGCAGAATGCACAATAATAAACGACATTTTACCCCGTCGTCTATAATGGGTTTGTCGACGTTCGACGATCACGCTTTAAGGCGAGATAGTTTGAGGGAAAATTGGGTGGCTATTTAATTACCGGCCAATATCTGGCTCAGAATGTGGGTAACTGGGTCTCGTCCCTGTTTCGCAAGCGTAGAAGCGTAGGCCTGGCCGAGGTAGGTTGACTGGAACGATCGAGACGGGAAAGTGTAGCCTACATCCAAAGTTGGAAACGAGGCGAGATACGAGAACGCTGACGGACCTACGGATGGATGGATCGTTTCGACCGGATGTCCGCTTTCGTTGGATAACGCTACCAAGGGTGATCGATCTCTCGCCATCGTTTCCTTCGGAAAATCTTCATTACACTCGCCGAGAGTTTCGCTTTTCATTTAGTGATTCATTCTCGTCGATCGAAGTCGAGTGAGTGTTTGTTTGAATGAAATCAGAGAATTGTACTCACTTTATTCGTGTAACTCTTGATCGGTGATTCGTAGTAAATTGTTTCGGAATTTTGTAATTGATTAACCCTAGAAATTTCAAAGAAATTCCTCGAAGTTAGGAAATTTTAAATCAGAGCTATTTTCCTTGCACGAACAATTTTCCAGAAATGATTTAGGCGGATCTAAGAATGCATGTCTTATTTATATTAAAATATAGTAAATATATAAATTCATAAGCTTGTATCATTTTTTCGTTTAGAAAAGAAACTTTTCGTTTTCAAAAGTTCCATTGCAAAAGTGTGTAGAAGAAACAAGAGTTAATTATTGTTATTAAGAAGTTGGATTGTAATGACGCAATAGTATAATAATTTAATGAGATGGTAGAATAGTCAACAAGATAAATGAGACTTACGAAATGTAGACAAATGGTTATACGCAATTTCGAAGTCACGTGGGGTTATACAGAGTTAAATGGGTTCAACGATTTGCTTTGAGTAATGGATGGTAAACAATCTGTAAAAATCATCAGACTCTGCTTGCAAACTATAAATCTTAATATTTCGAACAAAGAAATATTCTCTCATTCGTTAACAAAGTTCGCTGATTTCTATACTACGATATATAAATAAGGATGTGCAAGAATTCAATGTATATTCCTACACTAGAATAGAAACACTTCATTCTACATTTTTTACTTATTTTTACTAGGCTCTCTATATTTGAGGACAGAGTTAAATAAAAATTTGCTCCTTACTGGATGAGAATTCTTGTATTAAATTAAAGATACAGTTCAAGAAATTTCACAATAGAGAGAATGATAAAAATAATTAAAATTTCAGATGCTTGAGATAATTCAGTTAACCCTATCGATAATCTCCAAAATGAATGAAAACTTGTCTACTAATAAATTTTACACGAATTTTCATTCACAAAGGGATCGTACATGAAACTTCAATATATCGAACGTTTCACAGTGTCCATTTAGCCGATACAAAGTTTTGCAAATTAAAAGTGAAATAGGCGGTCGTGTATCTTCGTTAGCGGGAAATTTGAATTTCATAAGAGCGGTGCTCGCTCGATCGATAGATCACTTTATTCGTCGAATGGAATCGGACATCGGGAGTCGGTGACCGGCGCACATACCAACGCGGCTCATTGAGCAACTGTATGTGCAACCGTTGCTGCATGTGCGAGGCTGCATCTCGGTCTCGAGAGCCGTGCGAGAGTAACGATTACACGACGCAACGTTTTCGAAACACCTCCGCAACTTCGCGGGCTGCCTTGCCTTGCGCTCTCCCTTTTCTCCCCGCGTCGCGATCTTCTCGTGGGAATATATTAAATTAGAGGCGTAAACGGATCGATGCTCGTTACAGTAATCGCACGAACTTTCGCGTTAAATCAATGGTTGAAGAAAATTTTAAACACATTTTATAATCAATATCTACGCACTTTTTTTTAACTCAACGGTTGGAACTTTGTGAATTAACAAAATAAAATTGAAGAAGTATTGAACATGATTTAACATTTATATTTAATTAATACCGAAGTGTATTTAGTACGATTAACGAATGAAGAAAATTTTAGATACATTTTACAATTTATATCTACACTCTTCTTAATTCGGCAAATGGAAATTGTTGAATAAATAAAATAAAAATGAAAGGAATATTCGACAGTTTTTAGACTTAATGAATTTTGAGGTTTATTTAGAATAGTGGAAGAAATTTGAACATATTTTAGGATCGATATTTATACTCTTCGTAATTTGACAGCTGGGAATTTGTGAATAAACAAAATAAAAATTAATAGAACAATGAATATGATCAATTTGTAAATCTAATTAATTTCAAAATTTATTTAGGGTACCGATTAAATAAAGTTTTAGACACGTGTTATGATCTACATCTACGCTCTTCTTAATTCGACAAATAAAAATTACAGGAATATTAAACACGATCAATGTTTAGATATAATTAATTTCGAAGTTTAATTAATGTAGGCAATAATTGAAAAGACTTTTAGATAAGTTTTATGATCAACATCTATACTCTTCTTATTTGTACACATGTAAATTTGTAAATGAACAAAATAAATATTAAAGGAATATTGAATATGATTAATTTGCAGGTTTAATTGATAGCGAAGTTTATTTAGTGTAGGTAATAATTAAAAAAAGAAATGTTAAATACATTTTACTACATGTCAATTTTTGGCGGAACAAAGTAAAAATTAAAGAAATGTCGAACTTGATAAATTTTTAAATTTAATCAATTTAGGGATTTATTTAATGTACTAATTAATTAAAAGTTCAAGCTCTTTTTATGATCAATATCTGAATTACTAGATTTAATTAATATCGAGATGTATTCAGTGCAATTTTGCAAAAATTTGTTTTGTCTGTTAGAAATTAATTTAGAAAAAGATGAGATTCTCAGAGATCGCGGTGCAATTGTGTATACCTTCCACATTTCTATAGCGTTTCACCTCTTTTTTTCTGTTTGTTCTTTCACACACGGCGTTTCCATACAGGCATTAAATCATCACTTTCACGTAAGGGAAAACTACCAGCGGCGTTTACGTAATTCTTTCTTTCGCGATACACCTATTAAGCCGAAACGAGAGCATGTTCCACAAAATGTGTAAACAGCAATCGCCTTCACTTTCTTTTTTTTTTTTTTTCTTTTATTCCTTCACGTATCGCGAAATTTCTCGCAGCGTCGCGTTTTCGACTGATATAAAATAGATTCTTTACACGTTCAATGAACGCAGAAGCAACAAGTCGAAACGTAGCGAAGATTCGAAAAATTTCTATCTTCCCTTCGTTAAAAATTCATAGCCATCGCTAAAGAGCATTCGGAAACTTTGTCGAAACTTTCTGCATGTCTGCGTACCACAAAGTGTACTTACTTTTATACCCTGAAGTTCGAAGCTTTCAACGAATCGTTCCTCGAAAATTTTTATTTTCACTCTTACGTTTTATAACCATTCGGAATGTTTGCTGTTTCTATTAATAAAAGAGCGAAAATGTTTCCACGAAACACCTAGGAATTCGAAATGATTCGTGGTTTGGTATTTGCCTCTCTTTATTTAAAATTGAAACCCTTCGCGAAAACACCTGCCACGAGGTCAAAGCTTCCTTGTACTTTGCAATTCCGATGCTCGGTTCGTATTCTTGTTCAATATTTCATATTCGTAGAAACATCTTCCGTTTGAAATTTTACTCATTGTCCTCTCAAAAATTTTCAAAATTGTCTGTAGCCAGAATTGTATTAAAAATACCTTCACTTTCCACTAAGTAATTTTCTGTAAAATTTGGTATTTTCTACATCACTTTGCTTTTTTGTGAATACATCGTTAATTCTTTATTTCTTTTTGAAATTTCAAATATTTTGGTTAGATACTCCAGAAGTTTTATATTTTTAAATTTTTAAGTCTGAAGATTTCTATCTTCAAACTATTTTGTTACATAAATTATAATAGGTTCTGAAAGTGTTCTCCATTGTGCTATTCTTTTTATCATTCCATATATCGTGGGTAAACTGTTAGATCACACGAATTCAAAAAATTCCTGTTTCTACTCTATGACGAGAAAACGTATAAGAATCACCCATTTGCACACTAAATCTTAACAAAAGATATATAAAATTTTTGCGATAAATAATAATTTAATTTCAATTTCTGAGAAGCCATGTATATTGAAATTAGTGTCTTTTATTAAGGAACCTACGATATACATTATTTTTCACACGTTTTCAATTCCAATCAACTCTAAGAACTATGTGTATCTATTTCATATTCTCTAAAGTACTCAACTTCGTACCAAATATTATTTACTTACTGCTAAATATTTTCTATTATATCAGAATTAGAAATTTCTCTTCGATCTATTGTGATTATTATAAATCGTCATACATCAATTTTGTAATTCATCGAAGAATCGCAATAAATTATTACAAAATTTGAAAACAACAGTCGAAATTATGCAGCCAACTGTGTGAATATCCCTGCACACAATTTCTACCTCTCGATCTTTCCACCGAAAACAATCTAAGTTCTAAGGGTAAATCGCCCAAAGCGCTCGACAACTCTAATTAACCCTATCTCTCTCCCGCCATCCAAAATTCTAACTTTCCAAGCAATCTCACGGACCAATTGCAACAACAACACACATATACACGCATACATAATGCAAAAGGGGGCGGTGGGGGAGGGGCAGAAACGCGGAAACAGTTCTCAGAGGCTTGTTACGTTAAAAAAGGCGCGTTACGCTACCGGATAGTCGACAGTCAGATAAAGTTCCTTCACCCCTGGGCGTTGAGTATTTGCCACAGCCTGTTGTAAGAGCCACGCGTTTTCACCGGTTGATTGCTGGGGTCCCCTCGAGCCTGGAGTTTTATCGACCGATCGATCCGCGGATTTATGCGGACGCGGTAATTTTATGGTAGCCAGTAGTCTGGACGCGATACGATTGTCGTTGTTTTCGCTGACAAAAAGCTGTTTGGCCCCCGGGTGGTCTGATGCGAAATCACGATAGCTAACCTAACCGAACAGCCATTGTCGCGCGCGGTTAATTTGGATACAAGCCCTGATAAATGAACCGTGCCGGTGCAGAACCGGGATGAATAGCAGCGCAACTGGTTTCAATGCGAGATTTTTACCGACCGTCTTAATTCACTCCCCTTGACGCAATCGTTCTCGCCCAGTGGGTCAACAACAGGGCTGTGGTGCCGGTTCGGTTTCTAAATTCTTTTGTCCGCTTCTATTCGACGTTAGTCACATATTTCTTCACACTTCGCTATTTTTTCTTACCAAGCTGTTCTGAAGTAGATTTTCCTACGTACGATGGTTATGGTTGATTAGTTATAGAGGTTAGACAGATATTTCAGTGATCGTATATACACTTTCGTGTAAAAAGGGCTAAATATCGGAAAGGGTTAAGGACATAGGGCTAAAGTGTGAAAGATTTTCCTTTCTCTTTGTCGTAGCTGTTCTGAATTAGATTTTGCTACATATGGTAATTACAGGTGATCATAGGTGATTAGTTAGAGTGGTTAGATAAGTATTTAAATGACTATATATACACTTTTGTAAGAAAGGGTTAAAGATAAAGAGCTAAGGTGCGAAAAAGTTTTCTTTTGACCTATTCAAGCTGTTCTCAATTAGATTTTGCTTCCGCTCAAAGAGATTAGGTAGAATTTAAGTGTATATATATGCAGTTTTGTGTAAAAAGAGCTAAAGGTCTGAAAGGGTTAAGGGCAAAGGGTTAAGGTATAAAAAGGTCTTCTTTCGCCTTATCCAAATTGTTGCAAACTAGATTTTGTTTCCAATGCTGATCATGGATAATCTATTAAAGAAGTTAGATAAATATTTAAGTGATTGCACATATACTTTTGTGAAAAAGGGTTAACGATAAAGGGGTAAGGTGCAAAGGATTTTCTTCTACTCTGTCCAAGCTGTTCTGAATTAGATTTTTCTACAGTGATTACAGGTGATCATAGATGATCAATTAGAGAAGGTAGATCGAATTGAACTAAATTCATATATGTATATATATATATTTTTTTTTTAAATCCGTGACGATAATCTTGGATCGATTTTTCCTGATTGCAATAGTGGCGGGAATCGAAGGCGCGCGCAACCTGCTCGTCAAAAATTCCCCTCCGGTGGGTAGCTGTCGCAACACGGAGAAGACGTGAAGTCCCACGCGAGTCTGCGAGTACGTTGCACCGACATATCTGTCCTGGCCGGTTGCATATCTGCCTGAAACCATTGTCTCGACGCAAGTAGGCCTGCATCAGAATGCAATAAAATTGTCCCTCCCCCTCCCACCGGTTAGGTTAGGTGGCAGTGGATATGTGGGCAGCGCGTGCTTGTACACGTGCTTGCACGCCTGTGTGCTTTGGCTTCCGTGGGCAAACCTCTTTTTTCTTTCCTGTTTTCTATGCTGATGAAGATGACTGATTTCGATTTTATTGGATATCATGGCTGAGAATTTTTTTTTTTCTTTAACAGATCAATGCAATTTTCTTTTGGAATTAGTGTTGTGGAATTAGTATCAGTAGTGGAGTTTTCCAGAAGTTTGGAATTATTTGCTTTCGAAATTTTAGGATTAATATCAGAATTGGAATTTTCCAAAAGTTTGGAATTATTTTCTTTTGACATTATTATCGGACGATTTTGTCGATCTGTTTGTGTTTACTGTGCTTACAAAAATAAAAAATTGGAAAACACTATAAGTTATTTGAAATATATGATTAAAATAATGTAAATGGTGATTTTAACAAGGATATTTAACAAAACATCAATGTGATACTATTGTTTTATCAATATATCAGTATATTTTTATGTTAAAATTCGTTAAATTATTTAATACAATAATTTTTTCACTTTGTACTATATAAACTGTTTAATAAACTAAATGTATGTGCAATCAAATGTTCGATTAATTAAGAATTAATTAAAAAGAAGCTCTATGTTCGAAGTTGATTGATCGAAATGTATTTGATTTAGGTGAATCAGTTAAAGAAATAAATATTCTGCTTCTCTTTCTTTCTCTCAACGGACGAAAATCTTGCCACACGATTTCTCTAGAGTAGTCACTTTATCTGAGAAATTCTCTAGCGAGTCCACCTTTTAACAATTCATTGCTAAATCCTTTATCTGCGAACAAGCCCTGACAGACGTTCAATGCGAGTAATATCGTAAGTAAGTATACTTGAATGAGACTCGTGTTCTCTGATTCCGTCTCTTCGATCGCGCGTGAATTTTCTTATCGATGCAACTCGACTTCCCTCTTTACACGCTCCCGTGTATGCACGTAACACGTTGCACATGCAACTGAAGCAACGGCTTGCGACAACTGGTCGTACATCAGTGTCCAAAGGCAAGCGAGAAGTCGATAAGGTCGACGAGCGAGTGCAATTTGCGATGTTCGAGTGATACCTTAATCAAAGGGATATACTGCTGTCATAGCCGTTGGCTAGACGGATTGGAATTTATTCGAGATGCGTTTTAGGTATGACAGCCACGTTTCTTGCTGCGATTACGCACGGGTTGATGCAATTTTACAGCTGAAGACGTGAGAATGAAAATCTGCACATTTCACAGGAAAAACAGAAAGCCTAACGATATTATCTTAGTGGCATAATTAAAAAAAAAATCATAATTATGACTTTTTTAATAATTTCATTTATAATATTGTTAGTAGGCTGAGAATCTTTGTGTTGAGGAAAATTTAGAGGTGAAAAATTGCAGAGAATACACGTAATATGAAAAAATATACGAAATATCCAAATATGTAGTATTTTTTTTATAACACTTGTTTAGGTGAAATAATTTTCTACTGAAACTCTATTCTTTTTTTCACTGTATTTCCAAAAACATGAATTTGCATAGAAAACGGTTTCCAAACTAAAGAATAGATGTATCTTTTTCTTTTTTTTAACAACACTTATTTATCAGATGTTTCCTGCAGATGAGAAAGTGGTTAAAATATAAGAGTGATCAGATTTGATTTGATATTCTGTTGCATTTATTGGAGAATATGCGATTTTTAATCTGGATAGTTGTGAAAGTATAATTAATTTAAATAAATTGTATGATCAGTATTGAACTGTTAGATGTAAATTTTGAACTGTTTTTCCTGTGAAATTTACATTTCTCTGTTACGACACCAGCAATTCAAAGCAGCGAAATGTGTAGCAGCAAACTTAGTGACTAAAGCGACCTAGTGACGGAATGCACACATCTAATTTTCATACGATTGAATAGAGGGAAAGATAGAGATTCGTAAACAACAGAAAATGGATTCAATTACATGTGGTTTATTGAAATTAATAAGCAGAATTCCTGATTTTTTTAAATCGCCCAAATTATCCCCATTTCAAGTTTGTTTTAAAATAAAATTCAAACTTCAAGTTATAAAGGTAATTTTCGCGTGACATTAGTTTACTTCAAACATCCTCAAACTATGTTTCCTCTTAATCAAGATAATGCTCTAATTAGAAACTTAATATCAAACTGTTCGAATTTCACGTGTGTTTAAAAAGAAATTTAAATTTTAAGATGCACAATTAATTTCTCCACGATATTAGATTTCTTCAAACATACTCAAATTATGTTTCTTTTCGATCAAGATATTTGTTTATAATGATCCAATTAAAAACTTGATACGAAAAAGTTCCAAATAAAAAATTCAAGTGATCTATCCCGAGAAGAGGAAAGGGGAAAACAATTCAAATAAATCATTCTCCATAAATATAACAAAATGTAGCATCGCTGTTACCATTTCTTTTTGTCACCTGTTACAAATGCCTTCGAGAAAGTAATACCACGATCTTTGCCTCACAACGGGGTGACAAAAGAGGCGAGGATCTTAAGAAAATTCTCTATTTGAGCTGTGGACAAGCCGATTTGTCAGCTTTCCCAACGGAGATCGAATCTGTCCCAAGAGGTGCCAGCGAAAATCTTTACGAGTCGCGCCCATTGATTTACGAGTGCGTAACATAGGCACCGGTTCCTTCAAAATTTATGGTTGCAGCGCGTGAAGAGAGTGCGGAAACCGCACAGCCATAAAGTTTACCCGCAACCCCGTAACCACTTGATTTTGGTCGCCGTTCGTAAATTTTCTACCTGACGACTACGAATACCCGGGTCTCTCTCCTGGTGGGTGTCGAAAATTTTGCAAACTCTCGACCATCGTCAGAGAGACAGGCTTAGAAATACAAATCGATTCGAACCTCGTCGAAATCACACTTACAAAATTAACTTTCGTGTATATTTAATTAAAAACATGGACACAAAAGTAGTAAGTGTCAAAAATAAAAACTCCAAGAAATAAATTTTCTTATCTACTTCTTAACAAAATATATAAAAGTTTATATTCAGCACTAAATAAAAATGTTTAAGTATCACTAACTAATAAGGAAAAAAGTTTTATTTTAATAGAAAAAAGATGGGATTTACAGTGTCTCTTTATGTGGGCAAATAAAATCTGAAATAAGAAGTGAATCGAAGAAACTTTTATTCCAAATTACATACTCGTAAAATAATTTAAAAGGAGAACATAATTTGATGGTGGATAATTTTGCTAAATATTTATTGAAAGCTTGAAAAGCGATATAAACAATGACACAATTTTTTCACAAACACTTATACCGAGAAATGTTTTTGTTTAGAAAGCGGAAATTTGTAAACGCGTAAATCATAGTTGATAAACCGTGGCAAAGTTCCATTATCTACGCCATTATTATATTACAGGAATCCAGCGTGACAACGATTCGAGTACAAGGAGAGACATAATCAAGCATTCAGGAAGGTTGATTCAGTATTCATTATCGTACGATTCATCGCTATCTTATCGCGTGAAATTCCGTCATTAATACCTTTCAATTATCCCTACCCTACTCTCTTTCGGATATCGTTTATCTGCACTCTCTCTTCCTTCGTATAGTCTATAATCCCTTTGGTATTTTTCCGAAATATCGATCGAGTAATATGATGACATGGAAAATAACCAAAATCCACGACGAACGATAAAACGTGCGAGTAAACAGATTACGCGGTGTGAAAATAGGATAAAAGGAGGCTCTTTATTCGAGCATTTACCTTTTGTTTTCTACCAGAGGAAGAAATCGTTTTTCTGCCGAAGTTCGTTAAAACGTTCGTTTTCTTTTTTTTTTTTGTATGTGTTTTCTTCTGGTCGTTTTTCCGTACCATGAAGGAACGAAGACCTCTAACGAAGTTTACGAACGACTGGAGGCCAGCGTGTTAACTCCGCGAGAGAGGATTGCTTTCACGGAGGGCAAAAGTTTTTACTTCGTGCTTCGTTCGTGAACAGAATCCCACTAGCTTCTCTTTCTTTCTTTCTTTCTTTCTCGTTTCTTTTCTTCTGACGACGATTGAACACCCGGGGAACAGAAAGATTAGCTAACAGGTGTTCCAGGTAGAGTTGGCAGGGTCGATTACACGCTTCGCCATGGAACGATAAATCTTCCCTGTTACCCTTAGAAAGGAGATCCACAGAAGCACCACCTCGACTCTTGCAGCTTTATGTATTAAACGAACACGGTAGAAGTGGCGAATCTTTCGGTGCTTATCGGGTTTTCTTTTGTTCTTATTTTTTATTCAGTGACCAGTTTGATTGGAATTCTCTTTAGAGGATTGTAGAATTCTGAGATATTTAGGAAGGCTATATATAATAAATGGAATTATTTAGAAAGGTAGATTGATTAAAAGATCAATTTCACTTTGATCAGAGTTTCAACTTCTTTTCATTTAACAAAGAGTAGATTAAAATTTTACTTGGAGAATTGTAGAATTACAAGAAATTTATAAAGTCAATAGAATTGTTTAGAAAGGTAGAATGCTTAAATAAATCTTCAGTGTTGAATTTCACTTTCATGAAAGTTTCAATTTCTTTTTTATTCAGCGAGTGGATTAAAATTTTACTCGGATTGTAGAATTCTAAGAAATTTATAAAATCAATTTAATTGTTTAAAAGAACTGTTTAAATAAATCTTCAATGTTGATTTTCACTTTCACAAAAGTTTCAACATTTTAACAACAGTTGAATAAAATCGTACAGGGAAGCACACATTCAATTAATCTTTGAACCGGTGTAAAGAATATACAGAATAAGTGGTTCCTTTCAACTCGCAAATGTTGTTTCGCATTATCGTGGAACGTTAAATCGCAGTGCTGTGACAAAGACAGGGAGCTCTGTACTCTCGTTGGAAATTAATCTCCTTGAACGTTTGAGCTCAATCATGGCGTGTCTCTATGGTCACAAGTTGTAGTTAGGATAGGTCGGGCTTCGATTATATTTAGAATAGTCACTTTGAGTCTTGACAGCCTATAGTAATATATCCAATTCGAACCATTTAGCGGGAATCTACGCTATGACCATGATCTAGACGCAAACAAAAGTCATCCAATAAATCATTCCTTTGTAACCTTCGAGTAAAAAACAGTTAACCCTATCTAGATGACACTTGTCCTATTTTAATAAAAATTCATCTGTAACCAATTCTCGTATAACAAATTGCCCGAATCTAAAAACAATTATACGTATATTCTTTTCATTTTTATATATCTACTCTTTTTCATCGATTCGACAGAACTAAAAGGAGGAAGAAAGAAAAAAGAGGAAGACCGAGAAAAACGAGAGTGAAAGTAGAGGTACCATTCAGAAAGGAATCCAAGTGGCGCTAGAATTATTCCCGTTAGACCGGCAACAGTCTGTCACCACTGGCCACGCTACACTAACTGTTTATTCAAGGCCCGTAGTTAGGGCAGGTTAGGCTTGGACTGCGCCCAGTTTGCATCAATTTAGATTCAACCTTCCGTCCGTCCACTGTTAGAGCTCTGTGTGTATTCATTCGTTACAATTTTCATTCGAGGAAACCGGTGATCTTCACTTAAGCAAAACGTTGATAACACCTACGATATTGTAATAATAATTATTGAATTCGTCGGAAGAAAGTACGAAATTCAGCACCATGACACACTTCGATGGGTAAGAAACAAAAGGAATAAGAGGAGCGAGGTCGAATCGGCTGAATTACAAAAGACGATCAATTACAGTGTATTACAAGCCTCGTGCATGACAATTATTATAGAACCAAAGAAATAATATGATACAAAAGTATATGTTTTTTTTCTCCTCTCTCTCTCTCTCTCTACTTCAGCTATAAAAGTATCATTACGTCCATTTCTCTGATAACTCCTCCGAACCATTATCAACCCGTACGTTCGTTAATTCACCGCTTCCATTATACTCAATTACGTCGATTAATCCACCGACGGCGATATCTATATGTAAATCTCATCTACGATTGAACAACGAGAACACTAGACGGCTGTGTATCTAAGAAAGAAAGGGAAGTAACGTTATCGGTACCATAGGCTTGCTCGAATTTCAACAACGGTACATATACCTTCTTAGATAATAGAAGCAGAAGCAACGGTTTTAATAGTTAACGGGACACAATTGAGGCAGGTTAGTAACTATCCTAAACGACAGTCGGATTTAGGGAGGTTCCTCTCTCACCTGTGATCTAACTTCTACTTAACGTAGACGTAAGCCACGTGTTCAACGAAGGTGTGAAGGCAGGTACACACGAGAACCTTTGTGTGTGTATATGTATGTGTGTACGCGTCTACCACACAGGGGTTAAGCAGCTTTCACTCTCCGAGTGTTAGTGAGTCAACCTAGCGTGGCAGGGGAACGCACTATATTCTCTGATTGTGTATCACACCGATCAGGAGCGTAGCTACAGGCGCCCACCGTAAGGTACCATTTTAATTCTACTTACACGTACGTGTGTGTGTGCATACGTATATACAATTTATTTCTCGTAGCTTTTTATAGAAGGTAAAAGTTCAACGTTGCTTTTATTAGACGAAGGGCTTGCTTGTACAGCCTTAGTCTTGACCTTAATGTTCGCGGCCGTTGTTTGTCGTTGGAGCGTGGAATTTCGTGTTAGCCTGGGTATATTTGGCGCGAGGCTAAAACGCGTAAAATAGGACCACCGATTTCATGGTGATCCTTGGCTACAAATTTACTTTTGTTCTCCGTGGGTTTTAGAACGTGTCGACGCGTGTACGCGTGCACGCATAATAAAGGCTAGGCCAAGCCTCTTCTTCGTACTACCGATAAAAATCCTTGATCCTAATGACGGGTCAACCGTGCCAATTGGCCATAGGAACGAGCCGGTTGTGCCTTGAGGATACCATCGTGGCTTAATCTCGGCTCGATAAGCTGGTATTGGTATTGTTCATTTTTCTTTTTTTTGGAAAATTCATTTAACGAACGAGGCTCGATCGGAAAGAAATTCTTTAATGAGACATGCTGCTTGTTAAGCACTTCCTTGAACACGTGTTACTGTCATTTCAAGAGTATCTAGCGTGATATTTGAATTAATTCTTTCGATGAAAACAGAGATTAATCTTTCACGAGAAGAATAAACACGTCGTTCCTTCCTATTTTTATTTAAGCAATATGTAGAAAATAGATGTATTTACTTGTTCGAGAGAATTTCAATGTAAACGTGTAGGCAGAAAGAATCGATCGAATAATTCCTAAGTTTACGTATAATCTTAAAAAATAGCGGAAGAATATTAAACACACACTAATAAAAAAAAATTAATATATGTTTGTGATATCGAGAAGTAACGATTCAAAATAACGCGGGGCTCCAGCGGATGGTGTTACGCCAATGGGCAACGGCGCTACACGGCGCAGGCGCCGCGGAGCCGCGGCACACCACGCCGCGGTGAACTCACTCGCGCACCGCATCGCACGCCACACACAACACACCAACTAATAACGTGCAAGCTTCGATTTGCAGTTACCGCGGGGGCCACGCGGTCGCCATAGGAAAGCAACAGCTCGTCTCGTCGCGGTAGTCGTGTTGTCGTGCGCGCGAAAAGAAAGTGTGCCGTTGAAAAAGGGGGACTGTTTTTGCGAGCGTGTGCTCGACGGGACTGATTCTCGGAGCGATCAAAACAAACTCGCGAGTTTTCGCGCCGGTGTCTCGTGAACAGTCTCGACGGAGGCAAAGACACAGAGTGAGAGTTGTCAAGAAGAAAAAAGAATAATATTAGTGGAGAAGAGAAGATATTATTTATCGTGGCTGAGTAGTCGGATTGTAGTACATTTGCATGGGAACAGGTCGTGTTATGCCAGCCTCATGCTTGTTTACACGTGAGACTATCTGTAGGACTTTCGGAACGAGAGCGTTGTTATTAACTACCGATTCGATCAATCGCAAAAACGTAACGGGAGAATAAATAAAAAAAGAGCGGGGGAAAAAGAAGTCAGTGTATAGAATCGCGGCAGACTGTCGTGTCAAGAGATGACCGTGCAAGAGTTCAAGCCTCGTGGCAGTGCGGCCGAGGAACAACAGCCGTCCGGCGATATTCTATCACCGTCTAACGAGCCACTGGACAACGACAAGGAACAGTCGGCCCAGGTCTGTTATCGCGGTGCACCCCAGGATAGCGAGAATCTATTGGGACGTGTTTTAGCCGGTAAGCAAGTAGCCCTGTCATGCAGAAACGTGTGTCATTCCTTTGAAAAAAATTCCATCGCGACAACGCTTTCGTCGAACGAAAGGGAGAGTAACACATGCACATTTTCCCGCTCGTTCGCGACCGTTCGATTTCGAATTGGTTATAGGGTCGCGTGTACATTTCTATATGTGTATAATACCTGTCTAACACCACGGCAAGCCCGTAAAAACATTCTTAACCTAGCGTAGATCACGATTCAGGTAGGAAGGAATAGAGAAAGAGGCGGTTTCACTTTCCAGCGGGGTTGGAATGTAGGTCGCGGGGCCCGGGACGAGGCTAGTTCGTTGCCCTCGGTCGGCGGCCTTCCACTCGGCGCTCCGGCAATTTTTCTCCCTCTCTGTCTCCCACTCACGCTATCTCTGTCCCACCTGCGGCTCGATCTTCCCTCTCTTCTTTTTGCTCGTGGTTCTAGCCTAGATAGTGAGCCTCTCTAGTGGGGCTCCCACCCTAGAACATTCGACTTCCCTCTCCACGCGCTTTAGCTTCTCCCTCTCTCTCGCTGTATATATATATATACATATCTCTTTCTCTTTCTTTCTCTCTTTCTGTCCTGTTCAAGCGCGCTTCCACGTATCCTCTCGTTCTCGCTGGTGTTCGTCTCTCTCTGTCTGGCCTGAACTCGTCGTGAACTCGCCGCGTTGTATAGAGAAGCAGAGCGGGAGAGTTAGTCGGTCTCTTTCCCTCACGGTGGTCCGTAGAACAGGAAAGTAGGTCGGTGGGGCCTTGGCGCGAGGCTAGTTCGTTCACCCTGCCTGGCCCGTAACTGGGGCAAGATGAAATTAACCGAGCGGCCCGCCACCTCGCCTCACTGTACTCCTCTCGCCTTCTCCTACCTCCGTTCGGCAAGTAGAGTGAACTCCGCGACTCGTGTGGCCAATCGCCGGCGGGCCGGTTCAACAAACTCGAACTGGGTCTCCCTACCGACCCGCTCTCGTCTCTCCCGCCTTCCCTTCCTCCCACCCGTGGCAGTTTAGCTACTCGACCAACCTCCCCACCCACGGCTATCATCGAAGGTCACCAACACACTCGGCCTGCCCGTTCGCCCTCTTGTTCTGCTAGCGTAAAAGAGACCGATGTGCCTCTCATGTATGGTAACGTACACGCATACACGGTGAGCCGTTCATAAGCGTTCGCCCACCTTTTGTTCATCACGGGGTCTCTCTCTTTCTTTCTTTCTTTCCATCGTTCTCTATTTTAGAACGTTATTTCTTTTTTCGGTTTCTTTCTCGCAGCGTTTCTCTCTCTCTCTCTCTCTCTCTCTCTCTCTCTCTCTCTCTCTCTCTTTTTTTCAAATTGAATTTGTAATAAGCGAGGAATGAGATCCGATCGATGGTGTTAAGGTATCTGGAGCATTGCAATTGAGTTTAGCAAGCAGGGGAAATTTTTCTGATAATTTCTAGTTGCATTACGAAGAGATATCGCATCGGATCATTCCCCAAGGTGAATTATTCAACGATTGAAAATACGTTTTACACAGTTAACGTTTAATCTCTCGGAAAAAATATGTAATTTCCTCGTTATTCACACCTGAGCGTAATATAGTTCGTAACGTAATAACGCTCCCACATGTTCGTAAAATTGCGTGAGTGCTCTAAAGAGAGAGAGAGAGAGAAAGAGAAAGAGCCTCAACGCGAGTACGTGTAACACATCTACGTCACACGCATGCCGTACACTCGCATAGGCCCGTTCAACCGGCTGAGAATTCTCCTCGTAGGCCCCGTTACGTAACCTCACGATAGTGAATTACGTATGGGCTACCTACTCACCAGCCTCTCTCTCTCTTTTTCCCTTCCTTTCTCTCTTACTCTTTTCCCTATCTCTTTCTTTCTTTATTCGATTTCTTTTTTCCCCCTTCGAATCTCTCTCAGCTTGTTCTCGGTTGTCCCGTGGAGAAAGTATATTAGCCGAGCTGCTGGACCGTGATCACTCTCGCCCATGCGGCCATGTTGGAATGCTTTCACCGTTTCTCTGTTCCTCACCGTAGCTGCATCCGTCGTTCGGAGCACTGACCTGCCTCAACGAGCGTAACTACGAGCTGGGTCGAGACAGCGCCACTCTCGATCGAGCTGTTCCGCTCGTTCCGCTCGTTGCATTCCGAATTTCCGTAGGGATTCGCGCGCGCATCAGAATCATCGGTACAACCGCCTCCACTCGTGTGACGAGACACGGTGTAAAGAATGCGGGCCGTTTGCGATCGGCCACGGGGAACTGACTCGCGTAATTTTAGCAACGTGCAATCAGCTGACGCAACGACGTTTCCATTCGAACCCTTCTTGCTTCGTTTCACTGGCTAGATAGGGTTGAACTTCTATGGCTCAGGTAGTTCTCGAAAGACACGTGTCTTTTTGTAGTAAAAAGAACGAACAGATTTCGTTGTGTAAAATTTTTCGATAACAATTTATTGAGGAAATTAAAATTGTTAGCAATTACATTTGCAGGGCAGTAATTGTTTTGGAATTGTAACGTGAAATGTCACGTTCTGCTTGATTGACTTCTAATACGGGCTCTAATATTTTATTAGATTAGAAATTCGAAATTTTCTATTACACTTTACTTACAATTTTCTATGAAATTAACTTAATGCTATCCCTGAGATTTTTTAAAAGTAAGTTAGCAAAGATTTCAAGTTAAACATAAACAGTTGAATTAATCATTTTAGTGAGCGATTAGAAATTCGAAACTTTCTACTTCGCTTTACTTACAATTTTCTATAAAATTACTTTTTGATCTTAATTGAGCAAGCTGTACAATCTACACGAAACTTATTCGAAATCTACGGCACAATTGTGTCTATCCTCGAAACGTTCTAAAAAGACACATCAAGCTGGCTCGAGATTGATTTACAACCACCCTTTTTTCCCCAAACCTCGCATATATTTCTGCAACAGCAGTGTCTTGCGTCACAGCTAAACCGACCTGTACCTCCAGCGCTAGACAATTTCCCAAGACCTACCTACTATCCGCATCAGAATATCCTAATTATAGACTTGAACGTTCAGGAGAGCGTGAAGCGTTTCATCTCCGTTTCATCGAACGCGTGAACCCTTATACAACCTCTCTCATTCACTAAAACCCATAACTCCCATCGTTGATTCAGGGTTAACGAATCGAGAACAGTTGAACATGCGCGGCAGCATAGTTCTACACGATGGCTCGCGAACATTCTTTCAGAGAAATATTAAAATCTGTTTAAGGGAAAAGGTACGGGGGGAAGCTCGTTTCGACAGCCTCGTGTTCGCGCAAACTCCATCAGGCATTTTCTAATTGCGCTCGTGCTGACGGACTGGCTAACCTCAAAAGCAAGACACACGGGCAATGGCCTGGCCTCCTCCTGGTCCCCAGTGACCCCGATTGATGCGCTGTGTCCTCTCCCAGTCCACGATTACCCTCCTCCTCCTCCTCCTCCTGCCTCCTCTTGCCTCCTCCCGCGTGGTGTTCTCCACCGAACCTCCACCTCGAAGCGCGCGCGGTGGCGAGAGGAGCGTTGACTCGACATCGCCCAATCAGGGGCCGGTTCGTCGACTCTCTGAGCTGCTCTCGGGGTCGTTCTAATCTCGCAACGTCCCTACGCCACAAGCCAAACCGACGAGAAGCCCGATAAGAGACTACGATCCTCTCCCTCCCGTTCTTCCTCTAATCTCACTCGCGGCTCGTCTCTTTCTTTCGTTTTTCCTTTTCTCTTTTATCCTTTTCTCTCGCCTCTTTATTTCTCTCTTAAGCTCTCTTGCTGCTTAGCAAGTACACGTTGCTGCGTTTACGCGAGCCGTCATGCTAAGCAAAGCGTCCTATCTTTGTCCACGAGGAGCGTTGTTGCTCGTCTCTATTCTCGCCAACAAGCCAAGGTGAACAACCTCGAACTGTGTCGGGTCTCTTATCGCGGGGCCGAGCTTGTTAGTCCCTTATCGACGGGAGCTCGCGCGCTCTTCTTCTTCTTCTTCTTCTTCTTCTTCTACTACCGGAGTTCGCTGAACCGATCGCGAAAATTCCGATCGCGATTTTCGTTGTCTCGTCAAAAACACCTAGTATCAAATATTTTTGAACAAATAAATAATTTCTCTCACTGAACAACATTAAAGTACAACCTAATAAAAAGAAACCAAAAAAATTCGCGTCATTTGAATTAAAATTACCAGACAAGAATAGAGAAGTTTCAAGGAAAATGGAAATCTCTAGAACCTCGAATTCATTCTATCAGACTCTCCACGGTTGTCGAAACGTTACTACAATTCTCACCGCGCCGTCGATGAAAGAAAAATAAATCCAAAAGCAAAATAGCCAAAGTGATTCTCGCAACAGATCTGCTATTCCGTTCTAATTCGCGGGTTTCGAAAATTCCGGCTGCTTGCAACAGCCCCGCGCCGTCTGTGTCCTTCGCCTGTTTTCCACTCGCTAGAAACTTTCGAGCTCACGAAAGGAGACAGCGTACAACACCCGACAGACATCGAGATGCATAATTTCGTTTCGCAGCCACGATTCGGCCGCTCGTAATTCCGCGCTTTCACCAGCGAGAAGAATGGGCGAACGATTGGTTATATGTATGTACGTAGGTAGTAGATGTCCACGTCACGATGGAAAACGTAACCAGGCGAACGGTCAACGTGTGCATTGTGTCTGGGAAGGGGCTTTTTATTGTGTCGAACGGTGTGCGGCGATCGAGTCACGGTTCACCGGGAAGAAAGTAAGAGTGGTTCAACCAGGAAGTCGAGGCACCAGCGAAGGCGGTCCGTCCGGATGCCGATGAAAGGGAAGCGTGTTCTCGCACCAGCCGCTGATTTCTCTCTTTGCAGCAAACCCTGGTTTATACGTTTCATACGTATCTCAGGACTTTCTCTCTGTTTCTAGGTTTTATAGGATGAGACTTTCTCGTTACGATTGTTCTACTGGATCCTTTTTAGTTACCTTCTTTTTTATTTTATTTTTTGCTTGATTTAGTATGGTGAGATTGAGGATAGTGTAACTTCAGTTTTTGTTTATTCATTTACTCGTTCCTTTTCACGAGGTTGCAACTAAATTTTGTGAACTTGTGGTTTGGGATATAGATTTTTTAATCGTGATAAAGTTATTAGTGGAAGCTGATAGGAAATTGGCAGTAGAATTAAAGGTGGACTGTGTTGAAAAAAGTCATTGTTTCTACTTCTACGAAAGGGGATTATTATAGTAATGCAAGACTTGTCTATATTTTTGATGTGGAATGCTATGGAAAATTTGGGAATTAAGGTGATTACTATTTTTTAGAATCATTGGGGTGTCAAGTCGTTATGAGGGTTCCAAGCGATTATTTGTTAAAATCAGTGAAATATTCTCTTCTCCAAAGTTGACGAAATTATAACACTATTTCGCGAATTTTGTTTAAAAATCACCCAAATTCTGTCGCTCAAAAATTAAAAAATTGTTAGAAATATGGCAAAGGGTTATCGATTCAAATGGTGTCTACTTTAATTGAAAATTGTTATCTACCTAATTTTAATAGATAATTTTTTAAATAGAAATATGTGGGTCACGAAAATAATTAAACACTTTCACTACGGCACACTTGAAACAAAAAATATTCGCTATTTAGTAAATGAAATATTTATTCAACGTTGGCATAAGTATATGTATGATTGAAAATCAATAGTTTTATGATAGTCAATTGACTAAATAATATAAATTAAATGTAGCAAAATATTCATTTACAATATTACCTTTACTCGCAAATATTTAAAAATATGCGATTTACTCGCATTAAGATTGCGTTGCAATAAATTCTCTAGCATTCTATTGATGCATTCCAGTGTTATTTGACTTTCAGTCGACAGCGATGTTTTATTTGTGAAGTATGAAAATAAATTTACACATTGTGCGTATTAAATGGGCGTGTGTGTACTCTCTTCGTAAACGAGTGGTTACTTTTACTTTCGTAAAAAAAGAGTAACTTGTTTGCCAAGTAAATACTCGTGACGATATGTGAAAAATGAAAGGATCATTTAAAAGTGGTAGTAAGAGTTTCAAAATTTTTATTTGTACAAATAAATACAGCATATTAAATAATTCTATTATTTGAACAATTGTGTTTCTACGTTCTATGCCACGTTTTCTAATATTTGATTAGAAATTGATTAGAAACAGATCAGTCATCAAAATAATTTCCATTGCTGTCGATGATATTTTGCAAATTTTTTGGCAGCTTACAAATATTTCGATTTGAATATAATTACTAATTATGTATATCCAGTGGAAAATAATTTATTTCTGCATATTATCGAAAAGTAAAAACTAATTTGAGAATGATATGTTATATTTTCATTTCATTCTCGAAAATTTTTCAAATGATTCGTTCTTCAAAAGGAAAAGAATATAAATGATTAAGTAGGAGAGTATAAATAAGTTTTGATTCGATTTGAAAATGTCATCGCTTAGTTAGAGAGTGTATTAATTGGTGTGTTCATGACGCGGAGGTATTCTAGGTAAAATTAGAGAGAACGGTCTACCTCTCGTGGATCCGAAGATCTATTATTTGCCGTTAGAACAGCGCAAGAGCTGGAGCCTAAAATTGGAACGGATAGAGCGGTGTCGTTGCATGAATCGCCTAGGTTAATAAACGAGCAAGGTAATTTTCGTACGTCCAACCCTTTCGTTTCACGGAATCGTAAAACGTTACCACAGATCCCTCGTAAATACGTTTTAACCAGTTCTCTAACTCACATCATTAAAGTAAAAAAAAAAAGGGGGAAAAAATAATTCTAAATATAATTCTAAATAATAATCTTCCTTTAACCCTCTCGACAAATGTAGAAAAGCAAAAATTAATAAATTAACTGGCAATAATGTAACGATACAGCGATGCAATAGTATAGCAATAAACAAATGAATATGTAACTTTCAAATCACAGGACACCATAGAGGATTAATTATGTACATTTTTAACCCTCCATGATCTGATTTTTCTTTGTTTACAAGCAGGCAAATTGCAGTTTATTATAATCTAACATTTCGAAAAATGTTGGAAAGTAAGAATTAATAAATCTCATAAAGAAAATTGACTTGTGACAATGTATAACAATACGATATTGTAACACAATACCAAACAATCAAACAAAAATAGGTGTATAAACTACAGGTTTGTAATATTCAAGTCCTATGAAATTATAGAAAGTTGATATCCGAGTTAGAATCAGTTCATGTTCACAAATCGAAACACCTAAAATACACCTCGGGAGTCCAGCTACCATTCCATACGAAAACATCCCCTCCGACTTCTCTCCGCGGGATTGCTCGAGTCGAATCGAATCGAGCGTAACCCAGGGGGAAAAAGAAACAGATCGCAGACGATTCCGCGCGTTTCACGGAAATTCGAGCAAGCTTCACGACTGCTCGCACAGTCAACCCCCGGAAACTCGGTTGAGGAGCGGGTTACGAACGATGGGGGGAGGAGATGGTTGGAGGTGAGCTAGGAACAGGGTGGAGGAGGTGGAGACAGAGGGTAGCAGCCCCGAGGGCAACGACCTCTGACCCACCAGCCAGCCCTGGTATTGCTACCCCTTCCCTTGGTCGACTGCTAAGTATAGCATTTCCACCAACCTGTCGCCCCTTGCTACAGATATTATATCTACACCGTAACCACCTCCCTCTCCGCCCTCCGCGGCGACCTCACGCTCCTCTCGAAAGCTCGGTAATTTTGTCCTGTTACCGCTTTATCGCTGCAGCTACACGTTGCGAGCGTTTTCCCCGGCTGTTGCCGTTGTTTTCGTTGTTCTGCTCCCTTCCGTCTCCTCCACCTCCACCTCCATCACCAGTGTGTTTGCAGCGCGCGAAAAACACGATGATCTCTGTCTTCTATCTCTGTCACGGTTGAGGATGTACGGGAAGAGAAAACACGGAAGAGAAGAAAGGTGACAACGTACGGTGTAGGATTTTTTTTTTTTCATACACGTGATAATTCGCGGACATGTCTACCTGTTCCCAATTAAATTTGCTGTCCGTGGCATGGAAAAGCGTTGGGTATTGTTCCCTTTGCTGTCCTTGTTGCGGCTTGTTTTGCCCCTTTGAATGCGGGCCAGAGCGAGCTTTTTAGCCCGCGCGACGAATATAGGACGCGGTTAAGACGCGCCACGCAACAACGCTCGCGAGGAGGGTAAATGGAAAGACGGGGATTTAAGGTTCGTCGTTGCTATTTGATCGCGATGGAAGAGCATTTTTTTTTTTCTTTCGACGTTTTTTTCGTTAACTGTCTCTGAGGTGATAACAACGTGCCTTACACGTCGACTGTTGATGCGTAAAAGTACGTTTGTGTTGTTTGTTATAAAATTTCACTTGTTTTACAAAGGTACAGTAGAGTTCCGTATAATGCGCTTAATACGTCACATGTTGGATGAATTCGATTTACAGGAAATCGTGCTGTAAGAAAATTTATCTCGTATGATAGGAATAATCTATTACCATGCCAATTTTTATTTTCTATATTTCAACAAATAAGACAGTTTTTTTAAATACATAGCGTATATATATTACTATTAATATATGCAATAAAATCTTTTTTATTTCAATGAAATTTAAACAAAGAAATAATTACAATAACGCTGTATTAGAACAGTTGAAGTTAATATATATAATAACTAAACAATCTTAAAATGTTCATTTAATATAATTTATAATTATCAGAATTAATAAAATTAATTCAATATTCTGTAATTAGTAGAATTGATAGAATTAGTTAATTACAAGTAAATCATGCTAAAAAGAAGCTAAGAAAAATTCAACCTCAGCACAAAAGCTTCAAGTGCAAAGGGGTTAACGAAAATTCTCCGTGAATCATCGGTAGATCTGGTTCTTCCCAGCTACGTGTACACGGAGAGACAAGTCATCGGCACGTGCGCTCTTCGTTACAAAGCAGCGTTTTGTAGCCACACGTCGGGACACACGCGATGCCTCAGCAGCCAAGATTCGTTCTCATAAAAATACTCCAACGTGGCTCGACAAAAATCTCCCTCTCTAATACTTCGCGATACGGTATGATTATCGTAATTCAGCTGGGGTGCGTGCGGACACAAGAGAAAAAGAGAGAGAGAGCTCCAAAACTCGCGGATTGACGACGTACGTGAGTGAGTGTGGTGGAGAGGGGAGAAGTTCCATCCGGCGGTTGCACGCTACGCCGTGTAGTGGGGGTAGGGTGGAACGGCCTCAATAACGTAAATTATCCCGCCAAACGTAGGCGGACCGTATATATCCGTGTCGAGTGGCCCCCGCGAAAATAGCAGAACCATGGACCGTCCGAGAGAGGCGAGCGAGGACGAATGCGAGTAGGAGAATCGAGGGAGTACGTTCGCGATGGTGGGGGGATAACCGAGTGTTACGTGGATAGGAGGTGGGGATATCAGAGGCTGACGGTGTGTGTAAGTGGAGGGGGAAGCGAGAGAAAGAGAGATCCGCTGGCCTAGTTAGGGTGAGTGCCACCCTCGTCGGTCAACGACCCCGCGACCTCGACGCTTGCAATCCGAGCGACTCCTCGGCCATGTTCCCCTCCATCGTCCCTCTCTACCATCTCCCCATCTCCCCACCGTCCTATCGTTCCCGCGACCGACACCGACGAGCGTCACTTTCCGCGCGCATTTTCCTCGGCCTGATTAGACCACTAGGAGCACAGAGCGAAGCATATTTCCTACCTCGATAATTCAACCTTTTCTAAAGTCATCCTAGCTCGCCTGCGATTTGGACGAGGATGAGATACTTGAGAAGTTTATTTGTTAGTAGAAACTGTGAACTGACATTGGAACTATAAAGATGTTGGACACCGCTCTAAGATAGATTTAGTTTCAGATAAATAATCCGAAAATTTCCTTCTATCTTCCCCACACAATTACGCATACGACTGTTGAAATCGTTACTCATCTATCTCATGTCGTATGCTTGAACGTTTTACTCATCGATTTCTAGAATGCCTATTGAACGTCTAAGATACGGAGCTAGACATACTGCAGAATCGCTGCAACACAGATCTAGATTTGTAAGACTTCCGTGTACGAAAGTTTAGCAGAATAAAATTATTATTTTTAAACTACTAAGCATCGGAATCTAAGAAAGGGTTTTGAGATATTTTTCTTTAAAAAATGTTAACATCGTGTTGGTATAATTCTGGAAATTTATAATGGCTTTTAACCTTCGACTGACGGTGCCTGAGTCCACTTGAACCCGAGCGTTAGGCTAGGTTAGGAATAATACGATTGCATTATATTTTCTGAAAAGAAAGATTTCTACATAGTAACAGAAATGTATTTCAATAGACTGCTCTTCGAGAAACTCAAACGAAAATTCTAATACGTGCAAATCCTGTCAAATTGAAAGACAGAATTCAACTTGTCTTGAATGTAAGAAGTATATTGGCGGAAAACATATATTCTAAATAAGATCTATCTGCAGAAAATGTATTCCGTAGGCGAATTATAAAAAAACATTAATTTAATAATAAACATCTCAATTAAAAAATATGTTTTCATATATTTTCTAGGTTGAAATACATTATTTAATACATTAAACCTTGCTTTTGATTATTTGTAATTTTTATTTTTAAAAAGCTACGCAATAAAGCATATTTTGCAAATACCTGCCAAATTGACGTGTGTAGTAAAATTAGGTAGTTCTAATCTTAACTGTTTGAATCTTATGCAGAGTGGAAATATCGAAATTACAGTGGTTTTTATAACCCCTGGTAGGTGAAACAATTTTCTACCAAAGTTCTACCCTTTTTTTTTCTATTATATGCCTAAAAATATAAATTTGCATAAAAATCTGCAGTTTAGTTACGACACATAGTGCGTAATTTTGAAACACATTTAAGACGAATGGTTAAAACGCAGATAAATATATTACAAATCATACTTTTGTGCAATTCAATTTACTATACTATTATATTATACAATCTAAATAACGTAGCTGGAAAACCTGTCGAAATACACATTACGGTGAACATGTTAAAAAAATAAAGCTCGAATATAGTATGTTAATACCAAGCATTAATAAATGAAACAATTTTCTATCAAATTCTACTGTTTTTTACTGTATTCTCAAAAATTGCGTAAAATTAGCATAAAAATCTACAATTTAATAATTACCATATAATAGTTACTAAGTTCTATGAATAATAATTATATAATTTAATAATTAAAATATGAAACTATTATTGCAGAGCGTTTATAATTTGGTTTCATTAGAATTTTACACGACGCTTGCGTATCGCTCCAAACGAATTTCTAATTCATTCGTACTTTCGTTTTCGAGTTGCCACTTGCATCCTCTGGCTCGAAAACCGGTTTACGAAACGCACCGCGCAACATGCAACGCTTTTTTCGTAAACCAGAGATCCGAATTCTGATCGGGGCGTGCGCGAGCGCGCGGAAAGCAGGTCCGCGAACGTGGCAGAAATTCGTCGATGGAAATGTGTAAAATGGCGTTGCGAAACCGGGGCTGAAGAAACGTGTACAGGCACGCAGTTAATCCAGCGTCGTTCGCAATGGAAGAGAAAGCAATTAACTCTTTCACTCTCGTCCGAACCTTTCAGTTGAGCAATATTTCACCGGTCGTTGCTCGATTTTTCTCTCTCTCGCTCTCTCTTCTGTCATATTTTCCTCTTCGTAAAAAAAAAGGAACACGTCCTGGTAGCAAAAAAATTCGAATAAAAAATCAATGAAGGAGAAGGAAAAGACAGGTAGTAAAAAGTACGTTCCAGTGACTTTCGAAGTTAGGAGATCCAGCTGTTGAAAAAGATTTGAAACATTTTACTACTTTTTATGCGTCTTTTGTGCGTCTTCGCTTTCGTAGTCGTTTTGGCGGGATTTTAACAGGGGGGAAAAAAAAGGGTACGCGACTTCTAATCCTTTTGCTGTTTTTACGTGTTTACGATCGGCGTAGACCGTGCCTTTTGCGAAAGGATTATCTGGCCGAAAGAAATTGACTTTGCGACTCTTCGTGATGCTTTTTAAACCCGTTAGCTGCGTCCACGAAACCTTCACCCCTTTTTCCCTTTTTTTACTGACCGATATTACCACGCAAACAGCGAACCCTTGCATTTTTAGAGGTACAGTTACGGTCCCAAGTGGATAGAATTGTAGCTTCTTTCTTTTCTTTTTTTCACCGTTAACGGAAGGATTTATTTTAGGGCAACCCTTCCTCCGTCGTAAATCACCGATCTTTTCCCTTCTTTCGAAGACGCGAGGGTGCCGAATGTTTCCTCTGTTTTTTACTGTTCTGCGAATTTTTATCGTCGGTATACCTAGCGAATGTCACGCGGGATAATAAAGTGTGTTAAGCTCCTTTGAAATGTCCTTTTAGGCTAGTAGGTAGAGGAAAAGAGTTTATTTTTTTTTTCTTTCGTTCGGAACTTGTTAAGTTGTGAATAAAATTCGACATGCTGTTACTTGTGATTTATTGTCTCTCTGTAAGCAACGGAAGCTTTTTCGAAGGAAATTTTATATTGTAGTAATTTCATACACTGAAACGTTTATCGGAACATCTTCGAAAGTGTGTAAGGAAAATAAATGGCGCCAGATGTGTTTTTATAGATGTAACATTGCGAAATTGTAAATTTCTTGTTTTGTACTTGAGGTAAATACGAAGATGTTATTTATTTGCCATCAGTGTATAATGTAAATTGCAATGTTACATTAATGTACAGGTGACAATTGAAATTAGTGCAAAGGAGAGTTTATATTAATTGACAAATTGTCTTTTCTATCATAATATTAAGTTTCAAAACTTCGACAAACGAATTAGAAGATTTATCATTTTCTACCGCATAATATTACTCTGAGAAATTTTCTTCCATAGTATTATTAAGTACATTGAGTTTATTAATTTTCTCAATACAAAATTCTTCAGAAATTCTTCTAGCGATCTTTCTGGCAATTTCAATTTCTATTAAACAATATAAAATGTAATTGGTTCGATTGATAATCCGTCCAAAAAATTAGAAATTTTTCATAGATTGTCCGATAACGATCCACGTCCACGACGTGGCAATTACCGCAACGTAAACTGTCCCCGTTCTCCATTCACGAGGTTGCTGAAACAGTAACGGTGTGCCGTTGCGCGCGAACGAACGATAACGAGTAGTTAAACGCCTCGTGATCGCGGTCTGATAACGGGATATATCGGGGTGAACGAACCGCGGGAGAGAATAAAGGGACGTCCTTGGGCAACGACTCAACTATAATTAATAACAATCTCGCGGCGTGATCGGTAGAACGCGTGAAACGCGCGCGACGGTTGTGCAACAGATCACGACAATTTCTGGCGCGCCACTTACAAAAGCTCGCGTCAGGTTTAACGCACCCGGTCTCGTTGTTGGAAAGTGTGCGAAACGGCACGACTTTCACATTCGTCGAGGCCGTTAATTTACTTTCTACGGCGTGGTTGCAAAGTTGCGATGTGACTCGGAACGATCGAGAAAGATCGTAATGGCGTTCACGTTCCTCATCGATGAACCACTTTTGCAGTTCACTTAAATGGTATGCTGATCGTCAGCTGGAGATTTCGAAGGTTTCACATTGCGAGCTTTGTACGTGAAATTCTGATTTTCGGATCATTTGGAATTCTCAGTTTTGCTAATTTGCGGAATTGGGAATAATCGTGTTTTTAAATACACGAGTTGCTGGAATTCGGAAGATTTGAAATTCCCAGATTTGCAAATTTGCAAAATTAAAAGTAATTGTGTTTTTGAATCTAAGAGATGTTGAAATTTAAAAGATTTGGAATTCACGAATTTTCAAATTTGCGAAACTAGAAATAGTTTATCTGCAAAACTGTGAGGTACTGAAATTCGGAAGATTTGAAACTCTCAAATTTGCAAATTCGCAGAATTAGGGATACTTGTTTCTTTAAATCGAAAAAATGTTGAAATTTCGCAAACTTTGAAATTCTTAAATTTGCAAATTCGCAAAATTAGAAACACCCGTGTCTCCAAATTCGCGAGATGTTGGAATCTTCAAATTTTCAAGTATTTAAACGTTTCGAACTTCCCAATATTCTTACATTTCCAAAATACAAAAATTCCCGAACTTTGACAATTTGAAAAATACTCTCACACTTGCTTCAACAGTACTTTCAACAGTATATTACTCGAGATTTCCACTTCGACGAAGGAATCTTCCTCAGATATAGCGAATAGTATCGTAAAGTTTAAAAACTACATGGTGCATCTCCATAACAAACCGCCAATTATTTACCAACTATGCAGAGAACATATAGAACTTCTTCACCAACAAGAAAGTAAGATAACTTTCACTTTCTTATTACAAGTTACTTCTTCGTGCAGCCTATCCAATTGCAACCACCGCTGTAACAACCAAGCCTCTACATCAGTCCAATTTACTTCCAACGAAACTTTCTACTACTCTAATTCACAAACACAGCATGTTCCTTTCATGCAAACCGTACAATCAGCGAAATTGCTAGATACTCTCGTACCCCCTAATTCTTCAATAATCTCAACAAACGTACACCAAACAAAAAAAGACAAAAACCATCTATAAATTTTCTCTCGGTGTATGATAAAAAGAAATACATCGATCAACTTTCCGTTAATCCAATAACTACTGAGTAACCATTGATTAGGATAATAAATAGGCGTGTGGTAACTGTCACCCGAGACAAGGAAAAATTCTCTGCTTATACAGAAGCAAAAAAGAAAGACAAAGAAACGAGAAAGAGAAAAGAGCATAAAGCACCGATTGGGGGGAAAAAACAGGTATGTGACGCGGTAACAATTATCCTCGTTCGATGTCGACGAACCACTTGCTGCTCGGATTCCGGCTTCGAAGGACGCGGGCGTCGATCCGCGACGAACTCGTCTCGATCGACCGAGAAAACACCGTGGCGGCGTTTCGCGATTTTTCCGCGCGGCTCCCATTGCATCTCGTTTACTGGTCGTAACAGATTGCGCAATATGCAAATCACCACTTAACGGTTAATCAGTGGTATGACTAAACGAGTCGCCAACGGGACACCTTACACGATCATTCCATTTTTTTACACTTTCTTCATTTTTCTCTTTTTTTTCCTTCTACGATCAGGTTTTCTTTTTTTTTCTTTGTCCCCTTTTCCTCAGCGTTGTCACTGGATATTCGCCGCTCTGCGTAAAGCTTTCGCACGTAAACGATCGAGACGGTCGTCTGTAATTAGAGTACCGATGACAGGAATGATTGTCGCTCCCTTTCACCGGGAATTGTTGGTTTTCAATGCATTCTTCGATCGAGATATAAAAAATCCTGCTTGGATGTCGATTTATTTCTTGTTTCAACAACCACGTTTTTTTTTTTTGCAAAGTTTACGAATAAATTTTGGTTACACAAATACAGTCTGTATATATAAACTGACGTTAGTAATTATAGTATAGAGAAAGTGTGATTCGAATTAAATGATTTAAATTACCTTTCCTCACTATGGTTAATATCATACCTTCATTAATAAAAATATACATATTTAATTATTATGCTTCCAGATTCTAGAATGAATAATTTCCTGTTTGGGATAATAAGTAATTATTTCATAATGATTTTTGTGTGTTAAATAGTTTCATATTAAAGTTGTAGTGATAACCAAGCTTACTTCCTATTCAGTAAATAGATTTTAGTAGATGCTGGAGGATTCAGTAGATTTTAGTAGAATTTAGTTTTCAATCTATCGTAGCCGATTTCCGTAAGTTTCGAATGATTTTTTGAAACAATAGATATTAGTAAAGTACGATACATTTTATTAAAATTCAGTAGATTTCAGCAGAATATAGTAGAAATTTAGTATAATTCACATTCAATAAGTATCTTAATACTTACGAACGAAGGTTACATACATATACGTGTGCTCTAATTTTTTGCACAAGTGTATAAATCATTTTGTCGTTTTCCTTTCAAAAAGTTATGTTGGATCGATAAACATACGCATAGCAGTAAATCGAAAATTAATCGACTAATTAATCGAATCATTAGGATCACAAGGAAGTTTGCAATCTTCATCGATAATTTATCCTATCGAAGGTAGGAACACAAGCTGTGATCGAGCGATTTACGATCGACGCTCGCAAGGGCTGTTATTTTAAGCTGTCAAACGGAATGCTTACTAATTTAGATGGCCGTTTAACCCTTCCCTTTTGTCGCGTTTATTTCCGAATCGAACTGGCAAAGAAGAATCAGAAGAGAGCCTGACTGACTCATTTGAAGTCGATTCGAGTGACGAATCACACATCCCTCTTTTCTCTTAGAATAGATTAGAACGTCACGCTTTTTTTCTTCCCCTGTGCCAAAGGGCGAAGGGTTATCTTGCACGTCCCCGGGGTGCCATTTCGCAAGCCACGAGCTCGCTTTCTTTTGTACACGTGGCTAACCTGCGAGGATTCGTTCTATTTCCCAATTTTTCTTCCTTAAACGAAATTGCGCTTACAGGTTATTTCGCAGAGACGAGCTTAAAAAGAAAATGCCCACTTAATTGGGAAATATATTGAAAATTGTAGGAAAAAAGAAGTTAATTGTTTTTATTTTTATTGAGCGTTTATTATCGAGAAGGATCAAAGGAAATTTAAACGTTTGAGTACCATGCACCTTTGCAAAAATTCGTTCGGAAAATGATCACGTTTCTTTCACTTTTTCTTTCTTTCTTCGTTTTCGTTACTTTTAATTTTTGATAAATAAAAGAATTTATTTTAAGCTTATGAAAACATAGATTTCGATATAGTAGAACGTCAATAAGTGATAACAGTAAAGGCAAGCATTGGCAAAATCCAAATGTGCAATTTTGATTTTTAAAAATGTCAATATGATGTATCTTATATTTAGTACAGGCGTAAAAGTATAATTAAAAATGAAGAATTTATAAATAACCTTTAACACATTATAAATAAACTATTGAATTCTACGTATTGATTAACAAATGACAATTTAACTCGTCTTCCCCAGTTAAAAGGTTAAATTATCTAATACAGTGATTGATGATGTGTGCACAAGTGTTTTGAGTAAATTCCAGGCAATCTAAATTGGATTCACATCGATAGTTTTGCCCGAGGATAGGAGTACTTGGATTTTTTTCAATGAAAGTCATTCTCTGACGGATTTCGTTCTATGAATACATTAATAATTAATAAAATTTGTAATTAATTTCCGCACAGATCTTTAAATTTGACTAAAAACACAAAAGATGTTGAAAATTCTAAGTGGTTCCAATTTTTTGGCGCAATTTACCTATCTTTTCGAGAACAAAATACATTTCTCGAGATCGTATATTACCCCCCACCCCGAAAAAAATTTCTTTTACATAATACATTAATTACCTTCCATAGAAACATCGTTCGAATGAAAACAGAGGAGAGATAACGAGGGTTGCGAAAAAAATCGTATCGTTCGATATACACCCTCTCATTCCAATCATCCAAAGGAACAGCAACGCATTTCCGTAGGTCGATACGATTTTTCAAATGGAATAACTATTTCCCGCAACGAAGAACCGTTACGTGTATATTCCCAAGATACTCACGAATGCCTGTTTCGTACGTGAAATCCATTGCTATGTGTCTCGATCGCACGGAGATCGGTAAGAAGAAAACAAAAAAAAAAAGAAAAAGAAAAACTAAGAGGCATCGACGTCTGGTACGAATCGGCCGCGATAAAAGTAACGAGGAAATCGGCTTATATTAAATTTCCTGGCTTTACAAGACAGATATCTTCGAGTGTAATAAAGATACACCACCGGGTGCTGTTCTTTCCTCCGTTCGACCCCAGAAATCCCCGGGGTCGCCGTTATATCGGGTCGTGAGGCCAACGAACTCGCCACGATCCCTAACCCGGTCAACCGCGACACAGATCCCACGTAGCAACCCTCCGCCTGCCTCCACCTACCCCATCTCTCTCAACCCCTCCACCCCTTTCTGCCCCTGTTCCCCTGTTTATGCGTTACGGTAACATCGATTTCGCCGAATTAGAACACGCGTAAACCGGCGGCATTTCGGAAATTGTCTCACCTATGGGACCTGCTTCCTCTGCTCCTCTTTACTTCTACGGTTAGGCTTCCATGTAACGTGGTTAAACCCTTAACACTCTAATACAATTAGGGTTTCCGGTAAAAAAAAAAAAGAGTGTGCAATTTTTTGTATATTGTAAAATTTTTCTATGTATAAGAAGTGTGAGAAAATATATTTTATAAATATTTTGAAACGATTTTGACAATAGTATTTTATTTCTTTCCTGATTCTTTATCTGTCTACACTGTACACTGTCTTGTGTGTTGTTCGAGTGTCATTTGGGATAAACTGTTTACCGTTTGAAGTCTTATGAAGAATGAGATTTGACATATTTCGAAAACGATTGTAATTGTATTGTAATTATATAATAAAAAATATAGATATAAATGTGTAATAATTTAAATAACATTTGTTACGTAATTAACGTAATTTAGAACATTTGCGAATATAGGGAATTGCGAATATGTATATCGCGGACTAACTGGAACGAGATTGCGAAAAAATGGCGATAGGGTTAAGGAGTTAACGCTAGATTTACGAATATTTCTTGTATATATAGAGATATCTCGGTCGCATTATGATATTTATTTAGTATCTACTTTATGCAAATCGTATTTTTGTCAAAAAATTGTGTACACATTATCTAGTAAACTAATCCTTGTAGAGGTTCAAGAGTGACTTACACTGTTTGAGATTTTAGGTACAATTCAAACATGGTTTCATTTTAAATTTTGAAATTCGTTTTTTGAAACTTTTGATAGCTTGGAAATTTCATTCACATTGTTTTGTCTTAATTTGGAATTTGGTTTTATTTCTGTTGAATTTTATTTCACATAAATTGCAATGGAAAATATATTTTTATGTTTGGTGTTGAATTAATGGATGTTTTAAGCTTGTTACTTGGAAAATTGATTACTTAAGGAATTATTTCGTTCCATTATTTGACATTTAACGTAACAATTACAGCAATTCCTACAATTCAAGAGAGTTTCTTCTCGAAGTTCGTTGTGTTTTAATGACACATTTGATGGAAAGTTCAAGTTCGTACGTTTGTAGTTTCTTGGATTGAATAAGAACTAAATTGATCACTTTTCCTCTGTCTTCTTTCAAGTGGCAGTTTTCTATGGAGACAAATAAGCATAGCTATTTTTTCCTGTTGTCGTGAATCGTTTCAATTCCAGCTGTAATAAGGAGAAACGACATTTCCCTCTTACGAAAAATTTCTCCCGCGATATTGAATACCGAAAGCTGATACTATTTCGAGTAGGTACAGTTTACTGCTTTCGTGTAATGTGCAAATTTGCTTTCCTTATCGAATGGCTGTCATAAATATGGTAAAGTGCTTTCCCCATCGTTTCTGAAACAAATCATATCCATCTAATATTTTAATCTTTTTTCGTTTTCTCATGTAGTCGCAATTTTTGAAATACATTGATCATTTTACTCTTCGAATTAAAAAATAAAGAAAACTACAGATTCGATTGTTGCATAAATAACAGTGAGGTGCAAAAAAAAAAATTTGGCTAAAAGTGGATTTTATTCGAGAAATGTTTTTTTGCTTTCGCGAAAAATTGGGCTTTTGTAGAGAAAAAAATAAAACTCTCATTTCATAGTGTTATCACTAGAAGGACATGATTCGTGCAACAGGCGAGTTAGGATTGAATCCAGCCATCTCCAAACGAATCTCAAACGCCATTGTCCCGTTGGCAGTATTCCACAAACTTTCACAAAAAGGAAGAAAAGGAAACCGCGTATCCTTAAGATAATTCTACGATTAAATTCTCCACCTCAATTTTTTCAAAATTCCATCTTTAAGTATGAACTATAGACCACTTAGAAACGTGTCTGAATTTTTACTTCACTATGGGAATCGTTCGAAATATTTTAAAAAATCTATCATTTGGATACCTTCAATAATATGGTACAATTTTTATGAAAAAAGAATTCCTAATTTTTTTTAAATGAAACGTTATAAACATGTCGCACTCTGGAGAAGAAAGTGTTTTTTATATCAAATATTTTCAATTTTATTTATTTACACGGATTTACCACCAAAGAGAATGTCAGAAATTGATGAAAAGTGTCAGAAAATGCTAAAATTAAGTATAACAATTTTTCAAAGAGAAATTTTCGAAAATTTCATACTTTCGATATTAAGACAGTTTTTCTGCGGAGTTTGAGATCTAGCTTTCATAAAATATATCGTAAAAAACCGTAACAAGTATGTGTATTATTAGTCCTTGAAGAACAGACAAGAGACTATATTCGGGTCAGTTTGGACCCCAGTCAGCTATCCATCGAATGCACATTTTTTTCTACTCTTTCTGTATTTTACAGACTCTCTTTTCAGTTTCTATTTATTATTTCCTCAATAATATAAAACAAAAACGTCCGGGTCCAAATTGACCCTAGCACCGTCGATTAAACAAAATAGTTACATTAATTTATTTAACAGAGTGATGTAGCAAATAAAATTTGCCGATTAGTCTGTCAGTGAAAACAAATACGAATACTAATTTAATAATTAAAATCTTTCTAACAACGCAAAAATCATAATTATCGAAAGAAACGTGTACAGAGGTGCACTGCAGAACATAGCCTGAAAAGAAAGTTCTACTTCGGTTCTGGGTCGTATGCGACCCACGCAGTCAGGAATGCGTTAAGGGGTTAAAGACGCGACAGAAAGAGAGCAGAGAATCGAAAGAAGAAGACTTACAACGCGCATTAACATACACCAGCAGCGAAATGTAGTTTTCACTTCGCCCAATCGGACTACGCATAGCATTCGGTCAGTGCAAACAGCTCTGGACGCGATAGTTTTACATTATGCAACTATTTCATTAACGTGGTTCGCGCGTGTGGAAGGAAGGGTTCGTCGACCGTTTTGCGACCAAGAATAGTACTGCACTAAAATCGAAGGGAAAGAATATGAGAAAAGTAGGAAAAATGCGGAGAAAAAGAGCGTATAAACGACGAAGTCGAGTTCGGCGAAGACTTTCCTCTGTCGTTTCACCAAGTGTGTGTGTGTGTGTGTGTGTGTGTGTGTGTGTGTGTGTGTGTGTGTGCACGGCTCCGTTATCCGTCGATCGATCTGCACACATTTCGCTCGAGCGTAACTCGCACACCCTCGATTCGTGCACTCGTTTCGCCTTCCGTCCCTTGCGTAACGCCGCGCGCACGATTGCGTGCACACGATGCACACTGGCCGCTCGTTAAATGGCACCGTCCAAGGAATTCAATCTCCTTTCGAGATTGACTTCAACTTTCCAGAGGAATTTCGACCGGTTTCAACAGACTTTTTTTTCTTCTCTCCTTTTTCTTTCTTATTTTTTATGTAATGCAATTACGGCGATCATATTTTCTGGGAGAAAAGAAAGGAGAAATTTGAACATTTTTTGTTTTAGCTTCGTTCTAATGTTCCTTTAGAAACCAGTTTGTCACAGCCAGAACAGCATTGCTGCGAGATTTTTAGCCAGATTTTGATAACATGTATATGGCGAATTTTCAGTAGAAATATAGTATATATATTTTTGTTCAAATATACTGTATACTATTTTGTGAAAATTTATCAAGTTTTTAATATATTTTCTTTCGAGTGTCAACGTACACTGTGTTAGATATATATTTTTTCTTCTTTTTTTTGCGTAGTATACTTATCGAAATAAGACGTGTTTGTTTGTTAGTTTGAGATAGACCGTGTTGAAAGAAACTGTTTGTTTTCAATGTGAACGTAGACTCAGAATAATATATAAAATTAAAAGACAGTCATTTGAAATAAAGAATTATTCTTTATAATAAAAAACGTATAACCATTATAATCAAAATCATCGAAAATATTATAGGTCTCATTTTTTTTTTTTTAAATAAGCAAAACTTTTATGGCGTTGTTTCTCAGTATCTAGAACGAGATATGAAGGAATGATTAGAAAGGGAAATTCTACAAAATAAAAATTTTTTTCAATTTTGCAGAATTGTCACTGAAGTGACCAGTAACGAAATTATCTTTTATTTCGGCAATGTCTTAGAAAATTGGAAATTAGAATATTACGATTTTAGATCTATAATATCTAATATTCTAAGTATAGTACATCTATAATAATCAATCGTTACCAGAAAAATTCGATAATGCCATTTTTATTTATCTCGTTCAGCTTATCATCGGTAAATGTTTGGAAAAGCTCTTTCAGAAGCTTCATAAAAGTGTTGCGTCGATAGTGTAGTCGAAACGTTATTTATAGAGATTCGTAGAAAGTCAATTTAGACAGTCGTAGCTAATTCTAAAGTACACACGAAGAATTTGGAAATGTTTAGCCAGCTGAATTGTTACTTCTCTTTTCTTTTTTAGTTTCAAGAAACATTTTGATCGGGGCCGGTGTGTTTCGAGTACCGAACGAAATGTTTCGTATTGCTTAACGCGATTTCATAAACGCGTGTATAACGTTAATTTATAAAATTTCTCAAGTTATCGGCATAATTGCGCTGTATCACTTTGAAGCATGAAATGTGCAAGATGTTTGTGCAAGTCGATCGTTTTGAAATGTATTATGGAGAAACAGAGTTTCCACGTTTCAGATATAAATTACCTAAGAATTAATTAACAGAAAATTTGTAATTTAAGATGTTAACAGCGTAACTTCGAAATTAGTTTTCTTCTTTATGTTTGATATATGACAACGTAGCGAAGGAAGGAATTCAGAGCTACAAACTACTTCCTTTATGATTTATAACTTGCATCGTGTTGTTTACAAGAATTAACATATTTCAGTGAAATATTCTATTTCAATTTCAAGTGACACTTGTGAGAAGGTAGTCAATATTTTCATACGAAACTGTTTCATATAGCACAAACTATAATTACGTGAAATATTAACTTCTCTTTTTAAATATCTTTACTGATAACGTTTATTCTAATTTAGAAATAAAAGAAATCAATGTTTCCAAAGATCTACATTTCACATTTTATTAAGAAAAGAAAAAATGGAAACAATAGTATAATAAATTAGAATGAGTAATTATGAGCATTCAGCACTATTTTACTAGAGAACCAGAGACCATTCGCAAAAATATTGTAACAGTATCTAAAGGAAATATACAAAAATGATAACTCTTTTTGTATAATTAACGTGAAGTATGTTAAGATGATAGTATTATCAAAAGGAAACACTGAATGTTAACCCTTTTGTCACTATTGAGACTATTAATTCCTCACTTGAGATACTCGAACAAAAATTGATTTTATTCTTTACTAGTACAATCACGCTTGTATGCTTTGAAATCACGTTTGTATACTTTATCGTGACTTTCACTATAATTACTTGACGTGAAAACAATTTTTTTGTATTTACAAAACATATTTATTTCGACAATTTTCCATCGAATTTAAAACATATCAATTGTAATTGTTTATTTACATTTTTCCAATGCACGATATTTCTTGAAACAATCAGCATGGATTGACCGTGTTCACTATCGTCACCTCCTACGTTAAACTCTATATCACGTCAGAGGTGACATACATATGACCGATACGGATTAATTTGGTATTCCAATAGCGACGTTATGATCTGTAAATAAATGACGAATTCTTAAAAAGAGTAATTCGATCATCGAAAGGTTAACGAATTAACCTTACGTTGCCATTGACGCAGCGTATGCGATTCAAAATGTACTACTTAGCGTGTACTGATTTGGATATGGATTTTCTAATATAACCGAACGTGTTTAGAAGGAAAAAAAATTCAATCTCCTTCGAGAACCGTTCTCCGTTCGTTGCAATCGAACGAACCAAAAAGAGCGGATTCGATTCGTGTCGCGGTCCCAATTACACGCCGCTCGGCTGCACCTAGATTCACGAGAGTTTTTCAACGGCGTCAAAGAGAGTCAACCGAAACGTGGCTCGAGGCAGCGTGTAACCATGAAGTTTACAACACACCAGTGACACAGTGCCGATTGTGTGCTTTCACTTTCCTGCGAGTGGCAGGCTACGAACGATTGACATCACCGCGCGACCCAGCATGCTGTGCGCGTGTTTGTGTTCAGCCCCGTTGTGTCCTGGATCATCGTGGATCCACGCTCGACTTCCGGCAAATCGGCCGATTTCGCAATCGAATTTATTTCGTCGTCCGGCACTCGATGCAATTCAACCGGCGAATCAAATCGACTTAAACGGTTCAATTAACCGGCTCATTTGTCCAGTCGTCCTGTTAAACAGCGGGGGGACACGCTGTGTGTTCAACTGCACGATCGAGGCGTCTCTCGTTTAGGTGAAGCAAGTCGCGAATTTTATGCAGTGGTTTTGTCTAAAGCTTCGGGAAACGGAGTTCTTGGATCGAAGAGAAATTGAGGAATTTTTGGGAAATTTGGAAAGATTCCTTGGATTCTTTTGGAGAGTTCAATTTGACGTTGTTAAATTTCACAAGGTTCAAGAGATACTTGAACTGATTTCTTAGATCTGAAGGAGGAATTTAATGTTAAATTTTTCAGAGTTCAAGGGGATTTTCAACTGATTTTTTGCACTTTGGGATAATTAAATTGGAAGTTGCCAAATGTTTCAGAGTTCGCGTGGAATTTGGGACAATTTTCTAGACTTTGGATTAATTAAATTGGATGTTGTTAAATTTTTCAGCCTGTAAGAGAATTTTTGACAAATTTTTTGTATTTTAAGAGAATTCATTTAGATATTGTCAAATGTACAAAGATTTCAGAGAAATTCGAGCCAATTTCTTACATTCTGGAATAGTGAAATTAATTTATTAGATTCCCCGTCGAACTAGGTTAAAATCAAGACCGTAAATTCCTTGAAACTTCGCACAATGACGGTCCCAAGTAATACACAAAGCGGCACTTGATTGTTGGGACTCAGGTGGTTGAATACACTATGTCTGTTCCAATAATAAACGAAGGTTCAGCTAGCGAAACGCCACACGGCAGCGGGGGCGACGGTGGTGACCGCGGTTTTAAGGTCGCGCGCGGCGAATTTCGGCCGGTGGAAATTAAAGGTGCGTTGACATCGTTACGTCAACGCGGTTAAATTGGTCGGGTCGCGTTGCGGAAACTAAGTTGCGCGCACGAGGTCTTATATAAACCCTCGAAACTTACATAAATTCTCACCTATGACGAAACCTCGTCTATCTCACTAACAAGAAAAAAAAAAGAAAGAAAGAAAGAAGAAGAAAGATAGAGAAATAGCGTTCTCGCAGTCGTTCCTCCAATTACCGCCAATTTTCTTCCCCGGTGACACGCGTTAATCATCCACGATTCCACCCCGCTCTTGCACAACCGTGCACGCCTGAAAAGCTCCGACCGAAAGAGGTCGAGATGCGGAGAGTAAACGCGTCGGAGGAGCGGGGAAGAAGAAAACAGGAGAAAAAGGAAGAATAAGAAAAAAATTGCAATGGTAAATCGAGGTCGTTCGCCGCTCCACTTTTCCGGCGTCGATATTAAAAATTAGCGCGGCACTTTGTCTCATTGCGATCAAAAAGAAAACGAAAAAGCAAGAGAAAAACGCTTGTGACATCACATGTGAAGTTATCTTCTCTCTTTCTCTCTCTCTCTCTCTCTCTCTCTCTCTCTCTCTTTATTTTAGACGTAGTGGATTAACGAGAACGAAGAAAGGAGTGACGTCGAGATGAACAACAAAACGTCAGTTGCGAATTTTCCTCGTTTCCCCCGTGCATGCGCGAAATACGCGTGTGCTTGCGCGATCAAAGAGAAAGGACGCGTTCTCTGGTCGTCGTTCGTTCATTCTCTCTTCTTCTATCTCACGTTCGCTCCTCGCTTTTATCCTCGTCTTACAACACAATGGTCTTTCTCGATCTTTCCGTGCGGACGCATGCGTCAGTGATCTCTCAAGGCCTTCGCGCATTAACGCTGAGTGCTGTTTGCTTCGTCCCACTTTCCTTAGCGCCCGGTCAACGACCCGGTAGGTAGGTGAGTTTCCAAGGTGCACTAACACGTACGCTTCTCGCTCGATTCTATTCCATCCGAGAATACGCGGCCAGTGTCTCTCAAGCTTTGTCGTTTTCTCGGTGCTATCGTTGCATCGAAGAGCGAAGAATTCTCTCACTAGCTTGGTAAACTGGTTAGCAGATGAATGAGAATCTCCCTGATGGTTGTCGATTTTGATTTTAGGTTAGGTTAGACAATTTTCTGCAGCTCGGTTAACGTAACTACGAGGGGAGAGTTGATTCTGTCGGTTTTCAGTTCAGGATAATTTATCCGTATCTTTCTAGCTTTAGGAAGAAAATCTTACGTGTAGTAAAAACTTTATTTTACAAATAAACTTTCAGGTTTAGTATGTGAGAGTACTTTAGAGAAGGAAGGAGTCGACGATAGGTTAATAGAATAAATACTTTAAATCGATTCTGCGATACAAAAGCTTCGTTCATTTGAAAAGTAACAGATCGTAGAAAATGTTCAAATAGAACCACGAATAACCAATATGTTTCATTTTTACTTTCATTCAACTTTCCTCACTTTTACATGGAAATTCATCTTGCACACTGGTGTCTTATTGGTGATTATTGTTAGGATTCTTTACAGACAGTTTGAGAATAATTTTAAATTTCACCACGCTTCACGTTCATTGAAACTCGTGGAAACTAACGTAAAAATAATTACAAGGAACAAATTGTAAATAACTAAATCCATAAAGCTAGCGTTTGCACGCGAACCGTAATCGCGAAATGGTTCCGTCGCGGTCCACCACGAGGCGCCACTGTCCTTTCGCGAATCCCAAGTCGCGAGTCGGTACGACAGGAAATTCGCGACTCGTGGGTCGGTATTGGAACGTGTAAATTCCTTCTGATAACGTTATCACCTAATAGATACCAGAAGAACCAATTTCGAGCCTCCACCGTTTGGCGCGAAATTCAAATTTCCATACGTACGAGTGATCTATAATCTCAAAGAGGTTTCTCATCCATTCAAATAGGGAAAAGGGCTCAGGTATAAGGGATGGGACAGTGAAGATTTATATCTCGTAAAAGGACGAACGACCGTCGTTTGCAGGTTTATTCTTAACTTCATAATGGAAATGACCGGGATAATCCTTTCCATGTGTCGTAAAATTTGTCAGAACGCTAGTAAGAATGTACGTTTATAGTTTTCTGAATAGGATTTAGCAAGTGGTTATTATATTCTGTTACATTAATTTGATCTTATTATGTGACATTACCATTCTCTCTTTTTTTTTTAGCTTTTTTCTATTTTTAGTGTAATTTTCGTTGTTTTCGTGTAAGATCATGATCTAAAGCGAAATAAGTGTTGCAAACTTAATTGTACAGCGGACAGGTTATCAGTAAATTGTCTTCTATGTGGGATATATCTATTCTTGGTCGATCGGCGTCGCGTGGCCCACTTGCAACGCGGTAACATAAAGGCACGATGCTCAATTGTGCGCGACGCCTGACAGCGAAACGGAAATACCGAGACAAAAGTGACGTATTTACGGGCCAGATAACAGTACTTCGATAAAAGTGCTAAAGTAAAGATTCGCGAAGGGTCGCCTAATTTATTAATTCTTCAAACATATTAATGTGCATTCATCGATAATCACTAATATATCTTTTTTTCTTTCTGTTACAGGTGAGTTAATGTTCGTTTTCCTGGTCGTTACGTGTGCCATGTAACCGTAAGTAATACATGAATTAATCGCAGATTAAACGATTCATACGAAATCTCATGAAAAATCAGCTTGAGTCCGGTCGTTGGAAAAATAGGCCGTTTTATATCAAGTTCTCGGTTGAAATTGATTGCTACCTCTAGGGTGTTGAAATCATTAGTAAACTTAAAAAGTTTTAACCCTTTCGTTGCGACATTATGTCCCACTCTTACATAAATCCTCTGCTCCTATCATTAACAGGATTTAATGATTTAATTAATTTAAATAGAACAACCTGTTGTATAATGTGCATATTTTAAAAGAATACATAATATATGATATAAAAAATTAAATTATTGTCACTATATCCTACGTCCCACAAAACTACGCAACTTCCGTAGGAACTACTTTCACGAAACGTAACAGAAATATCCCAATGGACAAAGTCAGGTGTAAAACTACGTGTATCTACGCGCGCGCGTGCGCGCGCGTATACGTAACGTATAAGCAGTTCTATTCGTAGAGAATACACGTAGAAACAATTGCGCAGCGAAAGGGCTTAAAATCAATCGAAGATAAATCCAAAACACATCGCAAAAGCTGAAAGCCGATGCGAACTCGGCAGTCACGTAATCCGTAAACACTCCTTCCCATTATTCGTACGAGCTGCTTCTATCTTTACCACCCTTCAGTCTCGACGTCGCGCGACAAATTCATTTCGACGCCCAAAAAAACCAGCCATCCGTGAAGTCAACTCGTACATTTGAAAAAAAAAAAAAATAGCCCGCGCTCTAAATATCTCTCATTCACCCTCTCCTCCCTCCTCCCCGCATCTGGTGTTCATGTGAAACGGTGAAAAAGATGCCCGATGGTAAAAATGTTCCAGCAAACACACAGGGCGGCGTGCGTCATCAGTCCTACGCAGGAAGCGGGTACAAAAGAGCACCGGTGATATACATACACTCCCGTCCATAAATCATCGGGCACTTGTATATTTTGAGAAAAATTATCATCGAAACGTAAATACAATTTTCTGTCGGGAGTTTATTCTGTATTTTATTGTATTTATCTATTCTACGGTTGTATCGGAATGTGAAGTTAAAAATGAGCCCGTATAACGTGAAGTATCTGTTAAATACATCACCAATGTTATACGACGTTCTTCTGCATACACATTGGTTCACTTCGACAGTTAAAAATCTACCAAAGAGCACATCTGAAAAGTGCATTTCATTTTCAGTTCAGAAGAATGTCCAAATACTGATAACTGTTGCGAAAGAAGAATACAGGGTGACTTGTTCAATGAATGAACACTTAAGTCACAGGTCTGTTAAAATTAGAATTCATAAATCGTTGTTTAATCCCGTGAATACTATTACTATGAGTGAGCTGTTTCATTATTACTTTAAACGTAAGGGACAACTGCTATAGGAAACAAGATCACTTTTGCAAGAGATCTGGGTAATGTCTACTGATCCATTGTTCAAATTTCAACGTGCAAAGAGCGTGATAGGTGTAAATTTTTCTTATAATACGAGCAAACGTTCATTCACTGGATCTGTCACCTTACCGTTCGAGAAATTGCGGTGAAAACTAAAGTTTCGTTGTCCGAATCCTAATTTTATTACGTGCGCGGCGACTTATGGACGGGAGTGTACATACACGAGCGAGGAGAAGAAGAAGGGTCACTTCGTTTGGCCGAACGGGCCGGAATCGCGTGGGTATCGTTAGAGTCGCGCTTGCGCGGGGATCGCTGCGCTCCTCTTCATCCTACCGAACCCCTCAAGCAACCCCACCATCACCCCATTGATGGACATCAACCCTCGAGAGTACATGGCGCGCCTACCGTTGGTACACAGACAGTGTCCGACACTGTTGTCATTAGTGAGCACGACCGCGATTATGTCAGCGAACGTGGCGCGAGATGAAACGATGCCCGCGAGCATCGGTGATTTCGTCGAGCACAACACGACGAACAATCGTGCCACCTTCTATCCCATAGAGGTTTGCGAAGCCACCATAGCGTTCGACGAGACGCAGAATCCTGTGAGGCGTCAGCAACGCGTCAAAGGTTCGTCCTTCCTTTCTGCTTCTCTTTCTGTCTCTCTCTCTCTTCCTGTCTTTCTGTTTTTGTCGTTGTGTTACTGGAAGAAGAACCGAGGGATTTAAATGTGACGATCAATCAATGTTTTCGTTTGAATGTTGCTTTCTGTTTGGTGTGAATAAGATACGGAGGAAGAATTGGATGCAAGACGAATGAGTTGCACAGGTGGCCTGTTGAAACAGTGACGTATTTACTACACTAAACTTCTTGGTAGGATTAAGTAGATTCTCGTGTAGCTGTGTGGTTTGATCCTGTTTACTGACGTATGGACAGGGTGTGCGGCTGTATTTTCAAAGCAATTCGAGATTATTTCTCGTTGCAGAGCTGTGGGAATTATTTTTATGCAGTGGTTGGAAGCTGTGTATGTTTGTGTTCCGCGCAGGTTCCAGGCGTTCCGGGATGCATAGTGTATTCATATGTATCTGTTAAAGAGACGATATCGTAGATTATGTGTTTTTCCTATCTTGATAATAGCAACTTTGTTGATCAACGTTTCACACGTTTGTTATACAGCTGGTCTTTATATAGCTTGTCATTATTGTTACGAGAGTAACTCTTAAAGAGGATCTTGTAAATCAGACGCAGCTTTAACCGAGCTGCGATAGAAACAGTTCTCCCTTTAAAAACTACCCGTTCTTGCGCCATTTATAAATCGTCAATATCATAATATTTCTACTAAAAATGACGATTCGAAGCTTCTCTAGAAATGTCCAAAAATAGATTTGTACGATTATCTCGCGAAGAAAATAAATATGTCCGTTTTATTCGGAGAAGAGAAAATTTGAGATGGAAATGAAAGACGCGCAATTTTTGCATGTTGCTACAAGGAAACAGGAGAAAGAGGATCTAAATAAACACTTTATTGTATCGCTGATGAACCCTCGGATATTCCCGGGTTCGTTCTCGCATATACGGTTTTCTACCTCCCTTTCGCTGGGAAAAGCTTTGACACTGAAGCGTATCGATTTTTCCTCGAGCGGGGCTCACGTGCTCATTGACATTGACATTGCCCGTTACCACGGTCAGACTACCTGCCATCTAGCGTTCACGAACCGATGCATACCTGTCGAGGAACTTGGACGACGCGCTCAACGATGGCGCTGCGAACGCTCGCAATTCATTTTCCCTCTAGGCGTGCGCCACTCTCGGTCTCTCCCAAGTTCACCGGCTTTTTCCGCAGGAAAATGACCCGTTCGTTTGTGTCCTTACTGCTGTAATTCAGCAAAACACGTTCTTGTCACTGATTTAAGGTATATACATGGTGTCCCGTAACCGCTACAAATGAGCAGGAGCTGATTCTACTGATGAAAAACTGAGTTGCAAATGTAGAATACATTTTTTTTCATTTGACGCTCTGTTTTCGCGACAGACCTCTCCTTTTTTTCTGCGAACGTCTTCTAACGTATTATTAGGAAAATTTTAATTAATCAGATGGTATAATCATTTTCTGTCGTGATTATTCGATGCTCGTTATGTTGTCGTTGTACACGATACATTTAACGTGACTCCACAAATGACTTGTACCACCAATTACGGGAGACCCTGTAAATTGAACTTTCGATAATTTCTGAAAACTGTTTATAATACTAAAAAATTAAATCTTTTTTTTTCTAATCTTGGAAAAATCATCTCTGAAGAAGTTGAAAGAATTCGATTGTGATTTTCATTATGTTTCTGTTATGATTTTACATTAATTCTCTAGCACTAAGGTTTGGGTCAGGTCTGACCCAAGCTATAATTCTCTCTCCTCTGTATTTCTCTTAAAGATTCAATTTTTAAATACTAATTCTTCACTGTTCTTTACGTCTATGTTATTAAGTTACGCAACATAATCTAACTATATTTATTTATGTTTTAAGAAACATTTAAAGTTCACCTTATTGTTCGTTTTGACGAGTAAATTAGTCGAAATTCGATAGGGGGTTAACGGAGCGACATTTAGTGACGAAAGGTGCGCTGTCTATGAAGGCAAATGGGTCGTTGTATACAGTGTTGCATCGCGGTTTGCTTTCGAAGAACAAGAATGTGCCGATGGCCCACATTTTTAACGACACGATGGATTTCCCAACACGGTCTGGCCGAAACGCGCAACGGGGTCATTGCGCAACGGTGTTCACTTCTCTTTATCCAGACTAGAGGCCTGGCAGCATTACATAAAAGCATTTATCTGTCAGGAGCCAAGCATCTAGTCCTGTTGAGCGACGGCCACGCTCAACACGTCGCTTCTCTATATCCCCATTCGATCAGCCATTACGATCGCTTAAAATCGTACAGTGGAACCAATTATCTTTCATACATACAATATAATCATTATTAATCCTCTAAACGTACTCTGATAGAAATTAAATCGTCGTCCTTACGTTTGCTAAATAAGGTTTAAATATTATCAGAATGGGAATTTTTGCAAATTTAATTCTAAGGGGAAACGAATGTTCTTGATTTATCTAAATTTTGAGCTCTGTTTTAATCCTACCAGGAACTTAGTTATGAAAAATTCCAAATTTTGCAAGTTAAATTCTATCAGAAGCCTGATCCCTAAAAATTCCTGATTTCACCGAAATGACAGTATTTGCAATTTCAAAGAAACAGAAAAATTACTCAACTCGCGAGTGATGTATCAGTAACGCGTCATCGCGGTTACGTGTCGTCGCTGATCGAGTCCCGGAAGTCGCGTCATTTCGGTTCGAGTGAATCGTCGATGTGGGACGTCGACGGGTTGTCTTGAATAGCGAGGCGAAGGGATAAAGAGACCTCGATAGCGGGCGTAGACCTCGCGAACGGTTCTGTTGTAGTCATAGAACAACGGCCCTGAGCCTTTGCGAAGCGTTGCGAAACACAACGAGCCAGGCCACCGCTGGTGCACGCTCTCGTATCTATTATTACGTGATTTTTCTTTTTCTCTCTCGCTCTCTTTTTCTCTCTTTCTCTCTCCCTGTCGCGAGCCTCAGGGCCGTGGCGAGTGTAGCCTTCCATTGGGATCAGGTGTCCGGCTCGCGCGCGCCTATTACACCTGACCGGCTCGATTAAAATGGGATTAAACGGCGACAGGCATGAACGATCTCTCGGACGTTGATCAATAGACGTGATCAAAACCAGCCTCCTCTTCGAGGACTCGTTAAAGTAGTTGACAATCGGTGTGGTACAGTTAGGACTGGATGAAAAAAGGAAATTGAGGATGATTATTTATGGTGCTCGGTACTTTTTTCACACGGTTCTCAAAATAACGAATTGTCGATAATAGAAACTGTTCGAAACAAAAATTTACGCTGCGCGAATATTTGTACAATCATTTTTTTAGTACGGTTAGTTTGTTAACCCATTTGCATCGTTATACGTATCGTTATTTTTAACGCTTTGTACTCGAGCGGCAACTCTCGATCTCCGCTTTGTTTGATACAGCTACTTGAATAATAAATTAAGAAGCGACGATAACTATTTTTTTTTCAGAGATCAGGAAAAATAAAGTTCAGAAACGACGAAGAAATTACAAAATGACAAACAGCTGTAAATTAGATTTTTCGAATTATTTCTTACCAGTGACTTATTTAACGAAACCATAGCTAAAGCTATTAATTATACTAAAAAAAGAAACTAGAAGACAGAACATTATTGAAAAATTGAACTTAAGCGCAGTAGCTTCGAAAAAGAAATTAGAAGGCAAGAATTAACAGCATTGAATAAAAATCATTTCGTTTAGTACACACCGAGCGCATCGAATGTACACTTTGTCGCTTTAAAAATACCGCGGGAAAATATAAATCGTATTCGTACCCTGATAAAACCTGAAACGTTAAACAAAAGAAGTGACCAATCATTTCCATTTACTAGCGAACGTACACAGTTGACGGATCGATAGAAAAATTCGATCGCAAAATCCCCTCTATCGGAATTCAGGGAAGCCAGTTCTCGCGAATCGCTCGAACGTGTCACGTGCTGGCGCGTGCAGCGAAAAGAGAGGAGAGAGGAGGAGGCTCTCTCGATCAGGATGATGAATCGCATCGGGAAGCGTGTGGCCACGTAACTGGGACGAAGTCCCCGAGGCGCCAGGCGAATCGTATTCTCAGAGGAGCACGACATAAAAACCGAAAAGATCGTTCCGTGGCTACGAGGCGAGGTGAGAGTGCTTTCACCTTTCTCCCTGTCTGTTGTCTTCTCTCACTCCAATCGACACAACTCTCTTTCTCTCTCTCTTTCTTTCTCGAGTCGCTTTTACTCTCGATCAACTGCTACCTGCTGCTAGCTGCTGCTGGCTGTTGCTGGTTGTTGCTTGCTCCTCCACCGGAGAAAGCAGGTCTGACCTCGTCGTGTTCGCCAACGACATTTCTTTCACGGCGGACTCTCCCTCTGTTTCTGGCGTACGATGTCTTTCTTGTCACGAAATTCTCCACGATGAATCATTCTTCGAGTGAGTTATGTCATTCCTTCTCGCGGTGCCAGCCTGATCTTTCGCACGTTGATCGATAGACAGGCCTCTTTGCAACATTTGCTACTTCGGAATGGATCTTCTTCTTTTTCTTTTTCATGGGGATTTCAGTTGTGAAAGGATGATGTGTGTTTGACCCTTTGCACTTTGAGCATTTTTGGATACGATCGAGCAGCTACATATTTGTGAAAGTTTCGAGGAGCAAAAGTTCTCTTTTGAAAAGAAGAAATGATAAATGTTCTTATGCATTTGTGTGTTTTTATTCCTTTCGTTAATTTGCTTTGTATTATAATGTGTTTCTAGATAAATTCAACGCGGCAATTTAAAAAAAAGAATACGTTTCCTTTTTTGTTTTCCTCGAACTTCTGCGTTGAAATTCGACAAATTCGGAAATCATTTCGCGTTGAAATTTCCTTGAGAGGTAAACTCAGAAGAGTTTCTTATTCGCGCTTGAATGGACAAAACGTAGGAGAAAGGGAAGTAATTTTCCATGCAAATTAGAGCAGTAGGTGTTACATTTACGTGAAAACGGGTTCAGTTTCAGCTTATGACGCACGCGTCCTTGATTACCGGTCGTTCTCCACCAGGGACGCTGCGCTAATAGATTAACTTCTTTGTTATAGATTTACATGTCACGGCAATGATTCACATACCGTATCGATTGAATAACTTGTACACAATTTCTTAATCATTATACGTGTCAGTATACATATACATATATATCGTCGTAGATTGCGGTCAAGCGATTTGCGGCCACAGGTGGAATACATTCCTGAATAACTACAATATCCTTTAAACAATTTTTTTTTCTTCACTTTTCCTTTTCAGTCGTTCTTCGTACAGCCTTCCACTTTGTCTAACACCTTGTCTACTATGGTATTAGGAAATTTCTGTCCTGTTTTATTCCAAGGATAATTAATAAGTCACGCTTTCAATTATCACCCTTGTCGTTTCACAATTTTCCGAGAGTATTCAGAGTTAATCGAAGATTCCGGGAAGCCTTGTTACTTACGATTTTTCTTGCAATTTTTATTCTCGTCAGCTACGATTTCTGGCAATTTTTAGTCTTTTAGAGGTAAAGTTTAGGGCAGAAAAATGGAATGAAACACAAAGAAAAATTCATTTTTAATATCATGCACTTTTTAACAATTTTTTTAAAGAAATTTCTGCACTTTTAATTTTCAGCAACATTTCTTTTTCTCTGTATATAAAGTTGAAGCAAATTTAGCACCACTGCACTATTCAATTACTATTTAAATTAGAGAAAAGGGACTCTAAAAATTGCCGAAGTATCCGGACAGCACAGATTCCTATAATGTGTGTATTTATGCTAAATAATGCTAATAAAAATATTTAAATTGCTCTTTCTTCTACATGTCCTCCTTTTTTTCTTTTAAATAACCACTTGCACCAGTTGCGGCAGTCTTGCGATAAGTTTTTCAAGTATTTTCCCCTGCATTTCTTTCCAACAATTTGTTTTTAACATTGCCCGCAGATATTTTTCACTTTTTAGACACTTAATACTAACTTTTCTGTCGGATGTCCGACTGATTTCTTGTTCGAAGATAAATTCTCCACACTACTATACAGATTTTATGCATTAAATATATTACCGATTAGTAAATAATTTACATACATATTTATTACATTGTATAAATAGCTATTTATTAATTAAGAAATAATTTATATATATAGATCTTCGATGAAATTACATTTAAATAATTAGAGGACAATATAAGTACATAGGAGAAGTTAAATTTGAAAGATATTTACGCATACTATTATTTTCTAAAAAGAAATATCCCTAAACTATACAAATAATCCTCCCCACTTTGAAAATGTTCGAGACGTAGGCATTGCACGTTGAAACTTTTGCACCCCAATAGCTTCAGCTGATATATCAGCAAAAATGAGCAACAGAGATATCATAATTTCGAACATCAAAAAGACAGAAAGGAGGGAACAATTCGGAAGCTTTGACTTGGAAGCTCGAGGAGAGTTCCCTTCTAAATGGCTTCGAAGGCTGGCTGGTGTTGAAGTGTCGATATATAAGAGGAATTTCGTCACGAGCACAGGCTTTTACGATATATCTCCAACGTTGTTGTTGAGCAACGTGAAACGGGCCTCGGCCGTCCTGGATGTCGGCCGGTAACCCCAGCCGAATCAAGGCCGGCGCACACGGGAGAGACGACGGCTCTTACTTTCACGCGTTAGAGACGCCGCTTGTGTTCGCTTATATCAGAGGTGAGACGTTACGCGGTCCATGGGGACCAGCTTCCAACCTGCCCACGCGACCATCGATACGCTTTCTTAGGGGACGAGAGGATCTGGCTACGGGTGAAACTTTCGACTATGTGACAGCTGAAATATTTTTGATTCCTGTCACGTGTGATCATTGATCTAGGAATGAGATCTATGAATTGGAGATAATTGGAAATGGTATTAGGATTTTATATGTTCGGTATTAAGTCCATTTTATATGACTTTTAATTCAGGTTTTGGGATTCACGTAGGCCATCACTAACAATTCGCGTTATTGCATTTGTTATAGCATATCACATAACGATTTTGGGTAATTTAAAGTACTTATACATTGGGAATTAATCCGTTAACGCATTGATTATCAATTTTACCACCGATGGTTCACGTTATTGCATTCATCATGTATGTCAGTTTTCAATAGCAATACATAGTGAATTTTTGGTAAATTGTAGTACTTATGCATATGAAATTGGGATTGAACCCATTAACACGTTATGAGTCATTTTCGCGTGACTGTTTAGTCACGTGGGCCATCGATGGTTCACGTGATTGCATTCATTATACATTTCAGTTTTCAATAGAAGTGGACCATAGCGAATTTTGGGTTATTTAAAGCACGGTTGCATATGTAATTGGAATTTAATTCGCTAACACGTCGAGTGTCAATTTCATGTGGCCTACCGATGGTTCAAGTTATTATGCTCATTATATATGTTACTTTTCAATAGCAGTTCATTACGTAATGAATTTTTGGTAAATTGGAGTATTGAAACGTTGAGTGCCAATTTCACATGATTTTCGCGTGGACCATCGATGGCCCACGTTATTATATTCGATATGTATACTGAAGAAGTATCATTACCAATGCGTGGGTCAGTAATTTAAGAATATACTGAAGTGCATATCGCCCTTAATACTCATTAATAGTCATTATCCCAAATTTATAATGGATTATATATAAAACTAGAGATACTAGAAAATTTCGTCGATAATTTGCTTTAATGAGAACCGGAGTACCATATCTTGGATGAGATTTCACGAGGCATATAGTAGTTGAGGATTCGAGAGGAAACTTCAAGCACTCTCTGCAGATTTTGAAATTTCCAAGTTTATTAATCTACTATGATTCGTGTTTGAAATAGTTCGAAGAGTTATTAATAAAAGTGGTTCTAGAGTCGAGGAAATTTTAAAGTTCAACTATCATTGCGCCTTTCGTTAACTGTAATAATACTAGTTCATTTATCTTACCTGTCTTCGACTGTTCGTTTAACTTCAATAGGTTGAATACTTAATGTGAAAGTACCATCGTATAATTTTCCTCTGTTCCCCTTTAAAGGAGGCATTGATATTGTGAATTAGCATGAACGTTTCTGACAATCGGACTAAACTGGTCGACGAGAAGACCGCTTGAAGATGGAAGAAGGAATGCTTTAATCGTTTCACCAGGTGAAAGACTTTCGAATGGCCGGATGAAAGTAAACGGCGTAGTCGCGAGCGGCGTTACTTTCGCCATGCACATGCAAGCTTTCCGTAAAAATGTAATATCTGATCGTTGGTGAACGACAACGCGGAGGTAGTTAGGACATAAATCATACGAGATCGCGATAAATAGCCACGCTTTGGAGGTCACGAATATCCTCCATTATCCTGTTATCATATAAATATCGCGATTGAATTCAAATGAGAAAGGAAAACAGAAGAAATTGTCAAAGTTGGAACTTTCAAGTTTCTTGGAGATATGAGATTACTGTTTCATTAGATAAAAGTATAGTAACGATTTGCAATGTTATCGCTAAATCTTCCGTTAGTTATATGCACAGTTTAATTTTTATTATAGTGTAATAATTTATGATATAATACTTTGAAATTAAATAAAAAATTATCCCTTGCGTAATAATTAATAGTATAGTAGAATAATTTATGGTGTAATACTTTGTAACGAGATAAAAAAAGTTATCTATTGTAGTAATTCATAATATAGTAAAATAATTTATAGTATATTATTTGGGAGAAAACAAGAATTATTCTCTGTATTATAATTTATAGTTTAGTGAAGGAATTTATAGTATAACAGTTTGGGAAAAAACAAAAAACTATTTATTGTATAATACTTCACAAAACAGTAAATTTTTAATATAGTATAGTACTTGAAAAAACATATAGTAAATATATAATATACATTAAATTAAAACATTGTTCGTAGTATAATAGCTTATAGTATAATATTTTCCATTAACACGGCAAAATAATTTATGGTATGATACTTTATAACACAGTATAAAAATTTCTACAATAAATAGCGTGATAATTAAATGAAATTACAAGTTCTATAATATTTTCGAGTAGGTAAGAAAGAAGAAAATTTCGAAGATATTAAAGGAAGATCGAGTTTTCTTTTCTTTTTTTTCTTTTTATGTGTACGATAAGGTATCGATGATAGAAGGTGCATTATTCCTCTGTCAGCAAATAGGCCGCGATCAAGCGATGCCTACGACCCTGATGGCCTTGCTATCCGCGCTGGACCGAAACGCCTTGCGAAAGCTAGATTATTTTTGATCGTCCACCTATCCGTTCGCGTCGAATCTGCCTCGTTTCTGCTTGCACGAGCAATGCCGGGCATTCTGCAAATGGTATCGTCCCACGATCCTTGCCAGACGACCAGGATTGCTGCAACCACGGTTTGATTAATCGTTTCCTCCCTTCAATTTTATGTTTCGTACCGATCTTTGAACTTCGGTTGCAAACACAGCTTCGAGTATGCTCTTTTTTCATTTTTTTTTTTTTTTTTTTGTAACAAAGTATCTTTAAACGAGAGTAAAACGATGAGAAATACTCAGAGACTAAGCGTGTGAAATAATTGTTTGAAAGTGAGGTGATATTTAACGTAATATTGATAGTTCTTCGAAAAACAATTAGTTTCTTTGATCTTTTGCAAGGTGGTAAATACCACTGTTTTCATTCATTCGATTGAAAAATTGTTCACTCGAACCTCCACTTTGAAATATTTTTCTTCAATTCAAACAGATTGAAAATAGATAGAAATTAATCTCGTTTTAATTATTTTCTGCATCGATGTAATGAACGTTAATACTCGTGAGAGAAGTAACTTCCTCTTTATTCAACCTTCCACTTAAACATTAAATATAGAAACATTTTCTTGAATCAATAAATGCAAACAAATTGAAACTAGATTCAACTTAATCTGGTTTAAATTATTTCTTTTGTATTACTATAATTAACGTTAATACTCATATGCATTTACATATCATCTTCCTTTTCCCTTTCGCCATTTTTATGAAAATACTTTGCACTAAAAAATGTATGAAAAATGAAATGAGTTGCAAAAAAGAAAAAAGAAGAAGAAAAACAGAACACAGAAATTGACCACTTTCTGTCGAAAGACCGACAGACAACTTTGAGAAATAACTATCCTAAATTCCCAATACCACTGTCGACGTAACCCAAAAAAAGAAATCTAATTAAATCCACATTAATTTTTCTGTCAAGAACCAATCCCAATATCTCTCTACCATAAACTTTCTCCTCTTTCTGTACTTTTCCGATGTAACTCGTACGTAAGATGTATACATATATATAAGGGAAAGGAACTAACGTATAGTATAGAAACGATTCGAACAGTACCGTACGGTTTAGTCTGTAGGTTGGAAAATTTCCACGGTGTGGCAAGGCTACGATACGTTGAATGATCGTCGACTTTTGTCCCGTTCACCGGTCCCGAGCGTGCTCGCCGTGTAAACACCGTGACGATCCTAATCGCTTGCGCAATGGCTGGACGCCCTTAATGAAATTTCAGGTCGGTCCCCGGTGACGAAGCCGGTCGTTGGCCCCGACTTGCTTGCTCGCTCGTTCCACTTTGTAAGCCTCTCCTCTGTGTTTCCTGGTTTCGTTCTACGCCTCGCTTTTCGCGCTGTTGTTTTGGCATGCGTCGCCTCTGATTGATGCGTGTGACCCATAAAGATGCTGACGACCGCGACTGCTGATGCGTTTAATCTGCGATTATACCTAATCGTCGATTCTATGCTGCACTTTTGTTTCTATATCTATTTCTTCTCTTTTTTTTTTCAAATTCTTCCATTTGTTAGTTATCGATTATTGATTTTCACGATGGAAGTGTTGGAGAACTTTGAGGCTTTCGCAAACTAGATTGTTTGAATTGCTATTCGAGGCTTCAAGGTTAAACGCTTATTAAACGTGTTGAGTGTCAGTGATTCTGTTTCGAATAATTTTGCAAAAAGTGTTAGAATAAATTTAACGAAGAAAGTTAGTTGTAACTTTGTACTGTCTGCAGAGGAAAGTTGTATCTTTGCTTGAACTGTTTTAACGAAATCTAATAATGGATTTGATGCTGGTAATATTTAAGCATCAACGTCGCTTAAATGAAAAATCTAGCATGGCGCTTATCGTGTGACTTCTTTTGTTCGTTATGAATTAATATTACTGTCGAATATTCACTGTTTCTATATAGCATGTATTTATCATATTATTAATGATGATTAATATTATTAATAACCTTACAAATGTTGTACTATATTTATTGTACAATAAAAGATGTAAAGTAAAATAGGGAAAATATCGCGGACAGCAGAGGGTTAATGTATTCACAGTCGACGACATTCCTTTGCTCTGCTGTGAAATTACAATACAGAAGTTGTGTCGGTCAAGTTCCCACAGAAACCTAGAAACGAAAATTAACTTGAAATTTGCCCTCCTTCCCAGTTCCACTGATCCAACAATCGAGTTCAAGCGTCAGAAAACGGTACGAATTATCTCTGAGTACGCGCTAATAACGTGGCGGGATCGGCTGTCCTGGACAGTAGTCTTCCGCGATCTCGCCTAAGGATTCACCGTTACGCTAATCAACGGCAAGAAGCGCTTGCTCTACCAGCTCCTCTCACGGTATCCTTCCTCCACTCTATCCGCAAACTTCTCCCTTCTCCTCTCACACTTTTTCTCTCTCTCTCTTTCTTCCTTCCTTTTTCTTTCTCTCCTTTTCTACTCGAAAATTCGTAAACACTCCTCCACATTCTCCATACGAAACTGGCCACTCTCTTACGTCACACGTTACGCTAGTAGCACGCGTGGATAGCCAAACCAGTATAATACAAGGCGAGCGGTGTTCTGCCTCCTCTGCTCTTTCACTCGTCGAGTCACCGAAAAACCGGTCCCATTTTCGCGAGGACGTGGCTCGTGCACGTGCTCGAGCACGAGGACACGGCCGCGCGCTCGCAAACCAAGTGCGTTGACACGGAATGTTCGCGAGAGAGGAGCCATAGGTCACTCACCGCGCGGCGTGTGCACCGAGCGCGCGCTTCTCCCGCATCCTTGACGCGTACACATACTCTCCGCGCCGTCAGGAGGATCCTGGCTGCCTAACGGAATCGTGGCGAGCCACGCACGTGCCAGGACCATCCAGCACCCGCGCCTGAGTCTCAGGCTGTCTTCGTTACTCTTTTGTGCGAATCTTGATGAGCTTCGGGAACACTCGGGGAGGATTCTGGAATCCTTGGAGAGGATTGTTCTGGAAAGTGGAGAGGAGTGCCGGTGTGGTTGGATTTTTATTTTCGAAGCTGTTCGTAGGTATTGAGACCAATTGTGTTTGTACGAAAATTGATGTTTTATAGAGATTTCTTTCTTTTTTTTTTTGTTTTTGTTGTTTTTACATAATTTCTATGGTATAAGGATTTTTTATTAGATATGTTAGGGTAATCTGGAGAATCGAGAATAAAAAATTTGTTTTGGAGGTTTCGTTTCTGTGGGAAATTTGAAAATTAATGTGAGAAGAGGTACTGATGAATTAAACATTTTAGTTCTCATCAGATTTCATTTGTTGCTTATTAGTTCAGGTGTACAAAGTTATATTCTGCTAATTAAATTGTGGAGTACTGATTGCAGCGCTTTTTGCTCTTTTATTTATTCAAATGCAAGGATAATTCTTTTTTAATGGTTCGAGGTTTGCTATGTTTTAGAAATTAACTATTTCTTGATTTCTCTGCTTCTTTTTTATTAGTGGTGGGCCAAAATTCGTGGCACAAATGAGGCCAGAGTACTAAAAAAATTCGAGAAGCTTTGTTTTCGAGGAAAATAAATTTGAAAACGAATGTGATAGACACTATTGATGATTTCAACATTTTATTTTTGATCAAACTTAATTATTTATTAGTTCAGATGTTTTCCAAAATGGCTATCGTTCCCCAGTATATAAAATTATGTACTGCGAACTAAATTATGGCAAATTGTTTGCAGAGCATTCTCCACTTTTCTTTCTTCAAATACGAAGGTATTTTTTCGTTTTAATTTTTGAAGGCTTGTTATGTTACGTTCAATTTCAAATGGACTTTTCTCGAAAACGAAGCCTCCGACGCGATTTTGTTATTCTCGATTACCCGTCTTATTTTGAGCCGTACGATCTCCCTGACCTCATTTTTACTACAAATTTTGGCCCACGGTGTATATACAGCCTCGTTCATAAGTATTAAGACACTTAGTATCCTAAGCAAAATGTTCAAGAGTCGCTACAAAGTTATTAAAGTCCTAGAAGAAATATTCAATTTGAAATTCCGTAACATACGAAGCAAAATATTCATACTACTTTTTTCAAAGAAATATAATTTAAATTTTTAATCATTTCTGTGCAAACGTAATGAGTATTCTAACACTTACGAACGAGATTGTACTTCTGACAGTACAGGGATTTTATATTTCGATAGCATTTATGATTCGTTTATAATATGAAGAATTAGCGAGCATTAGTCTCATTTCTTAATTTGGGTCATTTCATGAAATAAATTGGTTCTTGTCCCAGATCTATTAAGTGATCGCTAGGGAGTTTGCACGGGGCAAGTAGATTCGGATAGTGTTGAGTCAGACAGCGGTTCGCGTTTTATTAGAGGAACTTTGTAGGAAATGTTAGACATTTCTGTCATTTATTAAAAATTATTTTCTTTCTCATCTAACAATAAATAATTAAATAATTATTTAATATTTCTTAGAATTTTCTTTATTATCTAACAATAAATAATTCTTTATAATTGACAAAAGAATGCAGCGTTTGAAAATCCCTGAAGATATTCTATTTAGAATAATAGCTTAAGTTTCTTAACAATTTTTCTAAAATTTACAATATTAATAAAAAAAAGAAATATTTCAGCAATCAGAAATTGTAATTTTTTAGTATTAGAACCGATAACTAACTTTGTTTTATTCTCAGCAAAAATTAAATAAATTCAAAGAGAATTGCAATTTTGAAGAATTGAAATTCGAAAGATTCCACGAATATGGACGATCAATTTGAAACGTTCTCAAAAGTCTAACTCTGCAATTCAACGAATGGAATAGCAAAGGCGATTTCTAACGGCCGTTTAACGAGGCCACGGTGACGCGGTAGCAAAGCCCGAAAGTAACGACTGTAAACAGTAAACACTTTCGTTTGTAGCTCGGTCTAGGCCCTGTGGATTTAGGCTGACCCCCTTACCTCCTGGTCCCCTCCGCTTCTGTCGCATTAGATTCCGTGTTAGACGCCAGTCTGCCCGTCTAGCGCAACTTTCTCTCTTTCTCCGTTGAAACCGAGCGATTTCATTGCCGCCAACTTATGTAACCAACACCCTCGAACGTTTGGAACCATCTTCGATCTCCTTTTTTGGAGTACTTTATTCAATCCTGTCCCACTTTTCACGCGAAACGTATTTAGCGATCGAATGATAATTTCGAAGAGGTACGCTTGTTATATGTATACTGTTATAAATGAAATGTTTACAAGTTCATTTTCTTTGGCAATAAATGTTGTTATTTCCTGCTAGTGACTGATCTTCGTTAAAATTAATTACATTCGCAGTAAGTGGGGAATTGGGGTAAAAATTGTGAGACAATTTTGTTTTTTTTTATTGAACTGTTACCCTTAAAAGTTTTCCCTCTCTCTACTACTATCTTTTAAAGATGCCCCACGTAAAAAAAAGCATAAAAATTTGTAAAATGTGTAAAAGTAATTTGTATGATAGGAAAAAGGAGATTCAGTGAATGATAAATTTTACCATTAATTTTAAGCAAAGAATAATTAACGAAACTATAAATAAAGAATTTTTCCACTGAGGTAACAAATTACCTTGTCGATCCAAAAGTATGAAAAAAAAATGAGTATAAATTTATTTATTCAACAAATTCCCTTAGAGTTACTTGGTCATCAGTTAATAAAAAGTATCAAACAGAAATTTCTAATAATAATATCCCAAGAAACCAGTCGATAAAGATAAATCTCCGGGACATCGAATTCTAAATAGATCACCTAGCCTGCAACCATCTCTCTAATACACATTTCTCAGAAAGACACATAAATCCTTAAAGTAGCCAATTGTAACAAAGTGAATCGTCTATTCTGTAACCATATCCTTCCTTCTCTTCCTTTGGAATCTCTTACGGAATTCCATCGTATCCGGAACACCAGCGTAATGGCGCGCAATCGATCCTCTCTTGGCTTGGACAATGGCAGCGCAATAGAGGCAAAAAAGGAACTTTCGCAGAGCGGAGCGTGGGCATTGGCATTTCGTCACTGGCCAGCCAGGCAACCAGGTTGAATAACCGGCGTTACGTCACTGGCGTGTACGCGTTGAACAGACAGGCATGGAGGAAAGAGGGGCAACAGTGCCAACAGGCTGAGAAAGAGGAAGAGAAGATACGGAGAAGGTAAGGGACGGAGGTTCTCAGCAGAGCGTGCAAGGTGGGGACTATGGAGGTCGATCACCTACGTACGGGAGTCAGTGACACCTTCAGGCGAGGACGCTCTTTTTTTCCTTCCTTTCCTCCTGCTGCCCGTTGCTTCTGTCATCGACAGACCTGCCGAAAGCTTGAACAAACGTTGGAACTACTATCGTGAATGACCGACAGGCAAGCTTTAGGTGTAACAATTGATGTTTGTATCCTAATTTCCGGGGGAATTCGACGTTAGGATTTAAGCGTTTCGAGGTCTATTAGAATGATTGTGAGAATTTAAAACACTTTGGAATTGATTTGGTAATTCAAACTCTTGGAAGCTTTGGCGGGTCTTGGATCTTCAGTTTTGAGTTCTAATAGATCTTAAGAGTCTTGATAAGTCTTGAATATTGAGCGTTGAGTTATAATTGATGTTGAAAGTCTTGAGAAGTCTTGAATATTGAATCTTAAATATCGAGTTTCGATTATCGAGCCTTGAATAGATCCTGAAAATTCGAATCACTTTGAAACTGATTCAGTAATTATGACGAGTCTTGGATCTTGACACTTCGTGACACTCCTAAGAACATTCAAATATTTCAAACGCATCGAACAATCATAGCACTTTCCTTCGAAACACCTGCACCTCGCTCGGTATTACGAAGGTTAAAGAGTCAAGGGTCACAGATAAAATTTCCATCTATCTTCTCCCCTAAAAAAGGGGAGAAAAAGAAACAAGCAATACTCCTTGAAGCCTCTCCATTCTTACCGTATTCAAATCACTCGAAGGCAAAGCAAAGCCTCGAGCATAGTAGAAGCGGAATAGAAGAAGGAAGGAAGGTCTTCGACCCCTTTTTCCTCGTCCGCGTCGTGTCATAGAGTTCTTCGAAACGGTGCCAGGCTATCCACGTGACCAGCGTGGCGCGTTCCTACGAGGAAAGATCCTTGGCGAATTATTTTGTACGACTCCGCGACGCCATGAGTGTAGCTTCGACGCCAGCAGGGTCAATGGCCGCCAGTTGTTGTTCCTTCCCTGGCGTGTCTCAGCAATGAGTATCGCGTCGAAAATACCGGGCCAGCGTCTCCGTGAACGGCCACCGGTGGTCAAGGTCCCGTGAAGAACCTCTCTTTTTCTCTTTCTCTCTCCTTCTCTGTCTACCCGGAACACACGAATGCTTTCGTTTCGATGGGGAATTACGTGAATTTCCCCTCTCGCGTCACGACATCCGGATAACTCGTTTGATGCATAAGAGAGGATCCTTCGTGAACGAGGATCGATTGTAACTGACATTGGGTTGACAATCGGGGAGTTGCGTACAGAGCACGCGAGCGACGCTTCCTTCATTCAACCTGGTGATGAATATTCAAACGTCGACTTCGGTTGTCTGGTCCGCGTCTAGGAGACCGCGGTTGCGATTGGATGAACTGTTCGATGTGTTTTACAGAGTTTCTCCGATACGCTCGTACCGTACCGAGGTAATTTTCTGTGATGATTCGATGTTCGATGTTTGAGAAAAGTTGGGTTGGAAGGATTACAGATGGATCTTTTGAGTGTAGAGGAGATCTGTGCAATTGGTTTCCTGTGGAGATCGATTCTAGGGATTTATTGACGAGCTAAGTCAATAACGACGAGGGCAACCTCACAAAATTTAAACGATCGGATTTTTTTGGAGCTAAGCTACATCTTTATTATTACTTTCTATGGCTAAATAGGATCTTAAATTTGAAGAAACAGTTCCTTGAATTTATTGAAATTAGTAGGTTAAATTAAAAATATAATAAAAACGCTATTTAGTTATTCTTTTGTAATTATACCAACTGTAACGAAACTTATTTTAATTGTTATGTATAGACAAAAATATTTAATCATTTTCCTTAGCGGAAATGAGACTTTCTATTAATTTCTTCGTTTATCTTCTGGATTTATGACTAAATAGCACGTTGACATAATTTCTTCCTAAACTGTCAAAATATTAAAATATTAATGGGTTGGTATATTTACGACACGCATTTGTATTTTGTCTTCGAATAATTAAAATTTTGTGTCATTTTAAGGATTTATAATTATTATTTTCTATCCGAATTTTCGAACTTATCATTATTTATTTTTCTAAAAATCTCATTGTTAGATCTGAGGATAATTTAAAATTAACAGTAAACTGAACTGAATCGAATCTCTTCGATAAGTTGTAAAAAATAATAAAATGAAAAGTAATTTATTTCTCAATTATAGGAAACACAGAATGTATTGTTTATATAGGTTTACAGTTACAATTGAGAATTTCATAACGTTTCAACGGTCTGTTTTATCGCCAGCAAGCGAATAGGAAAGCGCAGTTTTTTTTTTTAATTACGAATAAATCATACAGACAAAATTGACGACCGTTTCGAAATGTCATGAACAGTAGCCGTCGGCGATTATGGCACCTTTACTTTACCCCCAGCTTATTTTCTCTAATCACACCCGATGATACCGGTTATAATTCAATCAATCGTGACAATACACTTGACCGCCTCACACTGTGTTTCGCTTCGTCACTTACATCACATCGTGTTGTCGCTAGCAATACGAATTAATTATCAGCGACGTTGTATAAATTGATCATAAATCACATCCTTGATTTACACACCGATTGAAATCGTTTCAGCCTTTATGTTCTCTTCCGATCGAAAACGAACGAACACGATTTTTCACGTGTTATCAGAAATTTAAATTTTGATCGAAAAACTTCCAAAATTCAAACGTAACCATCGAAATTCTTCTTTTTTGTCATTTAAATTCAAATTTCGTCGTTTTTCATTTATATCTGCGTTTCGAAGTTTCAACGCGTTAACGATGGCTTCCGGTACACGTTACTTCTAATCACTTTTTCTCCTCATTATCTTTTTTAACGAGTAGTGCAATTTTATTGGCTGCTACTGTAGACATAAAAAAAAGAAAAGGAATAGGAAATAAGAAATAGCCATCTCGTTTATCCTTCATCGGGAGATCAAGATCTTTAGCAATAAACATCGAAACATGTTAAATCGAAGAAACGTACATTTATTCATGGTACCATTTGATGGATGTGACGTGGAGGGAGGTGACATTGTGGCAGCTTCCGGCTGGCAGCATAAAATTTCGAAAGAACGGACCGGTCGAGCCGATGACCGAAGAAGGTCGACGAATACGGTGCCCCTGTACTTTGCCTCGTTCCTGGCCTTAGTTAACGACGTTGCGGTAGTTGTCTTCGGGTGTAATGGCCACGTTCAAGTTTCCTTTAACGTCGTCCGGCATGCTCGAAAGCGATCGCTTACGATCGAATAAATCCGTGCATTGTTCTGTGCAACAATCTCTCTCTTTCTCTTTTTCTCTTTGGGTGAAGTAAATCTCTGGGTACTCGTTGCTCGATAATCTTGTTCAGCTGTTCGTTATCGGAAGGAGAATTAAATCGCTTTTACTTGGAAGACGGGGAAATTTATGGGATTCCTTTGGAAAGTTGTTTTGTCACCATTTAAGGTGAATAGTAGGTGGATTGAAAATCGGTTTTTTCTTTATGGTGTTAGCTATTTCTATGGGTATATGGTGGATAATTGAGGCAGTAGGAATATTTGTTAATTGCAGAGAATATTTTTAGGTAGAACCATTTCAATGGTGTTATTAGCGAATTCGATGATTTATATCACGATTTGTACATGTAGATGTATAGTATTATAGTGGAAGGTGTAAATGAAAATGAAATTGCAGTTATGAGTGAATTGGACTTTATAATTACAATTTTGACATAAAAATTAGACATCCCCAAGAGTGAAGATTTTTTGGAAATAACAAATAATTTCCGAAAAGTCAGAAATTAAATTTTTCCTACTTTATTCACAGCTCAAGTTTTTCAAAAATGGTTGCAAAGTAACGAACATCTCCAACTTCTTTGTAGTAAATACATTAATTAATTAATTAATCCTTAATAACTTTATTTACAATTTTTTCAAAGGTAGTTCCAGTTTCTTGATGTTGAATATATCGATTAACTAATCATTTGTTAACAACTATATTAACACTAGAATTTCCTAAAAGGCAAATAATTATAGATATAGTAGCTATATGTATTAATAACTACAGTAACTATGTTAATTTAAAAGTTTATTCAGAAATAAAACTCTTCCTTCTTTATTCACAGTTTATTATACTAGCTTTGCAAAAGTAGTAAAATAATGCACATCTTCAATTACTTCGTAGTAAATATATTAATTAATCAGCTATTAATAACTACATTAATAGTACAATTTTCTTAATAGTTGCAATAATTGCATTAATCCTAAATTTCAAAAAATAGATCCAATTTGATATACACAGTAGAATATCCAATACTAACATAAAATAGAATTAAAAATTTCACAGAAACATTCTAAAAAAAAAAAATTAAGAAAATTTCATTTCATTCTTTACCGAAGAAAATAAACCTGGTCTGATACCAAGAAAATAAATTCATCAGACCAATTAAGACATACACAGGTACTTCCATACCCTGAACAAGATCGAAACGAGTACTAAATCTCTCCTGTTGATATGATAAAAGAGAAGAAAAAGAAAAAATCCTCGAGATTTGCATACAATGATTCGTCGTAGCACAGCCACGCTCGATATTGTTCACGTTATCTACGTAAACTCGCTTTCATCACGGTGGCAGGTGCCCTTTAAAGGAGAAGTCGAGCAGAGATCGCGTGGGTGGGATCGGCGAGATCGAGCAGCGGTCGCGCTCGCTCGCGCGCGGATCGATCGAAGCGGGTTAATCGGAATCGGGAGCACGTAACGAAGCCAATCGAAACGCTCGCGGCCACCAGGCCGGGATCGATCGACGAGAACGGGGCAGTGCTGCTTCGAAAACGTGAGAACGACAGGATCGACGCTGACACGAGCCTCGAATAAATTTCGCATGAGAATTATTTCGTGACGGACGTTTTCTTCTCGTATCAATTTGCAAGCGATTTCGTCTCTATTTCATTTTTCTTTGAACGCTGTTCAAAATGATAGAGTGTGTAACACTTGTGCACTAGTCTGTAGTAAAACCTACGAATTGAATGATCGAGAAATTAAACCGCTAGTGTAGGATAACAAAAATTATTAGAAAAGAGAAAAAATCTAGGAATTAGTTAGTTGGCAGTGACGCTTTGATAAAGTGAGTCAATCAGGGTGTCTTGAGCGAGTAGATCTTTCTTTTTTCATTTACTTTCTTTGTGTCGTTTATAATCATTTTACATTAAAGTGTTATTAAATTTTTATTGAGCAATGAAATTAAATTTTAAACTCTTTGCCAGAGGCTTACAATACGGGCTATAATTCCATTCAAATTTTCTTCGTTATCGCAGTAAAGTAAATTGAGGAAATAAATGGAAATAAGTAAATTCATAAACATTTCAAATTTTTTGTTTTCAGAATGACACTTTTCGTTTTCAAAAGTTTCATTGCGAAAATGTGTTGCAGTTGATAATCGATCGTATAAAAAAGCACTCGGAGTGCAATAGGTTAAGTTAAAATACTTCAATTTTATTATAAGACATAATCCTATAGAATTTTATATATCTGTTATTTAAATTATGTTTTGTTAATCTCACTTGAATAACGAGTCTGTTAATCCTTTGACTGCGGAATTTTTAGAAACAAAACATACCAATCGCGCGATGTATTAATGTGTACAAGTCTAATAAACTATTCTATAATTAAACTAACTTTATTTACTGTACAAATGGGTAATACTATCTTTTCTTTTTATTATCACGCGTAATTTCTAAGCAACACCACATGTAAGAAAAAAAAACTAATCGATACGCGATGATACGGATAAATAACTAATTGAGCGTCCCTGATTTATAAAGTTAGTAGCGTATTTAGAACTGTGATACAAATGAATTAACAGAACTGTTCGATTATTCAAATCACCTCGGTTTCAATTATTTCGGATATTTGATACTCTGCTGTATACAAATTTCATTACTTTCGTTTGTCAAAAATTTCTACAATTTCTACGACTGTAAGAACAAAGAGAAAATAAAAAACACACCCACACACAGAAAAAGAGAAGAGAAGTAATTACACAGGTTTTAATCGAGATAAGAGAGTAATCTGTTCGATCGGAATGCCCTAGGCTGGCACGCGACGTGGTTGCAGGTCGTTCACCCTGGGCAAAAATAGAGGGTCGATTTCCGGTTCCAAAAAGTCGATGAATCAGCGGTCGGGGGCGCGGAAGAAGCCGAGTGCCGAAGCTGGGCCATTTAAATTTACGCGCGCGCCCGCTTCGGAATACCAAAAATAGGTCGGACGGTGAGCAAGCCGCGGCTGACTTCCTCGTTCATTGTCGCGAATTCGGTTCGCCTAACTGTAGATCCGTCGGTGCACTAGCCGATGCACATGCCACGACCGCGAGAAAGAGAAAGAGAGAGAGAGAGAGAAAGAGAGAAAGAGGGAAAGAAGAGGAGAGGTCGATGCATCGTTAGAGGCGAACGCAACGCCGCTGGAAGCGCCGCGGGACCGTTGCGATACGAATTCCTTTTATTCTTTTCATGAATAGGTATCTATACGCCTGTGTGTTATCTTTCATTTTGTATTAATGGAAACTTCCTTCAATTACGGGGCGACACGAAAGTAATGTAGCGTTTAAAATTTGTGGAAATATGTTAACACTTTCGTGACCGAGTTATTGTTTTTTTTAATCGGACTCTCGTTCACACAGATTTTGACTAGAATGCGACACTGGTAACAAAAGTAAATTATAATTCTAACTTTTGTTTGAATTTATAAGACTGAGAATTACCGAATCTGATTAATTTATAATATATTAGTTTTTCTTAACAGAATTATTTTTTTTTTCTTTTAACGCTTAATCTCTTGTCTTAGAATGCGACTAAAATAGTTATATTAGTAACAAGAATAAATTTTAATTTTAATTTATAAAACTGAGAATAACCGAATGTGATTAATTTATAATACATCGGCTCTTCTTATCTAATACAGTACTAGAAAAGTAAATAAGTGACTCTCGAATGTACAGTCAGCAAAAGAAATCGTAAGTCGAGAGGTTAATGATTGCTGAACTGAAATTAATTCTGGTTCGATTACTCAAGTGAGACATATCTGTGCCACTGGTCACGAAAATGTTGCAAAGTGCTTTTAAAGGAGAGTGATAAAATGTTTACGAAAAATTAATCTATTTTTGAGTATAAAAGAAAATTTGCATTTAGTGATATCGATTTTATTTTATTTTATTCTTTTTTTTAAATTGAAATTACAAGTTGGAAACTTGGGTGTTTTAGGGTTAGATATCGAAGTGGCAGTTCGTTATGAACTACTGTTACCACTACACACCGTACAATTTTTCTACCGTTACGTGTTACTTTTCTGTTGCTGTACATTCGACCTGTGTTCGTTTCTGAATTCATTTTTGTTGAGGGTAGTGAAAATTGTGGCGATTTTAGCTCTCTGAATGATTTCGATCGTGAAAGGTAATGGATCTCTATAGTTTGTTGATTAGGTTGATTCATAAATATTCGTTGAATAAGCATGATTGCCTTGCTTGTCAAATGTATCTGCAAATTTCACTAAGAAAAAAGTGAAGTAGATCAATAATTCATTGCACCAATTTTTTAATTTGGAGCAAACCTAAATACTTTACCATAAAAATACAGTACACGTTAAAGTGTATCAAAAGAGAGACTTAGGGAGGAACAGTACTTATATTCTACAATATTTATTTTTAAATTTTAATACAAAATACATACTTAATCTAACACAGCAACAGGGCAAGATTCTTGCATTTTGCTTCACCTAAAAAAAAAATCTATTAAACCTATTTTTGTCTCGAAATAGGTACATTTCTGTAGGAAAATTTTGACATAAATAGTTGTATTTCACTGTATTGTATCCTATTTTTCAATGTTCCATTGATATTTCGTCGCAAAACCAAAGAATATCCCGAAAAAAAAAAACGGTAAATTTATGTTATCCAAACTCTAATTCTAATTAACTCGCATAGGCGTCGTTAGAGGTCGAACGCCGCGCGAAACCGTGATCTCGGCTGTACAGAGAGGGGGGGACGAAATATTTCACCGGCAGGATTCCGTTAGCTCGGAACACCCATGCACGCGGAGCGTCGTAGGGTCGGCAGAAAAATCGATCCCGGCCGGTGAGTTTCTCACGAGTGCACCGCGGCAGTCAAACTGTCAAACGCGCTAGTCAAACCGTCTCTAAATTCCCCCTATGAGCTCGTGCAAACGGCCTGGTAATCGCGTCTCTAACCTGACCATTCAGCAACAATCTCTTCTAACATGTCTGTTTAGCCTAGCAGTCTCGTGGATCTACGAACGGGAGAGAACGATAGTTAAACAGAATACTCTAGCAAAAATGAAACACCTTCAAACCTAGGTGAATGGATTCGAACCAGAAAGCTTAACAGGTTACAGTCTGAAGAGAGATTATCTCAGATAACCTTGAGTTTCCGAAAATAAGAATATTTTTTTAATTAAGTTAGGCTCTAATTCGTAAATTTCTCCCTCGTTGGCAAAAATTTTGGTGCAAAAACATACTTTTTTGTCACAAAGACAGATGTTTGATATAAAATGCTAGAATCTCTCTCTGTGACTATTTTAAAGGTTTCTACTGCCCCAGCAAATAAGCTCTAAATATTAAGTGTCTACACCTAGACCTGAACATCTTTCGATTCATAAAAATCCAAGAGTTACAGTTCACGCGATTCCCTTGTTAGTTTCATGGAGAACAGATTTACAGCTCGACTATTCCCGTTCCAACGAAAGGATGCGTTCCTTCCGGACATACAGGCCCAGGGAATTGCAACTTCGGTCGCTGATGGTGCACCGTGTGCGGCCCGGTTGTGGTAACGAGCTACGAAGAGAGGGAAGGAGAGAGAAAGAGAGAACCAATAAGCCCGTAGAAACCGTCCACCGTTGTTGGTCCCCGCGATATGCACGCGTTGGCGTGGTCCCGCATTAGCATCGATATAGCGAGGGTCAGGTCGAGTTCAGTGAACCCGATGCATCGCGCTCTCCGGTGCGCCGGTGCATCGCGAGGAACGAGCGAAGAATGAAAAGTGGCTCCGCCACGGGCGTTAGAACGCCTCGATCGCCGTTTCCGATCATGGGATCGTGTTGCTGACGGTGACTCGGTCGACTTTGGTGGGGGACACGTTGGGCGAAACTTGTGACGTGGGAGTGGACTTCTTTCTTTTTTATTTTTTTTTTAGCAGAATAAAGGTTAAATTTGAGCATTTGGAGATTGTGTTTGAAGAGATTTGAGGAGGTTTGAGAAGGTTTGATTATTCGATTTCCGCTTTTGTTTACACGATATCGATTAGAAATAATTATACAAGAAATATAGAGTGCTTAAAGGATGGAAAAGAGAAGTTGAAAGGTTTTGAGGTCTTGTTTGAAAAGGTTTGACGAATGATAGAGGTAGATACGAATTTTAGTTTATTCTGCATTAATTAATGCAATTAATATGTTAAGAGCTGTTCTGCATTTTTGTTTTAGTACGAGAATAAAATGTTGACGATAAGTAATGAAAGAGAAATTAATTTTATATTCCAATGAAATAAGTTTGGTTTGATTTAGTTTATTCGGCAAGTATATGAAGATGAAAATGTCTGTGATAAGAGGAGACTTAAAAAAATTTTAAAAAGAGTACCAGAAATTCTTCTCGTCAATATTTTCGAACACGTACCAATTTTCTTTTCTCTTTTACGACCTTTAAGACACAGTATCAGCAGCGAGGTGGCCCGAGGCGTAGCCGATTGGTCCTCAGGCTGCGCCGCTGACCGAATAACCAAATTCATGCTTGCCTACTTTCGTCGTTACGTAACGAGAGGTTGTTTCGTTCAGCTTGAAAGCAGAGAAAGCCTTAGGGACCCATTTCGAACGGGCCACGCTATCCATTATTCTTCTCACTTCGTTCAAACTAAATAAATAAAAAAAAAAAAGCGACAAATTGTGAAACAAAATTGCTAACTCTCGTAGTTCAAGTAATTACGAAATCGGTTACGTCATGAATCGAAATCATCCACACGAATATATCTGACAGAAAGAAAGTTTCATTCAACACGGAACAAAGGATCTGTTGGCTATTTTTGTTCGACGTTTCGCGAAAAATAAACGTGATCCCGAGGAGGAAACACGATTCACTCGTCACGCAACGACGATTGACTTTTCCAGATATGTATACGCATTCGCGGATACTTTCTCCGGCACGGTATTGTGTATTGTTTCGTGACACTCTCACCTGGTTGGTCGTTACCTCGAGATATGCAACAATAAGCGTGTAAATCGTCGGTTCCGCGGAAATTTAATCGTCTAACGAAATTTTCTAAGAAAGCTGCTGCTTCGACCTAGATCCACTTGTTCCTCATGGGAACCAAGTGCAAGTATTAATATCATTCAGATCGAAACTCTGGTAATTTATACTGGCTAATATAATTTTGAATATCGAACATGTTACTTTTACCAGAGATACTGCCATTCATTTTTCTTTTTAAATCATTAATTGGAAGAATATTTTTATATACATTCAAAATCTACTTTAAAAATGTTCCAAAAGTTATTGTAGAAAATAGAGGAGACAGTTTATAAACAGATCACTTCGTCTCGATCTTCTCAGGAAAATAAGATGCGTTAGTTATGTTCGAAATAAAAGCAAAATTTATTTCCCATTCATTATTCAGATCAAAAAAAGAAAAGGATGGATTAATTTGGAATCTCGTATTGTACCAAGTAATGTAATTTGAAATCACATAATACACAATAAAAATGTACTTTACATTCGCAATACCAAGTCAGAAGAGAAATTCCAAATAAACTTCACAGGATTCGATATTCAAAAATTGACAACTCACTCGATCACCAGTTCCAGTTTTCTCGAGTTTTCGAAACCAATTCCGAGACCACAAATTCCAAATGCTTGTATTATCCTCCACTTATAAAAAATTATAGAATATCATAAATCATACATATAATTAAATAAAATTATAAAATATATAAAAAATTGTATCATCGATCTTCTCAGAAAAAATAATCTCTCTCTCTCTCTGTTTCAAACGTACGCAAACATAGATACACCTTTACCGAAAAGGCACAGAGTTCAAAATTTCCTTCTGGTAACCTAAAAATTCCACTGCCCTACATAGCCGCAGTTGGTCCGAAACGTCGAGCTAATTTCTCCGCGTTAGACGCCGCGATTAATTAGCCGGTAACCAGCCGGGATTCTAATTGGCGTGGCGTAGAGAATAGGGGGCAACGAGTGAAATTTCACGCAATTACATAAGCCCCGGGTTGGCGTCGCGTCGTTGCATAGCTGGTGCACCGCCACGCCACCCCTCTTCTCGCCTCTTTATCTTCCATGGATGTGGAGCAATATGGTTGGAGGTGAGTGACCGGCGTCCAGTTGCGTTCACTAACCTCCCTTCTCCAACATGCACGACGAAGGGGGTATCTCGCTTGCCTCTGGCGTGTTGTGGCCCCACTCTGTCCAGGCCACACCAACACTGTGTTTCCCCGTCGGCCAACTTTACACGAGAGACCAGCAGAGAGTCCCCTGTTGCTGCTGAACAACATCGTGCCACGACGTTGTACATATACACGTCGCTCGTCGTCGTTGGACCGGCTCGATCAGCCTTGTTCTTCTTCTTCTTCTTCTTCTTCTTCTTCTTCTTTCTCCCCCTTTCACGCTCGTTGTAGAACTCGAGGCACGCGAACCAGAGAGACTATATAGGATCCATAGGCTGGACTCGATTGCACTATCGGTACACGGATGAATTTAGAGCGACGGATCTGGAGCGGTCGAGACGCCTCCACGGCGACCTTCTGTCGCTCCTGGCGCTTCGAATTTCATATTCGTCTTGGAGGTTTAGTTAGGAGTAGTGACACACCATTCGAGTATATGTAGAAGTAGAAAGACAGTTTAACCCTTTTAATATCGAACAATGATATATCGTTCCTTTTATGCTAAAGATATGATTTGTGGGAATTAATAAGTGAATATGAAAAGTGATGAAGTAATTTTAGTATTATTTCTTTAAAATTCTTTTTTTTTCAGATATCAGTTTTTATATTATATTTAAGTGTAACTGCGAAATAAATTTTGAAAAAGTTTTTAGTCATTAATTCGTTTCCCCTTTATCTCTTAACATCTTTCTTATTAAATTTCGTAGTTAGCTTTTTCGAGCCGAAAAAAGAAGAGGTATTTCAATCGAAAAATCTCTGGACGAAATTTTTCAAGAAGTTTAATATACTCTTTTCTCAAAAATAATAAATTTGAGATGTTTAGGTACAGTATTGGGGAAACGATATTGTTTCTATTGCTGAGATTAGGGTTTATGTAGAATTTGTTAATTCCTTTGCCATAGTGATTTGTAACGTCAATTGAAGTTATCAAATTTTCTCACCTCGATCATCAGATTCGATAATAATTTTGTAACAGTTCAAAACTGTTGTCATAGTGGAAGTATATTTAATTCGAAGAATTTAGAAATCCAAAATTCTCTACTCTGACAGTGTGTGTATAATTCATGTCTACATTATAGTAGGTTCCATTTAATATTTGAACGATAGTAAGTTCCATTATTGGAGATGTGGGTGGATTCTATAAGAACACCATAATATACATAAATTCAACATGTTCTTCAAGCTGTATCTTAACCAATAGAACATTCTTTTTTATCAATGTAACATGGGTGGTCTTCTGTTGAACCCTTTTAGGATTTCAGACATTTCAATGTGAAAACAGGTTTCCTTCCTTAAACCAAAACTGTACAAGATCTTACTATTACACATATACCGTGTGTGACCAGATGAATAAATTAAGTGTTTTAAGTATTGTCTTCGGTAACAGTAAAATATACTCATTTTGTAAAAATTCAAAAATCATCGCTATATTTAATTAAAAATATAACAATACTTTTTGTAATGAAAAAAATTTTCATTTTAAATATATTTTCAGTTCTATTCTCGTTCAAACTTCGAACAAGTGATAAAATAATTTCAAAACGATCGTAATAATTCGATCATCCCGAAAAAGTCCTCAAATCTATTTTTTATTAATTTCAACAACTTTATTCGCATCCTAATTTTAACCATTTCATCTTCAACGTATCACACTTTCCTTTTTTATTATCCTTCCATTCGAACAGAACAAACGATTAAACCCAAAGACCAGTTATACGCGTTGTATAAATTCAAATGTTATAAAATCACTTTGCCAAATACCAGCAATTTACTTCATCCATTTTCAAACGTCACATAGTCTCTTTCTTCGTACTCGATAAATCCTCCGTGCAAACTACCACGCACCATTTCCTCCTTATTATCTAACCAAACGTCTAATCACACCATTTCTCCACACACCACCGTCTTGTATCGTGTAAAAATCAATGAAAACAAAATTATCACTCTTTTAGCCAGTCTAACTACCAGTTTGAAATGTTCTTCCCCTTTCCCTCCATTTTCCCCAGGAAGGAAAGTAGCCGCCGGTAGAACCACTTTCGTGCGTGTACAAGCGAAGTGCAACGCGCCGTTTCGATCTTATCGGAACCAGGTCCGTTGTTGTCCGTGTTCGGTGGCCCGTACGATTGGCCCAATTGGTGTACTACTAGGCGTTTCACAGTTAAGTGTAATGGGACGAACAATTACGTTCGCGGAAGAACGTTCGCCTCGCTCTTCCGTTCTCTGCTTTATAGCGATCGACGCGCTCGATCGCGCAACCGTCGTTTACTCGCCCTGGTCCCAGTTTGCCATTTATCGCTTCACTTTTACTCCAGCCCGAAACTTACTTTCGGCCAGTGGCCATTCACTTCGACCGACGACGCACCATCGTCCATTATTTACGACCGCCCGATGACGAACGTTCGATGACAGCGTCGTTGATCTACTCAGAGACGAGGAAATCTTGTTTTCCATTTTTTGAAAATTAATTCAAGGTTTTTCAACACGTGAGAGACATTTTTCAATCGTTTATAATGCTTAAAGTAAGATATGTATCATCGGTTGAAGGATTTTGAGCAGCGTAAAGAGCTGGATGACATTTTGAGATAAAAAGTGTCAAGTTGTTTTAATTAATATCGATCTCCCATACATGAAGAGGAGTTCAGATTATAGTAGTGAAGACAATATAAGCAAGACGTTATCGAAGATAATTGGTTAGATAATACGTATGCATTTACATTATAATGGCAGGGAATCTCTTTCCCGCCTGATCCACAAAATGTGCACGGTTCAAAAATTAAATATTATTTTACAAAGATTGTATATTGCAACTTTCATTATTTTTCTGAAGTATGATTCCCAACACATCTTTTTAATAAGTCTGGACTACTTAAATCTTTGTGGATTGGCTTTATGGCTGCTTGGATTTCTGGATGTAACCATCGAGTTCGTTGTTAGTTGTTTAGCGCGTTGCCAATCACACCAACTATCAGAACCTTCTGGATACACTATGAACTATCTACGTCTACCTTGAATAACTTCAAAAAGTATCTTACACATTGGAAAATCTTTCAATGCATTATTCCACGCACTTAAAACTACCGATTTATGAAAAAAAATGAAAAATCGATCTTTCTAGCTTTCCAAACTTAGCAGGGCCCTCAATGAGATACGAATTCATCACGTTATGGGAGAATTAACCGTATTGTCCTGAAGCATTCGTATAACACGAGTTTCGATGTAACACTGTGCGAATTAATCGTGTTACAATAGGATCGCCTGTATGCCTACCCCTAAAATCAAACAACGCGATTCGACTATTCTAACTGACCTCTCAAACTCTGTCAAACCTCGTCCAACGTTCATCTAATTAACAGGCCACAAATTGGGAGGGTTGTTATCTGAGCTACAGTCAGATAGGGATTTGTGGTGGCGGGTAGTTCATAGACGTTGATCGTTCGATACGATTCACGATCGACGAAACGTCGATCAGTTCCGTGCACAGGAAATCGAAGAAGCGCCGGGCAGGACGACGATCCTGATCAGGTTTTCGCTCGTTCGGCACAATGAGGCTCGTTTAATGCACAAGGAACAACGTGGCATCGCGAACGTGTGCAGGCGTGCCCCTTCCCTTTTGCTTCCCTCTAACTACCAGCAATTCTCTCCCTCTTTCTCTCTCTCTCTCTCTCGCTCTCTCTCTCTGTTACGTGTATGTGTCGCGTGCGTGCACGTAGAGATAGGTACGTGTCAGTGTGGCTATATGCATCTGTGTATGTGTGTATATGTATGTGTGTGTATGCGTGCTGGCCGAGGGTCGTGCCGATGACCGATCAAAGAGAAGTTCGCGTTGTGAATACGTGATACGTAACCGTCCAAGGCACACGGCCACTGACCGACGCTGTACCGACTCAACCCGTGCATTGTCCTCGGAACTCGGCGATACCGAACTTGACGCCTTATAGTTGTGCTTCTATAGGCTGTTTCAGTGAGCTCCGCGAACGAGTTTTCATGGGACAGCTAGCAGGATTTGGGGTTAGATTTAGTAGCGTGGAGTTTTTTGGGTTTTGGTTTACGGTGTCTTTTGTACATTTATCGATTTTTAGTCTGTAAGATGATATAGTAATAATGTGTAACGGTGTGGAGTTCTTTTTTCTGGTTTGTTTTGTGTGTTTTTATTTTAGAGTTAGATACTGGAACGGGAATGATTAAGATGAGAATGATGATCTCAGTACTTCGTGAGGAGGAATAGATTTCGTAATCGTTATTTGGAAACTTCCTTTTGTACGAATAGATGCTCGAAATACTTAGGTTTGAATTGATACATTCTTGGTTCCTTTCCAAAATTGTATATGACAGCATAGAAGTATCCTAAAGACCCTTAAAGCCTAGAACACTATGCTGTTAACTATATTAAAACAAAAAAATTAACAGTATACAAGTATACAATAGCAAAGAAATACCCAAGAATACTTGAGGCCTAGAACACAATGGTGTTAACAGAATAAAAAACAGAAATTAACAGTACAAAATAATGTACAGTAGCATAGAAGCATCCTAAAGACACTTAAGATCTAGAACACTGCGGTGTTAATAGTATAAAAGTATCCTAAAAACACACAAGACCTGAAACACTATGGAATTAAGAGTATAAAAGAAATCAACAGTATAAAATAATGTATAACAATATAGAGAAAACCTGAGGGAATTTTAGATCTAAAATACTATGGTGTTAACAGTATAAAATAGTTTATAACAGTATAGAACTATCCTAACGACACTTGAAATCTACAACATTCTACAGCGTTACACCCAACACCAGATATTCAAACCAGTATCACGAAACTTCTATTGCAACACCCACACACAACCACCTGCCCGTGCATAAACTGAAAATAACACTGGAACCTAGGTTAACCTAATCGTAATGCATATCTCTCTGACCGTATACAAGAATTGCGAACGACTTTTTCGCATCTCATTACCGTACGTTAGCTTACGGTTCACTCTTGGAACCCGTCGTCGTTTATTCGATTATTATATTCGGTCCCGGTTAATGCCGCTCGTAAATCGTGACAGTGAATCGGGATTTACAGCAACAGTGGTGTCGATGGCGGCAGCCAGCAGCAGCATCAGCAGCAACTGGCCAGCCACTCCGCGGTGGTAATGTTCGTCCGCGGTTCACTGAACTATACAACAGCCGATACAGTTCATATTTCTCGTTGACCGGCAAGACTGGTCGAGCAGTAAAATAGCATCGACGGAATGAAACTTCGCCGGGATGCAACCGTCCAAATGCGGTTACTCGAGTATCGTGGTGCGCCGTTTGAAAAGTGGGATGCAGATTCAGTTATCTTGCCCATTGCGGGGTGCAGTGAACCCGTGAAACTAGCGGGGATATCTCGATAACGAAAGATCGGGCCAGCAGCGTTTTCTTACGCTTCCCGCGTGCAAAACAGAATTCATTGTTCTTCAGTTAAATTCAATGGAAATTTTCAACGTTATTCTATCTATCTTATTTTTCTTCTTTTTTTTTTCATTTTTGTACTTATTCTACGTTCTATGCTCGTTATTGCTGGGATGGTGGAATGTCGAATATTGATGTTGCGCATTGTTTTTTTTTATTACAGTTTGAAGCTTTTTGAAATATCGATGGAAATTGATGATCAATATTTCTAATGATTTTTGTGATTTGAACTAAATTGCGAATTTTTATGTAAATTCATATATTCGAAAATATGGTAAAAAGAAGGTAGAAAAAAATCATTTTCTGAGAGTCCACATCTCGAATGTGTTATTCATTTCTTTCTAGTTTCATCTTTTGCTAATTATTTATTGTTTTTCAAGTGTAAGTTTATAATATTTGTAACATTTATTATAACCATAACAACAATAAATACGAAAGCTTACATTTTCTAATTGAAACGAAAATAAAAACGGCTCTCCTGATCGCGTTAAATTTTCATTTCACTTTTTATGAAATATATTTCTTTATAAACGTTAATACGTGTTTTAATCACAAAAGGTTAAAGATCTGTGATCTTCATAAAAGAGTTACATTTCCTTTAGATTTACAAATACAAAATTTTTTAAGTATTTTTAATATCCTTTCAATTACGTGGAAAATTATTTATTACATAATTTGGAAATTTTTTCATATTGCATCTTTAAATTTCCCATAAATACATCAAAATCCACAATTCATTTATGACACATCAAAGTATTAGATGAATCAATGAATCGCCCACATTTTTAATCAAATTCAACATTCTTTTTTTTATTATAATTTGCTTTCTTTTTATTAACTTACCATTAATTATTCTCCAATTTGTTTTTGCATTAATTTACGTTACTGGATACTCGTTTAGTAATTAATATATTTATACTAATTCCTTTCTAATAAATAAATATTCTTATCATACTATCGAAATGATATCATCGTTTCTAAGCTATTTTCAAATTTCATCGTTTATTCTATCAGAAAGACAGCAACCGAAACAACGAAACGGCAATCGAAACGAAAAGCGTGAATAGTGAAAGTAAAAACTCGGTCAGAGACAGGTTCAACGACCCCCGAAAAATCCCGGTTTGGTTCACCTAGAGCAGTTCTGGCTTCTTTAGAATTTCATCGCGTATCGCGTGCATATTATAAGCCCGTTACTATCGTGTTGAGCCGGCTAAAGGCGAGAGGACAGACGAGTCGATGCACTTGTCCGCTTTTGTTCTTACGAGCGATTCGATTGCGCGTATCAAAGGAGACAGCGTGAAAACGAGCGACGAGCAGGTTGCGAGAAGGATGACGTGTTCTTCTGTATGCGCGAGTAGCAAGGTGGGACACGAAAAGTTCACCACCTACTCGTCGTTGCATCGGGGACACTGACACATACACGCTGTAGAACTTCTCAACTGGACAGAACATTCTCGTTGCGATTTGATTTATATTTAACCGGGAAAATAAATCGGTCCTCAGCCGTGAGCGACTATGGATTTACGCGAGTATACGAATAGACGACGATTAATGATTCGTTCTTTCTGGGTTTCGATTGTGAGACGATTCAAAAGAGCTGAATTTGTTTTTCTCGGTTTATATTGGAAAATGAGATCAGTAAGCAGGATTTAAATAGTTTTTTTACTTTAACCTGTGAACTCTGAGATCTTTCTGCCTTTTTCGGTCTGTGCTTGTAATTTTTTCTTTAAGAACTTCATTAACAAGAAAAATTTATTAGTTATTATTTTCTTATTAACTGTATTTAATTTTGTTATTGTATTATTGATAAAAATGATTAATTTTAATTATTATTTATTTTTCTATTCCTTAAAAATATCGAACAAATTTTTATGTATTCTTGACGGTATGCTAAAATTAATAGTGAAGATTGATCATCAACATAAAATATTTCGAAAACTTAATTGATAGTAAAGTCGAATAGAAAGGTAATTAATATAAAATAACATCATGATAATTTTATTCTTGTCCAAAATTATAAATTGTTCGTGGATTTGGGGAAGAAAAGTTAACTGGTCATTTTTCTTTTTACAAATATTTAAAAGACGATAAATACGAAAATTCAAAAACTTCTTCTCGCTGCTCAAATTCATTCTAATTAACACTTAGGTTGAAGATTCCATTTAAAAGAAATTTAAATTCTTACGGTTGTCGCGTTACTTGTATCACTTAAAAATGATTTTTTGAAGATAATTTAACACATTTCGGAGATATTTATAATTAAAAAATATGTGTGGAAATTAATCGCGATATTGCCGTTCGAAGTTCTCATGCTCGTCTCGTTATACGGTGTTAATTAAAAACGTTTCGTTGAGAATTGAATAAATCTTCGAGACACTTATATATAGACACATAATCACCGTGGAAATTAGTCAGGATATTGACGACAGGCGTTTGCATTCGGTAATAAATTTAAACGCGAAGACATTCATTTCTCTCTCTATTCTATCTTAACACCAAGTAATTATAAAACAAGAAAAAAATGTTGTAAAAATACACACACCGATGCTGGCTGTAGTTATTTAACTGTCCAATATGATCGTATAAATAACTGAAATTAATTCACGAGGAAGAAGTCGTGTTTAACCAAGCATAGATTAACATCCTTTAAAGAAGTGGAAATAAGCAAAAAATAAAAAAATAAAAAAGACACAACGTTACGAGGCAGGCGACTTTGAGCGAAAATTAGTTATGCATGCTAAGGTGTTAATAAAGGTTCAAGTAGAATAAGACAGCCATGGTCGGCCAGCTGTCCTTCACTGTTCAAGCGAGGTCCACTTCCGTGGGGACGATTCTACTTCTTTGCGAAATGAACGTATTCAAGGTCTGATAGGTAAAAATTGTAAAGGACAGTCTTAAAAAAAAGAAAGGAAAAGTTCACGGTCGTACGTTTCATTTTTGACATGACGAGACACCGCGAGATTGGCGATTGAATCGTTAAACCGTACTCGATTAAAGTGAATTAGTCGTAAACTCGCTCGATGGCCTCGGTCATTCTCGATTACGATCGAAATGTATAAATAGGAGAGCTTGTGGAAATTTTAGCAGCACTCCTTCATTTTCAACAGATTTATAATTGAATAACTTTTTTTTTCTTAGTTCTCTTGAAATTTCTACAATTCTTCTGAACTTTATATAAATGTCAAATTTTTGGGAAGGAGGTAAATGTCAAATATCAAAATTTAAATAAATAAGCTGTGGGAAATTAGTGAGTAAGATTTTCGTATTTGAAAAAACGAAATATCTAAGAACCTCGGTATACGAATGTCAGTTCAAATGCGTTTGAAGACAAACTGTGCGATAAGAAATTCTCCTCGATTTCTCGATTATCGATTATATCTAGAACACCTAACTGGAGTACCATAGATTCTACCTAACTTTTCATTTTACAATATTATACATATACATTGGAAGACATGTTTCTATCCACAACGATTTATCAAAGTCTCGTAACTGGAACAGTTAATACATCAAAACTACAATCTTTCCTATATTACTTGATACCGAGACTTCCTTAGGGAAACTAGATTGTGTGAATAGATCACAACTTCAACAAAAAATGTCTATTCTTCCCAATTTGCACAATTAACAATATATTATACTTCAACGTTTGCCTTTTCTCCTTCGTATGATACATTAAATGAACCAAAAATAATTCTATAATTGAAAATTAATATTAAATTAAACACTAATCGAAGAAACACTCGAAACGCTATCTTCACAATTTGCTCCCAAGAAAAATCATCCTCAGAGGATATCTCGAAACAGTTTCGCTCGACAACGCAGAAACTTCTCGAATTGCCACAATGCGGCGTCCCCAGTTTATGAAGCGGTGGGTACAAAGTGCAACAAGTGTGTACCGTTACAAAAGGCAGAGCGTGTGTGCAAGCTCAGCTCGATTCGACTCTGCAGCGTGCCTCCCTGGCCAGTTTTACTCCCTGAACGATTAATTTTTCTTTTCCCATTTTCTTTCTTTTTTCTTTTTTCATCTCGTTTCCCTTGTCGATTTCCCCTGGTCGGTAGCCGACAGCTTTCGATGAAAAAGCGAGTCTCGTTCGAGCTGCTCGGCCGCTTCTCGAAGATTCTCGATTTCGGGGCATCGACAACGAGGAGGCGATGAACTCGGTCACCGGGCAACAAACTGCAGACCCCACCAACGCGAGCCACCTTCATTCTCTCTTTCTCTCCCTTTTCATTTCTCCCCCCATTTCCCTCCCTCCTCCTCCTCCTCCTCCTCCTCCTCCTCCTCCTCTTCTTCTATCTTTCTCTCGCTCTGCGTTACTCGCGTTCTTTCTCTTCGTGGCTGGCATCTCTCCTCTCTCTGTTCTCTTCTGGAAGAAGAGAAGGTCTGTGCACACGCGAGCCACGCCACCGTTTCGTAATACACCTTCATGATGCTTTTCAAGGTGACCGTGAACTTCTGAACACGTTCCCGCTGCGCCGTGGAACAATCGAGCGGAATCGCTCGGCTGAGGACGAAGAGCTGCTTCGGGGAACTGTTCGCGGAGAATTCATTCGGAGGAGTTTCTCGATGATCTCTCTTAATCCCTCAGTGGAAATTCTTCTGCTCCTTTTTTGTTCTTTTTTTGGAATTGGAGGAACATGTAGATTTTTGAGTTTTTGGTGTGAGAATAGCAAATGCTGGGTAGAAGACAGTTTTTGAGAACTTCTACCAAGTGGAACAGATAGATCTAGGCTTATGGGTCTGATAGAATACGTATCATTCGTGACCGAATTAGGTTTTTTGGTTTAAATTTGTTATTTCGCATCTGCAGTGAGTCGTAAAATACGGAAAATGCTCGAATGAGGCGTACCATTAATTACGATAAAGTTAAATTTATAAGGATTTGAACATTGTTGACGTATTTTCTACGATTAAGTATTTTGATTTTAAAGATCAGCTAAAACCTAATTATACTGTGGAGATAGAAATACTATTTTATATATGTACATATGATTGAGGTACTTAGAACTTGAAGGGATCAACTCCAATTATAATTAAACAATTTTGAATAAAAATTCGTTCCAAGTATTATGTTTTTTATTAAAATATGGTAGTATCAAAATGGGACGATAATTCAACAAATTTTACAAGAGCAATAGACTAATTCATCATCTGAAACATTTTTCAGCTAACTTGAAGTAAAAAAAACGCCGCGTAATTAAGCAAAATTATTTTTACCGAAAATTCTTCACGAATATCAAGTACCTAGTAAAACGTGAAAGGATGAAGTATGGACGAGTAATTATCCTTACAGCTCTAGACCGCCTTCATAGTCGTCCCCGGTCACTAGAGTTCGACTTCAGTGACCCAACGACACGATTCGGGCAGTGGCATTAGGTAATTCGGTGACGAAACGTGACTTCTCGCTGGAACATTGCCCCCACCTTCATGCCCCGGTCTCTTCCTCTTACTTAGGCTCACGAACCTTCCTCGTCACGTGTCGGATCGTACGTGAACGCCCGTGTGGAATAGCGGTTCCTCTTGAGTGTTCTGTAACGACGTCTCGAACCTTCTTCGTCGTTATGACGAATTGTTATTGTCATTTTCTAAAAAAAAGAAATATTATTCGAACCTCAACAGCTCGATTAACCTTGACGAAACGAATGAAATAATATATAAAAGAAACAGTAGCGTACGAGAAATTAATGAAATAACAGGACAGATTTTGTCAACGAATGACGATCGAAAGTTCCGGATAATCGAGTGTCGAGAGATAGGTAAGAGACGCATCGGCGTCTTGTTTTTCATGGCAACCGTTATCAGCATACTCCAACAAGCCGTTAATATTACGTTCCACGTCGTGAGCTAGAATCCTGGCGTACGTGGAGGGAAACAGGGTTAAGAGTGTGTTCGTGGCGAAGTTTTCGTTTTGCGCGATCGCACGGACAAGCTGAGGTTCGTTTATCCTTGACTATTGCAACTGCGTTTCTAATTTTTCAACGAAGAAGTTCAAGTGAGCGTTGATAGAACAGCAATTTGTACAAAATTGTATAATTTCTGGTATTGGTAGGATTCTTTTTTGGTTAATTTCATGCACAGTTACGATTTCTCGGTGAATTCTGCGGACGATGATGTTTATAGAATTTCTTGTAGCTTAGAAAAACAGTTGAAACAATTAGAAAATATGCAATTTGAGTATCTATTGTCTCTTCTGTTATCCGTACTTCCAGTACAAACTTCGTCAAACCAAAATGTTCCTCAGTTCTTCAAAAATGCAGCAGAACCCACATTTTCAAATTCAGATTCAGTTTTCTAGAGAACATCTCTATCTTTTGTCATTGTGCGACTCATTTCTGACATTTTTAAGCATATTTTCTTTCCAACAGCTTCAAACCTCGTCAAATTTAACGTTTATTTAAAAAATTTTAAAGAACAATATTGAATTATTCAAATTTGATGTCCCATCTAAGAATTGTAGGACAGATGGAAATAATTGTATCCACTGTTTGTGCAAATTAGTCAAAGAATTCAGTCACACTTCAGATTTCCTTTACGATGCAAATGCCCATTTTGCATATCTAGTTCATTTCTCTTGTTCATCTATATTCTACCTCTTAAAATCCCTCAAATTCTCCCATCACAATTTAACATTATCCACAGTGTCCACATACGTACATTTTTACACAAAAAGAAGTCCATATTAGAATTACTATAAAAACGATTAAATTGTCAATCTAATATTTATCTCTTATCTAAATACAGAGAATACTTTCATTATTTTCTCAGACGATTAACTTCGCTTTAATTTTATACACATAGTCCTCGAACAGCAAACCTGTTAAATCCCCAAACCTCCCTAAGGAACCAGTTAAGACATCAACCGCTTCATCTTCCCTATTGGAACAAAGGACAGCAGTGTGTACAAAAGCATCCAAAGCTATCTCAACAGTACAAACTATCCTCTAGAGTGTTAGTCTTAGCGATAGGTAGAGCAATTACCCGCGGATGCATCTATCCTGCAGAAACCGTGTCCCGTGTGGCCCAAGAGGGAGCATTCTGTTCACCGTGGAGAAGGCTGAAAAAGCCTGTAGCGTAACCGTTGCCATGGCTGGGTGGTGGTGTGTGGCTGGCTGCTGGTTCTGGTGCTGCTGCTGCTGCTTCTGCTGCTGGTGGCGCTGCATAGCACGTTGACGTTGTTGCTAGTGTGGGTTACCTGGTTAGTGACCGGCCAACCGAGTTCACTGGCATCGGCCCTCTTCCAGGTTGGCTAATCTCGCGACGAACGGAGAACGCCCGCCCCCTTCGTCCCGCGCTCCGCCCGCGCCACCACGCTTCTTCCTGCTTGGTCGTTTTGCTCGTTGGAAAGCGAGAGATTCCCTTGGTGCCTGTCCGCGGGCCGCCGCTGTCGCTCGCAGCCGCCCGCTGGAACAGTTAAGGACACGTTTATTAATAGATTAACGAGCATGAGAACAGGGAATCGCTACTGGTCTTGTTGTTCGTTCACCTCTCCTCCTCCCTTCTTAACCCTACCGTCCTCACCGGTTCCCTGAGGCAGCCTAAGCTGGTGAGAACTTCTTGCGGAAACCTCCCTCAGGTTTGATAGACTCCTGAAGAATTGGAGGAATTTTTGTGATACGTGCAAGGAGATTCTTGTATTCCTGGATTTATTATTTCACATTTTCTGTCGTTAGATTATCGTCAGTTTTGACAGGGTTTGACTGTGTTTGATTCAGAGGAGTTAGGATGAAGATATTGGTTTAAGATTGCTAATTTCATGGTACAGTTAGATTTCTTTATTCGTAGATTTATTATTGTACTTCCTTTTTTTGTTTAGCTTAGATTATCAGTTTTGACGATGTTTGAACGTGTTTGATTTGAAGCAGTTAGGATGAAGAGGAATCTTTGTTTGAAGATTGCTGGTTTTGTAATTGGTTTATAGTATAGTTGATAGAAATGTATAGCTTGGAGAAATGATTGGGTATTAAAACCATAGAAAAGAAAAGTGATAAGTCAATTTTTATGGGTTTTCTAACCAGTATTCTTAGCAAAAACGCATACTTAATTCTAAAGCCAAATAAAGATACAATTTTGATAATGTAAAATTGATCGAGAACGTTTTGAACATCATTTTAGATGCAGTCTTTTTCCTTTCCTTTATTCTACTCAGAAATATATTTAAAGTAATTATTAAACACAATCTGGAAAATTCCTGGTTGAAATACGATCAATCGAAATATATTCTAGAAAAAAAGAGTAAATGGTTACGCAAACTTCATTGATTAAATAAACTTCTTCGTTCGTTTCGTTGCTCGTTCTCCTCGGAGTGTTTAAGGTTTTCACTTGATTGAATTTCCGTTTGCTGATAGCGATATAAATTGTTCTCTCGAAGACATGGAGGGAAGAACTTGAGAGAATTGGTTGTGCACGTAATGGACTGTTGCCTTTGCTCGTCTTTTTTCGTCTGTTTGGTCAGAGCGGAATAAGTGTCTGTTCTGTATTCAAATGGACTTTGGCGAGCGAACGATATTGCTATTGGTCTCGTTGCTCTCTTTGTGTATGGAGATACGCAACCCTTTTATCAACGGCCGGCTGAATCGGTGAACTTTATTGTTCTTGAAGCATGGGTCTTATCTTGCTCTGGTTGTTTCGTCGACCGTTCGATGACATGATTTGCTAATTTCTCGAAGACTAGCTGATTGTTTAAAAATTTAACCAAAAACCTCAAACGTATTAGGTTATTATTAAAATTTAAAGGAAATATGATTTTCTCAATTTTCTTTTTTCAGCTGCAGGATATCTTTCATTCAGAATTTTCCAAATTTCACCACATTTAGATTTCTTTCATTCATCACGAATGGTGATCGAGATCCCTATTTTAACTGATTTCGTCAATCATCACCCACACTATAACACACAAAGGAAAACAATTAAAAAATTCAAAGAATGAAGGGGAAAGAAATTTTTCTCAATACATTTTTCACACCTCTAAATTAATTCTGTTATTTCCTCGTAAAAACACGGATTTTTTTTACTCATCTCAAAATATTCTCTCGAATCTCTGTTTTTTACTCGTATCGAAATATGCGAAATATACGAAAGACAGAATTCCCTAGAGATTTGTAAACAACGATACGATAATCCATAGACAATCATAACACAGTAGAATGATTCGATTTTTCTTTAAACCTGTTCACCAAAATCGACGAGCTTAAAGGTCGTCGAACCGCCGAAAATCGTCCGTTAAATGATCAGATTAGGCCTGTGAGTGGTTGAAAAACACGGGCAGATGATTCAGAATTCGGGCTCGTTACGAGCCTGACTAATCTAGCTCGTCCGATTGGCCGAGTGACGCACAGGACGATACGCTGGCAGGTCGTTTACGCGCACGCACGTGCGTGGTGCCTCTCCATGACGAGTAGGTGTGCAAGACGGTGTGAGCCTTCTCCCCCTTCGAGATTTATCGAATAGAAAACAAGTGGATTCCCGGGATCGCGGTTCAGTAACCTGCTCAACGCCGCCGATAGATCCGCTTTAACCGCCTATTTCTGTATCACGCGGTTTATTTCTGCCACGACCACGCAGATAGCCCACGATTTTCTTTTTTACTGTGATACAAAGCTGATCGGGTAACTAGGAGGATCATTCGGGGATTTTCCTGGCGACAGAACGTTCCCGCTCCTTCTCCTAACGAGAAAAGGGAAATTATCGCGAATATTCTAAAAGTATTTTCTTTCAAATTGTTTGAGAGCAGATTTTCATTTGTGAAAAGTGAATTGAAGATTTTTTTGGTACTTTTAATTCGTTTCCATTAGGTTTAACAGTAAATTTGCGGGATTTTGAGATTTCACATCGAAACTTTAATTATTATACTTTCCATTTTATTTATTTTCTCGAGAATTCTACATTCTACTTGATGTTTTCAAAGTGATTTACTTAACAGTGCTATTTTCGTTCAAGATTCATTCAGAACTCTGTCATTGTACAACTTCTACTCGAACCTCGAACTTTCTCACACAGAGCTTTGCTCGATATCTAGATTTTATTATTAATTCAAAATCTATCGATTTATTTCCTGGTTTCTGAATGCTATTCCATTCGAAAATTCTATAATTTTCCAACAATTGTTGCTGACTCTTATTAATGGAATGACACGAAAATATATCGAAATTTATCAACAAGTATATAATTAAGTTTGTTTCTAAATTAAATAGATCGACTTTTTGAAGTGAAATTCGCGTTTTCATTCTCTGTCAGTTTAAGAAATAGATTCATTTACTTTCTGTAGAAATAGATACATAGAAAAAATTCGTAAATCTAGTGTCATTACTTGTGTGATTCAAAATAATGGAGATTATTTTTAAGACTAAAATTATATTTGATTTTCTGTTAATAAACATTGAAACTTGTGAAGAAAAGCACCAAATTAATTTACATATCTAATAAATCTACATTGAATTATTATTACTTTCGTCCATTTAATCTTATGGCAATTCTTCTATTGTCGAATTAATCAATTTATGAATTTTTAATCTTTTCCTCCGTTTTTCGCCGAAAAAAATATATAACAGCTTAAATTAACTCAAGTAATTAGTCCAACAGGTAAAGTGTCCTATAAATTTAGTGTTAAACAAATAGGTATGAACCTAAACAGCGAGAAGATATAAGGTGCGAAACCATAAAGATATTAAACTATTTTTTCCACGCCTAACAGCTAAATTACGATGAATTTTATAGTATCAAAAGTCACACGGCTACTTGCCATGTCTTCTCAGTAGCTACAGAAGAGTGGTAGCAGGCAATTCCTCGAACGCCATTACTCACTGCATTCCATGTCCCTTATCTGTACCTCGATATCATCATTCCTGTTTCGAACTCCAGCGACCGTAAATATCGTTAGTTCGAAATCAAAGCAAACGCGATCTCAATTCAGATACGTAATCTACTTTACGATCGATAAATAGAAACTCGCGGTTTACGGTGACGGAGGTCTGTCTGATCACCGACGGGGATCATCTACTTGCTCGCACGAGATCTTACTCGCTTCACTTGGCGAAATGCGGTTCAATGAAATCTACAGTCACACACACGCACACACACAAAAAGGAAAAATGTTCTTTTTATAATAATAATTTTTATCAGCATGTTCTAACTCCCAAGTACTCGAAAAATCGAGTTACACCGTTGCTTATACACGTGTCGAACATTCTCGAGGATTACATCGACGCATATTTCGCAAGGATAATCGCGAAGATCGTTCACCTAACGAAACTGCGCAGCTACTTGTACGAAGGAGGCAACGAACTTTCGGCGATGTGGGTCAGAAAAACAAAAGCGACGTGTGGCTACGGTTGAAAAAATATTTGACGACTTTTTCCTCAGCCGTCAATCGATCGAATTAACTGAGCTGCAGAAAAACCAACGTGATTAATTCCACTTTTACAATATTTTCGAATATTAGCATTCAAGCACATCATTTGTGCTGAACTTTTTACAAAAAAGGAAAAATTTAGGAAATTTTGTTTCATAGAATTAATCAGGTTGGTTTCTGAGCGGCTCGATTAACTAGATAATTTAATGTAACGCGTGAATATATCGCGTTTAGATAGAGTGAATAAATAGTATTACGTATAAATATTACACTGTCAGAAGGAAAAACTATAAAAACCGTATTTTTGAATACGTAAAATCCGATACAGATCAATAGAGTCAGAAGATTCATCGTAGAAACAGAAATAATCTTTAAATATTAATTCAATTATTAAAAAACAATTTCCGAATCAATCTCGAAAGCAGAGATTGGCTGATTTTTGTATTGTTTTCCGTGCAATGTATTAGCTGGATTTCTTTACATTGATCGATAAATCTTCTCAAATCGATTATTATTCTTCGCAGAAGGCTAAAATATATTTTTTTTAAATCGAAACTATATGAATTTACCCGCAATAACGTTCATAATTGAATTTCGATCGTGTGAAGATGATGACAATTAAGGGATTTGTTAGGTTGATGGAAATGAAACTTTAGATACAGCAGCAAAGAAATTACTACACGACTCTGTGTTATACTTTTCCCAGCGACTAACGAGTTACTTAATACGAGTTAAAGTATTGTTTAATATACGATATCAACCTGTCGATTTCAGTTACCGACAAAAACACGACGTTTCATTTGCGCCAACGTAATAAATAATAAACGACAGGAGTGTGTTGACAGTTGGTTGTGTAGCTGGTTGAAAGTAGTAATGAATGCCAGAGTCGAGTCAAAACAACGATTGCAAATGAGCTCTTTTCAGAAGGCGACGTATCGGTGACGCAATGGCCCAGGTCGATGACTTTGTCATTCATACTCTTACGCAAGCGTGCGTAAACGTAGAAACGCGAGAGTACTGTTATGCAGGCTCATTGTCAGAATTTTATAAGAGCGTCTCTCTGCTACGGAGCGCTGATATCGAGGCAAACATCGTGAACTTTGGAATAACGTCGATGTAAAATAGATGTAACTGTCACGAAGGGAAAAAGGAAGTTATTTAATATACCGAATGACTCGGAGATAACGAACCAAACTACAGAAAACAAATTGTATCGTGAAAAGTGAAATTGTTAATATTGTCAAGTGTTACGATATACTAATGGGACGTGTACTAATGGGTTTTCTCCCGTAAGAAATAAAAAAATATAAATAACGTTGAAAAACTGGAATAACCTAAAATAGGTGTAACTATTACGAAGAGAAATAGGAAGTTATTTAATGCACCGAGTGACTCGGAAATAAAGAATCAAAGTGTAAAAACAAATTGTACTTATCGTGAAAAGTGAAACTGTTAAGATGATCAAGTATTGTAAATATAATATTTAGTGTACTATTTGATTTTCTTCCGTAAGAAACAAATAAAATGATTCGAAACCTTATGACAAAAAATTCAGACTACGTAATCGGTCAAAATCCATCAGGAAAATATCAAGAAGAAATATTTTGAAAATATACCCTAAGCCTATCAGTCAAACAAATTTAATCATCCTCTTATTGGAACTAAAATTGTATAATTATACAATTAAAATGAATATCTGATTGTACCGTTTCAACGAGTACAATAAAAATTCCAAGAACCAGTACCTAATTAATCAACCAGTCGAACGATTTTTCATTTATGCAATGTTAAGGAAACTTCTGGTGTTATCTTCCTTTTTCATTTTTACATGAATGATAGAGCAAAGGTAAGGAACGACAGCAGTATCGTCTGTTTGGTAAGAAAGGCCTGTGTATGTGTATGTGTGGCGGGAACGCGATGCACTGGTAGTGCACTGGCCCAGGGTCGACGCCCGACGTCTCTACGATCGTTATGTCATTCATGCTCTTACGCACGCACGTAACCTCTCACTACGCAAGCGTGTGAACGTGTGCATGCGTTCTAAGCGCGAGAGACGTAGGAGTACTGTTACGTACCGTGCACTGCCGCGGAATACGACGAATTTCGTACCACGGAATTGTAGGTCGCGATTCCTCGAAGGAATTCTTTCCCTTCGGTTGCCCCTTTCTGAAATCAGATTCAATAGTGAACTCTCGAGGATGTTTTGAGATCGGTGACTAGCATTATTACACTTCTCTTCAACGAGAAATGGTTAAAAAGCTTCGCTTAGAATCGGCGAGAAAATCGACGAAACTTTTAGTCATTTGTAGAAATTCGTATTTCCTTGGAGAAAAAGTGAATTTCGAGAGAATTGCAGATTCTTGAAAAATCCTTTCTGAAGATGTTACTTTTTGGATTGAACATTGGACGAGATTGGGAACAATTCGAGATTTCCGGATTGAGAGAAAAGTAAAATGTGAGCTAAAGTTTCGAACAACTTTTTGTCCTCTATTGTGTTCTTTTGCTTCAAGTTCTTTATTATATACAAATATTGTTATGATCATTGATCTTCCTGAATGATTTCAGAATAGATAGAATAAGTATAAGAGGTTAAATTTCTGCTGTAGCGAAGTAAGTTCCTTTAAAAGCAGAATATATCGATACGTGTGTTGTTGAATAGTCATTTACAAATTTAATAATAACCAAACTGTTTAAGAAATACTTAACAATTCAAAAGGATAAACAAATACATGGCTTATCGATCATCGTTAGAATTTCACCTCTTTAAACCTCAACGTTAATTTTGTACTCCTTAATTACCCTATTTTAAGCCTTCGATTAAAAGACAATTCATAATTCTACCTGAGTATAATCAAATATACTCCAGCCATTAATGACTTATTAAGCAGATTGGCTTAAATATATTAATTTTGTTCAATTCCTTAATTTTATAAAGATGAATGATTGAACGATAAATTTGAAGATGTTTGAAGGAGATTGTAAAGATGAATTTTGTCGAGTTCCTCAATTCTTTATTTCAAATAAATAATGTTAATTGTACATAGTAAACTATTGTTTCGTAACATAAATAAATTCAGGTATATTCAATATTTCTTTCTAAATTAAGTTTCAATAAGGTGTTAAGGACAGAAGCAGTGTCAAGTTTGAACTAATTACAAATGGTTTCTCGTTAATCACAGTTATGCGTATTTACGATCGTTTATAATTACATTTTCAAAATTAGAACTTATGTATACTGCAGTTTTCATACTAATCCAAAAAAGAAAGCTGAGACTTTTAAACAATTACGAAAACTAAACGACGCTATTTCTAAACCCCTACAAAATATATATATATATATATATATATATATATATATATATATATTTCAAAGTACCCCGAAGAACACGAAAAAGCTTCGAAGTAAACCGATTACAATCCAAAAGATCAGAATCCTCGTGGAATCCTTATCCTTCCAACGAACAACCAGAATATTCCTCCGCGATGCAAGGAGAGGGATGCACGCGAGAGAATCGTGTAAAGGTCTCAGGCAATTGATCGTTCGCGCGACAACCAGGTGCAAAGAGAATAACCCCGAGCGAGGAGAGGTCTCTTCCTCCTCCCAGACGTCACCCTCCCTGCGAGCGAGTTCAAGGACTCGGTTACACCGACCACGAGAAGAAGCCAGAGGAGGCGAGAGGTGGTCGGCGGAGAGGCGAAAAGGAGGAAGAGGAGGCCGAGGAAGAAGCGTGAGCCGAGGCAGGACGCGAGGATGTGCAAGGGTAGCCGAGAGCGTTACACCTAGGTAGGGCATTGCACCGGTGCGACGCTGCAGTCGAAGTCTTTGGCCGACGCTCGCGGTGCAACTGCAAAGAGTTGCATTCGCGTAGCCGCGTGCAGTGACCCGCCCTACCGTTAGGACGGCCCCGAGGATGCGTTCCCCTCTTCTTCTTCTTCTTCATCGTCTTCTTCTTCTTCTTCATCCTCTTCTTCTTCTTCTTTAGCTTCTTCTTCTTCTGCTTTACGTTTCTTTTGCTTCCTTTTCTTCATCGTTGTCGCCGCGAGTCACTCGGTAATACACTGTTGAATGCATCGTCTGGCTGTCCATGCTTCCACGACACCGCCTCTCGAACGTTCCTACGCACACCGGGAAGCGAAAACCCGCGTACGATTAACTAGGTGGGGGTATTATGGGTGCACAGGGCCACCTTATTCCGATACGATGTCTGATTAGAAGCACTGTAGACAGGCAAGTATCGTGGTCTGATGCATGAGTAGATAACACGGTTGATGGACCGCGAGATTATTGTCGCTAGATCAACGACGATACGAGTTGCAGAGGGAGATGGTGAATGATCGTGTGATGGATAGGTTAGGATCGTTCTGTGAAGATGGAGGATGGTGTATGTTCATGTTTTTCTTTGTACAATTATGGTGTTTTATGTGTGCCTTGCGATTGTTGCATTCGTTTTTTAATTGTTCTGTTGGTTGGTTGATCGTGAAGATGAAAGTTCGGTGTGTTTTTTTTGTTTTTTCATGGATAGAAGGAATTGTTGCATTCAGTTTTTAATTCTTCTGTTGAATAGTTGATTGTGGAGATGAAAGTTGTGTTTCTTATTTAATGGAAAATTGTGAATGTAAATTTTCTGCTTTTTACATATTCTGCAGCTATATCTAAAATTGAAAGACATTTTGTGAAAACGTAAATTCAAGAATGCAAAGTGCAGTTCAATAAAGAAATTTTCTAAGAACTTTCCAAGTGCTCAAAATTAAATTAATCTTGGTTACACGAAATTTTGAAATGTCACGATAATCACAGTAAAATGTGCGTGTTTTTCTTCTATTGTTTCAAAATTTCTCTAAAATACTCACTTGATATTAATATGAATATAAAACTAAGTTTATATATTACAAAATATTTATATTAGTACACATACAAAAGCATAATAGTTCGATAGCTAAAGGATTATTTCTTTGAAATTTGTATTACCGACACTCTCAGTCTTTTTCACGTCCACGTTATTATTACGATGGCAAATTGTTCGAACGTGTCTCATGCGTTATTTGACAACTAGCTAACGGTCGATCGGTGTTCGTGGCTGTCCGATAAGCTCGTCCTTTTTAAAGCGGGACACCACGGTTGCTTCACGGGTTGACAACCCCGCGATACTTTATCTGCGCTTGCTGAATCGTCGCACTCGCGTCTCGGGGAAACGTAGATAAACTGCACGCATGGAAATGACGCTGCTTTAGCGCGTCACCGAGCGTTCTGTGTCGGTGGTCACGTTCGATCGCGGGGCAAAAATCGCTCGGTGTTGCGTTTAAATGATGTCGAGTTCAATCCCACTCGCCATTCTTGTCTGAAGGTTGGATCGGACGGAAGATTATTTATTGCGTTCTTGAAAATATTCTACTAATAAATACCAATTCGTTTTTAGACCTGTGTTTCTATGATCTGACGAAATATATAATAGATAATTGAGCAGAAGCTTTTCTCATAAATTGATCCAATTTTTTTTTATTAATTTTTCTTCGATGTATGCAAATATATATTTGAAAATCATCTCATGGTAAAATATCTTTTTGGGTATTTTCAATTGACGCTTTAGAAGTGTAGGAATGATGAGACAGATAAAATGATGGACATATCGTGTCAGGTTGAAAATTTGACACCATTGAACAAATTTCCAGAAGAAAATTGACAATTTCAAATTTTCTGTTGCTCGGATACAGTAGATCATAAATTTAATACCAAATCCATAAAAAACTGCATTACAAAATAGCAGAATTCAATGCAGACGGGAATTGAAATTTTTGACATTTCTCAAAGTCAGTTCCATTAAAAATTTTCAATAGTGCATTTTTTAAAACACCTCAAATTACACCTCCACTGTCCTCTTTCCATGTCTATAATAAAAACCCTTGACAATAATAACACAATTCCAAATTTTAACGCATCACAAAAGAATTACTTCGAGCAGAGCGAAAAATTCCACACTACTTAGTGATTTCAATGCTTCTTCGAACCCCATCGATGGTCATAAGTCTTTCTGCAGAAATTCGAAACCTAACCTGAAGTTCACCCTTCGAATCCCGGAGGATCACCCTCGGTGTGATCAAACCGAGGCTATAAACCGTATCAAACGAAGATCGAGAGCACTCGATCGAAGATACGAGAACACGTATATCGCGATTTTTCCGGCGCCACCCTCGCAACCCTCGCGCGACGTCGCAGGTGCTGCGACGGAAGGCGTCCGTGCTAGCGTGCGGGGTGAGGTCGAGGGGGCGACGACGTAGGGAGGTCAGTGACCGTTTTCCATGCTGGTAGGGGTCGGCGCACTCCCAAGATCAGCGCGTGTGCACGTGCGTGCATGTCGGTGCAAGACGCGCGCCGGTGCAGTCGTTACACTCCCACGTCGCTATGCAGTCCCGTAACATTCGCGGAAGCCGTGTCTCCTCCTCCTCCTCCTCCTCCTCCTCCCTTCCTCTCATTCTCTTTCGTTCTTTCTCTCTCACTTTTTCTCTCTCTTTCTCTCTGTGGTTCGTTCTCCTGGCTCCACTCTGGCTTTATTTCTACCCCTTCCAAGGCACTCGTTCTCTCGGAAGGTTCTATACTCGTTCCCTCGTTTCGTGGCGGCATAGAGAGGCCGCTTTGTGCATGGACCGATTTTGACTTGGCAACCACACCGCGCGATGCACCCGTGACCGAGCTCCGCTGCTCTCCTCCCTGCCTCCTCCCCACCGCCCCTGCTCACGCCCTTCGCGTGGATTCTGATGGCGATGGTGAACGGGGGTTTGGTACGTTCAGTTGGTATCCTTGCTTCAAAGCTGAGCCCTGTACCTCTTCGTAGCTCTTCTTGTTGGAGATGCTCGGGAAGCTTGGTATTTTTCTTCTTTTCTTTTCGGTAACTTTCGGGTAAGAGGAGGTTTGATGAGGTTTGATGAGGTTTGGAGAGAGGTTCTTTTTTTCTCTGCAGTTCTGGCGGGAGGAATTCGAAGAGCTTTTTAAGGCTTGTGTTGGAAGGTTTGAGAGGGTTGGTGTTGTACGTGTGGTTTGGTGGAAGTGGAGTATGAAAAGGTGAATGTTCTTTAAGAGCGGATAGTAATTTAATACGGTGATTTTGTTTGGTACGGAGTTTCAAGGTTTGACGAGATTTGTGAGAGATTTGGCAATCTTATTTTCTTCAGGTGTTATTAACTGAATGTAAGAACACTGAAGGATACTTCAAGAAATTTTAAGCAGTCGAGGAGTACTCGTCTTGTGTTTGCGTTAGTTTGAACGATTTCTATCTGATAGCATCGAGTAATTGATTGAAGTTAGAGTGATAGATTTGAGACGAACATATTGCATTTAATTTAATTGATTGATTATTGATTCAACAACAATAAAAGTGGAATTTGGCGAAGTTTGCCTTGGTTTGATTGCTAGAAACTAAACGAAGGAAATAATACAGGCAACGATATCTGTAGTTTTCTGAACAAATACAGTAATCGTATACAAATAACGATCATTTACATATTTCGTTGATTGCGAATAGAAAAAAAAATTATAACGTTACCTGTAAAACAGACGGATAGAACGATCGAAACAACAATTGGAAATTTAACGCTACCTCGCAGGGGTATACAATTCATCGTCTGGCAGAACATTACGCGTGCAGAAACAATATGTTCCGCTATTCAACGCAAATTTCACGTTTTCCACTGCCACGCGAATAATAACCCTTAAATACAAAGAACAAACTGATGCCGTCTATTACCATACCAGCTACCAGTGCAATTTATTATTCAATCTTCCGCACTTTATTATCGGACACTCGTACAGGCGGACTGATTTCCATACCGTTTCGCCTTTGTTCTCGGAAAAGCTCCCTCGCAACCAGATTTTTCTTCCTGGAAACACTTTCTGGTACGATTTGCACGATACATTGCTTCTTTCATACTATCCACTACAATATTTCGCTCGTAATAAGTTCATTATGTAATTTTCATTCGAGAATTCGAGGAAATATTTGCCACCAATCGTACGATGAACAAATCGGCGATGATTAAAGGTGTCGTAATTTAAAAAAGATTTGAAAACTAGAATTTTCGCATAAATATCCTACTAACACTCTCGTCTTAAAGAAATCAAAAAATGCAGAAAATTTATCGAAGAATTGCCACAGAAAAATGCAAAGAAAAGTTTCCAAAAAGTACTCTAAGGTCGTGTTTACGATCGATTGAACGCCAAGCGTATCCACAACCTAATACTCCAGTTCCATTAATTTTCAAAGTCACCGTGAGTCCTCTGAAAGAACGACGAGAAGAATTTTCAAAACTGCTGCGAGGTCATGTTTACGATCGTTCGAATACCAAGCGGGTTTATGACGTTTGAGAAACGTTGAGAATTGACGGTAGAGAGGGAGAAGGAATTACGATTCCCCCGAATCGAAGATCGATCGAGCGAGGCCGGTTATGCAAAGGCCTCATTAATCGCTTGCGGACTCGTTCTCTGGGTCAACGCTCCGAGGACGGCGACTTGGTCGGCGCTCATTGTCTCCGGCGTCGGCTCAAGGACCGAAGCTCGTTCAGGGTTTCTCGCGGTTCTTGGGATCGATGACCGTCAGAGGATCGCCTCTCTTCTTCCTTCTCCTGTTTCTTTTTTTCTTCTTTTCTTTTCTTTTTTATCCCCCCACCTTGAGGGCCACGGAAGGAGAGTCAGGCCGAGTTCGTTCCTCAAGTTCTGATCAAAGCTGATGCGGAAATCGACCTTTGCGGCGCCCGAACCATCGCCGCCTTCAATTAGCCGGTGCTTCTTGTTAACGAGCGTGAAAATATGCGCATACATGAATAGGATGTCGCATGCAAGGGTCACTTTTCCGGGAAGAATCGGGCACTCTGATCGTGCCTAATTCAATTTGAGATTCGAAGATTTTTCGTAGAAAATGGAATGTCAACGATGAGGTAGATAAGGTACTTCCCTGTTATTTCGATCAATCAGATGAAGTACCAATTTATAGTATTAAGTACAAATTTATTCGTTATTAATACAAAACTCTGGTAGCATGTAAAAACATAGGTATTGTTCGTGAGATATGTAACAAATTATACAGTTAATTGAAATATTTACTTAAGTACTTAGGTACTCGATACCTTTATTAAAATATTTACGAGACATTTAGGCACTGTATATTTTAGTATCAAATATTCAGGTACTGCAATCTGTTCCAATAATCTAAAAGTGTCTGATATCGAATTAATTGCTAGGATGAATAAACCAGTAAAGAAAAAGAAAAAAAAAACAAATTACATGGTACGTTAAGTAGAAATTGCGTAGCGAATTTTGATATTGGCGGATTGTTTAATTCTCAAAAAGGAACATTAATTGATCTAGTCTATTTGAAGTAGAAAAACAGAAACGCTCGTGAGAATAGATCAATTCTGACACATTTGGGTCACGTTTTTCTTACCCCCTGAAAAAAGGTTCAGACAAGCAAGTAATTCTACGACGAGAGAACCCGTGAAATTGAGCATATCATTAAACGATTCATCACGTACATTTAGACGGCCTTAGAGACGGCCATTGCCGAAACACAAGGTCGCCCACGACTTCCGCCTATGATCGTCCCTCGTTGGATTGCCTAACGATTCAACGTCGTTGGAAGATTAATGACCCCACGGGAATCTTAATGATCTATAAATAACTGATGAATTATTCTATTTGTCTTGAATATCAAGGGAAACAAGCCTTTCTCTGCTTCGTTTAGATCAAATACGATTATTACTTTCGGTTGACGTCTATCAATTACCTTTAGAGCTCACTCTTTCCATTTTAGGAGATCCATGTACCTGATTCTTTTACCTGCAACCTTTCAAAGTTTCGTTATCTTGCAGAGAAATTAATTGTTAATATACTTCCACGATTAATCAAACATTTTCGTAATTTAAAGTTATTAGAAATTTTATTTAAACTTTCATGTTATAATTTCTTCGTTCCTTATGTTGAAAAAGTATTTTTCTTTACAGCTATCGATATATTGTTTGCACTTAAATAGTTTTCAAATAAATATGAACATTTAATTATTTGATCTTTCCAAATATAAAATATCTAACTTAATTTGAATAAATTTATTTAAATATACTTCTTAAATAAAAGCAAGATGAATTTAAATGAAGTTAAGTGTTATGTATATTTATATTTATTTAAAAATTATTTAAGTGCAGACAACATGTCGATAGCTGCAATTTTTCAAAATTCTTTGTATATATCATCTATTATACTAAAAAAAAAAAAATTCAAATCGTTTAGTCCAATTTTAAAAGAATTATACTGTTTTGAAATGTGTTCGAATAGTTATTTTAACACCTATATAAAATCTATCATTTCAAATACTATTCCAAACACATTTGACCAATCTCCGCCTAGAAATCCACACACAAACACACCAAATACAAAAATTACTTGAAAGATTCTCCGAATAACCACACTTCTGTACCACCATCGACGAACCTCTCCTCAAACCTTTCCACTTCCTTTCGAATAATATATTATCGGCTATATATCAGCCCTAATCCCCAAGCGAGCTTTCCCACACGAATTTCACGGCGTTCACCGAAGAAGAGATCGATCGCTTAACGGTTTATTGCGAATCCTTCGTCGTGGTGTCTCGCGTTCACGAAAAATCGTTGTATTGTATCCACGGTTTTGGATGCCGTGAAGAATCGACAATGTATCCGTAGGGATTGTTGAATTGAACGAACACCGTGGTCGTGTACAGGTACCTGTAAACGTTAATGCGATTATAAGTGACCGTTGTTTTGTCGGTTTAAGTCTTAGTGATTAGCCGGCGTCTGTTTGCCGATCGACGGTAGGATTATCCAAAACAAACTACTCGAAAGTCTACGGAAATAATGCAGCAGAGAACGTTGGACGGTATACAATTCATATTCGAAGATAAAGATTCACCGTGGTTGTTTCCATTGTCTATAGGCCAGCCTGTTGTTACCTACTTGTCCCCTGTGGCTCATACGGAGATTTCAACGTAATTGGGAGACAATAGCGGGCTCGTTACATTGCGGGAATTCTAGTAGGCGTGGCAGAAGCTACAGGGAAAGGGTTAAGAAGTCAATCGGTCACGGTGGACGTGCTCGTAAATTCGACGATTGCTCGGGTACGCTCGAAATTTCACGCCAAACAGAGGGAAACCTTTCTTTCTTTCCTGAGGAATTCAACAGGAGAGAGAGTGAATTAGTATAGTTAGGTGTACCGTCAAACGCGTGTGGCGACCATGAATAACCTGGTTGACGAGAGAATTAGCTTCCGAAAATTTTCGGGAAAAATGAGCAATCTTCGGTTTTCGAGGAAAAAGGAAATAATGAAGAAGGATAATTTACGAGTGTTTGGGTTTTATTGGAGGATTATTGTTGCGGTTGTAGGGTGAATTCTAAGTGGAATTTTACGTGGAAGTTAAAAATTCTTTGAGAATACTGATTCAAAATAATATATGGTCTATTGTGATTTGATTAATTAATGCAAAAGTTTTGGTTTTCGAGTGTATATGTCGTAAATATGAAGCGCGTTATAATTCTTACGAAAAATTGTATTTCCTGTTATCAACCTACTCCCCCGACCTACTATTCTTAAAAGAGAAAAAAAAGAAAGGAAAAACATATAATTTCCATTACTTAAAATGTTGATGAAACTAATCTTGACTGGTCGTGCTAGATACCTGGTTAGTGTGGGTCGTAAAATGAACTTGTAATAGGGAGCTATTTAATATACGCTGCAACAGCTACCTAAGATATTGTATACAAAGTTTTCTTATATACAAATTCATGTAGCTCTTGTGGGTAATTATTCTCCAATACGACAGTGGATATAGAAATTTTTTTCATTTTAATTTCAACCATTTTGAGCTTTTGGATACTTTAGATACTTGTTTTGTGTAGATCATAAAATAAACTAAACAAATATAAATTATTCCAACGCAAACAAAAATGATTTTAAATAAATTTCTATATATTAATATTCTTTGGAAATGTTAAATGATTAAATCTTAAAAATATCTCATTTCTATTTTATCACTCTCAAATAAAAGGGAGAAAAAGAAATTAAAAATCTGTGCATAATTATTGTGACTTTTTTTTATCATTAAGTATATTTGAAATTAATCGAAGTATATCTCGCCGGTGTCTCCTACATTTTGTCATCTCTCAAATAGATCTCTAACGAATATTAAAATTACACTTTTTGCGGAATTTCATTTTACTCACAAATCTACGACTAACCGAAAAATTCGATGGTATTTTGTATTCGATAATTCTACTATATTTGTGAACGTCAGTTCGTAATACGAGTGCTTTTGCAAAGAATAAGAAAACGTGTCAGATGGTGTCCAAAAATACCCGATCCTCTGGTTCCCTGATGATTCAACAAGTAGCAGAACGTCGTCGAGGGAGCCGCATGGCCGGTCCGCGCGCATTTCTCCTCGTTTTTCGCGATTAATCGACAGAGGAAAAAGCGGTTTACCACGGACGTCCGTGAGAGGCGGAGGAGGCGCGCAACTGGAGGAACGAAGCGTGCTCGCGACGCGAAGCAGGCCACTTCGGGGCCGCGGCTAGTGGCACACGTTCTTTCGCCTCTTCTCTCCGTAGTTTCCTCCTCTTCGTCTTCGTCTTTCTCGTGGTCCCCTTTTCTCTGGCCATCCGTGTACTTCCAGCCTCTAATCTCTTTTTACTGTCCCCTCGCTGGTATTCCAACGATCGCGCTTTCGTTGAAAAGTTCATCGAGAGGTATCCTATTATTCTTGAACCGTGTGGTATGTTTTTTTAAACAAAAATTTTTTTTTCAAATAGTAGATGGAATTTTAATGTAGAAATATATGCTCATTTTGAAAGTGGTGTAAATCTATTTTCTGTACTTTAGTTGATTCAAAGATATCAACGAAGAATAATCAATAATTATACAAAGTAATTTCCTAACGATTTTTCTTTTTTTTTTTATGTAAATTTAAGTTTTGTGATTTATAAATTTTTTCCGAAAATGGATTTACATCACTTTTAAAATAAACGACATATAAGGTGTACACATAAATTTATAATTCTGGTAATTTTTCAATTGTAATTTTATCTTGAATTCAAATGTTTTCTCACCGCGTTCCTATTTCTTCGTTCAACCTTCAAAATGAGGAAACATGAAATGAGTGATTTTCTTTCCGACCTAACCCGTCACTGCAACATCGACGAGTACTCATTTCGAAACAGCTGAAGTATCATATAAACAGCTTATTGAGTACCTTGACTCAAATGGTTTTTCATCATTTTGGTTTTTACACAGGTGATTTGAAAATTGTCCAATAAAAGGGAGAAATGTGCAGAAATTGATGGCAATTACTTCTCAGAATAAAATGAACTTCAGCTTTTGTATAAATAATTTATAGGAAGAGATAAATAATTTATGAAAAAAAAAAGGATTAATTGCACAACTAATATATGTGAGAAGGGTTAGGATAATTTGGTGAATTTATATTCGTCACAGGTGTTATTTATCGATGAAAATTCGATAGAAGATTGATCGTCATGTGTATCAGATTGTACGACTGGTTTAAGAGATGCACTTATATTATATATGCATATTCAACGATGGAGTAAAGATTCATCTTGAAAGACACCTGTTGCATGCTCACTAGAGACTCCATCTTTGATATCTCAAATCTAATTATCACCTGTCCGTGGTTCGAGTGAAATTGATTCGAATAATATGTAATATTGTAAATGAAATTTACAATTCAATTAAGGCATTAATGAAAAAGTGCCTTGAACTCATGGTAATTGAGTAATATGTCGGTGCTTTTTACAAAGTTTCCAAAAATTTAAATGCGATGAAGAAAAAAAAGAGAGAAAAGATGAAAGCTGTTTTAACTTTGCAACAGTATGAAACCACTTATTTTATGGTAATTAACCCTTTAATTATTACGAGGCACTATAATGACTTCCCGCAAGGTGTTCTTTCTTAACGAAACGCGACTACAATGTCTCTTTTCTTTTTTATATTATTTAATATTGAAACATTTATGTTCACGTTTTATTCTTACGATTATTTCTAAATTTTTATACAAAAATAAATAAAATATTGTAATATATATTATTCAATCTTAAAACACTTATATTCGAATTCTACTGTTATGATCATTTAAAAAAATTTTTTCAAGATATATATTTAAATAAATACTGCAGAGTATATTATTAGATTTTACTGATTTTCCTTTTTTTTTTGTATTTAGTTTATTTGTTGTCTGATACATATTCTGTTTGATTAAAAAAGTTAGATTAGCTAATTTCCTATAAGTATCATGCATTCGAATTGCATTATTCCAACGATTTACTCCAGAGTACGATGTTAACCACAGTTAATTTTCTGAAGTTAATCATTTATTAAAGATCTTGAAAATCTTTATCGTTTAACGGTGTTAAGGAAATTTATTTTAAATGTAAAAAGTGCTGCTTCAACCCTGAAATTCATTGCATTATTCTAACGATTTACTTCATAGTGCAGAATTAATGAGACTTCTGAAGTCAATCATTTATTATTCAAAGACCAAGAAAATCTTTATCATTCAACGATGTTAAAAAAATTTACTTTATATATAAAAGCTACAGCTTCAGCTCTGAAATTTATCGCATTATTCTAATGGTTTACTTTGTAGTACAGAATTAATCACACTGACTTCTAAAATAAATCACTTATTTATTATTCAACAACCATGATAATCCTTGTTATGTAACGATGTTAATACAATTTATTTTAAATATAAAAACGTAGAGCATTAATCAATTGTGCTTCCACACAAAAGTTAAAAAATATCATTTAATAATATTCAAGAAATTTATTATAAATATAAAAAGATGATGTTTCGACGGTGAAATTTAAGAAAGAAAGTATTCGAATGGTAAAGTTACTTAACAGACAAAATTCTATCTTTAAAAAGAATTTAATAAATTACAATAAGCGATATAATCTTCGAACGATATTCCAAGAAAGAATCTTCCAAAGAGATTCCACTTGTTGTTGCATCGGAGGTTCATCAGAATTCCAAAAGCGGAGATTATTTTTAAGCGCACGGAAATCACGGTTACGGAAAGTTGCGGAACACAGTGTATGAGCAAAATTCGGATCAGCGACCGTGGCCGTTCCATTTCAATTATGTTTGGTTTCACGGTAGAGGCGTTCGTCCGTTCGCATCACTATGTATCGGCAAACGAAACCGTAATGGAGAAACTAGTCGGCGGAATGGATGCATGTGCACGCGTGTGCAACAAGGTGATCAGAACGAGGCCTGGTTGCGCCTCGGTTTGCAGGTCGCGGCGCAAGTCGTCCATCGGCCGACCTGCAATCACAGGCGCCACCAGAGAAATTACTTTTTCCATTTTTCTTTCGCCGCAGCTCGGGAGTCGCTCCGACGATTTCTACCTGGGCCTCAATCGCTGCCTTCCTTCCATTCGCGAATCGATCGACTACAGTGTAACTCTGATCTATGTATGTTTGTATGCGATTGTTCTCCTTTCCTTCTTCTTACCTTTCTCTTCGCCTCGATTTGGAATATATCGGCTGGTTTCGAGGATTATGTGTACGGAGTGTGATTATCAGACTGCGGACTTTTTATGCAAATTCGTATGTTCTCAGAATATAGCAACACAAAAATTGAACTTCGGTAGAAAATTATTTCATGTGTCAGGTGTTATTAGAAAACACTGTAATTTGGGTGGTTTGCATATTTTTTTAAATTATGTAAATTCATATTTTTCAGAATATAGTAAAAAGAAGAGTGGAACTTTGGTAGAAAATTATTTCATCTGTCAGGTGTTGTTAGAAAGCACTGTAATTTGAATATTTTGCATACTTTTTTTCATATGTTTCATAAACAAAGAGTTCATTATTAAAATTTCTAAATTATAGTTATAAAAACAAATTCATCGTATCCAAATTATGGATCTCGTACGAACCAATGTGTTTCTACGTACAGGTTCTTTTGCAAAAATCTTTAAAATGGCGGAGGAAATTAGTTTTTTGGGAACTGAAAATAAGTGTCATAAATTCCTACATACTGTACCCAACTCCAAAAGAAAAAAACAATGAAAAACCTATAATCATTACAAATGTGTTAAGCTCCCGATTGAGATGTAATTTTCAAGAAACACAATTTTCGAAGAATAGACTGAACAATAAATTACATATTCTCAATGTGAGAGGAAGAGAACGGGACTGTATTGTCTGCTCACATAAAAAAGACACCAGGTGGAAGACGACAAATGAATCACTATTGTACATGTATCAATGAACCTGTAACACGTTATCACCTGTTTACATGTTACCACACCTTAAAAAAATATAAACATTTTAATTTCTTTGTAATAAACATGTTCATTTATTCTTAAACGATACGTATAAACCAAATATGATTGTAATAAATTATGTATTTTTAAAGCTACGCTATTTAATATGACACAATTCCTGTTCGCACATTTTCCTAAAGGAATGTGCTCAAAGGGTTAATATTTTCTGTGAATGAAGTAACGTTCGGTTCACTGGGAGAATGTTCGTTGATTAAACAGATTATGCTGCTACAGTTTGACTAAAATTTTCGCAAAACACACTGTAGAATATGAAACAACGCGAGTTCTTTCAATTCGAAAGCGAGTGGCTCTCGATTTCGGAGCTCCCGATGATTTAATTCCGCGGGCTGGCCTCGCGATGACACTTCCACCGGACCCGTTCGGTGCCGTTGACACAGATCCTGGGCCACTGTGGTTCTCGGGCGAGATATGATCGGGGACACGCGTCGCATGAAAAGAATTACGCCAACGGAGCGCAGCGTGCATCCTAATGCGCGTGCAGCCGCTGCAAGCACGTCGCGCGAACCAGCTGCTCTTCCACGCCCACCGAAACGCCTTTCCATCTTCCTTCCTCTGGCTGTTCTTTTTATTCTTTTTCATTTTTTTTCTTCTTCTTCTTTCCTATAAACCTCTTCCTACCGTTCCGCTTGCTCTTTTTTCACTTCCGCGCATCACCGACTTGCTTCTGTCTTCTATCTTTCTTCGTTGATGCTATTCCTCTTGCATTGTATTATTTGTGTATGTTGACTGGGTTGATACTGTTCCTTGTATTTAGATTAATACTGCACTGATAATTGTCAGAGTGGCTTAAGTTATATATATATTAAAATTTCAATTTTTGATGGTTTTATAAAAACTGTTTGACATTATTGCAATGTAAATCGATGCAGTTTTCTTATTTTGTTTTTTTTTTTTAGATTGACTATTTAGATAATTTGGATCATTATTGTCACCACTATAAATATATGCATTTTTTTTTTAAGATTCAATTCTTTACGGTTTCATAAAAATTGTTTGACATTGTTGCAATATAAATCGATGCAGTTTTTTTCTGTTTTCTTAGATTTTGCGTTTAGATCATTTGGATCATCATCGTCATTATCACATATATAAATATATATTTTTTAAAAATTCATTTTTTGATTGTTATATAAAAATTGTTTGTTTGAGGTTGTTGTAATATAAATCGATGCATTTTTTTTTTAATTTCGTATTTAGATAAGTTTCATGATCATCAGTGGCATTGTGGAATACTGTTTGAATGTGTTGAAGGTGTGGGATGTTAAACGTTGGAGATGGAGATTAGTATAGTTTTTGTAGTTTTCTTTATTCAAAAATATCTGAAACTGCCTATATTTATAAAAGTATTCATACCTTTTCTGTACTTATTAACCTGATACCATTAGTATTACTCGTAAAATGAACAAATGAATTTGTTATGTATATAGATTATGTTAAATAGTATATAAAATTGAAAATCTAGGTTTTAGGTAACAGAGATTTTCTGATACACTTAACATTTAATCTCCACAGATACTCGAATTGCAAAAAAATTGTATGCTTCACCATTCTGTTTCACTTCAACGCGATTAAAGATTCAAGACGTTTGATCAAGTATTTCAATCAAGGAAAAAGTGATCTTACTCTTTTAACCAAACACTTCAGATAATATTAATATCTTCACTAATTGCTGAATCACATAGGAGTCATCCTCATACACACATGTTTCTTTTATATAGTAAAGTGTCTACATTTGCTTTTTTATAGAAATAATTAAATAAACAATATTATTCAAAAGTTAAGTTAACCTTGCGACGATTAAGTTAATTTTAAACAATGAACGTGTTACGTTAACTTAGGACTATCTGTTACTGTACTACCACATTACTACGCAATTCCTTTGCAACAATTATTAATTCTCCCTTCAAAATGTAAAATTACAATCGACCAAAATTTGTTTCTGCCGAAGAAACACCTATCTACCCTCGATCGAAGAAAAATCAAGTTACAGAACAGAGAAATAAATGTGCAAAGACATTTCAATTTATTCCTAAGCTATACCAACATCTCCGCTATCTCGTTACACATTCCAATCAACGCCAAGGAACTATCTACTAACTGTTATCAGCTATACTATCAAATCAACCACATAATTCATCATCGTACGAATCACGAACGCCGCGTATCGCGGTACGTTCGATTCCTAAACGCCTAGCAGGCTAAGAAACGGTCATCCAGGTAGATCGATGGTCGATCGTCGCGCACACGGCGTGCCGGCAAGTATATGGTTATACTTCCGCAGTGGGCGCTATAGGGCAGGCTATGGGCATAACGGTGCGCACGCCGCGTCACGCACATGCGTGCGTTGATGTCACTGAACCTACAGCAGCAGCAGCAGCTCAGCTCAGCCCCAACCATCGAGCAAAGCAACTGAGTAAGCAGCAACCAACAACAGCAGTAGCAGCAACGCGAAGTTACTCGCGCAGCGGGTGAGCTCGGAGACCGCAAAGAGTGAACTTGTCCGCCACTAAGCTCGCGCACCGTTCTCTTTTCTGCACGCCTGCTGCACCTTCCTGAGATTACCACCTTATTATCGCAATATGTAATCTCTACAGTGGTTCTTTCTCACAAAAGAACGGGCCGCGGGACAATGGTGGCCTCGCACGAAGGCCCACTCGCGTAATTACGCGTCGAGACCCGCAACGATACGAGCATTAACGGATCGCCACGGTGACGTCCCTGTTCGAGCTGAGGAATTTTGGCGATCAGAGATGCCTTGGGGATGGTTCTTACAGGAAGGCAGGAATTTTTCAGCTTCGAAGCAGCTTTTTTTAAGGGACAGTATGAAGTTTGGCAATCAAAGATGCTATAAGACAGTTTTTTTTTATGGGGAAGAAGGAATTTTGGCAATTAGAACTGCCTTCGGAATATTTTTCATAGGGAAGTAGTAGCTTTAACAATCGAAGGTGCCTTAATAATGATTTCTATAGGAAAGTAGAAATTTTGGCGATCACAGATGCTTTTGGAATTTTTTTTTTTTTAATAGGAATGGAAGAGTGGAAGTTATATACTATAGGGGAGTGGAAATTTGGATAATCAAAGGTGTCTTGAGAATATTTTCTTATAAAAAAGTAAGAATTTTAGGTTTGCGAACATTTCTTATAGGAAAATAGGAATTTTAGTGCTAACAGAGATATGGGAGATATTTTTTCAATGCAGATTAGAAATCTTCATGATAAGAAGTATTGGAGATGTTTTCTAGTACAGAGTAGATATTGCAAAGATTTACCTTTGATAAAAAGTTAGTTCTAAGGATAAGAGGCATTGGTAATATTTCTACAGAAAATTTAAGATATTTTTCATATATAAATAAGAATATTCAGTAATAAAAAGTACTTATAAGCTGAAAATTTGGAAATGAGAGATCTCAAAAAGAAAGTTAATAATTTTCAAAAATTATAAATATTGGTAATATTCCTATCGAAAAATTCGAACTATGTTAAACTTTCACAAATAGAAATCTCTCTTTTTCTTCTATAAAAAATATCAATTCACCCCAATTTTCGGAACCAAAAATTTTCCTAATGAAAGATATAAATAAAGTCTTTCATTGTAAATCTGAAATTTTTGATTATCAACAAGTGTTTCTAACTCCTGTCTATTCACTCTCATTTTTACCATTATGCACAGTGTGTTAGGGTGTTGTAACGTTAGACAAGAATCGTATCATTAGGTATTCAGCCCACCGGTGTGATTTCGATGGTTACGCAACAGCTTTGTTGATGTTTGAAACGGAAGCCAGTGTTCGATCAACTTACCAGGTTCCGTATACTCTGCGGATAGATAAATTGGTACACTTATAAACCAAGGTAACCGACAAGCTTCTATGCACATCGTAAGTACATAAAATAAATTTCCCTCCAAAAAAAAAGAAAAAAAAAGGTAATAACCTGATTTACGTAATCCATTTCAAGTTCAAGTGAAATACCAAACTTTCTATCCCTTTATTTATACAAAATTACACCTTTACATTGTACATTATCAACTATATAATTATTTCCACGATAAAGAAATACGCTAGAAACTTTATCCTTAGAACGAGCTAATAATAACACTCGAGACAATGATCTCTTGTCGATATTTAGAAAAAAATAAAGAAAAACTACTCAGATAGTATTAGTATTCAAATGTGCACAGTTTTGCTGGTTTTTCTAGGATTGATGTATCAGATGGTACTATGTAATGTTGCAATATTACTTAATAACACGTCACAAAGGCTCGCGCCCAATAATTGCAGCGCAGCTACCGTCAGACTTGTCCATTCGATCGTTTAATAGCTGAGAAAACACCAGGAAGCGATCGACGATGAATTCTGTTAACGATCATAGCTCAAATCTACTCGAACTCTAATAGCCACGCTCGATAATAATCCGTAATAATCGATGAAACATGCAACGGAATCTTTCGTGATCGCGACCAGGTGAACTGGGAGCGATCGAACTAGCCAATTCTCCTTTTACTCTGCGAGATTGTAGGAGTGATTTATTCGAAATCGAACGCCGCCAGCCGATTGCTACTCTAATGGAAACGATCGATGCGTAATTGACCGGCTCTAATAGACGATAGACAGATGTTTCGTCGAGTATGACGGACATTTAATTTTCTGCCCTAAAAATGTAGCAATGTAGAATGTCGCATGTAGTGTTTCTATTTTTTTCTTTTTTAATATTTTCATCTAGAAGCTGTCCTAGAATTCATTTGTAGATTATGAAAGCTGTTGTATTTTTCTACAATGATTATGATCAGCGTTGATAAGTTGCATGTTTCGAAGAAGCATTCTTTCGATAGTTCATTGTGTCGATGATTTTATGCGATACCAAAAATTCGCAGGTTGAATTTTTCTTACACATAGATTTTTTACGATGATTCAGAGTCTGAATTGGTTTACCGTGATGTAGAAATTTTAGTTTACAGTTCAGTCTTCTGTGATTCTATTTTAAGCGAAGTGAAATCTTGGAACAATGAGCTGTGAACGTATTTTTAATAGAATGGGTAATGAAATATGTGCGTATGCCTCAGTCTTTGGTGAAACAGCGTGTCTTCACTTGAATTTCACGTTGTTACCAGAATATAAAATAAAATGCCGAATTTCTAATCGTCAGGTGATTGCTCGAACGTTAAAAATTAAGATTTTTATGTTACCATAAAATTCATGAATTTAAAAACAATTTTCATTCCAACCTGAAAGATCCAATCTCTCAAATAAGATTCTCTTTAGCCCTACTTCAGCACACTTTTGCAATGAAACATTCGGAAACGAAGAATTTCATTTAGAAACGGAATGAATTTACATATTTTTATTTCTTTTATCAATTTGCTTTGTTACAAATGGGGAAAAAAATGTTACAAATGTCGCCATAGGGGCCCCTATGAAATACAAAGGAAATTCCTGCTTTTCAACATTTCTAAACTTCTAAAATTCTAATCGGTAGTAGAGCTATTCTTCTCCTTTCTTCATAATCGAAAAAAAAAAATCGGATTATAGAGGTTTAACTCGAGTATAGCAACTGTTAATCGTAATATCCTCGGAGTTCTTCGAAAAGGCGCGCATCATCGTGACACACAACACAATACCGCTACGAAAACATCAAACATAATGCAACGTAGTCAATCCTCCTTTCATATACGCGACAAAAGAAACATACGAAATATTTTCACGAGGTCATCGATACGTGACAGAAGCACACTCCAGTTACCAAGTGTCGATGATCTAGGAAGCTGCTTACGATAGCAAAACGGCGGTCGGCGACCGGTCGTTCAGTGTCAAGGACACGGCAAAGTAGAGACAATGAAGCCTCTATTGCCGCGTGGAAATGCCTTCTAATTATGCCGTAAGCTCGTTACATTTTTTTCTATCTCTCTTTCTCTCTCTCTCTCTCGCCCCCGCGAACGTCGCGGGAAAAAAGAAACAGTTTAAAGCAGCTGTGTGTGATTGTTCGAGCATTCTCAGGCTAACACCGGCTGAACAGATTCCCCGCTGACGTTTACTGCTTATTGTTTATGCCAATTAACGTTACCACCGATGGGGACTAGACTCTCGTTAAGCCGGACTGATCGTTCGCTCCTCGATGAAAATGGCTTTGTAATTATTTGCTTTATTCGCTATTGTGCATCACGTTGGATGAGCTCTCTCGAGCATAGTGATGCTATGAATTATGACAGAGTTGCGTTCCTCTGGTTGTTTCTTTGTCGGTGAAATTCGTCGATATAGATTTCATGAACTTTTCGTAAAAGTATTTTTCAATCAGTTTTTTACGATAGCGATAGATTTTTTAAGCAATATGTGCGAAGAAGTTGGAAGGAAAATTAAGGAACGAGAATAATGACGGAGTAATGATTGTACAGTGTATAATAAGAGTTTCTTTTCTAATTTGAAACATTTCGATGTTTCAGTAATTTTAGATAAATATTTTTTAACTGATTTAACATTCTGCCCATTCGAGCAGAATATAGAATTAAATTCAGAGCTTGAAAAACATTAATACTAAATCTAGTAAAAGAAAAAAGAAATGGAACACAAAACGTGAAAAAAAAAATTATACAGTGTGTAATAAAAATTAGTAGATTCAAATTGCAAAAGCTTACATTCCTTTTGATTTAAACGTCTTCGAAATTTGACTTATTTCAGAAAAATGTATTTTAATTAATGTACTCGAAGAATATTTTTTTACTGTTTTGGATTTTAGTATCACAAATGATTAAACTCATACGTATTGCAATAAATGCAATTGTTCGACAAACATTAATAGATACGATATATTACACTCTTAAATAAGGAATTACAGCAACTTGTATTGAACACAATTGATTGTGCTGAACGCGATAAAATAAAATAATAAAAAAAGATGTAAGAAAATAATTATAACGATATATTCTCAATTTCAAGCATTTTAGAAATTTAATTTATTTTAGACAAATACGTTCTAATTAAAAGAAAAGACAATAAAGCTTACCTTTTAATTTTTTCAGAAAATTTACTTTTCAAATTCGCTTTCTTTTTGTCTGAAATTTTACTTTCCAGAAATGAACCATAAACACGTTAAACGATTACATAAAAAAGAAAAATGTCCACATACTGCAAAGCCTAATTTAACCCAATCAAAAAATGCTATCGTAAAAATAATATGAAAAATAAAAAAAAAAAGTGGAAGGGAGAAAAATTTCTGTTTGAACCATGGCTTAAAAATTGCGACTATAGAAGGAGGATATCGTTGAACGAAATTAACCTAAGTTAATAAAGATTAATCAACGCGAGGATTAGATTTAATCTTGGTCCGTGCTACTACCTGTCAATTACCCGTTGCTTCCTTCTCCCTTCGCTGTTATATCATTTCTAACTGTGCAATAAACTCCCCCCCTTCTGTCCGATTATCACCGTTATTGCAATTTGTAATCGAAGCGAGACATTAGAGCGATTGCCTCTTCCAAACCCGTCGAACGTTACCCTTCTACACCCTCCAGCATACCGTTCGAGCACTCGTAATTGTTTTATACACCATCAAACGGCGGTAAATTCACTCGTAGAATACATTATCGACGAAGTTTCAGATCGATTGTGAAATTCTGTGCTAAGCAAGAATTCTGCAATTTTGCGAAACGTTCAATGAATTAGTTTTTCAGTCGTTATTTCTGTACCTTCGAGCTAAATTAAATATTAGATAGTCACACATGATGAAATGTCACATAGCAATGAAACATACTGTTTTTATGAATTAGAATTATGTCGTTTGTCATATGACAAAGTGAAATCCTAATCACTCCACTGTTTTAAATGCAAGAAGAAATGATTAAGGTTATATTAAAAGTAGAAAATAAATTCTAATTGAATTCGAGTGATACTCTTTTACGAGTTCAAACTGGAACATTTATAATTTCATTTTATTAGCAAATACTAATACAGCATTTGGAATAGGAAGAGTTAGTAAATATTTAAATAATTTTTTAACAAAAAAAAAACAATTCAACAATGAGGTGACGATTGAAAATACATTTGAAGAATTTGTCATCAATATTCAGATTTTTATAATAATAGGCTAAATTTATTTTTAGAGAAATGTATCGAATATCTAAGAACTTATATTGATTAAACAAATTTAATTTTGACTATGTTATAGAAGTTTGAAATTTTAAAAATCCTTCAAAATACGCATGAATTTATTGACTCACCTGGTATACTTATATTTTCCTTGTCTATTAACGTTGTATGTTAATGGGTTTATTCTCCCGTAAGTAATAAATAAATAAATAAATAAAATATTGAATAAAATGATTATATACATATCTTCGGGGCAAAGTGGTATTATTATCTCAGGGAATAATTTTGCAGTGGTTTACATAAAGGATATGTAACATTCTTTGATATCACATTTCTCACTGTTGAGATTTTCCATTGTCAGTGTGTTTACCGATCTCCCGATGAAGTTATCTGCAATATTGGCAAAACGTTGGGAAAATAATTGCATAAAACTTACACCTGAAAACCCTAACAGTGAGAACTGTATAATACCTCGCAATAACAGTCTCAAATCTTCGATTCTTTGATAATATTGAATTTTAATCTATCCCTCGTTACTCGGAAATCAACATTTTTTATTTGAATTTTACTTTATTCCACGTTATGCAGAAATCAAAATTTTCGTCTTGAATTTCACTTTATCCGTCATTACCAAAAAATCAAAATTTTCAACTTGAATTTTACTTTATTCTTCGTTATCCAGAAATCGACATTTTATACTTTAATTTTTTCCTATCCCTTATTATCCAGAAATTAACATTTTTGACATGAATTTTATTTAATTTCTAATCAACATTGTCGACTTGAATTTTACTTAATCCCTCGTTACCCGGAACTCAACATTTCCGACTTGAATTTTACCTAATCCCACGTTATCCAGAGATCAACACTTCTATCTTACACCACTTTCGCATTAAGCGTCTCATACGTGTATCGTCTCCTCTCCGGATTGAACGTACGTGATGCCTATAAATCCTTCTCTAATTGATTCCTTGAACTAACCGTTCGATCGAGCGTCACGATCGAAAGTTCAGTTGAAATATGTTCACACCTCTTCCATTTACGAAGTCCGATCGGTTGTGGACAAACAACCGTCGATTAACATAATTAAACGAGCGGACGATGACGACGATGATACGGTGAAATATGACGCATCGAAAAGTCAGTATTCACGGAGAAAAAGAGGATGGTAGATGACGCTGGCGCTTGAGAACGATGATGAATTCGCTAACGCCGGTTTGCTGCAGCGTTCGCGCGAGACACAGAGGTCGTCGACCAACCGCACTCGCGGCTCGGATAATCGTTTGTATAAATTTCTCGGGAGCCACGATAGATTATGCGAACGCGACACGTACAGCCGCTTTCGACGCGATGTCTTTCTTATTGTTGAATCGACCGCTGCAAATCTGACGAACGTACGTGAACAAGAAGAACTTCGAGTTCTCTTTAGTATTAACCCTTAACCGCATACGTGTCGTCTGTCAGATTACTTCATTTATAAATTTCCTGATAATTCGAAAATTAACAGCATCTCAATTTTCTCACACCATCTAATCGTACCACTTGTTTATCAGCGTATTCAGATGTTCGACGATTGAAATATTAACAATTGTTTTGTTCAACGGTCCATTGTATTCTTTCCACATTCGTTGTAGCATGTTCGTTCGTTGTACGAGTCGTAATTCAGCAAGAACAACCTTACTGTATTTATATTTCTTTGAAATGTTGTTTCAATATTCTGCGTTTCAGATGATCACATGAAATTGTGTAATTGTGTTTCTTTTCCATTATTGAAAATGATTGAGAACGTGTACAGAAGAAGAAACGTCTAAAATCTGATGGCAATTTCTACCATCCTCCTTTTCGAATTTAAATTATTCTCGTTTGCACCGTGAGTCATTGAACTTATAATTTTATCACCCGCATAGAAGGATAATGTTTGATATTGTTGCGTTTGTATAACGTTATAGAATTTGAAATTTTATTAATAACACAAAGCTGATGGAAATAGATGCTCTTTGTGTAATCAATAGAATATTAAGAAATTCGAAACTTTATATTTCGTGAAATTTCATTTCAAATATAAAATGAATGAGATATTATTATTTTACCGCAGAATTTTTCGAAAATTCAGTCATCCGACGTAAGATTATAATACATTCGTGGCTCTTCCTGTTCAGTTTCACTCGGGACATCTCAACCTCAACCGAGACTCGATCGGCGATAATTAGAACAATTAGTTTAATTAGCCAGCCAGCTATGGTTACGGGGATAATAGCGAGACCAAGGATATTTGTCGTAATTAGTTCAACCGGGATAACTAGCTTGGGATACGAACCAAAGGTGGTATCCATTTCCTCGAGACAAAAGGCAGGAAGTACCTGCTCGATGATTTGAGAATATTCTCGCGTGTCCATGATACTCCACACAGGGAATCGTTAGAAATTGTTAGAAATTTCAAGGGACTCTTATGTTCGTTGAATACTTTTGTTGAAACAGTGTTTTTTATTTTTCTCTATTTAAAATAAATTCTTCATTTTATTAGAAATGATAGATGAAACAACACAGATGATCAGAACCTTAAAACGTTAAAGTTCGAACTATTTTATTTACTATTTCATAGATTGTTCCTTTATCCCTAATTAACTTGATCTAATTTAACGGTGCCTGAATCTGAAGAACGTTTTTCCGTATTGTTAAGAAAATAATAAACAGAAATTAAAAAAAAAAAGAGTAGAATATGCATCAGAAAATAGCTAAACTGGGTCCAAACTGACCCATTTATAGTTTCTTCTATGATCATAAGAGAATTAAACGAAACGCTGGCATAAAAATAAAGATACTCGTTAAGTTTGCTGAAATTTGTGATTTCACCTCTGATTGCAGTAATTCCCAGTTCGCTGTGAATTAATTTATTCAAGATGAACCAACATGCATTGCATATAGTTCACAGAATTTTCAACTGAAAGCCATAGTAATTGAACGTTATTTTTAAAATTAAATTCAGAGAACACATATCATCGTTAAATACTCAAAGAAATAGCAAACTGCATTTTTAGCAAAACATTGATAAAAACACTTTACTTTTCCTATCACTACATGAACAATAATACAAAAGATTGATAATAAACAAAAGTACTTAGTGTTTAGTGTATAATAATTTTAAACTGGGGAACATTAATGGTGGATATAAGTTGGAAATTAAGAGACATAAGTAGATCAATCAAAAGGTGTATCCATCGAATGCAATTTTCATTAATAATTTTCTCGCGAAGATTCATGCATTACGCTTGAAAAGTGTTTTATTCAAAGAAACTAAATATCTTCAGACGTTAGTAAAGTGACTCTGCTTAAACGATCGAATTCTCATCTCTCCGGCAAATAAAGTTCATTTACCCATATCTATCTTTCTCTATTATTTTATTGGCACGTTTTCACGATTATTCTTCGTTGGAGTCCAATAATGCCGACACGTGCGATCGCTTTACACTAGTCGATTAAAAATAGATGCCACGCGAGGGCCATGGTGTATTCGTTGCATATAAATGCGTATCGCTGCAGGTCACTAGCCGATTTCAAGGAAACGACTTCGTCTGACCTCCGTCGTCGCCTGCTATTATGTTCGAGGTCTGTCCAACATTGCTACTGATAGCTCCGCCGATTCCACCTTACCTGGCTAACCTAACCGCTGCTCCATTTTCCAACTCAGATTTTATGCAATCTCAAATTCTCTTCGCAATTTTTACTTTCCGTTTTATTAACCGTAGAAGAATGGATTCTTTCCAACCGAAGACGTATAATCAATAGAGCAATTCGAATAGGGAATATACTGCAATGATTCTTGCAAGTTGCCAGAAAAATATCATCGACAATGATGGAAATTATTTCAGTGATTGACGGAATTTCAGTTTCTTTCCTTTTCAGGTGAAATGTTGATTGTGTCTGAAAATAGGAAGAAATTCATTTCTACAGTTAAATGAAATCTGCAGATGATTCCCGATCGAAGATTCCCGAGAATGATCGAACAGTTCGAAAAGAGCATTTTAAAATTCACTCGTGATCACAGAATCGTTATGACACTAGTGATCACGAGGCAAAGTAGACCGGAATGAGTGAGGTCATGCAAACGAAAAATCCAGTATGACGAAGATGGCAAAAGAGCCACCGAGGTGGAGACAACGTTGTCCGTATCGTCTATACACGGTGTATTCTAATTGAAAAGCGGGCTGGACGTGGCCACGAAACAAGGACAAAGGAATAAACGAGCGAGGACACGGTAGATGAAAGAAAGAAAGAGAGAAACAGAGTGACAGATAAAGAGATAGATAGAGAGGGGAGAAGGGAAAAAAGCAATCGGCTTTCAAAGAGAGGAAGGTCGACACGGTGGATGCGAGGGACAGGGTCAGTGCTCGTAATAGCGGTGCCATAAAATCATGAAAATAAATTATCGCATAGATGATGGTGGACGTTAACTCTCGGTCTCGTGACACCGTCGTCTGTTGCTCCGTTAAGTTTGTCGAGGCTGACTGTCGCGTACAGAACCGGAGAAAGTTGCCGTTTATGCGTTTATGAAGCAGCAATAAATGCCCAATAAGACGAAAGCAAAAGGAGAAAAAAAGAAGAACGTTGGTGCCGTTTACGAGGCAGGTCGACAGAGCACCAACCCTCTCTTACCATGGTAGAAAGGGTTGTGATACTGTGTGCAAGGGCAAACGAGGTAAAAAGGGTTAGAAGAGAGAAAGAGAGAGATGGGGGAACTTAGTGTTTAGATTTCCAGCTTATATTATGACCGCCGACCCTTTTTCGATGGTTTTTCGGGAAAATATCGAGTTTCTATGAGCTCGAGCTAGTCGTTGTGGGGATTTCGTGTCGACAATGGGAGATACTTCCGGTTCCTATGGAAGACGCGCCCCTTCTCGCTGTTTGCAAGGGTAATCGAGAACAAAAGGGGGAACTTCGTTGCTCCATTTTTGGTCAATTTGTAAAATTGGTAATTTTATTGTATACTTCGTGAGATTTATTCGATAATGTTGGCGAATTGTGAGACTCTACGTTTTTTACAGGTTGAGTTTAGAAATGTTTAATAAGTTTTTTAAATGAGGACACTTTTTATCAATTCTTTGAAACGATATTTTAAACACTTGTAATAGCTTCATAAAGCCTGCCTGTATTACACTAATGGTGTAGGTTATGGTTGAGATGCTACCAAAGTGCGTCATATTTGTAACAAACTTCCATTCGAACTCTAACCTGTTTATGAGATTGATTAGTATTTTACATTTTTAAAAATGTTGAAGAAATATGTATTAATAATTATTATAAAGAAGTTGACTAGTAACTAATAAACAAATGAAATGAGACAAAATAAAAAAGTAATTTTCAAATGATATAACGCTATAGAATATTAATCAGAATATACAGAATTAACCGTTTATAATTAAACTATTAAAAATAAATGAGAGTATATAGATTATAGAAATATAATGATAAAAAAAAATTAAAAAAGTTAATAATAATAAATAATATTTTTATCCATAGAAAGCATACGTAATTTCGCAATATTACTTTTTTATTTAATTCATTATTAACTCTTTGCACTCCAGAGTTGCAGGTATAGAGACATTCATAATTACACCTGTAATTTTTTCCTCGCGAAACGGAACATTCGATTCTCAACAATTTCATTGCAAAAGTATTATTGGAGTTGATGGTCGATCATATAAAAAAGTACTCGGAGTGCAAAGGGTTATAAACGATGAGTACCTGATTAGGTTAGGTTAGAGGGATGGCCATTTAAAAATGGTAAGGCAAAGGGTCTATTCTGAAATTTATACGTTTCGAGGATCTTATTTGAAGAAGTTTAGCATTGTTATACATAAAAGTTACACGTATCGTTATTGTCATAAACATTTATGCACTTTATATAAAACACACTTTTCCAAATGTAATATTGCATAATTATAACAATTCTACATTTTCGCCCATTTGACTGAAAATCAACACACAATTTCCCCTCAAACCAAGCCAAACATACAATGAAATCCACTCAGTTCTCGCAACAATATTACACTTCACCGTCGATTATCATAAGAAGGAAGAGAGACCAGTTCCAACTATGCACTCTCATCATGACTCGCGTAGGTGGTCGTCATTGGACAGGTGGTAGAATGATACTAGATCGCGTAGGCGTCTGCACAATGCAGCTCGAGAACGAAACAACTCGCGATAAATCGCGAAGGTGTTCCGCGTACAATTAATCGTTAAGGGTTCATTTAACCCTTTAACTACAGTAGAACTTAATACATAAAATGTGCGGTGAAATGTAGATATTCAATTCTTGGTCGTGAAAATTTATCGAATTGTTTCCACAAGTTTAAAAATTTAAAGCTGTTAAATTTGTAAAAATTACAAATTTGTTCGCAAAGGGTAAAATTGAGGATTGCATTAAGGCGAAAGGGCGATAACAGAAGAGTAGCCAAATTTCCGAAGCGCCTATAGGCAGCAACGCTAATGAAAGGATTAGGATATTCCACTAACGAGGCAAACTCGTCGCGACGAACGTTCAGAACGATGAGTGAAAATCGAGCGTTCCGCTTGCGAGTCACTTGATCAGCGGTAAGTCGATCCGAGTGCAGCCGTAAAATTCCACAAGCGATGGCCTAGTTACAAGAACGCTAAAACGAACGGCAAACATGAGTGTATACGCAATCTTGAGACAATTCCTCGGGTAACGAAAGCAGAGTCAGGTTCATCGAACCTGTGTCACGTTTTTCTTTCTTCTTTTTTTTCTTTTATCCTCGAGTATGCATGCATACACGTGCTCTATCGTCCTTCGAATCGACACCTCTTCGTCTCGAATTCTGTATCAGCATGAAGAAATGATAGCCAGGAAATCCCTATGTTGGACGCTCATACTTTGATGTAGAATGGAATAGCGAGGGAACAGGTTAAATGTGTAAATTTATGGTGAATAAGGAGAGAGAGAGATGGGGTGGGTGTGAATGAAACAACGAAGGGAGAGTACGTGAGGAATTCACGTTAATGAATGAAAATCTATCGGTCTCTATATAAAGGGTCGCCCAAATGCAACGCCTAGATGTCAGTAGTGAATAATGTCTGCACGTCGTGTCTTTTCAAATGGCACAAGCCATTTTGTTTCAATAGAAGATAGTACAATTTTAATCCTCTTAGTAGTGAACAATAATATAACGTTTCCTTTATGCTAGAGGCATGTATTGAAGTAATGAAATAATTCTAATGTTATTTCTAATAAATAGTAACGTTTTTGAAATTTTTCTCTTTTATATGTCAGTTTTTATATCATATTTAAGTATAGGTGTAAAATAAGTTTTCAACAAATATAGAAATACTTTAGTCATTGATTCTTAGTATGTTCCTTTTTAAATTTTGTAATTGTCGGTTGAAACTGAATGTTTTTTCTCAAACCTTATCAAACTGCATCAATTTAAGTAAAAGGGTTAACCGTGGACAGGTATATATTGCAGCAAAGTTATTATGAAAATGAGCGTTCTTTGAAAAATACTCGTCGCAAAATCAGTGATTCTTTGGGTGCAAATTAACGATCAATTCACTTCAAAGATTGGTGAAAAAATTCGAAGGAACGGGTTGTTATTAATAAACCGAAAATTGGAAGACCAGAAGTTGTACGCACAAATGAAAACATTGCTGCTATAAGTGAAAGTGTTGAAAATGAACTAACCACATCGGTTTTGTGCCATTTTGCAAGAATTGGGCATATTTTAAAGCTTTGTATGGAGAATTTTGCTGTTATTGTAAATGCTGAGCGATATCAATTATCTAATGTCTATCACATGTCACACAACTCGAGAAAACATTTAGTTTCTACGATCGAAATTTCGTCAACAAAATTCAGATTTCAATTGGCTTCAAAGACCATACAATTTAACATTGTTCTTTTCATGGGTTTTTTGAAAAGTTGAATCTATGCTAACTAGTCAGAAACAAAAAATGACCGAAAGAACGACATTCAATAATGATATTAACGAGCTCACACTCATAAAAAAGGTACAATTTTGAAAAATTCCAAATAGCTTTTAGATGACCCTATACATCCCGAATGAAGAACTGTTTCATCATACATCATTCAAAAAATTGATACGTCACGTAGTACAAACACGAAGATCATCCTGTATCCCATGATATACCTGAAGCAGCCTATACAAATACGGAAAATCCATTACGCTGAGGAAAAAGCTACCTGAACGGTGCCACCTTTCACCCTCTATCGTTAAAAGAGCACACTTCCACCTCTACAAGCACCTACAACTCCAGAAGAACCAGAAGAAGCACAAAAAGAAGAAAGGAAGAAAAAGAACTCGTAAAATCGAAGAGACGAAGAGAACTAAAGGAAAAAAGCGAAGGAAAGAAAAAGAAGAGAGACAAGTATGAAAAGAATCGCACGATCGATGAACACAGAAACGAGGCGAAAAATCTTAGGATTGAAACGGGATAAAAGATCGCGAGAGGATCAACCGCGTTTAACGTTCGAACAAAGACAGAGAGGAGAGGAGTAATGGCAGAAGAGAGGCCGAGAGGAAGCCGGCAAGGTTAGAGGGAGACGATGGAAAGACAGAAGGCGAAACGACAGGCTACGGTCTCTCGCGGTTAGCTCGAGCGAGAGGGCGCATGGCCTTGGCCGCTGCTGCGGGGTAATTCAGTCAAGGTTTCGGCCGATGAACTTCCTCCGATGGGAGGAAGGAGAGCCGGCCGGCAGAGGTCCGCGGTGAATAAGTGGGGATAGCCTGACAGCCAATCAGAGAGGCACGCGGCCCAGCGAGCAAGAATCTGATTGGTCGGGCCCCGTGACGCCGGTGCCCGGGCCCGCAGCCGCTTGTCAGTGACCTCCAGCATTGAAAATACGATGAACTCTCTCGGGGGGCTCTGTAAGAGCGCGCACCGGTGCGCTGTGTGTCCTCTACTACATACTAGGTAGCCAGGGCGTAGACATTGTAGATGGTCGAGGCAGCCTGGCAAGCAAGGCAGCCACATCAATCCCTCCCCTCCATACCGGCGTCGCTCCGAGTAAGGGCTGCACGGCCCCCAGGTAACCAACACTCGGCAGCGCCGAACTCCAGTCAGACCAACGCGAACCTCCCTCGAGCGAACACTTACTTTCACTCTCTCTTCTGCCTTCCATCCGTGCGCTCTTTCGCCCCGGTTCCTTCCTCGTCTTGTCGCGTGTACCCTGGGTATTCTTCTTCCTCTGTTCGACGGTGTTATAACACGAACGAGGTGGGCATCGGTTGCCGCAGAACGCACCTGCCCTTCGTTTCGAGAGGAGCTCATTCGAGGAAACAGTTCTACCCAAACAGTGTGTTCTTAATATTTTCCCTACGTTTATTATTAACCACGTGATACCGACGTAACGAGAGACTTTGAGAAATTGAAGTAATATAGAGAGGAAGAGAGGAAGAGGGAAGGATTTATTTCGAATTGATTGTTTCGTTCTTTTTTTTTTTTGTTTTTTAACTATCGTTGGTGATGTCGAGGAAAAAGTGAATACAGTGAATTATTAATTATAGTCAGTGATTAACGGGAGAACATAGAGAGTGGACTGATGTCGGTCCTCAGCTTAGTGCAGTGCCGTGTCAAGTGGATGGTAAATCGAAGAACCTAAGATAATAATTATACACCGTTTTCTTTTTGGATTCCTTACCGTGTTGCTTATCTAACCCGTGGATCAGCCATCGAACGTTTAGAACAAACATGATACTGACACCGGATAGCAGCGCGCAGACCACGATGACAATCTCACCGGCACCGGAATCACCGATCTCCAGCATGTCGTCGCACGGTTTGCGCGCGTCCAGCGTGTCGCGCATGTCTTGCGTCTCACAGGGCATGTCCAGTCCTTATCACGTGGCACAGTTACCTCATCATCTCAGCCCGAACATGCCTACTATGGACTCCACCGTTTCATCGGCGAAACCTGAACCCGAATTGAACATAGGTACGATTCGGAATTGTTATTTATACAAGTGAAAAAGATAACAATGGAAAGAAAAAGAAAATTGAAAGAACAACGCGTGTGTTGAATTGATCTTCGATATTAGAAGTATGAGATATAGTTCGCGTGGTAGGTTTAGAATTAGGATATCGAATAGGGGAGGGAGGAGAGACGTTTCGTTATTCGTTAGATCTCGTGGAACTGAAAAACGATCACGCGGCGTGACAGTCGAGTGAAAGCAGAAAGTTGTAACACACCGATGCTGTAACCCGCCGCGAGAGAGGAGAAAGTGTTCTTCTTTCTCTCCCACCTTTCTCTTACCAGACGCGCGCTCTCCGCCACGTGGAGAACAACGTGAACCCGACACGTTATACATACACACACACATGTATATATATACGTATATTATATATCGACCACCATCGTACAGACCATCGTAGTGAACCAAAAGTGTAATCCATGCCAATATTTTTTTTCTTTTTTCTTCTCTTGCAGAATTTGACGGGACCACAGTATTGTGCCGTGTCTGCGGAGACAAGGCGTCCGGTTTTCACTATGGGGTACACTCCTGCGAGGGATGCAAGGTGAGCGGAAATACGAACTAACGATACACGATACAATATTTCGTTCGACGTGTTTGGATCCATTTTCAATATTTCTGCTTGCTACGGTCAGGTTTCTTATCTTTCCCTCTCCGCGAAGAAATTTAACTTGGATCTAGAAACGTTTCGACAAATATATGTATATATGTACACGTATCGAACGATTACAATTTCACGCTCATCGATATTTTCGATATTATTTTAATATATTTTTTCCGCGCGACTGGTTGAGAATATGTCACTTTTCGTAAGTTTGAAGAATTCTACACAGCAGAAAAGCTATCGAAAATGTCGAGAGAGCCATGACGCGATGTGGCCAGGAAGTGAACGGAGCTTGAATGTGAATGTACGATGCGACCAAGGCTACGGAGAAGCTATCGACCGAGCTCCGTCCGACCTTGTACACGCGGAAATCGCGAGAGACGTTCGAACTGGTCCTTGACGTTGCCTCCTCGAACCGGGCAACCTCTCCGCTAGCACGAAAAATCTTGCCAAGGTCTCTTTTCTTCCGACCTGTCCGCCGCCATGGCACTTATACCGAATGGTCACGTCAACGAGAATGACATTCGGAATATTTCTGCGCAAATATCACCATTCGAACGTATGCGAGAATCGTCCAAGGCGAATGGTTAATTCGAGTGAAAAGAAAAATATATAGGAAGATGTTTTCTAACAGTGAAAATAGTAGCAGATTCGTAGATAACTTTCGAAAGAAGTTTGTCTGCCAGCCGGATACGCGGTCACTCGATCAGATTTTTCCAGGAAGGTCCGTGGCTTCGACAATAGCCTCGCGGGCGGTTACGCAAAAGGAGCGGGAAATGTGGCGAAATTCTTTGTCGAACGATAACCTACGTGCTGGGTGGAAACGCGCGTGAGAAGGGTCCGTTGTACAGGTAGACCGACCGTGTTTCCTTTCGTTAAGACAGTTTTGTGCCGGTGGTTTTCGTGTGGCCGAGCTTTTAGGGCTCCAGGTATGTGCAACGTAAAGAATGCACATCCGTCCATGTAACTTCCTGTCCGGCTTCTTCCTTTTCTCTCTCATTCTCTGTCTGTCTCCAAATATCTGTTCTATTCATGAACAGAAAAACTGTTCGATGTTACGTGAAGAAAAAATAAAGAAGCGCTCGTTTAAACATTTTCATTCTCGCGGGAAATGAGTCATTTTGAAGATGAAGTGTGCCAACGTGGAATTCCCTATTCGAAATAAGCGTTCTTCTCCCCAGCGCGAAATCTCGAATCGAATGTAAATCGTTTCCCTCGAGACTAATAATTACGCCCCGCGAAGGCCAACGTCCTCGTGCTCGTCATTGTGCGACTTCAAGGAGGCGCTTGGTAGGGGCACTATAGGCCGCGAATTCGTTTTAGGAAGTGGTAACACGCTACCCCCACCCGCTTCAGCTTTACCATCTCCACGTTACTCGAGAAGAAATGGTGGGAGGTTATTCCACCAGGTGTTGTGAATCAGTGGCGCGCTGCTCGCAGATCATCTTCGTTCGTCGACTTGATGACATCGTCGTTACCTAGCACGTTCCAAACATAATTTACACACTGCAATAGTAAAATCTCATCTTCTTAACTAATCTGAAAATAAATCTCCGAATCTCTAAACAAGTCATCGATAAACGATCTTTCAAACGAATCCCTGAAAATACATCTTCGATAATAAATCGATCCTTCTTCCAAAGCACTCTCTGTTCATTAAAAACTCAATGAATATTATAGTAGTTCTACAAATAGGGGAGTTCTAAGCTTCTTTCTCGGTAGCGTGACTTCTCGAGCTAATCTGTTCATCCCAGACACCCGTAGAGACACCCCAGGGGTCATTGGACCGTCATCCAGACAGAAAGAAAGAGAGAGTGGCCCGGTTGGTCAGCCGAAAAGTTAAAAGAGATGATGATGGCGGCCGACCGTGTGTACGGGAAAGAGAAAGTGTCGTGTCCGTTTAACCCCTGCCGTGTTGTAGAGGTCCGGAACAATCGTGTTTCCGATCCCCCTTGGTCGAGCCCTCAAAATTAGAGAACTGGATCGACCAGAAATATCCCTGTCGATTCGTATCTTGCCAAAGATTTTTCTCTCTTGGCTCCCCCACCCCATATGTGGAAATCCTTGATGTGAATATAGAAGGTGAGAGAGAGAGAGAGAAAAAGAGAGAGAAAGAGCTCATCGAGCTGGGTTGACTGGGTCAGTAACTTATGGCCGTAACGTAACACACAGCCGTAGCTTTATGGCGAACAAGTCGACGTCGAGTGACCTAGCCGCTAGCGGTAGAGACCGTCTTATGGGTACTGGAACACTGTGGTGGTGGAAAGGGAAGAGAACGCGGAAGAGTGTTGGATATCTTTAAGACTAGGTCGCTCGGTCGCGCTGCTGTTGCACTATTTCGCCATACCGCTGGCCACAAGCTACTTTTCCCCGGCCCCTGCGTGTCGATTCGCTCCAGCCTCGCGCAAAGTTCACGGGATTCGGCTAGATTTGCCTCGTTTATGGTCGTGGGAATTTTCCAAAGAAATTTCTTTTTTATTTATCATCTAGAATATTTATCGTAGATAATAAACGGTGAAATAGGTTAGATTTTCGGGATGGGGAAAAAGTGAGGGGAGAGATGGCGCAGGGAAGTGTGGCGCGGTTCGCACTGGCCCAGATCTCGGTAGGACATTGCCCCCTACGACACTTTTCGTGCACGCGTCACTGACCTGGGCTCAGTTTTACAGCACGAGAGATTCGCGGCGGCGCAATCAGCGCGCCGCGATAAAGCCCGCGATAAAAGGCACGGCATTCTGGCGACATCGAGAGGTAAACCGGTCCGATTCACGAAACGCTCATCCGAATCTGATACGTTTGTGTGACGTGTTCTCGTTGTAATACATCGTTCTTACGCTTATCCCGTCTAAATCTTACTCTTCGGTTTTATTTCAATGTTCACCCTGAACATTTCACCCCTTTCGACCATCTTCTCGCCCTTAATTCTCATTTAAATTGTGTTTCTCAGTCGAAGAGAAAGAGGGAGAGAAAGAAACAGAAATTCTCTTTTTTTCTTACGTCAAAAAATTACCTACGGGGTGTCGAATTGAAAGAAACGAACAACGAAAGGACGAAGAAGAAAAAAAAAGGAGGTGCTCGTACGGTGAACATATAGGCTGTTCCCGAGTTTTTATTTTCACGTCGACGTTCCTCTTTAAATCTCCCCGGCGGGACAATCAACGGTGGAGGTGCGCGTCGACTCTTTATCCGGGGGGTTGAAACCAGGCGACCGGTGCATTAACCCTCCGGTCGTCGACCCCCGAGCCAGTTACGTCACACGCTTGTTCCCACCTCCTCCTCCTCCCCCCTACCAGGCCAGTGTATCCTCCCCTCCATCGCTAAGCTGGCTTGCGTCCCCTTCCCGCGCTCGCTCACCGATTTCCCCTCTATACACTCCATCCTCCTCCCCTCCATCGAACCCGTGACTCTCCTCTTGCTGGTGCTGCTGCTGCACCTCCTTCCCCTCTCCTCCATCGCTACCACCACCTCCATCTTCTCCACCTCCACCTCCTCCTCCCTCTCAGCTAACCGTCATTTTTGATGTCGTAACGAGTCGTGATCTCATTTTCATTTGATTGCGCGGGTATTTCGGTGCTCGGTTGAGGTTACTGACCCCAGTGCATCTACTTTAGAATCGGGTCAGCCGCTTATTATCGTGGTAGGTGTTCGCTCGACGCGGTATCTCCGGCCGGCCGGAGCGGCAGCGCGCTTCAAGATAACGCCGCCTCCCCGCCGCGCGGCCACCCGCGCGCGGAATCGAACGTCACGCTCCTCTACGCCCGATAAAGCCACCCCGTGAAACACGACACCCCCACGTTGCTCCTTGAGCGTTGATTCTCCCTCGTCCTGTTTCCTTAACGTTCGCCAATTGTCACCGCGGGATTTTCGAGGATATTGAACTCGTTCAGCTGATCGAGGGTGAAAAGTATATATCGATATAGTATGGTAGCTTTTAAATTATTTTTTTCTTTGCTTTTTTTTGAGACAGATACGTAGGAAAAGTTTGTATTCGTTTTAGTGGGATTTTAAATGTAAATTATTTTGAAATTACTTTTTTTTTTTTTAATTTTAATTGACAGATTACATTCGTGTCTGACAGGAGCTTCTTCGATTTTTTCCGAGTGCTGATTTAAACTTCCAATGAAGGAGCAATTAAAATCAACTAAATTTTTTTTGGAAAACTTTTGAAGCACTCGAAGTAGAACAAAAACGGTTTCTGAAATCGACTCCCCCTTATTTATTCGATACGGCGTTGATAGATTTGCCTGGCGATCTGTGAAGTGATCTCGAGGCATCGTGGAAACGGAAAATAGTTCGAGTGGTGACCTCGGCGATCGACTTCCCCGGTATCGATGCCCGGGGAATAGAGCAGCGAACTGTTCGAGGTCAAATGAGAGTATAAAAGCTGGTTGGCCAACGGCACCGTTTCTTTCCCGCGTTTCCGCTGAATCTGCCCGATTTCCAATCCTTCCTCCTTCCGAAATCTTCTCCAAAACCACTTGAGAACGTTATTTCTATTCTATCTTCTTTCAATAGCATAATCATACGCTACTTAAATTGATTATCAAATCAGCGACAACCTAATGAAAATATACGTTAAACCTTTGCTCTGTATGGTCGTTCTATCAACTGCAACACACGTTTGAAATGAAATTTTTACAAATAAAAACGAAAATTCATTTTGAGAAGGAAAAAAAATGATCTCTGGTTCATCGATTTATTTACTTTTACTTATTATAGTAGTTTGCTTTATTTCGACATGCATACAATTTGAATGGAGTTATGAATGTCTGTAGTGGCGCCAGTGGAATGCAAAGGGTTAAGGAAATGAAGATGAAAAACGAGAAGGAATTTCATATAGTGAAATCTCAATTAAATATCCCCTATTAACCCTTAACACAATGTGCGCGGCAAAAACGTTCGATTCTTAGTTACAAAACTTTTCAAATTTTTCAAAATTTCTCCAAAATTTACAAATTTAAAGTTCATTTTTTAAAATGAAAATAGAGGTGCGTAAAGGATTAAAAGTGAATAAAAGAGTACAAGCAAATTTTCAAAGCGCCTATGGGCGCCAACGCCAATCACCAAACCGATAATTACCTCGTACCTGCTGTCTCAAAAATATACTACACGATGAAAGAAAGTAGAGATAAAAAGCTCTCATAATTTCCATCTTCCCTATCAATTCGTCTGACAAACTGAATCGCGAAAGCTTCCAAAGGCACCAATTACAATTTCCCATAAGAATTTCCCATGGCGCTCAGCAATGGATCAACAGCTCTCGTCTCTGACCTCGACGATCGGTTTCTTGGGGCCGATCAGCAGGCGCATCGGTGTCCGGAGAGCATTTGTACGAAGAGTAACACGAACGAACGAGGGAACGAGCGAGCGAGCGAGCGAGCTGCGAATTCTTGGGGTCGTAGGTGCGCGCCGGAGCGAGCCCGCGCGAGCGGTTAATGCCCCCGGGCAGAGAGGAGAGTGTCGCGGCGTTTCGAGTCGCGGGGCGCATGCGCCCGCACGGGCGCGCGCATTATGTACGTCACCGTTACTCCGTTTCGTGTCCTGTTCTCTGGTTTACCCCCACTCCTCACGCTTAACCGAGGGTATCAATTCGTCTCTCTTTCTCGTCTTTTACTCTTTCTTCGTCACGCCTCTCCTCTCTCGTCGTTCTCTTCTCTCTTTCTTTCGTCTCCTTCCCCCCTCGCCGGTTTCCCCGTCTTCGTCGCCCCTTAGGCCTCTGCCGTCCATTCGCCCGTGGGAGCAGATACACTCACCTTCCCCTACCCCAGGCATAACACAGTACAACCCCTCCACAACGACAAGAGGAACGCTCAACAATCTCCCTCCACAGAAGCTGCAGTCGCGCGCTCCGGTCGTTGGCCCCGCGACCACGTCGTGTGTATATCCCACACTCTCCTTACCTACATCTGTATGCTAGCACGGTTGTGTGCACGCGTGCACCGATGCACATGCATGCGAGCCAGCAGCCGTGCCGCGAACTCGCTCCTTTCGCGGAAAATAAAAGCGAACACACCGGTGAACGTGACATGAGACACGCGGACTACTACCCAGCCGGGGTTAATGCTCGCAAACCGTGGATCACCTTTTTGACAGGGTAGATACGGCATTTGAGGATTGAATGGAATGCTGAGGCTTTAGTAGGTGAGATCGGAAGATCGACGGGGAACTTTCTCGATCATGGGGCGAAAGTTTCGGTAATTGCGAAGGGCCTTGTTTTAGAGTTCCCGCGGATACTTGTTTCTTTTAACATTTCGATGGGTTGATTGGGTGTTTGGAGGTTTTTTCTTGTTTCTTTTCTTATGGAAAGGTGTTAAGGTTGCTTCTAGTGGAACGTTTAGATTGATAAGTATCTGACGATGGAATTTCCGGAGATTATGGTGGGTTTTAATTTAGAGTTCATCTGGCTACTTTTTCTGACGTTAGAGTTTTCTTTTAAGATTTCAATGGGTTGATTGGGCGATTGTTTATTTTTTTCTTGTAAAACAGTGTAAACACTATTTCAGATTGATTAGTAAATATCTGACAGTGGGATATTCATAGATTATATCAAGCCTCGTTTTAGAGTTCGTCTGGCTACTTCTGACGTCAGATTTTTCTATTAAGATTTCGATAAGTAGATTAGGCAGTTAAAAGTTTCTTTTTTTATAACACGGTAAAAATTCAGTTTGATGAAATATCTAACCCCTTGGTTATTTACAAAAATGAAATTTATCATGAGAACAAGGTGCTCTGAAGAAATGTGTAATTACATTTCTACGTTATCTGTTGAAATATTTTTGTCAAGCTTCTTCATTTACATTTACCCATCGAATCATTTTCAATACACATCCCTGAATTCTCGAAATTTCTCTCTGTCCATCTCGATCGAATCTTACCAATCATTTTCTTCGAGTACACACCTAATCTATCCCATAAAGTAGATTTCTAATTTCATTTCCTCAAGCTTTCAACCTTTCCCACTTCTAACAGGTATCAAAACCTCGAATCATCAAAACGATCTTACTTCAAGATAAAACCTCAGGTTAAACCTCCCTATCTAACCTCAATATTCTCGAGCATCTATTTTTCGTAGATCCCGAAGAAAGATCCCCGCGACAGGGGCGATCTGTTTGCATTTTCCGTGCGCGGCGGCACAATGGTGGCGCGTGCGCCAACTCACGTTAAGTCGAGGCACAGCACGCAAAGGTGGTCGCCCCCTGACCCGTCAGGGGGGAATGCACAGAGTTTGAGAGATCGATGCACCGCATTCTCCCACAATCCCACCCCCAACTCCGGTTCCACCTCCGCCAGATTCCCGCCAAGCAAGGGGTTCAACAGGGGTTGCTGGCCTCGTCCGGGCATCCGCGCGGCACCCAGCTCCCGTCCGATTACACCTCCCACTCCACCCTTTCCTAATCTCCTAAACCTGTAATTGACCCACGGCTACTCCAAAAAATTTCCATAAAATTCATAAAGGTACACTTTTGCCTCCGTGTACTTTCAAATTTGTGAAGAATAAAAAGTAACTTCTTTTCGTTCGACGGAACAGCAATTAGTCTTGGAACATGAAATTCGTTAGGAATTCACCTGAATATTATACGTAATTATTATTTATTAATTATAGAACGATATTGAACTGCCTAAAATTAACCCATAGCTCTTCCAAAAAGTACCTATAAAATTCTAAATAACACTTTTCCTTCCCCCAATTAATCTCAAAATAAAAAAACCAACAGAATGAATTCCTCCTCATCCGATGAAACAAGAATTCTTAATAAACACATATACGCAAAAACATTAATCCCAAAGTATGAAATTCTTAAAAAAGAAATTCATCTTGTTCTTTAATCAAACAACCATCTCGAACGTTCGAATTCTCACGAGCTCCTGCAAAAGGAGAAAAAAACTCGAATCTCCGAAAGAATACTTAATCCTTATCACCGAACGATCTAGAAGCTTGAATTTCGTAGAAATCCCCTCCCTATCTGGCGAAAAGAAAGAAAGAAAGAGAAGAAAAAAGAATTCACGGGAAACTAAACCAGGTCAACTGT